>JAQPPZ010002816.1:1314677-2629355 GCA_028583015.1 Wollemia nobilis
CCAATAGGACTACATTGTCAAAGTCGACAAGTTCTCAGCCTTCCAAATCCATCTCGGTCAACTCGAATTCTTCTGCACAAAAATCATCTCAATCCAAGCATGTTTCTCTTTCTATTGGAACACATCCCAATTCAGATCAGAGATCAAGAGAAAAGGTTCCAGCTAATGATGAATCTGTGCCCCTAAAGAATTCACTTTTTGGACAGGATGATTCTGAAGATGATAAGCCTTTGAGGTTTAGGATGTCGATGTCTTCGAAAGGAGACACATCTAAAGATCTAAGTAAACAGAGCAGTTCACGGCCTGCCAGCAACAACCTTCAATTGAAGGAGCCTGTAGTAAAACACTCTATCAAGTCAGAGGAGGATTCAGATGATGACAAACCCTTGTCTAGAAAGTTTCAGGTCAAGCAAGCAGTAAAAGCACCTATTGAAAACGATTCAGATGATGATAAACCCTTGTCTCACAAGTTTCAGGTCAAGCAGTCAGTAAAAACACCTAGTGAAAGTTCACCCATGGATAGTGATGATTCTGAAGATGAAAAACCTTTAGCATTAAGATGCCAGCCAAATGGGTTGGGTAAGGACATAAATGGAAAAACACAATCGGCAAAAGCTGAAGCAGGTTCAAGAAAGAGACCTTCGGATGATAATGAAAATAGCACTTTGAGATCTTCAGTTATAAAAAAGCCCAAACCATTAGGAGAATCAACAGAGGCCAAATTAAAAGCAGAACCAGCTGTCAAGAGAGAGGCAGATGAATTCAGTGATGATGAGGATAATATTCCTATTGCTCAGCGAATGAAAAAGCCCTTATTTCCAACAAAATCGCTCTCCACAGCAAAAAAGGTGATAAAGGAAGAGAAGGTCAAGGTTAAGTTAGAGAAGAAGGTGGTCAAGATAGAAAAGAAATTTACAAGCAGCCCAAAGAAGTTTAAGGTAGGGAAATTGCCTCCTGGATCTGGCGAAGGTCAGAAGTGGACAACTTTGGAACATCATGGTGTAATTTTCCCGCCGCCTTATAAGCCTCATGGAGTTAAAATGCTTTACAATGGCAAGCCAGTTGATCTTACTCCTGAACAAGAGGAGGTGAAATACTATTTGACCCTTAATGTTGGTTGTGATTTTGTTTGTCTTTTTCGTTTAATTGGCTCTTTTAAAATGAAACTTGGGATGGTTTGAATGTTGAATTCGTATTTACTAAGGTTACTCATTTTCTGTACTTTTGAATACGTAGTTCTTTACAAGCTTGGTAAGTATGTTTTGGCGATAACATGCTGATTATCATTGTTCTGATTTTGTAGACTGCTACTATGTTTGCTGTCATGAAAGACACAGACTATGCAACAAAGCCAAAATTCATAGAGAACTTTTGGAGTGATTGGAAGCAAGTTCTTGGGAGGAATCATGTCATCCAAAAATTTGAACTTTGTGACTTTACACCAATTTATGAGTGGCATCTTGCGGAAAAAGAGAAAAAGAAACAAATGAGCACAGAAGTGAGTTATACTGCTACCTGAATAAAATTGAAGGAGCTAGTTGTATTTGTGAGAATCATTTTTTTTCATATTGTTTTTATGGTGTACCTTATTTTTCTTAATCTGTTTTATGGGATTGAAACGGGCTTCACCCATATTACAACATGACCACATAGTGGTATTACAACAGCTTGACAATTATGCATGTATAGCTTGGCAAGATTCAAATGTTGGTCTTCTCCTTGAAGTTGAGGAATTTAACCGGTTGAGCTACTGCCATTTAATTTTTGGTGTGCCTTGTATTTTTATGTGTTAATTGGAGTTTAATTCATTTTGTAGCTATTAATGTTTATATCACTAACAATAAGAGTGCTCTATTTTTTTTTATTAGTTTTGATCGTGTGGAGTGGCAAAATCAATGTTGTATTTGTCATATCTTCTTTGATTATTCTTTTTAATTTATTTCTTATGAAGATAACATATAATATTTAATTTTAAATATTTGTGTATTTGAATTTCAGTAAACTTAGCAACTTTTGTGAAATTTACTTAAAAATATTAATATTGGGAATTTTGTATGAAGTTAAAGGAGTTTTTTTTAGAACACAGCCAAGCCAGCACACCTATTCTGCATATGGGTTAAATGCATTAAGGACCTCATATCTCTCTCCTGTATTTGAATGTTGGGCTTAAATATGTGAAGCTGTGGTGATTTTGCAGGAAAAGAAGCGGGTAAAAGAAGAAAAGCTAAAACAAGAGGAAAAGTACATGTGGGCTGTTGTCGATGGGGTGAAAGAAAAGGTCTGCAATTTTGATTTGCTTGGTGATAATTAGAAACTGTGCATGCTCTTTTCATCTATTTACTTTGAAACTTACTTCGATAAGGTGAATAACAACATTTATATTTGTTGCAGGTTGGCAACTTTAGAGTTGAACCGCCAGGGTTGTTCCGTGGCCGAGGAGAACATCCAAAGGTCTGGTTTTTGAGAAACTCTAACAAATCTTTGTATTGCGACCATTAAGAAGCCTTTTTTTTTAAAATAAATTTATTTTCAGTTTCGAGGCTCAACTTTCATAATTTTTTTATTTTGGGGGGTCCCCCGTCCACCTCAAAAATAAAAATAAAAACAAAAATCAGTACTATAAGATGAATTCAGTGTATGATGATTTTAAATATTTTGTTTTTTTTTGTATTTGTGATAGATGGGTAAATTGAAGAAGCGCATTTTTCCAGAGGATATTACAATTAATATTGGGAAGCATGCTCCCATTCCAGAATGTCCAATTCCAGGCCACAGGCGAGTTTAATTTCTGTTTTTATTTCTTGCCAACTAACATTACTTACAATATCTTTTTGCTGGTTGGTATTTGATTGTAGAATTTTTTTTTTTAGGCTGATTTTTAAAATGTGACGTTTTTTTATTATGTTCCTTGTAGTTGGAAAGAGATCAGACATGATAATACTGTCACATGGTTGGCATTTTGGAATGATCCAATAAATTCCAAGGAATTCAAATATGTATTTTTAGCTGCTAGCAGTTCTCTAAAAGGTCAGAGTGATAGGGAGAAGTATGAGAAGGCAAGAATGCTGAAGGTAAGTGTTGGTTGTTGTGGGTTTGTCAGATTTGGTTATGCCTTTGAGAAGGATTTGTTTGATGCTTTTCTGAACATGAGAAACCCTAATTTTACTAATAAGAGGTTTACTGGGTTCTTGCAGAATTACATAGATAATATTCGGGCGACATATACAAAACATTTTAAATCAAAAGATCCAACAAAGATTCAAATTGCAGTGGCTACTTACCTTATTGACAGGCTTGCTTTGAGAGCTGGCAATGAAAAGGTGAAGGCTGCTTGTGAAAATTTCTTGTTCCTATTGTAAATGTGTGCTTCCATAACAAATTCTGAATTGGTACTGTTTTGTTTTTCTGCTCTAAGGGGAAATTATGTGCCAAAATTTTTGATTCTTCGAGTAGAACTTCCAGACTTGTACTTGATTCCTGTTCCATCATGTTGTTGTTAGTGCCTAACAGTCAGGAATGCATCCTTACCTAGACGGAACAGGCCACGAATATATTTGACTTATGAAACGTAGATGAACAATCTTCAAAGCTCTGCATAGCTGCTGACCTTGGAGGCTTGCTTCTATAATTTCAAATGTTTTTAAGATTGGACTATCATGAAGGATGTTAATCTTTCTGTTTCTTTGTTCGTATTGTGTCTGCATGATGTTGTTTCATATTATTCCTTGCTACTTTCTCTGGCTAGTTATTTTTATCGATTTATGTGAATTTCACATTTCACTAAGAGAATTGGCTAATATTTTGGAAAATATGTCGGGGAAGGTTCTATCAGCATTTTGTAAACTTTTGCTCTGCTAACATTATTATGGTTGGGGAGGTCGTCACTAGAGCAAACGTGGAAAACAGGCTTTTTGCAAGTTGTCAGAGCCGGTTAATTAAAATATCGAAATGCATAGCTTTATTATTTTGCCAGTATTTAGCAACTGCTGCCCCAGTGGAAGATCAATATTTTTTTTTGAATCATTTAACTGTTTGCTTACAGACTTTTTTATCATTTCCTTTGATATACAGGATGATGACGAGGCTGATACAGTTGGTTGTTGCACATTAAAAGTGGAAAACGTCACATTGCTTCCTCCAAAATCTCTCCAGGTGACATAATTTTTATATCTTGTTCTTCACAGCTTGATTATGGGCATTGTCATATGCAACATTTCATTTAAATAGATTTTTAAATCTGAGAATTTCTAGATATGTGACGCATTTTATTTCAGTTTGACTTTTTAGGTAAAGATTCTATTCGATACTTTAATACAGTTGAGGTCGATGAGCGGGTTTACAATTGCATTGGCCAATTCAAAGCTGGTACTCATGCTTCACCCAAGTCTTAAAGTCTGTGTTTCATTGTATCTTTTATGGAGGCCAACCTTTTTTTTTTCCTCATTAATGTACTTGTATGTTTCAGGTAAAAAAGAAGGGGAGGACTTGTTTGATAAATTGGACACAAGCAAGCTGAATTCTCACCTCAAGGAAATAATGCCTGGCCTTACAGCAAAGGTCTTCAGGACGTACAATGCATCTATCACATTGGATACGCTGGTATGTGCTTTGCCATACCAGTTTTGCATATGCCTTTGCTTTGATTTTAGTTAATCCCAACTCTCTACATGCAGATATGCATGTGAATTAGTCATGGGTGTAATTGAAATATCATTATGGGAAGGTATTCGCTAGTCTGTAACAATCCAGTCAGTAGTTGTCTAAATGTAGACATTCTACAAAGTACAATCATGAGCACAAAGAAAATTTTTCTCTCATTTGTGTGGCACAGAAAGCAGTCCTCTAAATGTAGACTTTCTACAGAGTGCAATCATGAGCACAAAGCACCTCTTTTTAAAAAAAAAATATAAATGTCCCATATTGTGCTTTCTGTTGTCTTTTTAACAGCTTCAAGATACAACTGGCAGCATTGTACCAGAAAGGATTGCTGACTATCAACGTGCAAACAAGGAGGTGAGCATGTATACAACACTTAACAGTTATATTTAACAGTGTTTTTGTTCTAGTAGGTAGCTTCAAATGCAAGGATTGATGATTCTTACATGTATCTATCGTTTAGGTTGCAATTCTCTGTAACCATCAGCGTTCTGTGTCGAAGTCACATAGTGCTCAAATGGAAAGACTAGGAGGCAAAATGCAAGAACTTGAGGTATCCTCCTTATTGTGTGGCATTAAAGACTCATACCTAGGGACACAGGCACATGCATCTTTTCTATGCAATCACAGTACTTGTAAATAATAATAAGTGGCTTACCAGTACTAGATTGAGAGTTTGCTAATGGTTTAGCTCTCTCAAATTTCATGTTTAGAACTATAAATTTATTGAGATCAAATAATACATTAATAGAAATAATGGGGACAATGTTATTGAGAATTAAGTTTGAGATTTTAAAGCTTGTGCGTTCTTTGTTCTTATATTTGACACTTTGGTTTTGGTGGGAGCAGAATCTGCTAAAGGAGCTCGAAACTGATTTGAGTAGGGCAAAGAAAGGAAAGCCACCATTGAAAGATGCAGAAGGGAAGCCCAAAAGAAACATGAGTCCTGAAATGTATGCTTTCTTATGATGAATATGCAATTATCATTGAATTATACTTGTCCATGTGATATTCATTAATTTTGAATGTGGGAATGACCACCCTTCCTGTGTTACAGGTTAGAGAAGAAAATTGAACAGACCAAGGCAAAGATTGAGAAAATGAAGCTAAACATGAGAATAAAAGATGATCTCAAAACTGTAGCATTGGGAACGTCTAAGATCAATTATTTGGATCCAAGAATCTCTGTTGCCTGGTGTAAGCGCCATGAAGTTCCCATTGAGAAGGTAGCCATGTCTTTATGTTTTGATGCATTTTTTTTGGAAGCTATTGTTAATGCTCTGGGTTACATCCCAGTTGGATGATGACTAATTTCACTCCTGTCCCTGACAGATATTCAATAAATCACTTTTGGCCAAATTTGCATGGGCGATGGATGTAGAGCCAGATTACAGATTTTGATGTTGATTTTGGTTTGGAAGTTTATCTTGTGCCTAAGGGTGCAGTTTGTATCATCTTTAATGAGTAGTAACGGGGTGTAACAATCAAAACAAAATATACCCAATGTGTTTTATTCTCTCTTTTTAAGGATGGTGTAAAACAATTTTCTTGAGGCTCATAGCTTTATTCACTGGCTTGAGCCCATGTGAACTCTTGGGACTCAACTGCCCATCCTTTGCCTAAAGCTATGTAATTCTTTCCCTCTAAGAGGGAAGTACACCATCTATATATTTACTGCTTCAGGTGCTAACTGTTCTTTATTCCAGGCTCACATGCCTTGTGTGCATCGTCATCATTGTCAAGGTAGCGAGGAATTTTTTATTTTATTATTTGAGAGAGCTGGCCTGCATGTGGGTCTTATTGTAATTCTTCAAGTCAATTATAGATGGTCTTCAATTTTAAATTTGCTATTCTCTTCATTGAAATTCATCTAACAAAAAACATTAGCTTTTCATGGATTGTTTGGCTATTGATATTGCTGCTTCAATCAAATTGTTTGTATGGGGAGAATGTCTTGTCCTGTAGACTTGTTTTTGGTAGCAAATTTCTTTCATAGGGTTGTGTGGAATTTATTTCAGGTATTTACTTATGAGTGCCTTTCAATACTTTTATGCCCTTTTTATTTAACTGATTATTTGGTAGTTTTCAACACTACGTGCATTTCCTATTTTGTTTTTTGGTATTCCTGTTGGGCTTTACAAACTTAATTTAAATTGAATGGATTTGATATGATTTTTAATTATCAAGGTTCAGTATTTTGATTCATAAACAGTAAGGGATATCAAATGTAGAGTAGATATCAATCTTATGCTTTGAACACTAGCCATTGAAGTTAATGTGGCATTTTTAACGGATTGCTTGAAGTGAAATGCATTAGCAAAGAAAATTTGGATTGTGAATGACAGTGTCTCAGACAACCTCCTCCCAGATGGCCAGAACTTCGATAGTGATGACCTAAACTCACACAGCAAACCTTTAATGATGTCACTCTGTATTTTATAATATTTTTTTCAATGAGTTTACACAGGTTTTTATGAGGGGTCCTGGTCCTCTCATTCTGAGTGGGGTTTGCATCTTGGACATCTCAAAGAGAGGCCAAAGCCCTTACCACTGCAGTATGTATTTTATAATATTGAAGTCCTATTGGTGAAGAAATTATTGAGTCAAAAGAAGCATCTAAAATATGTAGTGGGGTACTGGCATTAAAGTTTGCTCCACACAATGGGCAGGGTTATTTTTTGATGTTTTGCTGAGATAGTGTTTTTTTTAACAGAGATTAGGCAATTCAGATTGTTAAGCAAGGGAGTAGCAACTGTGGAAAGGTAGTTATATAACTGGATAGCGACAAGAGTGATGGAAAGCAAGAACTCCAAGATGCACCAAAAGAATGCTCATCTCGGAGCTTTTTAAGTAGCCTATACCCTTCTAGTTTAGAGGGAAGAAGTATCAATGAACATGGGTAATGGGGAAATCTAAGATTGTAAAGTAGATTACACTGGGCGTAGAGGATTGCTGAGAAACTCGTGGATATTGTATTCCTGAATGGAAAAAGCAAAAATAAGGAGATACCGCAATAGGAACACATCTACAAGCTCCAACAATGGTTTCAGGTGTGAAATTTCAGGATTAGGCAAGGGGAAAAAACTGAACGCTGGATTTGAAGATATTACTCGTGTACTAAAATCCTCCAAAAATTTGTTGGGGTTAATTTATCATCTTCATGAACATGGTCAAAGCTTTTTGAGGTGTCTTGCAGAAATTCAGGAGGAGCTGCTTGAAGAGGAGTGATAGCATTGCAAATTTGGATTTTGCCATGAATTATTGTGTCCAGGTTTTGTTCTAGTAGTAATCTTTGAGTATCTATATTTTTTTAAATTCTCTCTTAATTTCCTTCGATTTTAAATTTTTTTATTGACATCCCCTTTGTTTTGATTAAAGTGATAAATTTGAAAATAAGTTTTTTTCGCTCATAATAATAAGAGACCACCTTTTGGCTTCACAGGGTGTCTTGGGGCCAAGGTCCTTGCTTTCAGTGTTTTGGCTTAAGAGGGTGTCTTGGGGCCAAAGTCCTTGCTCTCAGTGTTTTGGTTTTTCTATAGGTAACAAATAATACATGCAAGATGAAAAGAAAAGGCTTTGCAAAATCATATGCCGTTACCATCCAAAACTTTATACAACACAAAACAGAATAGGCAAAGTCCAAAATGAATCATAGAGAGAGGGAATACCAATCACCATTGAGGATTGGAAGGTTGACTGCACTATAAGACAAATTATAAATCTTTGGATCATTTTCTAACAGTTCTTTTTCCTTCTGATCCAAAGCCGTTGTTTATGCCTCTTGGATGGTGTTGCATGACTCTGTTCAATATTTTGTACAATTTGAGCTCTCCTAGAAGAGGGATGGCATCTTTGTGTTGTCTAGAATCCATTTGGTTAACTTGAAGTAAATCATCTATCTCATCAAAAGTGATCTACTTGTCACGTAAAGAAGATTCCTAGTGTTTGTAGGACATGGTCAGCAATGGTCAGCAATTCCTAGTGTTTGTAGGCCATGGTCAGCAATGCTACTTGATATTTATAAAAATATCTTGGGAGGATGAAAAAATGGTTCAATAAACCTAAAACTTCAAACTTTTGTTTGCAATAAAAAATGAACTAGCTTTCGTTATTTGATCATCTTGAACTCTATATTGTCTAGCAATAAAATTCTTCTGTTTGGATGAAATGTAGGTGTGGATGTTTGTCCAAGATAAGATGAAAACTTCAAATTATGATGGATCCAAAATTACTTTGCATGGAAGAAGGTAAGTCTATTCCATCAATATCTGCAATTCACATGTCAGTTTCATCTCACAAAATTCAAATAATATTCATGAGCAACCTTTAACAACACCACAAATCAATGGTCTCAACCTTCATGGCATATACAAGTGGTACCTTTGGATTATCCTTAGTCAAATCTAACATTTGCCTTTGGATTATCCTTAGTCAAATCTCCATTTAGCAAATGTTAGGGAAACTAAAAACAAACTTAAATGAAGAAGTTGTGAATGACAACAATCCTCAAATCGTCTTTTGAGTGTTATACTTTAGCATGTGTGTTGTGAATGACAACAATCCTCAAATCAATCATCTTTTGAGTGTTATATCACAAACTTTAGCATGTGTGTCATCCATGTCATCTCCACAATCCATCTTTTAAAAGGTGAATGTGTAAGAAATTAATCTAACCTCATCTCCACAATCCATCTTTTAAAAAGATGATTGTGTAAGAAATTAATCTAACCTAAGACTAGATCAAAATCCAAGGTAAGAGAATCTTATTTATTTAGTTAGGTAAAGGTTAGGTTTGAACATGCATTCAAACAATTTTAAACTATCGTGACCAAGTTAGTTTTTTTTTTAGTAAAAAATTAGATTATGTTGTCATCAACCAAAACATAATATGGTGTTAGTACCGAGCAAAAAAACAAAATGAGATGGATAAGAAGTAAAACATCCATAACCTAATACACATAAGAATATTAGCTAATAGCAAAAAAAAACCTATAGCTTTGCTGTTGCAATATGTTAGATATCATCACTCATTCGTGGGAGAGCTTGTCATATGATGTTTAGAGCATGTCCTCCATTGTATCTTTTGAAGTCTTCAAGGTGGAAATAGAGGTAATGAGTTCCTATACTTGTTCATCATTGTTTACTGTCTCCTTTATTTCCTGATGGACCTTTTGAAGATCTTGGATCATGTGAAAAAGTTGATTAAGCTTGTTCGTAACATCTTCTAGTGTGTTGGAGGCCTCCATGAATACGGGAATGAATGCATCCCGAATGTAGCAAAAGGTCAAAGGTCAAGTTTGCTAAAACTATAGCCCATGAGAAATGGAATTGGTAAACACCTTTCCACATGAACTTCCAAATATGTTTGAGAAGGATGAGTCTACAAACATCCCAAAGTTTGAGGCAATGATCTAGCTGGAAAAGACCAAGCAGAGAAGTCTTCCAAGATCTAGTGTAGGAGGGGAATAAAAAAGTGTATAAGACATGGTTTAGCCATGTCACAAAACCAAAACAACTGAATAAGACTTCTGAAGAATTGCAAAATTTGCATTGAGGGAAAATATGTAAAGTTGGAGCCAAACTTTCAAAAGTTGGAAAATTTTGATGGAGAACCTGCCATCTAAGAAGCTGAGTTTTGGATTCAACATGAACTTTTCAAATTTGAGTAGCAAGAAACTGCCACTGGGCATTGAAAAATTTGACTTGCAACTTGACATTGAGCTTAGAGACTAATGATAAAGACCATTCGTAAATTTTTTATGGACCAAATGGGAAGGATAGGTAGGGAGGACAACCATCTTGTGAAAACTTTGTACTCAACCAAAGGCTTCAGGAGGCCTGGGTATTATTGATCATCTTACCCAAAGCAAAAGTTTGGCTATGAAATGGGTTGCTAGAGCCATTACTAGACAGGAAAATTGGAAACACTTGTTCCAATATAGAATCTCCCAAGCTACTCACAAAGGTAAATGGAAAGAAACCCCATGGAAGGATAAGGTCCTTAATGTGGTTAAAAGATCTATTCCTCTTACCCGTAACTGGAAATTTGGCAATCACTTTCTCATTTATTGGCTTGGAAGTATGACTCCTTAAGACATGGTCTAAGCATTGGTCTAAACAATCTTTGGTGGAATAAACTTATCCTCCATAATGATAAACCTTTAGCTTTGTGCAATGTTCTTTGAGGACTAGCATTTCTGAAGAAAGGTATAAATAGAATTAGAGATATTTGGGATTTGGGCAATTGCTCAACTCTTACCTGAAACCAGATTTGCAACTATTGCTCTCTTTCATCTTCGTTCAAAGAGTCTTATGACTTCATTGTGGCTTCAATTCCATGTGAGGTATTTATAAAGTTGGAAACAACTGTCCTCAACATATGGACTGATTGCCCCCTAAGGGGCCTAGCAAATGGTCTGGTGCTTTATCGATCAACAAATCTGGAGGCTGAAGGAGCATGGAAGATTGGAGGTTGAAGGAACATTGAAGGCTAGAGGCTGAAGGAGCGTGGAAGGCTGGACGCTGAAGGAGCGTGGAAGGCTGGGTTGGCTAAAGGAGCATGGAAGGATGGGCTGGCTGAAGGAGCTACAACGAAATACTGGGATGGCTGAAGGAACGTGGAAGGCTGATAAGGCTGAAGGAGCATGGAAGGCTGGGCTAGTTGAAGGAGCTGCAACATAAGGCTGAGATGCTGAGTGGAAGGTTGAAGGAGCGTGGAAGGCTACTTACAATGAGAAAAACGAAATTGCAAAGTGTGAAGGATTAGGTTTTTTTTTCCTGAAAACCATCTCATATTTTAGAAGCCATATCTTCATGAAGAGTTATCCGATTCAGTTGATTCTTGGACCAACTTGTGCATAATCTGAATACTTTAAATTGAGTGGTCATGTGCAAAAATCCGAGCAATATTGAGGGAGATACAATCTTGTGAATTCAACCATTCAAAACAAGGGTAATGACAATTTTTCAAGTCGCAAAAAATGAAATTGCAAAGTGCGAAGGATTAGGGATTTGTCTTGAAAATTTTCTCATATTTTAGGAGCCATATCTTCGCGAAGAGTTATCCATTTCAGCCAATTCTTCAACCAACTTGTGCAAAATTTGAATAGCTTTAAAATGGGTGGTCATATGTAAAAATCCGAACAATATTGAGGGAGATACAACCATGTGAAGTCAACTATTCAAAATTAAGGGCAATGACAATTTTTTAAGCCATGAAAAATAAAATTGCAAATATTTGTCAACTAGGGTTCGAACGATGGGAAGAGCAATGAAGGGCTATGACTTCAACGAGGAAGGAAACTAGCAATTCATATTTGGTAAAGCGGACTATGATAGTGCGATGTTTTGAAAATATTACTCTACTAAGATGCAAGGCATAGATAGTAGAGGTGAAGTTTTGGCAATGTGAATACTGCTATAGGAAAATGTCAAGAAAGAAGTTAAATTCTGGAGTAATTGTATTCATACAAAAATTTGAAAAGATCCTAGAAATGAAAATCAAGAATGTAGACATTTTATGTAAAATGATGTAGGTTTCTAGCTATAACATCTCAATTGAGATGAGAAGTGTATCTATTTGTAAACTCTCAAGCTCTAAATAAGAGAGATGTAATTTGTCAAGGGTGGGGGACTCGAGTACAACCCCTTATTATCCAACAAAAAAAAAATGGATTGATTGGAGTTGGCCTAATGACCATAAAATCTTTTCCGTTATTTTCAAATAAATAAAGTTAAAGGATGAACTATATGTATAAGAGTTTTTTACTTCTTATTTTTAAGACTCTTAAGGGTTATATATTTTAGGCACAAATATGTTCCACTTCTTTGAAGAGGATCTAATTATACTATCTTAAATTAATATAAAGAACAAAAATATGCATTGGTCTTCTATAACAAAACAATTATGGCTTAAAATAATCTAAAACAAAACAAAGAAGACAATTTGATGGTGCTCCAAACAAGCAAATTGAATAAAAAGCAAAAAAATAACAAATAATATGTATGCAATTTATAAGCCAATTTGATGATGTTCCAAACAAGCAAGCTAATTAAATATGTTGTCAAACATAAACTCCTTCAAAATTGCACATTCAAATAGTTAAAATTTAACTACATCTCAAATAAAAAAATGACAAATCAAAGTGCATCTACACTTATTTATTTAAATATACACCAAACAAACCTTGTTCTAGAATTATCTATGGTAAATTTTTAAATGTGGATTTGCATCTTTAAAATGTTAATATTTTTTATTAGAGTTAGGAATTTGCACACAAATATAAAAATTTAATTTTCAATAGCATTAAAATAAGATACATGGTGAATATATATTTAAAAAAATATATATTTAAAAATAAAAATTTAAAAGAATATTCAATTAAATTTAACACCAACCTAAAAATACTACTAGTTGTGATGTTATGGGATCAATTTGTTCTTTTTTTTGGTTCATAAATAAACCTTTCCTCTTCGTTTTCCTTCTAATGTTCAAACTATGGAGGGAAATGCAACATTTCTTAGAAAGAAGGCTTTGAGTTTTTCATCCACTTGCATGTTAATTTTGTGTAAGCAAACAATTAATTAATTAGAGTAGACTGCCATGGCATAAATTCTTGTTTGAATTAAGATTATTAAGAAATAACAGATGTTTAAGTATTATGGCCTTAGCCAGAAAAGGATAGAACTGTTATTTTTTTGGAAGATTAGGGTCTTGTTAGCTTTGTTAGCTTTATCTTTATTCAACAGGTTAAATATTATAAAGGTTCTCTATGCACAAACTAAAAAATATATTATAGCTAGTAATATTACCCATAATTTGATGTGAAAAACTACCAAAGATAGGCATTTACCTGTCAAATTTCAAGCTTGGTGCTACCTACCAAGCCAAACTCTAAGTTGTATGATATGACAAAGTTTTCTGTTACTCCTATTTTCTTTTGCACATATGATGACTACTTGCTGGAAATGAGGGGGTTTTCTGTAAGGCTAGTAAGGAAAACAAATGCCTATCTTAGGGACAAAGTTGGTCTAGCCTAGATAGGTTAGATGGTTTGAATGCACTAAATAAAATTTGACGCAAGAAGGTTCTATAATGGCTTTTGGGCAAGGCTAAAGCTATATGTCATTATGTGTTAAAATTAGGATTTGTAAAATTTATTGTAAAGTGTAAATATTAATAATATATTAATTAATATGATCGAGAGTTGTAAAGTGTATTATGAAGTGTAGTATTATAAGGTCTGATTTAAGTTTAGATTTGACAAAGTTGAAATCTGATTTAAGTTTAGATTTGACAAAGTTGAAATTTGAAAGATATTCAGGATTTTTTTTTTGATATAGAATTTGATATATAAAAATGTATATAATTTGATAAAGGTATTATTGGAAATGTTTGATAAATTCCCTAATTTAAAGCTTTATGATTTTAAATTTGTATATGTGAAGATGCAAAAAGATATCTTAACAAAACAATGTAGGGTTTCATGTGGTGGTGTATGAATACCTAGACTTGCAAATCATTGTATCAAGTTTTGTGATCATCTAATTGTTAGTGCGGTGTCTAAGAACATCATTCCAAGTATTTCATGTTTATTTTCTTTTGGTCTTTTGATGAGTTTCAACAAGTGGTATGCTTCAAAGGTGTGTTTGTGGATAAGGATTTAGATCTACTAGGTTTTTAGGGTTTTGTCAAAACCCTAGTTTAAGTTTGATTAGTGATATCTTTGTGGAATTGCTTCTAGAGGATTTGTGCTTGCCATAGGGTTTCAACTTAATAATTTCTTTAGTTTTTTTTTAATATAAAAATAACAGGAGGAATGATGGTTATTGAGCTAACATAGTTTTTAAGGTTTTTAAACAACCGTAGTTTGAATTTTAAAGTTTTTCCTCCTCCCCTAAAAAACCCATTGTCTTCAACCCATTGGATTTTTTTGAGCTAAAATACTATGGTTAAAGGACAAAGTTTCTAGCATTCAAAGGATTGAAAATTGTTTAGGATATAGATAAATCATCCCGAAATACCTTGAGATTTTTAGGAAAAATCTAGTGCACCATACGATACTCCCAAATGTTAGGTCCAAATAAGAGTCATTTGCAGGTTTCTAGACAAAAAAAATTTGACTCTCATTTTAGAGAATAATTACAAGTGACCAATCATGAAGAATTGAGAGAAATGGCCAACATTTTTTGAAACTAATTGAAAAATGCAAAGGATTTTAGTAACATTTATTTTTATTCTTCCACTTTGATTCTCAATTTTTTTGGAGGAAGCAATATAGTTTTAACCATATTTGAAAACATCAAGTGGAGTTTATTTTTAGGGGAAAGCTCTTCAAGCAACAACTTCTTAATTTGGAAGCATTTTAGCCTAATGTATTTAAATTGCATAGTTTTTGAGCTTTATAGAGTAGAACAATTGTTTTGTTTATATTCTACCATCTTGGAGATAAACTTGTGCACTAATTTGAGACTCTAAGATATTTTTCAAGTGGATCAATTTTTAGATGTTAGTGATAGCCTTTGTTAGGTTGCGAGATCATCTTAGCCTGAACATGCTGCCATTGAAGGGAGAAAGTTTAGTATTGTTATTTTCCCATGTTCTACATTAAGATTAAGGGGTATGTTGATATATGTGATTATTCATTTAGGTAATGATTATTATTTTTGTAAAAGGCCTAAGTAATTATATTCATCTTGTTATTTATTAGGACAAATATTATGTTAGAATGTGACAATGTTAAAATTTGTAAAATATATTTTAGATTATATAAACATCCACATTTCTAAATTATTGTATCAAGTTCTATGCTCATTTATTTATTTATTGTTTTGATTGAGGTTAGTGTGAGAAACCCCTACGACTGACGCTCAGGATTGGACATCACCATCCCAACCATGACCTCTCATAAGATCAAGATTTAAACTTATCAATAGGGACCAAACACATAGCCATACACCCACCCACCCCCTCACACACTTGCCCATGTAGCGGTTTAAACCTTAGACCTCTTGAAGAAGAGCCAAAGCCCACACCGTTGCATTGTCCTCCCGGTACCAATTCTATGATCATTTTTATTGCTAGTGAATTATTTTGTGTCTAAGAACACCATCCCAAATGTAAAATTCCTTTTTTTTATCTCGTTTGTGGTAATTCTTTCTTCTTATTCAAAATTTGGGTAATGCATTAATTTTATTAAAATTTTAGGGCATCAATTCAACGTTGAATCATGTGAATGGTTTGTTGCATGAATTGAGAATGGAGCAGGTTGTTCTATTTATTAAAATGATACATTATTTATTTTAGTAGCTTATATTGTGTTAGGATCCCATCCTAACATTATTTTGTAATTCTCATTATTATGTAATGATCCACTTCTAACGTGGGGGATCCCATCTATAATGTTATTTTGAAATATTTTGTAATGTATGTGGCAAGTTAGGCTCCTAGCCAAGTGGGGCCATTTGATGTAATCGTTATCAAGATTTTAATCGACATTTGGTAGAAGATTCTAGCTTGAGTGGCATTTTGCATGTAAGACAACTCTTGAGCTTAGGGTTAGGGTTGCATGAAGTCTTTATTTAAAAGCTATGAAGCTATTATGAATTGATCTTTTTGCAAGTTAATGAAATATTGAAGGAGGTTGCCCCCTCGAAGAGGCCTGCGATTCTGAGTCATTTATGAGATTGTTTCAATTCTGCAATAACTTTATGCATAGTGTTATTCTGTTATTTGATGTATTTCGATTATCTTTCAGTATTTTGTGTGAGTGAGCTTTATTTTAATAACAGGTTTTTATCAAGTGGTATGAGAGCGCTTTCTAGGGTCGAGTTATGCTACGACTGTGATAATTTTTGCTCAGCCATTTTCGTCTATTAGGTATAATTTTTCGTGTTTTTCATTATGTTTTTCTTTATTTAAAAACCAAAAAAATCTACAAAACCCAAAAAAGCCAAAAAATACAGTATTTGTTTTTTTGTAATTGAGTAGGCTCGAAACCATGTGCCAGGGGTTTTAAAAAATTATGAAGGAGCTATTGTTATTGGCTAATCTAGATAGCCCATAAAGGATCTAGTAAAGTGAGGGGCGATCAAACTTCAATACCTAGGCCTCAGACAATACTTGCGCACGGAATCGAGCTCCCATGCATATTTGGGTGTATCAAAAGACCATTTTAGACTTAATAAAAATTTTACCCAGTAGGAAGCTTTTCAACCTTATATCATCCATAGTCCAGGGGACACAACAACTTGGATGATTACCCTCCTGTACTGTCAGAGAGGCATATTGTGTACTTAAGGGTATGTGTGGAATCCTCCTTGAGTAGTGGCCTAAAATATTGGTCCGAGCACTATTGTTCGTCACTACGGTATAACAGAGGGTCTATGGGTGTTACATACTCCTCTACCTAGTGTACCTAGTTTTGTCAAACACTTCAACTTGCAAAAACACCATCTCCTTGTTTTGCAAAACCTACATTCATGAACCCTAAAAGTGAGCATACAAAGGACTTCCCTATTATAGAATAACAAACTTGCATGCACCAAATAATATGAACAGAGTCTACAAGTGTCTATCACAGTCTAAAATATTTCAGTAACAGTAGGATTAGTGATAGTGACAGTGATAGTAATAGTCGGGTCAGTGACAATACCAGTCAGGTCATGAGTAACAGTCGATCAGGATTAGAAACAAAACCGTAATTATCATTTACTATAGTATAGGTGGTAGGGACAAAGATAGGTCAGAGACAGTTGATCTGATACCCAAATTTTGAAAGAGTTCTTCCAAATCAAAAACTGATCACACAAGTAAACTCATCAAAATAGAGGAAAAAAAAGTCTAGGATGCCCATAATCTATGTTGAGGGATATGGCTCATTATGACCATATTTTTAAGCTGATCATTTTGATATATAACACCCAAACACTTTTTCAGACCCCTTACTAAAAATAGTAACTCCTAAAACCACACTTCTATTTTTAGTAATTCAATAAAAGAGGTTCAAGACTATCCAAAATGGTTGGTGGCACTCATGGACAACAAAAAGAGATAGATCAAGTCACCTCATTGTTGGAAAAACTATAAAGCACCATTGAAAACATGCAATTTTCAAATAAAATCGTAATAATAGAGCTTTAAAATATTAGAATTAATCATGCTACCTCCAGAGCCTACATAGAAGAACAACTCATAGCAGTTGAGTCCAAATTGCAAGGTGGTCCAAGCAAGACTAAGTACCGTACTGAATACTCACATTTTGACAAAGGTAAAGGACAACAAATGACTCTCATCCTCACTATGATTGTGATCCTACCTTTAAGATTCCCAAATTAGACTTTCCTAAGTTTAATGGGAAGGATGTGGATAGGTGGTTATGTCGTGTTTCTCAATTCTTTAGACTCCATGATGTCTCCATATATTACCGAGTTCAAATGGATTCCTTCAAATTAGAATCTGAAACTTTATAGTGGTACCAATGGTTGCAATAAACTACCCCAAATACTTCCTGGGAAGACTTTGAGTGTCAATTACTCACTCGCTTTGGCCCTAATGAGTATGATGATTTTACAGGACAATTGACAAAGTTGAGACAAACGTCGACAATGCGAGATTATCAAATACAATTTGATAAGCTGGCCAATAAAATTACGAGAATGAATGAAGGGTTATTTATGAGTTTTTTTGTTAGTGGTTCGACAAAATATCTCCAAGCTAAGGTCCCAATGTTTAAACCACAATCCATGACGTAGGCTATCAAGTTGGCTCATTTGGCTGAATCCAAATTTTAGCACAAAGGCGTATATCTAAATTTCCATAGGCTAGACCCTCTTTCCTCATAGATTCCAAAATTAGAATGAACAAAAAAACTATTGCATCCACTGTTGTACCGAAACATCTAACCATTGCCGAAATGGATGCGCAACGTGCCCAAGGGTTGTGCTATAATTGTGATGAAAAGTTTTCTCATGGGCATAGGTGCACCCAAAAGAAGTTGTTCCTCATAGATGTTGATGAGCCTGACACTAGTGACCACAGTGATGATGGCACGAAATCAATAGAGGAACCACCCAAACCGAAGGAAGAAAACCAAGATGAACCACAAACTAAAATTTTTGTTCATGCTTTTTTTGGCATTACTACTCCCCAAACCATGAAATTTGTGGGTTATTTCAAAGGCCTATGCCTTCCCATCCTGATTGATTTTGACAGTACACACAACTTTATTGATTCATGCATTGCTAAGTAGACAAATTATTGCGTACACACATGTAATTCCTTTGAGGTTATGGTCGCTAATGGTAGGACCTTACCTTGTAAAGGTAAATGTCATAATTTTAAGGTCAAGATTGGGGACTATGAGCTCAAACAAGATATGTTTGCACTTCAACTAGGGGAATGTGATATTGTATTGAGAGCTCAATGGTTGGGCACCTTAGGAACCATTTCATGGAACTTTTCTGAGCTTTGGATGCAGTTTTCATAGGATGGACAATCCCACACTCTTCATGGCTCAAAAGCACCGTCTTCACATATTATCAATTCAAGCTAGACGGAGAAGCTATTAAAAAAATCATCTCGGTATATCATAACTTAGATATTTGCAATCCAACCCCACCCTTCAGAGGAGGATTTTGTTCCTACATATTTGCAACTTATTTTGGCCAAGAATAATTATGTTTTTGTTGAACCATAAAAACTACCACCTCATCTCTCTCATGACCATACTATTCCTTTGTTACCTGACAATGCACCACCCAAAATTCGACCGTATTAGTATCCTCATGATCTTAAGTCAAAAATAGAGAATTTAGTACAAGAATTGTTAAAAGCCAACATCATTCGATCAAGCAAAAGTCCTTACTCTTATCTAGTTTTATTGGTGCGCAAGAAATATTGGTCTGGGTAGTTGTGTATTGATTATCGTGAGCTCAATAAACTCACTATCAAGGATAAGTTTCCTATTTCGGTGGTGGATGAATTACTGGATGAACTACATGGGACTACGTAATTTTCCAAATTAGACCTTCGCTTTGGGTACCATCAAATCAGACTCAAGGATGAGGATATTCCTAAGACTGCTTTCTGTACTCATGAAGGTCACTATAAGTTTTTTGTGATGCCATTTGGCTTAAATAATGCTCCTTCCACTTTCCAAAGCCTCATGAACAACATTTTTCTCCCATTCCTCCAAAAATTCATCCTAGTTTTCTTTGATAACATTCTGGTATATAGCGGCTCATGGGAAGAGCATCTTGTTCATGTGGATCAGACTCTATAGTTGTTGGCACAACATCAAGTCTATGCTAAGTGGTCCAAGTGTTCTTTTGGGTTTACAAAAGTGGAGTATTTGGGTCATAGTCACCAAGGATGACATCAAAGTTGACCCTAAGAAGATCTAGGTGGTTCAAGAATGGTCGAAGCCTCACACTCTTAAGGGTCTTCGAGGATTTTTAGGGCTTACAGGTTATTACTATAAATTTATTCGTAACTATGGTAAAATTGTAGCTCCCCTCACTTCCATGTTACATAAGGACTCTTTTACTTGGACAAGGCCTACTAAATAGGATTTCCTAGAGTTGAAGCATACTATGACCACCACTCCAGTCTTAGCCATGCCCAATTTTTCCAAATCTTGTCATTGAAAGCAATGCTTCTAGTCGTGGTATTGGTGCCGTGTTGATGCAAGAATGCCAACCCTTAGCTTTCACTAGTAAAGCTCTCTCCAACCGTAATTTGGAAAAATCCACTTATGCCAAAGAGATGATGGTAATTCTACATGCGGTAAACCATTGGAAAATGCATCTCATTGGGTATCATTTCTCCATTAAAATGAACCATCAGAGTCTCAAATACTTTTTGGAGCAACGGGTTGCCACCCCTAAACAACAAAAACGAGTCTCTAAACTCATGGGCTATGATTATGATATCACCTATAATAAGGGCAAGGAGAATATTATAGCTGATGCTCTCTCTCACCAATTTGAGGCTTTCAGTATGCTGTGTACCATTTTATTGCCTATTCCCAAATGGATCTATTTCTTATGCTAGGAGGTACTTCAGGATTTTGAGTTGTAAACTTTAGTTGCCTCCCTAAACATTGAGCCTACTTCATGCCCGAGCTACACTTGAGATGGCCATAATTTGTGTTACCACCAATGCCTTGTTTTTCCTACATGTCTCCACTTCAAGAACTTCTCATGAAAGAACTACATGTTGGCCCATCTACAGGTCATTCAGGATTTCTCAAAACATATGAATGGCTTAAGTGCACTTTTTTCTAGAAGGGTACGAAAAAGGGTATTCAAGATTTTGTGGTAGCTTGTGATACCTGTCAATGAATGAAAGGTGAAACAATGCATTCTCTAGGAACTCTTCAATCCTTGCCCATTCCTGACCAGGTTTGGATGGATATTTCCATAGATTTTATTGAAGGGTTACCTAAGTCAAAAGGCAAATCTATTATCTTTGTGGTAGTGGATCGTCTTTCGAAGTATGCTTACTTTTGTTCCATCTCCCATACTTACACAACTTCTATTGTTACCCAAAATTTCCTCGATTTTATCTTTCATATTCATGGTCTACCCTCCTCCATCGTGTTCGATCGTGACCCAACCTTTACTAGTCACTTCTAGAAATAATTGTTTAAGTTGCAGGGAACTCAACTCAAAATGAGCTCAGCTTATCAAATGCAAACGGATGGCCAGATAGAGATTTTCAACAAATGTTTGGAGACCTACCTTCGCTGCTTTACCTCTAATCATCCTACGCACTGGGTGAAGTGGCTTCCTTTGGTCGAGTGGTGGTACAACACTTCCTATAACACAACAACCAATGTTACCTATTTTGATGTAGTTTATGGGTGCCCTCCACCCACACATTCCTCCTACATTTCAGGTAGCTCCAAGGTCCATGCAGTCAACACTACTCTTAGTCAAAATGTCGATGTCCTCCGTCAACTAAATATGAATTTATATGTAGCCCATAACTGGATGTGCCAACAAGCCGATCGAAACAATTTTGAGCATAGTTATAATGTGGGTCATATGGTTTTCCTATGCTTGCAACCTTACAAACAATTGTCCCTAAAAATTTGTAGGTACTAGAAACTTGCTACGAAATACTATGGGCCCTACCAGGTGTTATAGTGGATTGGTACCACAACCTACAAATTGGCCCTTCCACCTACATCCAAGCTCCATATTATTTTTCATGTTTCCTCTCTCAAAAATGTGGTGGACAATTAGGTACAAGTTCAATATGCACTCCCAGAGTTAGATGAAGAAGGTTCTATCTTGCTTGAGCCTAAATAGTTGTTGGATCGTCGAACTCGTACTCTCTATAACTACACCATTACTGAGGTCCTTTTTCAGTGGCGTGGACTCCAACCAGAACATGCTACATGGGAGTATCTCCACCAGCTCTAGCACCACTTTTCTCACCTTCAACTTTGAGGACAAATATTTTTGAAGGGAAATGACATGTTATGATCTCATCCTAACGTTATTTTGTAATTCTTATTATTATGTAATGACCCACTTCCAACGTGGGGGATCCCATCTATAATGTTATTTTGTAATATTTTGTAATGTATGTGGTAAGTTAGGCTCCTAGCCAAGTGGGGACATTTGATGTAACCGTTATCAAGATTGTAATCGACATTTGGTAGAAGATTCTAGCTCGAGTGGTATTTTGCATGTAAGCCAACTCTTGAGCTTAGGGTTAGGGTTGCATGAAGTATTTATTTAAAAGCTATGAAGCCATGTATGAATGTATCTTTTTGCAAGTTAATGAAATATTGAAAGAGGTTGCCCCCTCGAAGAGGTTTGCAATTCTGAGTCATTTGTGAGATAGTTTCAATTCTGCAAGTATTTTCTACATAGCTGTTATTTGATGCATTTCAATTATATTTCAGTATTTTGTGTGAGTGAGCTTTATTTTAATAGTAGATTCCTAACATATTGGGACTTCTCATCCATCTTCATGGACCTTTGTGTTTTATGTAGCTCTCCCTACAATTGATTTGATACTTAAGTGGATGTGAAGTAATAGGTTTTTCATATTCGTATTTACTTATATCCAATCAAAAGTTGTAATTTGTCAACATTTGAGTCACTCACTTGTATGGGTAACAATATTTGATTGGTGTTGGGTTACAATTTAATATGAAAACTAAATTGCACCAAGTACTGTTTAATTAGTAATTAGAGGAAAATTTAAAAATGATGTTCTTCAATAGTTTAGAAACTTATATAAAGTAGCATTAGCTCAATCGATTAGATTCCTTAATATTTAAAGGATATCCAGGTTCGAATCTTGCCAAATGATACATGGATAATATCCAAGCTTTGTTGTATTACCACTATGTGGTGATGATGTAATACGGGTGGGGCTTTTATCAATACCTATAACCAATTGAAAAAAAATGTTTAGAAACCTATGGAAGATATCTAGTATATACTCAGAAGAGTATATACTAGATATGTTGGGTGATACTAATAGGAGAATCACTATTAAATATTGAGAAAAAACCAATTCAAGAGAAATTTCGTCATTCGGGGACATTCATAGTCATCTTGAAATTGATATTAGATTTTCTAGAAATGAGGAGAATCATATTTTGTTCTTAGGTGCGACCTAAGACAAAGGAGCATCATTACTATCAAAAATTGAAGCAACATAGCTTCAGGAGAGAGGATCATCATTGCTATTGGAGATTGAGAAGCATCATAGCTTCCTATAGAGATAGAGAAGAATTTTAGCTTCCAAGGATAGAGGAGCATCTAAGCTTCCTAGATATAGTGTAGCAGTTAATATTTTAGAGAAGAATAAGCAATACAAAGCTTCTATAGAACAATGTTTAAGTAAAACAAACAAAAGAGAAGAAGAAGAAAGCATTGTAAGATTTCTAAGATAGAGGAACATTAAAGAATTAGGTTGACTAAAATATCAATTCAATCTTGGTCTTGGAGTAATATTTCTTCAAAGGATAATATTCAGTGTAACAAAAAGTAAATACAAAGCAAGAGGCCATTCTATAGAGGCTTATATTAAGAGAAAATTTATGCAGGAAGACTAGACAACAATATAAGCTACTTACAACAAGCAAGCACTCATAAGGCGCTAGAGATGGAACAACAAACATTCAAAAGGTGTTAAATGAAGTATTCATAAGGTTCTAGAGAAAGCATTCATAAGGTTCTAGAGGAAGAACTTATAAAGCACTAGGAGAAACACATAAGGCACTAGAGAAAATATTAGGCACTCACAAAGTGCTAAATGCAAGAATGCATTCTCAAAAAGTAAGTCGAGCCTCTATAGAACATGCTTCCAAAGGATTAGCTTTTAGAAAGCAAGCAGGGTCTCTTGAGAATGTGCTACTAAAGGGTAAGCTATTAGGAACCAGGTCACCGAAGAATAAGCTTCCAAGAACATGCTACTAAAGGATAAGATATAGGAGCAAGCTACTAGAGATCGAACTAGACATCGGGTCATTAAAGGATAAGGTATCGAAAGAGCAAGCCATAGGAGAAAGGGCGAACTATCAGATATCAAATCATCAAACACTGGGCCACCTGAGGAAAAATACCAGAAGAATGAGTCACAAGAGAGAGGGCAATCTATTGGAGATCAAGTCGCCAAAGAAAGGGTCACCAAAAGATGATCAATCAGAGGATGAGCAACTTGAAGTTGGGCTGGAAGACTTCCATGCAAGGATTTCTTCATCATCATGGTGTGTAAACCAAACAACTTTTACCAGTAGAGTTGGAATGTAGTAAGGCAAACAAACAAGCATTAAGGAACGTTAAACATTCTAAATTATCACTTGTCATTGCATTGCATTGAAAGCGAAGATTAACTAACTATAGTTTTGTCGATGCATTCTTTGGTAATGTATAGACATTACATTTGGCACATATAAATTTTGAAGGGAGTGAAATAAATCTAAAAATTAAAAAAAAATGAAGTTATAAGTGTAGACACCAAAATCCAGCCACTTGCAAGTCATCTATACCTTCCTGTCAGCCACGTGTCGGTCATCCACCTTCCCGCCATTATTTGGCCCAAATCCACACTTTCCCGCCATTATTTGGCCCAATTTCACCTTTCCCGCCATTTTTCATCCCCAAATTTATTTAAATTAATATTTTATATATATATATATTTTAATATTTTAATATTTTAATATATATATTTAAATAATAGTTTAAGTGATTTAATCTGAGCCGTCCATCCTTCATTTAATCTCATCCGTCCATCCATCTTAATCCATTCCACAACCAAGATTTATTCTCTACCCTTGGATCCACTTTAATCTTAGCCACACGTTCAAAGTGTCGTTAAAACCCTAAAGTGTGCCCTAAGAGTGGATTATAAATTGAGTCACTTTGATGGCTCAAACCCTATGTCTTTTGCTACTTCTATCTCTCGATCTTCTAACTTCTTCTATCCGTTATCCTCCTCTCTTCGCTACCCTTTCGCCGCATCCATCGCCGCTTCGTCGCCGCTTTCGCCGCCATTCCTTCTGCAGCATTCTGCAGAATCCCCCATTCTTGTCGCAAGTGCCCACGGGCATTTACCCCTTCACCAAGTGCCCACGGGCGTTTACCAAGTGCCCACGGGCGTTTACCCACAGCCATAGACTCAGACCGACGTTTGTAATCCAGATACAAAAGCACGCGGGCGTTCGACGAGTGCACCAGGGCGCCTTTCGCAGCCTATTCTGATAACCACATTACTTCCAGGTGTCGCCTGGTCTAGCTGCGTTAACAGAGAACAGGTATAAATTAGTTTAAAGCAAGTAATCGTATTTTATGTATTAATCTGTTATTGATTTCCTGCATTCCATTTTTATAGGGTTTTAGATTGTTTCTGAGGGCTCACGCAGTGGAGCCCTCTTATTAATTTCTAACTCCTTGATAGTGTTAATGTGTGCAGGTTTTTGATAACAGATCCGGTTTATTGATGGCAGCTGATTAAGCTGGAGTGGTCCAAGCAAGGGATACAACAAAGCCCACTCACTCTGTTGGGATTGAAGATACATTCTTCGAAAGCGCCACCATTTGTGCCAGCTAGGGTTTCGGAGAACCCTAGCATAATTTGTAACTGTGTATCACAAATAAAGGGTTACAGGCCCAGTTGTATTCAAAAAGGAGTTTTTAAACTCCATCGATTAATAGAAATCGTTTGTTTTTGTGCAACTATTCTGGTATTCCATTATTGTGATTTTATTTTTTTGTTTGGCGTGTATTTTTAATCTACAAATGGCGATCACGGTGGGACCCCCTAGGGTTTCATATTTTTAATACTTGCTTTACTAATCTGTTCCTGTTTTTTGTTTTATTTTGCAGGTTCCAGAAATCGTGAAATTCATTGTTCCAGCGAACTAGGGT
Source organism: Wollemia nobilis (assembly GCA_028583015.1). NCBI lineage: Eukaryota > Viridiplantae > Streptophyta > Pinopsida > Araucariales > Araucariaceae > Wollemia > Wollemia nobilis. The sequence goes on from JAQPPZ010002816.1 coordinate 1,340,727, forward strand.
TTCTGAGTTTGCAGAAAATGCAACGAGACGCAGAGGGGCGTCTGGAAGTCCAATACGAAACGCAGAGGTGCGTTTCAGCTTGTGCAGACTCCCGTGGGCGTTTGAAGTCGGTTTACGTAAAAGCGTAGGCTTCCAAGTAAGTGCTGTACTTTTTACGTTTTTGGTTTTTTTGCCATATTTTGTTTCTTTTTCAGATCATTACTTTAAAATGAACAAAAACTAAGTAATCTGGAAAAGAACAGTTATTTTTAATTACATTTTTCTTTGCATTGCATTATTGATTGTTGCTTGCATTAAAAAAAAAAAAAATTTGCATACCTAGCTGCATATTAGAATAGCTACGAATTATTTGTTTTAATTATCTAAGTAGGACTATTGATTGGATGTCAATAGTACTCCTGCCATTGGGTGATTCCAGGCAGAGAAGTGGACGAACCTTCCGGTTGCTCCTTTGATATCCGATATCATTGGTAGGCGGGGGGTTTTAAACGGTGTACTCCACTTCTTCGGAGGAAATGACATGTTTTCAGTAGCCTCTTGCTTAGATCATTAGAACTTTTGATTTATAGCCTTGTATGTACACATTAGATAACTAAAACATTTAAAAAAAAAAAATTCATTGCATTTTCATATTGCATTTAAAACAGTGATATCTGGATTTCATCACCAGGTATTGCTTGAAGTTTAGTGACGGTGGAATTCATCTCCATCCATTAAAATTCTGCCTTAGACACCATAGGTCACCCCCGAGCAAACTTGCTGGATTTCATCACCAGTAAGAATCTCGTTGTCCTTTCCTAGCCATAGTTTTTACCTTTTTTTGTGAATAATTCAAGATTAGATCACATGCAAAACTCATAAACCGGACACTTAAAATTTACTACAGATTAAGATCAGAAAATAATTAATTAACCGCAAGGTAAGACACATTGGTTGAAACCTAGGTTGTGACTGTTTTCTGATAATTTCTTTAGTGTAAATTTATCATTCCAGTTTTGCATTCTTCTTTTCTGAATTTGTTTAGATTTATTGCTTTATGGTCTTAACAAGGAATCAATCTAAAATGTTAAATCTAAATAATCAAATGGGTAATTCACAGAACATCCCCACCACCAACATGGTCACTTATCCTAGTGAATTTCAGGCAAGTTCGCCTGCAGGTCTTTCACGTCCTTCTGCCATCTACCACATGGCCATGCCCATGGAGGAAGACAATTCCTCTCATATTATCCACATTGATATGGCCCAAGTGCAAACTCACTTAAGAGATGGCACTGGCTATGTCCTTGAGCCAATCCAAGATTCCCCTATGCAAGATTCTATTTTTTAGCAGGATATTGCATCAACCCTACCCGCTGGTTTCACTCAGGTCTACACTAGCCCCATCTTTGAGGCTAATGCTGTATCTGCTCAGCCGGTTTCAACTCCAACATCTTCCCAGATGCTCAATTGTCCTCCTTTGGAGACAAATGTAGTGTCTTCCCAACCACTTTCATCCCTTTCTTCTTTTGAGCAAGCTTTTCAAAGCATTAATCTTAATTCAAAAGAAGAAATCCTCCACCCCGATGAATCCGAAGATGAAGTCTATGAAGAATTTGACGTCATGTCAAATGCTGATGAATCTGAAGAAGAGTCGGCGCCCATTGTTCCCCTCACTAAACAAGACGAGTTTTATCTCCAATTGTTCCCTCTCCAAGAGGCCATCTTTCGCTTGCTTCTTCCACAAGAACGAGGTGAACCACCCCCTCCGCCACATCCATAAGCCATAATCCAAACTTGTATTATATGTATATACTAAAATAGTGGTTTTCACCACTACCAAAAAAAAAAAAAAATCAGAAAATTCCAAAAAAAAAAAAAAATACTTTTATTGCTTTATGTATGTGTGTAATAGTGGTTTTCACCACTACAAAAAAAAAAAAAAAAAAACTCAAACTACAAAAAAAAAAAAAACTGAAAAACTATGTTGTTTTGCACTTCGGTCTTCCGAGGTCTTCACCGGTTTTCCCTTCCATTCCGCCCATTCTTTCTTCCATAAGTCGACAATGAATTTTGAAGACTTATTCACCTCGCTCCATAATCCATATGATCCGGATAAGCCAATCCCGATCAACCCAAGCCTGATTGACATGGATCGGATTTCATCCCCTCCATCTATTTCGGAGTTCATCCTTTCCGAGGAATTGTTAAGGGCTTCCGCCAACTACATTCCTCCTTCACCTCCACATTCACCTTCATCTTCTAAGCCGGAGGTCTTCCAGCGGACATAGATGAGAGCAAGGCACAGGAGCTTGATGACATTTTAGATGACATAAATCCGATCCCTACTCCCCATCGGCTTGAGGAAGGTTCCCACATGTCTATTGAAGAAACTATCGATGTAGACCTTAGTCCAGACCAAGATGGCACCCAAATTGTGAAGCTGGCTAAAAGTCTATCATCGGAGGAACAAGAGCAAATGATTGCTCTACTCAAGCGGAAGAAGGAGATATTTGCATGGTCTTACAAAGACATGCCAGGCCTAGACCCTAATTTGGTTGTCCATAACCTCACCTTACAAAAAGATGCTAAACCTGTCAAACAAAAACTTAGGAAAATGCATCCTACCGTGGCCCTCATAGTTAAATCAGAGATTCAGAAACTTCTGGATGTTAAATTTGTCGTCCCGATTGATTATCCTGAGTGGCTTTCTAACATGGTACCCGTTCGCAAGCCTAACGGGGGGATACGTGTTTGCACCGATTTTCGAGATCTAAATAAAGCGTGTCCTAAGGATGACTTTCCTCTTCCAAACATTGATACTCTTGTCGACACCTGTGCTGGTCATGAAATGCTTTCGTTCATGGATGGATTTTCAGGATACAACCAGATTCGAATAAACCCTGAAGATCAACACAAAACAGCATTTACCACACCTTGGGGAACTTTTTGTTACGGGGTGATGCCCTTTGGCCTTAAGAACGCAGGTGCAACCTATCAACGAGCCATGACTTATATTTTCCACGATTATATGCATAAGATTATCGAAGATTATGTGGATGATTTATTGGCAAAATCTAAAACTCGACAAGAGCATTTTGATGTATTGGAAAAAGTTTTTGATAGACTTCTAGAGCATAAAGTAAGGTTGAACCCTAAGAAATGTGTCTTTGGTGTTACCTCAGGCAAACTCCTAGGTTTTATTATCTCTAAACGAGGTATTGAGGTGGACCCAAACAAGGTCAAAGCCATTATGGAAATGTGTCCCCCAACTAATTTGAAGGAGTTGCGTAGTTTGCAAGGAAAGATTAATTCAATCCGTCGCTTTATTGCACAACTTTCTGATAAATGTAGGCCATTTTGCCACCTACTACAAAAGGGGGTACAATTTTCATGGACAGATGAATGTCAGAAAGCCTTTGATGACATCAAGCAGTACTTAGCATCTCCGCCAGTCTTAGCTCCGCCTCGTCCAGGGGTCCCTTTCAACCTTTATATCTCAGCAACGGACTTTGCCTTAGGGACAATGCTTGCACAAAAGAATGAACAAAATCGTGAGCAAGCTATCTATTATATTAGTCGAACATTGGTAAGCTATGAAACCCGATATGCTTATGTGGAAAAGTTGTGCTTAGCAATGGTTTTTGCCACTAAGAAACTTCGTCATTATATGCTTAGCCATACAACATATGTCATAGCTAGAGAAAACCCTCTGCGTTATATGATGTCTCGCACTTATAATAACACTCGTACCGCTAAATGGATAATGTTGCTTACCGAATTCGATCTTGAATTCATTAGCCAAAAATCCGTTAAAGGTCAAGTTATAGCCGATCAACTTGCGGAAGCTCCGCTACCTAGTGATCATCCTTTGATTATTGAGCTCCCGGATGATTCGGTATTTGCTATCACTCGAACAAGAAGAGGACATCATTTCGGAGGAAGATTTTGACATCACGCTATTCTTTGATGGCTCTAAGTGCGCAAAAGGTCGAGGTGCTGGAGTTGTGTTTCATACACCTCAAGGGATTCCCATCCCTTTATCATTCAAACTAGACTTCCAATGCACCAATAATACAACCGAGTATGAAGCCTTAATTTTAGGTCTTCAATCAGCCATAGCTATGAGCATTAAGCGTATTCGGATATTTGGGGATTCTCAACTCGTGGTTAAACAAATTACAGGAGAATACCAAGCCAAAGAACCTACCATTAAGCTTTATCATGATGTAGCAATGAAGTTGCTCTCTAAGTTTGATTGGTATGAGATCACTAGTTTGCCTCGTTCGACTAATAGATTTGCGGATGCCATGGCCTCTCTTGGATCATTGATTCCAAAGGACTCCCTTGGAGAGGTACAACCCCTAATCATTTCCACAATCTCTAAGTCTGCAATTGTCCGTGCTGAGTCTAAAGATGAAAAAGATGTTTGCTTTATCCATTCGGATCCATATGAGCCTTGGTCTAGTGAGATAGTAGCCTTCCTCAAGTTTGGAACACTCCCATCTGATTTGTCTCGAACTTCTCGCCACTGCTTTAAGCAAAAGGCAGCTCGTTTTGTTCTTTTGGGGGATGTGTTGTATAAACGTGGATATGATGGAGTACTCCTCCGTTGTCTAGAAGCGGGTGAAACACATAGAGCTATTGCTGAAGCCCATGATGGTACTTGTGGTGGTCATTTTAGTGGAATGGCCATTGCGAAGCGTATTTTACGTATGGGGTATTATTGGCCCACTATGGAACAAGATTGTTGCAAATATGTTAAACAATGTAAAAAGTGTCAAGAACACGCTAATTTAATCCATATACCATCACAAGCTTTACAGCCCATCCAAAGCCTTTGGCCCTTCTCACAATGGGGTCTCGATTTAATTGGCAAGATTTCACCTGCCTCTTCAGGACAGCATACTTTCATCATTACAGCCACTGAATACTTCACAAAGTGGGTTGAAGCTATTCCTCTAACCAGTACGACAGGTCCTAGAATTGTGGAGTTTATACTTCACCATATCATTTGTCGTTTTGGTATTCCCTCTAAAATCATTTCTGATAACGGCAAGTCTTTTAAGAATAAGGATGTTCGAGCTCTTTGCGAAAAGTATAATATCCAACATAGTTTCTCAACTCCTTACTACCCACAAGCCAATGGACAAGCTGAAGCTTCCAATAAGACCATAATTGCTATTCTTAAGAAACTTGTTAAAGAAAATCATAAAGATTGGCATACACAAATCCCCTTGGCATTATGGGCTTACGGAACAAGCATCGGAACTCCCATTGGGGCAACGCCATTTTCTTTGGTCTATGGAGCTGAAGCAATCATGCCTCTTGAGCTCGAGATCCCTTCCTTGCGAATTTCTTTGCAGGAATTTATCGATGATGATACTGCTAGACAAGCACGTCTTGATCAACTCACACTCATAGATGAAAAATGAATCAATGCTTTAGAGCATTTGCGAGTTTATCAAGACCGATTGAAACGTGCTTACAATGCCAAAGTTCATCTAAGAGAATTTCAAGTAGGGGATCTTGTCCTTAAAGAGAATCAACAAAACACCAATGCATTGCCGCATCTTCGAGATAAATTCGCGGCTAATTGGTTAGGTCCATATATGGTCACCGAAAGAGTGGGCAATGGAACTTATAGACTTGCCAGTTTAGAGGGAGAGGAAGAACCCGAACCACTTAATGTTATACACTTGAGGGCATTCTACGCATAGTTTGAATTTTATATGTACATATATACATGGCTTGTAAACAAAAAAAAAAAAAACAAATAAAATAAAAAGAATTTGCATTTCATTGTTAGTTGCATACATCTCATTCAAAAACATTGCATTTCATGTGCATACATCTCATTGAAAACCATAACATTTCATTTTCAGCCATAGTTGCATATCATGTTAGAGACCATTCTATCTTTTGGATATAAAATTTGGTCAAGCAAAAGTCATGTTGCCTTAATCAGGGGCACCTTCATAAAATCCATCAAACCGAATTGTCATTCGTACATCCATTTTCCATTTGCACATATTTACATTGCCAAAATGTTTTCAATCACTCAGCCATTTCTAGTGTTTTAAGCAAACTTTGAAATGCATGTCAAAGTTCTCTAGGGCCATATCACAAATTACACTAAATAAAATCTTGAGTATTGGGAAATGATTTCAAAAGCGGTCTTGAACCTATCACATTTTCACATCTTAAAAACATCTTGTGTCAAAGAGAGATAACACCATCCTTGGGTTGTGCCTTGAAGTGAAAAGGGTAATCCTCGTTTGTCCTATCATGCAAACATAGTCCATAAAATAGTGGTTCTTACCACTATCACAAGCAATCACAAAATATAAATATAAACAGAGTAGTAAGGATAGGGTAAAATTCTCATCATACTTCGGTTGAGAATCCGATTCCCCAAAGCTCTAAGGAAATGAACATTTTTCACACACCACTGATCCCAAATAAGTTGTAAGGATCGTACTACTTGTCCAGTCAGACGGATAGGTAGTCATCCCCAAGGCTTACAAAGGTCAAAAACAACATGGACTATGGAGTTAACCTTCACCGGGGCTATAGACGCTTGACTGGCAGTGGAGTATACTCATTGCGTGGCGACATGTCTCTCCTCAAAGAGAGACCTCTGAATGCTCATACGGACAAACTAGCTTCGGGGTCTTCTCCATAACAGGGTTACCTAATTTGTGCAAGATGAGGTTAATGAACACACTTGCACACACACAGGTTTTTGATTGCCTAGAGTCACTACCATGCTTCGGATTTGGTTAATGAACTCACATGCACACACATTTGGTCCTAGTTGAATTAGGCAGTATTAGTAAGTTTGTTTGATACCACTAGCATGTTTGAGTCTTTGTAAAACAGTCTTCCTCCATATTTTCTTCCATATCAACCTCCATATCTTCTTCCATATTCATGTCATTCCATACGTCATCCATTCACAAGCTACCAAGTTCGGTGCCCCTGATTAAACAATTATGATAACAGTTGGCTAAATCTAACTATCTAAAAGTATGAGTGCTTCTTAGTGCATATTTCATTTACTTAGTCTCGCATTAATCATCTATAACTTTGCATTCCATTCCATCACATATGCACAAAAACATTAAAACATATAAAAACATGCATCACAAAAACATAGGCATTCACACAAAAGAAAGTAAAACACTAAAAATAAAAGCCATGTATATATATATGTGTATAAAGGTCAAACTGTACAATGAATGCCAAAAGGCTACAATATACAATAGAGCACCAAGGCTCATAAAGAGTGCATCTAAGCACTAAGCTAACCATCAAAAGAGGACCCCTGTGACCTAGTAGGAGCCCTAGACCTAGTGGTGTGCCTAGACTCACTACGCCTAGAGACAGAAGAGGATGGAGGATCAGGCAACACAATGTGATGCCTAAACAATGTGTCCTCCAGAGCCTCAATGTAACGAGTCCTAGACCTAAGCCTAGCTATGTCTATCCCGTGTCGTCGCTCCCGCTCTGCTAGCTCTGCCTGGAGTCTCGTCACCCTGTCATCCTGGGGCACCCTAGTCGCTCCATCCAAGTCCACCTGCATCTGGGCCATCCTCTCCTTCTGAGCAGCTAACAGGGCATCCCGCTCTGCTGCCTGTTGCTCCAGTCGAGCTATCCTCTCGTCCCGAGCAGCTAGCATAGCATCGCGCTCTGCTATCTGCTGCTGCAGCTGTGCCAGCTCGTCCTCGAGCCCGCTAGGGGGTACCTCCCTAGCCTCTCCTGTGGCCTCTCCTAGGCCCTCTCCGCCATCATCTCCGTCATCTTCGCTCCCCGAAGCCTGCCGTGCCATTTTCCCCTTTCGCCTTCGACTGTCAGATCGAAGGCGGGGACCCTCCCTGCGCTTGGGAACCTCCGCGGTTCCCTCGCCCTCGCTAGCCCCACTGCCTCCAATATCTCCCAGTCTGCCTGGGACAATGACCTCCTCATCCCCGGAATGATAGGGGAGAATCGGTGTCGCGCCTCTAACACCCTAAGCTGCAAAACAACAAAACAAAATTTTGTTACAAATTTTTTTAAAAAAAAAAAAAAAAAATTATTACAGTTTCGCAAAAATCCCTTTTCCGTTGGGGCAGAAAACGGTCAATCTTTCATATTTTTTTCTGGTTCGTACACCAATCCCTTTTCCGTTGGGGCAGAAAACGGTCAATCTTTCATATTTTTTTCTGGTTTGTACACCAACCCCTTTTCCGTTGGGGCAGAAAACGGTCAATCTTTCATATTTTTTTCTGGTTCGTACACCAACCCCTTTTCCGTTGGGGCAGAAAACGGTCAATATTTCATATTTTTTTTGGTTCGTACACCAACCCCTTTTTTGGGACATAAAATGTTTAACCCTTGAAAAATGGTTTGTACACCAACCCCTTTTCTGTTGGGACATAAACAGATGGTTTGTAAACAAATCCCTTTTCTGTTGGGACATAAACAGATGGTTTGTACACCAACCCCTTTTCTGTTGGGACATAAACAGATGGTTTGTACACCAACCCCTTTTCTGTTGGGACATAAACAGATGGTTCATACACCAACCCCTTTTCTGTTGGGACATAAACAGATGGTTTGTAAACAAATCCCTTTTCTGTTGGGACATAAACAGATGGTTTGTACACCAACCCCTTTTTTGTTGGGACATAAACAGATGGTTCATACACCAACCCCTTTTTACCGTTGGGGCAAAAACGGTTCATTATATTCCAAATTTCTTCCAATTGGCTTGTGAGAACCATTCTCACTCGCCAATTGAGGGGGTAAGCTGATAAATCTTAAATATTCTTTTTTATTTTTTTTGGTCTTCAAAGTTGTGCTTTAATCTTGAGAGAGAGTTGCGTCTGATCCAGCTTTTCAGGTGTCCTAAGTTTTTGTGCTGCATTGTGTCTTCACACAAAGCAACTCAAAAAGGGGCATCTGTAGACACCAAAATCCAGCCACTTGCAAGTCATCTATACCTTCCTGTCAGCCACGTGTCGGTCATCCACCTTCCCGCCATTATTTGGCCCAAATCCACACTTTCCCGCCATTATTTGGCCCAATTTCACCTTTCCCGCCATTTTTCATCCCCAAATTTATTTAAATTAATATTTATATATTATATTTTAATATTTTAATATATATATTTAAATAATAGTTTAAGTGATTTAATCAGAGCCGTCCATCCTTCATTTAATCTCATCCGTCCATCCATCTTAATCCATTCCACAACCAAGATTTATTCTCTACCCTTGGATCCACTTTAATCTTAGCCACACGTTCAAAGTGTCGTTAAAACCCTAAAGTGTGCCCTAAGAGTGGATTATAAATTGAGTCACTTTGATGGCTCAAACCCTATGTCTTTTGCTACTTCTATCTCTCGATCTTCTAACTTCTTCTACTGCTATCTCCTCTATCTCTCTTCTGCTACCCTTTCGCCGCATCCATCGTCGCTTTCGTCGCCGCTTTCGCCGCCATCTCTTCTGCAACATTCTACAGAATCCCCCATTCTTGTCGCAAGTGCCCGCGGGCGTTTACCCCTTTACCAAGTGCCCACGGGCGTTTACCAAGTGCCCGCGGGCGTTTACCCACAGCCACAGACTCAGACCGGCGTCTGAAATCCAGATCCAGAAGCACGCGGGCGTTCGGCGAGTGCACCAGGGCGCCTTTCGCAGCCTATTATGACAACAAAATTACTTCCAGGTGTCGCCTAGTCTAGCTGCGTTAACAGAGAACGGGTATAAATTAGTTTAAAGCAAGTAATCTTATTTTATGTATTAATTCGTTATTGAATTCCTGCATTCCATTTTTCTAGGGTTTTAGATTGTTTCGGAGGGCTCACGCAGTGGAGCCCTCTTATTAATTTCTAACTCCTTGATAGTGTTAATGTGTGCGGGTTTTTGATAACAGATCCGAGTTTATTGATGGCAATGATTAAGTCGGAGTGGTCCAAGCAAGGGATACAACAAAGCCCACTCACTCTGTTGAGATTGAAGATACGATCTTCGGAAGCGCCACCATTTGTGCCGGCTAGGGTTTCGGAGAACCCTAGCATAACTTGTAATCGTGTATCACAAATAAAGGGTTACGAGCCCAGTTGTATTCAAAAAGGAGTTTTTAAACTCCATCGATTAATAGAAATCGTTTGTTTTTGTGCAACTATTCCTGTACTCCGTTATTGTGGTTTTATCTTTTGTTTGGCGTGTATTTTTAATCTACAATAAGGTTTATGTATATTAATTTTTTCTAAGGGTTATATTTGAAAGATATGGAGTAATAAATTTTATTTTTTAAAGGATTTTAATGTTAGAATTTTTTTGAAGTTTATTAAGATTTTTTAAATATTTGAGAAGTTTAAAATTAGAAAGTGAAGGAGTTAAAATGAATTAATTTTTGAAGGTTTGAAGTTATTTGAAGCATTTTGAAAATTTAAAGCTATTTGAAAGTTTTAAAAGTATTTTAGAAAATTTTGAAACTTTAAAAACTTTGAATTTTGAAATGTGAAATTTTGCAAACGTATTAGGGAGATAAAAGGATTTCTACATCAAAGGTTTTGAAAACTTAAAATTTATAAATTTCTTATTTAAGTTTTTAAAATTGCAACTTATGAATTTTGGAGATACAAGGAATTCAATCTCAAAAGACATAACATGGATAAATGACAAAGAGGAACATCATAACATAGGATAAATTATCAAAGTGCAAGACCATACTATATGAGAGGAAAATTTCAAAATTAAAATTTGTATCAAAAACAATATTTTGAGTTCAAAGGGCAACATCATAAAAGAGTTCTTCAAAATTCTTATCAAAGATGTGAAATAATATCACTTGAATCTCATCAAAAAATACAAAGAGAAAAAGATGTTTGGTATATAGATTCAAGTGCTAGTCATCATATGACTGGAAACTTATATTGGTTTGAATCTTTAGAAGTCAAAGATAATATTTTATTAAAAATCATAGATGATAAGATGTATCAAGTTCAAGGAACTAGTGGAGTAATTCCTAGCATGCCATTTTCAAATTTTATGCTAGAAAATGTTTAATATGTTCCTGGACTATCAATCAATATTTTTTTAGTTGCTCAATTAGTTGAAAAAAGAAGAACAATGGAATTCAAGTATACAAATGGACATAGAAAATACATAATCATGAATCAAAGCAAAAATAAAGCTATATGGTCAACCAAGGATGGAATATTTGCTTTAGATACAATGGGTTTCTCTCAAGAAATCATTGAACATTTATTACCTCAAAAGATCAAATTAATGACAGGCTACTTGAATTTTTAGAAAGACAGGGAATAGAAAATTGGATCTAACAAGTCCAAGATTATCTTACAAGTATGAGCAATGGATGAATCCAAGATCCTAGATGATGAAGAAACTTCCAAAGAAGAAGAGGTTCATTAACAATGAGAAAACACTTGAATATTGAAGATTGAATATGAAGACCAATATTGAAGACTAAAGCCTTCAATAACCAAATAATGTAATATAAGAGAGTGTTGAGGAATATTACATTATTTGGTACATGAAAATGTACCCCCATGGTACCTTCATGGTACAAATGTAAATATGTAATAGATTAGGGTTGAGTCTATAGTTTAGGAGAGTGATTTATATTTTCCCTTTTATATAATTATCAATGTGCAGGAAATGCACAAGTGTGATATAAGAGTGTAATATGCAGTCACTGAACAAGTGTCATGTAAGTTAAAGTGAAAGAGTGTATTAAGAGAATGTGAACAAGTGTCATGTATGTAAGTGTGAAAATATGTAAAGAGAGGATGTGCACAAGTTTCTTGTATTAGGAGCGCATGTAGGAGAGTAAGATTCATGTAGAAGTGTGCAAGTGTCATAGAGTCAAGTGTGCATGTAAGAAGAAAGTGAAGAGTCTAGTATGCAAGTGGCAATATGACAAGCCAAAGGTCATAGGAGTTGTTATATGAAGAGCAATAGTCAAGTATGTGAAGAGACACATTACTATGGCTATATTATGGAGATAATGCTCCATGAAAATATATAGCAATTTGGTATCTAATTGTAAAAGGAAGATATTAGAAAGTGAATAAAGCTTGTATACATATTTTGAGCAATTAATATTATAAGTTTTCTTCATGCATAGTACATGAATGATTTAGGCCATTTACATTCATATTTAATATTATAAGTGAATGCTATTTTCATTATTATATTGGCCTTGATATACATATTAGATTACTCACATATAATTCTACTCTTCATTATTGATATTTTGAACTTTAATATCGTGGTTTATTTATATTGGGACTGTGATATTCTATGGTAGGAAAGGCTTAAAATCCAACAGACTAGGTCTGCCTATTTGGTTAATCATTGAGTTTACCTCGAGGTTAATACCTCTAGGTATTTACCTCAAGGTTAATATTATCTCTAGGCCACCTCTAGATCCTTACCTTTGGGTCATTTATACCTTTCGTTCCTTGCTTCTAGGTCACCTCTGGGTCACCATCAACTTTGGGTCACCTCTAGGTCCTTTGCCTCTCAGTCATAATTAAGTATTTGTATCTTCCATTAGGTCATTACCTATGGGAAATTACCACTAAATTATATCTTTGGAATCTTCCACCTCTTTGCAATTATCCACATAATGTTTTACTACAAGACCTCTCACTGCAATTTCTTCCAAATATAACTTGGATCATATTATTTAGATAAAAAAATTATTTATTTCAAGTTTTTCAAGGCATTTTTCATGGGAAAACTTATATTCTTCTCATTCAACAAACTGTGATGTTTTCAACCACCAAACTTGGTTTCCTTCTATAGAAATCATTCAACATTTCTCTTACTTTATTCTATTCTGATACATTCATCAATACAAAATTCATATGTACTTTGTTGGTCACTTTATCATTGTTTCAACACTTTATTTGGGAGTTATTATTACCTCCACAATTCTCACAAGGATGCAGGTTCCCACAACTACCTGTCACATGTTTGGATTTTCGACAACGACTGCAACAACTCACCCTAGTAACTTTTGCATATGATTATTTCTTCATAATTATTGTTTCACTACTTTCTTGACCTAGGTTTTTATATTTTGCATAGGTTTTCTTTTTCACAAACTTGGTCTAATTACTTCCTTTTGGACCATCATAACCAAGGTCTTCATTTTTTGACCTTATTCTTGGTATTATGGGAATTTCACACCTTACCCATATCTTCCCAAACTATACCATACTATCCCATTTTCTCATTATTGTTGAAAAAACTCCTTAAGTATACTTTTCAAATCACACAAATTCTTCATCACCACTTTTATTTATATCAACATCACCACCAATATTCAAATACCCAATTTTTTTATTTCCACTATGGTCTCTGTCACTATCCAAATATCACCCATCATCATCACAATGACATTCAATATAATTTGAAGTATCATTATCACTATCAACTATAACAATATGGCATTTATCATGGACAATACAACCATATTTTATTTCATCAATAATTTTCAATTCACTTGTATCATAAGCTATATATTCCCTTTGAACAAGATCACATGTATCACAATAACATTTTTCCATCATAGGTCTCAAATCACCTGTATCACAACTGATATTTATCCTTTGAAAAAAATCACTTGTATCACAACTAATATCCTTCATCATGGACTTATCATTCAATTTCTCAATTATTTCAATTCGCTTTCGACATTGTACCTCAAGGATGTCAAGAGTGAAAAGTTCCATGCATATTATTCTCATTGCACCAATAGATATTGTCACACCATTTTCAAAGTATCCTTTACCAAATTTTTTGAGTATTGCCTGTAAACAAGACCTTAATTTTAAAAAATCATCTTAGTTATATTTGGATGACACACACTTTTGAATTTAATCTTATTTCTTGGCTTGTTTACAATTTCTTTTATTTCTTGGTTTTGATACTTATTTGGCCATAAGGACCTTATGTATTGTTTCACACTTTTCTTCACAATCTGATTCTAATTCACCCTATGCAATATACCCTTGTTATTATGGAATTTTTTGAGATTATTGATTCCCTTGAGGAGATATTCGAATTTGATTCCTTCAAGCAAATGAATTATATCTACAAAATCTTGTATTGTATCCTTTTTCACAAATATAACAATACCTCCTCCATTGAGGCTGATTTTAGGATGAAGATGGGGTAGAAAAACCCTTTGAATTTTTCTAAGATTTCTTGGTGGAGATAAGTGTAGTATTGAACAACTCATCTCTCAACTAATTCTCTACTTCATATTGTTGAAGGATATTTACCAACTCTTCAAATGACCCACTTCTATTTAATACTTGAAGAGATGTCATCAATGTTCTAAGTGATTTAGGGAGAGCTCTAAGTACAACTAAGACTAGAAGCTTATCTTCCACATTTTCTCCCATGGTATTCAACCTTGATTTCAAGTATGTAATTCTTTGGAGGAATTGTTCAACATTCTCACCATATTAGACCATTAATGTATGTAGTTATGACTGTAGATGAGGGATTGTGGCTTCATTATTTCCTTCAAATATGGTACAAATTTTATCCCATGCAACTTTTGATGTTTTTGTTTCACTTATATGTGGTTGTATTTCATAAACCATTCCAAATGTGATGAGTATAAGTGTCCTTGCATCTCTTTCATCATACTTTTTCTTATCTTTTATCTCCTCAAGACAAGTTTCAACACCAATAACTATATCCTAGAGTTTTTTGACCACTAGTATTGTCCTCATTTTTGTTTTCCATGGTGCAAAATTTGGACCCTTTAGCAATTGAGATTTTGTGAGAAATATTTTTGATGTATATATGGTGAAGGTTCCTTATATCTCCCAATATAGTCCTTTTTTTTATATACCTCCAGCCCTATATGTCAATCCTTTAAATATACCCATCCTTTTGATATACTTGTTGGTACATGAAAGAAGCTAGTCCTATCGATATACGTGATTATACATGAGAGAGACTTTAATCTAAGTGAAAGAGATTGATGCAGGGTACCAAGGTAGTACTGAAAAAGATTCATCCTATCAATGAAAAATGCTTAAAGAGAAATCCCCATACATGGGCATAACTTCCTTATATACTTATATGTTCTCAATCGTAACGGATGGGGTAATGAATGGAGTGAAATAAAATATCACAAAAAAATATGTTCTTATTCCTTCGAGCTCAAAAAAAGTTTGGTTTTATCTTAAGGGAACTTATCCTCTATGTTTTAAATGCCCTTCTATTTAACAACCCCTACTCTTTAAGCTCTCTCAACTGTTAAGCATGTCCTATTTACAATATATTTGGAGGCTCTCTATATATAATCTTAAGAGGGATCTCTCCCCTCATCTCCCCTCTATTTAAAAGGTAAAAACCCCCCTCATTTTTAAAAGCTGGTACCACCCAAGCAAGCATTCCATCTATAAATAAGAGAGCTCTAAAACTTTGAGTAAGCCCCTCCTCTCCTTAGAGGTTAGGTTAGGATTTCCAAGGGGGAGGGAGACATATAGATAGATTGGTTATTTTAGAATGTGCTCACTCCTCTATATTTTAAACTAAATATATGCCTTACCTTGAAAATTTTGATAAGCAATTAAGATCACCTTTCATAAGGGAAAGGTTTGGTGCTAAACAAGGGACTATTGAATGAAGGTCTTGAACGGAAGGAAGAAACCATAATGCCATTTTGGTTATTCTAGTGTTGCTCTTCCCTAAAAAGGGAGAGCAACACTAGAACTCCCTCACTCCCTCTAGCTCGAGCTTCACCTTCAATCAATATTATAGTGCTCTCCCTAGATGGTGGTTCTTAACAAAGATAGTTGGGTACAAAATGACTTGTTTCATAACTAAAAGAGAATCATATTAGCTTAGTTTCCTTATATTGTAAAGTTCCTATATCTAGGAAAGAGAGATCGAACCCTCAAGACCGTACTCTTTCTTGTAATCCATGCAATTATATATCAAGGGTCCCACCCCTTTTAAAATAGAGAGGATCAATAACCTCTATTTCAAAAGGTTTTCTATGCAAATCATGATTAAAATATAAAGAGTCACCAGTATATTGGATGTCCGGATTCTATCCCGGACAAGGTCGAGCCCCCTCCTCATTATTAATCGAAACTTATTCTTCAATCACTTATTATATCAAGGAGGGCCAGGCCCTTCGAATGGTTAGTTAGTTCCTCTAGGCCAGGATTGGTTACTAAAAGGAATCGGTTCCGCTAGACTGACTCATGCCAGCCATGATAGCAGTGCTCATTGCCCTTTAAAGAAAATATTATGCTAAACCCAGATCAGCTTATAGATCCCCATCATGCTATGAACGCACATCTAAGACATGAGTAGAGGTATTTTTTTATTTTGGATGGATATCCTTCTCTAGTTGGGATCTATAAGGTTGGAGAAGGATATTGGATATTGGGGAATCCTCTCTAATTTTTAAGGTTGTGGTTGTTCCCAGTTGCATGCCATTAGAACTAATTTTAAAGGGTTTTTCTAAATCATCGGGAAACTACTTTATTCATTCATATTACTATTGTCCTTTTAAAATATAGAGCAAACCTTTCAAATAGAAAGTAACTTTAGTATATAGGAGAGAATCGTTTATATTAAAAAAACCCTTTTAAAATATTTTAAAAGTCACATGGTCCCTTCCTTCTCCCCCACCATTTAAAAGAGACTTTTTAAACAATGGGGGTCCTCTCCTAGGATAGAGGGGGTACTTTTAAAGGACCTCTTAAAAAGTCGGGGGTGTCTCGGCTGAGGGGTCCATTCTCTACCGCAAGGGAGATGTGGATGAATCAGTCTAATGCTCACCTGCTCTCTCTATTTTAAAAGGGGTGAAACAAGGGAGATAGATTCATGTGCAGTGTGATAGATGTGATGTCTCAGTTATTTTAGTATGACTCCTAGGGGAACCCTCCATAGGAGAGAGGGGATTTGAGAGGTAGGTTCAATGAAGAATAGAAATGATTAGTATGTTCTCATTCAGGGAACTAGGCCGATAGAAAGCCAAGCCAATCCAGAGTGGAGCAAATTGTTTATTTAAAAGCTTTTAAATTAACATGCTTACTTAAGCCCTTTGCTTAGATCATTCAAGCCCGATCGACCAATTTTTGATGTCCCACAACTACTTGACCCTTTCATAGTGATATGATCACTGTGTCCCATGCCCATATATTCCTATCCATATATATTTATCTATTAAAGCCCCTTTTAAAATAAAGAGGTTTGAGAGGATCCCTTTAAAAGCCTAGGATATAAATATTTTAAAATAGAGGGTAGCCCTCTATTTTAAAAATCCCCCCCATGTGTTGAAAAGGCACTTTTAAATGGTCAGGGAACCCTCCATAAGAGAGGGGTTTTAAGAGATGGGTTCAATGCCAAATAAAAATGATGTTTTTTTAATCCTTGTTTAAAATAACAACAATATAATAACAAGGGTGACCCTTTCCCTTTTAATTTTAAGGCTAAGGCAAGCTCCTAAACCCTACCATTTAAAAGGCCTCTTAAAGGTAATTTTTTTAAAGAGCCTTGCCCTCATTTTTAAAGGGGAAGAGAGAGGGTTTTTAAAGGTTATTATATAAAAGGGCAAGGATAGAGAGCACCTTTAAGGATAGAGAGTGCTCTAAAAATGATAAAGGAGGGTTTCCTCACCCTTTATATTTTAAGAGCTTATAGTTGGTTCCCCTTTTAAAATAGAGAACTCCTTTCTAGGATGATCTCTTCATCATTGGTTCTATAGTGGCCCGATTTCATAAAGGCTTTGAACTCCGAGAGACCTTTCAAATTGAGGGCCTGGTTCGGGGGGTTATTAAAGAGAAGGGAGGGCCTCTCTATTTTAAAGGGTGGAACCTCTCCTCTCCTATATATTCTAAGATAGGGCATCCTCTATTTTAAAAAGTGCTTCCTCTAGCATACTTCAAATTAGAAGGGTTCCAATAATCACTCAAAAGCCTTGAGATAGGGAAAGGTCCCAAATCCCAACTATTCCTTATGCAACTCTATAAGGTTGATACCTAGATGTTGTAATGGCAATTATATTAAAATTTAGATATAGTAGCTTAACATGACAACATTACCAGTAAACGCAAGTTAGAGGTGTTGTTTATACCAAACGTTGTAATTGTGCAAAGCACATGTTTTAATTTTTGTGTACAAAATTATTTTTTGATGCAAAATTCATTTGGAAAAAATAAGGTGTTAGTCACTACAAAAAAACACCTTTTACAAAAAAATATAATTCTCCTTTAAAAAAATTCACTATAGAACTCTAACTTCAAAATTAAAAACTTTCAATTTTCTTTCAAATATTTATTTCTTTTTATTTTTAAGTATCATATTTCCACTTTTTATTTCAAAACAAAATTTCCCACTTAAAAAAAATATTATGCATCTATACACCTTTTAAATCCTTAAATGCACTTTTTTTTATTATCTTCTATCTTACAATTTTTTCTATAGTTAGTATATTAGAAAAAAAATCTTTTTCCTTTCTATATTTTTAAGGATAATATAACTATCGAAAGATATTTGCAATATTTCTAAAATAGCAAATCCCTCTTTAAATAAGCACCCAAAGGGAATTGAACCCACCACTGCTATTCAATATTTTTTAAACTTTGTTTCAATAACCAACTACCTAGCTATATAAGTGTTGGACATTTTGAGTAGATGAGTTGTCATTGATGTTAAGAGTGAGTGGTCATTGATGTCAAAAGTCAGTTTTAGTGAGCAGTGCAAGAAGAAGCAGTTCCACAATCAGTGCAAAAAGGAGAGTCCGCTTTCAGATAGTCAGATCCGGTTCCAGGTGGTTAGATGTGGTCCAAAGTACAAATAAGAGGCCCAAACAAATAATATTATAATATTAAAAAAGGATATTTAAATTAATTATAAATTAATTAATATAATTTTATTATAAATTAATTTATTAATTAATTTAATTAACTTCCAAAGTTATTTAAGTTAATTATAACTTAATTTTAATTTAATTATAAATTAATTTATATTAATTTAAATAACCCTAAAGTGGGTTATAAGGTTTAAATTAAAATCGAATTCAAAATTCGATTTAGCACCGACGTTTTATGGCACGAGGTCTTCGTGTATAAAAGGAGGGCAAATCCTAAGTCAAAGTCTCCCAATGCATTCAATTTAATTAATGCCTCCTAGATTCGTGCGCAAGGGAAGAAGATTGAGTTTCACATGTTTTGAGGTTTTGACGATAGCAGCGAAGACAAGTAGGAGCAAGGCTCCTCTTATTTCGCACAACGCTGTGTAGCGCAGTTGGTGACGATAGGTTGTGTTAAGGCGTGTGGTAGGCGGGAGAACAAGGTTCGAAACTCGTTGAGTGTTGTTTTGTGAGGGAAGAGCACATTCTATTTTTTGTGCCGTGCCATTCAAAAGGAAAGAAAGGGAAGGCTTGCACATTATCCTTCGCACGGAGGCTCGTAGCCCACGTGGTGGGCTAGCGCCTAGACAAGGTGTTCGACAGGAGGAAGCCTCGTGTTTGAAACCCGTCGAGGCCTTTTGGCTAGTGTTAAAGGTATGCGCTAATGTTAATTGCCTTGGTCGCTTGATCAGATGTGCTAAGGTTGGAAAAATAAAATATTTTTGATGGTTTATAAAGTTTATTTTTGCCTAAATTAATTTGGATATTGAGTATTTGAGTGAGATAAAAGGGTAGACAATATTATTTTGAAAGTTTAATTTTTGGAGGATGTTAATTTAATTTTTGGAGTTATAAGGTGTATTAAGGTCAATTTTCTTGTATGCTATTTTTGGAGGTTGTTAATTAAAGTTGGAGATTATAAGGTGTAATTGAGTAATTATTTTTGTGTATGATTTGATGATTACTAATTTCAAAGGAGTAATAAGGTGTATTTGAGTTTGATTATTTTTGTAATTGAGAAATATTTTTGAGAGAGTGTTAGTGTGATATTTTGTCATCTAACCATTGAAATTGGCAAAGAAGAAAATTGTGTTTAAGATAGGTTTTTAAGGGCACTTCTTCATCAAACAAAAGGTATGGGCACATCTTCCTAGAGAGTGATTGTTGGATATTGTGAATGCTAAGTTGGAGTGAAAAGGGTTGTTTGATAAGCATTGTTGAGTTTGGTTTTTTTGGAATGAAAGTTGATTCTAGAAACCTTGTTTGATAAGCATTATTGGAAATATTGAGTAAAGCTTTCATATGCTTGAACTAGGGTTTGTGCAAAGAACATGAGTATTATTGTTATGTGAAGTTGTGAACTATATTGAACTAGGGTTTGTGAAAGATCATGAGTATCATTGTTATGTGATATTGTTTGATCAACATTGCTTGGAAATAATTGAGTGAGTGTTCATATGCTTGGACTAGGATTTGTGAGCAAGGATTGTTTCATTGAGTGATTGGTTGAGTAGAGTTGGTTGAACCTAGTCAAGTGGAAGTGTTGAAATGATAGTTCAAGTTATGTGAAACAAATTGTTCCATATTCTGAATTGATTTGAGAAAGAGGTTGAGTGTTTGTAAGTGTGAAGCATATTGAGTCTCTAACAATTATCTATATATTTTTGTGATAAAAAGAGAGATTGAAAGTGATTGAGCATTATTGTGAGTGAGAAGCATATTGAGTCTCTAACAATTCTCTATATATTTTTGTGATATTGCACAAGTTCTAGTGAGGACTTGTTGAGCAAATTTGAGGTAAGTCTTGGTGAAGACTTGTTGAGCATATTAGACAAGTTCTAGTGAGGACTTGTTGAGCAGATTTGAGGTAAGTCTTAGAGAAGACTTGTGGACAGATTGGTGTGAGCTTTTGTGGAAGCTTAAAATACAAATTTGAGGATAGATATTATTGAGCAGATTGGACAAATTCTAGAAAGGAATTATGGACAGATTAATGTGAGCTTTTGTGGAAGCTTACAAGATAGGTTTGAGGAAAGTCTTAAGAAGACTTGTCAGCAGAGTTGATTGATTGATTTGTTCAAATATTGAGTTAAGTTTTGGGGAATAGCTAGAAGAGTTGATTTGAGATTAAGTCAAGCTTTGTGTTAAGGCTCGAGGACAAAGATTGAGGACATATTTGTGGTAGTCTGAAGGACTATGTTTAGTGCATATTTGAGGATAGAATTTGATGCAGATTTGAGGATAAGTTTATGCCAGACCAGAGACAGAGATTGAGCAGATTTGTGCTAGATCGAAGGACTATGTTTAGTGCATATTTGAGACAGAGCTGAGAGCAAGCTTTGGATGTGACAGAGTATAGAGGATGATAATCTCCAGTAGATAGATATCCATTAGCCAGGGTAATAAGGACAGGTCTTTTGAGTGAGGACATGAGCCTTCAATGAATAGAGATCCATTAGCCAGTGTAGTGGAGGTAGCAGTTCTTCTAGAATATCACCAACCAGAGCAGAGGAGAAAGGAGTTCTCTTGTGGATAGATATCCATAAACTTGATTAGGGGATTGGTGTCTCATTTGGATAGAGGTCCATAAACATTGTAATAGGGAAAGGATTCCAAGAGATTTCTTGAGAAAACATTAGTGAAATATTTTATCCGTGGAGTAACCCACATTGGGTGAACCACGTTAAATTGGTTTCTCTATTGTGTGTGGTGATTTGTGCATTTATTTGATTACTATTGTTAATATTTCTATTGATACATTGTATAATATTTATTGGGAAAGAAAATTAAAAAGTGGTCTTATACTGTTAACCCCCCTCTCAGTATAAGCTTGTGTTCTTCAATTGGTATCAGAGCGAATTCCTTCAGAAGAGTTTAACAACTTCAAAGAAAAGCTTTCAAGAATACAATGGATTATAAGAATGGATCCTTAGATAATTCAATACTTGTATTTGATGGAAGCGATTATATATTTTGGAGTATGAGAAATAAAATTCACTTGATGGCACTTAGAAATGAAATATGGGAAGCAATTGAAAATGGGTACACACCACCAACTACTCTACCTACAGATAAAGATGGTAAGATTCTACATCATTGTAATTCAAAAGCAATGAATGCAATTTTGAAAGGTTTACATAGAACAAATTTCATAAATATTATGCATTAAAAATCAACAAAAGGAATTTGGGATATTTTTCAAAGCATATATGAAGGAGATAAAAGTGTCAAAAATGTAAAGATACAAAATCTCAAAGGACAATTTGAAGAATTAAGAATGAAGGATGAGGAAAACATTAGTGCTTATCTACTTTGTGTAGACGAGGTTGTTAACACCATGCAAGGACTTGGACTTGAGGTTCAAGAATCTAATGTTTGTGATAAGATCTTAAGATCTCTCTCCAAAAAGGTTTAGTGAAAATATTTTTGCTATAGAGGAATCAAAATATGGTGATATTTTGACAAGAGATGAATTACTTGGTATTCTTACAACTTTTGAGATAGAACAAAAGAGGAACCTAATATTTGGAAGGAAACAACCTTCAAAGCTACTAAGAAGACAAAGGGTAATAAGTCATATTCAAGAAATGAGTCATCCAGTGATGAAGAAGCAAATTATGGTAGAAGGAATAAGGATCCAAGAAGATTTAAAGATGCAAAATCTATTAGATGTTTCAATTGTGGAAAGTATGGTCACTATGCAACTGATTATCAAGAAGCTAGAAATACCAATGATGAAGAAAAACAGGATCATAAAAACAGGGAATCAGAAAAATATAGGTACCAAAAGAAAGGTAAGGATGGACAAGGTAAACAAGGAAAGAATTTTTTTCAAATATAGAAGAGGATTTACTATGTAGACAAGACAAGTAAGTACTAAAGTGATGGTGATAATAGTTTCTCAGATAATGATAAAGATGAAGTTCTATTTTTGACAAAAGAAAAAGAAGAAGTTAAGAAAAGGTAACCAATAATTCTCAAGTGTTTTAGACGTGGCAACTTTGGACATCTTGAAGATAGTTGTACAAAGAATGGTTTCAGTTTCAGTGATGATGAATATGAAGATACACTTGAGGGACTGTTGACACTTTTTGTCACATTATACAAGGGGTAGAAGAATAGTAGAATTTTGTATAATATTTCCTTGTTGAAAGTTTTTCTTTTATTTTAAGTTACAGCAATTTTGACTCTCCTTATCGCCCCTTTTATAAAATGAAGAAGAAAGAGCTTCGCGACCAAACAGGCCAAGGAAAATAACTTCGCCGAAGAGAAAGAAGGAGAATGTGGAAGAGCTTCGGGCCCGAAGCACTTTAAATTACCACTTCGGGCGAAAGCCTTGCGAAGTAATATCGTCGAAGAAAATACAAAGATAACGCTTCGCACCCGAAGCATTTTCAGCAGCCGCTTCGGGCGGAAGTTTTGCGAAGCAGCATCCAAACGACTTCGCCGAAAGAGGAGAGCATAATCCAAATCAGCTAAGGCAAAGAAACTACTTCGGGCCCGAAGTATTTTTGACACCTACTTCGGCCAGTTTTCACCCGAAGCAGTGGCGCCCGAAGCAAAATGACAATGGTTCAGAAACAGAGAAGTGCTTCGGGAGGATATTCCTCGAACCGCAGTTTTGAGAGAGAATCGGGCCGAAACATTTTCCATCCGAAGCAGTTTCGCCAGCAAAGGACAAAGAACCCCATTTCAAAGATGGAGCCCGCTCGGCACTCGACATCCCCGAAGTAGTTTCTGCGAAGCATTATTTTGCGAAGAACAAATCAAGGAAGATCTACTTCGGCCCAAGGCTTTGGCGAGGCGGAGATGTAGCGAAGCACTTTTCGGGCCCACGTTCCAAGGCGGGCAGCTTCCCAAGGTGATCGAAGGCCCCTTATAAATACTCCCTTTCTTGCCCGATAAGCCCGCTGACCATTTTTGGCAAACGAAAGGGACGTAACAGTCCTCGAAGTAAAACACGATGGGCGTAACGATCACTCAAGCACAGCATCCAGAAGCCAGGGACACTCGGGCGATGCATTAAATGAACGTTTCCATGGTTGACCCAGTCGCAGTTGCCAGTTTCGGCAACCGATTTGAAAGCTCAGTCGCAGCAACCGCGAGGAGCCGATTTCTTAGAGCCCGAGGGTGTACTCCATCGTTTTTTGTAATAATGACTCAGAGGGCCGGGTCCTCTATAAAAACCCAGGCTTTGCAATGTAAAAGGGGGGGGAAATTTCTGCTAGAAAGCTGTTGTAACTTGATGTCCTGCGTCTAATACTAAAGATTTTTGTACTCCATTTCTCTCTTTTATGCTGCCTTCTGTGCTTAATTCTTTTGTCTGTCTGCACTCGTATACTGAGACTCTGAATCCTGAATCCGGTGTGCGATTGGGGACTGTACCCTAAAATTCGCCCTGAAGGATACATAGGAGAGGAAAAACGTCGTATAAGCTTTCTTTTATGTTGCCTGGTGGGTCGTGGTTTTTGTTATTCCCTTGTCTTAATCGTTGTTACTCTGAACCCTGAATTCCAGCGAGAGAGAAAGGAGAACCCTGTGAACTCGTCCAGAGGATACATAGGAAAGCGAGTATCACGTTTCTTTCATCTATTCTTGGTGTTCTTTGTTGCTATTCGAGTTATTAGCGAGTGATCGTGCTTCCTGTTCTCTCCCACCTTAAATCATCATCTTCTAACCCTTACTCTTTTTATTTCTTTCTCTAACCCTTACCCCTTTTTATTTCTTTTCCTAACCCTTACTCTGTCTATTTCTTTCCTGCACTCTTGTCTCAAACCCCAAAAGTAGATTAGTATAGGAGCCGGCCTTTCTCCGGAGATTGGCACGAGGGGCATCTCTTCCCCTCGGCCTTTCAATGTTGGTCGCAGGTCCAGGGCGCGCAAACCCACCGAAAGTCCTTTCCTGTGCGGATTTGATGACCAACAGTTTCTGGCACGCCCGGTGGGACTCAAGGTCCCATATTTGAGAAAATTTCTAGCCCGTCTTCACCGGAGCCAGTAGTTCTAACAAGTTCCCGGTGAGATCCGGTCAGTCTCATCTTTTGAGTAGTGGTGAGAATCGATGCTCTCATTACTAAAAGACTCTTAGCATCTGGCGACTCTGTTTTACCCGAGAATCTCTAAAGTCGTGAAGACCAGTACCTAAGCCTGGTTTTTGTAACCAGGACTCCCTGTGCCTTAAGAAGGTCCGAGTTCGGTGAATCTCTGGCCTGTCTTCATCTGATAAAATCACCTGGCGACTCAGTTGAGCTGAAGATCCAGATTTCCTGGTCGTAGGCGCCTTTCAAATCTGAAAGAAGATATCCCGGAGGAATCGAGGTTCGGTGAGCAGCCTTGACCTCATAAGCGGAGAAAGAATGTTCACCTAACAACTCCAACTCAGCGGTGACAACCGCGATTTCTACAGGCTGTTGCTATAATGGCAGGGGTAGGTTTTCCCAGCTGGGATGACCGAGGCCCCTTGAATCTTCAAAGCTACCACAAGATTCTCGAGATCGCCTTGAAGGCATTGACTACATATGATGGCACCACGAGAATGGCCCGAGAACACCTTGAAGCTGTTGCTACCTTAGCGTTCCTCTACGACATAATCCATGAAGATGTCGTGGTCAGACTTCTGGCCCTGTCTCTGGAAGGAAGAGCGCTACAGTGGTACAGACTGCTCGGACCTAAAAGCATCTGCTCGTGGGATGACTTGGCGGGAGCACTGTTCAAAACATTTGATGGCTCTCAGGACCCCTTCCAGCTTTTGACGTACCTCTCCACCATCAAGAGAGCACCTTTGGAGAGCGTCACAGACTTCAATGTCCGATTCATCAGAAGTTGGAAGAGAATTCCAAGGGAGATCCAACCGACGCCCGCCCAAGCCCACCTCTATTATGTTCGGGCTTTTCACCCAGATATAGGCCTCCTCTTGCTGCGATCTGGTGAGCAAAGATTCCCTCAGATATTCGAGGAAGCAGTACGCGTAGAACAGTTTCTATCGAGAAAGTGGCAGTGGGGAGAAGCCCCATCACTTTCTTCGATAGTCGTTGCTCCCGTCTATCCAACGCAGTATTCTTCATGGCAGACTCCTAATACTAAGCAGAAGCCTGAGATGCAGTCATGTGGAGCTCGAGAGGCAGATCCCATCCAAGTCCAACCATGGCAATTTGTGAGCTTTGCCCCGATGATGAACAATACGGTTGCTTGCGATCTCCATCAGAGGACTGGCCAGGAAGGGGAGCAGGCTCAAGTGGTAGAGCCTGAGAACAAAGAGAGTGCATCTTGGCACTCTTTTTGTATCCCAGAACACAGCACGCAAGTGATCGGTCAGGACTCAACAAGCATGTTCCGTCGAGAAGCTGAGCCTGAAGAGATCCTGGGAGTTTGCTCTTTGTCGAAAAAGCCCTGTTACAGCATCAAGGAGATGGAAGAACTTGTACCCAGTCCACAGTTACTGGACTCTTCGGTATTCTGGTTCCAGCCATCACTACAACCAGTACCCCAAGAAGGTCCTCACGTGGCGAACTGCTTCGCCACATCCTGCATCAGCAGCGCAGGTACTGGCAGGAGCGACAAACTATTGTATTGCTTTCTGTTCGTAGCATGGAGAACTTCGAGGAGGAGCCATCCGGACTTCAAGAATCAACTGAAGTTCAATCTGATCTGGTTCGGGCATTGCAGATTCACCGGATAAATATTCGAAGCTGAGTTTGTGGTGGCGGCATGCCTATTATGCCGCAAGCCTGTGTGAATATTGTAAAAAGTTTCGCTATTAAATAAAATGCTGCTCAGAAACTCAGGTTGAGTTTTACCTCGACAACTATATATAAAAAAAAAAAAAACTCCTTTGGGAACTTGGCTTGCGAAGTAGTGGATGCGAAGTGGTTCGCAGTGAAGTACGATTGGCCGAGCAAGGTTCCGACTAAGGTATGAAAGATGTTCGCCTAAGAAGAGTCCGAGCGAGCTGCTTTTAAAAGGGGGAAAACAAGCTTCGCGAGCAGCCTCGCGCAGGAGGAATCACTTCGAGCCCAAAGCATAAAAGATTAACTGGCGCAAAAGGTTCACCGTGAAGTATGTCAGCTTCGATTTTGGCTTCGTTGACCCAAAGATGCACAAGGCAAAAGCATTTATTGCTCGCCTAGAGGAGCGTGCCGATAGTCGCCTTCAAAAGCATCCAAAATAGGCGAGTTAAATGAAAAGGCGTCGGGTACATCCTCAGGGGATTCGATTGAGAGAAAAGTCTGCCCCTAGGTACCAGGTGGCAGACGGCTGCATTCCCAAAGCAGCCGCAATCATCACAGCGCATGGCCCTATGTACTACGCCACCGTATGGCCAATCCGATGAACCGATGATCTCTCAGGTGAGAAGTGCAGGATTAATTGTGGCACATGCCATAAATGTGGGTAGTTGTCTTTGGCGGTTATATAACGCAGACTCCAAGTAGCCAAAGGATTACTCGCTCAACGACTCATACAGACCCTGCTGCCAACCTGTAAACTTTTCCACTTCGCACTCTAAAGCTTCGACGCCAATTTTCTCCATACTGCAAACTCCGTTGCCCTAAGCATCAACGATGGAAAGTTCCAAGGAGAAGGGAAAAGGGCTAGAAGTAGTAGCCCCAGAGAAACCAAAGGTAAAAGGCCATGGAAAAATGCCGAAGCCAAGGCCCGTTGATTCGGGCCTCCACCCAGATAAGCGTGTCATGGAAGAAAAGGGGGATTTCGAGGACGAGCAGCCCCTAGAACCACCAGTCGACAGGTGGGAAAGAATCAGGGATACGGAGCTGTCGAAGAGCGTAGCTGAGCTCAGAAATACCGTTGAGCTCATGAGAAGCAGGCTCCCGACAGAGAGCATACGAGCTGCAACTTACTACTCCCAGATATACTGGTATCTGATGCCCCCCACTCACCATTGCCCTGAGCTGATCAATGCCATCGCGTAGAATTACCAGCCCGCCACCAGACAGGTGTTAGACACATCTGGCCAGAAGCTATTTTCAATTTTGAAAGAAGATGTACAGGCAGCTTTTGCGCCACAGCAGGGTCCACCCGAGGGATGTATGGTTCGCAACATTGTTTTGAGCGAACAAACGGAGAGGTTCACATCTGCTGGCTACATGATAAAATTTTTGCAGCAAAGCCTCAAAAGCGGGCTCCCTTCGGGCAAATTGCCCCAAATGCCCCTTCCCTTGGGGGCCTTTAAAAATGCTGACCTCTTCTCCATCATTGCATGGGTGGCAGGCCTATCTACTGACGCTTCTGTATATCCATGGCAGGTGTCCCTGGCCGAGTGCATTTCCAGAGGAGAGTTCAATGCCCCCGATACTTCGAAACCCAGCACCGACCCAGTCTTTGTCGACTGGGCAGAATGGGTGGCCAGGGGCTTACACGCGCAACTCACCAGCATGAAGAATGCTGGGACCGACCAACGCTTCGGGCCCTGCTCCTTTCTTGTTTGGCTATTTTTCTTTCATGTTCATAATAGTTTTCCTCATATTGCCATTACGACAAGCGGCGAGGATGGAAGTCCTTTGCCAGTATATCAGTGGACTCCCCTACCGTTGATATCGGAGTCCTACTACCCCTTTAATCAGCAATTCTTGGGACCCGCCATGCGTATGTTAGCAGGGTCCTCCCCGAGAGTTCCCCTTGGCTTGAGAAACATAGTGGTCCGGGAGAAGAGGGGAGACGTTTTTCGACTAACGCAGGGGCTGGTGATTCGCATCTTCGGCTTCATAGGGAAGCCCTTCTTACTGCCAGTTTACCCCTTCGAGTATCAATTCGCATTGGAAGTCATGAGGCAGAGCGATGCAACTAATGCCATCTATGGCAAGGGTCGAAAATGGGCCCACACTTGTGACTTCCCTCTCAGGATAGGAGTTATCGAAGTGTTCGCCCTGAATCAGAACGTCTTCTTGGAAGAAAAGCTTGCCAAGTTTGGCCTGCTCCAAATTCCCCAGCAATGGCTTTATGATCCTTTGGGAGTGATGAGGGACCACATACGGGTCAAGAGCTTCCATGTTTGCCCCTATCCCAAAATTATGAAACAAAGAAATAATCCTCGGGGAAAGGATCTGGAGTGGCATCTAGAGAGGATGGAATCCTTGCCTCCCTGGCACGAATTCTACCCAATGGAGGTCGCATATGACCCAGATCGGCATTCACTCCCGAGCCCCAATTCCACCTTCTGGAAGAAAGCGAAAGATGACTTGAAGGAGGGAGTAAAGAATTGGGATGCGGCTCAGCTGAGAGAGTGGTGGATAATGAGGGTCCACCGACAGAAAATGAACTCTTATGGGTTCTTGGCAATAGACAAAGACTTTGCCAAAATTTACAAAGCCAACGCTGGAAAGTGGAAGCCTTTGTCCTTCGCCGCCCTCATCCCTCCAGCTACCCCAGGTTCGGGCGAAAGCCCAAAAAGAGATGATACTACTTCGGGGAGGGGAAGGGAGGAGAAGGCCCAAGCTACACATCAAAGATCGCCTCAGATACCTGTAGGAGGCCACGACTCAAGCTCCGAAGAGTCAGAACAACCGCTGGCGAGAACCAAAAGAAAGAGGCCAGAACAGGGCCCACTGCCCCCGAACTATCCAAAGCGACCCCGCACAGGATTTGCAAGCCTCTCCACTGGGCGACCGATATCAGGCCCATCCGAAGCAAGTGCCGAGGTCGCAGCACTGTCGAGTGCCGAAACCACCCCGGGTGTCAATGTCACCAATGTGGGGAGAATCCCCCGGATAGAAGGGGCCCTCGGGGCAAAAATCATGGGAGTTGGGATTGCCCAGGCCGAGAAAGAGCAAGATGCGGCTGCACCAGAAGTCACCACTGCCACAATGCCAGGAGGGCATGCAGGTACGCATTCTCCACCCTTTGCCCTAGTCTCACACATTTTTGCCACAACCCCAGCTGAGGGTTCTCACCAGTCTCCCCTGCATAGCCCATCACCCCCTCACACGTCACCTATTGCTGGTCCGGTCTCATCCCACGATTATGACGGGGGTAAGACCATTGACCCTACTTCGCCCTTCCACACTACCATCCCCCTGGTCATTAGCAGAGGCAGGGGTCCCACTTCGACGCCGAGTCCCACCCTCCAACCCCCTGTCTCATGTGAGGTAGCCCCGGTTGCCGAAATTCCCACCATGCCTGTCGTCGAGCCTTCTGGTGAGGCATCCCCCGTGCATTCTTTATATTTGTTTACTCCCTCGACTGGAGATCTAGCCTTGTCCAAATCAGAGGTGTCCTTAATTAAGGACCGCCCCCTTGCCGAGAAGCTATTCCAAGCACGGCAAAACACTGAGCAAATACTAAGGGAGGCAAGGAAAAGAAGAGGGCGCTCGACGACATCAGTTGAAAAATGCGCCATTTTTTATTTAGAGGCCGGAAAGGTGCATAAAATCAAGAAGGTCCCCAAGGTACAAAAGCCTCTGGATGAAATGACTCCAATGGACTACGATTATCAAGAGACACCTAAGGACCTGGAACACCTGAATGTTGACAATGAATCGGCCTCTATGCATGTCCGAATCGAGACTTTTCGGGCACATGCAACCATTGCTAACCAGCGCAGGTTTGAAGCCGAGGCCGCCAATGTCAAGTTAGAGGAAAACCTGGCAAAGGTCCGCTCCGAATTAGCGAAAGCTGAGGAGCAATGCAAATTGATGAAGAAGGAGACGCTCGACCTAAAGCAGCAAGTTCAACAACTCCAGTCTACAGCCGAGAGCCAAGCGTAGAAATAGACCGAGAGTGATCTGAAGGCCAGAGAGCTTGAAGACAAAATCGTGCAGATGCAGGCTCCGCTGTATGCGAAAGAGGATCTAACGTTGTTTGACAGGGCCAGAATTAAGGAGATTCGCATGCACCTGCTAAAAAATTTTTGGCCTCGGTGCGCCAGTGCTTTTTCAATTTTGACGTATGTCATCGAAGCATAGCAGGCTATTGTCGAGGGAGGGCCAGTCGTCGACGAGGTCACGCAGAAAGCCAGGAGCCGACTTAAGCTAGCGTTCGACGTCCAAAATGCTAGATATCAAGACTTGCAGATCACTGCAATGTCTCGGACGGCTAGAGATTGGTCGACGACACGGGCTACTGTTCGCGCTTTCTTTTCCAAGGTAAGAAAAGCGCAGAAGGCAAGGAATCTCCAGGATATGTTCGATAATGAGCAGCGTGCAACAATGTGCCACTTTCAAGATCTTTCTTCCCTGGGTTTCCCGAGTTTCACAGACGATGATGGAAACCTTCTAAGCAAGGATGACCTCAAGCCAGTCTGGCTGCAATTCGAGAACGATGTCTCGGAGATCGATGGCTGGGAAGAACCAATTACAGAAGGGCAGGTGACAGATTTCATCCTGAGATACTGTAAGATCATGGCTTGCCTCGACGACCTGTTCACCAGGGCCAAGAATGCTGACGTCGGGCAAATCAATCGATTTCGTGACTTGGTCAAAGCGCTGCAAGATCAAGAGCCATTTCGAAAGGGCGCCTGGTCCCATGTCCGAAGAACGATGAAGCGCATCCGTGACCGCCTCGAACCATCGCCACAGCCAGAGGCTGCGCCGGAGGAAGAAGAAGAAGAAGAAGAGGAACAAGAAGAGGGACAGACCGCAGAAGCAGAATCCGGGGGAACCAGTAACTCCGTAGCCCAATGGACCAGGGCTAAAGGGTTCTTTTGCCGAGACGAGCTCGTCACCCCGCGAGCCGCCAAGAATGTTGACACTTTTTGTCACATTATACAAGGGGTAGAAGAATAGTAGAATTTTGTATAATATTTCCTTGTTGAAAGTTTTTCTTTTATTTTAAGTTACAACAATTTTGACTCTCCTTATCGCCCCTTTTATAAAATGAAGAAGAAAGAGCTTCGCGACCAAACAGGCCAAGGAAAATAACTTCGCCGAAGAGAAAGAAGGAGAATGTGGAAGAGCTTCGGGCCCGAAGCACTTTAAATTACCACTTCGGGCGAAAGCCTTGCGAAGTAATATCGCCGAAGAAAATACAAAGATAACGCTTCGCACCCGAAGCATTTTCAGCAGCCGCTTCGGGCGGAAGTTTTGCGAAGCAGCATCCAAACGACTTCGTCGAAAGAGGAGAGCATAATCCAAATCAGCTAAGGCAAAGAAACTACTTCGGGCCCGAAGTATTTCTGACACCTACTTCGCCAGTTTTCACCCGAAGCAGTGGCGCCCGAAGCAAAATGACAATGGTTCGGAAATAGAGAAGTGCTTCGGGAGGATATTCCCCGAACCGCAGTTTTGAGAGAGAATCGGGCCGAAACATTTTCCATCCGAAGCAGTTTCGCCAGCAAAGGACAAAGAACCCCATTTCAAAGATGGAGCCCGCTCGGCACTCGACATCCCCGAAGTAGTTTCTGCGAAGCATTATTTTGCGAAGAACAAATCAAGGAAGATCTACTTCGGCCCAAGGCTTTGGCGAGGCGGAGATGTAGCGAAGCACTTTTTGGGCCCACGTTCCAAGGCGGGCAGCTTCCCAAGGTGATCGAAGGCCCCTTATAAATACTCCCTTTCTTGCCCGATAAGCCCGCTGACCATTTTTGGCAAACGAAAGGGACGTAATAGTCCTCGAAGTAAAACACGACGGGCGTAACGATCACTCAAGCACAGCATCCAGAAGCCAGGGACACTCGGGCGGCGCATTAAATGAACGTTTCCATGGTTGACCCAGTCGCAGTTGCTAGTTTTGGCAACCGATTTGAAAGCTCAGTCGCAGCAACCGCGAGGAGCCGATTTCTCAGAGCCCGAGGGTGTACTCCGCCATTTTTTGTAATAATGACTCAGAGGGCCGGGTCCTCTATAAAAACCCAGGCTTTGCAATGTAAAAGGGGGGGAACTTTCTGCTAGAAAGCTGCTGTAACTTGATGTCCTGCGTCTAATACTAAAGATTTTTGTACTCCATTTCTCTCTTTTATGCTGCCTTCTGTGCTTAATTCTTTTGTCTGTCTGCACTCGTATACTGAGACTCTGAATCCTGAATCCGGTGTGCGATTGGGGACTTGTACCCTAAAATTCGCCCTGAAGGATACATAGGAGAGGAAAAACGTCGTATAAGCTTTCTTTTATGCTGTCTCGGTGGGTCGTGGTTTCTGTTATTCCCTTGTCTTAATCGTTGTTACTCCGAACCCCGAATTCCAACGAGAGAGAAAGGAGAACCCCGTGAACTCGTCCAGAGGATACATAGGAAAGCGAGTATCACGTTTCTTTCGTCTATTCTTGGTGTTCTTTGCTGCTATTCGAGTTATTAGCGAGTGATCGTGCTTCCTGTTCTCTCCCACCTTAAATCATCATCTTCTAACCCTTACTCTTTTTATTTCTTTCTCTAACCCTTACCCCTTTTTATTTCTTTTCCTAACCCTTACTCTGTCTATTTCTTTCCTGCACTCTTGTCTCAAACCCCAAAAGTAGATTAGTATAGGAGCCGGCCTTTCTTCGGAGATTGGCACGAGGGGCATCTCTTCCCCTCGGCCTTTCAATGTTGGTCGCAGGTCCAGGGCGCGCAAACCCACCGAAAGTCCTTTCCTGTGCGGATTTGATGACCAACAGGGACCAGAAGATAATATTCTAATGGCACTAGAAGAAGGAGGTGATCCTATAGAAGACAAGTCAGAAAAGAATGAAGATATTTTTAAAGGTAAACAAATAGAGGAAGAATCGGAGAAAGGAGAATTTGATCTTGAGGGAGAGCTTATTTATGCTCTTAACACATTAAAGAAGGTAAGAAAGAAAAAATCCCAACTTAAGCTTCATTTTCAAGAATGTGATGAAGATAAAGGAAATCTTATAAAGGATCTAAACAAGTCAATGGCTAAGACAAAGAAGTTCAAGGATAAGTTAGAAGCAAAGGTCTTATAATGTGAAAGGTTATAACATGAAGTGGCTCTACTAAGGGAAGAGATAAAAGAGTCTAAGGACAGGTTACACATGCTTGAAAATAGTTCAAAGATCGTAGATAAGATGACCAAGGTAAAAATATGGTCAACAAACAAAATAGGTCTTGGTTTTGAATAGGTACAAAAGAAATAAGAAAAGGAGTCAAACTCAAGTTTTGAAGAAGAAGAAACTTCAGGAGAAGAAAGTGTAAGAGAAAGTGAGACTTCTGAGGATGAGTTGGACAATAGAAAGTTCAACAAGGAAAGGAACAATGCACAAATGAGAAACAGATGGAACGGGAACCAACACAGGATAAAAGAAACTAAGATACCAATGAGGTCAAGGCAAGGAAATTTCAATAGATGATGTTTCTCATGTCATAAATTTGGGCACAAGGCTTCACAATGCAGGAATATGGGAACTTCAGAAACATGCAACTTTTTCATGGGTATTGCTACTCGTGTAATCAGTTTGGTCACAAGGCAATGAATTGCAGCGTCCATGACAGGAATAGATATGGCTTCAATAGGAGAAATACCAAGACATTTGCACCTCCAAGGAATAACAATATTAAGTGTTACAAGTGCAATAATGATGGATATACAACAAAGTGGTGTAGAGCAAAAATTTCATAGACAAGTAGGAACAAGAACAGTCAGAGGAATCAGAAGGATCATATGAGAAGGAAAGTGGACAAAGGTAAAGATCAGTGCATGCTGGGAGTAGAAATACTCCCACCCCAAAATTAACCACCTCAAGAGGAGGTGGGGGAGGGACTAAGCTAAGAGTCTCATTCTTAGACTTGAGCCCCAAAGGTGACCCTTTTCCATTGATGTCAAAGGGGGGAGATTTGAGTAAGGGGGAGAAATTTGATTTAAGGGGAGAGCATCGAGTTAGGGGGAGCAATTTCATAGGGGAGAAGAACAGAAAAAGGTTAAGAAAATTGGAAAAGATAATTGGGTTACTATCAATGAAAAAGGGGGAGATTATTGGACATTTTGAGTAGATGAGTTGTCATTGATGTCAAGAGAGAGTGGTCATTGATGTCAAAAGTCAGTTTCAGTGAGCAGTGCAAGAAGCAGTTCCACAACCAGTGCAAAAAGGAGAGTCCGCTTCCAGATGGTCAGATCCAATTACAGGTGGTCATATGTGGTCCAAATGCAAAGAAGAGGCCCAAGAAAATAATATAATATTAAAAAAGGAAATTTAAATTAATTATAAATTATTATTATTTTTTTAAAGAAAATATTTATTTACTTAATAAAAAAATTGCAAAAATATTTAATCAAAGTTCAAAGTGAACATCATTCTAAAAAACTAAACATGAAGACAAAAAATAACCTCATTATTGGAGCCTTTGTCATGCTTGCATACCACCGCTACTCTTCTTCTTCTTGATGATTTGGTGGCAATAACCATGGGCTATATTTATTGCCTAATTCGCTAGTGTGTCAACCTCTTTGTTGAATTCCCGCCTTATGTGTTGATAGGATATTTTGCCAATGATCATGCCAAGTTGTCTAATCCTGTCTTGAATAATATTCAATTGTAAAGATCTAAAATCTTTATTTTTGGCAAGAGTTGTTATTATCAGTTTAGAATCCCCGTAAACTATGACTTGAGTGATTCCTTGCTTTGCCACCAATTTTAAGTTGATTTCACATCTAATAGCCTCTACCACATTGTTAGATGTTGTTCCCAAGTTGATCATGTATTTGAGTAGGATCTCACAAGGTCCTGTAAGAATCAGTCCCCCTTGTCACTGCTTTACCGGGGTTGGATTTGGAGGCACCATCAAAGAAGAGTGCTGGAAAACATATGTCAGACAAAGAATTATTTGCTTTGCATCCTCCGTGTGTCAGAAAAGCTTGGATATTAAGTTGGTATATAATTCTTCTTTCTGTGGGTGACAGATATTCTTCATACTGTTGTTGACAAAAACTAGATTTGACATTTAGGATTAATTCTTCTTTTATCCTTCGTATTAGAATTTTATTGTCCTTCAAAAATCCTCAAATTTCTATCCAACCAGATGTGCCAGATGAAAAAATATGGTATGGAGCTCCACAGATATTTTAGGAGGGGCTTACCTGTCAGTTTACCTTTATATTATTTTTTCCACTTGGTAAAACATTTGTCTATGGTTAACCTTCCAGAGTAGGAAATGCCAAGAATTTTGATTATTCCTAACCAAATTGAAATTGCCTTTGGGCATTCAAACAAAATATGGAAAACTATTTCATTGTTCTGCCTGCACCTGTAACAAACATGAGGCCCTGCTATACCCCTCTTTTGTAGATTATCACCTATTAGAATTTTATTTTGAGAAACTAGCCATCTGAATACTTGCAATTTAGGTGGTGCTCTAACTTTCCACAATATCGATAGTTTTTTGTTGGCAGACCCAATTTGTTGATGTTGAACTCTTAGATGCACTAAGTATTCCCCATTACTATTGATGCTACCCCAAATAAGTTTGTATGGCATTGTGGGATGAAGAGGTCTAATGCTCACCACGTGAGACTTAAAATAATCCCAATCTCCTTGAATTTAATATGGAATGGGAGGGGAGATCCAGTTTAAAGTTTCTAAGGTCCAATAAAACAAGTCACTTAACTTAAATATTCTTTGGCTTTCCAAGTGATTCTGCAATTTGATTGGAGTTCTCTCTCTTAATGGTGGATTTCCTAGGATTAGGTCCTCCTATAGATTAATTGACTTACCATATCTTGGTAGCCAATAAATTTTATCCTCTATTATGCTCTTTGCAGCCACTATATGTTTCCAAACCAATGAGGCTCTAGGAATTTTGTCTATATGTTTGAGCATTTGAATACCTGTTTGATTATTTACATACTTGCTAACTAGTATGCGCTGCCATGCTCGATTGTTTTTAAGCATGTTCCAAGGAAGTTTTACTCCCAATTATTTTGAAACTATCTCCATTTTTTTTATTCCCAGTCCTCCTTGAATTTTACTCTTGGTGACCATCTCCCAATTGACCAAGTGGAACTTTTTTCTTTCTGATTTCCTACCTCCTTGCCATAGGAAGTTGCATATGATTCCATATACCTTTTGCAAAATAAACTTGGAAGCATGATATACTAATAGTTGGTAAATTGGAAGAGAAGCTAACACCGATTTGATCAGTACTACCCTTCCTGCAAGACTGAGCCAACTATTACTATAACTTTATATCCTCCTAACCATCTTTGCCAATATTGGGGTCCAATAGTCTGAAGCTTTGAGGTGGAAGCTCATGGGCACTCCTAGATATCTGAAGTATTTTTTGTACCAGACCAAAATACTAGGATAGTGCAAAAGAGTTTGATTGTTATTGCTGCAACGTTTTGAGTATAGAACTGACTCTTTTGAGTGTTTATTTGAGCCCCAGTAGCTTGTGTGAATGAATCCAGACATTGCTTTAATTGTATAACATTTTGCTTGGTGGCTTCACCTATAAGAATGATATCATCTGCAAATTGGCCATGTGTTACAACTTTGCATCCTGTTGTAGCATCTATCCCTGTTATTTTTTTTCTCTTTGAATATGGTTGATTAATCTTCCAAGAGTCTCAGCTAGAATGATGTAAAGATATGGTGATAGTGGACACCCTTGTCTAATTCCCCTTGTAGCCTGAAAGAAATTTGTTGGTTCTCCATTTATTAAGGGGGATATCCATGGGTTTTTTATGCATGCTCCGATACACTTAATGACCTGATGTGGGAATCCAAACTTTTGAAGGACCTGTTCTACAAATTGTATATTAACTCTATAAAAGGCGTTTGCCATATCTAGTTTTATAAAATTTTGTTTATTTTTTGATTTTATACTACTGTGGAGGGCTTCATGCACCGTAATGATATTATCATATATTTATTTTCTAGGCATGAACCCTCCTTGCTCTTCTGATATTAGTTTGTCAAGTTTTTTCTTTATTCTATTTGCCAACAACTTGGTAATAATTTTATAGGAAGAGTTACATAGAGAAATTGGTCCGAATCTAGAGAAAGTAGTGGTATTTTTTTCTTTAGGTATTAATGCTAGAAATGTGGAGTTGAAGGCTCCAAGAAGCTTACCTTTCACCCTGACATCCTCAATCATGCGTATCAAATCTTCTCCAATGATGTGTGAGTATTTCTGGTAAAAGTTATTTGTGAATCCATCAGGTCCAAGAGCTTTATCCTTTGGTAGAGCTGCTATAATCTCCTTAAGTTCCTCCATAGTGATTGGTTGACTGAGATCATTGTTTGTCTTCCAAAATTAATACTATTGGTATATGCTGTAGTAGTATTTCCTGGGAATGAGGATTACCATTTTCTCTGGAGAGCAAAGCCGAGTAATGTTTCTTGGCAAGTTCCTTAATTTTCTCTCTGTCTGTATAAGTGGTTCCTTCATGATCTATCTCCTTGATTGTAATTATTTGGTAGCGTTGCATGGTTTTTAGATGAAAATATTTGGTATTTTTATCCCCCTTGCTTAGCCAAACCATTCGGGATCTAAGCCTCCAATGTGTTTCTTTTTCAGTGCTTAATTTATTGAGCTTCTGAATCAGGTCATTTATTGCATATTCTTGCCATGGTCGAGGAGGATGATCCCCAATTTTTGTTTCTAGTTGCTCTAGTTGTTGCATCAACTGCTTCTTGTCTGGTTTGACTCTCACTTTTTCTGCTAACCATTTTTTTATCATATGCTTCAATTTTTGAATTTTGATTTTCCACTTTTATTGGGGGTTGGTGGATTGGACTTGTTGGTTCCAAGTGATTTCCACAAGTTCACTTAAATATTCTTTTGCTGCCCATTCAAAGTTGTATTTAAAAGGAATTTTTTGGGGTTGTAGGCTTTGGCCGCTATCCAAGAGAATTGGCTTATGATCTGAGATAGAGTTCTGAATGATGTGATTGGAAGTGAGGGGAAAGTGTGTTAGGAGATTTTCATTGATCAAAAATCTATCCAATATTTTTGCAATATAGTTTGTCCCTGATCTTCTATTACTCCAAGTGTACTTTTCTTTGGTCAGTCGAATGTATTGTAAGCTTTCATCTACCATAATTTTATTGAGTGTATCTCTATTTGGATCCCTTCCTAAAATTCCCCCAACCTTCTCCCAATGGTAGAGAATCATGTTGAGATCTCCTCCCAGTATTATGTTGTCAAAATTCTCATTGTATAGCCATTGTGCTAAGTTTTGCCATGTTTCTCTTTTCTGGATAGGATTATTTGGATCATAAAAATTTATTAATACTACACTAGTTCCATCTGGTAAGACAAATTTTGTACCTATCTAGTTATTATGCTTATGTTGTAAGCTACAAACTAATTGTTGTGGGTCCCAAGCCAAAGCTAGTCCCCCTAAAGCTCCCACAGAATCAACAATTACCAGTTTTGATTATACCCATATCTTCTACCATTCTATAATCAGTGTTGCCTCTACTATTTTTGTTTCCTAAATACATACTATTGCTGGATTTTGATCCTGTATTAGAACTTTGAGATAGTTTTTTTTCAGAGGAATTCCCAGTCCCCTATAGTTCCATGACATAATATTCAATTTTTGGATTGCTTCTTATTTTTTACGAAGCTCTCCTCAATTCAGACCTACGTTTTGGATTGCAAGTCTTTTTGTGCTTGCTCATTTTTGAGTTGTTGGTTTGATTTTCTTCCCTTAACTGCAGATCGTGTGGTTGGTAAACCCTCAGGAATAATTATTTCCTCCACTTGTGTTTCTTCTACCTCTTCCTCTTAGTTTCCATCAGTTTCTTCTCTAGCTGTTGTGTTCTCTGGTGTATCTCCTAAGATCTCTGGTCACTTGTCAGCTTCAGTTGTAGGTATCTTCTCTTTATATTTAGGACCCATCAC
Source organism: Wollemia nobilis (assembly GCA_028583015.1). NCBI lineage: Eukaryota > Viridiplantae > Streptophyta > Pinopsida > Araucariales > Araucariaceae > Wollemia > Wollemia nobilis. The sequence goes on from JAQPPZ010002816.1 coordinate 1,380,335, forward strand.
ATCTAGAGATGTGATTTCCTTTTCTCCTTCATTAAGAATTTCAAATTTATTTTTGTGTTGAAGCTTTTTTGATCCTGTGGTTGAGGTTGTCGATTCTTTCTTCTTGATCTGCGCGGTCTCCTTTTGACGTCTTGGAATCCTAGTTCTTCTTTGTTTCCTATACTTGTTTAATTGGGCAGTTTCGGGAGAAATTCCCATGATCATGGTATGTTATACACTTGAATGGTATATGCTCATAGTCCAGGGGTTGGTTATGTATCCAATCAAACACCTTTATTCTAATATGTTCAGGCAAACCCTATTTTAGATTAACTTGCACACAGATGCATGCACATATAGAATTATTAGCCTTTGGAGGAGCCCAGTAAATGAATGTTCCAATAGCATTACCTATTAATTCCATTGAAGGTTTGTTCCATAGGTGTAGTGGAAAAAATGGTAACCTGATCCAAACAAAAAATTCTTTAGACTCCTCTTCTTGAGGATCAAATGCCATGCTCCACGAGGTCATGTAAAGTGGGCTGGATCCTAGAAACCAAGGACCCCCATGAAATATAGTGCTCTTGTCCTCCACAGAGGCAAATGTAACAACAAAGTATCCCCTACTTGTCATCATGAATTTATAAGAGGAGACTTTACTCCCCCAATGTGTATTAATCCATTTATGGATTATGATTGGACTAGGCCATATTCCTACAAATTTGCATGCAAGGGCTTGGGTGGAAAGCGTGAGCAAAGGTTGCTGGATGTAAGCTGGAGGTACCTCAATCACAGGAGACTAATCTAACTTGGGCACAAAGGTACCATTGTTAGAGCGAGCAGGTGGCTTTGGATGGGGTTCTTTTCTCGCTTTAAGCACTTGTTGCATATGATCCAACTCCTCATCAAAGGAAAACTATTGTGAAAACATGGAGAAGGCCTCATTGCTCGCTTGTTTTAGAAGTGAGGCTGCAGTCGTCATTGGAACCAATAGACTGCCATAAATCTCTTCCAAAAGAAGAGGTCCCTATTTTTTAATCCCTAGCCAATGAAATATTTTCAAATCTAAAGCCAAAGAAGTACCATACCTGAACTGACACTCACGATCTCTCTAGGGTTTTTTGTCTTCCCCCAAATTTGTTCCTGCTCCAACAATTTCTCCACTGTAACTTTGCAAACCCTAGATTCTAGCCAAACAAACTTCTTCAAACTATTGTTCAGATGCACAAAAAAAATGTAGATGGATATTCAGCTTTCCCTCAATGCAAAACTTACAGTAAACTAAAGTAGGTGAAAGGAGCAAACGAGGAAATGAGAAGGGAACCTTTTTTTTTCCAACTGATTCTGACATTCCTGAAGTAGACAAAAATATTTCATTTCATAGTAATAACTTGATTGATAACTTTAAACAACACTTTTTTTTTTCTTTATAAAAATTTCATTATAAATTAATTAATATAATTTTATTATCAATTAATTTATTAATTAACTTAATTAACTTCCAAATTTATTTAAGTTAATTATAACTTAATTATAATTATAATTTTTTTTTAAGTGAAAAACCCTTTGCAGGGCCGCCTTGGTCTGAGAGACCATGACCAGGGAGTTCTACACCATCAAAGTCATTTGGGAGTCGCACCCGGCCCTACCCTCACCAACATTATCAATTAGATTTTGGGTACCCATTTCAAATTTTTGGTGGGGTGGATATTTGAACCTAGGACCTCCCTTGGAGGATTGCCCTCTCCTCTCCAACTCACCTACAACACCTGGGTAACTTAATTTTAATTTAATTATAAATTAATTTATATTAATTTAAATAACCCTAAAGTGGGTTATAAGGTTTAAATTAAAATTGAATTCAAAATTCGATTTAGCACCGATGTTTTATGGCATGAGGTCTTTGTGTATAAAAGGAGGGTAAATCCTAATTCAAAGTCTCCCAATGCATTTGATTTAATTAATACCTCCTAGATTCATGCGTAAGGGAAGAATATTGAGTTTCACGTGTTTTGAGGTTTCAACGACAGTAACAAAGACAAGTAGGAGCAAGGCTCCTCTTATTTTTCATAGCACTGTGTAGCACAGTTGGCAACGGTAGGTTGTGTTAAGGTATGTGGCAGGCAGGAGAACAAGGTTTAAAACCTACCAAGTGTCATTTTGTGAGGGAAGAATGCATTCTATTTTTTGCACCGCGCCATTTAGAAGGAAAGAAAGGGAAGGCTTGTGCCTTCCCCTTCACATAGAGGCTCATAGCCCACATGGTGGGCTAGCACCTCGATAAGGCACTCGACAGGAGGAAGCCTCGTGTTTGAAACCCGTCGAGGCCTTTTGGATAGTGTTAAAGGTATGCACTGATGTTAATTGCCTTGGTCGCTTGATTATTTCAAATGTGCTAAGGTTGGAAAAATAAAATATTTTTGATGGTTTATAAAGTTTATTTTTGCCTAAATTAATTTGGATATTGAGTATTTGAGGGAGATAAAAGGGTAGACAATATTATTTTGGAATTTTAATTTTTGGAGGATGTTAATTTAATTTTTGGAGTTATAAGGTGTATTAAGGTCAATTTTCTTGTATGCTATTTTTGGAGGTTGTTAATTAAAGTTGGAGATAATAAGGTGTAATTGAGTAATAATTTTTGTGTATGATTTGATGATTTCTAATTTCAAAGAAGAAGTAATAATGTGTATTTGAGTTTGATTATTTTTGTAATTGAGAAATATTCCTGAGAGAGTGTTAGTGTGATATTTTGTCATCTAACCATTGAAATTGGCAAAGAATAAAATTGTGTTTAAAACAGGTTTTTAAGGTTACTTATTCATAAAACAAAAGGTATGGGCACATCTTCCTAGAGAGTGATTGTTGGATATTGTGAATGCTAAGTTGGAGTGAAAAGGGTTGTTTGATAAGCATTGTTGAGTTTTATTTTTCTAGAATGAAAGTTGATGCTAGAAACCTTGTTTGATAAGCATTGTTGGAAATATTGATTAAAATTTTCATATGCTTGAACTAGGGTTTGTGCAAAGAACATGAGTATCATTGTTATGTGAATTTGTAAACTATCTTGAACTAGGGTTTGTGAAATATCATGAGTATCATTGTTATGTGAGATTGTTTGATCAACATTGCTTGGAAATAATTGAGTGAGTGTTCATATGCTTGGACTAGGGTTTGTGAGCAAGGATTGTTTCATTGAGTGATTGGTTGAGTAGATTTGGTTGAACCTAGTCAAGTGGAAGTGTTGAAATGATAGTTCAAGTTATGTGAAACAAATTGTTCCATATTATGAATTTATTTGAGAAAGAGGTTGAGTTTTTGTAAGTGTGAAGCATACTGAGTCTCTAACAATTCTCTATATGTTTTTGTGATAAAAAGAGATATTGAAAGTGATTGAGCATTATTGTGAGTGAGAAGCATATTGAGTCTCTAACAATTCTCTATATGTTTTTATGAGATTGCACAAGTTCTAGTGAGGACTTTTTGAGCAGATTTGAGGTAAGTCTTGGTGAAGACTTGTTGAGCAGATTGGACAAGTTCTAGTGAGGACTTGTTGAGCAGATTTGAGGTAAGTCTTAGAGAAGACTTGTGGATATATTGGTGTGAGCTTTTATGGAAGCTTACAATACAAATTTGAGGACAAATATTATTGAGCAGATTGGACAAGTTCTAGAGAGGACTTGTGGATAGATTAATGTGAGCTTTTGTGGAAGCTTACAAGATAGATTTGAGGTAAGTATTTGAGAAGACTTGTGAGCAGAGTTGATTGATTGATTTTTTCAAACCTTGAGTTAAGGTTTGGGGCAGATCTAGCAGAGTTGATTTGATATTAAGTCAAGCTTTGTGTTAAGGCTTGAGGATAGATATTAAGGATATATTTGTGCTAGACCAAAGGACTATGTTTAGTGCAAATTTGAGGATAAAGTTTGATGCAAATGTGAGGATAGGTTTGTGCCAGACCAGAGATAGAGATTGAGTAGATTTGTGCTAGAACGAAGGACTGTGTTTAGTGTAGATTTGAGATAGAGATGAGAGTAAGCTTTGGAGATGACAGAGTATAGAGGACGATAGTCTCCAGTGGATAGATATCCATTAGACAAGGCAATGAGGATAGGTATTCTGAGTGAGGACAAGAGTCTTCAGTGGATAGAGATCCATTAGCTAGTGTAGTGGAGGTAGCAGTATTTCTAGAAGATCACTAGCTAGAGTAGAGGAGAAAGGAGTTCTCCTGTGGATAGAGATCCATGAACTTGATTAGGGGATTGGTGTCTCCTTTGGACAAAGGTCCATAAAAATTGTAATAGGGAAAGGATTCCCAAGAGATTTATTGAGAAAATATTAGTGAAATATTTTCTCCGTGGAGTAGCCCACATTGGGTGAACCATGTTAAATTGGTGTCTCTATTGTGTGTGGTGATTTGTGCATTGCTTTGATTACTGATGTTAATATTGCTATTGATACATTGTATAATATTGATTGGGAAAGAAAAGTAAAAAGTGGTCTTATACTATTCACCCCCCTCTCAGTATAAGCTTGTGTTAATCAATAAGTTGCAATGTAAATAAGTTACCTTGCGTTTTTAAAAAACATTGAGCTTCATAAAGATAAATTAGGTGTGGCATGAATTACTCGTATAGCCTTGTTGGTCACGAATCTGCCACAAGAAAGGATTTTCTACTTCTATGCGCCCTAGACCCGGCCAACATTGAAAGGTCGAGAGAAAGAAATGTCTCCCGAGCCAATCTCTAGAGAGGGTTGGTTCCCGTACTAATCTAAGCTTGATTTCAGATAAAAGTTGCAGGAAAGAAATTGTAAAAATGCCGAAAGAAATGAGAAATTATGAAAAGAGATGGGAAATATGGCCACAAGCCAAAAATATCGATGGGAGAAAGATTAACAGCATGAATAACCTAAAGCACATGAACAACATGTAACAAAAGATAGCAACGTAATCTACTTACAACCTTGCACAAATAACCTCCAGAGTCACATTCCAGAGCTCGCTTCCTCACTAGCAATATTCAAACTCAGATGCAGAGTTTAAATTTAACAGCAGATCAGAAATACGAGCGTAAAGGAGAAATGCATAAGATAGAAGGAAATCACACAAAAATTGCTTGCAAAACCAGAGGCCAAATATCTTTCATTCACGCAGAGAACTTGAAAAGTCTTTCTGCAAAAGTTCCCCCCTTCCTTTTCTTGAGATATACAATAATATTTATAGAGGACTTGCCTCTCTGCAGTATTTTAGAATATTAAATAGACTTTTATGAGATCCAGCAAACAAGCACTGAAAGACATGAAATAGACTTTCATGGAATCCAGCAAATAAGCACTGAAAAAGGAGAACAATCCCGTGAAATCCGCCTTTGTAGTATTTTTAAAATATAAAACAGGTTATCATGGGATCTAGCAAATAGGCATTCAAAACATAAAGCAAACTCTCCTGGGACCCACAAAATAAGCACTGGAAAGAAGAATAATCCCGTGAAATTTGCCTCGGAGATCCTGGGACCCACCTGTCCACATTAACCGTGAAAATGCGACAAGTCGCGAAAACGTGACATGTCACGATTTCGTGACATTTTTCTGCTTTTAGCTTTGCCGCCACCATCGGACCGCGAAAATGTGACAAGTCGCGAAAATGTGACATGTCACGATTTCGCGACATCTTTCTGTTGCCTTGTCCTTTTGCTGCCTTGAACCATGAAATCACGACATGTCACGATTTCGCTACATCCTCCTTTTGCTAGGCCTCTTCGCTGCTTCCTCTCCACGAAAACGCGACAAGTCACGAAAATGCGACATTTTTTGTCTTTACCTTTGTTGCTGCTTCCAGGTCATGAAAATAAGACAGGTCATGAAATCGTGATGTTTTCTTGCACTCAGCTTCCATCTTCATGCACTTCCATGATTTCGCGTGACATGTCGCGATTTCGCTACATCTTTCATTTGCCTTGTACGGTCCAGCTTTCAACCCGCGAAAACGCAACAGGTCACGAAAATGCGACATGTCGCGATATCGCGACGATCTTCTGCACTTTGTCCTTTCACCCCAATATGTCACGAAATCGTGGCAACTTTTTGCCTTCTGTCTCATTGCCGCTTCCTGTCGCGATTTCGCGACGTCTTTCACCTTTTGGTGCGTCATTCACCTTTCTGTCACGATATCGCTACCTTTTCTCTGCTCTGCGCCAAGGCCATTGCGAGTCACGAAAACGCGACATGTCGCGATTTCATGACAATTTTCTGGACTTAGCTGTTTTCTTTGTCGAGCATCGCGAAAACATGACATGTTCTTTCATCTACCTTCTTCATTTCTCCAAGTCACGAAAATGATACCACGTCGCGAAATCGTGACGATTTCTCTGCTGCTGCTCAATGTTCTCTTCTAAGTCACGAAAACGTGACATGTCACGATTTCGCTACATATTTTATGCACGCTGTACGGTCCTGCTACAAGTCACAAAATCGCTACCACTTCCTGCACTTGGCCCCTTCGTTTCGCTATGTCACGATTTTGCTACACCAACTCTGCGTTCTCCACTGTTACCACTTCCTGTCATGATTTCATGACATCTGCATCTTGCTTGGCTCCATCCTGCAAATGTGTCACGAAAACGCTACGTTTCTTGTTGCTAGGCTTTATCTCCATGAATGTCGTGAAATCGCGACGTCAACTTCTTTCTTGCCCTTAGCCTCAAAAATGTCACGAAAATGTGACGTCTTCGTCTTGCTCAGGCTTCAAACCACAAATGTCATGAAATCGTGACGTATTCATGCCTTAAGCCTTCCTTTCTCCAATTCGCCGTGACCACGCAACACGTAGTGATTTCGCTACATCTTTCGCCTTTCGTACCATGTGCCATATTTTGTCATGATATCGCTACAAAAATTTGTTGCCATCACCCTCTGCTGAGTTATGTCGTGATTTCACGACGATTTTCCAACATTATGCTCCCTGGTCATCGCAAGTCGTGAAAACGTGACATGTCACGATTTCGCTACAACTTTGTCGCTCTAGCTCCGTTGACTGCGCTGACCGCAAAAATGAAACACGTCGCGATATCGCGACGGTTTTAGACTTTGCTCTTCTCTGCCCTTTTGCATCGCGAAACTGTGACAGGTCACGATTTCGTGACACATTTGGCTTTCTCTTCTCTCTCCTCGAAAGACCCACGATAACGCGACATGTCACGATATCGCGACGATTTTGCTACAGTGCCCTCCATGCTGCTTTTTGTCATGATTTCACGACAGTCTTCGGACTTAGCTATTTTTTGCATCAAAACTCGTATAGAAGTGAGAATTTCAACATCTTATGCATGAATAATCAACAATCAAAAAAATGTGGCAAAAATGCCAACATTCTTGGTGGCTCATGGGGTATACAGTTACGTTGTATGCAAGAATCCTAGGCCTTAATCCATTGGGCAACAGAGTCAAGAAAAACTGAGAATAGAAAGCTGGCTGCTGGGGTACATCTCGACGGACTGCTGCAACAACTCTTGCTGAATGAATGAAACTCAAAGAATCTGCATTTGGCCTAACTGATCAGGTGCTGTAAAATAATCTCCATGAAAGCACCAGGGAATACAAAATAGAAATGAATGAAATGAGATCCTACGGATGCGCAGGCTATGGAATGGGAATGGAATGGTGATATGATGGAATGGTGGAGTGGAAGGAGTGATGCGGTAGATACAATAACAAAGTGCTTTTGTGCTACCAGCTACTATGAAAGGGGAATGGAAGTGAATGGAAGAAATGGAATGATGAAAATGTGAAAATGGAATGAGAATGAATGGGATGAACTATATGATAAATGCTAAAATGATAATGAACTTAGAAGAAAAGGATAAGAAGAAGCGGGAATATTAGAAAAGGGGAAAGAAACAACAACAGTGGCTTGATTACTGCAGAAGAAAAAGGAGTAGGAGAAGAAGGGAATAAAGAGGGGAAGGGAAGAAATAGTAAGGAAGGGGAAGGAAGAAATGGATAGGAAGCCACTAACTGCTGGGAAAGAAGAAAGAAAAAGAAAGAAATACGTACCTACGGGCTCGCATGCAAAAAGAGCCGAAGTTGACAAAGGAAAACAATATTTTTTTTTTTTTTATGTTTTCTTCTTTTTTTTTACTATATACAAGGTAAGACTGGACTCATCTTCAGGTAGTATAGGCTTTCAGATGAAAGCCATTCATTGAAATAGGAAGTGGGCTGCCATCTAAATCCTCCAGATAAAATGAATTTGCTGCACCAGCACTGACAATGCGGAATGGACCCTCCCACAGAGCATCAAATTTCTTGTGCATCCCTGGCTTAGCTTTCTTTTCATTCCATTTTAGGACCAAATCACCCACCTTAAGTGGACGATCTGCAAAATTTTTATGGAACCACTTTGAAATAACCTGTGTGTGCTTAGCAAACTCCTCATAGGCCAAAGAACGTTGCTCTTCCAATTGCAACAACTGAGCCAACCGCATATCCATGGAATCTACATCTGGTTCATCATCCTAAAATCCTTGCAATTGCTGCAATACTGGCAATTCTAAATGAACAGGCAACCTTGCCTCTTTTCCATATACCAGGGCATATGGTGAAGTCTTGATAGACTTCTTGATTGAAATCCTATCTGCCCATAAAGCTTGATTCAATAGAAGGTGCCATGATCTCTTGTTATCCCCCAAAGATCTCTTTAAAATCCGGAGCAAATTCTTATTTGTGGACTCTGCCAAGCCATTTCCCTGAGGATAATAGTTAGAGGATGTCTTCAGGAAAACACCATACTTGTTTGCAAATTCAGCTAACTCAGCTCCAATAAATGGAGTCCCATTATCTGTCATAATAGCATCAGGAATGCCAAAGCGTGTAATTAATCCTTCAATGAAAGAAATCACCACTCCTTGATTTGCGACCTTGGTTGGAATAGCTTCAGACCATCTTGTAAAATAATCTGTAGCAGTTAAAATATACTTGTGACCAGCTGAAGAATTCGGATCAATAATCCCAATAAAGTCCAACCCCCACTGCTGAAAAGGTGCTTCAACCTGAATTGGATGCAAAGGCAATGATGCATTTCTAACCCTTCCTGTATACCTCTGACATTTGTCACATGCTTGGGCAATCCTGAAAGCATCTGAGAACAAAGTTGGCCAGTAGTAACCAGCCCAAATTATTTTTAAAGCCATCGGTCTACCTGCATAGTGTCCTCCTGATATGCCAGAATGAAACTCCTCCAGGAGTCTAGCCTTCTCTGATTCCTTGACACATCTTAAAAGAATGCCATCAATATTCTTAAAAAACAATCCTTCGGGCAGTAACACATACCTAAGAGCTTGCAGACGAAATCTTCTCCGTTGTGAGGCATTCAACTGTGAAGGGCATTTACCAGTTGTAAAATAGGTAACGAGGTCATCTGCCCAATCTTGTTCTTGAACTAAGAGATTCATCAGATTGTCATCTCCAGCAAGATCATTTGCTTGATACTCAACTATACCAGATGCTGCCATCTTTGCTAAGTGCTGGCATAAAGCTTTACCACGCACTAGCTTGGTCGGATGAATCTCAACATCAAATTCTTGGATCTTGGTGACCCAACCAATGCGTTTATCACCCATCTCACCTTGAATGATGAAATTTCTTACATCAGGATGTATAACATAGACAACTGTCCTACTCTGAGATATGAAGTGCTTGAATTTTTTAAGAGACTTCATAACAACATACACCTATTTTTCAATGAAATTATACTTTGCCTCATGAGGTAAAATAACCTGACTAAGGAAAGCAATGGGCCTTTCATTCCCATCATCTCCTTTCTGTGTGAGTACTGCGGCATAGCTTTCATCTTCCTCCACTGCATACGGAATGAAATCTTTTGAATAATCAGGATTAATTAATACAGGAGCCTGCACTATTCTATCCTTAATTTCCTGGAATGCCTCCTTCCTCTGAGTTGTCCATTTAAAGTCTGCATCCTTCTTCAACAACTCAGTCATGGGCTTGACAACTTGAGCAAAGTCAGAAATAAATTTTTTGATAAAATTGATCTGCCCAAAGAAAGACTGCAGCTCTTTCTTATTGGCAGGGAGTGATAATTTCTTCAATGCTTCAACTCGGGATGGATCTATTGCCAAACCATCTTCTGAAATGACATGCCCCAAGAGTTTACCTTCCTTTACTACAAAAATTGACTTCTTTGGATTAATGGAAATACCAAACTCTCTACATTTTCCAAATATTTGCCTCAGATGAGAACAATGATCTTCCCGTTTATGTGAAAAGACAGTCATATCATCAAGATAAATAACAATAATCTTGTTCAAAAGCTCCTCAAATGCAATGTCCATGGCCCTTTGGAATGTGGCCCCAGCATTGGACAATCCGAAAGGCATGCGCTGATAAGCAAAAGTACCCCACTTAGTTGTAAATGTTGTCTTGTACTGGTCTTCATCCCTAACCCAAATTTGGTTATATCCAGAGAATCCATCCAGCAATGAAAAATGCTGAGCCCCAGCAACAACATGCAATATCTGATCAATGCGAGGCAAGGGATAATGATCTTTCAGAGATGCACGGTTCAGATTCGAAAATCCACACACAGTCGTATGTCTCCATTTTTCTTTCGAACTGGAACCAGATTAGCAACCCAAGTCGAGTGCTTAACCGGGTATATAATCTTGGCTTGCAGCATTTTCACTAGTTCGGCCCTCATTAGAGTCTCAATATTTGGATTCACTGGTCACTGCTTCTGCCTGAAGGGTCTGACTCCTTCTTCCAACTCAATAGTATGCTGCACAATCCATTTATCATATCCTTTCAGATCTTCATAACTCCAAGCCACAATATCAAAAAATTCTTGACACAGTTGCCTGATTTCTTGCAGTTCATCAGGAGTAGAATCAGTCCCAATCTTAATGACCTTATCTGGTTCTAACTGCATCTCCATATACTCTTTCTTGTCAATCTCAATTCGATGTTTCTTGGACCGATCATGCTGATCAAACAAACTTTCTAGAGTGATAAGACCCTTCGGAATATGATTATTCCATAACTGAATCAGACCATCAGTCTCTTCGTGCTCCAAAGTTCTTCCTTTGATAGTGGCAGCTTCTTGAATCAAAAAGTTAACAATTTGCTCATCACTCTCGAAGACTTGCCAGAAAGTATCCTTGTCTGGGACACTAGGTCTGTACACCATCCTTACTATCTTTGGTTTCTTCACTACCTGCTCAATGGGAGAAAAATTGGCTCCAAGAGATGCTAGAAGATCTGCATGCTTGTTCAACTCTCGAGAAATAGCTTGAATATTCAGAGCTGTGAAAGACTCAAACAGATCCCAAACTTGGTTGTGGTATGCTTTAAGATAATGTTGTTTGGAAATACACCTGTTTGTTACTTGGTTTACAATAAGCTCAGAATCACCAAAAATCTGTAACTGTTCGATTCCCAACTTTTTTGCCTTTTTCAAGCCTAGGCATAATGCTTCATACTCAGCAGCATTGTTAGTACAATTCCAAGTAAGACGGTATGAATATGTTCTTTGTAAACCAGAAGGAGAAATCAAAACAATACCTGCTCCTGCACCATTTTTGCATCTTGCCCCATCGAAATATAGCTTCCATAGTTGATCCGTGACAGAACTCTGATCATCTTGGTTAGGAAACACCTGCATTGCACCATCCTCGGGCTTTGTGATAGAATAACAACCGATTTCAGTCTCCAGCATGGCATTGAAATTAAGCATTGAAAACTCATCCTCCAACTGAAGCTCATACAGAACTTCATCCCTCAAATCAGAACCTTCTAACTCTTCGGTTAGCATGTTGACAGACTGCCTGGTTTTTCCTGCTTCATCCAACTTTTCAATATGAAAGGAGGAAGGTTTTTCATTATAAATCCGAAGTCTCTTTCCTTTGAAAGGGATCTCCAAGTGGGAATAATCCAGTGCAAGGTAACCCCCCAACTTTGCAGTAAATTCTCTGGATAAGCACATACTGAAATACGGTTCTAGATCAACCACAACTATTTCCTGAATGACTGTAATCTGAGGCATAGTATGTAAAACAATCGGAACATCCTTGATTACCCCCACTATTTTCATAGGAGTCCCATCCAACTGCAAGACACCAGGGCTACTTCGTGTGTATTCCATACCCATGACTTCGCAAACTGCCTTTGGCATGACAGTCGTTGCAGCACCGGAGTCAATCATGCAGTTATGCACAATCCAACCCTCCATCCTAAGTGACAGATAAAATGGGGGTGGTCTATTTTTTCCAGTGGCTGAAGTGGTTAATGCTTGAGCAAAAATTGTTTGGGTAGGACTGCTCCCACTATCTTTCACAGATTTCAAGGATTCTTGCAATAAATCTACCTGTCCAGGTAATTGTAATGCATCGAAAAGGCTAACCTTAGCTGGAGTCTTTTTCAATTCTTCAACAATATTATATGCAACTACAGCAGGTTCCTTCTTGTCAACAGGAGGTTCATATTTGCTCCGATATTGCTGAGTAGCTTCTACCCTCAATATTTTAGTCAATGATGGGTATTTAAGCTTTTCTCTGGCTTGTTCTTCTGTTTCAGTTCTTGCCTGTGAGGTTGAAGCCCTTTCTTGTACTCTGTCCTTCACTTGTGATGGAACAGGATCTTTCAGTAGAATAGGCACATCTGGCTCTGGCATTAACGTAGGAGCTTTCATCTGTTTCTTTGGATCAGCTGGTACTTTTAATGGTTCTATCTCAGAAGGATTTACTGAGACAGGCTTCTTTCCAGTTCTAGTAAGAACTGAGACTTGTTCTTCAGATGGAACCATAAAGTTATGATCTATTTCTGAGATCATGTTAATCTGCCCCCCAGAAGAACTTGCAGACAATGTCTGCACATAATTCAAATGAACCATACAGGTCTCTTCACTGTGTGGATCATTGCATGTCGAGCACCAATATGTTCTTTCAGCAAGAACTGCATCTTCATTAGCCAAAACAATCAGGTTCTTCTCGGGTGTTTTGCTTGTTGAAGTAGCTTGTTCTCTAGTAATTGGCGGGGGTTGAAATCTCCTAGGCTGGAAATCTCGCTCAGCTTGCTTTCTTTCAATAAGCGTGATTTTATTACCCATTGCTCTTATTGCAGAATTGGCAGATTTTACCTCTTGCAAAAGTGTTGTATAAGGATCAGGGTTTACAGGTGCAGGAGGTGCTGGTAAGAGCAAAGGTGCTGGTGGTGCCGGTAATGCTGGAAATGAGGTGGAAGCAGGGAATGGCAGAATGCTGGGTGCAGGAAACTAGGGAACAGTTGGAATGGGTGCGATCTGAGGTGCACTTGAGTTCCAGGAAGGAACAGGGTACATAGAAGACATAGATTGCAAAAATGAACTAGGATATAAATGCTGTGGAATATCAGGTAAAATGGGCATTGGTACCTTTGGAGGAAGTCTACCAATTGCAATCAAGTCTGCCTCCGCCTTGTGTGCTTGCTCGAACAACTCCGGGAATGTCATCACGTTGGACTGCCTGATTGCCAAGCCAATATCTGTGTTGAAGGCTCGAAGATAATAGAACGTAGCTTGCTCATGGGTGGGCCGAAGTCCTTCGGGCACTCGCTGCCAGCTTCTAGTAAACCGAATATTAAAATCTGCTATAGCCTCCTGCGGGTGCCTCTGAATTGCATTAAACTAATGCAACAACGAAAATGGATCAGCCTGTTCATGAAAATTCTTAATTAACAGCTCTCCTAACTGATCCCATGACGCAATAGTGCCTGGTTGCAGAGATCTATACCAATACAACAATTTTCCTCTCAGGGACAAGACTAATAATTTCACCATCACATCTTCGGCTGTTATATCATGAATGGCTGCCAAAGAGGCTACATCATGAATATGTTCGTATGCAGTTTTACCAGTACCATCATAAGTTGGCAAGGCTTTCAAAGCAGCTTGAGGGACTGGATTTTGAACCTGTAAGTTCAAAGCTCCTGAACTATTCCATGCTGAGAACTGCCTGGGTGGAGGGTTCTGGGCCATTGGGATTTGGATCTGTTGCTGAGGAGATGGAAAACTAGTAGCAACACCAGGACGTTGTGAGGATTTTGTAGAGGATGCAAGTGATGGGGAAACCAACCTGGGGTGTTCACCTATTTTTGTGTTGTCAAGTTCAAAAAACTCAACAAGGTTTTCAACTTTCTTGGATTTTGATCTCGTGATCATGAAGTACAACTCTCACTGTATCCACGTTCAGAGATTTCTGGGTAATGCAGAGTCGCCAAATATTTTAACTATACAGCATGAAGACTTTTAATAAAGAGTGCCTACGATCAAGAAATCTGGATCTTAAGCTCAACAGAGTCACCAGATGAACTTACAATCTCCGCTTTGAAGTCAAGACAGTTCATCAGAATCTTGATTCTTTCGGGTGTGAAAATATGGGACTTTAAATCAGTCCCACGGGCATGCCAAAAACTGTTGGTCACGAATCTGCCATAGGAAAGGATTTTCTAAAACTATGCACCCTAGACCCGGCCAACATTGAAAGGTCGAGAGAAAGAAATGTCTCCCAAGCCAATCTCCAGAGAGGGCTGGTTCCCTTACTAATCTAAGCTTGATTTTAGATAAAAGTTGCAGGAAAGAAATTGTAAAAATGCAGAAAGAAATGGGAAATAATCAGAAAGAGATGGGAAATATGGCCATAGGCCGAATTTGTAAAATCGAGGGGACAGACAGATCAACAGCAGGAATCTATTTCAAGCATATAAACAACATATAACAAGAGATAGTAACATAGTCCACTTACAACCTTGTGCAGACAACTTCCCAGGATCACATTCCAGAACTCACTTTCTCACCAGCAACATTCAAACTCAGATGCAGAATTTAAATCTCACAGCAGATGAGAAACATGAGCGTAATGAGAAATGCATAAAAGAGAAGGAAATCACACAAAATTCCTTGCAAAATCTGAAGCCAAATCTCTTATTCATGCAGAGAACTTGAAAAGTCTTTCTCGCAACTGTTCCCCCCTTCTTTTCTTGAGATATACAATAATATTTATAGAGGACTTGCCTCTCTGCAGTATTTTAGAATATTAAACAGACTTTTATGGGATCCAGCAAACAAGCACTGAAAGACATGAAGCAGACTTTCATGGAATCCAGCAAATAAGCACTGAAAAAGGAGAACAATCCCGTGAAATCTGCCTATTGTAGCATTTAAAATATAAAATAGGTTGTCATGGAATCCAGCAAATAAGCATTTAAAACAAAAAGCAGACTTTCCTGGGACCCACCAAATGAGTGCTAAAAGAAAATAATTCCTGAAATTTGCCTCGAAGATCCGAACTGGGACCCACGTGTCTTCATTAGTCGTGAAAATGCGACAAGTCGCGAAAATGTGACATGTCACGATTTCGCGACGTTTTTCTGCTTTTAGCTTTGCCGCCACCATCGGACCGTGAAAACGTGACAAGTCGCGAAAATGTGACATGTCACGATTTCGCGACATCTTTCTGTTGCCTTGTCCTTTTGCTGCCTTGAACCGCGAAATCATGACAGGTCACGATTTCGCTACATCCTCCTTTCGTTGGGCCTCTTCGCTGCTTCCTCTCCGCGAAAACGCGACAAGTCGTGAAAATGCGACATGTCACGATTTCGCGACGTTTTCTGTCTTTACCTTTGTTGCTGCTTCCAGGTCGCGAAAATAAGACAGGTCATGAAATCGTGATGTTTTCTTGCACTCAGCTTCCATCTTCATGCACTTTCGCGATATCACGACATTTCCTTTATCCGACATGTCACGATTTCGCTACATCTTTCATTTGCATTGTACGGTCCAAATTTCAACCCGTGAAAGTGCAACAGGTCACGAAAATGTGACATGTCACGATATCGCGACGATCTTCTGCACTTTGTCCTTCCGCCCCAATATGTCACGAAATCATGACAACTTTTTGCCTTTTGTCTCATTGCCGCTTCCTGTCACGATTTTGTGACGTCTTTCACCTTTTCATGCGTCATTCATCTTTCTGTCGCGATATCGCTACCTTTTCTCTGCTCTGCGCCAAGGCCATTGCAAGTCGTGAAAACGCGACATGTCACGATTTTGCAACAATTTTCTGGACTTAGCTATTTTTTTGTCGGGCATCACGAAAACATGACATGTTATTTCATCTGCCTTCTTCATTTCTCCAAGTCACGAAAATGATACCACGTCGTGAAATCGTGACGATTTCTCTGCTGCTGCTCAATGTTCTCTCACCCCTACACTTCCTCGTCGCTGCTCCATCTTCTCTTCTAAGTCATGAAAATGCGACATGTCACGATTTTGCTACGTATTTTATGCATGTTGTACGGTCCTGCTACAAGTCGTGAAATCGCTACCACTTCCTGCACTTGGCCCCTTCGTTTCGCTATGTCGCGATTTTGCTACACCAACTCTATGTTCTCCACTATTACCACTTCCTATCACGATTTTGCGACATCTGCATCTTGCTTGGCTCCATCTTGCAAATGTGTCACGAAAATGCTACGTTTCTTGTTGCTAGGCTTTATCTCCATGAATGTCACGAAATCACGACGTCAACTTCTTTCTTGCCCTTAGCCTCAAAAATGTCGCGAAAACACGACGTCTTCGTCTTGCTCAGGCTTCAAACCACAAATGTCGTGAAATCATGACGTATTCATGCCTTAAGCCTTCCTTTCTCCAATTCGCCGCGACCACGCAACACGTAGCGATTTTGCTACATCTTTCGCCTTCCATACCGTGTGCCATATTTTGTCACGATATCGCTACAAAAATTTGTTGCCATCACCCTCTGCTGAGTTATGTCACGATTTCGTGATGATTTTCCAACATTATGCTCCCTGGTCATCGCAAGTCGCGAAAACGTGACATGTCGCGATTTCGCTACAACTTTGTCGCTCTGGCTCCGTTGACTGCACTGACCGCAAAAATCTAACACGTCGTGATATCGCGATGGTTTTACCTCCTGCTGTCGTTGACTGCGCTGACCGCGATTTTGAAACACGTCGCGATATCATGACGGTTTTAGACTTTGCTCTTCTCTGCCCTTTTGTGCCGCAAAACTATGACAGGTCGCGATTTCGTGACACATTTGGCTTTCTCTTCTCTCTCCTCGAAAGACCCGCGATAACGCGACATGTCGCGATATCGCGACGATTTTGCTACAGTGCCCTCCATGCTGCTTTTTTGTCGTGATTTCGTGACAGACTTTGGACTTAGCTATTTTTTGCATCAAAACCTGTATAGAAGTGAGAATTTCAAGATCTTATGCATGGATAATCAACAATCAATAAAATGTGGCAAAAATGCCAACAAGCCTTTGAAATAATTATTATTCTGAACAAAGATGAAACCTTTGTTAGATGCTTTAACATTCCTACCAAAAAATCAGGATCATTAGCCAATCACCAAACTTCCTTGCTTTGAAATTCCCCAACATCTCCAAACGATGTTTCATTGCATTTTTCCTGGTTTGAAACCAAAACAAATAATTTTGTTGTAAAATATTTTTATTAGTTCAGCACAAGGTAAGGTAAAATCATAAGCTGGATTCTCTATTTTAAATACTCCTAGATATGAAGTTGGGGAAAAATGACTCACAAATAGGGTGTTTAGGAAAATAGAGTAGTAAGTAAACATAAGCACACAAAAACCATATCCTCTATTGATTTTTATATTTTTGCTCACAAGTTTATGTTGTAGGGCTATGGGTTTATGAATTTAGAGGCTTTGATTAAAGATGGAATCATTAAATATATGTGGATCTACAAAAATATAATTCATACATGTTGGAATGAGAAAATAAAGCAACTTTATGGAAACTTGGGGACAAATATTTCCTATGGTAAGGTAGTTGTGGACTCTCTGAGATTCTTCAACTTATTTTAGTAGCCCATTTTCTCCTCAAATGTGACTAGACTCATAATGAATGCCTGCACATCAACCATGACCTGCACAAGATGAACTATAAGGGTATGCAGTCAGATGACAGTGATTCTCCCTTCTCATAAACCTCATAAACTCTCCAGTACTGAATCTGATACCAAATATTGGCAATGGGGGAAGACAAACAATAAAATTTACAAAACTATTATGCAAGAACAATATTAAACACAAAGATATATCTCATCAAATATTTATGATAAATATTTCCTTTATATTTCACTAGTATTTTTTTAGCATGCAACATACACAATTAATACAAAATGGTGTCTCTTTGATTCATCTTCTCAATATTCTCATGGGATATGTGACTATCCAACCTTGTATGAGGTGACATCATCAATCATCCCCTAATTATTACATAATGTAATAATGACATCAAATACATAACAAATAATGTAATAAAGTCTAACAAAATTTATGATGAGATTTGAACCCCAAGAAACTATCAAAATAAGTGGAAGATCTAAAACTTAAAAAAAAACTACTTTAGTACAACAAAGGATGATACCGACGTCCAACTACATCAATAAAATAAAAATTTGGTGCTTGTAGTGTTCAACTCCTCACTCATTGATAGACTACACTAAATTAAAAGCCACTGATGATGTTTATTTACATATAAATAGAATCAAAGGGTAACACCTTGTCATATTTACTCAATTTCATATGGATAAGCATGAAAAGAAAACTAAATATGGACTATAGATATAAAGAAAAAGCTTATACTATTTGGAAGATAAGGTAAAAATAACTCAAAGGATGTTTACAATGATACAATCATATCACACTTATAAAATGACCAAAGTAGAACCAATGTGCATGATCTAGCCACGAGCAAATATGGTATCAATATCATACCTCTCTACAACCTTGACACCAATACACCTCACCTACCATCCATCTATATTCGTACTAATCCAAAAATTGATCTTCCTAGAGGAGTGTGTGAGGGATGAATATTGGAGAAACACCATTATTATTCCTTAACTAGGAAATGATTCTTCTAACCCAGGTGTTGTAGGTGAGTTGGAGAGGAGAGGGAAATCCTCCAAGGGAGGTCCCAGGTTCAAATCTCCACCCTACCAAAAAGCTGAATTGGGTATCCAAAATCCAATTGATAATGTTGGTGCGGGCAGGGTCGGGTGCGACCCCCGGGTGACTTTGACGGTGTAGAACCCCCTGTTCGTGGTCTCTCAAACCAAGGCGGCTCCACAAGGGGTTTTTCGCTTAAAAAAAAAGAAAAAGAAATGATTCTTATCCCTTAGAGTTAATCCTAGTTAAAATTTGTGTTCTTATGACTATCCATTCTATTCTAAACAACAAATATATTCTTATTTTGTTGATGATTTTATCAAGTATCCTTGGATATAAACTATCAAGTCCAACAATAAGGCTTTAAAGAATTATTAGGATTTCAAAGTATTGCTTTAGAATCAAAGTGGAAATAATACTGAGTCCCTAAGGACAATTTTTAGGTGAGAGTATGTCAATAATGAGTTTGAATATTTTTTTACTTTTCATGGATTTCTTGGTGGAGAACCATTGACTACATTCCATAGCCACATAAAAGAATAAAACTATTATGGAAGTGTCTCATTGTATGAACTGCTTCAAATAAATAAATCTTTAGTTTTGGTCGAATTACTATTTTGCGCTTTGTGCATCATGAACAAGACACCTACTCATGCCATTAAATACATGACCCATTTTGAGAGGTGGAGATAAGGGAAACTTTAAATATCATATTTTAATATTTTTGGGTTAGTTGCTTGGGCCTATATTCCTATTAATCAATGAAAAAATATACAACATAAGCGTTACAAAGGAAGAAATTAATTATTTCAAAAATATTTTGTTAGATATTGAGCAATATAAGGAGGCACATGATATATATGTAAAGAAGTTTGATATAAGGAGACTCTCAAACTTCTTGTTCACATGTACTCTATTTGGATTATTCTATCTATTGTTCACTCACTATAACAGGAGGTTCAACAAATGGATACCAATGATGGATTTCTTCATGGGGACCTTCATGAAGATATTTATATAATAACCACCATATTTTGTTCAATATGGGATTATAACTTTGGTTTATAAACTCAAAAAGTCCTTGTATAGGACTAAACAAGCACTTCAAAATTGATATGAGAAGATCCATATTTTTTTAATTAGTTGTAGCTTTTTTTTAGTAAGATGGATCATGATGTTTATATCAAGTTTCAATATGGTTAGATTATTATTTTAATGCTTTATACTTATAATATAATCATCATCAAAAGGTTGAATTCAATGATTATTGATTTAGGAGTATTTAAGGTGATAAATTTTGGGTCTAATTCACTATGTTTTTAGTATTTTGATATTTTACTTTTATTCAAAAATTTGTATCTCAAATTTAGTATATTTTATAGTGGATAAATACAAAGGACTATAATCCATGTTGCATCTTATGTGATTTGAGGGTGGATCTTGAGGCTACTTGTTCTTCCTCCTTTATGGATGCAACTTTCTATAATTTTTTATGCGGTAATATTCTTTATCTATGTGTATCCAAATAGACATTAATTTATTGCCAATTGTAATTCTAAATATATGTAAGTATTTTATGAGAGTCTTTAGAAGTATATCAAGTGGATTTTGAACAATGTTACATATATTATTCACATGGAGATTCATTGTGCCATAAGGGCTTATTATTTTATGGTGATACTCAATTATAGATTGCATAGATAATCTAGATAAATGGGAGTGTACTTTGGGGTATTTGCTTTCTCTCAAATATCGACTAGTATAGTGGAATTTTAAGAAACATTAAAACTTTTTTTTGTCTTCCATAAAAATATAAAAGTATAGTGTCATACTTAAGAGATATATTGTGTTTATATAGAAATTTATTAAGTATTTGAGGCTTCCTAAAAAATGTTGCAATACTATATATTTGTGTTCAAGTACTATTCACTTGGTTCATAACAAAACTAAGCATTCGAAAACTAAGAATATTGATATTTGGATATATTATAATTGGTGGATTCATTCTTAGGGTGAACTTATACCAAAGTATGTGGATCATATGGATCAAATCATGGATATCTTCATGATGATCATGTTAGGAGTGACCTTCATTTGGTCTCAAGAATGTATTAGTGTGAGAGATCTTCCATTAAGAGGGATGTTCAACAACACCATATCTCTATGGCCCATCTCTAGCTTCAAAAAGGATGTCGATAAGTGTTAGTAATTCACTTTTGGCCATCATGGAATTTATATTTATGTTGTATTATTTGGACCATGTCTATTATCCTTCTTTAGAGGTGATCCACATATTATAACATCATCCAATAATTTGTTAAGTTGATGGGTATTTAGATTTGTGCTATTATATCAAGGATAATTATATTTAAATAATTTTAAATATCAATTAGATATGTTTTCATTATTAGTGAAGTATTTTGGTATTCAAAAACACCATATCAATATTTTATTCCTTTCTCAATATTCATATTTTTTACCTCCTATTTTGCATGCAGGTGATGAGTTGATTCCACTTGTTCATCTTTACATATTGAATATTTACACAGTCTATGAATTACATCAAGATGGAAACCATTATTAAATGACCATAAATTTATCACTATGGTAAAATAAATATTTTTTAGTATAATGAGTATTTAATTATATGTAAAAGATTGTTTGATATGGTTCTCTTACTTTTTCTAACATTGAAAATAAATTTATTGTAGTATATCGGCTATTTGTTGGAGAATATTGCATTATTTAGTACATGCCAATGTACCACCTTGGTACATTATTGTAAATATTTGATTAGGGTTGTGTCCTAGATTAGTGAGTGAGTTAATATTTTATGTAATGTAATAATGTGCAGGAAATATAAAAGTGCCATGTAAATATGTGTGCAAGTGTTATGAATGTAGATATGCATAAGAGTCTAATATGTAAGTGTGCACATGTGTCCTTAGAATAGGAAAATGAAGAGTTATTAATAAGAGTGAAGGTCAAGAGTGCAACATATGAAGAGTCACATACAATTATATATATGTAACTAAGCATTGTAATATTATGAAGGTGAATCGAATGTGCAAAGCTTTATGCTTGCATTAGTAGACCTTTATTCAATAGCATTTTTAGTATTTTTCATGTGTAATATTGTGAGCATGTTTATGTGAGTATTTTTATGAGTTATTCAATTTGTTATTACAATTTAAAATATTATTTGGTTTATTATATTGCAACTCAATTATTCAATTATTTTTAAGTTATTCAATTATATTAGATCCTATGATTATTTTCCTGTGGTGATTTATATTAAGTATTAGAGTATCAAAAGCTAACAATGGTATTTGAGCTACATCAAGATTACTTGCAAAGGATTTGAAAGTTGCAGAAGTTTAAGGATATTACCACTAGGTAAGAAAAATGAGTGAAGTTAAGGATATTATCACTAGGTAGGAAAAACTAGTGAAGATAAGTATTTCCACTAGGTTGAAGAAAAAATAATGAAGCTAAGATATTTCCACTGGATTGAATAACAACTAGTGAAGACTAGGAAATTACCTTGAAGATAGTTGATGATTTAGGGAATTTATAACCTTGACATTGATAAAAGATATTGAAGGGATAGAAATACCTTGATATTGATATTTCTCTCAAGAAAAGAGAATAATTATTAATTGAAGTTTTTTGCAGATTGAAGATTGCAAGAAGAAACAACATAGAAGAAATTTGGTCATTAATTTTTTTGGATTCTTAGGTAATGCTAAAGAAATCTATCTAAGATATTGCTACAGTGAAAAATTGATCTTCAGAAGTTGAGAAGCTTCCTACAATAGATAGAGAAGACTTTCATATTTGATTGCTTGAAGTCCGAGAGTTCTCATACAAGGATTGATTTGAGTTGTAGTCAAGTATATTTTTTAGGTCTCAAAGATAGACCTTGATAAAATTTTTAGGTCATTAAGATATTGACCTTGATAAGATAGATTGAGTTTACCTATTCCAAGAAACTATTTAGAATAGAAGAAAATCTATAATATTGATTCAAGTCTTGAAGATAGACCTTGACAAATTGGTCCAAGAGAAGAGACCAATATTAAGATATAGAGTTTAAAGAACTAGAGATTTGAGACCCTTTAGAGAAAGAGGTCCATAGTAGAGAAATGCATCCCTAGTAGATGCATCATTTTTATTAAGAAAGGAAGGAGTCATAAGGAGAAAAGTCCTAGAAGTTAAGACAAAAGTAAGATATAGGAGATCCATTAGAAGAGCTCCAATAAGAGTACTTACTTCATATTTGCGACAATCATCACCATTTGATGACATGACCATAAGACAGATAAAAATAAGACCGGCTAAAAAAGGTCTTATTAAATATTAAAGGTATTTGAATAATATATTTTTAAAGAGGTCCATCATAAGCAAATACTATTGGTCCTTAGTAGAAGAGACCTGTTGAGTTGTATTTTCACACACTTGTGAAATTACACTCTTCCTTAGGATTTGGGTTCCAAATCCCCTCTTGCAAAGAAGTTAAACAACCAACTTCTCCAAGGTCTCCATTGTATTAGCATTTGCAACTGTGTATTAGTAATCTCGAGATAAAGATAATCAATTTAAATGCTTGGAACACCTTAGTGATTGCAAGTAACTGTAAACAAGGGGCAATGTAGATTTATTTCATCATAAACTTTAGTGATTGTTCATTTTTTTTTAGATTTTATAATTTTTGAATATTTGTTTTAACTAAGTCGAACCTTCTAGAAAATAAAATAAAATAAAAATAAATACAAAAAATTAAACATTGAACACGTTCAGTCTGATGCTATCCTATTTCGGCAAAACCGAATATGTGAGAGTTTCGTACATGCAACCTAGCCTATTTGACCTGCAAAACAAACACAATCAAAGTAAACTAGGTGCTAGCTCCAAGGGTTTAAAATAATTTCCAGTTACGAGACATTCACATGAAATAACCCAAAACAATGGCATATATTTTATTTATAAATCTAAAATCTGAAAAGAGAAAAATAAAACAGTTAAAATGAAGCATGTAGAAAATTTCTCATCCTTTCTTGCCCATAAAATGCAAATTTTTGAACAATTTTGCATTAAATAAATATGTCCTGTTACAACAACAGAATCTCTGGTTTTTCTCAAAACCAGCAAAAGGTGGAAGAAAAGCACTCCATAGCAGGCCCAGAACGGCTAATCACCATCAACTCTGCAACACTGCTCGCAGCGGTTTTCGACCCCGTATCCATCTATGCCTCTGCATTTTATACTTGCTGGCAAACTGCTTCTCCTTCCATGACGGTTCGTTTCATCTTCCATATTGCTTCATTTCACCTTCCCCGCCTTTCCATTGCTTTTGATTTTGTGCTCGAGATCTTCTCTGTGAACTGTAACGCCTCTGTAACATTTACACATGTACGCCACGTGTTCCGCACTTTTCTACATGTTCTGTAACGGGACATATTTATTTAATGCAGAATTGTTCAGAAATTTGCATTTTATGGGCAAGAAAGGATGAGAAATTTTCTGCATGCTTCATTTTAACTGTTTTATTTTTCTCTTTTCAGATTTCAGATTTATAAATGAAATACATGCCATTGTTTTGGGTTATTTCATGTGAATGTCTGCAATCTGGAAATTATTTTAAACCCTTGGAGCTAGCACCTAGTTTACTTTGATTGTGTTTGTTTTGCAGGTCAAATAGGCTAGGTTGCATGTACGAAACTCTCACGTATTCGGTTTTGCCGGAATAGGATAGCATCAGACTGAACGTGTTCAATGTTTAATTTTCTGTATTTCTTTTTCATTTTATTTTATTTTCCGGAAGGTTCGACTTAGTTAAAACAAATATTTAAAAATTATAAAATCTAAAAAAAAATGAACAATCACTAAAGTTTATGATGAAATAAATCTACATTGCCCCTTGTTTACAGTTACTTGCAATCACTAAGGTGTTCCAAGCATTTAAATTGATTATCTTTATCTGAGATTACTAATACACAGTTGCAAATGCTAATACAGCGGAGACCTTGGAGAAGTTGGTTGTTTAACTTCTTTGCAAGAGGGGATTTGGAACCCAAATCCTAAGGAAGAGTGTAATTTCACAAGTGTGTGAAAATACCACTCAACATTTTGGCGCTAGAAGGAGGGCATGAAAGGGTTTACTTTATCGTGATTTTTATAATTGTTTAAGAGCTTTCCATTGCTAAATATTTCAAGTCCATTTGATTAGCATCTTCGGCCTCCTCTAACACCACTCAACATTTTGGCGCTAGAAGGAGGGCCTGAACCGGTTTATTTCAGATTGATTTAAATGCTATAGGGATTTAAATTTTGAATATTTCATGCCCTATTAGTTATTATCTTTAGCCCTCTTTTAACAATACAACTTTGTACTGTTAAAAGGAGGACATGAATTGCTATGCACTGTTCTAACGCTTTGATTGTTCATACAGGAATAATGTGATTTAAAAAAAAAAAATAATAAAAAAAAAAAAAAAAATTGGGTATTAAAGTTATATTCTTTAAGATTTACTAATGGCTATGTTTTCACCGTGGATGACAGGTAGCCCATTGAACATACCAGGAGTTCAACATTATTTGCCCGTTGGTTTTGAGAGATGTCTTCCTCGATTTTTGTCTAACGGGACAAATATTGCAGGAGAACACATTCAAGCATTCAAATTTGTTGTGAATCACTTAACAATTTGGCATGATGATGTTGTTTGTAAAATGTTCCCTTACACCTTGGACAAAGTGGCATTTGATTGGTTTACAAGTCTGCCCTTAGGGTCTATCACTTCTTGGGCTCAACTAGAGGCAACATTTCTTAATCAATTCAACAAAAAGCAAGTTGACCCAATCCGCATGTATGAGCAGTTTTTCACTATTAAAAAAGGACCAAGTGAAAATGTGAAGTCATTTTCTGAAAGGTTCTTTGGATTATATGCTCAATTAGTGACATTTTATGCTCTTCAAGAAGAAATGGCTCTCCAAATATATGTAAATGCTCTTGACCCACTCATTTCCACATATTTGCGAGGGATGCCTCAAATCACATCTTTGACACAAGCCTATACTCAAGCAATGGCAATTGAGCAACAATTGAGTTGTCAAAATTATGGTGGGGGTTTTGGATCGTATAATCTTCAATCATTTAATACATCCTTTACCCATCCAATGATTTATCCACCTCAACCAAATTCAAGTGTAAATCAATTTCAGAATCAACAATCATTCCCAAGCTTCAATCAATTTCAAAATCCTCAACCTACTATGCAAGATCAATCATCTTTCTTAAGTATGAATCAACTTCAAAATACTCATCTTGATTCAAAGGATATTTCTAAAATCAATTTTAATGATTTTCATAAGAATATGATTTTAGGCAAGGGAGGAGTACTAGATCCAACTAGTATTGAAACATGTGACAAATTGGAAACCCTTGACTCACCAAAAGATGAATTCTATGAGGATGAATCTGTTTCGGATGACATTGTTGAAAATGATGGCCAAGAAAATTCACACCTTCCAAATCATGTTAAACTTGAATCATGGGTTACACATGTGGATTATGATAGCCTTATCAATTTGAATACAAGCAATAACCCAATTTTGGAAGTAATTGAACCATCTAAGGAAGGTGAAGATAAATTTGATGAGAAACATGTTGATGAATTAAAAGATGAAGAAGAAATAGTTGAGCATCACAATTTGATTTTGAAAGATGATCATTATGATTCTTGGGAAGAGTATGCTCACTCCAAAACTGCTAATGAAATTTGTGTGCCTATTGATATGCAGGATGATACAATTGCCCTTTCACATGAGGATATTACAAGTCTTGTACAATCTGAGAATGTTTTGGAAGAAGGATTGGAATCTCATCAAAGGTTGGAGAAGGATATTGATTTTACTACCATGGATGAAGAAGGAGAATCAATTGTTTTTGTTCCCCTTGGGGGGCAAGAAATCAAAAATCTTGATCCACCTATTGTTTCTACAATGTCTATGCCATCTCAAAATGATGAAATTACAAAGCCTAAGTGGTGTGGGTTTGATACTATTGATGATCCTAATGAAAATATGGATTTTGAGGCAACTCAAGCCATTGATCATGGAAAGGTGTCACGTGACACATATCTTGAAAAATTAGGCTCTTGTTTTGAAAAATATGGACGCATGTTTGATTGGGTGCCTAACTTTGGTGTTTTTGAACAGGTGTGGGATGATGAAGAAGACAATGAAGAAAAAGAAAAGGCTACTAACACTCATCAAGTTGTGATAAATTCTAATCATGATGGGTTGAGTATGGGTGACAAAGTGAAATCTCTACCTCTGGTAGTAGCTACAAAAATTTCAAATGATAGGTTACATGATGTCCCTTTGGATGCTAACGTCATTAGTGAGGAAATGCCAAATTTTGTTGATGCTTGTCAAGTTTTGAATGATTTTGATTGCTTTAAAATCCTGGAAAATAATTTGAATTCAAAATTTTTAGAAATAGGCTCTTGTTTGCAATATCTCACATTTGAAAAAGAAAGCCTACTTCTAAATCATGAATGGAATGATGAAACTTGCACTTTCAAGAATAGACAAGATAAAATTGAATATCATTTATTGTCTAATCATTTTAGTATTTTAACGCTCACCTATGAGAGTACTAATGGAATTAAATCTAATTGGTGGGGTGAGCAAGGGAAGTTAAAAGTTGGTGCATGGTGTGGTCTAATTTTGTTTTTGGTGGATTCCTACAACATTTGGCATGCATATCATGTTACATTTTTGTTGAAATGTTCTAATCATGTTTGGGATCCAGGAAAGTAATAGTCCAAGCTTGGCATCATCTTGTACTATATTGTATATAAATTTTGGTTTTGGTTTGGGTTTGTGTTTTCAAGTTTCATTTTGGGATTGCTATTTGGATTAGGTTTTAAGTTGTGTGGTTGATTTCATTTGACATGTTTAGTTTGTTTTGATAAAAAAAAAAAAAGAAGAAGAAAATTTGAGATGTCAACTTATGCCTAAAATCAGGAGAATATGAAACATTGGAATTGTGTTGTAGAAAGCTCCACAAGTAACACAAACATTTAAATATTATCGTTTGGATCTTGTGATGCATGAAGTTGTCAGTTTTGCACATTATGGTAAAATAGATGATATATTCCAAAAGAAGTAGTGCATTCATATCTCATGTCATATTCCACATTGCATATACATGTCATCTTAGTTACATTTTCATTCCATGGGCAATTATTGAGAAGGTGTTGAATCCTCTTAGGATTATTACATAACATATATTAAAAGGATCCTAAGGTTGGGAACTGCTGCCCAAGCTATCTTGAACCAAGCACATTCCATGCACATTAAAAAGAATCTTGAGCAAAATGGTCAAAACCATACTTGGATGAAAAGGTGAGGTGAAAAGAATATTTCATGTCTGTCCTATCATGCAACATAATCCTTAAAACAGTGGTTTTTACCATTTCCATCAAGCTTAAAGCCTAAAACCAGAGTAGTAAGGATAGGGTTAAATCCTCATCGAACTTAGGTTGAGGATCCAACTCCCCAAAGCTCTGATTTGACCTACATGGAGTAGTAAGGATAGGACTTAATTCTCATCTCGCTTAGGTTGAGAATCCGATTCCCCAAAGCTTCCATTTTTCCCATTTCATCATAAAGCTTGGATTGGAAGGATCGTACTACATGTCCCCTGCAAAGGATGGGTAGTCATCCCAAAGGTCCAAGCAATAAAAGTAAAACTAATTTTTTCCATTTCATCTCCATCTTGGATTGGAAGGATTGT
This sequence comes from Wollemia nobilis, assembly GCA_028583015.1. Lineage (NCBI taxonomy): Eukaryota > Viridiplantae > Streptophyta > Pinopsida > Araucariales > Araucariaceae > Wollemia > Wollemia nobilis. The sequence continues at coordinate 1,409,107 of JAQPPZ010002816.1, forward strand.
ACTACGTGTCCTCTGCAAAGGATGGGTAGTCATCCCAAAGGTCCAAGTAATAAAAAATTAATATTTCCCATTTCATAAATCTTGGATTGGAAGGATCGTACTACATGTCCCTAGCAAGGATGGGTAGTCATCCCAAAGGTCCAAGAAATAAAAGAAAAATAATGAATGAAGCCAAGTCATGGATTATGGGGTAAGTATGCTCATGCGTGGCAACATGTCTTGCCTAAAAGCAAGACCATCGATTGCTCATATGGATAGACTAGCCTCGACCATTTCATCCATAACAAGTTAAATTATTTTGTTCAAGATGAGGTAATGAACTCCAAATCAGAATAGTAAGGATAGGGTTAAATTCCCATCTCGCTTAGGTTGGGAATCCTATTCCCCAAAGTTCTGATTTCACTCACACTTGCACATGGGTTCAAGATGGTAGTGACACATAACCAACTTTGGGATCTAGTAAAATTAATTCAATATACATATTTTTGGTCCTAAGAGGGTTTGACATTTTTAATATGTTTGTCCATGATATTAGAAGGTTTGAGCATTTATAAAGTAGGTTGTTACATCCCTAGCATCTTCATCATACATCAAATCCTGCACAAATCATTCATAGCCTTGCATACAAATCATAAGTGAAACTGACAATGGAATGTTGAACAAGTTCAAATGATAGGGAATGAAGCACATTGCACACACCGAGCTGATACTTAGCAATTCTGATGATTCATGTATTTTTGATCTATGGGCATTTGTTTATATTTATAATGTGCTAACACATGTTTTCGAGTTTATATACTTCCAGATAGGGTTCTCACTAAAATGCTCAAGAGCATTTGATAGCAGAGTCGCCATTTGTTGTGGCTGATCCACAACACACCCCAAACTTGGGGACCCACATTTTTTGCATACTTTCAGAGAAGATCTCAGTGACCCAGATGCTAAAAATCAAGAAAAAAGGCAAAGTTGCACAAAATGAAAAAGTGTCGCGATATCGCGACATGTCGCTCCGTCGCTGCCAGAAAATGAAAAGTGTCACGATTTCGCGACGTGTTGCGGTCGCTGGCAGAAAATGAAAAGTGTCGATTTCGGACATGTTGCACGATCCGGCAGAAAATGAAAAGTGTCACGATTTCGTGACGTGTTGCGCGGTCGCTGGCAGAAAATGAAAAGTGTCACGATTTCGCGACGTGTTGCGCGGTCGCTGGCAAAAAATGAAAAGTGTCACGATTTCGCGACGTGTTGCGCGGTCGCTGGCAGAAAATGAAAAGTGTCGCGATATCGCGACATGTCGCAAAATCGTGGGTCAAACCAGTCAAACAGGGCAAGGCACGAAAAGCGTAGCGATTTCGCGACAAAAAAGCAGCAAAGGGGCACAAAGTGAAAAACGTCACGATTTCGTGACATGTCACGTTTTCGCGGTCAAAACAGCAAGAGCAGCCCGAAATAGAAAAGCGTCACGATTTCGCGACGGAAAGCTGGCAAGTGGTACGGAACAGAAAAGTGTCGCGATTTCGTGACAGAAAGCTGCCAGAGTGAAAGAAACGAAAAGGCGTCGCGATTTCGTGACAGGTTGCGGCCGAAGGCGTACGGAGATGAAAAACGTCGCGATTTCGTGACAGAAAACAGCAAAGTGATGCCGAAGAGAAAAGTGTCACGATTTCATGATAGAAAAACAGCAAAGTGTACGGAATGAAAAGTTGTCGCGATATCGCGACATGTAGCCATTTCGCTGTGCATGAAGGCAAGAAAGGCTGCTGACAGAAAAATGTCGCGATATCGCGACATGTCGCATTTTCGCTGTGCAGGCAGAGGAACAGAGTTACATGCTATTTTTGGCACGATTTTCATGGGGCCGTTACAGAACATGCAGAAAAGTGCGGAACACGTGGCGTACATGTGTAAAGGCTGCAGAGGCGTTACAGTTCACAGAGAAGATCTCGAGCATGAATTCAAAATCAGTGAAAAAGCGGGGAAGGTGAAACGAAGCAATCTAGAAGACGAAACGAATCGATCGGGAAGATGAAACGAAGCGTCACAAGGCGAAATAGAGAGCATTTCCAGAAAGTATAAAAGCAGAAGCACAGATTGGTACAGGGGTCGAAAACCGCTGCGAGCAGTGTTGCAGAGTTGATGGTGATTAGCCGTTCTGGGCCTGCTATGGAGTGCTTTTCTTCCACCTTTTGCTGGTTTTGAGAAAAACCAGAGATTCTATTGTTGTAACAGGACATATTTATTTAATGCAGAATTGTTCAGAAATTTGCATTTTATGGGCAAGAAAGGATGAGAAATTTTCTGCATGCTTCATTTTAACTGTTCTATTTTTCTCTTTTCAGATTTCAGATTTATAAATGAAATACATGCCATTGTTTTGGGTTATTTCATGTGAATGTCTGCAATCTGGAAATTATTTTAAACCCTTGGAGCTAGCACCTAGTTTACTTTGATTGTGTTTGTTTTGCAGGTCAAATAGGCTAGGTTGCATGTACGAAACTCTCACGTATTCGGTTTTGCCGAAATAGGATAGCATCAGACTGAACGTGTTCAATGTTTAATTTTCTGTATTTCTATTTCATTTTTTATTTTATTTTCCAGAAGGTTCGACTTAGTTAAAACAAATATTTAAAAATTATAAAATCTAAAAAAAAAAATGAACAATCACTAAAGTTTATGATGAAATAAATCTACATTGCCCCTTGTTTACAGTTACTTGCAATCACTAAGGTGTTCCAAGCATTTAAATTGATTATCTTTATCTGAGATTACTAATACACAATTGCAAATGCTAATACAGCGGAGACCTTGGAGAAGTTGGTTGTTTAACTTCTTTGCAAGAGGGGATTTGGAACCCAAATCCTAAGGAAGAGTGTAATTTCACAAGTGTGTGAAAATACCACTCAACAAGACCATAAATATAGTTTGCTCTACAAAATACTTGAAGCTAGCATACAAGAGAAGGCAACAAGTAAAGTGAAAGAGATTAGACAACAACAAACTCTAATCAAGAAGATTAATGCTCAAAATTAAACTAGAAGAGGTCCCATTGTATTCAGAGAAAGGATACCCAAGAAAAGAGATCCCATAGCTAGAAAATATAGGAGACCCAAGGAAAGAGATCCCATAGAATAAAGAAACAGATAAAGGATACTTATTATAAGAAATATCATTGAAGGTAGATTAAAGATACCCATTGAAAGAGGTCCTTGATAAAATAATTATTGGTCCTTAGAAAGAAAAGAGACCATTAATATAACTTGATCTAGAGAGATAGAAAGTGAGTAATAAGACTTCAAGCGAATAAGAAGACTTAAAGGTAACAAGAAGACTTCAAGCGAGTAAGAATACTTGAAGCAATAAGTCTTCAAGGAAGCAAAGAAGTGTTGGCAATTTTGGGTACCTTGAGTACATTGCCTTTGCTCAAGTATAGTTGTTGTCATTGATGTCAAAGGAGCTCTTGATAGTTGTTGTCTTTGATGTTAAGGAGTTCTTGAAGCGATTTGATTTGTTGTCTAAGTATGTGTTTTGATGAAGGTTTCAGCTGGTCAGTAAGTCTCCAAGAAAATCAGAGTAGCCCAGTTGCAAAAGATCAAGAAAAAGATAAGTTAGAAAAAGTTTGCAGGCGGATGGAAAAACTGTCATGATTTTGCGACATGTTTTAGGAGAGAGAAAGTTCTGGCAAAACTGTCACGATTTCGTGACATGCTGGAAGGTAAAGACGAAGCAGGCAAAACTGTCACGATTTCACGACATGTTTGAGGAGAGAGAAAGTTCAGGCAAAACTGTCACGATTTCACGACAAGTTGAGTTGGCAGAGTTGAGTTGCAGGAAGTGTCACGATTTCACGACAAGTTGAGTTGGCAGAGTTGAGTTGCAAGAAGTGTCGTGATTTCACGACAAGTTTCAATGAAGTTGTACAGTTGCAGAAAGTGTCACGATTTCGCGACAAGTTTCAAAGAAGTTGTACGGATGCAGAAAGTGTCACGATTTCGCGACAGGTTGAGTTGGCAGCTTGTAGGTGGCAAAAGCGTCACAATTTCATGACATGTTCTAGTTTCATGAGCAGTTGGTAGAAAAGTGCTTAAGGCAGCGAAAGCGTCATGATTTCGCAACATGTTCCATTTTCGCTAGTGCAAACCGAGAAAAGGTTGAAGAAGCAAGAAGTGTCGGGATTTCATGACAAAGTTGTAGATGATGTCAGCAAGAGGCAAAGGTGTCGCAATTTCATGACAGAAGCTGAGAAGAAGGCTTTGGAGTCTAAAGCATCATGATTTTGTGATAGAGTTGCTGATGATGTCAGCAAAAGCAGATGTGTCACGATTTCGTGACAAGAGCAGAGAGTAAGGCCTTGCAGACTAAAGCGTCGCAATTTCATGACAAGAATCATGATGATGTCAGCAAAGTCAGAAGGCGTAGCGATTTCATGACAACAAACCAAAGAAGGCGCACAACAGGCAATAGTGTCATAATTTTGTGACAGCAAGCAATACAAGGTGTACGGCAGACAAAGGCATAGCGATATCACGACATGTTTGAGTTTTGCACTAGAAAAGCTCTAGAACAACAGAGGCGGTTGAAGCCGACAGAGTTAACCTTTTCCAACAAAGTGTAAGGTTGTGCAGCCGACGATTGTTTTAAGGATTTACAGCCGACTAAGATCAAGAATTTAATCATGAATTATTGCTATAAAAGGAGGATTGCTTTTGAGTTTCAAGCATCGAATGTGAGTGTCGAGTTTGTGCAAGTGAAGTCTACTGTGTGCAAAGAGCAGTCGTATCGAATCGATCGAAGTGTGCATTCGAAGTGCAACTTTCACAAAAGTAGAGTGTAGGAAGAAGTTCGATCAAGGAGAAGCAGACTATGCAAAGAGGGTGCTGTTTTGGCTGCACATAGGCGCATAAGTTGCTGTGCGATCGAGTGTTGTAGTATTTACACAGACTGTGTAAATAAAGCAGAGTGTGCGAAGACTGCGCTGCGGTGGATGTGCAACGGAGTAGAAGCTAAGTTGAGAAGATAGTGCTGCTGCTTTTTGCGAAGATTGCACTACTGTGTTTTTGCAAAAATTGAGAAGATAGTGCTACTATAATTTGAGAAGACTATGCTGTTGTAGTTGCACAAAACAGTGAAAAGTTGTTTTCAACCAAGTGCAGAAAAGAACAGAGGAAGAGGACAATTGAGCCAGACCGAAGGACTATGTTTGGTGCAGATAAGAGGACCAGATTTGCAGTGACAAAGTTGAGGACATAGATCTCCATCCAGAGCAGGGAAGACAGGTGTCTTCTGTGGATATAGTTCCACTTGCTAAGGGCAAAGGAGATAGAGGTCTTCTAGAGGATCACCAGCAAAGCAGAATTAGGGGAAGGTGTCTCCTTTGAGCTGAGGCTCATAAACATTGTAATCGAGAAGGATTCCCAGAGGACTCTGATACAACTTTTAAAAGAAAAGTTTTATCCGTGGAGTAGCCCATCTTGGGTGAACCACGTAAATTGTTGTGTCTCTTTGTGAATTGCATTTTGTGCATTGTTTTACTGCTATTATTACTGCTATCTTATTCTGCATGTTAATGGTTTGAAAGCTGTATTGATAGATAAAGTTAAAAGTGGTCTTATACTGTTCACCCCCCCTCTCAGTATAAGCTTGTGTTCTTCAATTGGTATCAGAGCCGGTGCCTTCGAAAAGTTTAAACAGCTTGAAGGAAGATCTTACAAGAACATAAATGGTAAGGAAAGGCAAAAGCAAAACCATTAGACACAAAAAAAAGAAATCTCACAGGGTCATGAAAGAAAATGAAGATGATCTCAATGTTGCTGCTTTGGGAATGGAAATAGATTCAAGAGATGAATCAAATAGTGGAGATCAAGTTAGATTAATAAATATTTGCACCGGATGTGGGAAGACCGATCACTTTGCAGCTGATTGCTCACAAGTAAGAGAGTGTTTTGTTTGTGGTCAACTCGATCACAATGATCATCATTGCCATGGGTTGAGTAGCAGTGAAGATGAAGATGATCCGTTCGAAAGTGAAGAAGATAAACAGGATTCTGAAATGCATAGGCATCAAAGTAAGAACAAAGATGAGCACAACTATAAAGGAAAGAGGTACTCTCACAAACACAAGAAGAGTCTCTACCTAGACAAAGCAAGTAAGTGTTCTAGTAGTGATAGTGAAAGTTCTTCAAGTGATAATGAAAATGACATGTTCATATCAGAAAAGGAGGAAGAACCGAAACATAGATTCATTATTATGAAATGTCTTAGATGTGGAAATTTTGGTCACCTTGAGGATGATTGCAAAAATAATGATTTGGCTGCTAGTATGTATGAGGATGCTTCAGAAAACTACAATGAAGATGCATGTATGGTTTTTGAAAAAGGTAGCTCCTCTAGTGATAAGAAATCTGAAAAAGGCCGTGATAATTCAAAGTGCCATCAAATAGAGGATCTTGAATGTGAACTCAATAATGCTCTTAGTGTTTTGAAAAAGGAAAGAAAGAAGAATGATAGACTTAAGATTAAATTAGATGAATGCTGTATGGAGAGAGATGAACTTATAGAAAATCTTGAAGTCTCTATGGCTAAGTCACAAGAACTCAGGGATGAGTTGGATTCAAAAATTCTGGAGTATAGTGAGTTAGAACAAGAAATGTCTTCTTTGAAAGAAGAAAATAAAGAGTACAAGGATAAGCTCTACATATTTCAGGATAGCTCCAAGAAGGTTAAATTTCTCATCAAAGGACAAAGAAAACCAACAGATAAAACAGGTCTCGGTTTTGTTGAGCCGCACAAGGAACAAAGTTGGGGAATCTAGCAAGAGATTTCAAAAGAAAGAGAGTTACGTTGAAGAAAGTATTTCAGATCATGATTCCATAAGTGATAGATACGCAGAAATAGAAAATGATATTCAGATTGAGAAGAAGTTTTCGGGACCCATGAAGTCGAATAAAAGAAAATTTCACGGCACATGTTTTGCGTGTCACAGATTTGGTCACATGGCTGTACATTGCATAACTCAAGTGAAGAAAGTAAATGACAGTTTTAGGAGACGTAATTTCTTTCAAGGGTATTGCTACTCTTGTCAACAATTCAAGCACAAGGCAATTTTTTGCAAGGCAAATAATAGGAACTGGGTTAGTCAGAACAGGCGGATTCAAAGAACGACCATGCACGAAAGAAATAATATTGTTACTTGCTATAAGTGCAACAATGAAGGTCACCTAGCTAGACAGTGTAGAACTGATCTTTCGAGATACAGGAACAAAAACAGTAGTATGAACAAGTCCAAGGATCAAAGCATGGATAAGAACAGGAATGACAACAAAAACAAGAAAAGTGATATGAATAGGTTCAAGGATCAAGGTATGGAGAAAAATAGGAATGATGAAAGGAACAGGAACAGCAGTATGAACAGGTCCGAGGATCAAAATAGTAACAAGAACAACAATGTGGAAAAAGAATTCAAGAGAAGGCCCGACAAAGAAATAGTAGACATTAATGATGATGAGTGTCTAATGGGAGTTTCACTCCCAACCTTGTTTTAAATCACCTTAATAGAAGGTGGGGGAGGGACTAAGCTAAGAGACTCATTCTTAGTCCCAAACCCCAAAGGTGACCCTTTGCCATTGATGACAAAGGGGGAGAGATTTGAGTAAGGGGGAGAGATATGTGTAAGGGGAAGTGCTTCAAGTGAAGAGAAGAGCTTCAAGTCGGGGGGAGCAAAAACTTCAAATACTGATTCTCGGTTGTTGGATCGATTGGTTCAGTTTTGGCTCTTGATGAGATATGTTTTTAGTTAAGGGTTGCCATCAATGACAAAAGGGGAGATTGTTGGCAATTTTGGGTACCTTGAGTACATTGCCTTTGCTCAAGTATAGTTGTTGTCATTGATGTCAAAGGAGCTCTTGGTAGTTGTTGTCTTTGATATTAAGGAGTTCTTGAAGCAATTTGATTTGTTATCTAAGTATGTGTTTTGATGAAGGTTTCAGCTGGTCAGTAAGTCTCCAAGAAAATCGAGTAGCCCAGGTTGCAAAAGATCAAGAAAAAGATAAGTTAGAAAAAGTATGCAGGCGGCTGGAAAAACTATCACGATTTTGTGACATGTTTTAGGAGAGAGAAAGTTCGGCAAACGCATCACGATTTCATGACATGCTGGAAGGTAGAGACGAAGCAGGCAAAACTGTCGTGATTTTGCGACATGTTTGAGGAGAGAGAAAGTTTAGGCAAAACTGTCACGATTTCGCGACAAGTTGAGTTGGCAGAGTTGAGTTGTAGGAAGTGTCGCGATTTTGCAACAAGTTGAGTTGGCAGAGTTGAGTTGTAGGAAGTGTCACGATTTTGCGACAAGTTTCAATGAAGTTGTACGATTGCAGAAAGTGTCACGATTTTGCGACAGGTTTCAAAGAAGTTGTACGGATGCAGAAAGTGTCACGATTTTGCAACAGGTTGAGTTGGCAGCTTGCAGGTGGCGAAAGCATCGCGATTTCGTGACATGTTCCAATTTTGTGAGCAGTTGGCAGAAAAGTGCTTAAGGCAGCAAAAGCATCGTGATTTTGCGACATGTTCCATTTTTGCTAGTGCAAACCGAGAAAAGGTTGAAGAAGCAAGAAGTGTCACGATTTCGCGACAAAGTTGCAGATGACATCAGCAAGAGGCAAAGGTGTCGCGATTTCATGACAGAAGCTAAGAAGGCTTTGGAGTCTAAAGCATCACAATTTCATGACAGAGTTGCTGATGACGTCAGCAAAAGCAAATGTGTCACAATTTCATGACAAGAGCAGAGAGTAAGGCCTTACAGACTAAAGCGTCACGATTTCACGACAAGTATCATGATGACGTTAGCAAAGTCAGAAGGCATAGCGATTTCGTGACAACAAACCAAAGAAGGCGCACAACAGGCAGTAGTGTTGCGATTTTGCGACAACAAGCAATACAAGGTGTACAACAGAAAAAGGCGTAGCGATATTGCGACATGTTTGAGTTTCGTGCTAGAAAAGCTACATAATAGCAGAGGCGATTGAAGCCGACAGAGTTAACCTTTGTCGACGAAGTGTAAGGTTGTGCAGCCGACGATTATTTTAAGGATTTACAACCGACTAAGATCAAGAATTTAATCATGAATTATTGCTATAAAAGAAGGATTGCTTTCGAGTTTCAAGAGTTGAATGTGAGTGTCGAGTTTGTGTAAGTGAAGTCTGTTGTGCGCAAAGAGCAGTCGTATCGAATCGATCGAAGTGTGCGTTCGAAGTGCGACTTTCGTAGAAGCAGAGTGTAGGAAGAAGTTTGATCAAGGAGAAGCAGACTGTGCGAAGAGGGTGCTGTTTTGGCTGCACATAGGTGCATAAGTTGCTATGCGATCGAGTGCTACAGTATTTACACAGACTGTGTAAAGAAAGCAGAGTGTGCAAAGACTGCACTGCGGTGGATGTGCAACGGAGCAGAAGCTAAGTTGAGAAGATAGTGCTGCTGCTTTTTGCGAAGATTGCACTACTGTGTTTTTGCAAAAATTGAGAAGATAGTGCTGCTATAATTTGAGAAGACTGTGCTGCTGTAGTTGCACATAATAGTGAAAAGTTATTTTCAACCAAGTGCAAAAAAGAACAGAGGAAGAGGACAATTGAGCCAGACCGAAGGACTGTGTTTGGTGCAGATAAGAGGACCAGCTTTATAGTGACAGAGTTGAGGACAGAGATCTCCAGCCAGAGCAGGGAAGACAGGTGTCTTCTGTGGATAGAGTTCCACTTGCTAAGGGCAAAGGAGGTAGAGGTCTTCTATAGGATCACCAGCAAAGCATAATTAGGGGAAGATGTCTCCTTTGAGCTGAGGCTCATAAACATTGTAATCGAGAAGGATTCCCAGAGGAATTTGATACAACTTTTAGAAGAAAAATTTTATCCGTGGAGTAGCCCACCTTGGGTGAACCACATAAATTGCTGTGTCTCTTTGTGGATTGCATTTTGTGCATTGTTTTACTGATGTTATTAATGCTATCTTATTCTGCATGTTAATGGTTTGAAAGCTGTATTGATAGATAAAGTTAAAAGTGGTCTTATATTGTTCACCCCCCCTCTCAGTATAAGCTTATGTTCTTCAAGAAGACTTCAAGCAATAAAGACTTGAAGGCAATATTTTTGGAAGGCAAGCATTTTACCAAATATTAAAGAAAGCTAAACAACAAGTTTAAGGAAAGCACGATAGTATTCATAACATCTTCCATAAGTAAGAAGAAGCATCATAGTAGTACCATAGAAGTGCTATTCATATTTAATAAGGAACAAAGCCATATAGAGCATTAAGAAGGCATTAACAAGACAACAAAATTGTAGGTTTTGAGGTTAGAGTTAAGGACAACAAGTTTCAAGTGAAAAGACAATATAAATGATGTTATCAAGTCTATGATCTGGCATATGTATATCTATCACCTCGAAATTCAATAAGACACAACAAAGTAGAGATAGTAAGTGGCCAAGCAAAGGATTAAGTCAAGAGCAACATTGAGCATAGAAGTCAAATTTTGAACATAGTTGCAAAGTAAAATCAAAATGAAAGAGCAACATAGAGACAAGCACTGAGTAGTCAGGGATAAGAGTTGAACCAAGAGCTAAACTTAGATCCAAGAGTAGAACGTAGAGCCAAACGTAGGAGTGTTTTACCTCATGTAAAAAAACTATGGAATGCAAAAGAATATCAGGATTCATTATTGGTAAAGCAAAGGCAAGTAGAAGCCATAAAACAAAGTAGAGAAGGAACAGAGAGACCGAGTGCCAATCGAGAGTATACAAAATTTTAAGGGATACAAAATATTAAGGGTCAAGTACCAAAGCATCGTGAGATTTTAATTGTAAAGCTAAGATGTAGTGGTGAAGCAAAGATACAAGGTAAAAGGTAAGCTAAGCATCAAAAGATCAAAAGCCACTAGATAATAAGATGTCAAATGTATAACCATTGTACATAGGATCAAGCATTGTACATAGGATTCCAAGGACTGAGCAAGTAAAACAACTAGCAAATAAAGTGTAACACGTGAAGGAGGAGATATTGACCACCAAGACTATGAAATGTTGAAGAAGACGACATATCAAGTTGCATGAAACTAAATCACCACATGAGTGGACACCTTGCCAAGAAGCACTGAAGGTAAAAATAATTTTGAATAGTAGAATCGAGTGTAATGAGAAGGTGGAACATTAGGGCAAAATGAATTGAAACACTCACCAAAGATATTCAAATAGTCCACTTGCATGTTTATCAACATCATATTTTGAGCATAGTGTAACATTCTTAGTTAGGGAGGAGTGCCAAGGGTAAGGTTTGTCAAGAAGAAAATGCGTAGGAGGAAGGTATAATTATTTGAGATTTGATTCTATACCTAAAGTTAATTGGAGATATAAGGAATAATTGATTAATTGGTTTAATTTTGATTAATCATTTTATTATTGAGATTAATGAGGAGTGATAAGGTTTAGTATTGCTTTAATTAAGTTTTCGATTATTTTGGAGTGATAAGTAGTTATAAGGTTTTATTAAAGTTTTTGAGAAGTTTTTATTAAAGTTTTTGAAAGTATTATTTTAATATTTTTTGAAATACAAAGGCTTATAGAATTTTTGCAAATTATTTAATTTTGGAGAGATAAGGAAGTCTACTTCAAATTTAGGAATATTATATTTGCAAAATTTTTATTTTCTAGTTTCTAATTAATTTGGGAGACATAAGAAATTCAACATCATAAGTTTTTGAAAACTTTAGAAAATTGAAAAATATTATTCAAAACCTAGGGAGCTATAAGGATGTCTACTTCAAAGAATTCAATGAACTCAATGGATAATGATATGGAGACCATGATTAGAAAAGAAAGAGCAAATGTCATAAAATTTGGGATCAAAAATTTGATTGAAAAGTCTAAAGGAAAATTTGATCTAGTCTCAAGTTTCATCTATAATGAGGCATTAGATGAAAACTTTGAAACATTGGAATACTATCTACATGCAAGAATTGTTGAAGCAATTGGAAATAAAAGGATAGTACTATAATACCTTTAGATATTGTTTGCATAATATATATGGCATTGCTTACACTTAAATATCACAAAGAAGAGAGTATGTAACAAAATGAATTGATTGAAGTTCTTAAGAAGAAAGAAAAAGTAGACAGATTTTTTTTGGAAAATATATTTCATTCCTCATGCAATATTGATACTTCAAGTTCATATAAATCGGGATCTTATTATGATACTTTATATAAATATTCAGAAGTCTTTATACATGAAAAGAAAGGGTCATATGATTATAAAGGCAAAGGAAATATTCTTGTGCAAGAATATGAAATTAAAGGAAAAGTACAAGAAGCTACAAAGACTGAAGAACATGAAGATAAATTCAAAGACAAGGTAAAGCAAGGAGAAGAAGGAGAACTTGATCAAGATGAAGGTCACATACATTGCAAAGTCAATTACGGATGAAGACTATATTGAATACTAAAGTCTTCAATAACCAAATAATGTAATACATGGGGGTGTTGGAGAATACTACATTATTTGGTACATGCCAATATAGCACCTTGGTACATTATTGTAAATATTATATTAGAGTTGTATCCTAGATTAGTGAGTGAGTTAATATTTTATGTAATGTTATAGTGTGCATGAAATGCACAAGTGCCATGTAAATATGTGTGCAAGTGTTATGAGTGTAGATGTACACAAGTGCCTAATATGTAAGTGTGCACACATATCCTTAGAATAGGAAAATGAAGAGTTATTAAGAAGAGTGAAGGTTAAGAGTGAAACATATGAAGAGTCACAAAAGATTATATATATTTATGACTGAGCATTATAATATTATGAAGGTGAATCTAACGTGTAAAGATTTATGCTTGCATTAGTAGACCTTTATTCAATAGCATTTTTAGTATTTTTCATGTGCAATATTGTGAGCATGTTTATGTGAGTATTCTTATAAGTTATTCAATTTGTTATTACATTTTGAGATATTATTTGGTTAATTATATTGCAACTTCAATTAAATTAGATCCTATGATTGTTTTACTGTGGTGATAACAACAAAACTTGTAAAATTGACAAATTTTGGCTAAGTCTCCAAAATGAACTGATTGGCTCAAGGAAGTGATTCACTCATAAAATAGACGGATTGTCTCAAGGGAGTGATTCCATTACAAAGTGTGATAATTCATTCATTAAAATATGTTGATTTACTTGGTAAAGGTTGTTGATCCACTCAAAAAAGGGCATTGATTCACTCAATAAAAGGTGTCAATCCACTCAACAATGGGTGCCAATTCATTCATAAAAGGGTGTTGATTCACTTAGTAAAAGATAACTGTTTAGATTATATTCATGAATGAAAAAGAAATATATAACCCAATCGTATTATCATTTCTATTTAAATGATTGATCATTTAAAACTTACATGGATTGAGATATTATAATCGGAGTTGATGAACAAATTTCAAACATCATAAATTGTATATTGAAACAAATAAAAATACAAATGGTGGAAATATACAATATTATGAAACTTCATAAAAGGAAATTGAGTATAGTTTATCTATGTAAAATAAATAGGATAAAAGTATAAGAAATTTAAAAATCAATTTTTATGAATTTGGTTTCTCAAGTATATAATGGGCCTTGTATCTTATATCTTGTTTCTTTCTATATTTTTATATTGTATTTTCTAAATTCAAATAAAAATATATGTAAAAATGGAAAAATTTAATAGTAAAAAAATTAATAATTTAATATAAGAGAAGTCAATGAACTTTAAAACAAGTAGTTGGAAACTTCACATATTAAACCAAGGTTCAAATTCCATGGTGAACCTTTACATTTATTAAATGAAGTGAGCTCAATCAATTAAATACCTTGACTTTCAAGGATACCCACATTTCAATCTTGCCAAGCAATACATGTATAATTGCCTATTTTTTGTTGTTGTAGTACAATATATGATTATGGTGTAATACAAGCGGGGATAATTTCAATCTCATATATCCAAACCAAAAATAAATTAATGTAGAGAATCAAATAAATGAAACATTCTTTGAAAGATCATATTTATTTTAAAATCTAATTATTTTTTGTAATAAGCTATGTGCAACTTCTATTGGGGGCTAATTCTATCAAAATAACAAATTTGTTAGGTCAGTTAAACCATATCCAACTTGCCTTTTTATTAGATATTATTTATTTATCTTCTATCAAATATATTCTTCATCTTCCTCAAGCACTATGTTTTTACAATAAGCTCCTTCACATCATTTTCATTAAGACCTAAAATATCACTTGCCCAATTGCCTTTTAAAATTTGAATTTTGCCACAACAAAGATCAATATAGTGATTGGCTAAATTATCCACTATATGTTTTCTTCTCTATAGATATGTTGGAAATTATATGAGAGTGCCTCCAACAATAACTAATGGATATGATGCTTGTGTACGAATGAGCGGAGGATGGCAAAGGTAGAGGGAAACGATGGCAATGGCAGGATCCGTCCTTCCAGAACGGTGGATGGAAGACCTAGTCCAGGTAAGAATGGTGCTACTTATGGTGAAGTAGGTTTCCACGGGAAGCCCCCCGAGGACCCTCGGGATAAGGAGCCTCCTAATAAAAGACCTATCGAGGACCCCATCCCCAACAAGGAGCCTATTCTTGGGAACCCTGGTGGGACTTATTACGTGCAGGTCCTCTTCGACGGGGTGATCACTCCAAAAGTATTAGATGCCCACCTAACCCCTGTCAGATCAGATATTATCATCCCAAAAGAAGTCTTCTCCAACTATGTTTCAAAGGCATATTATTCCCTAATTGTCAAGTCCATGGGGGGAAGATTGGACATGGAGACAATAAGGTGCTGGGCATTTTCCAAATGGAAAACCTCAGGATACATGGATATTGTAGCTCTCTCTAGAGGGTTTTTTGCCATAAAGCTATGCCACCATGATGATGCAAGTCGAATCCTAATAGGAGGGCCTTGGTTCCTATGTAGGAGGAGCTTATTTCTTAGGTGGTGGGTAGCAGATTTCAATCCCAATACTCAGAGTATCAACTTTGCACCCATATGGGTTCGCATCCTAGATATGCCTTTCCATCTATGGCACGGGGACGTCTTGAAATCTATTACAAGAACTGATGGAGAACTAGTGGCTATCAATTTTACAACCAAAGCATGCTCCAGAATGGTCCATGCCCTCATCTACATGAATGCCGATATCGATATCGAGTTGTCCATATTCGTAAACCTGATTTCAGGATCCTTCAAATGGCATCAACTGCTAAAATATGAAAATAATATATCTTTCTGCATCTAGTGTCATATGCAAGGCCATCTCAGAAACCAGTGCCCTCTTATCAAAGTTAAACCTTCAAGGGAAACCAAGGACAATGACTCTTTCTTTTTGAGGGCTTCTCCTAGATCCCAAAATTGTTTCCATTCTCCTCCACCAAGGAATAATCATCCCAAGCATGTCCCACCCTTCCCGAGGAAGAATAAATCATTTTCCTAAGCAAACTAGGCCTCAAATCAAAAGAGGGATGGTTCCTCAGAAGACAAAGGAAAGAAAATTATTGATCCTCCTTCGGCCTTGGAGACTGATCAGGTATGTCTCTCTCTTGAATCTAACCCTACTTTATTTGAAGGAAATATGGATCCCGCTACGGTTGATCCCCCTCCCCCTATTTACTTTGAACCTCCCCAGGCCGTTTTGGCAGAAATAGTTCCTTCCGATTCTGTTGCATAATTTTATTATCATTAGACATAAACCATTCACTAATATGCAGAAATATCAAATCATTCATACACAATACATTATCCATAATAACAATCCACAAATGAGAGAGCTATAGATAATACCCTTAAGGTAGGGAAACACCAATAATAATCCTTAAGGAAGGAATAACTCCACAAGATCTCCCAAGCTGAGAGGCCACTTCATGGGCATAGACGATTACATAAGATTCTTCTTCAATGATATGAATGATTACAATAAAAAATATCTCTTATTTATATATCCATATTCTTATTCTACTTTGGAGAGCCTACTACTAATATAATATTATATTATAATACAATCAACCTTGGGTTATGTGTGGCCTATGCCAACCCTTATACAATATAATAATATATCCCCAAATATCTATTCCTAGGTACCCTACCATGCCACCCTACTTACAAATGTTTCATCCTCAAAACATATGAAGAAACCTGATAGTATGATTTGCTAAGCAATGTTAGCAACTGGTACCAATATCGATCATCCATCCTTCCAAGTAAAACCCGATGATGCTGGTATGCCATTTTGTTACTTGAGTATCCAAATCTTCTTCGTTGGCTCCACACTTTTACTACTGTATTTTGATAAATTGAATGATAGGTCCACTTTTTCCTTGATGTTGATGATCCACTCCAAAAACCAGGATCCCTATGCTTTCTTTGCCAAACACTACCATAGTTGGTGCCCTTCTGATTCCATGTAGAACCATAATATTGTTGCCTTGAACTATATCTCCAATATTGTTGATGCTCATGGTGGTGTGGATGGCGATATGGTGCAACCTTATCTTGATGTTCTACCTTCTTTGTCTTCTCAACATTTGGCTCCATTATTTGAAATTCTTCTACACATTGTTCTTTCCTGTTCTCTTTGTTTGGTGTGTCCTTGTGCTCTTGTATCAAAGATTCCTTGGACTCTATTACTATTATTTCCATGGACTCCGTTGCTGCTACTTCTTCCATGGACTTTGTTGCTGCTATTGTATTCGTGGATTCTATTTCAAGTTCTTCAATTTGTTTCTCTACAACCACTTCTTGATTTTCCTTGCATCCTTGCTCCTTAAGCTGAGAAATATCCTACAATGTTATCTTCTTTTTCATGTACCATAACTTCATAAAATTCTTTTGCACATTAATGTTAACAGTACCCAAAGAATCTAACCAAGGATAACCAAGAACAATATCTTCATCATCCATATGAATAGCATGAAAATATAAATGTAAAACATATTTATCTATGGTGATCTTCAAATATTAAAAAATATGAACATTCTCACCCTCTAGTTGTGTGTCCTTAATTTTTGTTGATTGAACTTGCAAATTCTTAGCCAAAGCAATATTAATAAAATTATATCTGCTAATAGGGGCAATGGAAATAATAACCTGTTCCTTTTGAATGCTTCCAAGAACCTATAAAATAGAACTTTTATATGAATTTAAACCTTTTTTATTCTGATATTGCTTTTGTAAATCCAACGATGTGCCTTCTATATTCCTCTCATTATCTTCCCTGACATTTTCCTCTTTCTCCTTGAGTAATTTTATTTCTTTATCATAGTCTTCATTCTATTTCCTGCAAACTTCCCAATCTCCTTTTATTTCGTTGTAGTTTCTTCTCAAGGTCTTTTATGACATCACACATGCTATCTATATTTTTATCCATTCCTTCAAGTTTCCTCTTACAATATCTAAATTTCTTTGTAATTGAATAGGTACCCATGTGCTCAAGAATTTTGGTTCAATGTGATCCCATTTGCACAAGCCTTTACCATATTTAAACTCTTTTATCCATTGTAAAGCTTTCCCCGTAAACAAGGTATGACAACCATATTGTAACCTTTTTTCACTAACTTGAGATTTTACTATTTTCAACCACTCTCTCACATCAATATCATTTTATCCATTAAAAATTTCCACTCTCATATCAATATCATTTTATCCATTAAAATTTTTCAATGACATAGTTGATGCCCTAATGCAACTAGGGTTTTTTGACAATATATATCATGCCCTAATGCAAACTAGGGTTTTATGGAAATAAATATCTTTCCACTGATTTGAAGCTAAAAATCCACATAGACAACTAGATCTACAATTTGCATTCCAAAAAAAATAAAGTGCAACTGATTTGCTTACTCGAACTAAACAAATTTTGTCTTTTGAAAAATTCGTGACTTGAAAATTCATCACTACCCTTGTTCCAGATGGCTGACTTCAGAAGGTCGTATCTCCCTCAATACTACTTGGATTACTTCATATGACCACTAATTTTAAAGCTCTTCAAATTCTCCACAAACTGATCCAAAAATCGCCTGAATTGGATAAAATATCACAAAGATATGGCTTCTGAAAGATGAGATGTTTTTCCAAAAAAAATCTGTGAAATTCGTCACTATCCTTGTTTCGGATGACTAACTTCAAAAGATCGTATCTCCATAAATACTGCTCAGATTCCTTCATATGACTATTAATTTTAAATCTCTTCAAATTCTACACAATATGATCCAAGAATTACCTGAATCGAATAAACTTGTGCCAAGATATGGCTCCTGAAATATGAGATGTTTTTCCAAAAAAAAATTGCCCTTATTCTAGGGTTTCACACAAAAATACCCACTTTGCCAAAATCGTTGCTATGATACCACTTTTTGCATAACTTTATTATCATTAGACATAAACCATTCACTAATATGCAAAAATATCAAATCATTCATCTATAATACATTATCCACAATAACAATCCACAAATGAGAGAGATATAAAATACCCTTAAGGTAGGGAAACACCAATAATAATCCTTAAGGAAAGAATAACTCCACAAGATCTCCCAAGGTGAGAGGCCACTTCGTGGGTATAGACGATTACATAAGATATTCTTCAATGATATTAATGATTACAATAACAAATATCTCTTCTTTATATATCCATATTCTTATTCTACTTTGGAGAGCCTACTACTAATATAATATTATATTATAATATAATATAATATTACAATACAATAAACCTTGGGTTATGTGTGGCCCATGCCAACCCTTATACAATATAGTAATATATCCCCAAATATCTATTCCTAGTTACCCTACCAGAGTCCCCATCTAAATTCGGTCCATACCACCCCCCACTGGAAACTATCAAACTAGCATCCATTCATTCTAATGACGAAGATGAGGGAAGTATTGTCCCATCCTAGTCCCTCTTAGAGAACATCAGCCCCAAGCAGACTCAGAGAAAAACATCCCTCATTGACTATGGAAGTGATAGAAAAAGAGGAAGGTCATCCCTTGCTGAGTAGAGAAGGAAAGAGGCCGAAGAGGATATAGCAAATGGCTTCCAAGCCACCTTGCTATCTGACTCTCTCAACCTGATAAGAGATGAACCCAAGAAACTCAAACCTCCCTCTTAGCAAACGAAGGGAGGAAAAAAATCCCTCAAAAATTTTTAAATGAATATTCTCACTTGGAATGTGAGAGGGCTAAATGGTGCCCCTAAGAAATGGCTAGCTGCAAATATAAGAAAATATTACAGCCCCACAATTCTTATATTGCAAGAAACTAAAGTAGATGAGATATCTTCCTCCAAAGTTGCAAAAGCAATATGGAATAAAAGTGAATTCATTTTCACTCCCGCCCAAGGAACGTTCATAGGGTTGTTATGCATGTGGGATCCTACTAAAGTTGAAGGAAGGTTGATTTCCTCCTTAAGCAGGATCATCAACATGCTTTTTCATTTCAAAACCAACAATAACTCATGGATCCTTTCCAATTTCTATGCTCCTAATAACCCTCTTGAAATAGCCTCACTGTGAAACTAAATCAACCATATGTTAAACTCATCAATACCATCCCCTGGATCCTTGCAGGAGATTTAAATAGCCCCCTGTTGTTGAGGATACTTAGGCTTATCCACTTAAGCCTAAGTTAATATTTCATTATTTATTATTATTTCTTATTTATGCACTTTGTATGCATGTGAGGCATAGTATGCCTCATATGCATACAAAATGCATAAATAAGAAATAATAATAAATAATAAAATATTAACTTAAGATTAAGTGGATAAGCCTAAGTATCCTCAACACCTATTCCCATATGACAAGAAATGAGGTAACACCTTTCTTACCAAAAGCATGTAGGAGCTTAGGGATTTCATAGATGTGAATGAACTCATGGATGTCCACCTAAAGGGAGTAAAGTTTACCTAGAGCAACAGAAGGGCTGGAAAAAATCTCATCCAGGTCAAATTGAATAGGGTCTTGCTTTCAAGAGAGGCCATCCTAGTTTTTGGGGATGCCATGCTCAAATACCTCCCTAAAATTGGCTCTGATCATAGTCCCCTTATGTTTGAAGCAACCAAATATCCCTCTTTCAAGAGCCCCTTCCACTTTGAGGTGATGTGGTTCCACCATCCAAATTTTAGGAATCAAATATCTCAGTGGTGGCAACAACCCTTCAAGGGGTCCCCTTCAAGGCAACTATACCAAAAAATTAGATTCATCAAGAAAAATATCAGGACTTGGAATAGAGAAACCTTTGGTAACATCTTCGAAAGCATGTAGATAATCAAAGAGAAACTAGAGATCATAGAACAAAAAATTTAGGAAGGCAACCAAGACAACAACATCAGAGTTGAAGAGAGAAAACTCCTAGCTGAATTCCATAACATCTTAGCCAAAGAAGAAATGTATTGGAGGTAGAAATTGAGATTCCTTTGGCTCAGGGATGGTGACTCAAATATCAAATTATTTCATGCATCTACCCTGAGAAACAAAAGCTCCAAAAAAATTTTAGAGCTCACATGTAGCGATGGAAGGGTCACAAGGGAAGTCTCTAAGATCAGGAATGAGTCTGTCAATTTCTTCCAAAATCTTATGGGCATATCCTCTCCTAGCTCCCATCAGGCTGTAGAAGCTCTCTTGGGCAATATTCCCCACTCCATATCTTACTCCACTAATGAAATTATCATTAGGCCTCTCTCCATTGAAGAGATCAAAGGATCTCTATTCTTTATGCAACCTGACAAGGCCCCCGGACCATATGGGTTCCCTACATATTTATTCCAAACATTTCAGGATCTAATTGGGCCTGAAGTGTGTGCAATAGTTAGAGACCTCCAATATTCCAAGCTCATCCCTCGAGGGATCAACTCAAACTTCATTTTCTTGGTTTCCAAAGTGTCGACTTGCAAACCTCTGTCTAACTTTTGCCCCATCAACCTCTGCAATGTTCTCTACAAGATCCTAACCAAAGCCTTAGAAAATAGGCTCGAGGAGATCATTCAAGTAGATCCTCCCCCTTATCATTGATCCCTACCAGGTCAACTTTGTCAAAGGAAGGATCATAATAGATGGAGTGATAACCATACATGAGGCCTAACACTCTGCCAATTTGGCTAAGAAACCAACTTTCCTAATAAAAATATACATGAACAAGGCCTTTGATAGGGTCAGATGGGAGTTTCTTATTAATGTCCTCCTCAAAATTGGCTTCCACCCGACATGGGTTGATCTCATCAAAAGATGCATATCCTCTTTGTGGTTCTCCGTATTAGTCAACGGGTCCCTTACTGGGTTCTTCCCTAGATCTAGAGGTCTAAGACAAGGAGATCCTCTATCCCCAATCCTATTCATCATATTGGATGAGGTTTTAGGGAGGTCCATTGCAAGTGCCGACAGGAGAGGCCTTATTTTTGAGATAAAAAATGCTTCTAGTCTTAAACCTGTTACCCACTAGCAGTTTGTAAATGATACCATTTTGTCCACTTCAGCTTCAGTTGCTCAATATAAGGCCATAAAACACATCTTCCACCTTTATGAGAATGCTATAGGTCAGAAGATCAACCTCCTCAAAAGCATTTTTTTCATCAAAACTCCCCATACCCAAAAATTAAAAATTACGTGGATCCTTGGATGTTCCTTGGAGGCTCTCCCCATGTTCTACCTTGGGATCCCCCTATTCTCTAGAAACCCCACTACTCCCATGTGGGATAATGTCATTGAAAGAATTCAAAAAAATTTGGCCTCTTGGAAATGTCACCTCCTTTCCCAGGAAACCAAAGCCACCCTTACGTCGACCTATCTTTAGAGTATCCTAGTGTACTTATTATCTGTCTTTAGAATCCCATCCATTGTGAGTTCCAAGATTGAACAAATACAAAAGAGGTTCCTCTGGTCCTAGAGTGAGGATAATAAGAGAACCCCCTGGTGGCTTGGGACTTGGTTTACTAGTAGCAAAAGCAAAGGAGGCATTGGGCTTAGGAAAGTCACTCAAATAGATCTTGCTCTCCTAGCCAAGCATGCATGGAAGATTTACACCAACAACGGTGCATATTGGATTGAGATATTTAAGAAGAAATATATGTAGAACCACCAATTCTTGAGTGATCAGGGGGCCTAGAACGGTTCAATGTTTTGGAAGTCCATCACCCAGACTAGAAGTCTCATTCAGGAAGGTAGCAGATGGATTATGGGAAATAGAAACACCATCAACTTTTGGCATGACATGTGGCTTCAAGAGGAAACTCTGAGTAAAAATAGGGAGTTGTTGGTCCTGAAATCGTTCACTGACACCACCCTAGGGAGCAATATTACAAACTTTATCACCAGCCACAATGGAGGGCCCAATTGGAGAACCATTAACGTGGTAAAATTCCCTAATCAAGTTGTTGTCCTATCTAGCTTGCTCAATGCAGTCACCATTCCAATGGGAGAGGTGAAAGATAGGCCCATCTAGAGGGGAATTGATGAAGGGTCATTTTCTGTAAATTCAGCCTACACCTTCCAAGAGAAGGCTCAGGTTACACCCATCCCTTACAAAATCGTATGGAATAAGAAAATCATCTCCAAAATTAGTTTATTTTCTTGGACTGCCATATAAAACAAGATCCTCATGCTCAAAAATTTGGCCAAAAGAGGATTCATGATCCTAAATAATTGCTAACCTGTGCCTCTCAATTTGGGAATCTATAAATCACATCTTCACCAACTGTGCTTTTACCTCCACAACCCTGGGCCACTTGATCAATTCCTTCCACATCCAGTGGGTCCAACCTAATTCAATAATTGACCTCTTCTCCCAGTGGCCAAACCCATTCAGCAATCCCAGGCTTTGATCCCTTTGGTCTTTCTGCCTCCATCACTTCATTTGGTAAATCTGGCTAGAACACAACAACAGGGCCTTCTTGTCCTCCTCCAAGGACCCCCTTTCTGTGGCTTCTAAATCAATTACCTATGCTATTGAAAACACCTGATTCATCCCCTGTTCCATGAACCCTTCCCAAGCTCTCAAATGCACCATTTTCAAATATCTTGGTATAACTGAAGAGGATCCGGGAGCTCAACCAAGGCCCAATCCCAGAGCCAATATCAAGTGGATGTCACCTTCGAGAAGGTGGGTCAATATGAATTTTTATGGGGCTTTTAAAGGAAATCCTGGCAATGCTGGGGTAGGAGGGGTCATTAGAGATCATAATGGCAACCTGACCCTTACATTTGCAGAGTTTCTTGGGCCTCAATATAATAATGTTGTGAAAGACATTTCCCTATGGAGGGGGCTTATACCACTCCAAGAGGACTCCAGAAAGGTAATCATAGTGGGTGATTCCTTAAATATAATCAACTACATGATGAATGACAAGACTCCTTCTTGGAAATTCTTCAACACCATCCAAGAATCTAGGAAAATATTTTGAGGTCATCCGTAGATGACTATCCACCATAACTATAGGGAAGCTAATCAGCTAGCCGATCTCATGGCCAACCTGAAATTATCTTCCAACAACATCAGAGTTTGGAGAGATAATTTTTCCCAAGACATTACCAATGCAACAAGCCATAAAAAGGATAATTCTAAAAATGGCAAGTCCTACTAAAATGAATTTTGATACAAAGCTTATCTCAGGAGCTTTCCTTGCCATTGTTGGATTTCTTAGACCTTATCTCAGGAGTAGTCAGAGACCTCCAATCTTCCAAGCTCATCCCCTGAGGGATCAACTCAACCTTCATTTCCCTGGTTCCCAAAGTGTTGGCTTGCAAAGCTTTGTATGACTTTCGTCCCATCAACCTCTGCAATATTCTCTACAAGATCCTAACAAAAGCCTTAGAAAATAGGCTTGAGGAGATCATTCAAGGAGATCCTTCCTCTTATCATTGATCCCTGCCAGGGCAAATCTATCAAAGGAAGGATCATAACATATGGAGTGATAACCATACATGAGGCCCTACACTCTACCACTTTGGCCAAGAAACCAACTTTCCTATTAAAACTAGACATGAACAAGGCCTTTGATAGGGTCATATGGGAGTTTCTTATAGATTTCCTCCTCAAATTTGGCTTCCACCCAACATGGGTTGATCTCATAAAAATATGCATATCCTCTTCGTGGTTCTCCGTATTAGAACGGGTCCCCTGCTGGGTTCTTACCTAGCTCTAGAGGTCTAAGACAAGGATATACTCTATCCCAATCTAATTCATCATCTTGGTTGAGGTTTTAGGAAGGTCCATTGCAAGTATCGACAAGAGAGGCATTATTTTTGAGATCAAAACTGCTTTTGGTCTTAACCCTGTTACCCACCAGTAGTTTGTCAATGATACCATTTTGTCCACTTCAGCTTCAGTTGCTCAATCCAAGGCCATTAAACACATCCTCCACCTTTATGAGAATGTTGCAGGTCAGAAGATCAACCTCCTCAAAAGCAAATTTTTTACATCAACACTTCCCATACCCGACAAATCAAAATTACGTGGATCCTTGTATGCTCCCTAGAGGCTCTCCCCATGTCCTACCTTGGGATCCCCCTATTCTCTAGCAACCCCACTACTCCCATGTGGAATAATGTCATTGAAAGAATTCATAAAAGTTGGCCTCTTGGAAAGGTCACCTCCTTTCCAAGACAACCAAATCCACTCTTATGTCGACCTATATTCAGAGTATCCTAGTGTACTTCTTATCTATATTCAGAATCCCAGCCTTTGTGACTTCTAAGATTGAAAAAATACAAAAGAGATTTCTATGGTCCTAGAGTGAGGATAAGAAGAGAATTCCCTGGTGGCTTGGGACTTGGTTTACCGCAGCAAAATCAAAGGAGGCATTGGGCTTAGGAAAGTCACTCAAATGAATCTTGCTCTCCTAGCCAAGCATGCATGGAAGATTTACACCAACAATGGTGCAGATTGGGTCGAGATAGTCAAGAAGAAATATATGTAGAACCACTAGTTCTTGAGTGATCAGGGGGCCCAGAACGGTTCAATATTTTGGAAGTCCATAACCCAGACTAAAAGTCTCATTTAGGAAGGTAGGAGAAGGATTCTGGGAAATAGAAACACCATAAAATTTTGGCATGATAGGTGGCTTCAAGAGGAAACTTTGAGTGAAAATAAGGAGTTTTTTGTCCTGAAACCATTCACTGATGCCATCCTGGGGAGCAATATTGCAAACTTTATCACCAGCCACAATGGAGGGCCCTATTGGAGAGCCATTAATGTGGTCAACTTCCCTCATCAAGATGTTGTCCTATCTAGATTGCTCAATGCAGTCACCATTCCAATGGGAGAGGTGGAAGATAGGCCCATCTAAAGGGGAACTGATGAAGGGTCATTTTTTGTAAAGTCAGCCTACACCTTCCAAGAGAAGGCTCAGGTTACACCCATCCCTTACAAACTCATCTGGAAGAAGAAACTCATCTCCAAAATTAGTTTCTTTTCTTGGACTGCTATCTAAAACAAGATCCTCATGCTAAAAAATCTATCCAAAAGAGGATTCATGATTCCCAATGATTGCTACCTGTTCCTCTCAAGTTGGGAATCTACAAATCACATCTTCACCAACTATGCTTTTACCTCCACAACCCTGGGCCACTTGATAAATTCCTTCCACATCCAGTGGATCCAACCTAATTCAATCATTGACCTCTTCTCCTAGTGTCCAAACCCATTCATCAATCCTAGGCTTTGATCCCTTTGGTCTTTCTACCTCCATCACTTTATTTGGTAAATCTGGCTAGAACACAATAACAGATCCTTCTCGTCCTCCTCCAAGTATCCCCTATCTGTGGCTTCCAAATAAATTACCTATGCTATTGAAAACACTTGGTTCATCCCCTGCTCCACGAACCCTACCAAAGCTCTCAAATGTACCATTTTTCAAATCTCTTGGTATACCTGAAGACGATCCGGGAGCTCAACCAAGGCCCAATTCTAGAGCCAATATCAAGTGTATGCCACCTTCGAGGGGTGGATCAAGCTTAATTTTTATGGGGATTCTAAAGGAAATCCTGGCAATGCTGGGGTAGGAGGGATCATTAGACATCATAATGGCAACCTGATCCTTACATTTGCAGAGTTTCTTGGGCCTCAATATAACAATGTTGTGAAAGCCATTTCCCTATGGAGGGGGCTTATCCTGCTCCAATAGGACTCTAGAAAGGCAATCATAGAGGGTGATTCCTTAAATATAATCAACTACATGATGAATGACAAGACTCCTTCTTGGAAAGTCTTCAAAACCATCCAAGAATCTAGGAAGATCTTTCGAGGTCATTCGCAGACGACTATCCACCATAAATATAGGGAAGCTAATCAGCTAGCCGATCTCATGGCCAACTTGAAAGTATATTCCAACATCCTCAGAGTTTGGAGAGATAAATTTCTCCAAGACATCACTAATGCAACAAACCGTAAAAATGATAATTCTAAAAATGGCAAGTTCTACTGAAATGAATTTTGATACAAAGCTTATATTAGGAGCTTTCCTTGCCATTGTTGGATTTCTTATACCTTATCTCAGGAGCAGTCAGAGACCTACAATCTTCCAAGCTCTACAAATCAAAACTGCTTATGGTATTAACCTTGTTACCCACCAATAGTTTGTCAATGATACCATTTTGTCCACTTCAAGTTTATTTGCTCAATCCAAGGCCATCAAAAATATCCTCCACCTTTATGAGAATGTTGTAGGCCAAAAGATCAACCTCCTCAAAAGCAATTTTTTTCATCAACACTCCCCATACCCGACAAATAAAAATTATGCAGATCCTTGGATGCTCCCTGGAGTCTCTCCTCATGTCCTACCTTGGGATTCCCTATTCTCTAGCAACCCCACTACTCCCATGTGGAATAATGTCATTGAAAGAATTCAAAAAAAGTTGGCCTCTTGGAAAGGTCACCTCCTTTCCATGGAAACCAAAGCCACCCTTACGTTGACTTGTATTCAGAGTATCCTGATGTACTTCTTGCCTATCTTCATAATCCCAACATTTTTCAATTCTAATATTGAACAAATCCAAAAGAGGTTCCTCTGGTCCTAGAGTGAGGATAAGAAGAGAATCCCCTGGTGGCTTGGGACTTGGTTTGCCTCAACAAAAGAAAAGGAGGAATTGGGCATAGGAAAATCACTCAAATGAATCTTGATCTCCTAGCCAAGCATGCATGGAAGATTTACACCAACAACAATATAGATTGGGTTGAGATAGTTAAGAAGAAATATATGCAGAACCACCAGTTCTTGAGTGATCAAAGGGCCCAAAACGGTTCAATGTTTTGGAAGTCCATCACCCAGACTAGAAGTCTCATTCAGTAAGGTAGCAGATGGATTCTGGGAAATAGAAATACCATAAACTTTTGGCATGACAGGTGTCTTCAAGAGGAAACTCTGAGTGAAAATAGGGAGTTGCTGGTCTTGAAACCGTTTACTGACGCCACCCTGGGGAGCAAGGTTGTAAACTTTATCACTAGCCACAATGGAGGGCCCAATTGGAGAACCATTAACGTGGTCAACTTCCCTCATCAATATGTTGTCCTATATAGCTTGCTCAATGCAGTCACCATTCCAATGGGAGAGACGAAAGATAGGCCCATATGGAGGGGAACTGATGAAGGGTCATTTTATGTAAATTCAGCCCACACCTTCCAAGAGAAGGCTCAGGTTACACCCATCCCTCACAAACTCATCTGGAAGAAGAAACTCATCTCCAAAATTAGTTTTTTTTCTTGGACTCATATCTAAAACAAGATCCTCATGCTCAAAATTTTTGCCAAAAGAGGATTCATGATCCCTAATAATTGCTACCTGTGCCTCTCAAGTTGGGAATCTACAAATCACATCTTCACCAACTATGCTTTTATCTCCACAACCCTGGGCCACTTGATCAATTTCTTCCACATCCAATGGGTCCAACCTAATTCAATCATTGACCTCTTCTCCCAGTGGCCAAACCCATTCAGCTATCCCAGGCTTTGATCCCTCTGGTATTTCTACCTCCATAACTTCATTTGGTAAATCTGGCTAGAACACAACAACAAGGCCTTATCTTCCTCCTCTAAAGACCCCTTGTTTGTGGCTTCCAAATCCATTACCTATGCTATAGAAAACACCTGGTTCATCCCTTGCTCTATGGCCCCTTCCCAAGCTCTAAAATATGCCCTTTTCAAATCTCTTGGTATACCTGAAGAGGATCCGAGAGCTCAACCAAGGCCCAATCCCAGAGCCAATATCAAGTGGATGCCGCCTTTGAGAGGATGGATCAAGTTGAATTTTGAAGGGGCTTCTAAATAAAATCCTGGAAATGCTAGGGTAGGAAGGGTCATTAGAGATCATAATGGCAACCTGATCCTTACATTTGTAGATTTTCTTGGGCCTCAATCTAACAATGTTGCGAAAGCCATTGCCCTATGGAGGGGGCTTGTCCTACTCCAAGAGGACTCCATAAAGGAAATCATAGAGGGTGATTCCTTATATATAATCAACTACATGATGAATTCCAAGACTTCTTCCTGTAAAGTCTTCAACACCATCCAAGAATATAGGAAGATCTTTCGAGGTCATCCACAGACGACTATCCACCATAACTATAGGGAAGCTAATCAGCTAGCTGATCTCATGGCCAACCTGAAAGTATCTTCCAACAACCTCAAATTTTGGAGAGATAACTTTCCCCAAGACATCACCAATGCAACAAGCCATAAAAAGGCTCTAAAAATAGAAAGTCCTATTGAAATGAATTTTGATACAAAGCTTATCTTAGGAGATTTCCTTGCCATTGTTGGATTTCTTAGACCTTCTCCCTGGAATTCGAGCAACTGCCACATGTGGATCGGGTATGCCATCAAGTTCAAGCTCATGGGTAGTAAAATGTTGGAAAACCTTCACACTCCCTACTATCTTGATTTATGGTACTATCCAGACCTCAAGACCAATGACACGTGAGCCTTCAAAGTCATCATGTTCCAAGTTATCAGAGCCCAACATCTTTTTTGCTATGTGGCTAATCACAAGAAGCTAGGAAGGTGTTTTTGTCCCTGCTCTGCTAATCATGGTGAGCTACTCCAACTTTTCTTCCATCCTAAGCTATTTGTTACTTTTCCCAACACCCCCAATTTCCCCTCATAGAGTTTTTTTTGAAAGCTTCCCAGGTTTTGCATGCATGTTTCAATATTCTAAATCTTAAGCGGGTTGAGGTCAATTTTTCCATGTTTTGGAATGATTGTTTGCTCCTTTCCAATAAATCCCAGGGGTTGAGCCATACCTTCTCCCACCATAGTATTGTCTAACTTGACTCTATCACTTTTGGCTCTCCCCACTCATCCCACTCATTTTTAACTAGCAAAGACTCCAGCCCTTCTACTTGCACTCCTTCCTTAGCCACCCCTACCTCAGCTCTGCAGAACCTTCACTTTGGCTCCCTTCATATCCCATATCCCTGTTTCTATCCTTTTTACCCTACTAAGAGCATGGCTTTCGTTGAACTAGATCAACTAAAATTTGACCCAACTACCCAGATCTTCATGGATGCCAAAGGATTCACTCATTTATTGCTAAAATTCTTTGGAGCCAAGGACCAAATCACCAAGGATTTTATCATATCTTGGAACCAGGGCGAGGTAACCATACAAGGAGTTCACTTCAAGGTGACAATTGAAATGCTTGAAGAAATCATCGACTTCCCACTGATAGGTTGCTTTATCCGCCATGATAAGCATAACTATGAAGAGGAGATGGATCAGTTTCCAAAAAATATAAGAGTTTGGGTTGGGACAAATCCACCCTTCACGTTTCTTCCATCCTGGCTCCTTGGAATATTTCCATTGTTCCCATAATGTAGTATGTGACCTATGATGACCCAGAGAAGTCTCTACAAAGCTTTCACCTAGCCTTCATCAACAACCTATGGGATGGCAAGCCAGTATGCATCCCTGATTACCTCTTGTACTCCCTTTCCTTGACCCTCAAAAATGTCAAAAGTCAAACGGGAAGCTGCTCCACCAAGGGCTCTTACCTATCATCTTCAAGCATGCCCTAAAAAATAGACCCCCTCTCCACATTTTCAAGCCTATGTTTTCAATTCCCCTTGATGAGGTCCCCTCTTTGCCCAGTCGTCCTATTGAATCCCCTGTTGGCCCTGGTCTAGTTGAGGATTGATCCAAGTCTTCCCCTCTTAGGAGCGCTAAGAGGAGTGAGCAGAAGAAGCGTGCGGCTACGTCAAATACTCCCCCAGTGGCCAGATCCTCGACCAGGCTCAAAAGGCCAAAATTGGAGCCTTCCTCTTCCTTTATTCACATCATATCCGATTTTGCGAGTGACAAGGAGGAACAGTGCTCCCATATGCTGTTGGACCTAGTGGCTTCCACCATAGGTACATCTATCAAGTACCTAGAGGAGGCATCCAAGATTCTATCTTGTTATGCTATAAGGAATAAGGATGATGCCAAAAATTGATAGGCATGGGACCCTACCTCGGGAGCATGGTGTGCAGGCTGGCCTTGTTTCTTTTCTAGTGAATCTGGATTAACAACTCTTTTTTGGGTGCGACAGTGTTTGAACGAGATTTTTGAAGCTCATACAACTGGTTTTTGGGTTATGCCTTCGTCTGATGGGAACTTTGTTTTCTGTTTTTCTATTTTTCTGCTTCAACAAGTTTCTCATTTCTTGTGGTTTCCCCTCTGGGTCTTAGAGGGTTTTGAGATGGTTGTTAGTACCTGTACATGAATTTTTTCCCTGTGTATGGCTTTACAACCCTAAATCTAATAAGGTTTTGGATTCCTTTCAAAACCCGCAATGTAAATACTACTTAAATTACCAAAAAAAACTAATGGATATAAAAAATAATGTTATTTTTATCCAACCCCACATCCATTTTTCTTGATAGCATTATTAATAATTTGTGATTCCCTCAAAATTGAAATATATTTCTATCCTTTTTCAATGGTAATTTTAGTCCCTCTAGGAAGTTGTGTAGGCTTTGCATAATTGTTAGTTATAGTTTCATATGATTCTAATTGAGGAGAATTTTACCTTTATTATTTAAAAAAACAACTCCATCAACATTTATTGGATTTCCTTTTGGAAGCATCATCAAAAGTAATTTTGATAAATCCTACTTATGGATATTTTTATTTTACCATAGATCAATACAAATATTATATGTTAACTCCATTGTCATAGATGTACCTTCTATGTATATTCATGTAACCAACAGGCTAGCACCTTTATTTTTATACTTGAGACTTCTCGTGATGATCACCATATTGTAAAATATTTGCAAGAGAGACAATAATATAATTCCAAGTTTGGGCATGAGTTTGAGAATTGTTTTAAACTTTTTTATTATTCCTTTCAAGCCATAAAGTTCAATAAATAATGATATGATGAATCCTCCACAAGATGCACAATGCTTTAGCTTTGACACAATTAATATAAAATTCCATGAACTCTTTCAAGAGTGATGGGGCTATTGAATATATTCTTATATATTTGAAAAAGAGGACCTAGTTTTATAAGGGACAATAAAGAAGTAAATGATCTAATATTTCTAAATCCTTCTCATACAAGAACACATAAAAGGTCCATGATAGCCTCTTCTTTGCAAACATTCACTTGTAAGAATCTTCCTTTAGACTACTAACCAAAGGAATATTAAGACCTTAGAGAAGGCCTCAAGTGACCAAACATTCTTCCAAGGGAACTATTTGGGAGTAGGAAATTATGATTGCTCTAAATCCTTATATCCCAACTTGATCAAGTATCCACCATAGATTCTAAACCAACTCGTCCTTTGAAGCATCTATTAAAGCTCAACCATTTCTAAAATCCAATTGCTATTCCATCAAATAAATATAAGTTTTATTTTATAAAAAATAAAATCTAATTTCTGTCAATCAACAAAAAATAAATACAACAATATGCAAGTTTCTAGCCCCTAAAGACCATTAACTATTTCAACAAAATAAAAAAACCATTTAAACCTTATAGTCCCCTAGGCATTTTAAGACAACCAATACAATAATGAATCCAATTTGAGTTTATTTTTTTTGCTAATTAGAGTAGAAACTTGGAGAGTATGTTCATCTATGCAAAATGAAAATACTGTATAGATATGTATAAATATAAGAATTTATTTTCCTTTGCAACTATTACTCTATCTTCTAGTAGTTATTAGCTTTAAGGCCCATCCTTGACGAACTTATTATTTGAAATCTTTCAATAATTACATTCCAAACCCTTTTGGAAAGAACAATCATATTTAATATATTGATTGAATATAATTTTTCCCATATCAATAGAATTCTCATCATCAAGAAAATATCAAGGACTAGGAGACTCCCAAATATGGAATAATATCAACTAATTTATTAATACTTATAAATATAACAAAATAATTAACTTCCTTTAAAGATAGGGTATAGTTTTGAATTTATAATTTTCCAACTTTACCTTCCTACATTCGATGATGAATTTGGTATTGAACCAATATGCACTCTAGATATTCCATTATTTATTGTTTGAATGATTTCTCTTTGGATGTCAATGAATTTATTGATATTACTTGAGTTAACACTTACAACCGTATATATCCAAAAAAAGGCTATTCCCTTGACTAGTCCTACCACTCCAATAGAATATTATGAGTTCTAAATTTTCCTTTATTTCTCCATTAGTATTAATAATATACCACCCTGGTATTGGATTACACTAAGTTTCTTTATTCCATGTTTTTCTTATACCTCCATTGGAGGGATGGATAGTCAAAAATATTAAGTGACAAAGAGCCAATATTTCTATTTTCTGAACCTAGTCTCTTTACCAAAATTTTCAAGGATTTCTTAATTGAGGCTAGTATCTTATCTCAATATCAAGATATATATTTTTAAATTGGCTATATAGAATTGAAATGTGCCCACCCATATTAAATCGTGATCATAGAGTGGTATTACAACACCTTGGCAATTATACATGTATTGCTTTGGCAATATTCGAACCTGGGTCTCCTCCTTCGAAGTTAGAGAATTTAAACAGTTGAGCTAATGCCACTTGATTCAATTTTTGAGAAATTATATGTTGTTAGTTTTGAAAATTCTATGGTTTCTCTCAAGCCATAGTTACCACAAGATATGTTAGGGGTCCATACTCCATGCTTGCTGTAGATAGGGTATGTCATGGTAAGGGGTATAATTACCTTTCATATTTCTTATACAAATTTATAGATAAATATTTACTTCATCAAATGCCTATCTAAATTTCAAATTTTCTTAGAAAAAAGAAAATTCTATCATCAAATTGTCCACTTTCTACTCTTCTTGCTTACACAATAAACACAAGGATGGTCCATTGAATTCTAATTTTTGATATTATTGTATGTTAAACATCAACCATGAATAACTAGTTAAGTGGAAGGATTAATTTTTGATCATGCTAAATGGTTCCATTCTACCCCAAATAATTCTATTTTTAGGTGCCAATTCTCTAGCTAAATATTCCTTATAACTGGAATTGATACTATAGATTGGATCTTTTCCAATCCCATAAAAGAGTGTCACTCTTATGAAATATATTGCCTACTATTTATTTAAGAATTTGAACTAGTTTATCCCTAGATTCTTATGTTCTTACTAATGGCTATAATTATGAGTATTTCCATAGTATATAAGTATTTCTATTGACATCCAAAGTTTTCTTATAAGAATATATATCTTTCTCTAGCCAATAGATTTGTTTAGTTCCTATATGTGGTAAAATTCTACAACAATGGGAGAAAATTGATCCCATGAATCATCACAGATAGACATTTCTATCTCCCTTATTAATAAACCAAAACATGCCTCTTTTTAGTATTGAACATTCCAATTTTATGCAATCTCATATGGCTAAATATTTTCCTCTACAATGAAGCAAGGAATATTGCATGATAAAGCTTATTTTAAGTATTTAAAGTTTAAAATTATTTTTTTATAAGCTATTTGAATTTGTACACCATTAACTTTGTTGCTAGGTATTTTTGTTGCCTCCACAACTCACCCCAATTGAGGACTTAATTGAATTTTTTTTTGCCCACACCAAGGTTTTAAATTTGCCAACACCCATGTTTTACACTTGCTTGCATTGAATAAAGTTTTTAAACTTTTTTGCATCCAATATTTAGAAAGGTGTTACATCTATCCTTTTAAGCTTGCTCATTGGTTAAAATACCATTCAAAATTTTTATTTTCTCATAGTAGTCCATGAATTTCAAAAGGCCATATCTTTTGATTCACAATAAATTTTCCAGTAATTTTAATTTTTTTGGTTATCCATATGGCCGTTTAGAAATGTGGAAAGTTTCATAAAATTTTGGGTACTTTGATTTTTGATTTTTTACCTTATTTTCACACTACATGAAATAAGGAGAATTGCGGCCTGGGAGATATCTCAAATCCATGCGTTGAAAAGTTAAAATGGCTCAATCATGAAAATGTGTCATGATCTTCATCCACTTCCACTTGCTCGATGCTACAAAAGGAAAAATAATTAAAAAATAAATAAAAAATAAAATATCTAAATGTTGTGCCAAAGCTCGTGGCCATAAATAAACATCTCAAAACAGTGGTCAATTTGGTCAAACGCTAAAAGCAATCGCGGTTTTAAGACAAGATGAAGGAAAATGAGCTTGCTCAAAATCATGATCAAAGTGGTTGAAAGAAGCCCTAAATCGAAATGTATCACGATCATGAGAAGCTCAAAACCGTGGTTAGCATGGTCAACAAAAGCATAAGTCGAAATGGGAGCATGATCACGAGAAGCCCAATGTCACGATAAAAAATGGCCAATTTAATAATTTTCAAATTTCAATCATGACCACGAGAAGCTCAAAGTTGTGGTCAAATTAGTCAATACGATAATATGGTGAACTCAAGCCACAACCGTGAGATACAGGTTTAGCCAATTAGATCGTAGGGATACCTCTTAATTGCTCAAAACCATGGAATTCTTGGTCTTTCACTTGCCCGAGACCGTGAAAATAAAATTATTGGCAGATTATTGAATAAAAAAAACTTACCTTGCAAGTAAAATCCCGGTCGCAAGGTTACCCAAAACCGCGATCAAGCTGGATTTCATTTAAATTTAAATTTGCACTATATATTTTGATTTTGCTAAGGTTTGGGAGTCTTTATTAAAGAATTCATAATTAACCTAAAGTTAACCCGCATCAAGGGACAACATTACATCATGGCCTTAATCAATGGATGACATTACATTATGGCCTTAATCGACGGATGACATTAATCAAGGGACAACATTACATCATAGCCTTAATCAATGGATGACATTACATTATGGCCTTAATCAACGGATGACATTACTTTAGCAAAAAAAAAAAAAGTTGAAGAAATATTTTTTTTTAATGAACCATCATCGAGAGCCGACTCCACACCACGGTCAAATGAGTCAACAAGGGCAAATTTTGATTTTTTGATTGCAGGTGTGAGCATATTAAAACCACAGTAAAAGATGATAAAGTCTATGATTTATCGAATTCCATCATGAGCCGACTCCATAACGTGGTCAAAATTGGTCAATTTAATGATTTCCAAATTTTAATCATAGCCGTGAGCCAACTCCATGCCATGATCAAAATTATCCAACTTAAATCGATTTTAATCCCAACCGCAAGCCATCTTAAACCCGTGGTCAAATTTTCAAACGTTATATAATTATGGATTTTAATCTGGCTACGGTCTGGCTCCATGTCGTGGTCAACATAGTCAAACTGATCAAAAGCAAAAGTGCCAGCACAATTTTGAGAATGAGGATTTAGCCAACTAGATTACACGGTGGCCTTTATTTGCTCATTGTCCGTTTCAATCCCAACCATCCATTTTGAACCTCTCACCGATAATGCAAGTGGCGTCCTTACTGGTAGATTACACTCAAGCGGATGTCTATTTTAGACTTGGACTTAATATTTTTAAACATTTTAATTAATGATAATATTATCATGAAAACCTTAGTATTTTTTTTTTTAAGCGAAAAACCCCTTGTGGGGTCGCCTTGGTCTGAGAGACCACGAACAGGGGGTTCTACACCGTCAAATTCACCCGGGAGTCACACCCGACCCTGCCAACATTATCAATTGGATTTTGGATACCCAATTCAGTTTGGAGATTTGAACCTGGGACCTCCCTTGGAGGATTGCCCTCTCCTCTCCAACTCACCTACAACACCTGAGTAAAACTAATTTATAGTGGAAAACACCCCTTTCGAGATGCCAATTTCAACAGGTTGGGCATAGGAGGAATGAAACCTTGTCGGCCTCTATCGGCACATAGGACATTCCTAACTATACCATATATCTGTAGGATGGAGACAAGGGGAATGGAACCTGGGTCGACCTCTACCAGCACCCAGGGCATTTACCAGCACCACAACAAGCAGATCATGAAAACCTTAGTATTAATTTTAATACTTTGCCATAAAAAATTTTAAAATGAAAATTTTAATATTAATTTTAATACTTAGGCATTCAAAATTTAAAGAGATGATAATGATAATTTGAACCTAATATATATATAAAAAAAAAAAATTAAACCTTAGAAAATTAATTAATAAATTTTAATAATTACCAATTTTAGTAGCAATAATAATAATAATAATAATAATAAATAAATAAATAAAATATTATTTTAAAATATCCATATTAAAATAATTTTCTGCCAAATATAAATTAGAACTAATATACATTTTTTTTTGTGTTTGTAGGTGATAGAACAATAATGCAAAGCCAAAGACAAGAACCGAAGAAGAAATAAAGGTACTTGAACATGGACCTAATTTCAGACCATCTGGTGCATGACAACTCAAACCACATAGAGCACGATGATTCAACTACCCAATATTTAGAGAGAAGCTTCTAAGGCAGTTGTAGAGATCAAAGGTTGAAATTGCAAATCAAATTCAAGAACCCTAGAATGATACATCATCTAATACCAACTATATTATTACAGTTGTAAAACACTAAAATTTCAAGATTGTAAAGGCTATAAATAGCCATTGAGATCCCATTTCAAAGGGTTGTCGGATTCCACTAGAGAAATATACTTCAACATTTTCTTTTTCTCTTTGGTAGTTGGTGGATGTCCACACCCTTGGTATTGTACTTGGAAAGTTGCAATTAAAATCATCTGTAGCAAGCAATCCTGAGAATGTTACCCTTTGAACATCTTTATGCAATGCAAATTACTATGATTCTTGGTGTAATCTGCGCATGATGATGGTGGTTGCATTTGAGTTAATTCTAGTATTTTGCACTCTTTCCCTTTGAAGATGGCACCATCTTAGTTTAGATTGTGTAAAAGTTGATCGGACTAAGACTAGTCCATCTTAGTTTAGATTGTGTAAAAGTTGATCGGACTAAGACTAGTTTATTTGGAGTTGGTTGCTACAATAGACTCCTTGCAAGGCTTCAAGATCACAATGGCTTGTTTTCTTTCTTTCTCTAACCCTTCCTTTTGATTTTCTTTGATAATTGATTAGATTAGAGTAGTTTAGCTTGATATTCTGAAGCTTCTCTTTCATGAATATGCACTTCATTGCTTTAAGTTTTAGAATGTCTCTTTGAAGTTATTTCAAGATTATAATAAAAAGGTAGCAAGCCTATAAACTTATTTTTACATGTATTTTACTGTGAAATCTGCAAAGAATAGGACAATTAAATTGATAATTGTAGTAGATTAATGCTTAAATCAGACCCTAAAATCAGAATTAATCACTCAACCTTGTAAAGTTACTTGTGGCCTTGAACATTCCAACATATTTTCTTTAATTTCCTTCTTACATTTTGAATTTAGACCAATTTTATTGAATAACCTTACCCAAACCTTAGGGAAATCAAGAATCCTTTTTAAGAGAGGACATCTTGTCCTAACCGTTGGTGTATCTTTACAACTGGGCTGATGTATCACTCAACGGATATTTTTTATTCAGAGTAGCCTATCTAAAGACCTATCATCCTCAATATCTATGATCTAAATTTGATCCTAATTAATCAATTTTGTTTTTCTAATATTATTTCCAAAATGACCTATCATATTTTCCAACATATTTTTAAAATTAGTTTTGAGTAGAAGGAATACAAATTATACAAATGGGAAGTGACTAAAGAATAGAATTGACAATATCTATTCAACCTACAAAAGGAGATGAACAAATACTTCAATGAGATATATTGCACCTAAACGTATCTAAAAAATCTCTCCACTCCCTTTTCCTTGTACTTATATCTAAAAGATAAATGTCTAAGTTATCTATTGGGAAATAACCTATCTAATGTAATAATTCTCACTATTTATTTGGTATTTCTTCTCTTAATTATAACTTTAAATTTATTCTCATTAATTTGTTGACTATAAGAACCAATATAAACATCCAAGTACCTTCTAATATATATAGTTTCCATAATTTTTAGTCTCTACTAAGAAGGAAGGATCATTGCAAATTATAGATAAGTTTACTTGGATACTCTTGTAATTTTCATTGCTTTAAGAAAACCAAAAATATCATTTCATTTTAAAAATATGCCAACTAATTCTTCCAAAATGATAAAAAAAAATATAGAGATATAGAGATAGAGGATCAAGTTGTCTAAGTCCTTAAGTTTATTAGAACTAGAGTGAGAGATATCCATTGATAAATACAAAACATGAGGAGGAATTAGCATTTGTTTACTAAAAATTTAATAAATCCATTATTTTTGGAACAAAATATATTTTAAAACATTTTTGTAATACTTCAACACTACTTCATAATTTTTGTAATTTTTGAAGGGATATGTGATATAGAAAGTAGGAAGCAAATACCTCATAAAATTTCTCAAAATTTAACCAAGTATAAATAGGGATCAATCCACTTGCAAAAACTTATCAATTGGCTCCAAGTACTGATTTGCTTGTTGAAGAGGTTTGACTTGCTCAAGGGAGAAATTCATTCAATAAAAGGTATCAATCTACTTGTAAATACAAGTGATTTACTTGCTAAACTAGAGCAAACTACTTAGATAATCACAAAGGTAAATTAAAGACATAAATCTTAAAGCAAATATTCTAACAAGCAACATTTTGGAAAATAGTGGTGCACTTGTTGGAAATGTGATGTTGAGAAAAAATGCATAGGACTCCCATCATGTAGTGGATAAATGTTAATTTATTCATTCGCTTCAATATTGTAAACCATAGTTATGCATATTCTCTTTCATGTCGGTTAGATAATAGAATTTGTAACTGAAGAGAAGTAAAAAGGTTATTTCCAATGCCCAAAAGAAGAGTAGAAATAGTTAATTATTGCGAGCATAGTGTGTGTGGTAAATTTAGATTTTTAATGCTTTTGTAATGACTATTGCATAAGCGTGTAATTAAAAAATATTAATTTTGTTCCTTATGAATTTTTTTTATGATGTGTTTGGCTTAGTGTTGTTGCTTTTTAAAATGCCATGTTGTTGTGAGATTCAACTACACCTCATTTAAACCTTAACATGACATATTTAGGGCATTTTTCCTTTCTCCATCATTTGATAGATTTTTTAAAAGCCTCATAGATTCAATATATGCATTGGGGTGATAGTTGTAAAAGAGTAGATTTTACATTTGCTATCAAAGCCATTATTGGTCTTGGATTGGAGTGAGGTTAAGTACTTGATATTTCTAACCATTGGTCATGGCTATGTTGGAATATATTACATTATTTGGTACATGCTAATATACCACCTTGGGTACATATTTAGATTAGGAGTGTGAGTCTTAGATTAGGGTTTGAGTATTTACTTTATGCGATGTAATAAATGCACAAGTAATATTAGCATGTGCAAAGTATTCAATAATGTAAATATGCATTATAGTCCATGTGCACATGAGTCCATAGAACAAAAAAATGAAGAGTCATAGGAAGATGGAAGGCCAAGATTCACATCCCATTATATATTGGCCTTTGTGTGAGCACATTCCAACAATCTTATCATTCTCATAGGAGAACGTAGAGTAGAGTAGAATATAAGTTAGATACAATGTAGAACTTGTATCAAACATGGAGTATTTGAGATCTTCACATTTTGTATGAAGATACTATTTTCATGAGCTTTCATTAATGGTAGTTTTATGAGTAGTTACAGAAGTTTCTTATGATTTTTACATGCTTTACATATTACCATTATCTTATATTTAATATTGCATGCTCATTTTATACCTTGAGGTAAGTATTTAGTATCAAAAGATAATAGGCTAACAATAACTCCCTTCCTATTCCAGACTTTAGTAGACAAGTGTTGGAATATATTACATTATTTGGTACATGCCAATGTACCATCATGGGTACATCTATAGATTAGGAAAAGAGTCTTAGATTAGGATTTACTTTATGCAATGTAATGCACAAGTGTGCAATGATATTTTGGTAATGTAAATGTGCATAGTTATCCCTATGTACATGTGTCAATAGAGTAGGAAGATGAAGAGTCATAGGAAGAGTGAGGCCCAAGAAACCTCCATATGAAGAGTCACATTCCATTCTATATATATGGATGTATTGATGTAAAAGAGATATGGCAAAGGAGAAAGAGTCACCTATGTAAGCAATGGAAGGTGATGTAATATGATGTATTTTGATCTCTTCATTCAATAAATATTTTTGAGTATTTGGCATTAGCATTCTTTGAGTTATTATATAGTAGATTCTGAGTTTATATGCTTGATTGATCAACATTATTATATCTTTCATATTGCAATTATATTATTGATCTTGAGGTAATATTATTTTGAGTATTTACTCATCAAAAGCTAACAGTGGTATCAGAGCTATGGTAGATCTAGATAGAAATTGAAAGAGCCTCAAGAGTCATTATATAGATCAGAAGAAAGAAGATTTATATTGGTTAAGAAGAGACCAGTAACGATAAGAGAATTTCCTCTAGAAAAGTAAACCAGAGAAGATAAAGAGAATTTCCTCTAGAAAAGTAAACCAGAGAAGATAAAGAGAATTTCCTCTAGAAAAGGAACCAGAGAAGATAAAGAAATTTCCTCTAGAAAAGAACTAAAGAAAAAAAAAAAAAAAAAAAAAAAAAAGAAAGAAATTTCTACGTGTCTTGAAGAAAACTATGATATTTGGAAAGAGAATATACCTATTCCAAGAACAAAATCAGAATAGAAGAAAATTTATAGGTCTTGAAGATAGACCTTGATATTGAAAAGAGAATATACCTATTCCAAGAGCAAAGTCAGAATAGAAGAAAATTTACAGGTCTTGAAGATAAACCTTGATTAAGAGACCCTTAGAAGAGGTCCTATTGATAAGCTTGATAAAAAAGGATTCCAGATTATTTGGCTAGAATATTTCCACAGGGTTGAAAGGAAAACCCATGAAGACTAGGATTCAATATAGATTTGATTCCACTAGTTTTTAAGATAGCTAGTGAAGATTATTATTTCTAGAACATTGAATACATCTAATTATTACTATCTAAGTCTTATTGCAAAAAAGTAGACATTGAAGGAGACCTTATTGAATATTGAGAAGAACCAAGAAGAAGGTTCTCATTGCAAGATTATAGATTGAAGAAAGAGATCCAAGAAGAGGTCACATTGAAGAACTTCCAATATTGGAAGATTGAAGATTGAAGATAGAATATAGAAGGACTATAGAAGGTCCTATTGTAGATAGAAGTAGCAGAATATAGAGATCCAAGAAAGAGATCTCATTGAAGAATTTCCCATAGTTGGAAAATTGAAGAAACCAAGGTAAGGTTTCATTAAAAGCATTTACTAAGAGAATTGAAGGTTGCAGAATTAGAAGACCCAAGAATAGAGGTCTAAAGAATATTTTGAAGAAAGAAAAGAAGGCAAGAGAAAGCCTTATTATAGAAGCTGAAGTAGTGACCATTTGAAGATATTTGAAGTAGAATATTGCAAGCAGAAGGAGCACCTAACCAGAAGATATTGGGATAATTATCACCATACGACAACAAGCCCAAAAGGAAAAAGGATTTGACAAGAAGTTTGTCAAATTTTGAGAACTCAAGACATTCAAATTCTTGAGAAAGAAGATAGAGATAGAGGTCAGATTTGAAGTCAAAATTCAACAAGAAGTTAGAAGAAAGCAAGAATATTGAAGAGGTCATAGTTTAGAGAGATTTGAAGATAACCACAAAGTTTTGTAGGCTGATTTATAAAAGCACAAAGTTGTTGAAAGAGAAGTTGAAAAGACAACAAAAAGTAGAAGAGAAAAGTTATAGTTTAGAGAAATCTTTGGAGAAGCTTTTAGAAAATATTTGAACAGCCAACTAAGAGAAGGCTTGATAGAAAGAAGAGCAACATATTTGAAGGCTTGAAGACAACACCAAATCAGATTTTGTAAGCAACATTGAAAGAGGAAAGTGAGCTACATTTTAGAAAAAATTGGAATAATTTTGAGATAGCTTTGGACAGCAAAGCTCAAGCATATTTTAGCAGCATCTAAGGAGGAGTCCTCCTACAAAATTGAACAATGAAAGAGCAGTATTTGAAGCTACAAATTATAGAAATAGCTAGCACATGTGAAGAAGAAGAAAGTTGATTTTAAGTAGCAACTATAGCTACAAATTGAAGAGTCTACTGATAGCAAAAGAAAGGTGCATTGTAGAAAATACAAGACAACAAGCTATAAATAAAGGAGCTACAAAAAAGGTGTGTTAATTTGATGTCATATAGATTATTATTGCAAAATTTTTGAAGGTGCCTATTAAGAGTTTTTAGAGCATCAAATTTTAGAGCCATTTAGAGCTAGCAAAAAGGAAGATTTGTAGGGTGTCATTAAGCCAAGGAAAGACACCATTACACACCATTGATTTTATAGAAATATTACATATTACAACAACTAAAAGTTACAGTTTAATAGGAGTGATAAGGAGTTTGATATATGTTATTTTTTGTAATAGAAAAATCAGATTCATTTTACATTCATTCGTAAGATAGATTTACTCTCATTTTTAGAGAAATCAGCAAGATTATAACAACATTAGATTGAGTTTTTAAAGGAGTTATAAGTGAATAGTATATGTTATTTTTTAAGTGAATGTAAAAGCAAAATTATCCTACGTTTGTGAGGAAGAATATTCCTCAACATATAGCAGATTTTGGAAAGAGAAGAGCTCCAAAATTCAAGGTATATTATAGGTGTTTAAAAACACCAGATGTACAATAGAAAGTGGTAAATAAAACCACTAAAAGAGTGGTGAAAAACACCACCATATTGAGCACCATTCAACACCAGAATATAGGGGGCAAGCTCTACAACAAACATCCACCCATTTGTAGGAAAGAAGCACTAACAAAAGTGCTTAAGGAAAAGAGCCATTAGGCTCAAGATTCGACCAACCAAAGGAGCAAGAAGACGTCAACTACAACCTACAAAAGATCAATCTACGTAAATCCTATGTAGCACAACCATTCTATCTACTCAAAGCAAGGTAGATTGAAAAAGGATAGAAAAATACAAGGTGCATTATCAAAGAAATATCATCAATAGATCAAGCTACCAAATAAAATACCATAGGGCCATCATTGGAGCATACAAGAGGTATTACAATTGGAGCCATCCATGAACATGTCCACCATCATCCAAGGAGAGAAGAAACCTCACAAAGTGTAGTTACAAAGAAGCAAGAATACATTGGAGGAAAGTGAAAAGAAAAAGGTATTGAAAAGCCTTGTAATTTCATACATTGGAGAAAGGAGTGCATGCATAAAAATTTGTAACACTTGTCCTGAGAAAGAAAAGGGAATATTACCATTTGGCACAAGGGTCAAAGTTGGCTCATAAGCCATAACGTAAATCTCTAGGAAAGAAGAGTGCTCAATGCTCTACATCATCACCTAGCACTCAAGAAAGGTTTAGTAACTCCCAAACAACAAGGAATATTGTGCCAAGTGTCCATTTTACTCTTTCATGAATATTGGTGCCACCA
Organism: Wollemia nobilis; assembly: GCA_028583015.1. NCBI lineage: Eukaryota > Viridiplantae > Streptophyta > Pinopsida > Araucariales > Araucariaceae > Wollemia > Wollemia nobilis. The sequence continues at coordinate 1,453,114 of JAQPPZ010002816.1, forward strand.
AGAAGGGAGTCAAAGCATCTTATAATACCTACAACACATGGCACTCAACAAAAGAAAGGAGAAGCGCTCATATAGCCAAAGTGTAAGAGTGGAAGCACTTATATAGCAAATTCTAGCACCATACATAGAAAATTCAAGGTAGGAGCATTAAAGAAAGGGTCAAAGCATCTTCCAAGAGCCATACGTAGCAGATTCCAAGCAAAGTTGACTAGAAGAGAAGCATCCAATAGTCAAGAGAAGCACCCAACAAGTAAAGGAGGAGTGCCTAAATTATTAAGGTAATATTTACCACCATATTAAAGTTTATATATTGGTAGGAGAAATAAGGATTAAAGGAATATATTCTAAGGTTAAATATTTAAAGTTTTCTAGTGGAGTGATAAGCATTATAGAACCTTAGAAAAATATGAATATTGCATATTTGAAGATTATTTGAAGTTGAAGAAACATTATATTTGAGTTTTGTAAAATTGCATATTTAGATTTACAAAACAAAGTTAATATTTGCAAAATTGCTAAGGTTGGAGAAATAAGGCATACAACATCAAATTAGGATTACAAAATATTGCAAATATTATTTTTCTAAATTTCTAGAGTTGGAGGAATAAGGAATCCTACTTCAAATTAGTTTATGAAATTTAGAGTAAAATATTTTATTCATAAATTTGGGAGATAAAAGGAGTTCTACATAAATATATTGCATTTGATAAGATTAATCTCTAAGTTCAAAATTATTAGAGATTTGAAGATTTGTAAAGGATTGAAATTGCACACATTGATTGATAGAGTTGATATTAAAATTGCATTACCTTTCAAACATTAGGGAGATAAAAGGTGTTCTACAAAACATAGAATTGAAAGGACTATATTGAGACTAGGGAGTCATAAGGAAGTCTACCTCAAAGGATTAAAATTGTAACAATGGAAAACTTTATTAAATACAGAGGGTTCAATAAATCAACTTGGATTAAAGATCTACTTGATTCTAAGAATAATAGCAAAATGAAACATGTGGATAGAAGGAAAAACATTCTTGAAGAATCACAAATTAGTCCAATGAGAAGAAATACTTTAGAGACATATTCTAACAATATGATAGAAGACAGTCACAGTGAACATTTTCAAAGTCCAAGAAAACATGTAGAATAAGAACTTCTTCTACAAGTCTATGAAAGAAGCAAAAGTAAAATTGCTTCAACCATCCATGCATGGTTGTATCAGTTGATCAAGAAAATAGATGAAGTCAAGGTATTCAAAACAACACAAGAAAATTTGAAATGTACTTACTGTAACAAAGAAGGCCATGAAAAAGTTGATTGTTGGGACTTACATCCTTGCATATATTATGGGAAAGGATCTCACTCATATTCCTTTTGTCATTACAGAAAGGAGTATTACATGAGTTTTGAAAGAATTCTAACATTCAGGTTACAATGCTTGTTTCAAAGAATTATTTTTAAAGCTTTTGATAACAACAAGTACAAGCTTGAAGAACAAGAAAGAAGACTACACAAAGATCAAGAAAAGCAAATATGGACTAAAGAAGTAATTGGAGCTCTAGCTCAACAAGGATATCTCATGATTGACTACATCAAGAAGCCCAAGCAGAACTCAAAGACAAAGACAAGGAACCAAGCGAAAATGAAGACTCGTAATATGAAGAACAAAAGGAAAAAGAATAAGTCTCTACAAGGATCAAATGACAACACAACATCATCCAAGAGTCTACATGAAGAAGAAGTTGAACCTATACAAAATGAAGAGTACCTACAATATGAAGAACACAAGCTCGAGAAAGAAGATGAAGACCATATTGAAGACTAGAGTCTTCAATAACCAAATAATGTAATACATGGGGGTGTTGGAATATATTACATTATTTGGTACATGCCAATGTACCATCATGGGTACATCTATAGATTAGGAAAAGAGTCTTAGATTAGGATTTACTTTATGCAATGTAATGCACAAGTGTGCAATGATATTTTGGTAATGTAAATGTGCATAGTTGTCCCTATGTACATGTGTCAATAGAGTAGGAAGATGAAGAGTCATAGGAAGAGTGAGGCCCAAGAAACCTCCATATGAAGAGTCACATTCCATTCTATATATATGGATGTATTGATGTAAAAGAGATATGGCGAAGGAGAAAGAGTCACCTATGTAAGCAATGGAAGGTGATGTAATATGATGTATTTTGATCTCTTCATTCAATAAATATTTTTGAGTATTTGGCATTAGCATTCTTTGAGTTATTATATAGTAGATTCTGAGTTTATATGCTTGATTGATCAACATTATTATATCTTTCATATTGCAATTATATTATTGATCTTGAGGCAATATTATTTTGAGTATTTACTCATCAAAAGCTAACAACAACATTATGACTATTGAGCATTAATATAAGGACATTATTGATTGGGAAAGATCTTTGGGATATTATTAAGGATAGCTATGATGAGCCAATAGATTGGTCTATTATCCCACATAATAATAGATAAGCAAAGAAGGAGGCCAAGAAGAAGAATTCTTTGGCTTGTATCATATTTAATCAACTCTAGACAAGAGCTTGTTTCTAAGGATTACAGATGCAAAATCAACCAAGTATGCTTGGAAGGCTCTACAAGAGGCTTACCAAGGTAGTGACCAAGTGAAAGTGGTCAAGTTGTAGACATTAAAAAGAGAGTTTGAGAACTTGAGGATGCAAGAATATGAAAGTGTAAGTTAATATTATGTTAGAGTAAAATACATGGATAACAAAATGACCACTCTTGGATAAACAATGGAGAATGAAGTTGTTGTGAAGAAAGTTATAAGAACTCTAACACCAAATGTTTCCATTATTATTGAAGAGAGTAAATATTTGACAATATTGAAGTTTGATAATATTTTTGTTTCTCTTATGTCACATAAAAAAACTAAGAGACACCTTTGGTGAAGGTGAATAGAAGGATTTTACCTAAAAGGTAAGAGTTTCAAAGAGTTATGGTGCTAGCATAAGAAATCACGGAAAATAAAAAGTAAAAGACAAAGGGTATAATAAAATTTTTTCAAGAGGAATAGGAGGAATAAGAGGTAGTCTTGCTGCTATAGGAAGAGGAAGACTTGACAAGAGAAATATCCAATGTTACCACTGCAAAATGTATGGATATTTTGAAAAATAATGTAGACTAAAAGCTACAAATGAAGGAAAAAGAGTAAATTTTGCAAATGAGAATGAAGAAGTTTCAAAAAACTTGTTCTTACCCTATGATAAGGCTAAAAACACTTTTCAAGAGATTTGATACTTGATTCAAGTTGTTCCAACCACATGATAGAAAACAAGGAGTTGTTTGATACTATGGATGAGAAATTCATTAAGTCTATTTAGTAAGTAATTCACTTGGAATATGTAAGTAGTGCACTCTATTTCATTAAGTAATTCACTTAATTTTTTTGCATTGGTAAAATTTATAGTGAATCATTGAGGCTAGGGACTTGAATTTTTAGTTCCAATATCAAACTGACTATGAAATTTATGTTTTTTTGTTCTTTGTACTTGTTTTTTGCAAATAATTTGTCAATTATGACATCAATATGAACTCTATAATTTTAAAATTTACAAAGGTGACAACTTCAACGTCATCCAAGGATCATCAAAACTTGAATATAACCTCGTATGTCCATGTCACTAATAGGAGGCACTTAAGGTAGATTTTATATTCTACCAAAGATCAAATCAACTAGCGTTTCATTCCATAATAGTAAAATCTCTCCAAGATATTCAATAAGTTATTTTCTTTATAATAGTCAAATATATCCAACACATATCCAATAAGCAATTGCTTTAATCTACGAAGTGATTTTATAGGAAAGACAAGTTCCTCCCTCCCTCCTTCATGGGAAGGTGATTCACTCTAGTTTCGAGGATGATTTGCTATGATTTATTTGCTTGGATTCCTTTTTGCTATTTTTTTCCAAGTTTATACCCAATGAGAGAATTTCTCAAAAATATGAAGTGAATCACCTACATTTTCAAGCAAATCACTCTACATTCAAAGCCTTCAAAATCATTTTTTACTAGTGAATCACCACAAAATTGCAAGCAAATCAATCTAATTTTATGAGCAAATCATTCCATAAGTAGATTTTTGAATTTTTGAACATTTTGATCTCAAAAATCTATTTATGTAGGTACATACATGCAAGCTTATGAATACATAATTGAAATCTCAAAAATTGGGGAAATATTATCAAATGATAAACATCGTTGCATACCATCAAAGAAATATGAAAGGGAAAAGGAACAAATTATTGCATGGGTGCATCTAAAATTTGAAGAGATCCCAATGTTTAATTCCAAGCTATCAAAAGGTTAAATACCTATGAAAAAACTAGTTAGTCAAGGCTTTATACCACCACAAATTGGTTACTTGATCCAACATATGAGTTATTAATCTACTCTATCTAATATGACTTGGTCCAATCTTGGCTCATATTATTCCTTTTTATGTGATACTAGTTAACATGAATAACCTTATAATTAACCCACTCTTTTCAATACAATTCTATGATAGTAACCCACCATCGACCTTTAGCACACAAAATGCCCCTCCTCTAAGTTCTTCAACTCAAAGTCCACCTAGATATAGTTTGTTAGATACATCTAACATGCTTCTATGTTAATATTTATCTCCTAATATAGGGTCATAGGTATTAATTATGAATCCTGATTAAAAAAATTAAGTGATAGCTAGATAAATGGGTCACAAGTATCCTAGGAAAATACTCAGGGATTAAAATTATCTTCAACTAGTCAAGCACAACAAAATTTGCAAGGTCCACCTCTCCAAATCTAGTAAATATTGCAAATAGGTCTAAATTATCCTTTACAAAAAAATATTCATCTTCCTCCAAGTCAACAACGGGTTTACCAAAATCTAGAACCTTACTACACTCCGCCTTATTATCTTGCATATCCTACCTACCTCATAGCTATGTTGTGTATCCACCTCCTCAACAACAATATGGTCAACATTATCCTCAATAAAGCAATCTGTGTGTGCCTCCTAGAGCATAAAATCAACTTCCAAATTAAACCTACCAAGGAACACTAAATTTGATGGCCTATTCTCCCATTCCCCTAGCATCTATCAAAGCATTGAATACCTTCTACAGGAATGGAAATAAGATAATGCTAGATCATCTAAGAAAATTATCAACACTCAAGTTAATCAATCACATATAGGAGGAGGACATAATGGTACACTTTCTAATCTACTCTCTTCATGATAAAGCTGCTTTTATAGTATTGGATATTATCAAATAATTTAGTTACAAGTTGGGCATCAATGGTGGAACCATTTATGCGTATATTTTGTAGCATTAGAATGTTCACTTTGTCTTATTTCAACTAAACACAATATAAATACATTCCAAAAAGTTATATATAATTTTAATACTATATTCTTAAGGAAATTGAGCCTAATTGCATAAAATATTAAGCAAAATGAAGAATAGAAATTACCGTATTACATCAAATATTTACAACAACTTTAATGGTTTGTAATGCTAACCATCAAATGCTAGTTGTAACTTTTGAATATGTGGCTAGAGGATAAGAAGCTTTCATTTTAGTAGGGAAACTTCCCTTGCTCCACCAATGGCCTATGCAACCAAAATTACTTAGAATATGCCCACACCCACCATGTTACCTATTTTTAACCCCCAACCAAATACCTCCACTCACCCCTATATATTGCCATACATTATTAATCACCTTTGGACCACAACTTCCAACCCTCCCTGCTCCATCCAACTCAAGCAATAAGTCAAACAACAATTTTACAATGAGTAAAATATTGGAAGTGATTAAGCCATTGGTAAGCTAGAATAATTCTATAAAGAAACAATAGTAACCATCATAGAATTGACAACCCAATAATACTATATCTTACAAAATATTAGGTGACATGATAAGGTGCTAATCAATGAGTAAATCAAACTCATAATAACATGATTAATACCAATATAGAAGTAGATCCAACATGCCATATTCCTTAAAATGATATGCATGGTCCCACATGATGCATCGGGTCCATTAAATATTATTAAACCATTTAGTATAATCAACAATGTTAGGATTAACATACCACCATCATGGGCCGAGTAGTTAGCATAGTAAATCAAATCATGTACCAAAAATCCAAGACTACAATTAGTGCCTACCTTGGCCAATCCTAATAATGCTATCTTAGAAAATTTTAATGCTATGGAAATTTATGAAGAGATAATATTTGAATACAATACTATAGGTTCTAATTAGTAAGGATTTGAGACCAGGGGCAAGAGAAAATCTTCTAAAGAGAAACTGATAATTGAATATAAAAAAGGTACTTTAGTCCTTCAAAGAGGGAGACTACCCTTCAATTTGAATGATAAAGGACCTATCTTGGAACAACAAGAGAAACATAAGGAGAAATAGAGCATAGGAAGGGAAGCCTTGGGTACACCTCAAAAGAGAAGAGAGACACAAAATCAATAAATACAAGAGGATAAATAAAGAAAAAGAACTTATAATGGGTAAGAGAGACAACGTGTTTGATAAGTACACTAAAAGGAAAGGCAATAAAGAAAGAGATCAAATGGTGACTAAAATACCCCTCTCTCACAAGTGAAGGACACACTACAACAATAAAAAACAATATAAAAAATTCACAATATGCAATGAGGATGCATTTATGAAATTCATATTCAATATTGTAGAAAAAATGAAAATAACTTTATATTAGGTCACTATTATAGAAGCATTAGCCCTACTAGGATAGTGGGATCTACTTAAGGAAGCAATTAAAGAGCAATAATAGAGTTATTATAGGGGTAACAATATGAATACACTCTAAATAATATAACAAATCGATAGAATTTGAGGGTAGAGCATATGATAGATGCTGAATTTAATGCATCATATATACTAAATGCCCCAAAACCAAAGATGATAAATCCACCCCCAATTTATATGACACTCAAGATAAAAAATTATACTCATAAATTTTATAGTTTATTTGATTGTAGTAGTCATAATTATGCCTAAGGTTGTTTACAAGGTAATGGATCTTCTTTACACCAAGATGTCTAGAAACCCAATCTAAATGGATGGCACAAGGCTCAATGCAGTAGGGGTACTCAAAGACCTAGTCATAACTATAGATTATCATCCATAATATTTAGTAGTGCAAGAAGTGATAGTCATGGAATTACCACTATACTCAAGTATGCTACTGTCCAAAGAGTGGACACATGAGTTATTAGGAGATGGTTACCTCGCAATGGATTATAATCATATGAAGGTACCTATGGATATAAAGGTAAAAATATTGAAAAGATCCATGTTGCAACTACCTTGTACACAATATTTATGATGAAAGTATAATAAAGTGGAATGAGCTAGTAGAATTTGTAGAAGATGATAAATATCTTGAGGGTTATTAGGATCTAGAGGTTGAAACTATCTTATCACTAAATTGCCTTCCGATATCCCAGCTCTAATGAGTCAAGGGAAAAAAAGAATATGGATAATGTACTTTAATAACACTATAATAGGAATGATAAAGGCATTGTTGTTCAATTCATTAACCCATAAGGTGCACATATTCATTTTACCTATAGTTTACTATTCAATTGTACCAATAATATGGTAAAATATAAAGCACTATGCATAGGTTTGGGAAAATTTGAGAAGATGAAAAATAAGAACCTCAAAATATATGGTGACTCTAAAATAATTGTAAATAAGGTAAATTATTAGTGTGCCACAAAGAACAAACACTTGAAGTCATATAACCATTATGTCTAGGACTTATTGGTAACTTTTGATACATACAAAATCAAAGCAATCTCTAGAGAATTGAATGCAAAAACAAATAAGTTGGAAAGGATGGAATCTCGATTCAACCCCACTAATGATATGTTGGATAATACTAGAGATTTAGAGGTAGTATTTAGGTCAACAATTCCTAATAAATCCGATCACTATTAGGTCTTTAATAATGATGAGTATAGAGATTCTGATTAGGGAATCCTGATACACCAAATAAAATAATAAGTATGAATATGACATCAAGAATGGAGTCATACAACTTAAATTAAATTAGTTTCCCAAGGATTTTATCATCCTAGAAAGCCTATTTAATCCTAATGATATCACAAGGAAGATAATCCTTGAAGTAAAATCCTCTTCATATCATCCTATTGAGGTGGATGAAGGGAAGAACTTATTGCTTGGAAAATATTGCACTCAAGAAGAAAAAGTCCTTTTCAAATAGCTTCATGGCAAGTATAGAGATATTATTTCCTATTCATATGAATATATTAAAGTATATGACTAAAAATCATAAAGCATACTATCAAATTGGAGCTTGATGCTAAAACTTATAGACAGAAACAATAACCAGTGAATCCAAAAATAACTATAATGAATAAATAATTATTGAAACTCATATAGGTTCAAATTATATTCTTGATTGATAACTCTACCTATCTTTCCAATTAGTTCTAGTGTGTAAGAAAAATGGGGATATAAGACTGTGTTAATTTTAGAAACTTGAACCATGCCTCTAAAATATCACTATCTATTGCCTACCATTGATCAAATTTTATAGAAAGTAGCTAGGTTGCAAATGTTGTTTGTCCTTAATGGCTTCTTAGGATACAACTAGATATCAGTTAAATACAAATACCAACATAAAATAACTTTCACCACCAAGTGGGGGATCTTCACATAGTAATGGATGTCATTTGATCTATCAAACATAAGGTAACCTTCTACAGGGACATATACATAGCTTTCACTAGGCTTGTATGTAAGACCGTTCTGATATACCTGTATGATTTAATGGTATTTTCCAAAGATAGGAGTAAGCACATTGACCATATCAAGTTAGTATTCTAGAGGTGTAGGGAATTTGGTATCTCTCTTAATCCTAAGAAGTCTATTTTTATGGTCCAAGAAGGAAAATTTCTAGGTTGTGTAGTATCAAAATAGGGTTTAGCAATAGACTTTGATTAGATAAAGTTGTGTAAGACCTACTATTTCCATTGTTAGTCAAAGGTATTAGGTCATTCTTATGTTAAATCTAGTTTGTTGCTAATTTTTTTAACAAAAATTACCTAAATGGTCAATCCCATAACCAAGCGGTTGAAAAATGATACTTCTCTAGAGTGGATTGATGAAGGAAAGAAATCCTTCAAATATGCTAAAGATACCATCACTAAAGGTCTATTATTGATCAACCCTTATTTCTTAAAAGACTTTAGGTTGTATATTTTTGGTACTAACCTAAAAGAATGACAAAGGTGAGGAACATACCATCTCCTTCATGAGTCAATCCCTCCATAACTACAAGGAGAAATATACCCTTATTGAAAAGTAGGTGTTTGCCATCATGAAGTTTTTCAAGAAGCTTAAGCATTATCTATAAAATATTAAGCCTGCCATATTTGTATTAAACCCTAATATTTGGTTTGTTGTATTACATAACAAATTAGGAGAAAATAGCATTGGGTGAATCAATAAAATTTAAGAATCAGATATTGAGATCAAGCCCACCAAACTGAGCAAGGAAAAAGCCTTATGCAAAAGGTTAGCAAGGGTGATCTCTAAAGATCAGATTGCTCTAGTATAAGAAATTAATATAGATGGTAGGAGGGCAACATGTGCAAATATATGGCTATAGGATAGGTACTAGAAGGGTTAAAAACCAAGAAAAGAGACTGATTAAGATATAAACTAATGTATTATCACTAGATGAATGGTGTCTTAATTAGAAAAGGATTTAATGATGTCCTATTACACTATGTTAGATTTTGATGCTATATATTTAAGGAAATGCAACCACAAGAACTAAAATGAGCATGCAATATTAACTATATGATAATGGCAATATACTAAGCATGTAAAAATAATGAGAAAATTCTAAAATAACTCATAAAACTACCATTAATGAAAGCTCACGAAAATAGGAACTTCATACAAAATGTGGAGATCTTAAATGCTCCATGCTTCATACAAGTTCTACATTGTATCTACTCTAGTCTATCTTATGCTACTCTCTCTCTTCTATCACTCTATCAAAGGCCTATATATAAAGAGATATGTCTCTTGGCCTTTCACCTACCTATAACTCATGTACATGTGGACTACATGCACATTTACATTATCAAGTACTTTGCACATTCTAATACTTGTGCATTTATTACATTGCATAAAGTAAATACTCAGATCCTAATCTAAGATAAACTTCCTAATCTAAATATGTACCCAAGGTGGTACATTGGCATATACCAAATAATGTAATATATTCCAACACACTACACTGAAGAAGAAAATATAGGAACCCTAATTAAGTCAATACCAAGATGAAGGAGGAAATTTATCTACACCCACAACAACTCATAAAATATTGATAACTAGATACTATTGGCCTATTATTTTTGCCAAAACTGCCAATGAGTCAATTATTATAAATATTGCTACATGTTTAGAGAAATAAAATGAACTCTTATGCCCCTAAAACATATTGTTGTGACTTAACCTTTTCAATAATAGGGCCTAGATTTCATAGGTAAAATCAACTTGCTATCAAGTTAAGGACATAGATGGATCCTTACTACTACAAATTATTTCATCGAATGGGTTAAGGTGGTCCTAGCTAAAGTAGCTAATCAAGAGATAATGGTTCAAATGTTAGAATATATCATCACTAGGCTCAAAGCACTTGCCACCATAGTCATAAATAATGCCACTCACTTCAAATGAGTTAAGCTAATAAAATTTACCTTGGAATATGGATTCTTACTCAAGATATCATTTAACTACTGCCCTAAGAGTAATGGCTTGGCAAAATTGACTAAGAAGAACATCACAAGTATCTTGAAGAGAACCATATTAAATTCATAAAGGGACTATTACACTAAGTTACATAAGTAGGTATATATAATGATCCCAAAATAATACACTATGTAATCCTATTACAAACCAATATATGACAAAAGGTTGTATTGCTAGTCAATTTAGAGCTCCCTTCCCTCCAAATATCATAAAAAATTGAATTGGAGGACACTGATGTTGAACCCATGTAAGAAATATTAAATACACTACCATACTTAAAAGAGGAAATAGAAAATACATTCAAGAAGACTATGCAACATCAAGATTATATAAAAAGGTTTGATAAAGAAGCCATGGAAGGATAATACAAAGAATAAGACTTTGTATTTAAATAGGATGATGATTAATCAAAACTAGGGGTACACCAAAAGTTTAATTACTTATGGAGTGGGACCTACTAGATTGTAAATATGATGGGTCCAAATTCCTACAAACATGTCTCCATAGAAGGAATAATGCTTCCAATTTCTATGAATGTGTAGCATCTTCATTCAAAGTAGCGATAAAAGGTCTGAAAAAAATATTACATAAATATATAAATATAGTAGTAGCTATTATTTCAATGAATATATTCACTTCTCTTCTACAAACATCATTTTATTCACTCCCCTTCAATAATTTCCCTAATAATTTTGGGTTTTTTTTCTTCACCCATTAGTATGTCATGTTATTGTTATTGATGATTCAATTTACGATGTTAAAAAATAAAAAATAAGAGAGAGCAAAGGGAATCACTCACTATAGGTGAGAAACATGCCTACCAATAATACTTATATGGATGTCTCATGTAAGGGAAATCAACCCTCTTTAGGTCGATTGCTTTGCTCAGTAGGTTGTGTGGAACACAAGCCACACATAAGGTAGCATGCATCACACAAGGGTATAAAAGGGCCCCTCAAGCTGCATGGATACAACTTCTTTAAAAAATCCATATCCAAATCATGTCATGCATGTATATTGTTATCTGCTTCTTTGTGCATAGGTTGTTGCCCCTTTACTTCTATTAAAAAGGTTGCAAAAGTTGATATTCATTAGGGATCCTCCCTAAGTGGCTATTATCATGGGAAAATCACTTGATAGAAACCTATGGGATCCACATAATGACTTAGACAAATCAAGAATTGACTATAAAAATAGAAAATATTTTTTTCTAAGTCTAAAACAATGAATAAATTTTTTATATTCTGAGTAAATTACTCAGACCCCTCTGACTAGCCCTAACCCTTACAACAAGTGAATCACTCAATTATCCAAGTGAATTGCTCTATTTTTAAATGAGTTAATCTCCCTAAAAAATTACTTCAAGTTACCGAAGTGAGTGAATGAATCCATTTTATGAGCAAATCACTCCAAAATAACCAATAAATTACTTCCTAAAATAGATAAAGTTTAATCTTTTTTCTAGTTTTTTATTGTTTATTCATTTTTCCAATCCATTTCTCATCATAAATACCACTTCCACATCCACTATCCCCTCACTACCTGAAGCACAACTAGTTTCATCATCTTTCACTTCTACCAACCCACCCACTACCTTTCCACTTTCACCCATTCTTGCACATCAAGGGGAGTTGAACCGTCAAAGGGACAATTGCAAAAGAAGAGGATGAAAATAAAGATGTAGATATCCCATCCTCCAAATAGATCTAAATAATACTATGATGGAAGAATGGAGAAGGTAGGAGAAGGAGGGAGGACTGGTTCAGTAGGAAACACAAGAACCAAGGAGGACACCAACAGTAAGGATGGTAGGAAGTCAGGGACCAAGGACACCAACAAGGACAAGGATGAGAGTTCTGAGGATAAAGGAGATGCAGATGATTCAGTCATCTTCTAGGGAGATGAACCTCCCAAAACTGGGGCCCCTCCCTTAACCGTTAAGGGTCCCACTGGTGATAATACCAAGGCAATATCTTATGCTAATATCCTATCCAACGATGGATGAGGTCCCTTTAAGCCTCCTAGCACTACAATCATTCCTGATGGTCAAAATATTAACATCCCTGACAGTATTTACAATAGCTACCTAGCTATGGAATGCTATGCTTTGGTTGGGAAGTTCATTGGAGGAAGGCCTGATATCGAGACCATTCGTAGGTGGGCTGTCACCAAATGGAAAACCCTAGGAGACATGGAACTGGTTGTCTTGTCCAGAGGTTTCTTTGCTATCAGATTGAGTAATGACGAAGACACAAAACGCATCCTCACCGGAGGCCCCTGGTTTTTAGGCCGTAAAAGTTTATTCCTAAGGAAATGGGACCTAGATTTTGATCCTGATACTCAAGACATAAACTATGCCCCTATATGGGTTCACATCCCCAACCTCCCTTTCCACTGCTGGCATGATGATATCCTCCTATCCATCACAAATGTCATAGGAGATCTCCTTGCCATTGATCCGATCACCAGAGCTCGCAAGCGAATGAATGTGGCTAGGATCTGCGTTAACGCCAACCTAGCATCAGAATTACCAACTTATGTCAATCTTATCCATAAGTCTTTCTGTAAAAAGTAGCCCTTGGAGTATGAAAACAAACCAGCTTTCTGTGTGGAATGCCATACCCAGGGACACCTGAGGTCCTAGTGCCCTATCCTCAAAGCTCAGTCTAACTTGGAGAAAGATCATAAGCAAGATGCAGGAGTGCCCCAACCCAGTGGGGCCAACATAGACCAATACAGAGGCAGAAAAAACCCACTCAATAGTGGTTTTCCCAAAACCCAAAAGAAATGGCAGCAACAAAGTCAGACAAAGAAAAGTTACCAGCAACAACAAAAGCTTCCTAAATCTCAAGAAGGGCCTCAATCTCTCAAAGGCAAGGAAATGGTGAACCCAGAGCAACATCAAGTAAGTTCCCCTTTCATGACTTCCAACAGATTTAATATCTTAAATGAATCTGATAAGTTTCTACAAGAAAATGCCCTGATTTCCTCTACTCTAAAACATCCTTCTGAGGATTCTCAAAAAGAAGTTGCTGCTAATACTCAAATCCTTGTGTCCATCAAGTCCAATCAGCAAGAGGAAAACCTTTCTCCCCTGAAACCCCAAGCTAATCACGAATCCCAGCTAGATCTTCAAATCCCTCCTGATCTGAACATCGACCTCAGTTTTGTTAATACCCCATCCAAGTCTGGACCATCTCACAACCCTCAGGATGAAAGTGCAGCTATCTCCAATAAGAATCCTATGGAGGAAATAATATCTCCTAGCCTAAGTCAGGCTATTAGGCCTCAAAGCCCTGTTTTGGAACAAATCATTCCCTATAAGTTCAGTCCTAAGAAAACCAGAAGTACTACCAAATCCCCCATTGATTTTGGTAGTGAAAAGAAAAGAGGGAGGCCTTCCAAAGAGGAAATCTAGAATTCCCAAACAATAGATGACATTGCAAATGGAATTCAGAAAACCCTTTTTCCTAATATTACGTCTCAACTTAAGGAAGAGAGTAAAAGCTCCAAACCCCCTCACCATAATGGGAGAGGAGGCAGGAAAGCCCCCAAATCTTCTAAATGAAGATTCTTTCATGGAATGTGAGAGGCCTCAATGGGGCAGCCAAACAAAGACTTGTAAAGTCTATGAGGAAAGATATCAAACCTTCCATCATCATTATGCAGGAAACAAAAATTAATGCCAATAGCTCTGCTTTAGTAGCTAAAGAAATATGGAAAAATGTAGGAGTAGTTGTCAGTGATGCTAGAGGAACTTCTAGAGGTCTCATGTGCCTATGGGATAAGCAAAAATTTGAAGGGCGTCTTCTTCATTCTAGTGATAGGCTTTTAAGTGTTCTCTTTCATGATGTCAACAACAACTCTTCCTGGATCCTTACCAATGTCTATGCTCCTAACACCATTATCGGGAGAGCTCAGTTGTGGGAAACCCTGACTAGTATGAAATATTCCTTTCAAAACATTCCTTGGATTGTGGTAGGAGATTTTAACACCCCCCTTTATCCCTCAGATAAAAAAGGAGGATCTGAGACCCCAACTAAAAGCATGGAGGATTTTAATGATTTTTTCAATGCAAATAGTCTAATGGACTTAAATCTCAAAAAGGCTAAATATACTTGGAGCAATAGAAGAGCTGGAGCACAACATATCCAAGTCAAATTAGACAGGGTTTTCCTTTCCCAGGAAGTTGTTCAGGTTTTTGGTGATGTTGTTCTATATCCTCTTCCCAAAATTGGATCAGATCATAATCCTCTCATCCTAGACATTGACAAATCTAACCCCTACAAAAGGTCATTCAGATTTGAGGCTATGTGGCTACATCACCCAGATCTAAAATAGAGAGTTTCTCATTGCTGGAAACAAGACTTCCAAGGACATCCTTCCTTCAAATTGGCTCAGAAGCTTAAAACCCTCAAAGAAGACCTAAAATTATGGAATAAAGAAGTTTTTGGTAATATTTTTTCCAACAAACAATCTCTCAAAGAAATACTCAAATAGATTGAGTCCAAAATCCAAAATGGGATGGCAGATGTCCATATCAGGGATGAAGAGAAACAGATCCTTGTTGAGTACCACAATGTCCTTGCTTGCGAAGAGACTTATTGGCATCAGAAATCTAGAGCTCTTTGGCTCAAATAAGGAGACTCTAATACTAAATTTTTTCATGTGGCCACCCTAAGAAATAGAAGCAACAACCACATCAAGGAACTGACTAAAGGTGATGGCAATCTCATAGCTGATCTCGAGGAAATCAAGAATGAAGCTAGCTCTTACTTCAGAAACATGCTAGAGGATGATAATTCTTGCTCAACCTCAGCCCAAGATGCTTTACTTCATCACATCCCTCCTAAATCCATTCTTGATATGGTCAATTCCTCTCTCATTGCCCCTTTTTAGGATGAAGAAATCAAATCTACCCTTTTTTCCATGAATCCTGACAAAGCCCCGGGACCAGATGGTTTTCCCCCTCGCTTTTTTCAAACTTTCTGGGATATCGTTGGTCCTGATGTCTGCATGGCCATAAAAGAGCTTCAGTCCTCCAAAAGGATTCCATGAGGATACAACTCCACCTTCATTGCCCTCATTCCTAAAAATCTAGTTGCCAAGTCCTTAGCTGACTACAGGCCCATTAGCCTTTGCAATGTCATCTATAAAGTCCTCACCAAAATCATGGCCACTAGAATGAAAACCATTTTGCCCACCATTATTGACCCTTTCCAGGGAAGCTCTATTCATGGTAGATCTATCCTTGATGGAGTCATTTCCATCCATGAAGCCCTCCATACTGCTTCCAAGACTAAAAATCCTACCTGTGTCCTCAAGCTTGATATGAATAAAGCTTATGATAGAGTTAACTAGAAATTCCTCTTAGCTATCCTGCACAAGTTTGGATTCCATCCTGAATGGGTCGACCTCATCAAAAATTGCATATCCTCCCCTTGGTTTTCCATTCTCATTAATGGCTCCCCAATAGGTTATTTCAAGAGCAGCAGAGGTCTCAGGTAGGGAGATCCCATTTCTCCTTTATTATTCATTATCATAGCTGAAGCTCTAGGTAGGACCATTCAGGATGCATGTAGAACTGGCTTGCTGTCAGGGATTAAGGCCTCCTCCCAGACTACTCCAGTCTCTCACCAAAAATTTGTGGATGACACCATCCTGTCGACAAGCGCATCTATTTTTGAAGCTAAAGTTATCAAATACATCCTTCAAATTTATGAAGCAACTACTGGTCAGAAAGTTAACTTCAATAAAAGCAAATTGTATTTCCTCAATACTCCCATGCAGAGACAGATCAAGATTGCAAGGATCCTAGAATGCTCTATAGCTGACCTCCCGACCACTTACCTTGGCCTACCTCTTTTCTATGGGTAACCTACAGTTTCTATGTGGAACAATGTTATAGAGCGTATTCAAAAAAGGCTTGTAGGATGGAAAGGAAACCTTTTGTCCCAAGTAGCTAAATGTACTCTAACTATTGTTGTTCTTCAAAGTATCCCTGTCTACTTCTTATCTATCTTCAAGGCTCCAGCTACAGTTTCATTAAGGATAGAGCAAATTCAAAAAAAATTCTATGGACTGGAGCTGAAAACAAACAAAGAATCCATCTTGTAGCCTGGGACAAGGTTTGCAAACCCAAAGACAAAGGAGGAATAGGACTAAGAAGGATTCATTCCCTCAACACCACTTTGATTGCCAAGCAAGCTTGGAGGTTGGTATCAGGAGATAGCAATGAGTGGATTTCCATTGCCAAAAGGAAGTATCTCCAAGATGGCAATTTTCTTAGTGAGGATATTCCCAACAGGGGGTCAACTTTCTAGAATTCCATCATTAGCACTAAGCCCCTCATCAAGAAAGGAATAAGGTGGAAAATGGGAGATGGAGGAAACATTGATTTCTAGAATGACAAATGGATCACTCAAGAACCCCTCCTAAATGACCCTATTCTTTCCAAAATTAAACCTTTTACTGATGTCAGGATAGGACACAAGGTTTCTGATTTCCTTAACACTCAGAGCAGGGTTCCCAATTGGATTTCCATTTCTAGTCCTACCTTTCCTATTGAATCTAACCTGTTGAACTCCCTCCTTTCTTCTACTATCATTCCCTCAACTAATTTTTTTGATCAACTCATTTGGGAACATACTGAAAGTGGAGAATTCTCTATCAAATCAGCCTATCTCCTCCTCCTTGATAATGAAGATTTTTTGTTTCCCTTTGATCGTGTTTGGATCAAGCATCTCATCCCTAAGATTTCTTTCTTTTCATGGCTTGCCATCCAAGAGAAAATCCTTACCATTGATAATCTCATCAAAAAAGGCATACCCATCCCCAATAGATGCTATCTCTGCCATAATGCCTGGGAATCCACGTCTCACCTCTTCCTCCATTGCCCTTTTTCCTCATCCATTCTTGACTCCATTTTCCATTCCTTCCATATCCAGTGGGTTAAACCCTGCTCCATAGGAGACCTTTTCATCCATTGGCCTTCCCCTTTCCATGACCCCCACCTCAAGTTCTTCTGGAAGATTTCCCTCCACC
The DNA here is from genome assembly GCA_028583015.1 of Wollemia nobilis. NCBI lineage: Eukaryota > Viridiplantae > Streptophyta > Pinopsida > Araucariales > Araucariaceae > Wollemia > Wollemia nobilis. The sequence continues at coordinate 1,471,028 of JAQPPZ010002816.1, forward strand.
ATTTCCTCTGGCAAGTCTGGCTTGAAAGAAATAGTAGAGTGTTCTCCCTTAAGCCTAAGGTCCCCAAGCTCATATCTTCTAAAATCTTGGCCTTTGCTTTGGAAAATTCTTTCCTCATTCCCCCCTCTTCCAAGCCCCCCTCCAAGTCTGAATCTGATCTTGGCAAAGAGTTGGGTTTGTCCTTAGAGGATTTTTGCCCTCCTTCCAATATCCATCTTGAGTCATTCTGGACTCCCCCTCCGATGGGATGGTACAAACTTAATTTTGATGGAGAAGCAAAAGGTAATCTAGGAAAGGTTGGGGTTGGAAGTGTTCTGAGAAATCATCAAGGAGAAATCATCCTTGCCTTTGCTGAAGGGCTAGGTGAACAGACTAACCATGTTGTTGAAGCCAAAAGCATGTGGAGAGGTTTTTGCCTTTCTAAGAACCTTACCACCAAACTGATAGTTGAAGGTGACTCCCTCAACATTATCAATTACCTCAAAAATAGAAATTGCAAACCTTCCTGGAGAGTCAGGGACTATATTGAGGAAGCAAGGACCTTAGTCCTCGAAATGCAAGAAGTCATATTTCAGCATACCTTCAGAGAATCCAATAGGGTTGCTGACAAGTTAGCTAACATTGGGGTCAACATGGTGAATTCCTAGACTTGGTATAATGACATCCCAGAGGAAGTTCAGGCCATTGCAGATCAAGAGAGACATCAAATTAACCTTCCTCAGTAGGAGGTCCTTCCCTAGGATGACCAACCTTATCCTCATGTTTAATGTCACTAGTTTTTTAGGAATTATCACGCTCCACGTGATCATTCCTACTCATCATGGTAAGTGGAAGGTTCCCCCTATCTTTTGGTATGTCATCATCCATGCATCCTTCCACATCCTCTTTCATGACCGCCAGCTAAGTGTCCACCTACAATTTTCCATTACCCCCATTCATCACTGCCTAAAACCCCACTTGTCTGCCCACGTCATCCTCCACTACCTTCAATCCTTCCACCACCTCAGTCTCATCACCTTCCACCATTCGGTCATCCCTCATTGGGCCAATTTTTTTGGAATGTACGCTAACATTTTTGTCATTTATTGGCACTATTTGTCCAAACTCTACAGGTCTTGAAATACAATTTTCAATGCTGATAGCATGAAGATGTTCAAAGTGTCTCAATGTTTCAAACCTTTGCATAAAATCTGGCACCAGAATCCCACTTCCTATGGGACTCACATTTCCAACTACCAGCCCACTGCAAAAACTCAAGCTAAAATTATTACCCACTCTTACAATGTGTAGATGTGGTATAGTATGGAGGAGTCCACCTTGGCCAATGGTCATGTTGAGCTGATTCAATCCTTGAAATTTTTTACAGCAAGAAAACTAGGAAATGCGCCCTTTCCTTTCATTTTTTTAGATAAATCCCCATTGATTTTTGTGACAAGTCATTTTTCCTATGCCCACCTATTTTCATGATGTGTGTCCTCGCATGAGATGGCTGGCCTTTCCCATGTGTGAGCATACTTTTTCCCATAAGTCATATTCCCATTGCTCCCATGCCTGGTTTTCCCTATCTCCTCCATGCTCGATTCAGTTATTTAGTACCCCCCACATTTCTTGGTTCCTTCCCCTTGTTCTTGTTCTTTTTATAACCATCACCTGATCCTAATCTGCCCTTCTTCACATGATCACTTTCCCTTGTTTGTGCTTTTACACCTTTCCATGTCTGCCTAGCCACCCTATCACCAGTCCCCCTCTCACCCCCACCATGTCGAGCGATTTCATTGAGCCCAACTCTGTTGTCTATGATTCCATGATAGAAAAAATCCTCTAAGACAGACATTTCTTCCCTTTCCTCCATATGTTCTCTGGTGATGAGCTTGATATTATGATGGCCTTCCTTGAGTCTTGGGACAATGGGTCTATCTCTGTGCATGGGAGGAATTTCATAGTTGATGTCCATCTCTTAGCCTCCATCACTGGCCAAAACCCTGAGGGTCATTCCATTCATAGACACAAGCACAATTGGGAGGTCGAATTGGCTGAGTTTAAAGGGAATGAAAAAATCCTAAAAAAATCTAAGAATCCCGACATCTTTAGGAGTGACCTCAATTCTCCCTGGGACTCTATGATGAAGCCCATCATGGAATTCATCACCATTGATAACCCTGAGAAAGCCCTCAAAACCTATCACTTGGCCTTTGTAAACCATTTCAGAGATATTAATCCTCTCAGTATCCCCCTATTTTTCCTCAATTCCATAAACAAATCCATTTCATCCTATAGAGACAAGAAAAATCATGACCTTCCCCACCATCAGGGCATGTTTAAGGTCATCTACACCTATGTTTTGGCCAATAGTCCTAAACCTACAAAACTTAACCCTACCGCTGCTAGTTCTGCTAAACCTGGTTCCTCCTCGGTTCGCCTGTCCCTTGCTGAGAAGAAGAAAAAGGCCATGGAGGACGTCACAAAATTGAGGGCAAGAAAGAGCATAAGTTTCGATAGTGCAGAAGAGCCTGTGAGGAAGTCGGCTAGGCTTCAAAACCTGGCCACCAAGCGCAACGTTATCGAAATCAAGAATGAAGAAGAGGAAATACAGGATGAAAATAAACAACTCAAGGATTTCATCATTTCCTCCACCATGACAATGATGAATGCGATGGTTAATTCCATCATAGACATCAGGGAAGGACTTCAAAAATTGTTCTATGCTGGCCAGACTAGCCAGGAAGTTGATGGAGGTTCTGAAGTGGATAAGGTTACTATGAAGATTGAACCTAAGGAAGATGAGCCCAAGGACACCGAGAAGAATGACACTAAGGAAGAGGAGAAAACCTCGACTGAGGACTGATTTCCTCTTATCTTGTTTTGTTGTTCCTACGGCTACCCTGCGTGGAGCCTATTTTGTTTTGGATAATATGATATTTTTTGGTTTCTTGCCTTCCCTGCGTGGAAGCCCTTATGTCTCCAGCTGTAGTTTTTTGTTTCAAGTTCTTAACTTTTTTGTTAGAGTCCTCAAGCCTGAGGTTGCGCCCTCACTCTTTGGCTTTAGTTACAATATTTGGGTTTTCAAGCCTGAGGCTGCGTCCTCGTATATGGTTTCTGTCAGTCAAAGCCCTGTTAAGGGTCAACAGTTTATCCTTTATCATGGTATAGCTATAATGGCTATTTTTGTAATTAGGTTAAGGGATCCTTAAAAACCCTATCAACAATATAAAGCTTCCTATTTAACAAAAAAAAGAATACTATGATGATCCATACCAAAGGGTAGAGGATCTAAATTACATACATGCGGTAAGTGAGAAAAGAGAAACTCATGAATTTTACTTGGAACACCAAAATTACTCTTGAAGGATTAGTAGAATATGGACATTAGGATCAACCATAAATTTAGTATGACCCATAACCAAGAGTTTTAGGCTTCCACAATGGATAGAATATGCCTTCTACTTATGATAGGAAGTCATAAGGAGTATGTTAAAAACTATTGATGACCTAGCTATGTGGGTTTCTTGTAGCCCAAGGATACAAAAGGATTTACTTTATAGGAATAATAACACTTATTGGAATAATTTCCTAATTCATTACCTAAAGAAATTGGACTTAACATCCAAATTTAGTATCCCACTAGAGTTAATATTGTTCAACGAAGATGTTTAGATAGTGTTCTTTTGGATAGACATGGTCCTAGGGGAAAGGAATGATCTAAATATCTATAAAGAGCATATAATCCTACTCCATGCCATATAGACCTATCTAGGACACTCCTAAATTATTAAATATGCCAAATAAATTTTAGATCAAATGGGATATCAATTAAGAGATTTCAAGGAGAGAAATTTCAATTACACCTACTTGTTTTTTCTAATCCTAAACGAGAAGAAAAACTAGTTTCTCAGCCTTTAGCTATACAATATACGAGTTGATGGATAATCTCCATTAATTATGGATGTACACATGCACCCTACTAAGAAGTAGGAATGAAATCATACCTCTTCTATGAAAATGTGTACAAGGTCATATTGGAGAAGGCCAAAGGAGAGTCACCAAGACTTTTAGATGAGACATGAAAACTATTGAGTGATGAAAAATATCCAAATAAAGAATCCTATTTGGGGAGGACCATATCATTTATCTGTCACTATGGCCTTTCAACCATTATATTTGAGTTACCTACATATATATCTAATCACATGTTCAATCTATAATGTAGAGGACTTGATTATGTAGACTTGAAGTACTATAAGGGAAAGAAGAAAACCACCTTATATCCACTCAAGTAACCAATAATGAACTTCACTTCAAAGTTGTATGAATTTAACTTAGTGGTAGAGGTATAATTGGGAGAGATAGATTTAGAGCAATTTAAATATCATTGGTCCTATGAACCAAATAGAATATTCATGTAGACCTTAAGAGATAAGAAATTAGATACCTTTTTTGCTCATAAGAAGAGGTATAACATGTAACAAGAGGCCAACCCAGATGAAGAAATAACCCTTGCCACTATAGGAAGTAACCATGGGTATTAAGATGAAATCTAGAATTGATACACCAACCCACTAGAGTGGAACACCTTATACATAAAGGTGATGGATGATTTTGACTCTAACATCAAAATGAAAAAGTTTGGGGTGCTTAGGAAATTAGGGTATATAGACTAGAAACTCTTTGTATGGTAGAGGATGAGGTATGATATAGGCAAAACCACTAAGTCTAAAAGAGATGGCCCTTTGGATGTTAAGTTATCTATCATATAGTATAGAAGTAATCCAAATAGTATGAAAAGGGCCAATATACTTAGTGAAGTGGTAGTCAATGCTTCCACCCCTTAGAAACCAAAGAAGAAGATAATGCTAGAAATCACCATTTGTACCACATTAATGATACTAGAAGTAGTTAGTTCAATAGTGATATAAAAAATCATTAAATGGTAGAGGGGTTTTGAAATGCATGAATCCATTTTTGTAGAGATAGCATCAATGAAAAATAAATAATAATGAAATACAACTTAGCTCAAGAAGAGAATCCCTCAAGGAGGCTCCCATATTAAGTTGGGAATGACCAATCATGTGCTCACTACTGCAACCATCTCCACCTCACTTACATCATCCACTAATCCTCTTATCTATATATCATTTCTTCTTCTATTCTTGTTTATATCCCTTTCCATTCATTTGCTACACTTCTCTCATCCTCCACTAGTGCAACATATGGTTACCCAAGGGGTACACTACCCCCAATGATCATTGTCATGGTTGGGACCACACCCATCACATCCTTTCCATATCTAGCCATACAAGTTACCACTTTACAACCACTACTCCCATACATTATATCCACTCCATTAGCATTTCCATCACCAACCATGATGTCTCTCATTGAAACCCTAGTACAATTTGCATCATACCCTACTTCCACCATATCCACTACATTCCTTGTTGTCACCACATAATTTAATTTACCTGCTTCACCATCCACTTCCACATGCCCAACATGCCCATCATTATAGGAAAGACAAATGCTCCTACAAGTGATGGTGCCCATTACCCCATCCCAAGGAGCTATATGTAGAAGCACCTCCAGAAACTAGCTTAATTGTAGGCAAGCTTCACCTTTGCATGGAAAGCCAGAGAGATAGTCATTTTGAAGAATTTTTATGTCCTCACCATTGAGAAAAATAAGTGAAAAAGATAATATAAAATAATAAACAAAATGATCTCCAAATCTTCAATACTCATGTAATAATAATTTTCAAGAAAAAGGGATAAACTATACATTGTTGAGGCCACTGACCCCTCTAAAATAGAAATAACCCATGCTAACTTATCTAATAAAGTGTTCAAGTTAGGCCTAAACAAGATGGATTCATACCAAATGGTCCAATTGATAAATTAGCTCACACTTGGAGAAACTATGAAATTTAGATACCTCATAGTTGAGGATGAAGCAACACGAATAAGGAATAAAGATCTTGAGGTAAAAGTGGCTCAATAGAAGGCATACAAGGATAAGCTTCAACATGAAAATAAGGTCCTTAATAAAGATACTTTGGATAAGGATGAGATAAATAAGTAAGTTAAGGAACTTAAATCCTAACTTTCTAAAGCTAAGAAAATCCAAGCCACAAGAGCTAGTTGTGAAACAAGGGGAAGTAAAAAAAATTCCTTTGAGGAACTCAAATGGAAAACATAAGACCTCACATCATTATAGTTTCCAAGCAAATTGAGTGGCAAGAGTTGTAGAGGTTGTTGCAATAGAAGACCGAGCAAGGAGAATTGATAATTTTGACAATTTTATTGTGAGGGTCCTAGATTTTTAGACTCTATACCCAAAGACAAAGGCAAGATCTAGGATCTTATTCCAATCAAGTCTGACACTCATGAATTCATCATAAATACAATACCTTAATACTACCTTGTAATTTTTGTAAATTTTGAAGGGGTATGTGATAAAGAAATCAGGTAGTATATGCCTCTCAAAAATTCTCAAAAGTTTACCAAGTATAAATAGGGATTGATATGCTTGCAAAAACTAATTTATTAGCTCCAAATACTGATTTGGTTGATGAAGAGGACTAAGTAGATCAAGGGAGATATTTACCTAGTAAAATGTGCTAATCCACTTGTAAGTGTGAGCGATTCACTCGTAGAATATGAGAATTTCACTTGAAAACTGGGGAGAACCACTCAAACAATCACAAAGGTAAATTTAAGGCATGGATCCTAAGGCAAATATTTTGGTATTTAGTTGTGCACTAATTTATTTTAAAATTCTTCTAAGCTTGTTAGAGGTATAATTATAAGCATGTAATATTTGATGGTGCATCATTGTGGTGCAATTTTTACTTTTATTAGAGATAAGTGTTTCTTATTCTAGGTAACTTAAGGGTAAACGTTTAATATAAATAGGGTCTTAGAGTGTCATGAACCTCCCTTGGCAAACTTAATCGTATGATCTACTCATGAATGGATATTTTATATTTTTGATAGAATTATTGACTAATTCATGTTTGGTTCTTTTAAAACATCTACTTTATGAAGGAATATGATGTTGCTAACAGATTTGCACTTTTGCAGGAATAAGTTTTCTCATGGATGGAAGAAAGAATTAACCACCAAGAACACGATGTCATAAGAAAGGGAAATGATATGATGATATATTCATTGGACAACTCGGAACAAAATGGATGAATGTTCTTTTCATATAGTTGCATATCATGGTCTGCATGAGGGAAATATACCAAATATCTAGGTGGAACTTGTTTGTTGCTTGATTATTTTCTTATAGATACAATTTTATTAAAAATAAGATGATTCTTTGCAAAGAAGAATAAACGTTTGATTTAATATTTTTTGACGTGTTCTATTTATATTTTACACTAGGGAATTCAACTGTTCCCAAATTGTGTAGAGAACCTATTGTGTTATGTGGCAAGAAAAATTTGAATCATTTTCTTAACCCGAATTTTGTAGACCTTATTATTATATTATACGCTTGGTTACGAATAATGAGAATAGTTTAAAAACTTTTATAATAATTCCATAGGTTTATGATAGCTGGAGTTAATTATCCTTTTTTGATTAATACCTGCTCTCAATAACTTTTTTGTAGACTTTGAAGCATGAGAAGGGTTTGATGAAGTCTTTCAAATGGGATCCTAATCTCATATACGTCATAATAGTTTACAAGGAGACTATAGAGAGACCATTTGGAGCCATTTAATTGATTTTTTCCAAAAGTATAGGAGTGGTGAAAAATTGAGAGTCTGGCTAAAGTTTTGATAATATAACTATGTTGTGTGCCTGAATGGGTTGGCAGTTCCGAAATGGGAACACAAGTTTCCTTTTGCTTAAAGAAGATTCTTCTTATTATTATATGTTATTAATACTATTCATGTGTTCACCCAAGAGGAGCATTGTACTTTTGTATTTTTTTTATAGCATCTATGACTATAGAGTCATGTATGTGCAATGGTAAGGAAGAAAAAACTATAGGTAATATAGTGAAAAGTCTTTTGAGAGGTCCTTCTTTGGATTATGATTTAATTATGCTTAGTACTCTAAGGTATGTTGGTGTGTTTTTTCTAAAAATCATGAAATGCTGAGGACGTGGAATTCAATTCTAGCATTGGGATTATGGGGTCCCTACTTAATTAAAGTAAACCAAAGATGCTTGTGGTTTTACTCTAAACTATGGGGCACATAGCCCACTGTATTCAAAAGAAATTTAGAAGGATTTTTTGCATTGTAATTGCATTCTCTTCTTTAAAGAAAGGAGTATACTATAATTGCAGTTTACTAGAAAGAGCATAATGGAATTGTCTTGATTTGTTTCATGTTATTGCTTGCAATGAAAAGAAAATATGCATTTAGGAATGCACTCTCATGCTAGGGAGTTTTCTATGATCCTTTATTACATATCTTTCGTGGTGGACTGAAAAGAGGGAACAAGAATATGCAGCACTTGAGCAAAGTAGAGAAGAAAGAATTTATGTTGCCAATTATTTAAGTCCATGTTGGAATGGATATTATAAGCATTGAATTTTCTTACTTAGGATATATTCTTTGTAATGAACATTGTATTAGAAATCTCTTGAAGAGAGAGAGACCTCTGAAATTATATTTAACTAGTTGTTGTAATCTATGTTAAGACATATAGTAAATGGAAAAAGAAGATTGTGAAACAACCATTTTATTAAGTTTCATATGTGCCAAAGCTATAGGTATTTAGCTTTAATATTTGGAACAAAATTGAGAAGAATTATCTTTACATTGTTTATTGAATGGAAATTCATAGATGTTGTAATCTATGTTAAGACATATAGTAAATGGAAAAAAAATATTGTGAAACAACCATTTTATTAAGTTTCATATGTGCCAAAGCTATAGGTATTTAGCTTTAATATTTGGAAAAAAATTGAGAAGAATTATCTTTACATTGGTTATTGAATGGAAATTCATAGATGTTCAAGTAATTTATTATTTATTGTTGGGGGTTTTGGTTAAGTGAGTTAAGGTGTAATAGTATTGGAATATATTCTAAGGGTGTCATATAGGTGTATGAAATTTTATTTTAATTATAATGATTTTTGGATTAGAAATGAACCGGGTCTCCCTTATAAAATAACTTTATTGATACAATATTCTAAAGTGGAATTTGGATGCATAATTCTTGAGGCATACTCAATGTACTCTTCTTGATAAAGGTTCACTTAAAGGGGTTTACACTAAAACATGTTTCTTCATAAAACTTTAGATGGTAAAGATTTAAGTAATGCCTATTATTTTCGGAATAAGGTCCTTGTGTGATAAACATTATTAATGTAAAAAAAAGGATTTAATGATCTTTTGTCCATGGGTTTAGGTTCAAAGTGAGACCCAATGATAGAAAGGCTAGCTCATCGTAGATATGGGATGGACAGACTGAATCTAACACACCTAGTGCACCTATGTAGATAGACTTATGTATGGTGTAGGTATTGGTGCATCCCTTTCAATGGCTTGAAAGGAATAAGCTAGCTCATTTGGAAAATTATATGGATAACTTAAATTTGCACTACATCTAGTACACATACATAGATGGGCATATGTATGTCGTAGTGATGGGTGTACCCTGTGATAGGTTTGAAATAAAATATTTTGATTCTTTGTGGAGAAGGTCCAAACAAATTAGAATGGTACCACTAAGGTATTTAGTTGAACTTAGGAAATGTCCTTGTCAAGTATGATTGAGATAATCCTTATCAAGTATGTGTGTATTTACAAAAAATTACTCATGAATAATATAGAAAATAGGATGAAGAATTTTGGGTAGTGATATTTGGTATCAGAGCTCATGGTCGTATGACTATAAGCTTCCTGATGTGAGACCTAGGTGATGAAGGGTGTTTTAAGATATGAGATCACTAGTAAGAGATATACCTCACATGGAGATAGGGTAACTACTAGTATCCAATTTTATTGATTAGTCAATATAATTATGTATCTAGTTAGTAGTAGATGGTACAATTCAAAGAAGGAATTGTGACCTAATTCTAATTTTCTCTCTTATGTGTGATTAGGGATAATGGCACCAAGAACGAGGAGAGGAAGGGTTGTCACATTGAAAACACGATGGAATAATATTGAGACCAAGATCCCAAATGTAGATGCTAGAAATTTTACTAATGAGTGAGATAACCTTGCTGTGATAGTTGCTTTAATTCGTGAACATATGGAACAACATAAACAACTATTAGAAACCATAGTGAATCAGGATTCACAAGTTAGGGGGTCTAGAGTTGGTTAGACTAATGAACCTCCTATGGAGACACAACAAACAAAATTTTGGTTGGAGGAAAAAATGGCTAATGATTTCAAGCATGTACGATACTCCAAGTTTAATGGAGAAGGCAGAGATGCAGCCAAAGCTTGGATGAATGAATTGGAAACTTTCTTCAATATGAAGAATTACTCCACTAGGACCCGAACATCTTATGCCACTTTACATTTACAGGGTGTTGGACTGGATTGGTGGGAAACATTTAGTGGGGAACAAAAAATTGAGGTAGTTGACCTAAAATGGGAAGATTTTGTTGTAGCCTTTAAGGATAGGTTACTCATGGAGAGTTTTTATATCAAGAAATTTAAAAATTTCACCAATATTTGCCAAGGAAATAAGAGAGTGGAGGACTATTATCAAAAATTTGTTAAGTTGTTGAAGTATGTGCCCGCATACGATGAGAATATAAAAATCCATAAATTCATTTTGGGGGAAAATACCAGGAGCGGGCATGAAGTGAATATGCATGAGCTTAAAAATCTACATAAGGCTTACAACTTGGCTAGGAAAGTAGAGACTTACCTAAAGCCCCACTTTGATTACAAAGGGGTGTCTGAACAAGATTGATAGTCACTCAGAAAATAAATAGTGTTAGTTTCATGAAATGGGAAAGAGAATAGACAAGCAAAAGCTTCCAAAGGTGTGATAAAATAAATTATAGGAAATAGGGAAAGTTCAATAGGAAATTCCAAGGAAAGCACAACAACACCAATAACCATAACAATAATAATAACAATATACCTCCTCAAAGATAACCCAACCCTTCACCAATAGAGAAATTAGAGGGATAGAAGCAAAGTGCACACCTAGTACCCAAGGGTAGATGCTATGATTGTGGAAGCCCACACTATTCTAATCATTTCTCGTACAAAGCAAGATCGAGTTCAAAGGGAAAGGAATCCACTTATAAGGAACATACACAAAAGTAACCTGCTCATAAGATCTATGTGATGATAGGAAGTTAATATTTGGAAGGGTAAGCCACTCCTTTGCTCATAAAGGGTAAGATTTTTGGTAAAGATGTAAAAATTCTAATAGATAGTGGAGCTACTGATAGCTTTGTTTCAACTAGTTTTGTCAAGGATATACTGGAAAGGCCAAGAATATTGGTACATGGGTGGAAGGTTGAGTATGGTTCTAGACAAACCTACTATGTGGATCAATGTTACCCTATGATTGAAATTACATTGCCTAGTGGTACTACCATTGGATGTCTTTATGTAGCACCACTACATGATTTTGATGTAGTCTTAGGGATGGATTGGCTATAAGCTCAAAGGGCTATGATTAATTTCCAGGAGAGGTGGATTAAATATTCAAAAATTGGCAAGGAAAGACAAAGAGTCCATAGCCAGCAAGGGACTTTCCAACTCTATATTCTCTCTACAATACAACTAAAGAAAGCCATTAGAAAGGGAGGAACAATTTATGTAGTTAAGCTTAACAAAATCGAAGAGGAAAAGGAGGAAGTGTTTGGGAAATACCTAGTACTTTAAGAATTTAGGGATGTGTTTCCAGAAGACTTACCTGGACTCCCTCCAAAATATGAATTTGATTTCACTATTGAGTTAAAACCTAGAACAAAGCCTATGCATAGGGCTCCTTATAGAATGAATCCCATTGATATGTAAGAGTTGAAGATACAATAATAAGGATTGCTAGAGAAATGATTGATTAAGCCGAGTGTGTCACAATGGGGTGCACCTATGTTGTTTTTTAAGAAGGATGGCTCCTTGTGATTATGTATATATTATAAAATGCTAACATGGAAACTATCAAAAATAGATATCCTCTGCCCAAGATAGAAGATCTTTTTGATGAGCTAAAGGATGCCACCATCTTCTCTAAAATTGATTTGAAATCTGGATATCACCAACTGAGAATCCATGAAGAAGATACCCATAAGACAACATTTAAAACATGGTGCAGACACTATGAGTTTACAGTCTTACCTTTTGGACTAACGAATGCTCCAACAACATTTATGGATCTAATGAATAATGTATCTTGGAAGCATTTGGACTGATTCATCCTTATATTTTTTTATGATATTTTGATATATTCCTAGAATAGGATGGAGCACGATAGACATATTAGAATGATGCTAGGGTTATTAAGGAAAAATCAAATTTATGGAAATTTATCTAAGTGTGACTATTATGTGTTAGAATTACAATATTGGAACACATAATATCATCAAAAGGAATCATAGTGGATCCTAAGAAGATAGAGATTATATTGAATAGGTCGATGCCCACAAATGTTATTGAAGTATGAATATTAATGGGAATTACTGGTTATTATAGGTGTTATGTGAAGTATTATTCCAAGATAGCCTATGCAATAAATAATATTTAGAGAACTCATGTGTTGTAGGTGAGTTGGAGAGGGTAGGGCAATCCTCCAAAGGAGGTCCCTGGTTTGAATCTCCACCCTACCAAATGCACATCGAGTACCCAAAATCCAGTTGATAATGTTGGTGTAGTTAGGGCCGAGTGTGACTCGAGATATTTTGATGGTGTAGAACCCCCTAGTTGTGGTTTCTCAGACCAAGGCAGCCCTACAAGGGGTTTTTTGCTAAATTAAAAAAAAAACTAATATTCAAATAAAGGAAAAGAAATTCAAGTGGTCAGATAAGTGTGAATCAAAATTTTAATTACTTAAACAAAAGCTCACCACAACTCCCATATTAAAGATTCCAAATCCTTATTGTAACTTCTCGATATGTACAGATGCATATGGGTTAGTTGTAGCTTATGGATCGAGAAAGCTAAAGAGGCATGAGGTTAATTATGCTACACATGATCTAGAACTAGCAACAATTGTATATGCTCTCAAAGTTTGGCAACATTATCTGGTGGGAAGACCCTTCAAGTTGAGGATTGATCATCAGAGTTTGAAGTATATATTTATCCAACCCTTACCCAATGCTAGGTAGTATTGAATACAACTTTGAGATCGAATTCATCAATAAAATGGAAAATAAGGTTGCAGATGCCCTAAGTAGGAAGAGACATTACTACTCTAACCTGCAACCACGTGGACTTTATGGATCAAGTCAAAGAAATGCAGTATCAGTATGAGTACTACAATCAAATTCGGGTCAAAATGGAAAGGAAATCCAAATAAAACAAGGATTTTGGAATCAAATATGGTCTTCTATGCTTCAAGGATCTAGTAGTAATCCCCAAGGTAGGCAATCTAAGGAGGATAATCATGCAAGAAGCACATAGATCTCTTTATTTTTCTCATGCAAGAGAAGCAAATATGGAGGAAAATATTAAGAAAACCTTTTATTGGCTAGGGATGAAGAGAGATATCATTAAATTCCTTGCTCAGTACCTTGAGTTTCGGATAGTAAATTTTAAACATATACATCTTGTAGGACTATTATATCCTCATGATATACCCGTGCAAAAATGGTAGATTATTTCAATAGATTTCATTGTAGGTTTACCTAAAACTAGGTTACAACATGGCGTAATCCTTGTTGTGGTCGATAGATTGACTAAGGTTGTGCATTTTATACTAGGAAATACCAAGTCTGACATTGTAATTATAGCTAACAAATTTTACAAGGAAATTTTTAGGCTTCATGGATTTCCTAAGGTGATTATTTTAGATAGGGATTCTAGGTTTACATCCTTGTTTTGGTAAGCTCTACATCATGCCATATGCACTAGACTACATATTAGCTCTACTTATCATCTAGAAATTTATGGGTAAACTAAAAGGGTGAACCAAGTTTTTGAAGATATGCTCTGCATGTATTGCATGGCTAAGAAGTCTCAATGGGAAGACTATTTACACTTGGTAGAATTTGCGTACAATAATGGCCATCATTCAACCTTAGGCATGACCCCATTTGAATCCTTGTATGGAATGAGGTGTAGAACACCAATGTCATGGGAAAATCCAGAGAATTAGGTTGTTCTTGGACCATACATGGTTAGGGAAATGGAGAAATAATTAAGGATGATCAGAGAAAGGATTAAGGAAGCCATAGATTGTTAGAAAAGTTATGCTGACTTAATGAGGATGCCAAGAGAGTTTTTTTGTGGGTGATAGAGTGTTCTTAAGGGTGTGACCTAAGAAGAGTGTCATAAAGCCCACAAAACTAGATCCTCATTTTATTGGACCTTTCAAAATCACAGAAAGGATTAGTCCTATGGTGTATAGACTCGCCTTGCCACCCAGTCTATCGAAGATCCATGACACCTTCCATATATCCTTGCTTAGGAAATACATTGCTAATCCTAATCATGTATGGGATTTTTCTAAATTGCAGATGGTGGATTTAGATGCCACTAAGGTGCATCCAGTGGATATCCTAGAATTCCACTTCAAAGCAATACGAAGGGGACTTTGGAGCAATGTAAGGTCCCATGAGATCGCTACTCCGAGAGAAATACCACTTGGGAGAAAGTGATAGATATGCAGAAACACTTTTCATTTTTATTTAAAAATAAAATGTAACTATTATTTTAAATATTAGATTTTATGAAACACAGTGAATTGTGTATAGCCTAAGGGGATAGTACATCATGACCCTCCCTTGAAAAACTTACTCGTATGATGGAATCATGAATCGATATGTTATCTTGTTATAGAATGACTAACTAATTCATGTTTGGTTCTTGTAAAACATATACTTTATGAAATAATATGTTGTTAATGGATTTGTGCTTTTGCAAGAATAAGTTTTATCGTGGGTGGAAGAAAGAATTAACCACCGAGAATGGGATGTCATAAGAAAGGGAAATGATGTGATGATCTATTCATCAGACATATCGAAACAACATGGATGAATATTCCTTTCATGTAGTTGCATATCATGGTCATCATGAGGTAAATATACCAAATCTCTAGATGGAACTTGTTTGTTGCTTGATGATTTTCTTATAGATGCAATTTTATTGAAAATAAGGTGATTATTTACAAAGAAGATTAAATGTTTGATTTTAGTATTTTTTTTCTCCTTAAAAAAAAGAATTTATCTTTGATTGACATTATTGCTTTGGCATTAAGTAGGAAGGATCATTATTGTTATTATTATTTTCTTGAAAATAATAATAATTAGGGATTTCCATTAATATATTTATAAAATATTCTTGTTTTTACATTAATCATAGAAGGAAAATAATACTTTTGATAAAGAGGACCGCCAAGTAGAGATTTAATAACTTAGCATTTTGATAATTGAGTTATTATCTTATCCTATGGAAAGTTTGTTGCTAAACTAACAATCAAAGAGAATGGTAATATTTAAATCCCTCGTTATGATGTTGGTAAGAGTTATGGTAATCATGTCATTAAGTTGACTGGTTGGTAGTCCTCCATCACACTTTGAATGAGAGGGTATGTACACAGTACTTTTTGGATATAGTGCACAACCCACAAAATATGCCCAAAAAATAGGGTAATGGGGAATGGATGGTGCGTTTCTTGAAAGGAGAGATCAAAAAAATAGGAGAGAGGTGTGTGGAATACGAAAGGTGAAGAAATAAAGGACATTAGCCATCAAACCAGATAATCACCATGTTATTAGATTAAGTTGTCGAGTTTGATTGTATTTTCCTACGTAGAATTTGATAAAGCTTATGTTTCTAATTTGAAAACTTGAAGTGGAAGTCTTTTAAAAAATTTAGCTTGCTCTGAAATATGCTATAGCTTGGTAGAATTTGCTTGGTTTGAGAGCCTTTTTTCTTCTCTAAGGGAAAAGAGAATTGTTTCTATAATCATACCTCTAAGTTATTTTACATGTTTGTACTTGATACAAATTCTTTCTATTGGAATAAAGACCTGTGTCGACTATTTTTACCTTCGGATTACATCCTTAGGAATTGATAGACTAATGAATTATACCATTGGTAGTGTACTATGTGTGAATAATTTTGTGATATTGGAGAACTCTTTAAACACAGTTTGGAGAAATTCGTTGAAGCTTGGGATAAGATATTATTAAGGTGTAATGTTAAATTATTTGTTTTTAGACTTGTTCTATTTATATTTTACACCAAGAAATTTGGTTATTCCCAAATTGTGTAGAGAACATATCGTGTTACATGGCAAGAAAACTTTGGATCATTTTCTTGATCCCAAATATTGTATATCCTATTATTATATTACACGCTTGGTTATGAATAATGAGAGAAATTTGAAAACTTTTATAATAATTTCATAGGTTTATGATAGCTTGGATTTAATTATCCTTTTTTTTAATATTAGACTCTTTATCTTCGGATTAATACCTACTCTCAATAATTTTTTTGTATACTTTGAAGAGTGAGAAGGATCCGACAAAGTCTTTCGAATGGGATGACAATATCATATACATCATAATAATTTATAGCGAGACTATAGGGAGACCATTTAGAGCCATTTAATTGATTTTCTTCCAGAAGGATAAGCATGGTGAAAAATTGAGAGTCTGGATAAATTTTTGACAATATAACTATGTTGTGTGGCTGAATGGGTTAGCAGTTTTGACAATGGGAACACAAGTTATTCTTATTATTATATGTTATTAATAATCTTCATGTGTTCACCCAGGAGGAACATTGTACTTTTGCATTTTTGTTTACTGCATCTATGAGTATAGAGTCGTGTATGTGCAGTAGTAAGGAAGAAAGGACTATAGGTAATATAGTGAAAAGTATTTTGAGAGGTCCTTCTTTGGATTATGATTTAATTATGCTTAGTACTCTAAGGTATGTTGATGTATTTTTTCTAAAAAT
This sequence comes from Wollemia nobilis, assembly GCA_028583015.1. NCBI lineage: Eukaryota > Viridiplantae > Streptophyta > Pinopsida > Araucariales > Araucariaceae > Wollemia > Wollemia nobilis. The sequence continues at coordinate 1,488,082 of JAQPPZ010002816.1, forward strand.
CATGAATGGTTGAGGATGTGGAATTCAATTCTAGTGTTGGGATTATGAGGTCCCTACTGTTAGAGTATATCATATCCTAAGTTGTTACCAGGAAAATTTGTGTCTGATATCAAATTAGTTAGTTACGATATGATGGATCATATTTTACACCTTTGCTATTTAAGAAATGTTTCTTTCATTGAATAATACAAAGTTATTTTATTTCTCCAACATGGTATCAGAGCGGGCTTTCCCTACCCTGTGAATTTTGAGTGTGATCTTAAGGGGGGATTTTCCTCATGTAAATCCTCCCCTCATTATTTTCCTTCCCATCATATTTTTTTCTTTAATACTGAGGGAGTATGCTCTCCATAATTTCATGGATCAAAAACCAGAAAATAATTAAGAAAAATCTATAGTTTGTTTTGGGAGGTCATTTTTTAGTTTTTTGTATGATTTTTTAGTTTTCTGCCCATAGGAGGGCATATGATCTGACTATTTGTTGGTTTGACTGTGAGAGCAATGTTGCTCGTGTGTGATACAGACTATAATATAGACATATTTTGCTCTAATTTTGTCGATGCCTAATAAATCCATGAGAGAATGGGTTGCGTACTCTAGATCTAGGCTAAAGATTTTAAAAAAATTGAATTTGTCCAGTTTTGTTGTTCTTGATTTTGATCCTTGGATATTTTAGGTAGGTTTCGCCATCCAGATTGGATTGGATCGTGTCCATAAGCTGTGTGTGCAACACCATAACTTCTTATGGTTGTGCTGAGATGGCACGGTGGTTGTGAGATGGTGCCTAATTTTTTTATCTTTTTAAAAATTGAGGAGATAGTTGGTGATCATGAAGTACTAGGCCTGTTATACCTATATATTGTCATGTTTTAAAAATGGAGATGCCATTGTGCATATGTATAGTCACAAAGATAAAAGAAAGAGCAAGCAAACTATGAACTACTCTGGTTGTAACAGAGAGTTGCACATTATGTTTTTTCATCAAAGAAACCATTATTTGGCAGCTAGTGAGACTTTGTGAGAACATGGCACCATGACCCACGTATACATATTTTTGGTAGGTGGGCATGTTGAATGCATTGATGGCGAAGATAGAAGGTGGACCACATGGTGCTCGACCTCCATTTTAATACTACTGCAATACCTAATCTCTGGATAACAACAAATCTGCATAAGCACCTGAAACTCTACAGGATTGGCTAGGCCACAGATGTTGGGGGGCTACATGGATAAACAAACCTCATAAAAAATTGATGCATCTATTTTCCACATCGGTTATGAAAGCTATAATTTTCATGCTTAGGAATCAAATAGTTGTGCCTCCTCTTGGATGGAATGATGTGTGTCGATGCAAGTGGTGGTGTGTCATGTTGCCAGTAAAAAATTAGATTCTGATGCTGCTACAAGGGCTGGAGTTCATATTTACGACATATTTGATGGAGATTTTTTGGATTTCAAGGAAGACATGGATTTTTCCATCGAGGCAAGAAATAAATCACTATTGTGATGGTGATGTTTTGTTAAATTTGTGTTCAAATATATTTTTTTTGTTTTCTAACACTAGTTCACATGCTAGAGTCAAGATTTGTAGCTATAAGTTCTCTTTAATACTGTGAAAACCACTGATAATGGTGATGGCGGTAAACCCGTTGAGCATAAACTTGGATAGAGGGCCATCACGCCAATTTCTGTGAGAACATGAAATATCAAGATGTCATTCATCAAGCATCTTTGATCTATGAGAGTGTAACAAACCCCAATCGTTAATCCTTCTTATCCACAATTTTTTTTTTATTCATATTCATATGGCAAAGACCTAGTCCATAACTTAAGATAGGCATATTCCATTTGGATTGTATCTTTCAAGGAATATAGCTTCAAGGGCTATAGAGACTTTATCAGAGTCTCTTTAAGTATAAGTGATCAGATTCTATGAAACCCTCATGCTCCACTTGGTATGAGTATTTTGGCCAAGCATACTGGTTTCATCTCCTTAAAAGGTGAAATCACCATTTGGTCCACCAAGACCAGGTGAATGCCTTGAAGATGGAAAAACCACACCAATGGTAAACCATCATAAATGAAATAACCACATCCATGATTAATTTTTAAATCTTAACTCCCTTACAATCCATCTAGCAAGGAGTTCTAAGGCCATTATATCACTATTGTGTTAAGAGTCCTTGGAATGCCATCTTAAATATGGTTATCTATTATGTTGGATGTTACTTGTTCCTTATAGGTGCTTTCCTCCACAAGTAACCCCAATCCTCTAGTGTAGAGTGTAGGGTCTATCTTGATTTGTAAACCAAGGTCATTATGCCATCTTGAGAGCTTAATTCCATAATATGATTTCAACTAAACCATCTTGAGTGCATTTAATCCATGAAGCAAGATTCAATACATCTTATCCTTAGGTTTGAAGTGCTATATGAGACTTCTTCTTAAACAAGGTTTGTGTTTCCTTCAAGAACAAGGATATAATGCATAAATCCCATCTATCCCCTTAATATTTGGTTTCTATAGCAAGAATATAAGTGATGTTGCATATGGAAAGGTGCTTCATTCATAAATAGTTATCCCACAACATTATAGAGAGTTAAGAAAATTCTTTGATTCATTGACGCATTTAAGTGAGCAGACATCCATCACATGAAATTATTAAATGATCAATTCTACCTACTAGCATCATTCATCATTACCCATTACTTACAAAACTAAATGATACAATGAAATTACATTAAATTATCAACATATTAGGAATTTGAGCATACTTTTCCAGCATCCATACATGTTTAATCTACTGAAAGTTTAGCATACATTACAATGCATAAAATAAACACTACATCTAACATATACCATTTTTATCTTGAAAGCAAATGTAACATCCACAAGAAATAATAAGACAAACCTCAAATTATTGACATAAATATTTATCCTGGGAAAACCCTGACGAGAAAAACCCAGCCTCCAAAATATGTATTTTCCTCATATTCATAAGTTCAATATGTCAAATATTACAAATATATAAAGATCACAATGGATCCATTTTTCCACAACAATGCAATCAAGGAATGCAACTCTTCCTATTTAAATACTTTATGCAAATAAAGGATTCTCTGACCCCTTTCTCTAAGACATCATGGTAATGTTATCGTACTTTTCCATACCAAGGAAGAACCCCTTTTCCTTTTTTTTTTAAAAAAAAATTTTAAAAAAATCCCAAAAAAATCCTTATTATTATAGGGATACGCAAATTAAGGAAACCACTGGTTCCTTGTTCTGAGTAATCTTTAAAAATTTCTATAACATCTTGTGGAAGCTTATGATAATCATTGGGTCCATATTTTGGAGATGACTTTTTAAATATTAGAGGAAATTACGTAAGTTCCCTCAAAACAGGGTTCCAATTCCATTCTTTCGAATTATTAAATGATCAAAATCCACTTCATAAATTAAAGTCCCATACCATTAATTTATGAAATATTCATCATTTGTTTCATTATCAATTCCCATATTTGTGAGGCCATGATACTCATTACAACTTAGTAGAGCCTCAAAGAGGCAAACATTCTTTCCTAATAAATGTTTCTAGTTTGATTTCTAAACATTATATATATATATATTTTATATATATATATATATATATATATTATATATATATATATATAATATCAAAACTCAACTTTAGTAACATTCATTATCATATAAATTTATTGATCTATACTTATATCCCTACATGGGCCTTGCTTAAAGTAAAATGGTTACTTTATTGCTACTATGACCATAGACCATCCATCCAATTATAATATCCACCATTTCCAATTAAATTAAATGTAATTAAGGTTCATCATCCTTTATGGAAGGAAGTTAATGGATATTTTCAGCATTCGATTAGGTAGTATTCCCTTTGTGTGTTGTATTATCATGATACCCCCAATGGAGGTTATCCCTAAGAGTTAATCCTCAATGGATAAAATTGTAATTTAGTGGCTAGATCACTCCATAGCTAATTGGTTATTCTTGGATGTGCTTGTCACATCAACAGGTCTGATGGTCGTCTATCTTGCATTTAGGATGGGTATTACCTATTCAAGCAAACAGTATGAAATTTCAATGGTTCTAAAACACGAATGGGTCATTAGCTTACCCAATACTCAATCTATGGATGTCTATTGCATAGAACTAACCGAGATTTATTGTACTTTCATAGAACCTGTGGTAGAGAGACCTAATTCAAACAACTTTAGATCAAATCATGGTCTCAAATTCAACCTATATGAGCTAGGAAGATATTACCATTCACTTGTTGGTGTATCCTAGAAGGTTTGTATCCATAACCAACATCATCCATTATTGATTTTGTAGTGACAAATTGATGTAAACTTTAACTTGTAATGGGATTTTATAGAGGGTTTGCAAATGCTATAGGATTTAGTGCCCTAAGTTAGTATCTTTCGTACTATAGTTTGGACTCCATTCTTTGGATCAATTTTGCCATGATTACTATAGCAATCAGAACGTAGTCTGCGTACACATACTCCCATCACAATAAGGTAACAAGCTAAAGGGGATTTTAGATTTATGAGTCACTCGGGTGTTCCTCTATGTTTTTGATATACACGGATCCCAACCTAGGGGTGAAAGTTTTTAGGATATGAATTTATAAATCGTCGAAGCCCCCTTATCTAGCGATCAGCGGCAGCAAGATGTTACTCAAATTTTTGGTATAAATAATATGTTTTGTTCATCGACGACAAGATAGTAATCCCCAAATTACTCTGGTTTTGGACCAAAATTCTTCCCTATAGATGAGTTGGGCATCATCAAGTTCAACTACTATGACTTGGTGACATTAACTTCCTCGATAGTCTACCATAGGTTTCAGTGCATTCGCAAGATAGGAAAGTCACAACATGCTACCTAAAATCCTCTGTAGAGTTTAACTACGAAAGGCCTCTATTACTAATTCATCTAACTGCATAGAGCGGTTGATCATCGATCCTGCACTAGCCACCCTTTCTTTGCAAGGTCACAAGGTCGAATCTTGTTGGAAGTACTATGTGTATTTATTATTATTTTCTTTTAAAATATAATTAGTCCTATAGTAGGCATGTCTGGCGATCATTAGATATGCTTCCTACATTGTTATAAGCATTATTCCGAAAGTCTTAGCACCATGGACCATTAGTTATACATGGATTACTTAAGGGCTTCTCATTTCCTCTTAGTGACAATGGGATTACTTCATTAGATTGAACCCATTAAGATATGGAAAACATTAATATTACCTATTAAAGCAATACATAAAATGGAAATACTCCAAGACATACATGATTTTCAGATAAATTAAAATTTTAGTTCTTTTAATAAAATATCCCATGCAAAATTAAGGAAAGGTCCAACCTAATTCTCCAAGCTCCTCTTTCCCATTGGCTTGTCTCCATGTATCCACTCATGTCCTTTCTTCTTGATTGCTCCTTCTATCCATCCAAATTTGCTCCTTACTATGACTAGGAAATCTTTCAAGCCTTCTGGTTTCTGATCCACCCCAAGGGTGGAGAGCATACTCCCTAGACCTTCAAGAATTCCTAGATTTTCCTCACTCTAACTAGGAGATCCTTCAAGTCTTCTGGTTTCTGATTCACCCCATGGGTGAAGAGCATACTCCCTAGACCATTAAGAACTCCTAGAACCTAGATAGCCATTTCTTCCCAAAATGCCTTCTATTTATAGGGAAATTCTCCCCTCATGGGCCAAATAGTGGCCACATTATAATAATATTAGAAATATGCTTTGGCCCCATTATGACTTCATCATGTCCTTCAAGGGTTCTCTAGGGATGAGGTGAGTGACAAAACTCATACTATTGAGGCATAGGATAGTTACAAGGGTAGAACTATTTTTGATAAGCTAGGAGATCCTTCACCAATATCAGGCATCCACATGAGTACTTCCCAAAAGGTAGGATGACCCATAAGTTATTTAAAAATTCCTTAGTCCCTTTTTAGGTCCCATCCACATAGGGTCCACTAAATCTACCCATAATTTATTATATGGTTATAATTTTGTAAAAGATAATTCCTCAAATTTATCTTTTACTAGACCTCATAAATAGCCTTTAAATAATTAATATTTCTTATCCCTTATAAAATTCTTTTATTAGAATTTTTTTGTAGGATTCTTTAGGGTCATGCCCCTTCTATTAGGCATTAATTGATTCCCCAAGATCAATTAATATTCCTTAAATAAGGTAGGAGGGTAATGGGTCATGACATACACCCCCCCTTAGATTAAACACAGTCCTCTGTGTTTGAACATCTATCTTACAAAAACACATTTGTCTAGCAAAAGCTAGCATTTATCCTGTTGTTCTGCATTCAAATTCTTCTATCATCCAGCACTTCAATCTCGATGGCAAGCTCCATCTTCCATCCAAGCGAGTACCTGGTCCTACAAAAATGTAAAATATCAGTAGTACCATGTTCTTGTAAACAATATAACATCCATCTTGCATATCAACAAGTATTGAAAGCATCATCAATACACAATATTAATACAAAACTATAGTTTTAACTCATTTCAAATTGCACCAACAATTGATCTAGAGAACTGTAGTATTAGAATTTTGCAAAATGATGTTACAAGGATATCATGAAATTATGCATTTGTACCTTACTAGACATAAAAAGTCTTGTTAGTTTTATCAAAACTCCCACCAAGGAGTATCACAATATAATTTGGTTAACCTTTGGCATGAATTAACCTGATAAAAAATCAAATGCTAACAAACATAATTTTAGAATCTCAATTCAGGATATTCACATATATCCTAATATGCATTTTAATACCAGAGCATCCACCCAGATGTCTCCTGGTTTATATCATCATAAAATCATGGAGAAGTCCCATACCTTCTCCAAGAATGGACACCAATCCATTCCTCATATTCATTTTAATCCAACAAAATTCAAGATTCATGCATTCTTTTGTATCACAAATTTACCATAAACAATAATATTCAAATAACCTTCAAACAAAAATATAAAATTCAAAAGTTGCTAATGTTTATGCCTCATCCTTGGCATTAATAGACTACTACAAAATGATGGTCTACAGAGTGGTGGTCTGAAGGACCTTAGGGTCGATGCTCCTGGGTCTGTTTTCCTCCTTGTACTATGTTGGTACTTACGGCTGGAGATGGTGGTGGAGCTACTGCTCTAGTAGTTGGTTGTGGTGGAAGAAGCATACCATGATTTAACAATGCTACCAAACAAGATTCTAGAAATACAACATTAAATTCTTCCCTTAGCTGTCGGAATTGGGGATTTTCTGTGAGCATGGCTGCCATCGTTGTTGCTCTCCAGTTATTTCTTTGTAACATTTTTGATCTGAGCTGATCCCGCTCTGCTATGGCAGCATCTCTCTCTGATATTAACCTCAATATTTCCTGTGCCCAAGCATCCTCCTGAGCATGTTGCACCAGAGATTTCCTCTTTGTTGCATTGATGTTTTTCCTAATTCTTACCATGATTATTACGCCTGCTAAATCAGGTGTTATTTCAGATCAACTTCTACTCTTCAGGGTATGTGCAACAACAAATCGGTAATCAGAAGCAAAAGAATCATAAAGCATAGAATGGGATTCATTCCACTTAACACCAATATCATCCAGGTGACTCCTGCCATAAATATGATCGCGTTGGACGTCATGGGCATAAAACTTCTTCAATACTCAAATGACCGTTAGGTCCGTCTATATCGATTTTTGTTCACACATTTATCGATCGTATCCTGACAATCCCGAGGTGAATCATTCATCACCCTTTTCTTTGGCTTGATTGTCCTATAGATGATTTTATGTTGACTAACCAAGGCACATCATGCCTTTTTCAATTTTTGAGATGGCACGTGTCCTCTTATTTTCACGTGAAGTCCTATCATTGTCCTCTTTCGTAATTCCATTAGCTTTTATCGTGCACACTTATTTCTAGTATGCTTTTCAAAATCTAAATGAAATCAAGCATTCTTGAAGTGAAAGATATTCCCTTACCTCCCTTTGGTTGGAAACCAATTTAGCCACAATGTTTATCTATGAGGAAGCTCAACATGAATTCTATGAGTCTCTAGTTTGGAATCCTCGATACTTGCTTCGAGAGAGGGAAGAATTGCATAATTTCTTACAAGATCAAGCTATCGAAGCTCGAGATGCCCTCCTATCCATGGATCAGATTTATTGCAATACTTCTATCCAAGATTCTCACTGTGATGTTTGGTTAAGGAACAATTCCCATAATTACTTAGCATTTGAGAGTCCTTTAAGTCATTTTGAGTGGTTTGACCAATTCTTTAGTTGGCCTAACTGGACTTTCCATGTCTCATTTGGAAATTCCTGGTTGCATCCCATAAGTGATCCTCTAAATATCCCCTTTCAGTTCCTACCATCATGTTATTTGGAGGTAGTGAAGAAATATGTCCCCATCGGAGAAGCAACTTTCTGTAGTGGTCTTTACCAGAGCCTTCTTTATCAGAGGTATGTACAGACTCACTTATTCTAGGAGATTGAGAATAGATTTTCTCAGACTCGATGTCTGACAGAAATGGATCTTCTATTACCTAGATCTCATGGCACTCCTTGGCCATATTATGCATTTGATAGATACTTAATAATCCATTATAATGTTCCTCCTCCAGTTATTTACTCTGAGCATGACTGGTCTCCAAACCAGGATGTTGATAGCTCAGATTCGGATTGGTAACATGATGGTTTTTCATCTATCATTGTTAATATGTCCAGATCTTAATTTTGGCATCTTTGTATTCAAAGTACTACTTAATAAAGTATTCTATGTTTTGGTCCACTATTTGATGTTCCATTTTCCTTTGAAAAATAATACCACATGTATGATGAGTTGATGAGTTTCCTAATTTAAATACATGTAGTACACCCCTATGCTTTTGACCACCGCCCGAGTGGTCGGGTGGCATACCTTACTATCAAGCTGGGATACTCAGATTATTGGAGCTGATTGGTGGAGTTCTGATATAGGTCTCCCCAAAATTTCATATCAAGAAATGTATGAAGTTTCGGGTGAAATTTGGGGTGGTTTCCATGCCTAAATGTGTCCTTGCTTCCTTTCACCATACTAGGGTTTTAGGTTCTGGTGTTGTTGTGTGGCTTCTTCCGCCATTTCCTACACCTTGACCTCTGATTGGGAAAACCCCAAAGTAAATTGTAACATTGATCAAAAATCAAATAAAGAAAACATTGTTTAGCTTTTGCTCATTGATAATAATCCCACATGCACCACTTTATGACATATGACAATGTTTAAATAACGTAAAGCACATTTATTAGATCACGACAAAGCAAGGTGACATTTTAACCATGGTAAAGGTTTAGGCTATGACTATCTCTAGGTGTACTATCTATAACGTATTGTTAACTTGCCAGAGTTCATCATGGTTGAAATGTTCAACTTCCTGGCCAAAGGCCCAAATTGTAACAAGAGTTAATTAAAGAGAACATTCTTTTAATATGCCCAACCCAATTCAAATTCATGCCTAAACCATTGATTTTGTCTTATAATATTCTTCATTTACCTTTTCCTCTTTGAACCATCTTAGGGTTTGTACACACTTGAGCATAAGGACTAAGCAATTCAAGAGACTTAGGTGCCAAGGTATTTCCCCAAAAGAGTCTAAGGTACACCACTTAAAATCCATATAGGAGGGTTCACTTAGCTCTTCCACTTTCGAACGACTGTGGATCTACTTGTGGGGGATAGGTACTCAGACATCATCATCCCAAGCATTGACCTTGACCTTACCAAGTGTGCATTTTAAAATTGTGGAATTTCCTCTCAAGTTTAATTTCATACCCCAAGTCTTTGCTAACCTAGACTTTCACTAAAGCCTATCAGTTAGCCTGGGCTCTGATACCAACTATAACGAACCCCTATCGTTACTCCTTATCCATAATTTTTTTTTTCATCTTCATATGGCAAAGACCTAATCCATAACCTAAGATAGGCATATTCCATTTGGATTATATCTTTCAAGGCATATAGCTTCAAGAGCTATAGAGACTTGATCAGAGTCTCTTTAAGTAGAAGTGATCAGCTTCTATGAAACCCTCATACCCCACTTGGTATGAGTATGTTGGCCAAGCATACTAGTTTCATCCCCTTAAAAGGAGGAAATCACCATATGGTCCACCAAGACCAGGTGAATGCCTTGAATATGGAGAACCACACCAATGGTAAACCATCATAGATGGAATAACCACACCTATGGTTATTCATAAATCTTAGCTCCGATCCAATCCATCTAGAAAGGAGTTCTAAGACCACTATATCACTATTGTGATAAGAATCCATGGAATCCTTATTAAATATGGTTAACTATCATGTTGGTCATTACTTGATTCCTTATAGGAAAATGCTTTCCTCCACAAGTAACCCTAATTCTTTAGTGTAGAGTGTAGGGTCTATCTTGGTTTGTAAATCAAGGTCATTATGCCATCTTGAGAGTTTCATTCCACAATATGATTTCAACTAAACCATCTTGAGTGCATTTAATCCATGAAGCAAGATTCATTACATCTTATCCTTAGGTTTGAAGTACTATATGAGACTTCTTCTTAAACAAGGTTTGTGTTCCATTCAAGAATAAGGATATAATGCATAAATCCAATTATCCCCTTAATATTTGGTTTCTATAGCAAGAATATAAGCGATGTTGCATATGGAAAGGTGCATCATTCATAAATAATTATCCCACAATATTATAGAAAGTTAAGCAAATTCATTGATTCATTAACACATTTAAGTGAGCATACATCCATCACATGAGATTATTATTTGAACAACTCTACCTACTAAAATCATTCATCATTACCCATTTAATTCAAAAATAAATGATACAATTGAATTACATTAAATTATCAACATATTAGAAATTGAGCATACTTTTCTAGCATCCATACATATTTAACCTACTAAAAGTTTAGCATACATTACAATGCATAAAAATAAACATTACATCTAACATATATCATTTTCATTTTGAAAGCAAATGTAACATCCACAAGAAATAATAAGACAAACCACAAATTATTGACACAAATATTTATCCTGGGAAAACCTGACGGGAAAAACCCAACCTCCAAAATATGTGTTTTCCTCATATTCATAAGTTCAAGATGTCAAATATTACAAATATATAAAGATCACAACGGATCCCTTTTTCCACAACAATGCAAATCAAGGAATGCAACTCTTCCTATTCAAATACTTGATGCAATTAAGGAATTCTCTGATCCCTTTCTCTAAGACATCATGGTAATGTTATGGTACTTTTCCATACCAAGGAAGAACCCCTTTTTCCTTCTTATTATAGGGAGACACAAATTAAGGAAACCATTGGTTCCTTGTTCTGAGTAATCTTTAAAAATTTCTATAACATCTTGTGGAAGCTTATGATAATCATTGGGTCCATATTTTGGAGATGAATTTTTAAATATTAGAGGAAATTACGTAAGTTCCCTCAAAACGGAGTTCCAATTCCATTCTTTCGAATTGTTAAATGATCAAAATCCACTTCATAAATTAAAGTCCCATACCATTAATTTATGAAATATTCATCATTTGTTTCATTATCAATTGCCATATTTGTGAGGCCATGATATTATCACCATGATACTCATTACAACTTAGTAGAGCCTCAAAGAGGTAAACATTCTTTCCTAATAAATATTTCTAGTTTGATTTCTAAATTATATATATATATATATATATATATATATATATATATAAAAAATAATTATATATATATATATATATCAAAACTCAACTTTAGTAACGTTCATTTCTCCTATAACTTTACCGATCTATACTTATATCCCTACATGGGCCTTGCATAAAGTAAAATGGTTACTTTATTGCTACTATGGCCATAGACCATCCATCCAATTATAATATCCATCATTTCCAATTAAATTAAATGTAATTAAGGCTTTCATCGTCCTTTATGGAAGGAAGTTAATGGATATTTTTGACATTCGATTAGGTAGTATTCCCTTTGTGTGTTGTATCATCATGCTACCCTCGGTGGAGGTTATCCCTAAGAGTTAATCTCCAATGGATAAAATTGTAATCTAGTGGCTAGATCACTCTAGAGCTAATTGGTTATTTTTGGATGTGCTTGTCACATCAACAGGTCTGATGGTCGTATGTCTCGCATTTAGGATGGGTATTACCTATTCAATCAAACAGGATGAAAATTCAATGGTTCTAAAACATGAATGGGGCATTAGCTTACCCAATACTCAATCTCTGGATGTCTATTGCATAGAACTAACCAAGCTTTATTGTACTTTGGGAGCACCTATGGTAGAGAGACCTAATTTGAATGACTTTAGATCAAATCACAGCCGATTTCAACCTATATGAGCTAGGAAGAGATTGACATTCACTTGTCGGTATATCCTAGAAGGTTTTTACCCATAATCGGCATCATCCCTTATTAATTTTGTAGTCACAAATCGATGTAAACTTTACCTTGTAATGGGATTTTACAGAGGGTTCGCAAATGCTATGGTATTTAGTGCCCTAAGTTGGTATCTTCTGTACTATAGTTTGGACTCCATTCTTTGGATTAATTTTTCCATGATGACTGTAGTAATCATAAAGTAGTCTACGTACACATACTCCCATCACAAGAAGGCAACAAGCTGAAGGGGATTTTAGATTTACGAGTCACTCGGATGTTCCTCTATATTTTTGATATACATGGATCCCATCATAGGGGTGAAAGTTTTTAGGATATGAATTTATAAGCTTTCGAAGCCCCTTATCTAGCGATCAGTGGTGGCAAGATGTTACTCAAATGTTTGGTATAAAGAAGATGGTTTTTTCATCGACAACAGGATAGTAATCCCCAAATTACTCTAGTTTTGGACCAAACTTCTTCCCTATAGATGAGTTGGGCATCATTGAGTTCAACTACTACGGCTTGGTGATATTAACTTGATAGTCTGCCACAAGTTTCATTGCATTCACAAGATAAGATAGGAAAGTCACAACATGCTACCTAAAATCCTCTATAGAGTTTAACTACAAAAGGCCTCTATTACTAATTCATCTAACCGCGCAGGGCGGTTGATCGTCGATCCTGCACTAGCCACCCCTTCTCCGTAGGATCGCAGGGTCGAATCTTGTTGGAAGTATTATGTGTATTTATTATTATTTTCTTTTAAAATATAATTAGTCCTATAGTAGGCATGTCTGGCGATCGTCAGATATTATTCCTACGCTGTTATAAGCATTATTCTGAAATTCTTAACACCATGGAGTTAAACATGGATTAGTTAAGGGCTACTCATTTCCTCTTAGTGACAATGGGATTACTTCATTATATTGAACCCATTAAGATATGGAAAACATTAATATTACCTATTAAAGCAATATAAAATGGAAATACTCCAAGACAGACATGATTTTTAGATAAATTAAAATTTTAGTTCTTTTAATAAAATATCCCATGAAAAAGTAAGGAAAGGTCCAACCTAATTCTCCAAGCTCCTATTTCCTGTTGTCTTGTCTCCATGTATCGACTCATGTCCTTTACTCTTGATTGCTCCTTCTATCCATCCAAATTTACTCCTTACTATGACTAGGAAATATTTCAAGCCTTATGGTTTCTGATCCACCAAGGTGGAGAGCATACTCCCTAGACCTTCAATAATTCCTAGATTGTTCCTACTCCAACTAGGAGATCCTTCAAGTCTTCTGGTTTCTGATCCACCCCCCCAATGGTGGAGAGCATACTCCCTAGACCATTAAGAACTCCTAGAACCTAGACGACCATTTCCTTCCAAAATGACTTCTTTTTTATAGGGAAATTCTCCCCTCATGGGAAAAATAGTGGCCACATTATAATATTGTTAGAAAGATGCTTTGGCGTCTTTATGACTTCATCATGTCCTTCAAGGATTCTCTAGGGATGAGGTGAGTGACAAAACCCATACTATTGAGGCAAAGGATAGTTACAAGGGTGGAACTATTTTTGATAAGCTAGGAGATCCTTCACCAATATCAGGCATCCACATGAGTACTCCCAAAAGATAGGATGACCCATAAGTTATTTAAAAATTCCTTAGTCCCTTTTTAGGTCCCATCCACATAGGGTCCACTCAATCTGTACCTAATTTACTATATGGTTATAATTTTGTAAGAGATAATTCTTTAAATTTATCTTTTACTAGACCCCATAAATAGCCTTTAAATAATTAATATTTCTTATCCATTGTAGAATTCTTTTATTAGATTTTTTTTGTAGGATTCTTTAGGGTCATGCCTCTTTCTAGCAGGAATTAATTGATTCCCCAAGATCAATTAATATTCCTTAAATAAAGTAGGAGGGTAACGGGTCATGACAGAGAGCGTTGGAGTATGAAAGCAGGGATTATTAATTCTCATATTTTTAAAATCTGTGGATGCCTGTGCTCTGTTTGTCACATCGTGGAAGTCCTCAACAACTAAGAGGAATGTATTTGGGGTATCGTGGTGCTAGAGAAGGACCTTGGTTGAAGAAGCACAACCAGGTTTAATATCCTATGCTACTTGATTTTTCTACAAGGCCCAAATATTATTTTCTTTGATATCAGAAGATTTGTTTGTTATCAGTGCATTCTAGATATGGAATCGAACTATTGACATGCTCTTTGCAATGGTTCTGGTGGTAGTTTTTATGATGTTCAACAAATTTTTACCACTGTTTATTTCCATGCTCAATTATCGTGAAGTCCAGTGTTGGAGTCCAACGGATAAGTCGAAGTTCTATCTGTCTTGGCACAGAATTGTTGGAGGCAGCTATTAAGGAGAGGGGGGTTTTTTTGTCGATTGCAATTCAACTTTGCCCCACTATATTTTGTGATAGAGACGTCGTGTTTACATTATGAGACAAGATTTTTTCCATCGATGCTCGAATTGCATTTTTTTATGCATAAAAGAGAAGGCAAATTTTTTTTTTTTTTTGTATTTATATATTTGCCATATTTAAATTGTGTAGTTCATGCATGTGGTAATGTGGAACGGATGTCCATTGGTGATCTTCATGTGTTACTTCAAGTAAAAATAAAGAAATGGAGGGAATGATATTGTTTAACCCTTACTGTATGGGGAATACATTAATATCCCACTTGCATGTGGGTGAGCCTTTATTTGATTTTTTTTTAATTTCAAAAATGATGGCCCACATGGCCCATTTAATATTCCCCTACGAGGGAAATTTGAAATGATATTTGAATCAGTATTGTATTCCCCCCATGCTTTATTCCAGAAGATTCCTTGTGAGGGAATGGAGTAGATTAATTTTTTTTTTTTGCAGATAAAGGCCTCCTTGACACCTGATCATAGGGGTGTTTATAATTGTTAGAAAGGTTTTTTCAATCTGGACACAATGGTGGTGTCCATTTTCAATTTTGAAACTATTTTCTATATTTTTTTTGTGGCTCGAATATTGTTATATCCTGGAGTGCAATCTCGGTTGAACCTAACACTCCCAAGGCATTTGTATGTGATCCTAGTATCTAGTCACATTCTCTATAGCACCTAGCGGATGCAACGGTTGGTTACCCATGCATTTCGGTAGGATGAGGAGGTCACCATAAGGACACATTTGATAGCTACATTGGTGCCCTTTCATTTTTTATTCCCTTGTTTAGGTTGTTTGTCCACACAATTTGGACCTTGTTATCAGCCCATTGTGTTCGTATAGGTGGACACCACTAAATGTGCTTGTGGGGTCAATTTTGGACTACCCTTGCCATTGTGGTGCTTATTTTTCCACACTATCTTCACACTCTCCTTTTGTGAGATACTTTGGTTTCAAGAGGTTTTATTTAGTGACTTTTTTAATGGTTCACAACCTTGTTCATTATCACAAGCACCAGTCTTGGAGTGGGAGACATTTAGTTCAACGATGAAGCTTCTCTATATTTTTGAGACATCTCATGGATCTTTTGCAGGCCCTTCTTGATAGAAGTTGTCCTAGGGGGGTTGAATAGAACATCTTCCTCTCCATCCTCCCTGCACATATTCCTTCTTCTTCTTCTTTCTCTTCTGGAAGTGTTTTTTTCATCATCTCTTCAAATCAATTTCTTATGTATAAACTATACATGAGTACCTTATCAGGCCTTGTTGCTAGGACTCATTTCTATGGATATGCCACTTGTTTGGTTTTTTTGTTTTTCACTACCTCCTAGTACCACTTAAGGGGGGGTGTTAGAGTATATCCTAGTACCACTTAAGGGGGGGTGTTAGAGTATATCATATCCTAAGTTGTTACTAGGATAATTTGTGTGGCTGAGATCAACTTAGTTATGATTTGATGGATCAAATTGTACACATTTGCTATTTAATTAAGGTCTCTTTCATTGAATAATACGAAGTTATTTTATTTCTCCAACTACTTAATTAAAGTAAACCAGAGATGCTTGTGGTTTTACTCTAAAATAAGGGGCACAAAGCCCATTGTATTCAAAATAAATTTAGAAGGATTTTTTGCATTGTAATTGCATTCTCTTTTTTAACGGAAGGAGTATACTATAACTGCAGTTTACTAGAAAGAGCATAATGGAATTGTCTTGATTTGTTTCATGTTATTTCTTGCAATGAAAAGAAAACATGTATTTAGGAATGCACTCTCATGCTAGGGATTTGTCTTTGATCCCTTATTACATCTCTTTCTTAGTGGAATGAAAAGAGGTAACAAGAATATGGAGGAGCTCATGTAGCACTTGAGAAAAGGACATAAAAAAGAATTTATGTTGCCAATTATTTAATTCCATGTTGGAATGGACATTGTAAGCATTGATTTTTCTTACTTAGAATATATTATTTGTAATGAACATTGTTTTAGAAATCTCTTGAAGAGAGAGAGACTTCTGAAATTGTATTTAACTAGTTGTTGTAATCTATGTTAAGACATTGTTAATGGAAAAGAAGATGTGAAACAACCAACTGTTTTATTAAGTTTCATATGTGTTGAAGCTATAGGTATTTAGTTTATATATTTGGAAATAAACTTGAGAAGAATTATATTCACATTGGTTATATAATGGAAATTCATATATTCTTAAGTTATTTATTATTTATTGTTGGGGGTTTTGGTTAAGTGAGTTAAGGTGTAATAGTATTGGAATATATTGTAAGAGTGTCATATGGGTGCATGACGTTTTCTTTTAATGATAATAAGTTTTGGATTATAAATGAACCGGGTCTCCCTTATAAAATAACTTTATTGATACAATATACTAAAGTGGAATTTGGATGCATAATTCTTAAGTGGCACTCAATGTGCTCTTCTTGATAAAGGTTCACTTAAAGGGGTTTATGCTAAAATAGGTTTCTTCATAAAAATTTAGATGATAAAGATTTAGGTAATGCCTATTATTTTCAAAATAAGGTCCTTTCATGATAAACATTAGTAATATAAAAAATAGGATTTAATGATTTTGTGTCCACAAATTTAGGCTCAAAGTGAAACTTGATGATGGAAAGGCTAGCTCATCGTAGAGATGGGATGGATAGACTGAATCTGACACGCCCAATGCACAAACATAGATAGACTTAAGTATGGTATAGGTATTGGTGCATCCCTTTCAATGGACTAAAAGGAATAAGCTAGATCATTTGGAAAATGATACGAATAGCTTAACTTTGCACTACACCTAGTACACATACATATATGGGCATATGTATGTTGTAGTGATGGGTGTACCCTGTGATGGGTCTGAAATGAAATATTTTGACGCTTCATAGAGAAGGGTTAAACAAATTAGAATGGTACCACTAAGATCTTTAGCTAAACTTAGGAAAGGTCCTTGTCAAGTAGGACTAAGATAATCCCTATCAAGTATATGTGTATTTAAAAAAAAAAATTACTCATGAATAAGATGGAAAATAGGATGAAGAATTTTGGGTAGTGACATAGGATCATGATTGTAATCATGTTGTAGCCATGAGAATTTTAGAGCTACACTCTATGAAATCCACATTGTGCTTGGACCTCTTGAGATTGTAAGAAATTAGCAAGTCCTTAGGAATTCCATTAGTGACATTGTCCTCTTGGTTTTTTAAAGTGCATGACAATTGTGGCATAGCCCTTCTAGCCTATCTTGTCATTTTCTTATCAATTTTATAATCGAATGAATGTGTGTACATTGATGTTATTCAGTTTTTTATGTGTTGGTTGATCACACACTTTCCTTGCTATGGTTTAAACCTGTATTTACTTGAATCACTTGCACCCTTAAACTTTCATGTATTTTTATTTTCATACTTTACTTTTTACATTTCTTTTTTGCATCTGATTTTCGTTCTTTTTTTTTGAAAAAGAATTTGAAATTTTTATATTAAAACAAAAATCATTTAAAAGTTGGGATGAGACTCCTCCCAGATTTAGTTGACAAGAACACCTATTTGATATTCATTATTAGTGTTGGCTAGTATAGGATTATTCCATAAGGATAGTTGAAAACCAACCTAAATCTAGAGGTTGGGAGAATCCATTGGCATCCCTTCCAACTTTGTTGAAGCTTGAATTGGGGTGCAAATCTCAATTAGAAGTTAGGACAATTCCATAGTTCAACACTCCAAAGAAATTTATAATCCACCCTATCATATCCCTTATCCATATCAAGTTTGATAAACATTATCTTCTACTTTGAAGTTTCCATCATATATATAACCTTATTTACTATCATAATTCCATCTAGAATTTGTATTCCTTCCATAACTACCACTTGCTAAAGGGATATTATTTTATAATTGTAAACTTGTAGTCTCTCTTCCATGATCTTAGTAATGATCAAGTAAACAACATTACACAAAGCAATACGTCTAAAGTGATGCATAGGTTCTACACCATGGGATTTAAATATTAAATCCATGAAGGTGGAATTAAGAGACTTTGACATATTTGTGTTAGATTTAGACTATATATTCACCTAAAGTAAGTATTATTCATAATATTCCAAAATTGTTGGAATAATTTGGTAGAAATTCTATCTAGATTCAGGGTTTTTCCTTTCTTCATCTTAACAACTTTTTACTTTATAAACACTACCTTTGAAAGAGCCAAATTTAAATCTCAATTAATAATGGGTAAAATAAAATTAAGGATAATTTCTATATTTTCACTTGGATGTTCCACTTGTTTTTCAAAAAAAATGTTAAAGCATCCCATGGATTTACCATTTTTTTAAATAAATATTGGATTCTCTATCTTATCTTATCAGCTCCCAAATATGATTCTTCTTCCATATTGCCATGGTTTTTATAGTGGAAAATGGAGGTAATTTTATCACCTTATTTTAGCCATGTAATTATGGGCTTTTACCTCAACATTAGCTCTTCATATTATTTCAACTCTCCTCACTGGTTTGAGAGAGCATTCTTCCCTTGCATCAAGAATAAAATCATCCTTGTACTTTTCACATTCTTTATGGCAAGTTCTATTTATGTTCCACCTCTATCATTATGCTTGGATTTGAAAAATGAGTTCTAATTCACCTCTTTAATTTTTTATTAACATGTTTTAACCTTTTGAACATGCAAAACATGACTTTTTTATGATAAGGTTTGCATTTTTTTCACCATTACTTCATAAAGTATTTTAATCACATAATATCAAAACTCAATGGAGGATTCATTGGCCTTTACAACATAAATCAATAATTCAAGAAAGACCAATGGTTTGATATTTTGTGGCTTACAAATTTAGATTTCAAAATAGATTCTTGGAGCATCCAATCATCTAAAACCAAGAACATGTCTAGTTTTTCTACAATAAAATGTGTCCTTGAATGCCTATTGTCCCATATAATATCTTCTTTTATCAATATGTGACAAATACTGACAACTATTTCTTATTAGATCCCTTGATTCATCCATTTTAAATAATTATTTATTATTTCCTATTAGGAAAAATAAATATATGCTACTTGGTTTTTTCTATTGTTTTCAGTTTAATACCAAAGTCTAAAATGGTATAAATATATAAATCATTATTGTTTCTCTTGATTTATTACAAATTCAAATGACAATTAAATCTCTTTTAGAGGTAAAAATAGTTATGGGCTAATAACATTGAAGGTTTGTGTTGGCTTTTTAGCTAGATTATCATAGGTCCTAATAACCAGGATCTTGAGTAGACTCAAATATTAGAGCAATCAATATATTAAATAGCCAAAATTTATGATCATAACATTCATAAATAACTCGTCGGACTGAACGCTTATCCCTTTCTTGGTACTTTCAGTGGCGTAAGGTTTAAAAATGATTGTGGCATGGTGGTTATAGGGGCGGACTGCACGAAGATCTATGTGGTGACTTTCAGGGCGGACAACACAGAATACTATGGTGGCCATAAAAGCTGGACAACCTACCCGGATTCATGGCGGCTACCAATTCCACCATGTAAATACAAAAAAAAAACATTCATAAATAACAATAATATGGAATAAAATCACCAATATCAATAACAATATGCATAAACACACTTACAACGTAATTGCTCAAAATATATTGTATACACGCTTTGATATTCTTAGATGAGTCTCAAGATACAATGGACTGTATTCAATACAATCTTCTATGATAATAAATGGAGCTTTATCTCCATAATATAACCTTAGGAAGGTGACTCTTCAATACCTGACTATTGCACTCCTCACATATCTAAGAGATGCATTCTTTCCTATTCCATGCATAAGACAAATATCTCATATCCCTTGGTTTTACATCTTGACACTTGTATATATGACTCTTGACTCTCTAAATACTTGCATACTCCATTATATGATAATTGCACACTCCTACATGCACACTTTACTATATGACACTTGCACACTTTCTCACTATACACACTTACACACATTATTACATGACACTTGTGCACATCCTACACATAGACACATACATAAGGGGAAATATAAATCACACATCTAAACTATTGACTCACACCCTATTCTAATATTTACAATTGTACCACGATGTACCATGGGGGTACATTTACATTTCTACCAAATAATATAATATTCTCTAACAGTTTTTAATCAAGCATCAAATATCCAAATTAACATCAAGATCTCATTCCTTTCATAATATCTTTCTTACAAAATGTGAATCTTCCTAAGATATTTCAAGTCATTATCATTCATTTTTGTATATTGGATAAAAACATTTGGCCCCACATTGTTTTTTTTTTTATGGAAAACACCCTAATTGGGATACCACTTTCGGGTAATTCTGAAGTAGGTAGGGTATCTATTTCACCATAATCACCTAGGGCTCGCACCTGGCCTGCACCCTTTGGCACACTCAAAGAGCATGCTTAAAACAACAAAAACACAAATAAGCAAACACAAAAAACATAACAACAAAAAAATAAAAATAACAAAAGACAACAAAACAAACACAAAAACAACAAAATATGCAAAAACAACAAACAACAAAAAAACACAAAAACACACACAAAAAAATCACAAAAACAACAAAACAACACACAAAAATAGAACACAAAAGAACAAAAAATATCAAAACATAAAAAACACCAAAAACAACACAAAAACAAATCAAAACAACACACACATAAAAAAACTAGAAAGAATGGAAAAGTAGAATACAACTTTGGCCTTTCTAGGCCAATAAGCTTTTTAGGCAAGATTTAATAGAGGAAACATAAGAATGATCAGTTTGATCAAGGGAACTAAAATACCTTGACCAAACCAAAGAGAAGCAAAAACAAAGTAAAAAGGAACTAGGTACCTCTAGTACTAAATCCATCCATAGAAAGAATAGAAATAAGAGTTTCCTTTATTTGTGAATCCCACCATATGGTAGGGTGACCGTAGTAAGTAATATCACCTTTTTCCAATGTTTTATTAGCTAAAGCATAAGCACTCTTGTTTTGTTCTCTTACCACATGATTGTATTCAACTTTCAAAAAGCCCATCTGGATTAATTGAATCTTCTTAATAATTATTTCTATTCTCCAATCAACCTTATGATTCTTAGGAGTCTTCAATAGATTAATCATGACTTGAGATTCATATTCAACCAACACCTTTTTTCATTCGACCTTAGCAGCCTCTCGAAGGCCTCTAAGGATACCATACCCCTCAACAAGGTTATTGGAAAGGATACCCAAATTCTTAGCAAAAGTGAAAACTAGGGAACCATTTGAAAGTCACCCAATTCCTCCAGCACTAGCTTTTCCAGGGTTCCCCCTAAATGCTCCATCATTATTGACTTTCCAAAATACTTGGGAGGAGGCTACCAATTCCTTATTCTATCCATATTTCAATTAGTCACATTCCCTTTAATTTGGTTGCCCTTGAAAGAGGTAATCCTTGATTAAGAAGTTGTTGAACTAATTCAACTAAGTTGACAATGGTATTTTGCCAGAAATAGTGAATTTCCTTCCTTTATTTGTTGAAAATTTGGTTGTTTTTTTCCTTCCAAATATTCTAAGGTAGAATGGTAGAACCCATCCAAACTAGTTGCCTAATAAAATGATCAAAACCCTCTTGATTAGGCCCATTCCTCCAAATTTTTTCAAAAGTAAAAAAAAAAAATCGACCATTGTAAGCCACGTAAGATGGTCATTCTCCTTCATATCTTAGAGGCTAAGGTACACTCAATAAAAATATGGTTGAGAGTTTCCACATTCTCTCCACACATTTCATATCTAAATGGGCCATGAAAACTATGTTTCATAAGTTGTTCACTAATAAGCACCCTACAACATGCAAAGAACCTCACCTTAGGCCAAATTTTTTGAGCCCACAACTGAGTAAATATGTCATATGATTGATTGGGATTATTATGGCATAAGGCCAAATAACATTGAACAATTGTATACTCACCCTTAGCAATTTTGTTCCATCCAAAACAATCTTTATCATGGGACCAAGAGAGAGATCTCATATGAAGGATAATTTGAATGTTTTTTTTTTTACCTTTTTGGCATTTGAATAGGCTAATCCTTAATACAGACCAATATATACCAACCTTTGAGTTACCAATATGGTACCAATAATAATTAGCTATATTTATCTAGTTAGCTTGATGAAGCTCCTCCATCCAAGGCCTCCAATCAGGAAACTGAGTTATTAAAGGCTGGTGACCATCCCAAGAATTTGTCCAAAAATTTACCTGTTGACCATTATGAATGATCCAAAATAACTTATGGTTAATTAAATCCTCACCGGTCTTAAGAACCACTAAAATGGAAGAACCTTTGGTAGGTAATTAATAGCAAACAAGGTCTTTAGGACTTTTTTTCTCAACATATTTAGCACAAATATTCTTGGCCAAAAGAGCATTGGGGTTATGTAAAATCCTCCAATACAGTTTAGCAACAAAAGCCTTACTATTATTAGTAGTCGATCAAAATCCTACCCCCCTTCATTCTTGGGAAGGCATATAGTATCTCATTTAACCATGGCTCATTTTCCTTTCTTCTTAGTACCAATCCAAAGAAACCAATGATTGATTTGATCCAATTCTCAAAGAACTACCTTTGGGATATTCATCATAATAAAATATAAACAGATATAGCTTGAAGGATTTATTTTACCAAGGTAATCCTACCCCCAAATGAAATCCACCTATTGGTCCACTTTCCAATTTTCTTCTTAACTCTATCCAACAACCAATTCTAGTTTTTTTCTATCTTTGAATATTTATAGGAATGCCTAAATAAGTGATTGGAAGGGAGGTATTATTGTATATTAATTTATCCAAGACCATGGATTCATGTCTGGGAGAGCAATGAAAGAAAATAACTTTATATTTGTCTTCATTGATCAATTGCCCGGTAGCATTAGAAAAACAACTAATGATTTGCTTAATTTTAGAAGCTTCCTTAATTGTAGCTTTACCTAACATAGTAGAGTCATCAACAAATTGAAGATGATAAATAGGCCTAGCTCCATGAGCAATGGTAACTTCCTCAAGGGTTTTGTTTTCTCTATTTTTGGTTATAGTCCTTCCCAAGCATTCGGTAATAATGATGAATAAATAATGGGATAGGGGGTCACCTTGCCTAATACATTTGGAAGCTAGGAAAAACTGAGAAGGCCTATCATTGATAAGAAAATAGTAGGACACCAAAGAGATACATCCCATAATCTAGTCCATCCAATCTCGAGAGAAGTCGAATTGCCTCAAAACTTTGACATGGAAGTGCCAATCCACACTGACATAAGCTTTGGATAAGTCTAAACAAATGAACATAGATGGATATTTTTGTGTTTCCATGGAATGGATGGCTTTCTAAGCAAGAACAATGTCATCCAATATTTGACGCCCTTCCACAGAACCCCCTTGTTCAAGGGAAATAATCTTATGTAAAATAGGCTTCAACCTTTCTACCATGATCTTGATAATAATTTTGAGAAGAACATTACATAAATTTATAGGTATAAAAGATGAGATATGATATACCTCTTGACTTTTGGGATAAGAGCTATATAAGTTTTATTGATAACCTTCAAAATTTCTTTGGCTTTCCTATCTTCTTCCACTACCTCTAATAAATCAGTATGAAGGATATCCCAAAACTATTGATAGAACTCAATGGGAAAACCATCAACACCTGGGGTTTTTCCTTTTTGTATTTTAAAAACCACCTATTGAAGATCATTGGTAGTAACTGGAGTAGTTAAAATAGAGTTCTCCTTAGAAGTGATAAGAGTAGGGATCACTTGAAGAATATTTTGTTAACAAGCTAATTCAAAAGGTGTAATAGCAAATAAATTGGAAAAGTAATTGACAACAACAGAGTTCATGCCATCCCAAGTGTAGACAATATCTCTAGAATCATATTTCAAGAAAGAAATAAAGTTGTGATATCTTCAATATAGAATATATTTGTGGAAGAAATATGTGTTTCGATCTCCTTCTTTGAGCCATTGGATTCTAGATTTTTACTTCCATAAGAGTTCTCTTTTTTCCCATTTCTTTAATTGAGTTGTGAGTCTAATTTCATCTATACTTCTACTCTCTGTGAGGCCATATAAATGGATTTTCTCATTCAATATTTCAAGCTGAGCAATCACTTCATGTTTTTTTCTAGACATCTCCAAACTTCTTCCAGTTCCAAATCTTGATTTTGGATTTAATATATTGCAACATTTTGGTAAAATAGAATTACGTAGTCCTATACCTTGGTTTACCTTCCTTCCACCATTGCTACACTTAGGGTCTAAAGGAACTATCTCTAAGCCACATTAACTAAAATTGAAAAGTAGAGAAGCTCACATTGGTTTTCCAAATTTCCACCATGATTGGCCAGTGATTCGAACTAGCATTGTTAAGAGACTTCACCTTAGGAGTGTGACCATGGATTAAGAAATTTTCAAAGAAAAAGAACCTATCCAATATCTCCATGATACAAGCTAAGCCTTGCCTTCTATCAGAGCAATTCATAAGGCCATTAGCTGGTTGGATATCCATAATATGAAGGTTTGCAATATATTCACTCATGAGGTGAGTGCTTCTATCCAAATTTCTATTTCCTCTCATTTTCTCATCCATAGAGAGGATGGTATTAAAATCTCCTTCGATCAAGATCCAAGCTTCAGGAAAATGAGAGATAATATAAGTTATATCCTTCCATTGTATTTTCTTTTCCTCCAAAGTAGTTGGAGCATAAACAATTATGCAAAGCATAATTTGGTTAGAATGTCTACTTTGAATAACTACAACCAAAAGACCCCAACTGCCAACCATATGGTGAATAACTACCTCTTTTGGGTCCCAAAGGCAAGCAATGCCACCAAAAGTCCCCTAGGAACTGATGGCAACAACTTTTCTAGTTGGCCAGATTTTACTAGCAATTGAATCCATTTCCTCTATTGACATCTTAGTTTCCTAAAGGAAAACAAGATGTGGATGGTTTTTTTAATCATTCTTATTTTTGTTTTGTTTTGAAAGACTCCCCTTGAGTCCTCTAATATTCCAAGTGATGATCTTCATTAATACCAAGGCTAAATAAATTGTTAAGAGCATTAATATTACCTTTCTCTACAATATTTTCACCTTATTTTACCATATGATGTTGATTGGTCTTACAACCTACCTTTTGGTTGGAATCCATCTTTAGTTTTTTTCCTTGTTCCTTGACTTACCCCAATTGAATATGGGATGGCTTCTAACCTTGAATAATTCATATACAAATCCAAAGTGTTGTTGGAAGGTTCAACAAAGGCTATATTAGGACCTATATTATTTGAAATCTCAACATTTAAAAGATTGTTTTTCTTGTGTATATTTCCTCCCTTTTTTCCTGTTTTTTTTTAACATGCTGGAATCGATATCCGCCACGAATCCGGGTAGGCTGTCCAGATTTTATGGCCACCATAGTATTCTGCGCTATTCGCCCTAGAAGCCACCACACAGATCTTCGTGCAGTCCATCCCTATAACCACCATGCCACAATCATTTTAAACCTTTTACATCGCTGAAAGCACTAGGAAAGGGACAAGCGTTTAGTCCGGCGAGGCCCGAGATTTGAACCTTGGACCTCTGCCCCCTTATGGGGTTTGGATGAACCAATTGGTCTACACCTCGGGCCTCCCTTTTTTCCTGTTGAAAACCTTTAATTTGTTGGTTTTTCTTGAGTCCTTCCCAACATATTTAAATTGCATTTCTAAGATTTTTGTCTCCATTATTTCCTCTTCCTCACCTAGGACATTATTTTTGGAAAGAATTTCAAACATATTAGTTGATAACTTTGATTGATCCTTCATAACTAGTTTTTACCTAGTTTTCTTCTTCTTAAGCATTTAGAAACCTTCTAAGTTTGTATCCTCTTTATTTTGATCTAGAATTTTATTTGGGAAGACACTAGCAAAATGACTATATTCATGGCAATTTTTGCAACAAAAATAAATGTTCTCATAGTCCACCACTTGCTCCTAAGTGTCCTCCCCAAATTGTAATGAGATATTTTCAGGTATGGATTTGTCAAAATCCATTAAAACACAAATTCGAGCATAAATAATATGTTCAATTTTTTAGTACAATCAGCAATCATCATAAAATTTCCCAAAGAGTTTCCAATTGAAGAAAAAATAGTTGGATTCCAAAATTCAATTGGGAAGCCAAAGAGTCTAACCCACACAGGACCTGTAGAAGGCATCTCTTCTTTGGCTTTAACTTTAGTATGTCAAGGCTTCATTAAAAGCCCTGCCCTTCCAAAGAACTAGGGACCCCCTTGAAATATTTTCTCTCTATCATCATTATTAGCAAATAAAACAAGAAAATAACCATTTGGATAAATATAGATTTGTAAGTCACCTTTTGTTTTCCATTTTTTGCAGTCTAGACTTTGAAAGCAGATAGGATCGAATGAAAACCCAAGAAACAACAAATTAGTCCTCTTTTTTCTAGATCTTCTATGCCAATTTGAATGTCACCCATTTCTAGCTTAACAATCAAAGTTCCATCAGCTGCCCTAAGACATCCCGAATTAGTTTTCCTAAGAACAATCGTAGGCATTCTCAGAGGTTTATGGGAAGCCCTAATATTAATGTTACCATTAGGCTGAGGTTGTCCACCATGAATGGCATCCCTAAAATTCATTTTTAGGGCCAAGTCTTTAAAATTCTTGACCTTGAAATGGGTTTTATAGTGGATTTGTTTTGGGGTTTCTCCTTAGCATTAAATTCTCTTGAGATATGAATCATTTTT
This sequence comes from Wollemia nobilis, assembly GCA_028583015.1. Lineage (NCBI taxonomy): Eukaryota > Viridiplantae > Streptophyta > Pinopsida > Araucariales > Araucariaceae > Wollemia > Wollemia nobilis. Next base: position 1,515,846 of record JAQPPZ010002816.1, read on the forward strand.
TGATCAATAACTTTTTTTGATATCTCTTTAATCTATGCCTTGGACATCGAGGAAAGATATGACTTTCACTTTTTTTTTGTGCAACAAATTGGAAACCATTTCAAATCAAGTTCATAGCATGAAGATCTATTGAAATATAGATTTCTAACCCATCTTGGATCCCCTATAGCATATGCCACTAAAATTTTGAGCAAAAACCACAAATATGTTGGTCGCTAGGGCCCGAAGGCCCCAAAAAAAACCTCTAGAGCTACTTGTGCTCAACACAGATGAAACCCTCACATAGTCACTCGCTTCTAAAAACCCCAGCCCAATCCTTATTCAACTCTATGGCTCCATATTATTAGTAATATTGGAATAAATGGTATTAAGCTTTACTTTAGGCCATGACCAAGTTTTGTATTATAATTATTGTATAGCACTTTGGTCCCTTGTACATCTTTTATAGGTGGGTTTATTGTAATATTTTATTAATAAAATTTAAGGTCACATGTAATAAGATATTTATACCCTTTGAGACCAACCATTTATTTATTGTTTGGAGTGATTATTCTTTCATTTAGTAAGGTTATTTTGGTATTTATGAATAAAAAATTTCATATTGCATTATGCATTTTTGTAAGTTGGTGAATTAATTTAGGTAATGAGTTGATTCCATTCATTTTGGAAATTATTATAAAATCCAACATGTCATCTGAGTGGGTGTAAATATCCATTAGTTGATTAAAATATTTCATTGATTTATCTTCTATGACTATTCCAAAAGTAGTGTTATTTTATAATTATTTTAAGTAAGTTTTGTGTGATTGATAGCTTTATTTTAGGGTTAGTATACCAAAACCCCAAGTGAACCTTGATCATGAAGATCTCATTGTGTTGAAATAGATTTGTTGCTTCAATAAAAATATTTTCCAACAAATTCCTCTTTCCTTTCTTCACATGCAATCCAAAATGGTTTTTTAAATAGGTGGATGTTGTAGCTACTAGGTTAAATATTTTGAGTTTTTTAAAACCCTCATGTCTTTTATGGATTTTTCAAAAGAATACATTTCCTTTTCTACATTGGACATTTTGGTATAGATGTACTACATATGAAAGGACAATTCACATGATTTTCAAAGGATAAAATAGGAGGATAAATATTTCTTAATAGCCCCTAAATACAAGATGAATTATGGGAAGGTTTTTATTCATTGTAAAGATCTTTGAGCCAATTGACAAATTTGTTAATATGGTATGCCGATATTTTTGTTGCATTGGTGAGAGAGGATGGCTTGATTGGTTACATTCCAAAAAAATATTATAGGGAAAACTATGGTAGATATGGATGAACTATTAATATTTATGGAATCTTTCCAAAATTTTAGATGATCTATATTCAACAATTGGCCAAATCTTTCACTAGGTATCTAAATTTTTTGTTAAAAAAATTGATGCCATTTTTTTAGAATTTAAATATTCAAATGAGAATATTACAAGGAATATTTTTCTTCCTTAGTAGCAAAATGGATAGGGTAGTTAATTTTGTGTCATGTGGGGAGCATACATTGTTGTATTACCACTATAAGGCTTGGTGAAATGGTTTTCTTACATTTTGAAAGGCATGTGTGTGGATTTTATCTTAGGTTTGAGCCTTGTTTATAGTGCTTACATGGAGGTTGGATGGGATGGGATGCAATTTTCATGGATATGTGTGGGCATAAGCATCCCCCACTTGGATACCCTCTTGCTTCATTTTGAATGAGATTCTACCATGACTTGATAATGGGATTGGTTAATTGGAAAACACGTGGATGCTTTAGGATTGGCTAATGGGAGATCATGTGTCCAACCCCTATGTGCTCTCATTTTGTATTTATGAGATATCATGGGCCATGTCTAATGATATGTGGCTCATTATCCATTAGATATTCACCACCATTTGGTCATATCACAAGGCCTTTTCTTTTGGGATCAAATGACCCTTCTCTTTATTGGTTAGTTGGGTGTAGCAAAGTCAATATGCTCTCAATGATCCAAGTTTTAGTCCCTATCTAGGTTTATGGGCTTGATTACCTTCGATACTTATATGGAATTTTATGTGGACTCTATGCTCAATGTGATGCCTTTGTGGAGGAATACAAAACACTTCTTTGACTATATATGGACGATCTACCAATCAATCAAAGCCACATTGCATCATTTGATTTGTTATTTACCTAATAGTACATATAGTCAATAGTAGACTTGGTAAAACATGTGGTATCCTATGATTTTCCTATACACTATCTACTAGATTGCAGAGTCATCATCCCTATAACATCCACTTATCCACTTCAACAATACTTGGCAACAATTGGTTCATTGAAGTGCCATCCAATTAGTAGACTAGTCAATGCATAATTGACATCTTGTTGGACATCCTATTAGAAACATGCAAAATCACCTCATACCCTTAAGGTACTTTTAATATATTTTCTAGTTTGAAAGGTTTTGGTGGTGTTTTTGTGATTTTTGGGATAAAAATAAGGGTCCATAACTTTTGTATACAAACGCATTTTGAGCACAATTTCTTAAAATAACATAATATTTCAAGATTTTTATATTGGTTACTACTATATGCAAAATACTATACTATGGTAGAGAATCCATGGATTAACATGTGATCTTGCTCAATAGACCTAACTATTCCACCTAGAAAATAAATGTTGAATATCTACTTCAAAGTAAGGATTTTTTTAAATATGTGAACAAGGACCCTCAACATACTAATTATAATGAAATAAAGTAGTTATATAAGGAAAATGACAAAGATCATGGTGTTATTGATCTTTATATTAATTAGATATATAATAATAACATCATAAACACTTTGGACTAATGAAGCTATTGCATAAACTTGGTAGATGTGTAACCACACTGACTCTACATATATTAGTAGATTGGAGGTACAATTTATCGCTTTGGATATGGATAGTCTTAGAACTATTGATAACTACATAAGTTAGTTCAAAAATATATAATAAGATATCCACATTGCTAGGGGAGGTATAATAAAAAAATTAGCTCTCAATATTATCTTTAGTAATATTTCTAAAGCATATGATATGTTTGTTATTGCGTTTGATATGCTTCAAGTTTACTTTCCTATGGGTCATTCCCCATATCTTGATGATGTGTTTAAATACCACTTTAGTCATCAGGCTTAATGATCAAAGCATAAGAGTTGTTCTCTCACTATTTTATCTCATGAAAATGAAGGGGTTAAATTAGAAGTTGACATAAAAAGATAATAAAGGATAGAATCCTCTGAGAAAATAGTTCATTATTTTTTTAAGAAAGGAGTACACAAGGTAGAGTTTTGTTAATTTTAGATTAAGAAATTATAAGAGGCATCCAAAAAGGTGGGTGCTAATGTTATTATCTTCTATGCCTAGGATGAGGATGATCATTATGGAAAAACCTAATAAATACATGTAGTTATTTTTCCAACATATTGGACATTCACTTCCTTCAAAGAGTGGATTATAAATTCAAGGGCATCCCAACACATGACTAAGCATTGCCATATTTTGCATAAATAAAATGAACAACATTATAGAGAGCATGTAGTTATTGGGGATGATTCCTATTTCTAGGTGTTTGAATATGATGAAATAATAGTTAGTTCCTCCTCATTTTTTGAAGTTATTCATGTTCTAGGTGTGGGAATTAACGTTATTTCCATATGTTGCATCACTCATACAACTAAGAAGGTTGATTTTTGGCTATATCAATGGGTGATTAAGGAAATTGATGATGGTTTAACATAATTGTCTCATGATATTATGATGATTCTAATCACATCTATAAGATTGGAAATTGTTTTTCTTCTTATTCCTCCAAGAAGAAAGAATTTGTGGATATGGTGGCATAAACAAATTATATTAGCAAGTGATTAAATCATAGACTTGGGTATATTGGCTATGGATTCTTAAAGAACATGAGTCACTATCAATTTACTATTGCTCTTCCTCCCATTTCTCTCCCTAGTGATATTGTGAGGGATGAATATTGGGAAGAATCATTAAGATTTCTTTTCAAAAGGGATTACCAACCATGCTACACAACCCTTGGAGCTTATTTATAGTGATATTTATGGACCCATGGGACATCGTATATTTCTAGGAAAAAGTATTTTCTCATATTTATTAATGTTTTATCTAGGTACATATGGTTGTATACCATTAATACCAGAGTTAAAACATTTGGTAATCTCAAGGACTTTAAGTATTTTATGGAGAATCACTTTAAGAAGAAGATCAAGTGCTTGGAGATAATGAATGAGGTTCATACATTAGTCATGTTTTTTTAATTTCTTAGCTCTATGGGCTGCCAAAAATGGCACACCCATTGGGGTGCTAGCCCTAGGTATGTTTCCTTTTAGCATTTTCCACACTCGAGTGAGAGAGTATTGTTGCTAACCAATCATTTTGGAGGACTATGCTCTTTGCATGTAGTGTTATATTTGGTGGGAGAGATTTAGGTTCACCAAGGGATTTAAATATTTTCTAATCTATTTTTATGTGTTCAAATTTGATAAGCACCTAGGTTTGGTAATATATCCTAGGATCTAATGTGCAAGATGAGAGTGCAATGCAATGCAATATGAAAAACAATGATGCAAAAGATAAAGTATTATCCTATATGCAATTTGAATTTTGATGATTTTCTATCTATGTTACAAAAGGGAATTTTTCTTTTTCTTTTCTTATGAAGACAAGGGTGCAAGAAGGATGAAATCACACAAATTAACCTAAAGCAAGGCTACATGCAATATAAGTTTTGAATTCCTAGAAAAGTGATATAAATATTTAGCTAAACTAAATATGTTTTATTTTATTTTATTATGCTAAAAGGAGAAACAACAAAGCAAAACAAACAAAAAAATCTATACTATGAACTAAAAAATTGGTATATTAGGAGTACTTACCTATTTTGGTGTTTGTTGTGAATATGCCATCTAGAATCAAATATGCTTGCTATGCAAATATTCCATCTGGAAGTCTTTTAGCTGACGGATTCATGAATACCTACAAAACAAATAAAAAACAATTAGGATTATGATTTGAGGGCCTATCAAACAACAAGAAGATTGTTTCTTCTTGATTAGCATAGGCAGACCCTTTGTTTATGCAAAAATCAAGATGCCTTACATTGGATAATGGATGTAGAGATACATGTAATGAATACACCAACTAGAAATTCTATAGCCAACAAATTCACTATTATAACCAAACTAAAGTGATAATAGATATATTTAAAAATATAAATTTTTGATATTATGAAAAAGATGCACAGGGATGAGTTTGATTGGATTGGATGCTAGGATGACTAGAAATTTGAAGCTTCTCAAAGATATGGTGAATACGTCACCTGTAATAGTTATAGTTAGCATATTCACTCTAGATATTGAAACAAACAATGATTTCTCATTTGACTAAATGAAGGCATGACCATGCTATGCGAATATGCTACCTGAAATGAGTTGGTCAGTGGATTTTCTCAATCTATCAATGGAATGGTAAATTTGACCATGGGGTAGCTATGGATATCTTATACTAGTGCAATGGGGGTTTTGATGGTTGTTTCTATCCTATAAGAGCTTCCTAAGATATTTACAAGATCAACATAAGAAAATCCTTGATAAAAGTAACAATGATTAGATTTTTTGAGACAAATAGCATAAGCATATGTTTTATAGATTCTAGTCCTAAAGCACAAAATGATAGTTAGAATAAAATTTTCTAATAAACAACCACGAGTGCTTCCTTTCAATCATTAGTGCTTCCTTTCCTTCCTTCAGGGCTGAATCATTCAATGACTTCATAAGGGAATTTTGGCATCACTTCGTTACTTTGATTATGATTTTGGAAAAACTTTGTTGTAATAAAAATTTAATCCTTGAATGCTACCCAAGGGGTTAATTTATAGAAATTGGTCCTCTTGAGGTTTTCCAAGTGTGAGGGTTGATATGGCTAGCATACTAGATGGTTTGATTAGTGACATGGCTTATTTGTTATTGATTGCAACCTACAATCAGCTACCCCTTGATTTGGAGTTCTCTTTGGTAAAGTAGGAAGAGTGGAAGGAAAACTCCACTTTCCCTACCCATGTATCGATTGCCTACAGTGGTATCAGGGTGATCAAGCAAGACTTATGCCCTAATAGTATGTTATAGGTATAATTTCATTTTTCTCATGTTAGAAATAAATACACCACTTGTGCAAATATGCCATTGACATATTTGTGACTCAGTGTATTCACAAGTTGGCATATTTTCTAGCTATCTAGCATATTTGCAAATTTGATCACTATAGATGAAGTTTGGTAGGGGATTTTAAAAATTTTAACTGGTTGAAAATATCCAGTTGGAAAGCATATTTGCATTCTAGCATATTTGCTCTAAGGTGGAATATTCGCACTCGCAAATTCACCACCTAAACTAGGTGGATTTATTTTTGAGTCATTTTAATGTGGGGCTAAATATGGTTGTGTCTATACATGTTGGAAATCTTGTTTTGAGAGATTTCCAATTGTACCAATTTTGTGAAATTTGGAGGTCATTTGGTCAAGTTTTAAGAAAGACAAAGTTAAGCGGGTCTCTTTGCCCCAAATTTGGGTACAAAAGGGTGATTTGGTCAAATCGATCAAGGGGTGATGGGTGACATGTTGGGTGGCCAATATGTGTAAAAAATTTGGGTGTCTAAATTTGTCCCAGTTTGAAGTGTTCATTATAAAATGAATGCTCCAAAAATTACTATAGACATCCCAATTTTGTAAAAGGGGTACCACTTTTCTAAGGCTAGATTGGATGGGTTAAATGGGGTATTAGATGTGGCTATGCCTTGGTATGCCCCATCAATTTTTTGAGGTGAGCACTATATTGAATCGAGGAAATTCAATTCACATGGGGATGATAGAAACTTGTTGGTTGAGATGGTATAATAAGTTAATGAATACTAGGAACGATGAGTGATTTGGTTGAGGATTGGGTTGGTAAGGGAAAGGAGGAAAGATATAAAAAGAAGATGAAATTTTTTTTCTGATTAGCCTATTTAAAGATATATCTTAATTTTATTTATATATAGATTGGTCCATCTAAGGACACAATTTGACTTTGTTTTGATTATATTTATGTACAAATCGATCCATTTAAGGACTTGTAATCTATTAGTTTGATTGTGTTGGAGCAAACTTGGTTTCCCCCATCAAGAGGGTCTTTCTTTAGGTAATACTACATCTTATGTGTGAAATATATTTAAACGGGATGCTTAAAGGACATTTATTTGCTTTATCATTCGTTAGGCGCGATGCCTAAAGGGGATAATTTTATATGTTGAAATCGAAAAGACTATTTAAAGGTATAGGATGTGATTGGTTTATCAATTTTTAGGCCTATTAAAAGACACATATTTTGACTTTGGCTTATTGAAAAACACATAATATATTGGCTTATTTAAAAGCACATAATTAGATGGCTTATTTAAAACACATAATTTGAGTGCTTGGCTTATTTAAAGGTACATGGTTGTTTGGCTTATTTGAAAGCACATGGTTGTTTGAGTGTTTGGCTTATTTAAAAGTAAATGATTGTTTGGATTATTAAAAACACATGGTTTTTTGGCTTACTTAAAAGCACATAATTTTATTGCTTGGCTTATTTAAAATCACATGGTTGTTTGTCTTATTTAAAACCACATAATATATTTGTTGCTTTATTTAAAAGCACATGGTTGTTTGGATTATTTAAAAATACATGGTTGTTTGGCTTATTGAAAAGCACATGGTTGTTTGGCTTATTTAAATGCACATGGTTGTTTGGCTTATTTAAAAGTGCATAATAGATTGGTTGGCTTATTTAAAAACACATGGTTGTTTGGATTATTTAAAAGTACATGGTTGTTTCAATTTTTTAAAAGCACATAGTTTGATTGCTTGGCTTATTTAAAAGAACATGATTGTTTGGCTTATTTAAAAACACATAATTTCAGTGCTTAGCTTATTTAAAGCACATGATTGTTTGGCTTATTTAAAAGCATGTGGTATATTGTTTGGCTTATTTAAAAGCATGTGGTATATTGGTTGGCCTATTTAAAGGCACATGCTTTGATTGGACTATTAAAAGGTGCATGATTGATAAGTTTATTTTAAAAGAATATGATTTTATTTGGCCTATTTAAAGGCACATGTTTTGACTACTTTGATCATTTTGTATAATTGTTTTAAAATTCAATGCCCCTTGGTAAAGGAGGAATTGATGGGTCAATTGCCCCAATATGTGGATGGTAGATGGGACAAAATTATTGGTAATGATTCACCCTTAAAGGGGTTAAGTGATGTCTTATGATAGTATATGTGCCATGTCAAAAAAGTGATAAATACCTACCCTTGAGCAAGGTTCTTAAGGAGTGTTTCATTTCCTAGGGGAGATACAAGATATTGAAAGTTGAATATTTTTTGATTGGAATTGATTCATTCATTTAAGGATCATTGAAGTGATAAGTATATTTTGATACCCCTGATTAGGAGAACATCTTGTCTCTCTAGGATTGATGATATTGTGTGATGAAATAATATATGAGTGTAAGAATGTAGCAAGTAAGCAATGTACATTAGATCATCAAGGAGGTTCACTAGCTCAATGACCTATTTCAAATGTAATGCAAGTGATTCTATTTTCTAGCTAGGATCATCATCACCTCATCATAGGATCCCCCTCATGATGTTATGGTATGAACATACAAACCAGGGTTATGCATAGGGGCAAAAATTTGTTAATAAGCGAATAATGACATTTTTTAAAATGTAAATTTGTGAATTTTCGGGACCCTGGCCGTCGGCCCACTCGCCCGAAATTTTTGAATTTTTTTTTTTTGGGTCGGGTCGCCCAAAAATTATTATATTTTAAATTTTAAAATTTAAATCGCCCACCCTCCCACCTAGATTTTGGACTGACTCATCTTAAAATTATATATAATTTTATTGACCTAGATAAATTCACCCACTATATATACCAAAACATACTATTACTTGTTACAGTTATACATTCAACAAAAAAGGAGAACCCAAATTCGAGCTAAAAAAGAGTGATTGGCAATAGACGAAGGACAAAATACAAGACTATAGAGAAAAGACTCCAGGTACAATTTTTTTGATGCCTTGTTTTACTTTTTATCATCAATGCTTCCATCCATACAGACTCCTTGCTCATCCTAGACCCACCCAGGTCATCCCCTGCATGAGGTCATCCCTCGCATGATGTCTACGGACTCATGCAAGTCATCCCTCATAGGTCGTCCCTCGCATGATGTCTACGGACTCATGCAGGTCATCCCTCACAGGTCGTCCCTCGCATGATGTCTATGAACTCATGCAGGTCATCCCTCACATGATGACTACATACTTTCCTAGGTCATCCCTTATGCCTAGGTCATCCCTCGCATGATGTCTATGGACTCATGCAGGTCGTCCCTCACATGATGTCTACATACTCATGTAGGTCATCCCTTGGAGGTCGTCCCTCACATGATGCCTACGGACTCATGTAGGTCGTCCCTCGTATGATGTCTACAGACTCATGTAGGTCATCCCTCACATGATGCCTACGGACTCATGTAGGTCATCCCTTGTAGGTCATCCCTCACATGATGCCTATGGACTCATGCAGGTCGTCCCTCATATGATGTCTACAGACTCATCCAGGTCATCTCTCACATGAATACTACAAACTTTTTGAGGTCATCCTTTGTGCCCAGGTCATCCCGTGTAGGTCGTCCCTTGCATGATGTCTATGGACTCATGCAGGTCATCCCTCACATGATGTCTATAGACTCATGCAAGTCGTCCCTCACATGATGACTACAGACTTGCCTAGGTTGTCCCTTGCACCTAGGTCATCCCATGTAGGTCATCCCTCGCATGATGTCTATGGAATCATGCAGGTCATCCCTCACATGATGTCTATGAACTCATGCAAGTCATCCCTTGTAGGTCGTCCCTCACATGATGACTACAGACTTGCCTAGGTCGTCCCTTGCACCCAGGTCATCCCCTGTAGGTCATCCCTCGCATGATGTCTACAAAATCATGTAGGTCATCCCTCACATGATGTCTATAGACTCACGCAGGTCATCCCTTGTAGTTCATTCCATGCAGGTCATCCCTTGTAGTTCATCCCTCACATGATGACTACAAACTTTCCAAGGTCATCCCTTGTGCCTAGGTCATCCCATGTAGGTCATCCCTCGCATGATGTCTACGGACTCATGTAGGTCGTCCCTCACATGATGTCTATGGACTCATGCAAGTCATCCCTTGTAGGTCATCCATCACATGATGCCTACGAACTCATGTAGGTCATCCCTCGTATGATGTCTATAGACTCATCCAAGTCATCCCTTGCAGGTCATCCCTTGCACGATGACTACAGACTTGCCTAGGTCATCCCTTGCACCTAGGTCATCCCGTGCAGGTCATCCCTCGCATGATGACTACAGACTTACCTAGGTCATCCCTTATAGGTCGTCCCTCGCATGATGACTACAAACTTACCCAGGTCATCCCTTGCACCTAGGTCATCCCTTGTAGGTCATCCCTGGCATGATGTCTACGGACTCATGTAGGTCGTCCCTCAACATGATATCTATGGACTCATGTAGGTCATCCCTTGAAGGTCATCCCTCACATGATGACTACAGACTTGCCTAGGTCATCCCAAGCATGATGTCTATGGACTCATGCAAGTCATCCCTCGCATGATGCCTATGGACTCATGCAGGTCATCCCTTGTATGATGTCTATAGACTTACCCAGGTCATCCCTTGTAGGGCATCCCTCGCATGATTACAGATTGGCCCAGGTCGTTCCTTGCACCAAGGTCATCCCCTATAGGTCATCCTTGCATGATGTCTATAGACTCATGCAGGTCATCCCTCACATGATGTCTATAGAGTACGGACTCATATAGGTCATCCCTCGTATGATGTCTATGGACTTACCTAGGTCATCCCTTATAGGTCATCCCTCACATGATGACTACAGACTTTCCCATGTCGTCCCTTGCACCTAGGTCATCCTTTGCAGGTCATCCCTTGCATGATGTTTATGACCTTCCAGGCCATCTCTATTTACTGCTCCGATAATCCCAGATTTTCTCATTGCATTATCATCTTTGCTTCTTTGCCTGCAGACTTTCTGCTCAACTATTATTTTCCTAACATTTCCCTTCATAGGTACAATGGCTCCAACTCGCAATGGAAACAAGGGAGAAAAACCTTCTGAAAAAAAGAGTATCCTAAAATATTTTAGCAATATCTTGAAATCCGATGAGGCATCAAAATCCATGGAGGGAGAAAAACCTGCACAGTTACAAGGTACATACCTATTTTACCTACTTAATTAGTATTTTTAATAAACAATTTCAAAATATGATATAAAACATCTTTGAATGCAGATTACCCAATTGATCCTGATATGCCTCTACTAGAAGATATTCCCTAGGATGAAATACATCATGAAAATTTCATCAACAATGACATTGAACAACTTAGGTAGTTACAAGGTACATACTCATTTTCCCTACTTAATAGTAATTTTAATAAGTAATTTCAAAAAATGATATAGAACATACTTGAATGCAGACTACCTAGTTGATCCTGATATGTCTCCACTAGAAGATAATCACCAGCCCCAGGATGAAATACATCAAGAAAATTTAATTAACAATGACATGCAACAACTTGAACAGAATCCTGAAATTGGCATACAAAGTCAAAATGAAAATGATCTTTCCAACGAAATGTACACTATAGGGGAATCTTCGGTTAAGTCTAAGAAACGTAGACGTAGAAGTTTTCAACAAGCTGGATTATTGGAAGGACATTTCAGTTTGAATGGTCATCAAAGTATCCGTTTATTGAACCAGTGTTGCAAGAAGATAGTAATGCAGAACCAAAAGAAGCTAGATGCATTATTTGCAGTTGGAAATTAGGAAAAGATAAGAGAATGCAACCTAAGATAGATACAATAGAGAAACATTGTGGAAAGGTTTATGTTAAAGAAAAACAAGTTGATGGAACATTTAAGAGAACCCACAGGTGGAAGAATGCATCTGAATGCGTACATGTGAGATATGCACTAGATTATGAAAAAGCGATGAAAGAGAAACAAATACTATCTAAGAATGGTGGAACGATTACAACACAGTTTCAAAAAATTCATAAAATCACGTTAGCTTCAAAAATCTTGCAGTTTGCTATCATATTTACTATTCTTAAAAAAGGTAGAGCTATGTCAGACTTTATTGATTATAAGCATCTCTTTCAACTAGCTGATGTACACAACCTCCCTAATGCTCATTGGTCAGATCGAAGTGGTTGGGAAATGGTAAAATGTCTATCTTTAGTTGAGATGGAGGACTTGAAAGAGAATGTTAAAAATTCTAAATTCATTTCACTTTCTATTGATGAGGTAACTGCAGTTGAAAATACATCTTAGATTTGCATGCATGTTTACACCTTTCAAAATCATGTAAGGCAACCTCATTTGCTAGCAATACATAAGATGGTGGAAAACTGTAATGCTGAAAATCTTTACAATGTTGTTGTTACTAGCTTAAAGGATATTGTTGGAATGAATGATGCAAAAATAGCCAGTAAATTAATATGTGTTGGAGTTGATGGTGCTGTTGTAATGCAAGGTAACAGAAATGGTATTTGTGTTCGACTTCAAACATATGTTACCCCATATTTGATCCCGATTCACTGCATGGCTCATAGAATGAATCTTGCATATAAAATTGTGAGCACATTTCAAAATGTTGCAAGAGTTGAAGAACTCATCCAAGAAGTACATTCATATTTTTCGTGCAATCCAAAAAGGTTTGTAGAGTTTCAACAATTCGCACTAGGACTTATAGAAAGTAAAAAATTGTTGCAATATGTGGATACCAGGTGGATTTCATTGTTTCAACCCATAGCAAGAGTTTTCAAACAATATAAATCCATAGTAGGCTTTATGTATGAAAATCGAAGGGCAATTGATAAAGCGAAATATTTGTTATATCGTATGAGATACCTGGAAACACTACTCACTTTATGTGGTATTCTTCCAATGCTGCATGAAATGAATACATTGATAAAACTTGCACAACAAAGATCCATTTATATAGTTGATTTCATCAGAGTTAGAAAATATATTTGTGTGTGTCTCGATACGTTATACTTATCAAGTGAGAATTTTATGGATCCTATGTTTGATGATTGGAGAACTCTAACAAATGTCAATGAACAAAATAGTTTGTTGTAGTTCAACATTCACGATCATCTTTGTATTAATGTTCACGAAAAAGAGATACCTTTATATTATTTTGATAAGCGATTGGACATAGTTAGTGAAGATTTTGAACATATGCCAATAACATACAACATATTTGAAGAAGTTTTACATAATACAAGGATTAAGTTGAGAAAAATAGCAGAATCATTGACAAAAGAAATTAGAAGTCATTTTCAAAGAGATGAGTTGCTAGAAGCAATGGGTGTGGTTAACCCTGCATTTTGGGATTCAGGAACAAATTATAATAGCAAAAAAAACTTGTTTATAAGATATATGGGTAAACTTATCAAACATTTTTCTAAAAGTGTGGAAGTCAACGATACTAAGATCAATGGTATTTTGAATAAAGATATTTTGACCAAACAATCCTCATATTTTGGAAATACAATGCTTGATCAAATTCCACTTTTGACTAATTCAAGAGACCCAGGTTCTATTATACGTTTGTGGAAAAAGTTATACCCTAGTATTGTCTTACAGGAAATGATGAGCGAATATTTCCACTTATATGAATTGTGTCAAACAATGGTTTTGGGATCAGTGGAATATGAAAGGGTTTTTAGTGCATTGTCTTTTGTGAAATCAAAATTTCGTAACTAACTGGATAAAAATTTAGAAAACTGCTTGAGAATATATGTCTCTTCTTATGAGGTGCACAATTTTCCTTATGATAGAGTTGTGGCATATTGGCAATATATAACAAGCAGAAGAGGTATCACGAATATTGATAATGATGATGATGAGGAAATTGAGAACAGTGATCTGATTGTTGAGACACAAAGATCAACTACGTCTACAAATGATGTTGAAGATCAGAATTATTCGTTTCAACTTCCTCCGATGTAATATTTGCAATATTTTTGCAACATATGTCCCTTTGATAGATGGAATTTATACAGATTGCATGATATTTATATAATCCTGATGTGGGGAATCAGGATTATGAAGTTTTGTTTGGATTAATGTGTTTGCATATTTTTGCAACATGTCACATACATAATTACATTGCATGATTTTGTTTTGGATTGATGTTACATGATTTTGTTTTCCTTGGATGGATATAATGTCAAATATTTTGTTCAAAATTATAGGCTTTGCCCTGTTGTATATGAAATTTTCCTTAGATGGATATAATGTCAAATATTTTGTTCAAAATTATTGGCTTGCTTTGTTGTATTTGCTTTGTTGGTTGCTTGTGGTTTTGGGGTTTTATAATGTCAAATATTTTATTCAAAATTATGTGTTTGCTTTGTTGTATGAGTATTTTACTATTGTTAATGATGGATATAATGTCAAATATTTTGTTCAAAATTATGTGTTTGCTTTGTTGTATGAGTATTTTACTATTGTTAATGATGGATATAATGTCAAATATTTTGTTCAAAATTATAGGCTTTGCCCTGCTGTATATGAAATTTTCCTTGGATGGATATAATGTCAAATATTTTGTTCAAAATTATTGGCTTGCTTTGTTGTATTTGCTTTGTAACATAGGATTGCTTTGCTATATTAGCTGCATTGGCTTGGGTCGTCCCTCGAATGAAGCCTACTGACTCACTTGGGTTGTCCCTCGAATGAAGCCTACTGACTCACCTGGATCATCCCTTGAATGAAGCCTATTGACTCACTTGGGTCATCCCTGACTCACCTGGGTCATCCCTTGAATGAAGCCTATTGACTCACTTGGGTCATCCCTAGAATGAAGCCTACTGACTCACTTGGGTCATCCCTCGAATGAAGCCTACTGACTCACTTGGGTCATCCCTTGAAATAAGCCTACTGACTCACTTGGCTGACTGACCTGGGTCGTCCCTCGAATGAAGCCTACTGACTCACTTGGGTCATCCCTCGAATGAAGCCTATTGACTCACTTAGGTCGTCCCTCTAAAGAAGCCTACTGACTCACTTGGGTCATCCTTGACTCACCTAGGTCATCCCTCGAATGAATCCTACTGACTCACTTGGGTCATCCATCGAATGAAGCCTACTGACTCACTTGGGTCATCCCTCGAAAGAAACCTACTGACTCACTTGGGTCATCCCTCAAAAGAAACCTATTGACTCACTTGGGTCATCCATGACTCACCTAGGTCGTCCCTCGAATGAAGCCTACTGACTCACTTGGGTCATTTGTCGAATCAAGCCTACTGAATCACTTGGCTCATCCCTCGAATGAAGACTACTGACTCACTTGGATCGTCCCTCGAATGAAGCCTAGTGACTCACCTGGGTATTTCATGAGAAACAAAATGTATTCCATTCATTCAAACAAGAGCTATTTCAAACACACATTCATCAACATTTGCATTCATCAAAACCAAGAGTTGTATTCAATTCTCTATAACTCAAACATTGAATATTTAATAAGAAAAAAAATGTATTCTAGTCATTCACACATCAGTTCATTACAAATTTCATAACCAAATGTATTTCATGAGAAACAAATGTATTATATTCATTCAATCCAAGAGTTATTTCAAACACCTATTCAACATTTGCATTCATCAAAAACAAGAGTTGTATCTAGGTTCAATTCTCTATAACTCAAACATTGAATATTTTATGAGAAACAAAATGTATTCTATTCATTCAAACATCAATTCATTCCATTCATACATCAGTTCTATTCCATTCATTCATCAGTTCATTTCATTATAACTCAAACATCAGTTCTATTCCATTCATTCAAACAAGATCTATTTCAAACACACATTCACCAATATTTACATTCATCACAAAATAACTCAAACATTGAATATTTAATAAGAAACAAAATGTATTCTATTCATTCACACATTAGTTCATTAAAAAGTTCATTACAAGATGTATTTCATGAGAAACAAAATGTTGTGTATTCATTCAAGCCAAGAGTTCATCAAAACAAAGAATTGTGTCAAACACCTATTCATCAACATTTGAATTCATCAAAATATTTATTTCAAATATGTTTCATTCAAACATCAATTCATGAGAAACAAATTTCATTACAAAGGACTGTGCGTCCACTTCCAAACTATTGTGTTGAAGCGCCTGTTTCAAGTATTTGCATAGAACCAGATGAAGGATCTAGTTTCTTTTCTTTATGACCTTTCCTAGAGGCCACCTCTAGTGTTTTTTATCCTAACACACCAACTCTCCATAGGTTTTCTTCACCAATATTCAAAATTTCTACCAATCCCCTCTGTAGCTGGATCATCTTTTGGAGGTATTTCGTTCTCTTGTTTCGCAAGAAAAATATTCGAATCCAATTTATGTTTAACGATGATTTTTTTGAGGGCATCATTCTGTCTGACGATCTCATAGAATCATTCTTTGAATTCAATTACATTTTGTATACTTTGCTTTACGGTGCCCAAAAAGACCTTCATGCTTTCCACTTAATTTTTGGCATTCTCAAAATTGGACTGCATAGTAGAATATTTAAAATGTTAGTTAATGAAGATCAAAATATTATAAAAATAAATTAATTTAAAAAAATATTGTTGACTTACCTCTGCAACAACCTTGGCAGCCTTTGCCAATTTAACTTTTTTATGTCAATTGTCTACTTATTGAAATAGGCTTGAGCTTCAACATTCAGATTCTCAAGCATATTCAAAAGGTGATCTATAATTTCATCACCATAAACATCAGTGCCAGTGGTCTTTGCAATTCCTAAGGTTGCTTCATATAACAAAGCATCCACATTTTCAAGGTGTTGTTGAACCAAAGAAAACAATTATTTTCTTTTTGTATAGTTTGTGTACCAGGCATTAATTTCCTTAGCTAGAACTTTTGCCCGATACTCCCAAAGTTTAAGTTTAGAAATATCAGAAAGCACGGTATCCTTCACTATGGCTTCTAAAGTTTTTGCTATTAAATATGATTCTAAAAAATCAAATAATTGATCCTCAGTAAGAGGAGCATCTTGACCAGTTGGACCGTGGGGAGGGGTGTTGTGAGTAATGGTGGCTCTTCCACCAGTTTGCAATGTTTTATCAATGGTTTCTCCTCTTTGGATTTGAAGCATATCAGATGCTTTAAAACTTTTATGAAACAAACCTTGGATAAATAATTACTTATCCAAAGGAGGAATAGACAACCTAGGAGAATCATTAAAAAGTTTTGAAACATTTTCTAGAGTTGGAAAGTTTGTAAGGCCAATGGATGGGCCTGTTGAACTCTCATCATGTAACACTTTTCCATGCATATATTGAAGCCTCACGAACTGATGTATATGTGGAGGTGTGGTGGTGGTCTAAAATGTTGCACGGGTTGTTGTGATTGACCTAAGGAAAAATTAAAAAAATAAATTAAACTTTTGAAAAAAATATTTTAATAAAAAGATTGGAAAACTCAATTTTTAATTGTATATCGTGCTCTGATCTGGTCTGTTGCCTTGTTTCAAACATTTGTTCAAAAAATTCTATGTGGTTTTGCTATATAGGATGTAGAGGTAGTGGCGATGGATGTGCCATCATTTGTTGTTGGTGATGTCGACTTGAACCTACAAAAAATAAAAATAATATTTATTGTAAAAACAATTTGATAATAAAATTTACTAGGAAATTCTCAACTGTAATTGCACATACCAGATGTTGATGTGTCATTTTTAGGTCGGACTGGTTCTAAAAAAATTTTGGGATGATTCCCTTAAAACATTTAAAAATTTTTAATTTAAAATAATGGTAAGCGCTAACTAAAACTAATTAGAGAATTCATGGTCGTCCCTCGTCGAGGGATGACCCGGGTGAGTCCGTCGACATCATGCGAGGGATGACCCGGGTGAGTCCATTAACATCATGCAAGGGACGACCCAGATTGTCCCTCACATTATGTCAATGGACTCACCTAGGTCATCCCTCATTGAGGGACGACCTAGGTGATCATGTGAGGGATGACCACCAGGGATGACTGAGTGTACGACTAAATGCGAGGGATGACATCCAAAGAAACTTTACCCGAGATGGTTTGGATATCTTCCTCAACATCGATGGCATGTTGATGTTGACATGAAGTAGAAAAGGGAGTTGGACGTGAAATAGTAGTGTTGAGCAAAGTGCAGCAAACAGTATTGTCATTGTTGTCAACACAGTCAGACAGATTTATTGATGCAATGGACAAGAGTTTATTGAATAGCAAGGTGCAGCCAAAGTACAATGGATAGGATGTCAACACAGTCAGACAAAATTATTGATGCAATGGACAAGAGTTTATTGAATAGCAAGGTGCAACCAAAGTACAATGGACAGGAGTTTAGTGTTGAGCAAGGTGTTGCAGGAGGATTGTCATTGTTGTCAATACAGTCAGTTAGATCTAATGATGCAATGGATAGGTAGTTCAGAAGTCACTCAGATGCAGAGGATAAAGTTCAAAAGTTAGTCAGATCATGAGTCCTTAAATGATAGATGCACAGAAACAAAAAACATAATTCAGAATGAGAAGAAGAAGTCTTCAGAACCTGAGATGTCAAGAAGCGAAAAGGTTTTTTGTGAAAACCAAGGTAGTTAAAATAAAAAGTTTTATTTAAAATCATGGATAACAGATTTGAAATGGGTTTTTCTTAAAACCCAAGTTGGCTCTTCGTTTCGTTGAAAAAGATGCCCCGGTGATGAAGATATTTAAATAGGCAGTCAAAATAAAAAGTTTTATTTAAAATCATGGATAACAGATTTGAAATGGGTTTTTCTTAAAACCCAAGTTGGCTCTTCATTTCATTGAAAAATATGCCCCGGTGATGAAGATATTTAATTTTAAATATTTAGTTTAAATTTTATTTTATTTAAAATTTAAATTAAAATATTAAATTAAATTAAAAGGGCCGACGTGTTACTATTTCGCGGCAATAAGCTACGGGGAAGGTGACGAAGGTGGAGAAGAGTTTGAGGCCGACAAAGTTAAATCGGGCCGACATATTTTAGGGTTTGGCAACCGACAATTTCTAGGGTTTTACAACCGACATTCTTAGGGTTACACTCGACGGATTTTAGGGTTTGGCAGCTGACAAATTCTAGGGTTTCTCAGTCGACGTTCTTCTAGGGTTTGTTCCTAAAATTTCTTCTATAAAAGGAGGGCTTCTTCGAGTTTGAAAGATGGGGTGTTAAGATAAAGTGCGAATGCGAGCATAGTGTTTGTGAAAGTGAAGTTCATGTTGAGCAGAGAGCAGAATGTGAAATGACACAGAGTGTGCAGAAGCGTGTGCAAGAGAGAGCAGAGTGCACAAAGATTGCAAAGGTGATGTAGACCAGTTAGAGTCTTGCAATAACAAAGGTATATGTCAAACATTTTTTATTCAATATTGAAGTCCAGTTGGTGCTGGCAAATTAAGGGGTTGGTGCCTCTTTCTAGTAGGTGCTGGTAAAATAGGAGTTGGTGCTCCATTCTGTTGAAGCAGATAAAGTTAAGGGGTTGGTGCTCCTTCCAGTTGGTGCTGGTAAAGGATTATGTAAAGTTGTAGCTTTGCATTGACTGGATTTGGATGGTAGTCCAAGCAGTATTTTTGAGGAGTAGCCACATTGGTGAACCTCGTTAAAATGCTATGTTATGTGTGATGCTTTCTTGATGCATTTAGTATCTCTTTTATCTGCTTTAAACTGTTGTTGGTTTTAAAATCATATGTTTTAGAAATTTTAAAGAACACACTGATTCACCCCCCCTCTCAGTGTCATTGTGATTACAACAATTGGTATCAGAGCCAGGTTCCCAATTTTGGCTAAATCGATCAGGGTTGATCTTGGATTAGTACACAATGGCTAAGAAGAATAGATCCTCATCCAAAAAGGCATCCCAATCAGTTTCGGTTCTTGTAGAAGAGAAATTTGAACCGAAAAAGGTAGAAGAAGTGAATCCTGAAGTTTGTGATGAAAATCTTGAGGTTGAAGTAGATTTTGAAGGAGAGTTGATATCTCCTCTTGAAGAGTGGAGAATAGAAAAGAAAAAGAACAAAATACTGTCCAAGAAATTAGAAGAATATGAGGATGAGATTGAAGATCTCTTCCTACAAGTTCAAAAAAGAAGCCTTGAAGACACAGCTGGATAATAAGAATGATGTATACAGCACAAGTGAAGAGGAATATAAACAGGTTATTGTTGATCTAAAGTTGCAAGTAGAACAGAACAAAAGGATTGAAGATATTCTTAGGTCTCAGATCAATGAGAAAGAGACTGTATGCTGCCAACAAGAAGAAGAGATTGTTTCATTGAAGAAACAACTAAAAGAGGCCAATATAAATCTCAAATTTGAGAAGAGCATAGAGTTGCTAGATACAATGATAAATCAACAAAGAAGCTCCACAGCTAAGTTTGGTCTTGGATATGAAGCTGAACAACCTTCATCCTCCAAATATGCAGAGAAGAAGAAGTCCTCGGTTGAAGGATTGAAACAAGAAAATTCTAAGTCGAATCCTCAAAAGGAAAAAAATATCAAAGAAGATCTACAGACAAAGCAACCACAAAGAAAAGAGGTTCTCTCACTCTCACTCTTTTAATAATAATGCTTTTTATGGCTATTGTTCTAAATGCAACCACTTTGGTCACAAGGCAATTTATTGTGGATTGAACAATAGATCAAAGAGTTATGCTGATAAAAATACTTCTATTTTTTTGAGTGAACACCCTGTGCAATGTTTTAAATGTAATGGCCATGGGCACATAGCAAGGTTTTGTTCAAGCACTTATGTATCCAATCTAAGGCAATACCATAGATTTCATCATACACATAGAATGCAATATAGACAGGGAATAAAACATGTGCAATGTTTTAAATGCAACGGTCAAGGACACATAGCAAGGTTCTGTCCAAGCACTTATATATCTAATCTAAGGCAAAACCCTAGATTTCATCAGACACAAAGAGGACAACACCGACAAGGAACATATCATGTGCATAAAAGAAAAGAAAATAATCATCCATCAAGAATGCACAAGAGACAACCCCACAAGAGAAATGTTCAAGTTCACGAACAGGAGCAAAATAGGGATGTTGTTGAAAAACCCAAGCCCAAGTTCAGGAAAGTCTGGAGAAAGACAGAAGAAAGGAAATTGTGTCTCCTTGGACTGAAGGAGGCTACTCTGCCATTGCTCTAAGCAACTCTAGGTGGCACATCCTCAGGAGGAGCAATATTAAAGTTTTTATTTTAATGCTCCTATGTACTTGTCTAGGTATCTGAGGATGAAAGGTAAGCAGTCGGGTTAATGTTGTATAGTTGTTAAAGTGTGTCTTTCAGTTTATATAGTGGTTTGTGGAAATGTCGTGAAGTGTGATGTTTAATTTGAGAGTTGTCACCATTGGTAGTTTTGAGATATGTCACTGTTGTACTCGTTGATGATTCTTAATACCACTGTTCAAAATTACGAATCATAATAGTCCAGATAATTTTCTCAACGAAAGAATGCTTGCCCTAGTTGTGTATTTGTGTTTCGAGCAGCATGTATTTGTTTTTACTCTTTGATGTGAAGATTGCCAGATCTTTCAAGACACCCTGGTGAATATATTTAATTCACAGACACGTTTTGTTTTAACTATTGATTTAATGCCAGTCCAAGGATAAGAAGCTTGAGGCTGAGTAAGGTGCACTACGGTTGGCCATAAAGTGTTTGACAAAATGTCTTCTTCCGACATGCATAGTTGAAAGTAAGAGTTGGCAATAAAATTGCAATGCTGGACAAAAATTGGTACAGATGTGAGTCACTTGTCAATTATGTTGACAAAAGTGAAATCAGCATGCTGAATGGGAAGATTGAAGAAAAAGTTTTTAATGAGCAGCCAGATGATTTCCAGCCTGGTGATGAATAGTTGAGTTGCTTTCATAGTGGTTGTTTTGATCAAGTTAATGCTTTTCTTGATACATGATTTGGGCTTACTCCATTGAGTTTGATTTGAGCAAGTTATTCTTTGCCTTGGTGATTTATGTTGGTGGTTGTCTTGTTCAAATACCTTTGGAAGGAAAAGGATGTCTACTAGTTTCCTTTTCATGTAGTGATTGGTTGAATGCTTCAAGGTTAATCTTGAGTTGAATGATGTTGGTTAAACCTTGTCTATAAGCATTGTTGCTAAAGCCCTAATTGGTTGAGAAAAGATGTTGGTGGTACAGTGTTTGGTACTTGCACAGAGTTGAAAGTGGATTGAGGTAGCCTGTTGGATTCTCACTGTAGAGAGAGACAAACAGCTATCATTGGGTTCAAGCTTGTTGAGAATATATCCAAGATGCATGGTGAAGTTGTATGCAGATGTTGCTGGCATTACAGAACAAAAAGTTGGCTATATAAGATTATTATATGCCTTCACTAACAGTGGACAAGTTTGAGTTTGCAAAGCAACAGAGGGTAGTTGCACAGAAGACAATGGTTCAGTCATGTTCTTACACATGTTATATTGGTGAAGTTGACGGTAATGGTGTCATTCACTGGTTATTGCTGCTATTCACATTATTGATTTTATTGATACCTATTATGCTTATCATGATGTTGTCAATCAATGAAATGAAGTGGTCTTGGACTCAGGGGGAGCATTTGTGTATTTTTTTTTCTTCTTGTTCATGCTTGGAATATTTGCTAATTGTAATAATTTGTGTCTAAGAATATTGTGCATAGACTCAGGGGGAGTCTGCAGCAACCCTTTGGTATTATTGTCAAAGGGGGAGAAGATTTATAGGAAAATTGCACATGTGTTGCCAACAATTCCAAAGGGGGAGATTGTTGAGCAAAGTGCAGCAAACAAGATTGTCATTGTTGTCAACACAAATGGATGCATTTATTGATGCAATGGACAAGAGTTTATTGAACATCAAGGTGCAGCCAAAGTACAATGGATAGGATGTCAACACAGTCAGACAAAATTATTGATGCAATGGACAAGAGTTTATTGAATAGCAAGGTGCAGCCAAAGTACAATGGACAGGAGTTCAATGTTGAGCAAGGTGTTGCAGGAGGATTGTCATTGTTGTCAATACAGTCAGTTAGATCTAATGATGCAATGGATAGGTAGTTCAGAAGTCACTCAGATGCGAGAGGATAAAGTTCAAAAGTTAGTCGGATCATGAGTCCTTAAATGATAGATGCACGAAACGAGAAAACATAATTCGGAATGAGAAGAAGAAGTCTTCGGAACCCGAGATGTCAAGAAGCGGAAAGGTTTTTTGTGAAAACCAAGGCGATTAAAATAAAAAGTTTTATTTAAAATCATGGATAACAGATTTGAAATGGGTTTTTCTTAAAACCCAAGTTGGCTCTTCGTTTCGTTGAAAAAGATGCCCCGATGATGAAGATATTTAAATAGGAAGTCAAAATAAAAAGTTTTATTTAAAATCATGGATAACAGATTTGAAATGGGTTTTTCTTAAAACCCAAGTTGGCTCTTCATTTCATTGAAAAAGATGCCCCGATGATGAAGATATTTAATTTTAAATATTTAGTTTAAATTTTATTTTATTTAAAATTTAAATTAAAATATTAAATTAAATTAAAAGGGCCGACGTGTTACTATTTCGCGGCAATAAGCTACAGGAAGGTGACGAAGGTGGAGAAGAGTTTGAGGCCGACAAAGTTAAATGCGGGCCGACGGATTTTAGGGTTTGGCAACTGACAATTTCTAGGGTTTTGCAATCGACATTCTTAGGGTTACAGCTGACGGATTTTAGGGTTTGGCAGCTGACAAATTCTAGGGTTTCTCAGTCGACGTTCTTCTAGGGTTTGTTCCTAAAATTTCTTCTATAAAAGGAGGGCTTCTTCGAGTTTGAAAGATGGGGTGTTAAGATAAAGTGCGAATGCGAGCATAGTGTTTGTGAAAGTGAAGTTCATGTTGAGCAGAGAGCAGAATGTGAAATGACACAGAGTGTGCGAAGCGTGTGCACAGAGAGAGCAGAGTGCACAAAGATTGCAAAGGTGATGTAGACCAGTTAGAGTCTTGCAATAACAAAGGTATATGTCAAACATTTTTTATTCAATATTGAAGTCCAGTTGGTGCTGGCAAATTAAGGGGTTGGTGCCTCTTTCTAGTAGGTGTTGGTAAAATAGGAGTTGGTGCTCCATTCTGTTGAAGCAGATAAAGTTAAGGGGTTGGTGCTCCTTCCAGTTGGTGCTGGTAAAGGATTATGTAAAGTTGTAGCTTTGCATTGACTAGATTTGGATGGTAGTCCAAGCAGTCTTTTTGAGGAGTAGCCACATTGGTGAACCTCGTTAAAATGCTGTGTTATGTGTGATGCTTTCTTGATGCATTTAGTATCTCTTTTATCTGCTTTAAACTGTTGTTGGTTTTAAAATCATATGTTTTAGAAATTTTAAAGAACACACTGATTCACCCCCCCTCTCAGTGTCATTGTGATTACAACAAGTAGAGGGAGCTAGATGAACAAAATTATATTTTGAATATCTAATACGTTTCGTAGACCTTGTTAGCAGACGTTTTGGTGAATGTGTGTTAGAATCTGCACTATATAAACACTAAAAAAAAATATTGTAAATTTATTTTTGTAAAAAATTACCTGCATCTATTTTGTGGTTAAGGTAAGTGACTTCAATTTTGCATGGAGGGAGGTGGGCATGGTGGTATTGCTTACATTATAATATTCTTCATAATAAAAATCATTCAAGTAATTGCAAGTAGCAACAAGGGGATCAGTGGCCATAGTATTTGTGCACACGTTTTGAAGTTCATTTTTTATTTTTTTTGGAAACATACGAGGACCAGTCATATTTGTTTTTCTGAGGCAACGCACAATATACCCCATAGCCGATAAAGGTATGTCTAATGTTCTTTCCTACAAAACAATACGTGATTGGAAGAACTCAACAATGGCTTTAAGGAACCTATTATTAATAGACTGAAAAGGGAGGCCCCTTCTGGTTAGATTTGCATCCACTGCAAAAACATTATAACAAAATAGAATGCTTAAATCGAAATGCTATGTTTAATATATTCAACATATATAGTGCAGTAATATAATAAAGTAGTAAAGTAATATGCAATGAGATACTACACTAGATTTGAAAACAAAATATCAATCATATGCACTTCTACTTGTTATAGATTGCCATGAGGAAATTGAGTACATGGCATCATCAATGTGTTCATTGTCCCTCAAATGAAGTTTACTAACTCACTTGGGTCATCCCTCTTCGAGGGACGACCAAAGGTGATTCATTCAACATCATGCAAGGGATGGCCTCCAGGGATGACTGAATATGAGGGATGACCGAATGCGAGGGACGACCTCCAGGTATGACTGAATATGGTTTTCTTAGTTTTTTAAGTTTATCCACTACAATACTATTTCTTAGCAACAATCAAGGGATGACCCAGGTGATTCTGTCGACATCATGCAAGGGATGACCTCCAGGGGTGACTGAATGCAAGGGATGACCTCCAAGGATGACTGAAGGGTGTTTTCTTAGTTTCTAAGTTTAGCCACTATAATACTATTTCTCTAAATTACTATGAAATTTAATTCCATGATAAGAATATGCAGTTGAAAGTAAATAAATTAAAAGATTAAAAATGGAAGATTTATTTCTTTCATGACAGTGATAGTGTACAATGCCCCATCTCTGTTCACGCCATATTCTACTACAATCACTTACAACTATATTTTTCAACCAAAAGAAAAATAATTACCCCTAAATTTACCTATACATAAATTTACCCCTAAATTTATGCTTAAATTTACCATTTAATTTATCCCTAAATTTACCTATAACTAAATTTACCCCTCAATTTACACCTAAATATCCAATGCAAAAAGAAATGACTCACTTCAACATGTTCGTCGTCCCTTGAATGAAGACTACTAACTCACTTGTTTTGTCCCTCGTCGAGGGACAACCCGAATGAGTTCGTCGATATCATGTGAGGGAAGACCTCCAGGGATGACTAAATGTGAGTGATGACTGAATGTGAGGAATGATTGAATGTGAGGGATGACCTGTAGGGACGACTAAATTATGTTTTCTCAGTTTCTACTGCTATCAGTTACAACTATATTTTTCAACCAAAAGAAAAATAATTACCCCTAAATTTACCTATACATAGATTTACCCCTAAATTTACCTCTAAATTTACCTATACATAATTTTGCCCCTAAATTTATGTCTAAATATCCAATGCAAAAATAAATGACTCACTTTAGCGTGTTCGTCGTCCCTCGAATGAAGACTATTGACTCACTTGGATTGTCCCTCGTCTAGGGATGACATGGGTGAGTCCGTCAACATCATGCGAGGGACAACCGAATGTGAGGGATGATTGAATGTGAGGAATGACCTCTAGGGACAACTGATGGGGTTTTCTCAGTTTCTACTGCTATCAGTTACAACTATATTTTTCAACCAAAATAAAAATAATTACCCCTAAATTTACCTCTAAATTTACCTATACATAAATTTAACCCTAAATTTACACATAAATTTACCCCTAAATTTACCTATACATAAATTTACCCCTAAATTTACGCTTAAATTTACACCTAAATTTACCTACACAAATTCTAGTTTTTTTGGATAAAATGAAAATTAAAATTTGCAATTTGGAAGACATACCTTGTAATGTTGTACATAAATTTACCCCTAAATTTATGCCTAAATTTACCATTTAATTTACCCCTAAATTTACCTCTAAATTTACCTATACATAATTTACCCCTCGATTTATGCCTAAATATCCAATGCAAAAAGAATTGACTCACTTCAGCGTGTCCATCGTCCCTCAAATGAAGACTACTAGCTCACTTGGGTCATCCCTCGTCGAGGGACGACCAGATGAGTCTATCAACATCATGTGAGGGACGACCTCTAGGGACGACTGAATGTGAGGGACGACTGAATGTGAGGAACGACGTAAAAGGATGACTGAATTAGGTTTTCTCAGTTTCTACTGCTATCAATTACAACTATATTTTTTAACAAAAAGAAAAATAATTACCCCTAAATTTACCTATACATAAATTTACCCCTAAATTTATGCCTAAATATCTAATGCAAAAAGAAATGACTCACTTCACAGTGTCCGTCGTCCCTCGAATGAAGACTATTGACTCACTTGGGTCGTCCCTCGTCGAGGGATGACACGGGTGAGTCCAACGAAATCATGCGAGGGACGACTGAATGTGAGGGATGACTGAATGTGAGGGATGACCTCCAGGGACGACTGATGGGATTTTCTCATTTTCTACTGCTATTAGTTACAACTATATTTTTCAACCAAAAGAAAAATAATTATCCCTAAATTTACCTATACAAAAATTTAACCCTAAATTTATGCATAAATTTACCCTTAAATTTACCTATACATAAATTTACCCCTAAATTTATGCTTAAATTTACACTTAAATTTACCTACACAAATTCTAGTTTGTTTGGATAAAATGAAAATTAAAATTTGCAATTTGGAAGACATACCTTGTAATGTTGTGGATGAGAGCTCATAGTAAGCCTCCAGATAGATTTTCATCATCCATCAAAGAAAACTTTGATGAGATGTATTCACAATTTTGATGGGAAAGGCATGTTAATTGATGCACATCAGATGGTTTCACCATAAAAGAAAGGGTTTTATTGTCGACTGTCATTGTAACAATCGACCCCTGATTTTCATAGGATTAAACAATTGTATTTAGCAAATGAACATCTGTGTCAAATTAGGGCATTAGTGCTAGCCCTAGCATCCCATATTACCTCATCCATGTTGAATTGTAGTTGGGATAATTTATAATTTCTAAGATGAGTGGGAAAACCAGGTTTTTGAATGTAATTTTACTTTGACTGGAAGAAGCTGCAACCATTACTGGTAATTTGGAGGCTTAGAAATAGTTTTTGAAGGTTGGAGTTTTTTTACTGTGCATAAAATTACGTGAGTGTGTTTTGAATAGTTTATATAGATGTTTGCATATGGAGTTAGTGATATGGTGATACGTGGCAATGGGTACAACATGTGGCACTAAATCAAGATATCGACCCTTGAATGTTGACTTCTCCTAGTCATCTCTTGTATGATGTCAGTCATCCTTGGCTGTCATCCCTCACATGATGTCGACGAATTCACCTAGGTCATCCCTCAATGAGGGATGATCCAAGTGAGTTCGTATACTTCATTCCAGGGATGACGAACACGATGATGATGCCATGCATGATGTCTACAAGGGATGACCCAAGTGAGTCTGTAGACTTCATTCAAGGGTCGTCCTTCGAGTGAAGTCTACATACTCACCTAGGTCATCCCTTGAGTGAAGCCTACTGACTCAATTTGGTCGTTCTTGACTCACCTAGATCGTCCCTTGAATGAAGCCTACTGACTCACTTGGGTCATCCCTTAAATGAAGCCTACTAACTCACTTGGGTCATCCTTGACTCACCTAGGTTGTCCCTTGAATGAAGCATACTGAATCACTTTGGTCGTCCCTCGAGTGAAGTCTACGGACTCACCTGGGTCGTCCCTTGAATGAAGCCTACTAACTCACTTGGGTCATACCTGACTCACCTGGGTCATCTCTCGAATGAATCCTACTGACTCACTTGGGTCATCCCTCGAATTAATCCTACTAACTCACTTGGATCATCCTTGACTCACCTAGGTTGTCCCTATACTGAAGCCTACTGAATCACTTTGGTCGTCCCTCAAATGAAGCCTACTGACTCACTTGGGTCGTTCTTGACTCACCTAGGTCGTCCCTCGAATGAATCCTACTGACTCACTTGGGTCGTCCTTATGATCATGCATGGGAATCAGATTATGTTTAGTGATTTTTTATATCTTATGGTACGTTTATCAAAAAATTTTGTGAATTCGCCTACTTTTATTTTTTCTTGTAAAAAAAAAATCGCCATAGCCTCTACATGACTTTGCACCATATTTGCCTTGGTTTTGAAACTGATTCACCTTAAATTTCTATATACATTTTAGTGTATACCCCTTATGCATAACCCTTATACAAACTCAAGCAACCATGTAATCAGTCACATGAGAGAAAGAAAAGATGTTTTATAGGTGGTCATGCATGCAATCAACCATGCAATCAGGCACATGAACAAGTAGTCAATGCACACACAAATGCAATATATTTTAATATGCATGATGATTCTTCACCCTTTAATTTGACTTGATATTAGGGTTGAAAATGTGGATCAAGAAGATATGATTTCAATGTTACTACATGGGAAAGATTTATCAAGAGGATATAATTATCCTACCACCTTGTTTTGAAGGTAGGCCATTTTTAAATTAGACATGGTTGGCTAATAATTATCTATGATGAGGAAGTAGATCCTAACAAATCCTAAGGACTAAGGCCTAGAGTCACTAGAGATGTTGGCCTCTATCTATAAGATCTTATACCAATTTCCTAAGTGTTTTACACCTATTGTTTGAGTGGCCTTGAACACGATGGAAGGCGCAATAATCATTGGGGTGAAAGAAAGGAGCTTTCTCCCTTTTAGGATCTATAGGCTTGATAGGTGAAAGCTCGATCATTTTGGCTTGAAATTTTTTTCCTAAAATAGAAATAGGTGGTTGATCCAATTGAGTGAAGTTGAGCTTGGGCTCTTTTTGCTTGTCTAGGACAATTTTTTGGAGGGTTGTAGGATTTATGTTGTTATTTGGGCATGTATCAGTTATCTCATTGCCCACAACATACTTATTTTTTTATTGTTATTTAGTGTTAGAAAATATGGTTTATCATATTCCTTCTTAGTTTTTAGTTACCCTCTATGTTGAAGGGCAACTTCCATTTATTTTGCAATATCAATTGCATTGTCAAATGATATGACATGAGTCATCTCTAAAGGATATGAAAAATGCTCTTGCAAATTGCCTATGAAAATATGTAATATCTCCCTAGGTGGTGGAGCAAAGGGAAGTTTCCTAACTAATGCTTTCCATCAAAGCAAGAATTCATTGACAAATTAATTTTTTGCTTGTTTTAGTTTATATAGATCATCAACTGTATATTTTCTATGATATAAGTGGTAAAATATTGGATGAACATTTTGGCTAGATCAAAAAATTTCTTGATCAAGTGATGGGGTAGTTGATAAAACCATTCCAAGGCCTCACCACCAAGACTCATGGGAAAAAGCTTCAATAACAACATTTTGTCATATTTGATGTCATGGCTTACTGCTCTAAAAAATTGAAGGTGTTCCATAGGATCACCTTATACCTTATATAACCAAACATTTGGCAATACAAATCTCATAGGATAAGGCCTATTTGTTAAATTTGGATCTATAAGTTCATTACATCAATCTTTGTAAGAATACTTTTTAGGTGTGCCTCCTTAAATAGAGGTTAATTATTGTTTGAACCTGTAGTTTTCTTTTGCTAACTATTCCAACCTAACATTTATATCCTGGAATTCAAGATAAGGTACTGAGGGTACTATAGACTGATATTGAGGGTTAGTTGAAGGGTAATACTGAGAACTTTGATGGGATGATCCAAAAGGGGTCACTATGTTATTAATTTTGGGGTTATCTTGGAAAGGCATGTTAGTATGAATATGATTTTAGATGATATATGCATACTATAGAATGGGTTAGAAGCAACCACATTCAAAGCATGAGGTATACTAGGGAGAACATCCACATGTTGGACTTGTGGATAGCTTAGGTGTGGAGAGACTAGAGGGTTTAGCCTGAGTGGCTCTATGTTAGAGGGTATAGATCCAAAATTCCTTGAGGAGGACAAGATTCTTAGCAATCTACCTCCTAAAGTTATGGTAGCAATCAAGTCTCACTATTGAGCACTCATAAGGTTTGATCTTGGTTGGTGCAAAAGTTCTACAAAAGGTTCTTTCCTAGAAGAGTGAGGTCTTTCTTCTACTTTAAAAGCAACTTCCATGGTTTCTTTGTGTGCTTGGGTAGTTTTCACTATCGAAAAGGAGATTATTTTAGAAAAGGAGCCATCCTTAGTAGGTAGGTGATAACGTTACATTATCATAAAATCTCTTACTTAAGGATAAAGGTAGTACGATACTTTTGGTTGATGAATTTTTATCGTAGGCTTGCATGTGTTGATGCATGGAAAAAGTTGGTAAATGAATTTATCAAGAGGATATCAATAATTATAGAGGGTATTATTGATATCATACCTAATATCAATGTTAACATTTGATATTAAATTAAATTAATTTGACAATTAATTTATTATATTTTCTTAATGTATGTTTTAAACATTAGAAAAACATTTAAACTAAAACAAAGGAGCTTTAATTATAAAAAGGGATAAGTTTATGTATCTCAAAAATTTAAAAAAAAAATTAAGCACTTTTATAAACCTTGTAAAATGGGGGGTTCCTTTTATTTAAAAAGAGGGATTAAGTGATTAATAGAATACATTACCTTTTTAATTAAAAAGTGGTTGGCTATTCTATTGATATGGATCTTAGAAAAAAATAATAGGTAAGATATAATCATTGCCAACCTTGGGGTCAAACAAAAATGGGATACAAGAGAAGAATGAGCATGAAAAAAACCAAAGTAAAAGATGGATATACTTTATAGTTGCAAGATTATTGTAGTTGTAAGTGCTTTGGCCTCTCTTTGAGAGGTCCAAGGTTCAAACCCCACTCAATATGAGGGGACTGGGACCCCTCATTAAAACCTTGTGTAAACTCATTGAAAAAAATATGGATATACTTTGTTGGATAGCTAAAAGAGAATAGATTTCAAAAGCTCAAGAGGCATGAGCATGAAAGTTATAATATTTCTTTCGACTTGCTAGAGTAAGACTCGTAATTTGGTCTCCCTGAATACTTTTGTATTTTTTTATTAGGTAAAAGAAGGGGTTTTTAAAGGGTCCCCGAACCTTTTACAAGAGGGGTTTTGAAAGGCTCCCCCAAACCTTATATTTAGCCATAAAAAAACTAAAATAACAAGCTACCCTGACTTAAAATATTCAGTGAGCACGGGGGCTAACCTAAAATAAAGTTGCCCAATTTAAAATATCCAATGAGCATCGGAGGTCAACCTAATCCAGAGCATGATTTGAATATAAAATTCAAATTTGAAACTGGGCACTCTCTCGCCTGAAACACATAATTTAAAACTAGGTGCCAATAATTTGAAATTTGAAGTTCCCACCCAAATAAAACTTTCTTGCCCCGTAGGAAGAACACACAGCAGCTAGGATAGAAGAAAAAATGGCCACATAGAGGACAACAAGTTTTTTAAAGGATCCAAAACCTTTACACAGGGTTTTACCAGGAACCTAGAATCTTGAGTAGAACTAGCCTTGAAGAGGACCACAGGATTTTGAAGAGGACCAAAACCTTATACACAGGGTTTTACAAGGAACACAGAACCTAAGATGAAACAATCTCGTCCAATGAGAAAAATAAACCACTAAAACAAATATTTGAACCAAAACTTTTTGCCCAAAAAGAAAGAATGGAGCCCCCAACCAATAGATTTGTCCAAGATATTTTCATATGCTGGGAAAATAAAAAATTAAATTGTCCTACTTGGAATGGGATAACATGGCTGCAAATTCTTGCTCGATAAGGGAATCAAGCTAAGAAACAAAATCACCTTGCAACAATCAGCAGAAAAAACAAACTCCTATTGAGAAGTGGGAAAGCAGAGCACTAGCCATAAGATCTACTAGTTAGGGTAAAGATACCGTTGGAAATCACTAGAAGATCTTCTTACAAGCTACGGGCAAGAAAATAGATACCTCATACTACAAACAAACCAAACCCCCAACAAACTAAGAGCTCGATCACCCATTCTCGCCAAACGTAGGGTCAACAACATAGGGCTTTACCAGGAACCCAAAACCTTGAACCTTTACCAGGGTTTTACCAGAACCCAAATGCAATGACTGCTAGAATAAGCAAATCCCAATGATAATTGAAGGCACAAGGTCTCCCCCATATTATTTGTGTCAAGGAAGAAGGAAGACAAAAAATTCAAAGAGAGAGACCCATCTAACAACAACCACATCTAGCAACCAGAAGATCTTCTCCCCATAGGTTTGAATACTTATGTATTATATGACCATTGTGCTTGTAATTGTTGTTTGTATTGGAGAATTTTTATACATGCATTGCTCCTTAGAATGGATTATAGAAAAACATTATATCTAGTATGTCTAGCTTTCATTAATGTCATTTATGTCATAATGGTAGAAATGACCAATCTAGACAGCCTTCTGATTGTTGTTATAGCCTACTTAGAATCAGATGTTCAATACTTCGTTATCCTAGTGGATCCATCTAAAAACTTGAGCAGAGAAAATATTTTTTGAAAATGTAATTTGGGTTGTCTGCTTGAGAATATAATGTTGGGAAAGGTTGATAAAACATTTTATAGTGTCATCAGGAGCATTAGACCAATGAATTAGTTTTACCTATGATAGCATCGTAAAAGACAATGAGAAGCTATTAACATATGGTTTGAGGCTTTGTAATATTTTTGGGTGTTAGTGGATGGAATATAGAATACTATCATTGAGTTATATTGTGCCTTGAGTATTGTTCAAACCACTATATTAAACTCCTTTGAAATTACTCTAGTTAAGCCCAAGTAGTCAGTAAAAGGTGTGCATCTATTATTGATAGAGAACATTAGGAAAAAATACCCATGCTATTGATAGATGGTATTTTTAGACATTGCTATCAACTCCTAATTAAATATTAATTAAGCTTGAAACTTGTTCTTATATCCTTTGATTCCTTTAAGTATACAAATCCCTTCTAAATTGTACTAGAAAAGAGGATTGTTGTTGTAGGATTTGATATTAAATGGATATGTTAAAAATTTATAGATTACTCTATGTTAAAACATTAAAGAGTCTTGAATATTATAATGAAAAGTATTCTAATTGGAAAGCTTTGGATAATTTTGATTAGTGAGTTAATTATTTTCCATGTTAAATAAGAATTTTAAATGGAGTTTTTTATTTATGAAACTTTAAATAAAAAGGGTGTAGAATTTTTATATATGTTTGATGATCATATATAGTTTACAAAATATAATTGTAAATGCTTCAACTAGTATTATTCGTATTAGTAATTACCTTTTTATTTATTATCCAAATGGATTAATAACTAAGGGTTTATAGGATATTGAAAGTATAACTATATTGGTTTGTTAAAATGAATCATGGTGATTAAATTGCAAGAGAAATTCTATATTAAAGAGTAATTGTACTTATGGGATTATGTTGGGAGAAATTATGCTTTGAAAATTGTAAATGGATTTAATATGGACAAGAAAGTGTTCATAATTGAGGGAAGTATGGGATTCCCTCTATTAAATATATATATATATATATATATATATATATATATATATATATATACATTGTATGTATTTTAAATATTTTTCTAGATAAATACTACTTGCATATTAGAAATACATTTGGATGATCAAAGAGTTAGCATGTTCCCTTATTTCATCTTCACCGTACACTCAAGAAAGAAGGACCAATGAGAATTATGTTAAGGGAAATATAGAATACATACTTGTATTAAAATAATTGAAATGTAATGATTCTTTGTATGAGGTTTTTGTTAGAGTTTTTCAATCATGAAGAGATATACAAAAGTGTATTGTGATTTGATGATAATTTGGTTATTGAGGAACTCATGTTCTATAAGAGCTTGAAAACATTTATTGTTTGTAAATGAAAATGGTGTAGTAGACTATGAATTATGGTTTATGATTGTTCCTTTTAGATTATGTAATATTCTTTTATTATTGATATAAAGGAAATAGAAAATTCTAAGATTATAAGATGGAAGTATTTAAATATCAAATTCTTAGTAAAATCCTATGATGTTTAAATTTAGTATTTCATTTCCTTTTTGAGATATTTTTGGTTATTTAAAATGTTATACTCATGGTTTGGAAGGGTATATTTAGGGGGTATAAAATTTAGAAGCCATATTAAATTCATTAAGTAAGATGAACCCCAAGTCTTGGGAGGAGTTGCAGTGAGGCAATACCCAGGTGATTGTGAATGTTACACATTGAACGATGAGGCTCAGATGTACCTAAAGTGATGATAATTTGGGGAAGTTCTAAGTGATGAAGCTTGAAATTATTCCTAGTAGTGAGCTCTAGTAATCATTCACAAGATAGTATAGTGATGGCACCTTGAACAGTGAGGATCAGATGGCCATGCTTATTAATAGGTGAATCGTAATAACCTTAGTTAGCCATGGAGGCATAGTAACTAAGCACTAAGACATTACACTAGATTAATTATACATAGATAAATTTATGTAGAACTTAGGAAAAGGCATCCCCTTTTTTTAAAATAAATTTAAAAGGATAATCCCTACATCATGGTCAAATTATCCTATACCGGTGAGGGTGTGGAAAATATGGATGGATCACTTTTGGTATCTTTTATAAATTATGAGGTTTAGAAAATTGAACCCCATAAATATAGGATGTTGGCCACTCCTGTCCACTCAAGTGTCATCTACAACGATAATATCTCAAAATGCGGTTATGCCTTTTGATATTGAAAAAATTTAGGACATCTTTGTGAACCTTGTTTGTAATTAAAAAAAAATCTCTCTCTTGGGTTCATTTTGTTGGGTTTCTATAGTTGGTATTAGAGCTCTAGGTCATAGGACTAGGAGCTTCCATGGAAGGAACCAAGTAAATTCTTGACTTGATGTGAGACTTTGGGAGACTTACCCCTCTAGGGACCTTAACTTGATTTGGGATAAATAGGTATTGCACACTATCTAAAAGCAATAAAACCAAGGAAAAAAAAGCCTAGAGAGTATAGTCTCTTATTTGAAATGGCACCTTATGATGAGGCAAGTGTGACCATGATCATTATTAGGTGAGTGAAAATGATCTAAGTTAGTTCATGGGGGTGATGAAACTAACTAAAGTTAGAAGTACAATTTTGAAAAAATTATAACCTAACCCAAATCCTTTTGTGGCCAAGAAGAATGGCACCTGTATTGAGGAGAGGAAGAAGAGGATCTTCTAAGAACTCAAGGTAAGCTAGGTAGGAAGAATTTAAAGCTAGACCCTGAGAACAAAGACAAACTAAAATTTCTAAGAATTCCAGTAGTGATGTGGAAAATCTTAGAACTATAGTTTCATTGCTACAATATCAAATGGAGTAACAAATAAAATTATTGAAAATATTTGTTAATAAATAATCCCATATTAGGAATTTTTAGGGAAGGCAAGAAGAGAATCTTGCTAGAGAAAACAAGGCAAATCTCAAATTGAGGTAGAGCTTGCCAAAGACTTGAATAATATCAAAGTACCTAATTTCAATGGTAGAGAAGGAGGTGATTCAGTAGAGTCTTGGTTGAATGAACTGGAAAAAAAAATTCATGAAGAATTATTCTTCAAAAACCCAAATAGTATGGGCTACCCTTCATCTACAGGATGTAACTTTGGAATGGTGGAACACATTCAAGGCTGGTAAAAATATCCAAGCAATGAATATTCAATGGGATAATTTTGTTAGAGCATTTAAGAAAATATTCTTATAGGATCAATATTATGTAGATATTTTTGAGGATTTCTCTACACTCCAAAGGGTACAATGACCGTGGAGTTGTATTACCAAATATTTGTGAAACTCTTGAAATATGTTTCTAAGTATGAGGTAAATGAACAATTAAAAGTGCATAAATTCATCTTGGAAGTGGATCCTAAGATTAGAACAATGATTAACCTACTCAAACCCAAGATCCTTCAGAAAGCATATGATTTGGCTCGATTGGAAGAGGCCAATATGCAAACAAAAAAATTATTCTTCAACTATGGAGGGTTGATAGAATGAGAGCAATAGGAACTCAAAAAAAGAAAAAGTGTTGGGTTTATATGGGACAAAGAGCATTACAAGAATAATAAATGTAATCAAAACTTCAAGAATAAGAATAATGGGAACCAAGGGAATTATAAGAAAAAAATTCAAAAAAATAATAATTCTAACCTTCGACCTCAAAAATAGACTGAGTCGGCACATAAAGAGAGAACAAGAAATAAAGGGTAGGAAAGATCTTAGGCACCTAGGAGAGATTATTTCATTTATGAGGGTTTTCATTATGCAAATAAGCATCCCCAATGACCAGAGTCAAGTAATAGAGCCAAAGAGGAACCATACCGAATCTATGCAACCATCAAAAGTCAGATACTGGATAGGGTTAAATTCCTAATTTCATATTAAACAGAGGTAAATGAACAATTAAATTAACATAATGATTTTAACATAATATATAATATTTTATACTTTAAGGATAGGGTTAACATAACCAAAACTAGGGTTAACATATGAAAATACAGGTTAAATTGAGAGAAATCTTGAAGAAAATAATGATTTTAACATAATATATAATCTTTTATACTTTAAGGATAGGGTTAACATAACCAAACCTAGTGATTTAAGGAGACTAATTATGTAAGAGGTACATAGATCTCCTTATTCTGCTAAACTTAGAGGGGTAAAGATGAGAGAAAACATGAAAAAAACCTTTTATTGGTCATGAATGAGACAGGGTACCACTAGTTTCATTGATAGGTGTTTGGAATGTCATAAGGTTAAGGCAAAACATCAGCATCCAATAGAAAAATGGTATCCATATGATATACCTATGCATAAATGACAATTTATATCTATGGATTTTATTATGGGATTACCTAAGATTAGGTATCAACATGATGTCATACTTATGGTAGTCAACAAGTTGACTAAGGTTGCACATTTTATACCAAGGGAACATCAAGGATGATGTGGCAAATAGGTTTTCCAAGGAGATATTTAGGTTACATGGGTTTCCTAAAGTGATCATATCAGACAAAGATTCTAGGTTTACATCAAAATTTAGATAGGCTCTTTATTGTGTGGTGGGCACAAAGTTGAATATTATTTTTGCATACCATCCAAAAATAGATGGACAAATAGAAAGGGTAAACCAAGTTTTAGAGGATATGCTTCACATGTGTTGCATGAACTAAAATTCTAAGCAGGAAGATTTTTTGCATCTAGTTGAATTTGCATATAATTATGGGTATCATGCATCCTTGGAAATGGCTCTGTTTGAATCCTTGTATGATAGAAGATGCAGAACACCTCTATCATGGGATAATCTAAAATATCTGGTGGTGATTAGATCAAACACTATCAAAGATATGGAGGAGAAGCTCAGAGTGATTTGGCTAAGGCTCAAGGAAGCAATCGATCTCCAGAAGAGCTATGTTGATCTAAAAAGATCCCAAGGAGAAAGACAAACTGAAAGTTCTAAGAATTCCAATAGTGATGTGGAAAATATTACAACTATAGTTTTTTTGCTACAATATCAGATGGAGCAACAAAGAAAAATATTGGAAATACTTGTTAATCAAGAATCCAATAACAGGAATCTAAGGGAAGGCAAGAAGATAATCCTACTTCAGAAAACTAGGAAGGAAAAGCTCGAATTGATGCGGATCTTGCCAAAGACTTGAAGAATATCATAGTACCTAAGTTCAATGGTAGAGAAGGAGGTGATTTAACATAATCTTGGTTGAATGAACTAGAAACATATTTTTCCATGAAGAATTATTCTTTGGAAAACCAAATAGTATGGGCTACCCTTCATCTACAAGATGCAACTTTGGAATGGTGGAACACATTCAAGGCTAGTAAAAATATCCAAGTAGTAAAAATTCAATGGGATAATTTTGTCAGAGCATTTAAGAAAATATTCTTATTGAATCAATTTTATGTAGAGAATTTTTAGGATTTCTCTACACTCCAACAGGGTACAATGATTGTGGAGTTGTATTACCAAATATTTGTGAAACTATTGAAATATGTTTCTAAGTATGAGGTAAATGAACAATTAAAAGAGCATAATTTCATCTTGGGAGTGGATCCTAAGATTAGAACCATGATTAACCTAATCAAACCCAAGAACCTTTAGAAATCATATGATTTGGCTTGACAAGAAGATACCAATCTACAAACAAAGAAATATTTCTTCAACTATGGAGGGTTGATAGAAGGAGAGCAATATGAACTCAAAAAAATAAAAAGTGTTGGGTTTATGATATGGGACAAGGAGCGGAACATGAAAAGTAAAGGGAACCCAAAGTTTTGGAATAAGAACAATGGGAATCAAGGGAATTATAAGAAAAAAGTTCTAGAAAAAGAATAATTTTAGCCCTCAACCTCAAAAGCAGACTGAGTCAACACAAAAAGAGGGAACAAGGGAGAAAGAGCAGGAAAGACCTTAGGCACCCAAGGGAGGTTGTTTCATTTGTGGGGGTCTTCATTATACTAATAAGTATCCCCAATGGCTAGATTCAAGTAATAGATTTGAAGAGCAACCCACCGAATCTATGCAACCACCAAAAGTCAAAATCTAAATGGAAAAGCACTCCCATGTTATTTAATGATCTGTGGAAGTAGTTTGTTTGAATTGAATGGAATTTTTTTTGAATTGAGGAGGCATTTATATGATCTACAGATACTGTGATATTTATCTCAAAATTTAATCTTCTAAGGCATTATGAAGCCTTGGCAAAATTAAATTGGGAAGAATATGATCGACACTGGAGGCTAGTGATACAGGTGCTAAGGAAAAATCAAACTCTATGGAAACTTGTCTAAATGTGAATTTTATGTCCCTCAAGTTCAATATTTGGGACATAACATATCTATGAAAGGGATTGTTGGAGATCCTATGAAATTTGAAGTCGTTTTGAGTTGGCCTACACCCACTAATGTGTCAAAATTTAGAAGCTTCATGGGCATCACTAGTTACTATAGGCATTCTGTGAAGGACTATATAAAAATTACATATTATATTACCAACCTTCAAAGAAACGAAAAGGATTTCAAAAGGAACATATAAGTGTGAAGCCACTTTTGAAACTTTGAAGAATAAGTTGATGACAACACCAATTCTCAGGATATCATATCCTCTTGGAAATTTTACAGTGTGTACAAATGCTTCCTTAGAAGATTTGGGAGGGGTATCATCCCAAAATGAAGTTGTAGTAGCATATGAGTCTATAAAAATCAAGAAGCATGAACTAAATTATGCTACACATGACCTATATCTAGCAAAATTTGTGCATATTCTTAAGGTCTGGAGACATTATTTTTTGGGTAAACCTTTTGAGCTAAGGACAAACCATCAAATTTTAAGATATATCTTTACTCAACCTATGTTAAATGCAAGACAAAGGAGATGGGTAGAATTCCTAGATAAATATAACTTTGGTATCGAATATATCAAATAAAAAGAGAATAATGTTGCAAATGAATTAAATAGGAGAAGGCACATAGCAACATTAACCCGAATTCATATAGAGTTGATGTATAAAGTCAAGAAAATGCAGTTACAAGATCAGTATTGCATTGAAATTTGGATTAAAATTGAGAGAAATACTAAAGAAAATAATTATTTTAACATAAAAATTGGTCTTTTATGTTTCAAATATAGGGTTATCATACCCAAAACTAGTGATTAAAGGATACTAATTATGCAAGAGGCACAAATATCTCCTTATTTTTCTCATCCTAGAGGGGTAAATATGAGATAAGACATGAAAAAAACTTCTATTGGTTAGGAATGAAACACGATATCACTAGTTTCATTGCTAGGTGTATAGAATACCAAAATTTTAAGGTAGAACATCAACATCCAATAGGAAAATTATATACACATGATATATCTATGCACAAATGATAGGTTATATCTATGGATTTCATTATGGGATTACCTATGACTAGGTATCAACATGATGCAATATTTATGGTAGCTGACAAGTTGACTAAGTTTGCACATTTTATACTAGGGAACATTAAGGATGATCCGTTGATTGTAGAAAATAGGTTTACCAAGGAGATATTTAGGTTACATGGGTTTCTTGAAGTGATCATATTAGATAGAGATTCTAGGTTTACATCAAAATTCGGGTAGGCTCTTCATTGTGTAGTGGGCACAAAGCTGAAAATTAGTTTTGCATACCATCCAAAAATAGATGGATAAATGGAGAGGGTAAACCAAGTTTTATAGGATATGTTTCACATGTATTGCATGAACCAAAATTTTAAGTGGGAATACTTTTTGCATCTGCTTTAATTTACATATAATAATGGGTATTTGAAGCCTTGTATGGCAAAAGATGCGGAACATCTCTATCATGGTATAATCTAGAAGATCAGGTGGTGATCGAATTGAACACTATCAAAGATATGCAGGAGAAACTTAGAGCAATTCAACTAAGGTTCAATGAAGTAGTTGATCGCCAAAAGAGCTATGCTAGTCTAAAAAGGTCATCAAGAGAATTTTGTGTGGGAGATAGAGTTTTCTTGAGAGGAATACCTATGAAAAGTGCCATCAAGTCAACTAAATTACATCCTCATTTTCTTGGCCTTTTTGAGATCATTGATAGGATAAGTCTTGTAGCCTATAGACTCACCTTATCACCCAACCTATCAAAGATCCATGATACTTTCCACATATCCTTGCTTAATAAATATGTTGTTGATCCTTCTCATGTTTGAAATATCTCTAAATTACAGATGGTAGATTCCTCAGCCATTGTGGTGAGACCAGTAAGAATTCTAGGCTTTCATTCTAAGGTTAAGAGGAAATGAACACTAGATCAATGCAAGGTCCAATGGGACCACTATTCTAAAAATTGTGCAAAATGGAAAAATGCTAAGAAAATGAGGAAACAATTCCTATATTAATTTATTTGAATAAAATACACATTTTATTTTTTAGGAAAGATATAGGACTATGTTTTGTCTAGGGGAGTATGTAATAGCCCTCCTTGGTAGGACTTATTCTTGATATCTGATTATGTATTGATGTGTGGATATCTAATGCTTAATCTTGTTTTATGTTATCAAGATATGTGGTTAACTACATTTTATGCTTTGATTATATTATGTTTAGAATATGGTATTATTGATGAAAATTATGGTTGTAGGACCAAGTACTCTCACGGATGGATTGGTATGGGACAACCACCAAAATTGGGAAACAAAAAGGGAAATGATGGTTGATGATATTTTCATCGACAACTCAAGGGTGAAAGAGAACCCTCATATAGATGCATTGCATAATTGTGTGTTTGGTTAGTTTTCACTATCGTCAAGGAGATTGCTTTGGCAAAGGAGCCATCCTTAGTAGGTCGGTTATAATGTTACATTATCATAAAACCTCCTACTCAAGGACAAAGTAGTATGATGCTTTTGGTTTATGATCTGTTGATGCATGGAAAATTTTGGTAAATGAATTCATCAAGAGGACATCAATAATTATAAAGGGTATTATTGATATCATACTTAATATTAGTGTTAACATTTGATATTAAATTTAATTAATTAGACAATTAATTGATTATATTTTCTTAATGTATGTTTTAAACATTAGAAAAACATTTAAATTAAAACAAAGGTGTTTTAATTGTAAAAGGGGTTAAGTTTATGTATGAGAGAAATAAAAAATTAAGCACTTTTATAAACCTTGTAAAATAGGGGGGTTCCTTTTATTTAAAAGATGGGATTAAGTGCTTAATAGGAAATATTACCTTTTTATTTAAAAAGTGGTTGGCTATTCCATAGATATGGATCTTGGAAAACAATAATAGGTAAGAGAAAATTGTTTCCAACCTTGGGATCGAACAAAAACGGGATAAAAGAGAAGAATGGGCATGAAAAAAACTAGAGAAGAAATAAAAGGCAAATATACTTTTCTAGATAGCTAAAAGTGATTGAAATTGAAAAGCTCAAGAGGTGCTAGCACAAAGGTTATTATATTTCTTTCCATTTGTTGGAAGGTTTAGAAAGGAGGGATCACTTTTGGCATCTTTTCTAAACGATGAGGCTTAGAAAAGTGAACCACAAAAAAATAGGACGATGGCCACTCCTATCCACTTGAGTGTCGTCTACATCGACAAGATCTCAAAATGTGGTTATGCATTTTGATAGTAAAAAATATTGGGACATATTTGTGAACCTTGCTTGTAATTAAAAAAAATTATTTCTCTCGTAGGTTAGTTTTTTTGGGTTGTTACAAATGCAATATGAAAAAAAATGATGCAAAAGACAAAGTATTATCCTATATGCAATTTGACTTTTGATGATTTGCTATCTATGTTGTAAATGAGATTTTTTTTTCTTTTATTATGAAGACAAGGGTGTAAGAATGGTGAAATCACACAAATTAACCTAAAGCAAGGCAACATGTGATATAATTATTATTTCCTAGGAAAGTGAGATAAAGTGTTAGCTAGACTAAAGATTCTTTTGGTTTTTATTTTAATTTATTATGCTAAAAGGATAAACAACAAAGAAAAACAAACAAATATATATATATACTATGAACTAAAAAATTGGCAGATCAGGAGTACTTACCTATTCTGGTGTCTGGTTCAAATATGTTGTTTGTAATTGAATATGCTTCATATGCGAATATGCCATCTAGAATACTTTTAGTTGGTGGATTCATGAATACTTGTAAAAAAATAGAAAAATATAAGGATTATGATTTGGGGGTTTGTCAAATAGCAAGGATATTTTTTCTTCCTAATTGGCACAATTAGGCCCTCTGTTTATACAAAAATTGAGGTGCCTTACCTTGGATAATGGATGTAGAGAGATTTGAAATGAATACATCAGCTAGAAAGTCTATAGCCAGTAGATTCACTATTATAATGGAACTACTATGATAATAGATATATTGAGAAACACAGATTTCTTATATTATCAAAAAGATGCACAGGGACAAGTTTGATTGGATTGGATCCTAAGATGATAAAAAATTTGAGTCTTCTCAAAGATATGGTGAATACTTTGTT
This sequence comes from Wollemia nobilis, assembly GCA_028583015.1. Taxonomy (NCBI): domain Eukaryota; kingdom Viridiplantae; phylum Streptophyta; class Pinopsida; order Araucariales; family Araucariaceae; genus Wollemia; species Wollemia nobilis. The sequence continues at coordinate 1,559,949 of JAQPPZ010002816.1, forward strand.
TGTAATAGTTACAAGTAGAAAATTCCCTCTAGATATTGAAATAGATAATGATTGCTAATTTGATAGAATGAGGGCATGACCATGCTATGCAAATACACCATCTAAAATGAGTTGGTCGATGGATTCACTCAATTCATCAATGGAATGGAAAATCTGATCATGGGATAGCTATAAATGTCCTCTACTAGTGTGATGGGGGTTTTGGTGGTTGTTTCTATCCTGTAAGAGCTTCCTAAGACATTCACAAGATCAATAGAAGAAAATCCTTCAAAAAAATAATAATGATAAGATTTTTAAGACAAATAACATAAGCATACATTTTATAGATTCTAATTCTAAAGCACAAAATAACAATTAGAATAAAATTTGCTAATAAACAACCAAAGAATATCACTGAGCTTTCAATCGTGAGTGTTTTCTTTCCTTCCTTTGGGGCTAAATCATGCAATGACTCCATGAGGAAATTTTGGTAGCACTCGTTACTTGCTTAGTTTGATTGCAATTTGGGTAGAACTTCATTGCAGAAAAATTTTATCCTTGAATGCTACCCAAGGGGTCAATTAATAGAAATTGACCCTCTAGAGGTTTCCCAAGTGGGAGGAATGAGGTGGTTGGTATGCTAGTTGGTTTGGTTGGTGGTAGGGTTGATTTGCTATTGATTGAAGCTTGTAATCAATTGCCCCTTGATTTGGGGTCCTCTTTGGGCAAGTAGGGAGTGGAATGAAATCATCCACTTTTCCTACCTACCTTCTAATTACCTACAGTGGCAGAAGGGTGAACATGCAAGACTTTTTGTCTTCACAAACTGCTTTAGGTGCAATTTAATTTTTCTCATGTCAAACATATATATGCCACCTATGTGAATACACCACCAGCATATTCATGACTTGACGTATTTGTGAGCTAGAGTATTTTTTAGCTTTCCAACGTATTCATAAATTTAACCATTATAGGTTAAGTTTGGTAGGGGATTTTGAAAATTTGAACTAGTTGCAAATACACTAACTAGAAAGTGTATTTGCTTTCTGGCGTATTCACTCCAATGTGGCATATTTGCACTCACAAATATACCACCTAAACTAAGTGGATTCATTTTTGAGCCATTTTGTCCATCAATTTGGGATCAAATATGGTCATGTCTATACTTATTGGAAATCTTATTTTGAGATATTTCCAATGGTACCAATCTTGTAAAATTTTGAGGTCATTTTATCAAGTTGTAAGGATAAATTTGAGGGGGTCTTTTTACCCCAAATTTAGGTACAAAATGGTTATTTGGTCAAGTCAGTCAAGGGGCGATGGGTGACATGTTGGGTGGCCAATTTATGGGGCAAAATTGGGTGTCTACAAGCTCTTTAAAACACTTATTTTTACAGGATTTTTTATAATTCCCAAGAATAAAATGGTATGGCTAAGAAAAATAAGAGGTTATGAGAGATGGTTAGATGTATATTGCATATCAAATAGATGAAGTCCAATTTTTGGGTGAAGTAGTTATGTAACTCATAACTCAATCTAATTGACTAGTGATAAGCCTAATGTATCTATCTTCCATATATTTAGATCCATTACATGTTCCTATATTTACAAAGATACACATAATAAGATTGATAGAAGATCCATTGTTGTATCCTTTTTGGGTATTCTAACACCTCCAAGGCTTATTGCTTGTATGATATTGTAAAATGAGATGTTATTTTTTGGAGGGATATAATCTTTGTTAAGGTGCTTCCATCTGCCCCTCGCATCCCACTGCCTATAATTTTGGCCAATGATTCCCCTCTCATTGATCCTTTAGTGGTTCTTACTTCTACCTCTAATATTCTCATTGGTATGATTTCAAATATCGTATTTTCTCCATTTCCATCGAGTATACACTACTAGGTACTACTAATTTGACTCTTATCCATTTAAATTATTCTCCAACACTTATAGATTTGGATCCTACAATAGATGAGCTTGATTCTTCCATGTCTTGCATGATGGTGTTAGATTTTGAGGTGAATGGTGAGACTAGGTTTAATACTCCATTATAGGCATTTAATGCTAATTCTACACAAGATGTGTCATAGTCATAAATGGATCACCTGATGGCCAAGTGGACTTAAACTCTAATTTAGGATTATTAGACCATTCTATATCAAAATAACCATTGGAAGATCCATATATGGTATTAGTATTGATGATTAATAATTTTGTAGATCCCATCACTTATTCTCAAGCCAAGTGTTCCCAAAGTGGGAGGATGTTATGCATGTTAAGTATGATATTTTGATGAATAGTTGGACATGGGATCTTATTCCTTTTCTAAAAGGAAATAATATTATTGACTATAAATGGGTCTATAAGACCAATTATGCTTTTAATGGTTAATTGAATAAGTATAATACAAGACTTATTTCTAAAGGATTTTCTTAGGAGGGAATTGACTATTCCAAGACCTTTGCTATAGTGTCTTGAATGGATTTTCTTTGGTTGATTCTCCATATTTCTATCTCTTATGGATATGAGGTATATCAAATAGATGTGAAGATTTCCTTTCTTCATGGTGAGCTCCAAGAGGATATTTATATATGACAATCATTGGATTTTGATCTTGATGGGCCCAATCCCTTGGTATATTGACTAAATAAGTCCTTGTATGGGATTACATATGCTTCTCATGATTGGTATGAGAATATTCTTTCTTAGTTATGAGTTCTAGTGATGAAAGGAAGATGATGATGCCTACACCAGGGAAAAGGATGATTATGTTTTGGTTATTGTGTTGTATATTGATGGTCTTCTCATCATAGGAAGCTCAATATCCTTGATTTAGGAGGTGAATTCATGACTTCATTAAAGTTTTGATATTGATTTATGTCTCCTTAATTATTGCTTGGGGATTCATATTTATTAGTCACCCTATAGGATCACTATTTCTCATCCCAAGTATGCTTTGGATCTTCTACAAAGGTTGAGGATGGAGGATTACAAACCTTCTTGGACTCCCTTTACTTTTAGTTTAAAATTGTAATCTGATTAAACTACTCCTTTGGTAGATTCCATTTGTCTTTATCAATTATTTGGGGCCTTCTCTATCTCACATACACTTTACCAGATATTATATTCATTATTAACTATTATTCCAAGTATATGCAAGCACCTTGTGAAAGTCACTAGAGAGTGGCCAAGTGAATGCTTTAGTATACCAAAGGTACATATAGATGTGATATGGGAGAAAATTTACAATGGACAAAGGAAATAGAAGACAATCACAAAACTTGATATTCCATTGATAACAGACGCCTATAAATAGGCATTTACAAGACATGAACGGATAAGGGTGCATTCAATAATAATGACACCTTAATCCATTGTAACAACTATCATTTATTACATTACACACCTAATTCCCTATCAAGATGGGAATTCACTACTTAGTTGGAGTACCTCTAATTTTGGTAGAATTTTTAATATATATTGGATTGGTGATTTGGACTTGTGGTGCTCCACAAATTCATTTATTTTTATCTTGTCTCTATACTAGTTTCTTAGTGTTAAAAAATGGTAGTCCACCATATATGTCTTCTATAAAAGCTAAATATTATGCTTCTAATGATGTCATAAAACATCTTTCATGGATGCTCATGATTTGGTAGTAGTATATTCCTCAATAATTTTGAGTCATCATTTATTATGGGAATCAAAGTTCCATCAAGCTTGTCTACAATCCAATGTTTCATCAATAGACTAAGCATACCAGCATTTGGATGCACTATGTTTGATGGCTTTATACTTGTGGGATGTTTGATCCAATCTATGTGTTATAAATAGAACAAATAGATGATATCCTAACCAAGGTTATGGTCAAGGTTTATTTTGTGTAATTGTTGGATTGTCTTGGATTAAGAGAGTCTCACTTAAGGGGGATAACTAATAAGAGTCTCTCTTTGTATCCCTTGTTTAGCTTAAATGGGATGACTAATACTCTCCATGTCCCTTGTTTAGCTTAAGAGGTATGTTGAAATATGTGGTGTTAAGTTTAACTTGAGGCCATGGTCAACATTTATATTATATTTATTGTATAACACTTTGGGCACTTGTACACCTTGTATAAGTGAGTTTATTATACTTTTTAATTAATAAAACTTAAGGTTAGTTCTTTAAGCTTGATCTAAAGGTCACATGTAATCGAGTATTTATACCCCTTAAGACTAACTATTTTGTTATTGGTTGGAGTGCTTATTATTTTTTTAGTGAGATTATTTTGACATCTGAATACACTCGTTCATATTATATTGTGTATTTGTGATTTTTTTACTTAATCTAGGTAATATGTTGATTTCATTCAATTTTTAAAAAGTATTATGAAATTCAACAAGTAATTCTATAGGTAGAATTATGTTTGGGTTTGCTACTTCAACTCCTTTCATTTCATGAGAGAAATATAATTCTTGGGAAAATTTAAAATGATACTCAAAATGACTAATCAAGCTTGATTTAATCAAATTTTCCCCCACCAAAGTATTGTACATGCTTATTTTTTGTGTTTCTTTATCCTTTTTTCACACATCCTAACCTTGTTCTATTTTTTATTTCTCTATTTATTTTAGTATTTTGGCCATAAACATGGAAATTGGAGAGGTTCATAACCCACAACATGATGCCAAACTAGATTCCAAAATGTATTTCTATAGATTTTGGAAGTGGTTGATATAGATCCATATCCATACATATTAGAGCATAAATAGTAGGCTTCCTTTCTTTATTCAAATAAAAAAATTCAATGAAATATCTTGTTGGCAATTTTGCCATATTAAATTTTTTGATAAACTTTGGCCTAAGTATGGAGCTTTAAAGCGGCAAAGAGCATGTGAAGGTGTTCAGGTTTTCGTGGGCCATAAATGGGGGCAATAAAATGGATGAAATAAGCTTTGGATATTTTATCATTGCATATCTTTTTTCTAGCTTTTCGATGATATATTATAATAGGCGATCGGGTCAGCGGATCAAAAGTTATGGCCCCGGGAAGCAGGACCAGGAAGCTCAATTTCGGGCCAGAAAATTGACTAAGTGGCAGACCCCGCCCGACTGCACTCATCCTCCCGACTACGCTCATACAAAGGCCCAAAATTTTTTAAGTGTTAGTGTTGTCACAACCCGACTTCGCAGCGAACCCTGACATCGTAGCAAAGTCAAGTTGCGCTCTTAGTTTTATGCGCATGTGGGCATTGTCAGTGAAGGACATTCCAAAAAAAATTCTAAGTGTTGGGTGTGCAACCCGAATTCACAGCGAAGTTGGGTTGTGCCCTCAAATTCATGCGTAGTTGGGCAGCTCACTTGAAGAAAACGGTTAAGTGCTGGGACTGCCCGACTTCGTAGCGAAGTCGGGCTTTGCCCTGGAAGAAGGGCGTAGTTGGGCATCCCATCATGGTATCTCTAGAAAAATGACTAAGTGTTGAGCTGCCCAACTTTGCAGTGAATTCGGGCTTCACTCACTGACCTGTGCACACTTGGGCAAAGAACGTTGAAACCTCCCCAAAAATTTTCTAAGGCATGGAGGCCTTCCCAACTGCGCTACTTCCCCCCTGCGCTGCCCGATTGCACTCCAATTTTGGGTGAAGTCGGGCAAGAGAGAAAATATGAGCTCCTAAGGCAGATTTTCCCCCTTATTAGATGCTAACAAGTGTCTAGCCTTGAGATTCAAGTCAAAGATGTGACAGAAGATGTGTCGCCAGGGTACCGGACAGATGAGCGTGAACTGATAGATTATACCGCATCTGCCCCCATTCAAACTGACTCAACTTCCCACCTATCAGATTTCCATGGAGCTGTCATGTTTTCAGGAGGACCTTGCTGCAAGTACATTCTTTACCCGCAGAGGTCAACATCAACCAGTTTTATCAGCTTTTGCAGCTTTTTTCAAGTCTGGGATTCTGTGCCCAAAATGTAATCGCGGGGGGGAATTGCGCTATAAATAGCAGCCTCATTTCATTATACAAAGGGGTGGAAGGGAGATATATTGCTAGAGGACTCTGCTATGATGGACCATATTCTAATTAATTCAAAGCATCCTTGGCTCTGCTTCTTGTCTCTGTCTTTTATGATGCCTTATGCCAAGTATTTCTACTTCTTGTCCATTTATATTTCTGTCTGTCTGAATTCTGAATTTTGGATTTGGGCATTGGTTATTATTTGGATCTGGAATACAAAATAGAAGGATACATAGGATAGAATCATAGTTACAATTTCTATTACATGCTTTATTTTAATTGTTGTTGGTTCGGATGTAAATTTGCGATCGTGCTGCTTGTTCTCCCCCCACCCGAAACGCATGATATTTACATCTCTTTCTTGTTCCCTTATATTTTTCAATCTCTTTCCAGTTTCCTTTACCCCCTTTTTTAATCTCTTTCCTGCACTCTTATCTAAAAACCCCCAAGTAGGTTAGGAAAGGAGTCGACCTTCTCTAGAGATTGGCATGGGGGGCATCCCTTCCTCCCATCCTTTCAATGTTGGTTTGCGGGTCTAGGGCGCACTGACACACCAAGTCCTTCCCAGGTGGCGGATCCATGGCCAATAGTTTTTGGCATGCCCGGTGGGATGAACAGTATCCATATTTTTAGGAAGCCCAAGTTTGGTGAATCTCTAGCTTGCCTTCATCTAGTAAAATCACCTGGTGACTTTGACTGAGCTGAAGATCCAGATTTCTTGATCTCAGGTGCCTTTTTTTTTAAGCTAATAGAAGACACCCTAGAGGAATCAAGGTTTTGTGAGTAGCCTTGACCTCACAAGTGGAGAAATGAATGCTCACCTATAGTCTCCATATTTTTAGGAAGCCCGAGTTTGGTGAATCTCTAACTTGCCTTCATCTGGAAAAATCACCTGGCGACTCTGACTGAGTTAAAATATGGAAGCCCGAGTTGGTGAATCTTTGGCTTGCCTTCATCTGGAAAAATCACCAAGGCAAATCCCTCATACTATGCAAAGCCCTAGAATGCAGCTGTGTGGAGCTCGAGAGGCAGATCTCGTCCAAAGTCACCAGTGGGAATATGCAAACACCGCCCAAATGATGAATAATATGGTTGCTTGCAGTTTCCATCAAGAGATGGGCCAAGAGGAGGAATAAAATCTAGTGGCAAATTCTAAACACAAAGAGGGCACATTTTTGCACCCTTTTGTGTCATAGGGCATAGCACGCAAGCATTCATCCAAAGCCCAATAAGCATGCCTCACAAGGAGGCTGATCCTGAGGAGACCCCGGCAAAAGGCCCATCATCATAAAGCTCCTGCTATCGCATCAAGGAGTTGGAGGAACTCACGCTCGAGAGCCCACAGGTGGTGGACTATTTAGAGTGGTGTTATTGGCTCCAACCATCACCGCAATTGGTACCCAAAGAGAGCTCTTGTATGGAAAATCTGCTTACCACATTTTTCATCAATTGTATGGGTACCGGCATGAATGATAACCTGCCATGTTGCACCATTTTTGTGACCTAACAAACTTTGGGAGGCCAGTCGTACTTCAAAGATCAACTAAAGTACAATCAGATCTGGTCTGAACACTGTAGGTTCATCGGATAGGCAACCAAAGCTAGATTTGTGTTGGTGACATGTCAATCATGTCGTAAACTTTTGTGTAAATAATATAAATAAGTCGACTAGTATGCTAGGTTTTAGTTGTTTTCTTACTTTAGTTTGTGCAGTGTTTTTTTTTTAGTATTCCAAGAGGTCCATGGGTGCCAAGGGTTTGAGAAAGAGGTTACTGCCGACAGTGAGTATGAAGAGTACGACGAGTGTGACTCTATTTCCCAATGGATAAAGGCCTACGTCCTCACATTGAGGTGATCTCAATGCCCCACGAGCCACCAAGAATGTTGGCAATTTTGCCACATTAAATTTTTTGATAAAATTTGGCCTAAGTATTTAAAGCGACAAAGAGCATGCAAAGGTGTTCGGGTTTTCACGGGCCATAAATAGGGGCGATAAAATGGATGAAATATGCTTTGGAAATTTTATCATTGTAGATCTTTTTTCTAGATTTACGATGATATATTATAATAGGCAATCGGGTCAGCGGATCAAAAGTTATGGCCTCGGGAAGCAGGACCAGGAATCTCAATTTCGGGCCAAAAATTTGACTAAGTTTCGGACCCGGCCGAATGCGCTCATCCTCCCGACTGCACTCATACAAAGGCCCAAAATTTTCTAAGTGTTAGTGTTGCTACAACCCGACTTCACAGCGAAGTCAGGCTGTGCCCTTAATTTTGTGCGCACTTGGGGAGCTGACGTGCAGAGATCTGAGCCCAAAATTTGACTAAGTATTGAGCGAACCCCGACTTTGCAGCGAAGTCGGGTTGCGCTCTCAGTTTTGTGCACACCTGGGCATTGTCATTAAAGGACATTCCAAAAAAATTTCTAAGTTTTGGGTGCGCAACCTGACTTCATAGCGAAGTTAGGCTGCGCCCTCAAATTTGTGCGCAGTTGGGCAGCTTACTTGAAGAAAATGGCTAAGTGCTGGAACTGCCCAACTTTGCAGTGAAGTCGGGATTCACCTTGGAAGAAGGGCGCAGTTGGGCAGCCCATCATGGTATCTCCAAAAAAATGACTAAGTGCTGAGCTGCCCGACTTCGCTGCGAAGTTGGGCTTCGCTCACTGACCTGCCCTGGCAAAGAATGTTGAAACCTGCCCAAAAATTTTCTAAGGCACAGAGGCTTTCCCAACTGCGCTACTTCCCTCCTACACTGCCCAGTTGTGCTCCAATTTTGGGCGAAGTCATGCAAGAGAGAAAATATGAGCTCCTAAGGTAGATTTTTCACCCTTATCAGATGCTGACAAGTGTCCAACCTCGATATTCGAGTCAAATATGTGACAGAAGGTGTGTCGCCAGGGTATCGGATAGATGAGCATGAATTGATAGATTATACCGCATCTGCCCCCATTCAAACTGACTCAAATTCCCACCTATCAGATTTCCATGGAGCTGTCACGTTTTTAGGAGGACCTTACTGCAAGTACATTTTTTACCCGCAAAGGTCAACATCAGCCGCTTTTGTCAGCTTTTGCAGCTTTTGTTAGGTCTGGGATTCTGTGCCCAAAATGTAATCAGGGGGGAAAATTGTGCTATAAATAGTAGCCTCATTTCATTGTACAAAGGGGCGAAGGGGGGACATATTTCTAGAGGACTTTGTTATGATGTACCACCTTCTAATTAATTCAAATCGTCCTTCTAAAAGTGAAAACCACGAAGCCATCTAAAAGTCTACCAATTCCTCCTGCACTAGCTTTTCCAGGATTCCCCCTAGAGGCTCCATTGGTATTGACTTTTCCATAATCCTTAGGAGGAGGCTATCAATTCCTTGTTCTTTCTATATTGCAATTACTAACATTCCCTTTAAGTTGGTTGCCCTTAGAAGAGTTAATCTTCAATATTTGTATCACTTGATCCCACTTTTTGTGGGATTTTTTGGGGTGATTAAGGATTTGTTGGACTGATTCAACTAAGTTCGCAATGGTCTTTTGCTAGATATAGTGAATATCATTTATTTCTTTATTGAAAATCTGGTTGTTCCTTTCATTCCAAATATTCCAAGGTAGAATGGTAGAACCCATCCAAACTAACTGCCTAATGAAATGATCAACACCCTCTTGTTTAGGCCAATCCCTCCAAAGTTTTCAAAAGTAGAAAAATTGGACCATTGTAAGCCAAGTAAGATGACCATTCTCCTCCATAGCTCAAATTCTAAGGTACACTCAATAAAAATATGGCTAAGAGTTTCCACGTTCCTTCCACACATTTCGCATCTAAAAGGGCTATGAAAACCACATTTCATAAGTTGCTCACTAGTTAGCACCCTACAATGCAATAAAATCCAAATAAATAACCTCACCTTAGGCTAGAGATTTTGAGCCCACAACTAAGAAAATATGTCATAAAATTGGTTGGAATTATTATGGCATAAGGCCAAATAACCTTGAGCAACTGAATACTCACCCTTAGTAGTTTTTTTCCATCCAAAACAATTTTTATCATGGGACCAAGAGAGATTTATCATATGCAATATGCATTGGATGTCTTGTCTTTGATTTTTTAGAATTTGAATAAGCTAGTCCTCAATATGGATCCAATATCTACCAACCTCTGAATTACCTATATGGTAGTGATAGTAATGAGCCACCTTTATCCAATTAGCTCGGTGAAGCTCCTCCATCCAAGGCCTCTAATTAGGAAATTGAGTTATCAAAGGCTGGTGACCATCCCAAGAATCTATCCAAAAATTTTCCTACTAACCATTATGAATGATCCAAAATAACTTTTTCTTAATCAAATCCTCACCAATCTTAAGAACCGTTAAAATGGAAGAACCTTTGGTAGGCAATTGATAGTGAACAAGGTCTTCAGAATTTTTGTTCTCAACATATTTATCATAGAGATTATTGGCCCAAAAGGCATTGGGTTATGTAAAATCCTCCAATACAATTTAGCAGCTAAAGCTTTGTTGTTATTACTAACAGATTGGAATACTAAACCCCCTTCATCCTTAGGAAGACATAAAGTGTCCCATTTCACCAAGGCCCGTTTTCTTTTCTCCTTAGTACCACTTCAAAGGAACCGATGATTAATTTGATCTAATTCTTGAAGAACAACATTTTGGATATTAAACATGGTCAAAACATAAATAGATATAGCTTGAAATAAAGACTTTACCAAGGTAATTCTACCCCCAAAATAAAGCCACCTATTGGTCCACTTTCCAATTTTCTTCTTAACTTTATCCAACAACCAATTTCAGTCTTTATCTTTCTATCTTTGAGTATTGATAGGGATGCCTAAATAAGTGATCAGAAGGGAGGTCTTATTATATCTTAATTTATCCAAGACCATGGATTCTTGTCTGGTAGAGCAGTGAAAGAAAATGACTTTAGACTTGTCTTCATTGATCAATTGCCCAATAGCCTTAGAAAAACAACTAATGATTTGCTTAATTTTAGAAGCTTCCTTAATTGTAGCTTTACCTAACAGAGTAGAGTCATCAAAAAATTGAATATGAGAGATAGACCTAGATCCATTAGCAATGGTAACTCCCTCAAGGGTTTTCTTATCTCTATTTTTGGTTATAGTCCTACCCAACCATTCAGCAATAATTATGAATAAATAACGGGAGAGGGGGTCACCTTGCTTAATACCTCTAGAAGTTGGGAAAATTTGTGAAGGCCTACCATTGATAAGAACTAAGTAGAATACTAAAGAGATACAACCCATGATCCAGTTCATCCAATCTTGAGAGAAACCAAATTGCTTCAAAACTTTGATAAGTGTCAATCCACTCTGTCATAAGCTTTGGATAAGTCTAAACAAATGAACATAGAAGGATATTTTTGTATTTCCATGGAATGGATGGCTTCCTAAGCAAGAACTATCTCATCCACTATTTGATGCCCTTCCATATAACCTCCTTGTTTAGGGGAAATAATATTATGCAAAAGAGGTTTCAACCTTTCTTCCATGATCTTAGTAATGATTTTGAGAAGAACATTACATAAAGCAATAGGTCTAAAATTTAAGATATTATAAGCCTCTTGAGCTTTTGGGACAAGAGTTATATAATTTTTATTGATAACCTTCAAAATCTCTTTGGCTTTCCTGGCTTCTTCCACCACCTCTAATAAATCAACATGAAGTATTTCCAAGAGCTCTTGGTAGAACTCAATAGGAAAACCATCAGGACCTAGGGTTTTCCCTTTTTGCATTTTAAAAACCACTTGTTGAAGCTTATTAATAGTGACAGGAGCAGTCAAAATAGATTTATCCTCAGAACTGATAAGAGAAGGGATTGCTTGAAGAAAATTTTATTGAGAAGTCGAGTCAAGGGGAGTAGCAACAAAAATATTGGAAAAGTAATTCACAACAATAGAGTTCATGCCATCCCAAGTGTAGAAAACCTCTCCAAAATATGAATTTAGAAAAGAAATAAAGTTGTGAGAACTTCGAGCTAGAAGATATTTGTGGAAGAAATTTGTGTTTTGATCTCCTTCTTTGAGCCATTGAATTCTAGATTTTTGCTTCCATAAGAGGAGTTCTCTATTTTCCTATTCCTCTAACTAAGGTGTGAGTCTAATTTCATCTATACTTCTACTCTCTGTAAGGCCATCTAAATGGATTTTCTTATTCAAATTTTCAAGTTGAGCAATAACTTCATGTTTTTGTGTTGAACATCCCCAAACTCCTTCTAGTTCCAAGTCTTGATTTTGGATTTAATATATTGCAACCTTTTGGAAAAATAGTACATCTTAGTCCCATATCTTAGTTTACCTTCCTTCCACCATTGTTGTAGTTGAGGTCTGAAGGAACTGTCTCTAAGCCACATTAACTGGAAATGAAAAGGAGAGAAACTCATATTGGTTTTCCAAATTTCCACCATGACTGGCCAATGATCTAAACCAACATTGTTAAGAGTCTTCACTTTAGGAATGTGACCATGGATTAAGAAATGATCAAATATTAGGAACCTATCTAATCTCTCCATGATACAAGCTAAGCCTTGCCTTCTATTAGACCAAGTCATAAGGCCATTATTTGACTAGATGTCCACAATAAGAAGGTTTGCAATATATTCATTCATGAGGTCAGTGCTCCTATCCAAATTTCTATTTCCCCTTATTTTCTCATCTATAGAGAGGATGGTATTGAAATATCCTCCTATCAAGATCCAAGCTTCAAGAAAATGAGAGATAATATAAGTTATATCCTTCCATTGTCTTCTCTTTTCCTTTAAAGAAGTCAAAGCATAAACAATTATGCAAAGCATAATTTGGTTGGAATGTCTAATTTGAATAGCAATAGCCAAAAGATACCAGTTTCCAACCATATGGTGAATAACTACCTCTTTTGGGTCTCAAAGGTAAGCAATGCCGCCATAATTCCCCTAAGAACTGAGGGAAACAACTTTTTCAGCTAACCATATTTTACTAGCAATTGAATCCATTTCCTCTATTGACATCTTTGTTTCTTGAAGGAAAACAAGATGATGATGGTTTATCTGAATCATTCTTCTAATTTCATTTTGTTTTGGAAGACTCCCTTTGAGTCCTCTAATATTCCAAGTGATGATCTTCATTAATACCAGGGCTAAAATAGTTGGTAAGGGAATTAATCTTACCTTCCTCTACAAGTTTTTCATCTTCTTTTACCATATATTGTTGATTGGTCTTGCGACCTACCTTTTGATTAGAATCCATCTTCAAGTTTTTTTCCTTGTTTCTTGACTTACTCCAATTGAATTCAGGATGTCTTCTAACCTTGAAGAATATGTGTACAAAGTCAAATTGTTGTTGGAATGTTCAACAGATTCTATCTTGGGACTTGTATTATTTGAAGTCTCACCATTTAAAATACTATTTTTCTTGTATATATTTTCTCCCTTTTTGTTGAAAACTTTGTTGGAAGTTAAAGCAGTAAAAAGGGGTAAAAAATTTGTTTACAACGGTAAGCTTTGGACCTTACCCTTTTACCTCCTTGGACGGCAGCTGACTAGGCAGATAGGTTGACTTGGATGGCAGCTGACTGGGCAGATTGGACGGCATGGACGGCAGGGAGTTCGACATCAATTTCCCTTCCTCCTTTCCTCCCTATTTTCCTTCATTCCCTATCTATTCCCTAAGTTTTCTAAGGTTGTTAAATTCCCTTCTATTTAAGCATTGTAAACTTTACATTGGTGTGGATTGATTAATATATTTCTAATTTCTATTTTGCTCCTAACTACCGTGCCACATCTGGTATCAGAGCGAGGTCGGAGAGGGCCCGCAGATCGAGACCGGAGGAACCTAGTAGCACGAGCACCGAGGCGAGGCCGAGTGGGGCCCGCAGCATGAACCGAGGTGAGGTCGAAGAAGGCCCATGAATCATGAACCGAGGTGAGGTCTGGAGAAGGCCCGCACAGAGAGCACGCGAGGAGGAGGAGCAACCATAGGAGAAACCAACCGGACAGTGCCACGTGGCGAGGAGAGAGCAAGGCCGATGCAGACCAGAGGACAAAGAACAGACAGAGGACCGACAACGTGGTGGATAGAGGACAGGCGACAAGCAACGTGGCGAGGAGCGATAGCTCGAGAAGGAGGTAAAAGGGTGGTCACTGATTGCCCGAAGGCAATCGAGTGACGTTGTGAGCATTGAGGGTTTTAAACACCTCAAACGCGCTCGCACGACCGATGTGGGACTAAAGTCCCTAAAAAATTTTTCCTTTGGTGCGGCCGTGAGAAGAATAAAGGAGGCAAGCCTCCCTTGCCTTCCCGTCGAGCCACGCAGCTCGACTGGCTCGAGGAGCCAGCCTTAAGGCGCCCGCCCTCCTGCAGATCACGGGTTCGAAACCCGGCGGTAACAAGTCCTTTTTTAATTTTTTTATTGAAGGCGGATTCGAAACTTTATAAAAATTGCATTGTTGTCCTTAGTTCTCATCGGCGGTGGTGGCCGAGTTGGTTAGCACGATTTGTTGAAGACAAGAGGTTGCGGGTTCGATTCCTGTAGAGGATAAATTTTTTTTATATAAAAGTTTTTTAAATTTTTTCTTTATTTTTTTTAAGGGCAATTATTTTTTTATTATTAAATAGTAATATAGTTTTTTTTTAATATTATAAAAGAAGGAGAATATTGTCTAGGAGACAATTCATTGTAATAGAAAGGTTCATTTTTTTTTCCACTTGATTCAAGGAATCACAAATCTTGTGTAATAAGCCTAAGAGGCTTAGTTTTTTTTGTAAAAGAGACCAAGGATCAAAATTGTAAAATTGTAAAGAGGCATTGATGATAAGACCAAATGGTTGTTATCATGCCTTATGTGCAATTTTAGCAAGAGAAGGTGCAGAGAGATTCGATGAAAAAGTAAGAGGTTATGGGCTCAACATTGTGTTTAGCCAACTTCAGAATGCAGTGATTGCACATCAAAGGCATCCTGACTCAGGGTACGAGGCAGATTTTGAAGATAACTCATTCAGGAGTCAATTTGAACAATCGAAATCCGTACAAGCTGCACCACAAGAATCAGAATATACACACTACAGTATTTCAGTGGAAATATTAGAACCAGAATCACCAGAAATAATATTGATAAGTGACGACGAAGAAGAAGTAGCAGATAATTTCGTGAATCAAGAGATAGCATCCCCAAAGCAAGAGGAACAAGCAATCAATGATAGAGTAGAACAAGTCAGATTTGACTTAAATTTGTAATCTCTTCTTTCTTCCTTCTTCTTCTTTCCTTCTTTCAAAACAATAGAGTGCTTTATTGTAACCATGAAATAAAGAGAGTTTTTTAGTAACTATGGCCTCACACAATAGTTTACCTATACCAGAATTCAACGGTTATGACTACGAGTATTGGTCTATAAAAATGAAGACCTTGCTCATAGGAAGAGGTTTGTGGGACATAATAGAAGAGGGCTACATAGAACCCTCAGACTGGACAACACTAAGTGTCGTAGACAAGAAAACATGAAAAGAAGGACAAAAGAGCAACTCTTCTGCTCTTTCTCATCTCCAAGCTGCATTGGAGAAAAGCATATTCCCTAGAATCGTCGCTTGTACAACTGCACAAGCTGCATGGAAAGCTTTAAAATATGGATTCCAGGGTAGTGATCAAGTGAAGCAGGTGAGGCTTCAAACACTAAAAAGAGATTTTGAAAATCTCAGAATGAAAGATGATGAAAAAGTCGATGATTATTGTGTTAGAGTAAAAGCAATTGTTGATAAAATGGTTACACTTGGCGAGGAAATCAAGCCTGAGATAATTGTAACAAAAGTGTTGTGAACACTTCCATAGAGATGGAATCATATTGCCATAATTATAGAAGAATCCAAAGATCTTTCCACTTTAACATTCGATGCATTAATCGGATCGTTAATGTCACATGAAGAGAGGTTTCCTGAAACTCCTTCAACCAGCTATGGGGGCGATGAGAAGGCCTTCACTTCCAATGAAAACAATGGAAGAGGACATGGAAGAGGTCAAGGCAGAGGACAACAAAGAGGTAGAGGTAGAGGCAACTACAGAGGAGGCAACCAAAATAGAGGAGGCAACCAGAACAGAGGAGGCAATTCCAATAGAGGAGGCAACTCATACAGAGGAGGCAATCAGAATAGAGGTGGAAACCAAAATCGAGGAGGACATCCAGGCCAAAGTGGAAATCAAGGGCGAGGAAGTGACAAGTCCAAATCAGCTTGTTTCAACTGTGGCAAGCCAGGTCACTTCGCTCGTGACTGCTGGTCAAAATCTTCACAAGGCAGCAGTAGTCAATATGGCAATTATGGAGAAGAAGATGATACCTCTAATATTTTTCTTTCATATGGACAATCAGAACAACATCTAAATGACACATGGATTCTGGATACTGGTTGTTCAAACCATATGAGTGGCAAAGAAAATTTATTTGCTACTCTAGATTCCACTTATAAATCCCAAATCAAATTAGGGGATGATAAAACATTGCAAGTAGAAGGTATTGGAGCCATGGAGGTTCCAACCAAAGAAGGACTAAAGAAAGTGCATGACATCTATTACACTCCAAAGCTCCAACACAATCTGCTAAGCGTTGGGCAAATGATGGAGAACAATTACAAACTTGTATTTGATGAAGGACAATGTATCATTTTTGATAAAAATAATTGTAATCGTGTCATCACACAGGTCCCCATGACCAAGAATCGATTATTCCCTCTCAAATTTGATGAGCCAGGAGGAGCTCAAATTGCAAATGTAGCTATAACAAATCCAAGTGTGCTTTGGCACTTGCGATATGGTCACCTTAATTCCGCTAGCTTGAAACTCCTAACTTCTCAAGCTATGGTGACAGGACTTCCCAAAATCAATGAACAAAAGGAGGTCTATGAAGGATGTGCTTTGGGAAAGCACTCACGGTCGAAGTTTCCAAAAGGACAAGCATGGAGAGCCAGCTATCCACTTCAGTTAGTACATTCAGACATCTGTGGACCAATGCAAACACAGAGTCTCGAAAACAATTCTTATTTTCTCACTTTCATAGATGACTTCTCTAGAATGTGCTGGATTTATTTTTTGAAACATAAAGATGAAGCTTTTGATTGCTTCATGGATTTTAGAAACAATGTAGAGAATCAAAGTGGGAATTATGTAAAATGTCTTAGGACAGATCGAGGAGGTGAGTACTCCTCAAAAGCATTCTTGAAATATTGTAAAGCAAGTGGGATCAAAAGGCAATTCACCACTGCCTATACCCCACAACAGAATGGTGTGGCAGAGAGAAAGAACCGCACCATCATTGAGATGGTGAGAACGATGCTTCAGACTAAGCATCTAACTAATATGTACTGGGCTGATGTTGTAAGAACCAGTGTATACATTCTAAATAGAAGTCCAACTTCTAGTTTAGATGGTGTCACTCCTTATGAGGGGTGGTATGGAAAGAAACCAAATGTAAAGCATTTCAAAGTTTTTGGTTCTTTAGCATATGCGCACATTCCTGATGAGAAAAGGAAGAAGCTTGATCCCAAAAGTCAAGCTTGTATATTTGTAGGGTATTGTGAGTCTACAAAAGCATATAGACTCTACAATCCCAAGACTCATAAAATTGTACTCTCCAGGGATGTAATTTTTGATGAAGGGGGAGAATGGGGTCATCAAAGAATTTTTGTTGATGATGAGTCCCAAGATGTAAGTTCTTCACAGGTACAACAGGTGTCTCCAAAGAAAAGTAAAGGCACACCACTCCCTCCAAGCCCATACAAGAGTACTACATCAAGTACTTCAACCGCCACTCCAAGTCCTTCTCCACAGAGATCAGTAAGTTCTTCACCGATGGACATTGACAGAGACTCTCCATCGAGAGGCAAAAGAACATTACAACATCATCCATATTTTCAAATGTTGGATCAGAATTTCCAGAGAAGATTCACTAGAAGCCAAGCTAGTGAGATGAATACAGTTTTGCAACAACTTGAAAATTTGCAATTGTATGGAGATGATGACTCCCATGATCCTAGGGGAGATGTAGTCAATTATGCTTTATTGGCTAGTACACAGCTAGAACCAACTAGCTATGAGAAGGCATGTACTCAAAATGTATGGCAAGAAGCCATGAAAGAGGAAATAACCTCTATAAACAATAATGATACATGGGAGCTAGTAAAGCTACCCAAAGGAAAAAAATGTGTTGGGTGTAAATGGGTCTACAAGACCAAGTACAATGTTGATGGAAGCATTGAGAGGCATAAGGCGAGACTAGTAGCAAAAGGTTTTACTCAGAAATTTGGTATTGACTATGAGGAAACCTTTGCTCCTGTTGCACGACAAGAGACAATCAGATCAGTTCTTTCCTTAGCAGCCCATAAAGGATGGAACGTCCAACACATGGATGTGAAAAGTGCTTTTCTAAATGGATACTTGACAGAAGAGGTTTATGTTCAACAACCTCAAGGTTTTCAAGAACAGGGAAAGGAGAACCTTGTTTACAAATTGAAGAAAGCACTTTATGGCCTCAAGCAAGCACCAAGAGCTTGGTACTCATGCATTGATGGCTATTTCAGCGAGTATGGATTCACAAGAAGCAAAAGTGAACCAACTTTGTACTACCTAAAGCATGGAGTAGACATTCTCATAGTTTGTTTGTATGTGGATGATCTAATATTTATGGGTAGTAACACTAAAATGAATATGGAGTTCAAAAACTCCATGATGAAGCAGTTCGAGATGAAAGATCTTGGTTTAATGTGATACTTCCTAGGCATGGAAGTGCATCAATCAAACAAAGGGATCTTCATATGTCAACACAAGTATGCTCGAGACATGATCAAGAAATTTGCCATGGAGCAATGCAAATCAGTTGCAACTCCAACTGGACATGGGATCCAATTGAGCAAGGATGATGGAGCATCAAAGGTTGACATGACCACTTACAGGAGCATGGTTGGGAGTCTGATGTTTCTCACCAACACAAGGCCCGATATTCAATATGTTGTTTCTCTAGTTTCAAGGTTTATGGCTAGTCCATCTGAGCTGCATCTACAAGCAACTAAAAGAATCTTAAGATATGTAAAAGGTACATTGGATTTTGGAATCCATTACCAAAAATGTAATTCTGTGAAATTAGTTGGCTTCAGTGATAGTGATTGGGGCAGCAATATAGATGATAGGAAATCTACATCAGGGAATTGTTTTAGTCTAGGATCAGGACTAATTACATGGAGTTCCAAGAAACAAACTGTTGTAGCATTGTCATCGATTGAGGCTGAGTATATAGCCATCACACATGCTAGTACTCAAGCCCTATGGTTGAGAAAAGTCCTTGAAGAGATTGGAGAAAGTCAAAGTGGTCCAACTCGACTGTATTGTGATAACATAAGTGCCATTCAGTTGGCATACAATCCAGTCCACCATAGCAGATCAAAGCATTTCGATATGAAGTATCACTTCATTCGAGATATGGTGGAACAACAGATAGTTGAGCTTCAATATTGTAACACTTTGGATAATATTGCAGATATTTTCACCAAAGGTATAGCTAAAGCTCAATATATAAAGCTGAGAGACTGTATAGTCAGTCCTCTCAACTTTAAGGGGGAGAATGTTGGAAGTTAAAGCAGTAAAAAGGGGTAAAAAATTTGTTTACAATGGTAAGCTTTGGACCTTACCCTTTTACCTCCTTGGACGACAGCTGACTGGGCAGATAGGTTGACTTGGACGACAACTGACTGGGCAGATTGGATGGCATGGACGACAGGGAGTTCGACATCAATTTCCCTTCCTCCTTTCCTCCCTATTTTCCTTCATTCCCTATCTATTCCCTAAGTTTTCTAAGGTTGTTAAATTCCCTTCTATTTAAGCATTGTAAACTTTACATTGGTGTGGATTGATTAATATATTTCTAATTTCTATTTTGCTCCTAACTACCGTGCCACAAACTTTTGATTTTTTGGTTTGTATATGGGTTATTTCTTTCATCTCTAAATTGTGTTTCTAAGATTTTTGTTTCTATTATTTCCTCTTCCTCACCTAGGGCATCATTTGTGGAAAGAATTTCAAACATATTAGCTGATAACTTTGATTGATCCTTCATAACTGGTTTTTTCAAAGTGTTCTTCTTCTTAGGCATTTGGAAACATGTTGAATTTGTATCTTAGTTCTTTTGATCTAGAATTTTATTTGGGCAAACACTAGCCAAAGGACCATATTCATGGCAAATTCTACAATGAAAATGAATGTTCTCACAGTCCACTACTTTCTCCCAAGTGTCCTCCCCAAATTGTAAAGTGATATTTTTAGGTAGGGGTTTGTTAAAATCCATTAAAACACAAATTCGAGCATAAATAATATGTTCAAATTTTTTAGTACAATCAGTAGTCATCATAAAAGCTTCTAAAGAGTTTCCAATTGAAGAAAAAATAGTCAAATTCTAGAATTCAATTGGGAGGCCAAAGAGTCTAACCCACACGGGACCTGTAGAAGGCATCTCTTCTTCGGCTTTAAATTTAGTATGTCAAGGCTTCATAAAAATCCCTACCCTTCCAAAGAACCAAGGACCCCCTTGAAATTTTTTCTCTCTATCTTCATTATTAGCAAATAAAACAAGAAAATAACCGATTGGATAAATAGAGATTTGTAACTCATCTTTAGTTTTCCAGCTTTTTGCAGCCCAGACTTTGAAATCAAATAGGCTCAGATGAAAATCCAAGAAATGACAAATTAGTCCTCTTTTTTCCAGATCTTCAATGCTAGTCTAAATGTCGCCCATATCAAGCTTAATAGTAGGAGTTCCATCAGTTGCTCTAAGATATCCTGACTTAGTTTTCCTAGGATCAATCTTAGGCATTCTTAGAGGTTTATGAGAAGCCCTAATATTAATGTTAGCATTAGGCTGAGTCTTTCCACCATAGAGGATATCCCTAAAATTTATTTTTAGGGCCGATTCTTGGGAATCCTTGCCCTTGAAAGGGGTTTCCTTTGTGGATTTATTTTGGGGATGCACCTTAGAACCAGATTCACTTGAGATATAAACCATTTTTTGATTAGTTTCTTGAAACTTGTTTCATGACATCTTTAATCCATGCCCTAGACATCGAGGAAAGGTATGCTTTTCACTTTTATTTTGTGCAGTAAATTGGAAGCCATTGTCAATCAAGTTCACTGTATTATCTGTTGAAAGATAAATTTCTAACCCATATTGGGTCCCCTACAACATATCTTGCTAAAATATTGAGCAAAAACCACAAATATGTTGGCCACTAGGTCTCGAAGGCCCAAAAAACAACCTCTAGAGCTGCTTGCACTCAACCCAAATGAAACCCTCGCATAGTCACTTGCCAAAAATATTGTTCACACATAGGGATACACTAAGATATTTATTGTTCCAAATGATATAAAAATTGGTAGATATGTTCTAGGGTTTTTCAAGCATCTACCCTCAAAATTTTAGCTCAATTCGAGTTCATATGAATGAAATATGTTTGAAACAAGTTTGGCAGTTTGGGCAATCCTGCGAAAAATGTCTCTTCAATTTTTACCCTGTAAAATTTATATTAATTAAACTAAAAATAGTACTCATTTATAATATCCCCATCAAAATTTGAATTGAATTTAAAATAAAACCATAAATAATAGGATTACACTATGAATACATATACAAATATAATAAAAACTTTAACTAATTGGCAAATGTTTTTTCCCAACATATAAAAACAAGGAGACTATGAAAGTTAAGAAACCTAATGACCCAAAAGTAAAGGCTTTGATGTATACATGAGCTACCTCAACAATTACTTATTCCATAAAAGGTAGTTCATTCTTTTGTGCATACATTTATATAGTCATAATTCTTTTTTATGGTTTTACCTATTGTCTTTGCATTTTTTTTCAATATCACCTCTTTTATGACATTATACATGTTTATGAGATTATTATATTTTATTTTTTAATTAGATATATGAAATTGAAATGGGATCCACCCATATTAAATCATAATTAAATGGTGGTGTTACAATAAAACATTGGTAACTATACATATACAAGACAATGGTATTACAATAACATTTTGGCAATTATACATATATTAATTACCAAGATTTTGTTGGAAGTGTAATTTGAATTTTGGTCAACATTGTACGATGTAATCTTGTATAGACCTATGGAAAATTACTATACAATTATTTTTAAATTATTATAATATTTTATTATGTAATCCCTATGGGTCATGATTAACCTTGTTATGGTTAAACCCACATTATAACTTGTAATTAACCTTAAAATCCTTTTGTTATATTGGTTTAGGTTAAACTCATTTGTGCAATTGGGGATTTGGTATTGGTATAAATACCCCCATCACTTTATCCATTATATTGAAGTATTGTGTATCTTTTCTACATATAATATAGTTATTATTTATTGTACCTATAGGTGCCTACTATATCTTTATGTTCATCTTTTTTTATGCTTTTTGTATAATATTTGAGTGAATGGATTTCTTCTATTAATCTCTCTAAATAAGCATGAATTCTAACTTGGTATTAGAGCAGGTATGGAGTAACATCACTTGGTCAAGCAGAGAGTTTGTTTGGAGCCTTCAATCCTTCCTCCAAATTATATATATATATATCAATACTCTAGAAAATATACGCTAAATTTTCTCAAAAAATATGATCTAGGGTTTGTAAATGGAAAAGTATTTTAAGACTAAAGAACTAGGCTATTTGTTGGAAGTATTACATTATTTGGTCTCCTTGTAAATATTAGTTTGGTATTTGATTTATATTTTATATAATGCATGTGTCAATATGACAGAAAGTGCAAAGTGTGAGGATAGAGAATGAAGAGTCACATGATATGTGGCAAGATGAGAGTTTTGTCTTTATAAGAGGAATATGAAAGGATGCATCTCCCAACTGTTTGAGGAGAGCAATAGTCAAAGTACTAAAAAGACATGTAAAATTATATATTGGAGACAAAGCTCCAAGCAATGTATCTCTCTTAGTATCAACCTAGTAATTCTTTGATAGTGAATATATTTGAGTTATATTTTTGAGATATTGTTATTATTTCAATATTGTGACTCATTGTTTCTTTGTATATAGCATTTATATGATTTATACTTAGTCCTGAAAAAAAAATCTATGAATCAATCTATCTAAGAAAACTAACAATGGTATTAGAACTGCATTCTAGCCACGTGAGAAGAAACTACTTCAAAGATCACAATATTTGCTAGAGACAAGTGGAGCCTAGAAAAAAAAACAATATGTTGACTATGAGCAAAACGACCTATGGATGATTGGAATATTATGTTGCTACTATACAAAATGATTTAAAGTTATGGTCTAGAGAAATTTAGAGCACAAGGGAATTAGAGATGAAGCATTTAATAAGGAATACAAAGTGTCAGTGAGCATGGAAAATTCCATCTAGAGTGACAACTCCAAAAATTGGGTTTCAATTCATATATTTGAACACAAAATCAACTATGACTATGGCAACAATGGCAAAAGAAAGCAAGTAAACAAAGAAATGAATTTGAAATCCCTAGTTAGTGCCTGCACTCTGACTTGTACCTTCATTACAAGCCTAAGGAGGCATCTCATCAAAATCTAGCCTCACCTAGGCCAATTTGTTTTCCTCCACAACCATTTTTGATTTGGCATAGCCCTCCATGGCTGCAACCACCTACATATTTATGTGATTTGATGCATGGTATTCACTAATGGGCTCATGGTTCAAATCCCTACGAGGCCATTATTTGAAGATCTTTGAATTATAGCATGTCCTCTTTGGATTGAAGAGGTTGTTGTTACTACTGCAGCTACGAATAAATGATAATATCAGGAATGAATAAATGATTTCTCCCACACCACATAGTTTAAGTTTTCCATTCTAACGTTGGAGGTGCTCCAGTTGATGAGAGTGTAAGATTTGTCTATCAAATTCTTATTTACCAGAAGGATTGATCCCTCTTTAGAAAATATGAGAGTAAGGGGAATGGAGAAAGTTTGGATGAGATAGAGGAAAGCCCAAATATATTGCTTACTAGATTGGGCTATTTTTTAAACTTATTCCATGGTGGAAGAGATTAGATTAGAGGTATTTACTTTCTAGAGTTGCACGCTTTTAGTGCCATTACAAACTTGAGGAACAAGTAGCAGTGTAATAACATCTTTTGAAGCATCATAACGACAGTAAGCATCATCTATAACAGTGGAATAAAGTAACGACTAGAAGAAGTAACATCTAAATATTCAACAGTAATATCGAATGCATCATAGTACCTACCTAACATTTGAGTTTGCATGAGTCTCCATAGTGAGCAATAGATAAAACTGAGTGTGTGGGTAGAGCTCTTTGTTGAAACGTTAGAAAATTTAAGATTAATTTAATACTTATGTTTTTTGAAGGTTTATTAGGAGTTATAAGGATTTATTAATTATTTAAATTTTTAGGTTTCTAAAAAAAAAATTTAAGTATTCATGGAGAGAGGTTTTTTTATATTTATAAAGTTTTAAAAGACTTTAGTTAGTTGAAAGTTTTTAAATTGTTAAGTTGGGAATTATAAGAAGATTAATAAAAGTATTATTAATTAAATTTTGGGAGATATAAGTAGTTTTGTTATTTAAAAGTTCAAAAAATGTTATAAAGGATAATATTGTAGGAGTAATAAGGTTTATTAAGTTTATTTTGAATTTAAGTTTTATTGAATTAGGAGTAATAAGTTTATTTGATTTGAAAGTGATAAACTTTTAGAAGTTATAAAGTTTAATTGGTTTATTAAGTTTTATTGGAGTGATAAATAGATAGTGATTTAATTTATTGGAGATTTAAATTTTTTACAAGAGTTGATTTTTTAGATAAACTTTTAAATTTGAAGTTTATTTAATTTGATCTTATAGTTTTTGAAAATTATTGAATCAAATTAATCAATTTTGGGAGACAAAAGGATTTCTACATCAAATTTAGAAAAAATAAATTTACAAAATTCATTCATTAGTTTCTAGAACAAGAGATACATAATATTTTCTACTCCATAGGATTTAATTTAGAAACTTTGATTTATTTAAACTTAGGGAGTTAAAAGGATTGCTATTTCAATGGTATAGAAAATTAAACTTGAAATTTGTAAAATTTAATTTTCTAAAATTTCAATTTTGGAGCTATAAGGTTGTCAACTTCAAAGAAACATGGCAAAGAAAAAGCAAGTGAAAAGAAAAATAAATGATCAAAAAATAGAAATACAAAAACATGAGTTGTCAAAAACAATTGAAGAAGAAAACTTATATTTTCAATAAGAACAAATATACATTCAATATGACTCACTAGAAGAGACTAAGGAAATGTTGCAAAATTTAAAATGTTGTACTCAATACATGATAGCAAAAATTGAAGGACAAAAGGATACATCAATGAAGGAAAAGAGAATCTTACAATCAATCATGAGAGAAGCCAAAGATGAAAATTTTTCAATGCTTGGAAATTATCTAAGTTCAAAACTTGATGAAGTAGTTGAAGACTCTAAAGATGTTTTCACATTACCTAATGATATAGGAAAGATAATGTATATGGAATTACTTTCTAATGAAGTTCTCAAAGGCAAGAATAGAAAACAAGAGGAAATGACTAAAGATTTGAAGAATAAGCTTGTTGATATTATCAATGGAGCAAAAAAGGGAGAGTTTTTATACTTCAATAATGCATGCAAAGTATTCTTGATGATGTTTATGATTGTTATGAAAATTTGGTTACAATACCTGCTAGTCCATGGAAAATAATATACAAGGGAATAATCACTTGAAACGTTTCAAGATAAGAAAATAATGAAAGGTTGAATAATTAGGGAACAAAACAATGATGAAAGATTTTTACTATGATATAAATGATTTAAAGCCTATGACAACGAATGTGATACCATAAAATTAATACTAGTGATGACTAACGTATGTTGTGATACTAGTGATCTTCATCAAAAATAAAAAGATGCATATTGTGACCCTCATCAAAATGAGAAGAAAAATTGTGATGCAATCAATGATATTTGTGACTTAGAAATCATGACAAAGATAGAACTTGTTACAAAAATAGATGCTACACATGATACAAAGGATTTGAATAGAGTTCATGATTATTTAGAAAATGCCTGTGCTATCAAAATTGATGATGACATGGATTCAAATGATAACAAAGATAGTGATGCTCAGAGTTGTGTTGATGTTGATAGGGATCAATCTAATGATCTTTTTGGTTATTTTGAAAGGTATACTAAAGGAATTGGTTCAAAATTGTTAAATAAAATGGGATATAAATATACAGGTTTGGAAAACATGGAAAAGGAATGAAAGAGCCAATTGTACCAAAAATAAGACCAAAATATGAAGGTCTTGGATATACAAGACATACAAGCAGCAACAAATAAAGGACTTAGTTTGTGATAGAAAATGATGACATCAAATCTATAATAGGGACTAATAAAATTAGTAATAATGAAGGGCAAACAATAAATAATGAATAAAGAAAAGGAAAAAGTACTTTTATAACAAGGAATAGATGTAATCATTATGGTAGATATGGACATGAGATAGAGAAATGTTGGAATATCTATTATTGTGAAACTTGTGGAGGATATAATTATTCACAAATATTTTATCTACGAAAAGAAAAAAATATCACATATTAAAAATGGATTGTGGAAGAATAAACATGAATGAATCAGATAAGATAAAAGGAATGTTGTATGGTTTCTATAGAAGGAAACCAAGTACGATCAATTTTTTTGAGAAAATTGTCAATTTTATCATAAAGAAATAAATGAATTTAACCCAAGCATAGCTTGGAAGATGTCCTATAGTGAAAGCATTTGTAGTGATGATCCTACAAATATGATAGTCTTATGAATGTTCTAGTGGATGACCCAAAGATAATAATAATCCAAAGGTGATCCAGAGGCAGAGTTCCAAAGGTCATGACCTAGTGGGAATGACCCAAAGGTAGAGACCCAGAGTTAGTGACCTAAAGGCAGACCTAGAGGTAGTGACCCAAAGGTGACTTATACATTGATCTAGAGATAGACACGGATAATTTATAAAGGAAAATCTAATGAAGGTTGCATTTATCCAACCATACCAAAGTCGAAGTTGAAGAATGTAGAGAAAGAAGAATAAAAAAATGAAGGTAAAAAAAAGCCTTCCTACCAAATAATGTAATACTGAGGGGTGTTGGAAGTATTACATTATTTGGTCTCCTTGTAAATATTAGTTTGGTAGTTGATTTATATTTTATATAACATATGTATCAATGTGAGAGAAAGTGCAAAGTGTTAGGATAAAGAATGAAGTCATATGATATGTGACAATATGAGATTTTTGTCTTTATGAGAGGAATATGAAAGAATGCATCTCCCAGCTATTTGAGGAGAGCAATAGTCATAGTACTGAAAAGATGTAAAATTATATGTTGGATACAAAGCTCCAAGCAATATATCTCTCTTAGTATCAATCTAGTAATTCTTTGATAGTGAATATATTTGAGTTATATTTGTGAGATATTGTTGTTATTTCAATATTATGATTCAATGTTTCTTTGTATATGGTATTTATTTGATTTATACTTGGTCCTGAAAAAATCTTTCTATGAGTCAATCTATCTAATAAAACTAACACTATTTTAATCTATAGAAGGTAAGAAATTTTGAATCCATCAATACAAGAAAAATTAAGAGTTTTTGTGGGAATTTTAATTTTTTTGGCACTTTTGCACATTCAATAAGTGGTGCTTCTCCACATTATAGGGTGTGATTTTTATCTTCAAGGAGTAGATGTGTAGTTTTTCTCATTTGTGGAGAGCACCAATATGGATACATTGGCATGTGGAAGACTCTATTGATGGTTGCAATGAAGGTTTGATTCCTATTTTTACTCTTTTAACAATACTTTGCATAAACTTTAGGAATTTATTAAGTTTTTTGCATTTTTGGCTAATTGAATAGTGATAAGACTTTGACTGGAAGGAGGTCTAGGTTTTGAAACTCCTCCCCTCCTATTTTTCATAATAAATTAGAGTCCTAGTTACAAGGCATCTTAAGGGAGCATTTAAAAAATAATCATCACTCAAGGCAAGGATGAGTTAGTTAGAAGGAATGCTTCAGAAATGATATGGAATGGAATTGAATCCCTTTATCACCATACCAATTTATTTTGTAAAAATTTTGGTTGAAAACATGGAGAACTACACGGATATCAGTGGTAAGGTGTAGTTCATTCTTCAACTAAAATATTGGTAGGTTGGTTAGCAAAAATATTCTCATTTTATGGAAACCCAAGTATGAGTCCCTCTAGTAGTGTTTTTTTGAAGAATTGAACCCACCAAGGTGAGAAAATTTAAAAGAATTGCTATGAGAATTTTTAAAATTTCTTTGGCACTTTTACACACTTAAGAAATGGTGCTTCTCCATGTTAGAGGGTGCAATGTTTATCTTCAAAAAGTAGGTGTATGGTTCTTCTCATTTATGGAGAGCACCAAGATGGATATATTTGTATGTGTAAGGCTCTATTGTTGACCATAATAAAGGTTCAATTCCTTTTTTATTATTTTAACAATACTTTTCATATTATGTAGGTTCTTTCTATGATTTTGCATTCTTGGACAATTGACTATTTAAGGTTCAATTCCTTTTTTATTCTTTTAAGAAACTCTAGGTTCTTTCTATTTTTTTGCATTCCTAGACAATTGACTATTGAAAACTTTTACTGGAAATAGGTCTAGGTTTTGAAATTAATCCCCTCCTTTTTTGCATAAGAAATTAGTATTTTTTGCAAGCCATTTTAAGGGAGAATTTTAAAATTAGTTAGTTAGTTGACAACAAGACTTCACCAACTCATATGACACTCATTATGGCTTCCTTGGATGGTAGGATCTCCTTGTGATGGCAACCTCTCTTGGCAATTAGTTCTTAGTTGACATATCTCTTCCTTGGCTCTAATGGTGCACTCATCATAGTCAACAAGCAAGGTTTCATAAGCAAACTTTAGGTGGCAAGTTGTGACAACAACCTTCATTTTCCTCTTTGTGATGACACCATCTAGATGATTATCACCCTAAAAGCACCTCAGTCAAAATTACATAGGATGATGTTTTTATTGATGACGCATTCCATTATGGCACTTGATAGACAAAAAGGTCTTTGATGACTGAATCCTTTCACCATTCAATTGGTACTCTCAATAAGGATGATGTGATGACAACTTACTAATGGCTATGCTCTAGACAATGGTCTCCTGGGTCAACTTCAACCAAAAATCAACATTCCCTAACTATAACAATTGATGTATTCCAACCAACAACACACTCTTCCTGATAATAGATAAATTAAAACATTCATATAAACAACATCATATGGATTTCTAACACACCAATGAAAATAATATCTTTCATTAATAATTTGTCGATATGGCAATATGGTTACAAATAGTGGCATAAAGCATTCAGGTTAGCTCTTATTTTCTCTCTCTCTAATGTTCTTTTCTCTCTTTATCACCTTCTACTCTTCTTGCATCCTCTCTTCTTTTTCCTTTGCTCTAATGACCTCTCAAACTTAATGCAATTTATAGGCTCCATAATTATTTTTTTCTCAATTATCCAGATGGTTCAACTACCCATATGGTTAGCCTTCCAATTCTAATGCGTCTTAGTTCACATGTGGATGCTCTTACATCACATGTGAAACACAAATTTATACAATACTTAAAGCACGTAGAATTGGTAAATATCATCTTCCTACTCAAGTTGTCATCATGTACAATCATTATGAATCAAAAACTCCCTTGGAGGAGTCTCTATATCAGGATTTGAATTCTCTCTAGTCAAAGAGAAGATCCAAAATGAAAAATAAGTATTTTAAAAATAAGGATTCAAGGGTTAGAAAGGAAGGTGAAATATTTGGTGTCCAAGCATATGAGGTATTTGGTTTAGTTTGAGGTAGAGGAACCCACAAGGTTAATAAAGGTAAGTTTGCAACTATAATATGAGGTTGTTATACTAAAGCTAAAATTTATATTGAATCCTAAAAGAGCAAAAAAATAAGTAATAGAGCCAAATATGAAATAAACTTTATCTTGAAAGAGGAAAAGTGTATAATAATGAAAAATATTCATGTGGGATCCACATTTTATGGAAGCATTTTACTTCTCCTAAGAATGCATTCTAGGAAAAAATACCACTCAGCAAATAGAAAAGGACTTGCCTATAACTCTTGAAATTATTCAGGTTATTCTATATGAAGGAGATGTATTAAGTAGTAGAGAGGCCATGATTCTAGAAAGGATATGACTTTCTAAAATCCTAGGGAGTGAGTTTGAGATAAAGTTTTCATTCCAAAGATGAGTCGGGATTTAGTTATGGCAGAAGAGAAACAAGTTTATGTGAAGTGCATCAATGCTACAAACCCTTACCGTGAATGCATGGAACATTATTTCCAAAAAAAATCTAAAACAAAGGAATGTCGAAAGAAATAAGAGACAAGAGTGAGTGTGAACCAGGAGGGAGTGTGAGGCAAGAGAGAGTGCAAGTTGAGAGTGAGTGCAAGCCAAGAGGAAGTATGAGCCAAGAGAGAGTACAAAATAATAGGGAGTGAGAGCTAAGAGTGAGCCCCATTAGCTAGTATAGAAGGAAATTTATATTTGAAAGCCCTAATGGGAAGTCAAGATGACCTAGATGGAAGTATGAGGGCCCAAGTTGGAGATAAGTTGAAGAGTGAATACATGGCAAATTTGATCTAAGTAGAATATGTTATACCAAAAGTGAGTATAAAGGATGAGATAATTGAGCATGATATAACAATTATTAAAATTAGAGGGTTAATGTGTAAATTCCATATATTATGACCAAGGTTTATGGAGATTAAAAATTAGATTAAGTGGAAGTGGGGATTGAATTCAAATTACTCTATGACTTTTCTTCCTAAAGGTTTTTTCTCATCATATTTTCTAATTCAAGCATTAAGGATAAAATAATCGATGGTGACCCATGGTTTAGGGGGAGATATGCACTTTATTTAATACCATGGAATGAAATTTTTCTATTGAGATAAAAACTATCAAGAAGCTTCTGGTGTGGGTTAGGCTTTTTGGACTTCCATATGAGCTTATCAATAAGGATGTTTTGAAGAATATTGGAAATACCCTAGGGGGATTCATCAAGGAAGGACTAACTTCTAAGGAGAGAAAGCATGCTATATATACCTGAATATGTGTTGTTATGAATATTTTAAAACCTTTGCCATAATCTATAAAAATTAAATATGAATTAGAAGAATGGGATCAACAAGTGGATCATGAAAATACTGCATTTTGATGCCATAATTATGATGAGATTGAACACATGG
The DNA here is from genome assembly GCA_028583015.1 of Wollemia nobilis. NCBI lineage: Eukaryota > Viridiplantae > Streptophyta > Pinopsida > Araucariales > Araucariaceae > Wollemia > Wollemia nobilis. Next base: position 1,591,302 of record JAQPPZ010002816.1, read on the forward strand.
AAAGAGTTTGCAAAATGAAAACTTTGAAGAAAGAGACAAAAAAATTTGGTCATGATATAAACTTCAAAACAAAGCAAGGAAAATATACAATAATAGAATCTAAGATTAGATTAAGGATATTCCAGTCCAAAAGAAGAGGCTAATAAATCCTATCTATAACATCATTTGGTAAGTTCATAAGAAATTAAAGGTGCAAATGAAGATGTGGACTATAATAAATTAAATGTTCAAATGAATATGTGGATGAAAATCCTAAAACAAATATGACAAGAGAGATCAAGTTTATTTTAGGTAAATCTTCTTCGTTTTCCTCAAGTAGTATAGAATCCCCTCCTAGTAATAAAAGTGAAAGTGGTGTAGATATTATCCCTTGCACTTTAAGGTTTCAAAAACAACAAAACAAATAAATGAGGATAGAGGAAATCCATAATAATTTAGGGTTTTTAGGGTAAAATAAGAAGGTAATTTCTATGGAAGAGCATCCTTGCACTTTAGGGTTTCTAGGGAAACATAAAGAAGAATGTGCTTTTGAGGTTATTCCTTGCATTTTAGATCCTTCAAAGCAAGACAAACCTAAAGATGATAAGTCTTACTATGAGCAGTTTGAGAAGATTGAAGAGATTGGTGAAGATGAAAGTATTGTTGGGAATGAAAAAAAGAGAGGAAGACCCAAGAAGCAAAAACAAAGAGAAAAAGAAACCTAGAGGGATATTGATATGGGAAAACAAAATCAAATATCACAAGTGTTAACAAGAAGTGGGGCTAAACCCATAAATAAAAACAAAAAATAATAATAAAAATAATATCTTGGAATATTAGGGACATGAATAAGAACCCTTAAAAAGGTATTAATAAATTTTCAAGTTGTTATAATCATTATATTTATAGATGTGGAAATTGAGCAGCAAATATGCTAGCCATTCATGGTGTTGAATTTCATCTTAACAAAATTTAAACTTTGGAAGGTATATGATAAAAAGGAGTTGATTATGGATACTTAATAGTTGAAGGAATATGGAGAATATATTTTATAGAAAGGCAAATGAAGAATATCTTTGATAAAAAAGACAAGTTGGATATGGTTTAATTAACTTGTTAGAAATGTAATGAGAGAAATGTAATATTTTATTTTTGTAATGGGAGTGGCCCCCAATAGAAGCCACACATAGCTTATTTTAAAAAATTGCATTTCAAAAGCTTTGATTCTTTGAAGAATAATATTAAATTTGTAAATCCACAAGTGTTGTGGTGTAGTTGGTTATCTCGTCAGTATAACACACTGAAGGTCTCCAGTTCAAGTCTAGGTGACACCAATCTGTGTTATTTATTATTCATTTTACCCAAGTGTTGTAGGTGAGTTGAAGAGGAGAGGGCAATCCTCCAAGGTAGGTCTCAGGTTCAAATCTCCACCCTACCAAAAAGTTGAATTGGGTACCCAAAATCCACTTGATAATGTTGGTGCGGGCAGAGCCGAACGTGACTCCAGAGTGACTTTGATGGTGTAGAACCCCCTGGTTATGGTCAATCAGACCAAGGCGGTCCCGTAAGGGTTTTTTATCTTAAAAAATATATATATTGAATTTGTAAAAAATCAGTAACAAAAGGAGCCATTATTGCTAAGTAATGAAAATTATCCAAGCATATGAGTCATTTGGTTTTCTTTGAGGAAGAGGAATCCATAAGGGTAATAAATGTTAGTTTGAAATTGAATATGAGGTTGTTATACTAAAGCTAGCATTTATATTGGATCCTACAAGACGATAGAGGAAGGAATGGAGCCAAAATATGAAACATACAATGTTATCTTAAAAGAGGAAAAGTGTACAATAATGGAAAATGTTCATGTGGGATTCACATTTTATGTAAGCATTTTACTTCTAAGAGTAGATTATAGAAAAAACTATCATTCAACAAATAGAAAAGGAGTTTCCTATAGCTCTTGAGACTATTTAGGTTATTCTAGATGAAGGGGCTATATTGAGCAGTAGAGAGGTCATGATTCTAAAAATTAGATGAATTTCTACAATCTTGGGGAGTTAGTTTTAGGTAAAATTTGCATTCCAAGAGCTTTGATTCTTTGAAGAATAATATTGAATTTGTCAAATATCAACAACAGAAGGAACCATTATTGATAAGTAATGAAATGTTGCTTCTTTGTATAAAGACAAGGATCCAAACTAATGTTGAATCAAAATTCATCATGGCATGGGATAAAATATGGAATTACAAAATTTATAGCACTTATGTTGTCAACCACTTCTGGATTAAATAGGGGTATTAATTTCAAGTTGGTTGGCATAAAGGGACAATTTAGAAAGGAATTTTGAGCGAGAAATTTGTTCTAACTACCCAAATATTGCCATCCATCCATGGTCCTTATTGTTTAAATAAAAGTATTATTTCTCAAAGTGCATCCATGAAGTCCTAAATTGGGGAAGACCATTTGGTAAAGGCCCTCTTTATATGCCATTGATATTAACCAACTTATTGTGTTTACATAGGTTTTGTAAGATCCTAAGTTGTAACATTGGCATTAGAAGAGAGGGCAATTATTTTCTTGCATCTGTAAATGAAAATACCTTAATGAAATAGCAACCAACATAGTTTATTTCTATAAATTTTGTTTTCTCATTTCCAATTATTTAGTTTATTTTGGTTTCCTATTTTTTTATCCTTTTCTTTTCAAGGTTGGTCGAGGATCTCCCCAAAATCAACGAATCCAATAATAAAATAGAAAAAAGTCTTAAAATTATCATAGGCCAATGAACTGTTTTGTTGGTAAGGAGACTGGTTTAGCTAATATGAGTTCCCAACCCATGAATAAGATTGTTAGATTTTGATACTAAATTCTTAATGAAAAATAACCACAAGATCTAAAATAAGAATGCAATATCAAATATAAGATAATGGCAATATTCTAAACATATAAAAATCATGAATAACTTATGCAACTACTCAAAAAACTACGATTAAAAAATGCTCACAAAAATAGTATTTTGATATAGAATGGAGATCTCAAATACTCCATACTTCATACATGCTCAATCTACATTGTGTCTCTTCCTTATGCTTTCACACTCTCATATATATATATATATATTGGAATGTGACTCTTCATATGAGTATTCTTGGCCTTCACTCTTCTTGAGACTTCACTTTTCTATTCTATGGACTCATGTGCACATGGACTATTATGCACATTTACATCATTAAATACTTTGCACACTCTAATAATACTTGTGCATTTATTATATTGCATAAAGTAAATACTCACACTCTAATCTAAGACACACTCCTAATATAAAGATGTACCCAAGGTGGTACATTAGCATGTACCAAATAATATAATATATTCCAACACCCCCCTATATTACATTATTTGTTATTTGAAGACTTTAGTCTTAAACATGGATATTCATCTTTCATAAGTCCTTCAAATTGATTAGGTCTTTGTTCTTCTTCTTTTGCTTATCTTCATCAGTGATGCTCATCTTTATGCTTTCAGATGATATCATATTTTTTTATATTCCTGCAAAAATATTTTCTCTTTGCCTTTGTCCTTCATATCACAAGTCTTCTTTAGTATAGAACCTTTTGAGTGTTCACTTATAGTATCATGGTAAGGCCCTCCTTGAATATGGCGCGCTACATTTTTAGCTTGCTCCTCGTGAGACTTTTCAACTCTGCAACCTGCACTCTATTTCAGGCGTTGTTCTCCAAAAATGAACTTCCAAATGTTTTCTCTCTCTCCAATGTATTTAATGCTCCTCCTTGTGTATGGTGCTCATTAAATTCAATCTTCAAGACTCTAACCTTCCTCTATGTGCTTGTTGGCTTCTCTGACCATTAATGTGCAATGCTCCACTAACTTGCACCACTCTCTACTCTCATGAATGCGCTTGTATGACTTATCCCTCATGCACTTATGGATACAAGGAGATGTTTCACTTCCCTGGCATTGGTTGGAGCTACCTTCCGCACTGTGACACTTGGCAAATATATTTTGTCCTCCCAAGTGATAATTAGGTCAAATGGTTGGTGCTTCTCCTCCATGTAACATATTTTCCTCCTCTTGGTAATGCTCCTCTTCTTCTCTATGCTTGGTAACGCACTACTTCTCCTCTACACTTGGTAGCAACTTCAATTCTTTACCTCCAATGCTTCTACTCTTCAGTTCCTCAACACTCAACATCTTCTTTCCAATGTATCTTCAATGAAGTAACAACAAATGATTGTTTGAATTCCTTCTAATGGTGTTTGGCTTTCTTTCAATGATTCACTCCAAATAGCCCATGGTTTTGATGCTCAAAACTTCTTAGTAATGGTGCTTGCTCTCTGCTTTGGTGGCTCCTTGATTTCTGGTGCTCAAGCTCTACTCAACGACATCTCAACTTCTCTCGAATAATGTTGCCTCCTATGGTGCTTAAACTCTCTTTCCAATGACATTCTATCTTCCTCTTTTATGTTGCTTCCTCCATCCAACGTGGTGGCTCTTCTTCACTATGGTGGCTCCTCCTTCAAGATGGTGGTTCTACCACTCCTTTGGTATGATGTCTTTGGAAACTTTACCTTGTTCTTGTGCACTATTTGGTCTCTTTATTTTATTCAATAAGACTTAAAAATTTTGCACTTCCTTGGATTATAAGAACAACATATATATACTAATTTTCCTTCTCCTTATTACTCCCTTTCAAGCAATCTTTAACTTTACTTTTGTTGTTGTGTTTTGTAGATTCTAGGATGATAATGATGCCTCCTTCCTTGGCTTGGAGACACTTAGCTTAAACTATATTTTGTTGGATTTAATAACTCTAATATGGTGCTTTCAAAAACTTTATAATAAGCTAATTTGAATGCTTGAATAATGAACTTTTATAGCACCAATATTACAAACCTCTTTGTCCTCCTTTTTGAAGCTAGTCTCCTTGGTGATTTGATTCACCTTTTGCTATCTTGAATTTATAAATTTTGTAGCTTCACTACCTTTTACTTTGTTGCCCCAAAATCAACTTCTATCCTCTTCAAAGTATGTTGTTCGAATCTTCTCTTTCTCCTTGCCAGAAAACTATTATAGAATGCTGAAATTTTCAGCCTTTCTTCCTCTTCAAATGTTGTTTGAAATCAACCTTATTTATCTTCAACTTCTCTGATTTTTGCAGCTCCAAATGTTGCCTTCTTGCTGTCCAAAATCTTTGCAATTTTTAGCTTCAATTGCTGCCAAATATTCCTTCACTTTTGTTATCCAAAGCTCTCTCAAATCTACCCCAAAATTATTCAAATCGTAGCTCTACTATCTCCCTTTAATGCTGCCCAATTTTGTAGTCCAAATCTCTTAAATTGCTGCTCCAGAAATCTATTTTCTTCTCATGTATCTTGTTATTCAAAAATAGTCTCTAACTCCTCCAATCCACTACCTTAGTTTGTTGTCAAGCCTTCCTTCAATTGGCTGTTCAAGGGCACTTTAAAATCTACCCAAATCTTCTTCAATTTGTAGCTCTATGTCACCTTTAATTTTTTGTCCTATGACCCTTCAACTTCTATCACAAAAATCAGCAATCTTCTCCTCTACAAATCAGCCTTCAAATTCTTAATGGTTATCTTCAAATTTCTCAAATCGGTGGCCTCTTCTATCTCCTTTCTCCTCCTTAGCTCTCGCTGAGTTCTATCTTCAAATATGACCTCTTTCATTGGCCTCTTCCTCAAGAATTTGAATGTCTTGAGGTCTTCAAAAATCCTTTTCAAAATTTGGCAAACTTCTTGCCAAATCCTTCTTCCTTTTGGGCTTGTTTTCGGATGGTGACAATTATCCCAAATTCTTCTTTTCAAGAGTTTCTCCTACTTGCAATCTTCTACCTCGAGCTTTCTTCAAATCTCCTCCAATGGCCACTTCTTCAACTTCTTCAATAGGGCTTCTCTAGCCTTCTTCTTTCTCCTTCCAAGTTTGCTTGAGACCTCTTCTCTTGGGTCTTCAAATTCTCAATCTTCTTTCTCAAATCTCCTATCTCCTTTCTCAAATCTACAATGGGGACCTCTTCTCTTGGGTCTCCTCTTTCTCAACCTTCAATAGGCCTTTTTTTGCTTCTTTCTCCTTCCTTCAATCTTCAATATTCAATCTTCAATCTTCTATGTGGACCTCTTTCTCGGGTCTCCTCAATCTTCAATCTCCAATCTTCTATGGGGACCTCTTTCTTGGGTCTCCTCAATATTCAATATTTAATATTCTATGGGGACCTCTTTCTTAGGTCTCCTCAATCTTCAATCTTCAATATTCAATATCCAATGGGACCTCTTTCTTGGACCTCCTTAATCTTCAATGTCTACTCTTTTGCTGCAACTCAAAAACTAATCCCTACATGAGGAAAGCACATAGAATTTTAGGCAATCGAAGATGAAATTCTTCTCTATCCATTGTAGGAAGCTTCTCAACTTTTGAGAACTAATTTTTTGCAAAAAAACTTAGACAACAACAATCAAATACATCCAAATATCTAGATCTCTAAAATCATTAAACTTCACTAGTTATCCTTCAATCTAGTGGAAAAGCAATCTTTGTTGAGTCCTAGTCTTCATGAGTTTTCTTACAACCCTGTGGAAAGACTCTAGCCAAAAAGCAACTTTAAAAATTCTAAAAATAAAATCTCCCTATCTCCTCTCAATCTCTCTTGTGGCTCTCCCTATCTCCTATCAATCTCCCTTGTGGCTCTGATACCACTGTTAGCTTTTGATACTAAATGCTTAATGTAAAATAACCACAAGATCTAAAATAAGAATGCTATATCAAATATAAGATAATGATAATATTCTAAACATATAAAACTCATGAATAACTTCTGCAACTACACATAAAACTACCATTAACAAATGCTCACAAAAATAGTATTTTGATATAGAATGGAGATCTCAAATACTCCATACTTCATACATGCTCAATCTACATTGTGTCTCTTCATTATGCTTTCACACTCACATATAGACCTATATATAGAATGGAATGTGACTCTTCATATGGAGTATTCTTGGCCTTCACTCTTCTTGAGACTCTTCACTTTCCTATTCTATGGACTCATGTGCACATGGACTATTATGCACATTTACATCATTAAATACTTTGCACACTAATAATACTTATGCATTTATTACATTGCATAAAGTAAATACTCACACTCTAATCTAAGACACACTCCTAATCTAAATATGTACCCAAGGTGGTACATTAGCATGTACCAAATAATGTAATATATTCCAACAAAGCTGACAACAAGGTGATGCCCAAAATCTAGAACTTTTTTGGGTAGTTAAGATTTTTCTTTCTTCTTGACTCCATAGCCTAATGGACGAGGTAGAGTCTAAGATAGTCCTTACTAACAATGTAGCCACAAAAAAATACTAGACATGGGAGTTGATAAATATGACTCATTCTTAGATATCATAGTTGCAAATAAAAAGTAAGACAATGTCATTATACCTTTAATAACCTAGGGAAAAGAAGGATAAAATAAGATAGATAAATGTTAGGTAACCCTGAAGAGAGGAGATTTGGAAGAGAACAAGGTTCACCTATCATGAAGAGAGTAGCAGAATAAAAGTCACTAACCTAGAGGGACATATTACTTCCACCATTTTCCCATGACCACCTTCACCTCACTTCCACCCTCTTTTCTATATTCCTAGCATCATTCTCTCTTCCTCACTTATTTCTTTTCATCTTGCTTCTTATATTCCCTCTACTTCTATTATGCCCATCTTATCTCAAATAACCATAGTCTCAAGGTCCCTAGTTGTCATGACCCTCCCTAACAGACTTTTTGGCACAAAGAAACAATGTATTAATCTATGTTATTTTAATACCTAACTCAAGCAATAGAACCAACTATGTGATAATTAGTTGTTTTGAAAGAGCATGGTACTGCTGACATATTGCTGAGATGTGCAGGATCAGGTGCACTCATAGGTGGAAGAAGCAAAATTATCCACCAGAAGCGAGGGTACTTGAGGTTGGATAAATGATGATTAAGGTAACTTGGGGGTAACAAGGATGGATACCTTCATATATGCATGCATTATCGAAAGGGATAATCATCAATAACTAGTCACCTTGAGCCTCAATAGATAGCCTAGTAGCTATCATGAATTCTTCGATTGAGACAGGTGATTGGATTGATGGAAATATTCCCTCTTTATCTATTGCATATGTTTAATTATATTTTACTTCATCACTATCTACACTAGTAGTTTAGGAAATAAAAGCATGAATGAGTAGGATACCTTTGAGAGCTTCTTGTTTTGATTAAAACCTCTTACTCATTTCATTTTAAATAAATAAAAAGATGTTTTATTTTAAAGATATCTTATTTTAAAATGATAATAGAGTTTCATTTTAAATAAATAAAAAGATGTTTTATTTAAATATATCTTATTCTAAATGATGATGGAGTTTCATTTTAAATAAATAAAAGATGTTTTATTTTAAAGATGTCTTATTTTAAAATGATAATAGAGTTTCATTTTAAATAAATAGAAATATGTTTTATTTTAAATATGTTTATTTTAAAATGATGATAGAGTTTCATTTTATAAATAATAGAAGTTATGTTAAAATAACAATAAAGTTACTTTTATAAATGATAGTTATATTTTCAAATGATAATATAACAAAATATTTACTGAATCTCATTTCAAACAATGAAAGTTTATTATCAATAATGTAAAGCTATTCAAATATATATTTATATATGTCCCTACTAACCATGGAAAGAGAGCCTTTATGGCAAAGCTTCTTCTCATAGAAAAGTAGATTTCAAATCTGCTCGTCCGTCGAGGAGATAAGGAAAATTTTATGGCAGAAAGTGGAGAGAGGATGTGGAAGTAATGGCGGTTGGGGACGGTGTGTTCGAAGAGGGTAAGGGCTTTGGATGAAAAGGGAGAATACATCACAACATGGAAGTAAAAATAATGCATAAGGAGGACAATGAAGGAATAGATAGAATAACACCTAGTAAACTAAAAAAACTGAACTCGATAGGCAGATTCAAATGTTGTGGGGATAAAACAAGGATGTTAGAGTCAAACACAAAGTTTGGTAATTCCATGCATATGGATATCTGTATATTGCATTCCTTGTTCAGTTTGGATGTATGTCCTTATTGTTGAACATTTTATCTTATTGTATGTTTTGTTTGCTTAGAAGTTATTGGTAATTAGATGGAGTGTCTAAAACACCTTGCATCCTGGTCATGTTTCCTTCTGCTATGCGACCTACCCTTTGGATGTTAGCTAGGTTTCTTTGCTTGATTGGTTCACCTGAAGGCGAGTACCCACTCCTTGTGTAGATGTGTATGTGCCACATCACTATTCATAGCATGTGTCTTGTTGATTGATGGCAGAAAGTTGGGTAACAAGCTACCCTTCGTTGTTGTGCATTGTCCAACCATTGGGACTCTCCTTGTGTGCTTCTTGCTCTAAGCTAGTGACTAGTCTAACGGTGTGAACCTTGGTAGTAGGTTTCTCTTGAGATGGGCAGTGATGTTCCTCTCATTCGTTGTTTTTACCTTTCTCTTAGAGCACTGCAAGTGGTTGTACATCGTAGAGTTTCCCCTTTTTTTGCACAGTTGGTGACACCCTAGTTGTTGGGTCATCTGTCTTTGAGATAGGATGATATTGTTGTATGTTTTCCTTCTCCAACCTTTGTCTGATGTCATAGGAAGGATGGAGGAAGCCAAAGTTGATTTGGCTCCACATTTTGTAATATTTGCATCACTGGTCTCGGTCGAGTGTGTTCTATTTTCTATCTTACCCCTTTGGTGTTGCTCGAGCGACATAATCACTGACTTTGAAGAAACATGGTTGTTAAGGTTTTTAGTAAGTATTGACTAATATGAATGCTTTCATTCCACCCTTTGTAGGGATGAAATAATTAGTAAGTTATGACTTATTCTAATTAAAAGTATTTAGGGAATAAAAATATTTGGACTGAATGACTTATTATTAAATAAATGAATGATTATTTTATAGATTAAATATGGAGTTTGATTTATGAAATAATAAAATAAGTTGGTTTATTTAGTAATTAAGGTAATGAGACTTTAATTCATTAAATAAAGGAATGATTATTTTATTGATTAAATATGGAGTTTTGATTTATGAAATAATGAAAATAGTTGGTTTATTTGTGAATTGAGGTAATGGGACTTTAATTCATTAAATAAAGGAATGATTATTTTATAGATTAAATATGGAGTTTTGATTTATGAAATAATGAAAATAGTTGGTTTATTTGTGAATTGAGGTAATAAGACTTTAATTCATTAAATAAAGGAATGATTATTTTATAGATTAAATATGGAGTTTTGATTTATGAAATAATGAAAATAGTTGGTTTATTTGTGAATTGAGGTAATGGGACTTTAATTCATTAAATAAAGGAAATGATTATTTTATAAATTGAAAGAAGGAGTTTTGATTTATGAAATGAAAGTAAATTAGTTTATTTATAAATTAAAGTAGTGGGACTTTAATTTAGTAAATAAATGAAATAATTATTTTATATAAATTAAAGTAGTAGAACTTTGATTTATGAAATGAAATGAAACTAGATTATTATTAAATTAAAGTAGTGAGACTTTAATTTAGTAAATAAATGGAATAGTTGTTTTATAGATTAAAGTAAAGGGACTTTGATTTATGAGATATGGAATGATGGTTGACTTTATGAATCAAGTTCTAAGATTTGATTCATGGGAAATAAAGGAACCTGGTGTATTTGATGATTAGAGGTATGGGACTTTAATTCATTGAATAAAGATAAGATTTGATTGAAGAAAAAATCGTGATCTAAACTGTGCATGTTGAATGACTCTCTAAGGGTATTTGAGAGGTGGAAATAAAATTAATGATTCTTTTATGATATCAATTATGCATTAGATGGTTAGAAACTTGATTGGAATTTTTATAGTTGTAATTTGGTGAAGTAAATGATAAATGCATTTAGAGGCATGCCTATCCTGAACCATGAGTACCCTGATCTCCTACTATCCTCAAATGATCTGTGGAAAGCAAAGGAGGAGTGAGGAGGTTGATGGAACAAATACATCAATAATTTTATTTATAATGATTTACTTATGCTCAAATAGACTAGAATTGTGGGGAGATTTCCCTAATGGAATTGATGTAATGTTATTCTTTGAGAGTATGGAGGGATTACTATACTTACCTTTATGTAATAGCTATTTAAAATGGTTTGAAGGAGTACTTTTACTTTATTACTATGCATTGTTATTCTTCTGTAATTGGTTTCCTTTTAGTTAATGTTATTCTCTTTTAGTGTTGCCTCTTTCTTGGTATCTCTTCTATGCTCTAAGGTTATATATATTATTAGATTTATTTAGTCTTGCTTTCTTGCTAATCAAAAAAACTTAAGTAACAAGTTCTAGGATGAACTTAGAAGGATACCTAAGGGATTGAGACCTCTTAAGGTGAACATAGGAAGACCTAAGGGATTAAGACACCTTAGGGAGAATGGAAACTAAATCGTGGGAAGTCTACATCTGAGTTAAGATAGCTCATCGTGAAGACGATATGGATAGCTTAACTCGTAATACTTGTTGTATACCTACACAGACTGGCTTGTGTATGGTATGATGTTGTGTTTATACCTTCGAATGATAGAGGGTGATAAGTCTATCTCATCAAGAATGATGAGATGGATAGGCTTATTTGTGGTAACAAATGATACACCTACACATATGGAACTTGTGTGAGGGTGTTTGGTGAGATGTAGCTCTTAGATAACTTAGGGGAATTAAACTTTAGGTAAATCCTAGATTGGTCAGGGATTTGTGAATCCCTCTCCTTAGTTTATAAAAAAAACATTTTCTTTTCTACGTGTTTTATGTTTGCTTATTTTTAGGTCATTACACTAGCGGGTTTGATTCTCTAGTTTTATGTCCATCCAATTTACATCACCATCCAATTTTTACATGGTCCCTAATTTTGCAAGCAACACAACATCACCCTATATGTCCTTCCTCAACCCCTCTCATCACCCACCACCACCTAGTTTATGTCATTCTTACCCACATGGTCCATAGGTCACTTTACGTATAATAAATTCTCTTTTATGATAGCCTCAAGAGTTTCAAATGCAAACCACACTACTCCAAACAAAACATCTTGTCCTTGATGTCAATGAATTGTTTCCTCACTAAATAATAGAAAGCCTTGAAAAGGACATAGAAGAAATATTAGGTATCGATTAGGAGGAAAGAAAGTAGATTAATCAAGATCATTTCCATTATTAGAGATTCAACATCCAATACATCTATGTTCCAACAATCCCAACTAGTAAAAAGGTGGAAGAAATTTATTTATAGTTGAGGCACTTTCAATAAATCCAAGTAGGTAGATAACTACTCCAACTAACTATACTTCCATGATGTCAAGGGCTAACCCCTTCTATATGATGCAATAAATGGAATAGTTTCAATAAGATGTGGTTGTCATATGTGTGTAAGTTATTGGTAAAGCCAAAACATATAGGAAACAAGCCCAAGATAGTGTGTATACTTTGAAATAGTTGACACAAGAAAAGAAAAGTCAAGTGACATAATTACAATAGGAGTTGTAGGCTTTGAAAATAAAAAATAGTGATATGAGAGGGCAAGTAGAAACAAAGTAAGGAATGAAGAAACAATTGTCTAAGATGAAAATGGTGATTAACACAAGGGCAAGATAAGCTAAAGCAAGAATTTGAGAAGAAAAAACAAAATACACAACTTCAGTTATGTTAGATTTTGAAGCTAAATACTTAAGGTAAAATAACCACAAGATCTAAAATAAAGTTGCAATATGAAATATAAGATAATGGTAATATTCTAAACATATAAAACTCGTAAATAACTTCTGCAAAAACTCACAAAAATTTCATTAACGAATGCTCACAAAAATTATATTTGATACATAATAAATATCTCAAATACACCATACTTCGACACACTCTCACTGCACATTCTCCCCTCACATGCACACATAGAGATATATATAATGGGATGTGACTCTTCATATGGATTACTCTAGGTTATTACTCTTCTTGAGAATATTTTATTTCCTACTCCATGGACTCATGTGAACATGGACTATTATGCACATTTACATTATTAAATACTCTTCACATTCTAATAATACTTGTGCATTTATTACATTGCATAAATTAAATACTCACACTCTAATCTAAGAAACACTCCTAATCTAGAAATGTACCCAAGGTGGTACATTGGCATGTACCAAATAATGTAATATACTCTAACACCCCATGTTAGCGCTCTTTGTGCACAATGCCAAATGACATACGTCTTTTGGTGCTCCAAATATTTTCTACAATATTTTCCCTACATTACACTTGGTAGTGATGAATTTGAAATGTTATTCTATCTTGGTCGATGACATTATTGCTTCCTGCTGTTACTCTTCCTTGCTTGATGGCATTATGGTGTTATTCTTCCTTATTGGTGGTTGGCTCTTTAACACTTGGCTTTCCTTTTGATCCTTCAACTCACCCTAACAACACTTTGACTCCTTGATACTTGGCTTTTTGATGTCCATTGATTATCCTTTCAACTGCTCATTCTTCCAATGTTTGTAGACTACGCTTGTGCTCCTTGGAATGGAGCTAATGGTGTTTGTTACACTTGCTTCTCCTCCTCAACATGATGGCTTCTCCTTTTATTTTCAATAGATGCTTCTCTCACGATGGTTCTCCACCTTTCAATATGGTGGCTCTTCCTTTAACCACGGTGGCTCCTCCTTTCTTACAGGGTGGTCCGCTATCAAACTTGAAGGCTCTTGGATGCTTGCACCCTATGCAACTGTTGCAACTTTATCGTGATAGTTTTATTTATGGTCTACTCTAAAATACGTCATTGTTCTTTGACTTCTAGCCTGCTTATCCTCCTTGCTCATTGTCTTCAAACTTGGTGGTTCCTCCACATGTTTGATGATTTCTTCTTATCTTATCTTCTCCATTCAAGACTACAACTTGCTTGTTCTTTTTCCTTATACTATCTTGCTCTCTTTCAAGATAGTAACTAGCTTATTATTCTCTTATTTATTTGTTGTTATTTTTGCAAGTTTGATGCAAGTTCAATGGTGATAGCAAGCTCTGAATTTTAGCTTCAACTAGAACTTTAACTTCTTCTTTTGTTGTCCTTAGTATGGTGCTTATAATTATTATCATAAAAACTCTCATTGAATGTTGCAACTATAAACACTTATTTGTAAACTTTTCCTTGGATTATAAAAAACAACATATAGATTTATTTTTCCTTCTCCTTATTGCCCCCTTTCAAACAATATTTAACTTCACTTTTGTTGTTTGTATTTTTCAAATTCTAGGATGATAATGATGCCTCATTCCTTGTCTTGAAGAAACTTAGCTTAAACTATCTTTTTTTGGCTTTAATAACTCTAATATGGTGCTTTCAAAAAACTTTATAATAAGCTAATTTGAATTCTTGAGTAATGAACTTTATAGCATCAATATTACAAACTTCTTTGGCCTCCTTCTAAATCTAATCTCCTTAGTTATTTGATTCACCTTTTTGTTGTCTCGAATGTATAAATTTTGTAGCTCCACTTTCTTTTACTTTACTGCCCCAAAATCAACTTCTACCTTCTTCAAAGTATGTTGTTTGAATCTTCTTTTTCTCCTTGTCAAAAATCTATTATAGAATGCTGAAATTTTCAGCCTTTCTTCCTCTTCAAATGTTTTTTGAAATCAACATTTTTTATCTTCACCTTCTCTTATTTTTGTAGCTCCAAATGTTGCATTCTTGCTGTCCAAAATCTCTACAATTTGCAACTTCAATTACTGTCAAATCTTCCTTCACTTTGTTATCCAAATCTCTCTCAAATCAGCCCTAAAATTCTTCAAGTCATAGCTCTACTATCTCCCTCAAATGCTACCTAATTTTGCAATCCATATCTCTTAAATTTTTGCTCACAAAATCTGATTTCTTCTCCTATATCTTGTAGTGCAAAAACAATCTCTAACTCCTCTAATCCACTACCCTAGTTTGTTGTCAAGCCTTCCTTCAATTGTCTGTTCAAAGGCACTTCAAAGTTTGCTCAAATATTCTTCAATTTGTAGCTCTATGTCACCTTTATTTTTTTGTCCTGTGACCCTTCAACTTCTGTCACAAAAATCAACAATCTTCTCCTCCACAAATATTCTTTCTTCAAATCTTCTTCAATGGTCACTTATTCAACAGGGCTTCTCTAGCCTTCTTCTTTCTCCTTCCAAATTTGCTTGAGACCTCTTCTATTGGGTCTTCAAATTCTGCAACTCTTCAATTGGACCTTTTCTTAGTCCTCCTCTATCTTCTTTCTCAAATATTCAATAGGGACCTCTTCCTTGGGTCTCCTTCAATCTTCAATATTCAATATCCAATGGGACCTCTTTCTTGGACCTCCTTAATCTTTAATGTCTACTCTTTTGTTGCAACTCAAAAACTAATCTATGCATGAGGAAAGCACGTAGACTTTGAGGAAATCAAAGGTGAAATTCTTCTCTATCTATTGTAGAAATATTTTCAACTTCTGAGAACTAATTTTTTGCAATAAAAACTTAGAAAATAGCAATCAAATACAACCAAATTTCTAGAATTTTGAAATCATTAAACTTCACTAATTCTCAAAACTAGTGGAAAGAAATCTATTTCGAGTCCTAGTCTTCACGAGTTTTCCTTCAACCCTATGGAAATACTCTAGCCAAATAACAATCTCGAATCTTCTTCTATCTATCAAACTTTTCAATAGGACCTACTTCTTGGATCTCTTAATCTTATCAAGTTCAAGGTCTATCTTCAAGACCTATAAATCTCCTTCTATTCCTTAACTTTGTTTTCCTTCAACATAGTGGAAAAAACTATCTTCCTTGGTTTTATTTTTCCAGAGGTAATTTCTTCAACTTCATTGGTTTCTCCTTAACCAGTGGAAATATCCTTTGCAACTTTAAAAAACCTATGCAAGACAAAACCTTGTTGTAGCTCTATTACCACTGTTAGCTTTTGAAGCTAACTACTTTAGGTAAAATACCCCAAGATCTAAAATAAAGTTGCAATATGAAATACAAAATAATGGAAATATTCTAAACATATACAACTCATAAATAAATTTTGCAACAATACCATTAACAAATGCTCACAAAAATTATATTTGATATAGAATAAAGATCTCAAATACAACATACTTCCACACACTCTCACTACACATTCTCCCTTCACATACACACACAAAGATACATATATAATAGAATGCAAATCTTCATATGGAGTACTCTTGGCCTTCACTCTTCTTGAGACTCTTCACTTTCCTACTCTATGGACTCATGTGCACATGGACTATTATGCACATTTACAATATTAAATACTTTGCACATTCTAATAATATTTGTGCATTTATTACATTGCATAAAGTAAATACTCACACTCTAATCTAAGACACACTTTTAATCTAGATATATACCCAAGGTGGTACATTAGCATGTACCCAATAATGTAATATACTCTAACAAGTTAGAGTAACTAAAAGCAACAATGTAAAGTAAGTATAGAAAGAGGAGCAAATCATGGAATTTCGTACCTTAGCAATTAAATAAGTTGAGTACCTATAGGATCATACATTGAAGTCACTCATACCAATACCTAATTTGCATACATGGATGTATGCAAGGCCCTCCTAAATAAAACTGCAACAATAATTCAACAAGTAGGAAAATGAGTTGGCTATCGAGGCCTAAAGTGCTTCCCTAGTTATTCAAAAAATATTGAATAACTAAGCAAATCATATAAGTATATCTAATAATAAAATATTAGTCAAGCAATTGAGGAACATACCACACAAACAAATGAGACTACAAGAATTCATGTGCTCATAATGCTTTAAAACTTCCAACTAGAGAGATGAAAAAGGAATCACATCAGTTGATGAATGTAGTATTTCCCAACATTTTCTCTAATATGGAATAACTCCTTGCACAAAAATTAAATAGGCCTAGTATATATTTTTTTAGTAAAATAATTGGATTGATCCCATAAAGGAATAACCACCATGCAAGTTAAAAAATTTATGGCATAAAAATTTTAGGAGTGGTATACCAACACAGTTTACTTGCTAAACAATATATTCTTCTAAAATTTTCCCTTCAAAAGGGAAGAATCAAAAGCAAAACATGGTTTTGTGCCTAATATTTCAAAAAAGGTCACTTAGGTAGAGAACCTTATAAACATGTTAAAGAGCATAACAAAGCATGGAGAAAAGCCTCTCTAAGGGTCAATGTGAGGAGTTGGTGTTAGATGATGAGATGTTATTTCAAAAAAGGTCACTTAGCTAGAGAACCTTATGAACATGTTAAAGAGCATAACAAAGCATGGAGAAAAGCCTCTCTAAGGGTCAATGTGAGGAGTTGGTGTTAGATGATGAGATGTTGGATTATTTGGACCTAACTTATTATGTAAATTGGCAAGTACTTTCAAACATGTTGCCTCAAAGCTAAATAAAGGTGATCCACAAGTTTTCAATTTTGTTATGAGGTGATCTCAATTTTAAATACTTCTTTCTTGAAGATAAAGGTAGGACCTAAGATCTCTAACTAATCTAGCTTGGAACCTAAAAGGATTCACCAAGAATGTAGTAGATTGGAGACTGCCTTTGAATTTCTACAAGAAAATTAGCCAATGGAAGACAAGGGAATAATTTTTTTGTAACCCTAAGAGCAAGATTATGAACTATAAATTTTGGGATTTTTTAAGAAAAATGGCTCAGTCACAAAAGATCTATTTGTCCTAAAATTGAAAAAAAGTCACTTTTCAAGATAGCAAGTCACCACTTTTTAGATTGACAAATCTAAATCAGTGAATTACCACTTTTATAATTGACAAGTCACCATTGTCAACTCAAGCAAGGTAGGGATCAACATGAAATTTGAGGAAACTACTAGGAAAGCAATATTTTGCCTCTACATAGTGCCAAATGAGAGGTGAAAGTCTACCAAACATGATTAAAATCATTTTTAGAGGCTTGTACAATTTAGGGGTGCATCATTTTGCTAAATATTCCCCTAAGTTAGTGATTTTATCATAAGTAGAATGAATTTATCTTAGGTAACTCATAGGTAAATAACTTGCTATAAATAGGACATATGGGCTCCATTATATGTACCATTTGTCCATTTGAGGAAATTAAAGTTGTAGTTTATGGACTTCACATTGTTCTCTTAAATTTATTTTAGAATAACACAAAACTTATGCATGGCTTTTACTTATCAATCGTGGCACTACCCTTTTGATTAGTGGAATGCATAGTAATTGTGTAATTTCCCTCTCGCTTTCTATTAGTACTTTTATTTTATTATTGAATATTTATGCTTTTTGGAGTACACTAACATTATTAAAATTTCCTCATATGTGTTGATTGATCATACACCAATCCTATTATGATTATTCTCATATTTTATTTTATTACATTTATTTTAAACTCTTGCATCCTATGCTTGCATATTTTACTTTTCTACACTTAGACGAGGTTAGTTTAACATGAATGGTGGAGATATGACCAAAATCTAGAGGTCAAAGGGGGTATAATTTACCTTCTTCCAATTGTTAAAAGAGAATTGTAGGTATAATTAAAGTCATATTTTTTTGCAAAACAATCTTCTATACTTTCATTTTTGTTGCAACAAGAGGATTTTTTACTACTTGAGGAAAATGAAGATGATTTAGTTGGATTAACCTGGACCTTTTTTGTCTCCTTTTATCTAAATGTTTTCTCTCCATCGTCCTTCACACCTTTAATTCCTTTTGAATTTGAACTTGCAAATTCTACTTCCTCATCCCTTATGTACTTTATTTCTTCTAACGGTTGATTTGAGTAAACAATAATGGCCTTTGTCATTTGATGATGTAGAGGAGATTTATTTATCACTTTCTTAGGAGTGGAAAATCCTTGATCTGATCCAACATCTACTGTGGTATGATATATTTGTTTTATATTAGAGTTTATCTCATGCCCATAACTTTTTATCTCTTTCTTTGTTATTTTCACTATACAATCTATTTTTTAAAGGAAAATATTTATTTACTTACAAAAAGATACAAAACTCTCTAATCAGAGAGATCAAAGTGAATAGAGCATTTTAGAAAATAGAACATGAAGACAAAAAGGACCTCATTATTGGATTCCTCCTCATCCTTGCATACCACCCCTGCCCTTATGCTTCTTGATGATTTGGCGGCAATAACCAAGGGCTATATTTATAACCTGATTCGCTAGTGTGTCGACCTCTTTGTTGAATTCTTGCCTTAATATTGATAGGATATTTTACCAATTATCTTGCCTGGTTGTCTAATATTGTCTTGAATAATATTTAGTTGTAAAGATCTAAAATATTTATTTTTGGCAAGAGCTATTATTATCAGTTTATAATCCTTGTAAACTATGACCTGAGTGATTCCTTAATTTACCACCAATTTTAATCCAATTTCACATCTGATAGCTTCTGCCATATTGTTAGATGTTGTTCCCAATATGATCATGTATTTGAGCAAGATCTCACGGGGGTCTTGTAAGAAACAGTTCCCTTATCGTTGCTTGATTGAGGTTGGACTTGGAGGTACCATCAATTAAGAGCATCAAAAAATAAATATTAGGTGGGAAATTATTTGCTCTACAGCCTCCTTGTGTCAGGAAATCTTGGAGATTATTTTTTTATAGAAAACATCCGAGAAGGGATGCCACTTTTGGGTAAGACCCAAGGAGGCAAGGGTATCTCTTCCACCAAAATCACCCAGGGCTCGCACCTAGCCTACCACCTTTGACATACTCAAGGAGTAAACTTGAAACAACAAAAAACAAGAACACACAAACACACAAAAAGATTAAAAAAATGAAAAATAAAAAACAACATGCTCATTGAGTGTGTCAAAAAGATAAAGCACAACCAAACACACACACAATAAGATAAAAAAACACAACACAAACCACATAGAAAAAACACAAGAACAACATAAAAAAACACAAACATAACAAAAAACAATAGAACACTACAAAGATACAACCAACAAAAACATTAAAAACAAAAACAAACAAAATCTAAAAAATAAAATAAAAAACAACCAACAACAGACAACAAAGAAAAATAAAAACATAGAAAACACTCACACACCAAAACACAAAAACACCAATTAACACAAACATACAGAAACACAAGTACAAGAACATTAAAAACACAAGAACAACAACAAAAAACACAAAATAACAAAAAACACAAGAACAACAAAAAACAACACACAAACAAAGGAATAAGCACAAACATAAATAGAAAAGAAAAAATAAAAATAAAAAGAACATAACAATGACCTTTCTAGACCAAAAGACTATTAAGACAAGAATCAACAAAGGAAATAAAAAAAATATTAGTTTGAGCTAGGGAACTAAAATACCCTGACCGAACCAAAGAGAAGCAAAAATAAAGCAAGAAGAAACTAGGTACCTTCAGAACTAGAGCCATCCAAAGAAATGATAGAAAGAAGAGCTTCCCTTATTTGTGAAGCCCACCATCTAGGAGGGTGGTCGTAGCAAGTAAGATCACCTTTGTCCAAAGCCCAATTAGCTAAAGCATCAACACTCTTGTTCTGATCTTTGACCACATGATTGTAATCAACTTTCAAAAATCCCATCTGGATTAACTAAATCTTCTCAATAATTCTTTTTATTCTCCAATCAACCTTATGATTCTTAGAATGAGTCTTCAAAATATTAATCATGAGTTGAGAGTCAGACTCAACTAGTACCTTTTCCCATCCAATCTTAGTAGCCTATTGAAGGCCTCTAAGGATACCATACCCCTCAACAAGGTTATTGGATAGAATACCCAAATTCTCAACAAAGGTAAAAACCAGGGAGCCACTTGAAAGTCTACCAATTCCTCTCGCATTAGCTTTTTCCAGGGTTTCCTCTAGAGGCTCCATCATTATTGACTTTTCCAAAATCCTTAGGAGGAGGTTGCCAATTCCTTGTTCTATCCATCTTTTAATTACTCACATTCCCTTTAAGTTGGTTTCTCTTAGAAGAGTTAATCTTCAATCTTTGCATCACTTGATCCCATATTTGGTGGGAGTTTTGGGGGTGATTAAGGAGTTGATGGACTGATTCAACTAAGTTGGCAATGGTCTTTTTCTAGATATAGTGAATATCCTTCCTTTCTTGATTAAAAATATGGTTGTTCCTTTCATTCTAGATATTCCAAAGAAGAATGGTAGAACCCATCCAAACTAACTACCTAATAAAATGATCAACACCCTCTTGATTAGGCCAATCCCTCCAAAGTTGTTCAAAAGTAAAAAAATTGGACCACTGTAAGCCAAGTAAAGTGGCCATTCTCCTCCAAAGCTTAGAGGCTAAAGTACACTCAATAAAAATGTGGCTGAGAGTTTCCACATTCTCTTCACACATTTCACATCTAAAAGGACCATGAAAACCATGCTTCATAAGATGCTCCCCAATAAGCACCCTGCGATGCAATAAAATCTAAGTAAAGAACCTCACCTTAGGCCAGAGCTTTTGAGCCCACAACTAAGAAAATATGTCAAATGATTGGTTGGGATTATTATGGCATAAGGTCAAATAACCTTGAGCAACTGAATACTCACCCTTAGTAGTGTTGTTCCATCCAAAACAATCTTTATCATGGGACCAAGAGAGAGATCTCATATGAAGGATGCATTGGATATCTTGTCTTTGCCTTTCTGGGATTTGAATAGGCTAGTCCTCAATAGGGATCCAATATCTACCAACCTCTGAATTACTAGTATGGTATCGATTATAATTAGCCACCTTTATCCAGTTAGCTCGATGAAGCTCCTCCATCCAAGGCCTCCAATCGAGAAACTGAGTTATCAAAGGCTTTTGACCATCCCAAGAATCTGTCCAAAAATTTTCCTATTGACCATTATGAATGATCCAAAATAATTTTTTCTTTATCAAATCCTCACCAGTCTTAAGAACCACTAAAATATGAGAACCTTTGGAAGGCAATTGATAGCGAACAAGGTCTTCAGGACTTTTGTTCTCAGCATATTTAGCACATAGATTCTTGGCCCAAAGAGCATTGGGGTTATGCAAAATCCTCCAATATAATTTAGCATCTAAAGCTTTGTTGTTATTAATAGTAGATCGAAATCCTAACTCCCCTTCATTCTTAGGAAGACATAAAGTGTCCCATTTCACCAAGGCCCATTTTATTTTCTCCTTAGTACCACTCCAAAGGAATCGATGACTGATTTGATCCAGTTCTCAAAGAACAACCTTTGGGATATTCAACACGGTAGAAACATAAATAGGAATAGCCTGAAGGACTGATTTTACCAAGGTGATTCTACCCCAGAAGAAATCCACCTATTGGTCCACTTTCCAATTTTCTTCTTGACTTTGTCCAACAACCAATTCCAATATTTTTTTATGTCTTCGAATATTGATGGGAATACCTAAATAAATGATTGGAAGGGAGGTCTTCTTATATCTTAATTTATCCAAGACCATGGATTCTTGTCTAGAAGAGTAGTGAAAGAAAATGACTTTAGATTTGTCTTCATTGATTAATTGCCCAGTAGCCTTAGAAAAATAGCTAATGATTTGCTTAATAGTAGAAGCTTCCTTAACTGTAGCTTTACCTAAAAGAGTAGAGTCATCAAAAAATTGAAGATGAGAGAGAGGTCTAGCTCCATGAGCAATGGTAACTCCCTCAAGGGTTTTATCTTCTCTCTTTTTGGTTATAGCCCTACCTAAGCATTCAACAATAATGATGAATAAATAAGGGGATAGGGGGTCACCTTGCCTAATACCTCTAGAAGCTAGGAACAATTATGAAGACCTACTATTGATAAGAACTAAGTAGGAAACTAAAGAGATACATCCCATAATCCAATCCATCCAATCCTAAGAGAAACCAAATTGCCTCAAAACTTTGATAAGGAAGTGCCAATCCACTCTATCATAAGCTTTGGATAAGTCTAACCGAATGAACATGGAAGGAGATTTTTGCATATCCATGGAATGGATGGCCTTCTTAGCAAGAACTATCTCATCAACTATTTGACGCCCTTCCACATAACCCCCTTGTTCAGGGGAAATAATATTATGCAAAAGAGGCTTCAACCTTTCTGCCATGATCTTAGTAATGATTTTGAGAAGAACATTACATAAATCAATAGGTCTAAAAGTTGAGATATGTTCAATATATTTAGCTTTTGGAACAAGAGTAATATAAGTTTTATTTATAACCTTCAAAATTTCTTTGGCTTTCCTGGCTTCTTCCACCACCTCTAATAAATCAGCATGAAGGATATCCCAAAACTCTTGGTAGAACTCAATGGGAAAACCATCAGGACCTAGGGTTTTTCCTTTTTGCATTTTAAAAACTACCTGTTGAAGCTCATTGATAGTAACAAGAGCATTCAAAATAGAGTTCTCCTTAGAAGTGATAAGAGAAGGGATTACTTGAAGAACATTTTGTTGAGAAGTCGAGTCAAGAGGAGTAGCAGTAAAAATATTGGAAAAGTAATTGACAATAATAGAGTTCATGCCATCCCAAGTGTAGACAACATCTCCAAAATCTGATTTCAAGGAAGAAATAAATTTGTGAGATCTTCGAGCTAGAAGATATTTGTGGAAGAAATTTGTGTTTCGATCACCTTCTTTGAGCCATTGAATTCTAGATTTTTGCTTCCATAAGAGTTCTCTTTTTTCCCATTCCTCTAACTGAGCTATGAGTTTAATTTCATCTACACTTGTACTCTCTGTGAGGCCATCTAAATGGATTTTCTTATTCAAATTTTCAAGTTGAGCAATAAATTCATGTTTTTTTATGAACATCCCCAAACTCCTTCCAGTTCCAAGTCTTGATTTTGGATTTAATGTATTGCAATATTTTGGCAAAACATAATATCTTAGTCCCATACCTAGGTTTACCTTCCTTCCACCATTGTTGTACTTGATGTTTAAAGGAACTATCTCTAGGCCACATTAACTAAAATCGAAAAGGAGAGAAACTCACATTGGTTTTCCACATTTCCACCATGACAAGCCAGTGATCCGAACCAACATTGTTAAGAGTCTTCACTTTAGGAATGTGACCATGGATTAAAAAATTGTCAAAGAGCAAGAACCTATCCAATCTCTCCATTATACAAGCTAAGCCTTGCCTTCTATTAGACCAAGTCATAAGGCCATTATCTAGTTGGATGTCCACAAGATGGAGGTTTGTAATATATTCGCTCATGAGGTCAATGCTCCTGTCCAAGTTTCTATTTTCCCCCATTTTCTCATCTAGAGAGAGGATGGTATTGAAATCTCCTCCGATCAAGATCCAAGCTTCAGGAAAATGAGAGATAATATAAGTAATATTCTTCCACTGTCTTATTTTTTCCTCCAAATTATTTGGAGCATAAACAATAATGCAAAGCATAATTTGGTTGGAATATCTTCTTTGAATAGCTATAGCCAAAAGACCCCAACTGCCAACCATGTGGTGAATAACTACCTCTTTTGGGTCCCAAAGGTAGGCAATGCCACCAGAAGTCTCTTGGGAACTGAGGGAAACCACTTTTTTAGCTGGCCAAATTTTACTAGCAATTGATTTCATATCCTCTATTGACATCTTCATTTCTTGAAGGAAAACAAGATGTGGATGATTTATCTGAATCATTCTTCTAATTTCATTTTATTTTGAAAGACTCCCTTTGAGTCCTCTAATATTCCAAGTGATGATATTCATTAATAATAGGGCTAAAAATTTTGGGAAGGGCATTAATCTTACCTTCCTCTACAATATTTTCACCTTCTTTTACCATATGATATTGATTAGTCTTGTGACCTACCTTTTGATTAGAATCCATCTTCAATTTTTTTTCCCTATTTCTTGACTTACTCCAATTGAATCTGAGATGGCTTCTAGCCTTGAAGAATGCTTGTACACAGTCAAAATATTACCAGAAGGTTCAACAGAGTCTATATTGGGACCTGTATTATTTGAAGTTTTAACATTTAAAAGATTGTTTTTCTTGTGAATATTTTCTCTCTTTTTTTCTGTTGAAAACCTTTGATTTTTTGGTTTATCTCTGAGTTCTTCCCTTTATCTTTAAATTGTGTTTCTAAGATTTTTGTTTCCATTATTTCCTCTTCCTCACTTGGGACCTCATTTGTGGAAATAATTTCAAACATATTAGAAGATAACTTTGATTGATCCTTCATAACTAGTTTTTTTTTAGTGTTCTTATTCTTAGGCATTTGGAAACCTACTGAGTTTATATCTTCTTTCTTTTGATTTGGAATTTTATTTGGGCAAACACTAGCCAAATGACCATATTCATGGCAAATTCTACAACGAAAAGGAATGTTCTCATAGTCCACTACTTGCTCCCAAGTGTCCTCCTCAAATTGTAATGTGATCTTTTTAGGTAGGGGTTTGTCAAAATCCATTAAAACACAAATTTGAGCATAAATAATATGTTCAATTTTTTTAGTACAATCAGCAGTCATCATAAATGTTCCTAAAGAGTTTCCAATTGAAGAAAAAATTGTCATATTCCAGAATTCAATTGGGAGGCCAAAGAGTCTAACCCACACGGGACCTATAGAAGGCATCTCTTCTTCGGCTTTAAATTTAGTATGCCAGGGCTTCATGAAAAGCCCTACCCTTCCAAAGAACTAAGGACCCCCTTGAAAAAATTTCTCTCTATCTTCATTATTAGAAAATAAAACAAGAAAATAACCATTTGGATAAATAGATATTTGTAACTCACCTTTAGTTTTCCAACTTTTTGCATCCCAGACTTTGAAAGTAGATAGGCTCGGACGAAAACCCATGAAACGACAAATTAGTCCTCTTTTTTCTAGATCTTCAATGCTAGTCTGAATGTTGCCCATATCAAGCTTAATAATAGGAGTTCCATCATCTGCTTTAAGACATCCTGACTTTGTTTTCCTGGGATCAATCTTAGGCATTATTAGAGGTTTACGAGAAGCCCTAAGATTAATATTAGCATTAGGCTGAGGTTGTCCACCATGAAGGGCATCCCTAAAATTCATTTTTGGGGCTGATTCTTCAAAATTTTTACCCTTGACAAGGGTTTCCATAGTAGATTTATTTTGTGGGTGCACCTTAGCACCAGATTCACTTGAGATCTAAGCCATTTTTTTATCATCTGCTTGAAACTTATTTCGTGATCTCTTTAATCCATGCCCTATATGTCGTGGAAAGGTATGATTTTCACTTTTATTTTGTGTAACAAATTGGAAGTCGTTGTCACTCAAGTTCACAGCATGAAGATTTGTTGAAAGATAGATTTCTAACCCATATTGGATCCCCTACAACATTTCCTGCTAAAATCTTGAGCAGAAACCACAAAAATATTGGCCGCTAGGACCTAAAGGCCCCGAAAACCAACCTCTGGAGCTGCTTGCACTTAACCCAGATGAAACCCTCGCATAGCCACTTGCCAAATCGTTCACACATAGGGATGCGCTAGGATCTTTGTTGGTCCAAATGAT
Organism: Wollemia nobilis; assembly: GCA_028583015.1. Lineage (NCBI taxonomy): Eukaryota > Viridiplantae > Streptophyta > Pinopsida > Araucariales > Araucariaceae > Wollemia > Wollemia nobilis. The sequence goes on from JAQPPZ010002816.1 coordinate 1,617,897, forward strand.
CTAAAAACTAGTGGAGACATTCTAAGATTTTTCAGGCATCTACCCTCAAAATTTTAGCTCAATTCGAGTCAATATGAGTGAAATATGGCTAAAACAAGTTTGGTAGTTTGGGTAGTCCTGCGAAAAACGTCCCCTTCCGAAAATCTTGGAGATTAAGTCGGTAGATCATTTTTCTTTTTGTGGGTGATAGGTCTTCTTATACTGTTGTTGACAGAAACTAGATTTGACATTTAAGACCAATTCTTCTTTTATCCTTCATAACAGAGTTATGTTGTCCTTACCTTTACCTTCAAAAATCCTCTAGTTTCTATCCAACCAGATGTACCAGATGATAAATTATGGTATAGAGCTCCATACATATTTTAGGAGGGGCTTACCTACCAGTTTACCTGTATATTCTTTGTTCCACTTGATAATACATGTGTCTATGGTTTCTAGAATACCTTCAATTAGAGTAGGAAGTGCCAAGAATTTTGGTTATTCGTAACCAAATTGAAATTACCTTCAAGCATTCAAAAAAAATATGGAAAATTGTTTCACTATTCTGCATGCACCTGTAAAAAACATGAGGCCCTTCTATACCCATCTTTTACATATTATCACCTGTTAATATACTAGCCAATTGAATCCTTGTAGTTTAGGTGGTGCTTGATTTTTCTACACTCTCGATAGTTTTTGTTGGAAGGTCCAATCTATTGATGTTGGACTCCTAGATGCATTGAGTATTCCCCATTATTATTGATGCTACCCCAAATAAGTTTGTCTAGCATTGTGGGATGAAGAGGTCTAATGCTCACCACGTGGGACTTAAAATAATCCCAATCTCCTTGAAGTTGAGATAGAATGGGAGGGCAGATCCAATTCAGAGTTTATTAGGTCCAATAAAACAAGTCACCTAATTTGAGTATTCTTACTTTCCAAGTGATTCTTCAATTCGATTGGGTTTCTCTCTATTAATGGTGGATTTCCTAGGATTGGGTCCTCCCATAGATTAATTGACTTACCATCTCCCAATAGCCAAGAAATTCTATCCTCTATTATACCCTTTGTTGCCACTATATGTTTCCAAACCAATAAGGCTCTGGGAAGTTTTATATGTGTTTGAGCATTTGAATACTCGTTTGATTACTTACATACTTGTTGACTAGTATGCGCTGCCATGCTCGATTGTGCTTAAGCATATTCCAAAGAATTTTTGCTTCCAGTGCTTTCAAAACTACCTCCATTTTTTTATTCCTACTCCTTAAATTTTACCTTTGGTGACCATCTCCCAATTGACCAAGTGAAATTTTTTTCTTTTTGATTGCCTACCTCCCTGCCATAGGAAGTTGTGTATGATTCCATATACCTTTTGTAAAATAAACTTGGGAGCATGATATACTAATATTTGGTAGATTAGAAGAGAAGCTAACATTGATTTGATCAATACTACCCTTCCTACAAGATTGAGCCAACTATTACTGTAACTTTGTATCCTCCTAACCATCTTGTCCAATGTTGGGATCCAATAGTCTGAGGCTTTGAGGTGGAAGCTCATGGGCACTCCTAGGTATCTAAAGTATTTTTATGTGCCAGACCAAAATCCTAGGATAGTGCAAAAGAGTTTGAATCTTATTGTTACAACATTTTGTGTATAGAATTGACTCTTTTGAGTGTTTATATGAGCCTCGGTAGCTTGTGTGAACCAATTCAAGCATTGCTTGAATTGTCTAACATTTTGCTTGGTGTCTTCACCTAGAAGAATGGTATCATCTATAAATTGGGCATGTATTATAGCTTTGCATCCTACTATAGCCTCTATCCCTATTATTTTTCTTTCTCTTCAAAGATGGTTAATTAATCTTCCAAGAGTCTCAACTAAAATGATGTAAATGTATGGTGATAATGGACACCCTTGTCTAATTCCCCTTGTAGCCTGAAATAAATTTGTTGGTTCTCCATTTATTAAGGGGGCTATCCATGGGTTTTTTATGCATGCTCTAATCCACTTGATGACCTGATGTGGGAATCCAAAATTTTGTAGGACCTATTCTACAAATTGTATATTAACTCGATCAAAGGTGTTTTCCATATCAAGTTTTATAACAATTTGCTTCTTTTTTATTTTCTACTATTGTGGAGGGCTTCATGCACCATTATGATATTATCATATATTTTTTTTCCAAGCATGAACCCCCTTGCTCTTTTGATATTAGTTTTCCAATTTTCTTCTTTATTCTATTGGCCAACAATTTGGTAATAATTTTATAGGAAGAGTTACATAGAGAAATTGGTCTAAATCTAGAGAAAGTAGTGGTATTTTTTCTTTAGGAATCAATTCTAGAAAGGTGGATTTGATGGCTCCAATAATCTTACCTTTCACCCTAACATCCTCAATCATGTGTAGCAAATCTTCTTTGATGATGTGTAAGTATTGTTAGTAAAAGTTGTTTGTGAATCCATTAGGTCTAGGAGCTTTGTCCTTTGGTAGAGTTGTTATAATCTCCTTAAGTTCCTCCATAGTGATTGGCTTATTGAGATATTGTTTATCTTACAAACTTAATACTATCAGTATATGTTGTAGTAGTATTCCTTGGAAATGTGGGTTATCATTTTCTCTGGAGAGAAGAGTTGAGTAATGTTGATTGGCAAGTTCCTTAATTTTCTTCCTATCTGTATAAGTGGTTCCTTCATGCTCTATCTCCTTGATTGTGTTTCTTTGGCAGCATTGCATGGTTTTTAGATGAAAATATTTGGTGTTTCTATCCCCCTTGCTTAGCCAAACCATTTGAGATCTAAGCCTCCAATGTGTTTCTTCTTCAACGCTTAATTTATTGAGCTTCTAAATCAGGTCATTTCTTGCATCTTCTTACCATGGTTGAGGAGGATGGTCCCCAATTTCTATTTCTAGCTACTCTAGTTGTTGCATCAACTGCTTCTTATCTAGTTTGACTCTTGCTTTTTATGCCAACTATTTTTTATCACGTGCTTCAATTTTTTAATTTTCCTTTTCCACTTTTCCTAGGGGTTGGTGGACTGGACCTGTTGGTTCCAAGTGCTTTCCATAAGTTCACTGAAATCTTCTTCTACTGCCCATTCAAAGTTGTACTTATGAGAAATTTTTGAGGGTTGTAGGCTTTGGCCACTATCCAAGAGAATTGGATTATGATCTAAGATAGAGTTTTGAATGATGTGACTAGAAGTGAGGGGAAAGTGTGTTAGGAGATTTTCACTAATCAAAAATCTATCCAATATTTTTGCAATATAGTTTGCCCCTACTCTTCTATTTCTCCAAGTGTACTTCCCTTTGGTCGGTTGAATGTCTTGTAAGCTTTCATCTACCATAATTTGATTGAGCAGATCTCTATTTGGATCCCTTGCTAAACTTCCCCTAACCTTCTCCTAGTGGTAGATAATCATGTTGAGATCTCCTCCCAATATTATGTTGTCAAACTTCTTAGTGTCTAGCCATTGTGCTAAGTTTTTCCATGCTTCTCTTTTATGGATAGGATGATTTGGACCATAAAAATTTATTACTACTACACTAGTTCCATCTAGTAAGAGGAATTTTGTACCTATCCAGTTATTGTGCTTATGTTGTAAGCTACAAACTAATTATTGTGGGTCCCAAGCCAAATCCAGTCCCCCTAAAGCTCCCATAGAATCAACATTTATCAATTCTATTGTGCCCATATCTTCTACCATTCTATAGTCAGTGTTGCCTCTATTATTTTTGTTTCTTGAATACACACTATTGTTGGTTTTCTCTCCTGTATTAGAACTTTGAGATAGTTTTTTTGTTAGAGGACTTCTTAGTCCCCTACAATTCCATGACATAATCTTCATTTTTTGGATTTCTTCTTATTTTTTGTGAAGCTCTCCTCAATTCTAACCTACGTTTTGGATTGCAAGTCTTTATGTGCTTGCTCATTTTTGAGTTGTTGGTTCGGTTTTCTTCCCTTAGCTGCAAATCGTGTGGTTGGCAAGCCCCCGAGAATCACTATTTCCTCCACTTGTGTTTCTTCTACCTCTTCCTCTAAGTTCCCATCAATTTCTTCTCCAGTTGTTGTATTCTCTGGTGTATCTCCTAAGATATCTAGCGAGTTGTCATCTTTAGTTGTAGGTATCTTCTCTTTACCTTTAGGAGCCATCACATCTAGAGAGGTGATTTCCTTTTTTTCTTCATTAAGACTTACAAAATTATTTTTGTGTTGGAAGCTTTTTTGATCCTATGGTTAAGGTTTCACTTCTTGCTTCTTGATCTGTGTGGTCTCCTTTTGACTTCCTGGAATCCTGGTTCTTATTATTTTATTTCTTGTGCTTGTTTAATTGGGTAGTTTTGGGATAAGTTCCCATGCTCATGGTAGGTTATACACTTGAATGATATATGCTTGCAGTCTAGGGGTTGGTTATGAATCAAATCAAACACCTTTATTCCAAAATGCTCGAGCAAACCCTTTTTTAGATTGACTTGCACACAAATGTTATTAGCCTTTGGAGGATCCAATTCAATGAACATTTTGATAGCGTCCCCTATTAATTCAATCAAAGGTTTATTCCATAATTGCAGTGGTAGAAATGGCAACCTCACCCAAACAAACTTTTTTCAGGCTCCTCCTCTTGAGGATCAAATGTTGTGCTCCATGGGGTCATGTAGAGTGGGCTAGATCCTAGAAACCAAGGACCTCCATGAAAGATAGTGCTCTTGTCCTCCATAGAGGCAAATGTAATGACAAAGTATCCGCTACCTATCATCACAAATTCATAAGAGGAGACTTTACCCCCTTGATGTGTGTTAATCCAAATCTGGATTATGATTAGACTAGGCATAGAAAGCATGAGCAAAGGATGTTGGATGAGAGCTGGAGGTACCTCAATACCTGAAGACTCGCCTAACTTGTGTACAAAGGTACCATTGTTAGATCGAGCAAGTGATTTTGGATTGGGTTCTTTCCTCACTTTAAGCACTTGATGCATATGATCCTACTTCTCATCATTAAAGGGAAACTATTGTGAAAACACGAAGAAGACCTCATTGCCTACTTGTTCAAAAAGTGAGTTCATTATCATCGTTGCAACCAACAGACTATCATAAATCACTTTTCAAAGAAGAGGTCCTTATTTTCAAAGCTCTAGCCAATAAAAGTTTTTCAAAGCTAAAGCCAAAGGAGTACCATACCTGAACTGATACTCGCGATCTCTCCTGAAAAAATTGATCGATGCTAGGGTTTTCCATCTTCCCCAAAAGTTGTTCCTTCCCTAGCCAATGAAATATTTTTCCAAAAAAATAAATAACTATCACTTGTGTTTTTTTCTTTGTGCTTCACTTTGCAAACCCTAAATTTGTTACATGCACTCCATAATTCTAACCAAACAAAATTCTTCAAACTATTGTTCAAATACATAGAAAAATTGCAGATGGATCTTCAATTATCACTCACTTTACAATCTGTTGCCACGTGTTCAATCTCATAATATTTGTGATATTGGATTACAATGTTTTCTTAATGAATTTATTGATCCTAGTATCTTGATTATAAAGGTTTTGAAATATACATGGCAATGCATATCCTAATGTATACAACATGCCTTTGCTAGTTGGTCCTTCCTAGATGAACTCTCCTAAAGTAATGCCAATATTTTTCCAAACCTCCTTATTGATAAGTTGATATGGAAGTTGATAAATCCTAATCCACACTAGGAGCCTTTTAATATTTTTTATATCCACATTAATTTTCACTACGTGGTATTAAATATAATGCATATATGCTCCTAAACCATGAGAAACCATCCATTATTTGATCCCTAATTTCTAAATTGAAGAAGAAAAGAAGAAAAAATCCTTTTGAAATAAAAGTCATGAAGTAATTTAAATTTAGTCCTGACTTCCACTTGATCCAATTTTAAGTCTTGAAAAAACTTGTCTAGTATTGTTTAACTTATATATTAACCCTTTGCTTTTAAGAACCATTATGTCATGCTCGATCATCTCATCCTTGATAATCACTTATGGTGTATCATCCACTACCTAGATAGGGTTTGTCTTAGATTGACTCTTCCTCTTGTTACCAACAGGGCATCCATATTGTAAATTGGGGCATCTTTACTTTCAATTAGGACTTTCAAAAATGACTTTCCTCCATGCTACCTAAATTTTCTCATAAGAGTACTTTAATTTTTTAATTTCCCTAAATATTTGGAATACGAAAAGGTGAGGCTTACTCTTGGCTCGCACTTGCTACCAACTCTATTTTAAATTGGTTATATGGGATTGAAATGGACCCCATATGTATTATGTCATAACTATATAATGATATTATAACAACTTTGCAATGATGCATATACCATTTGAAAAGATTCAAACTTGGGTTTTCTCCTTGAAAGTCAAGGAATTTAATATTTTAAGTTCATGCCATTTGATCTCACTCTCAATTCTATTATTCTCTATCCATTTATTAATTTGTTGATGTTCCTTTAAAAATAACTTTAGATTATGCTTCTCTAAATAAATTATATTTACTCACACACATGTATGCATACACACACATATAATATGGTAAGTAAACCAACAATCAAAACAAAGGAACAAAGATAATTAATAGAGAAACAAATCATAATGTAACTATTAGAAGAAAAGGAAAGACAAATTTGGTTAATAAACATCATCATTAAAGGAATTAAAGAGCATGGAGAACAAGATAACACAATAAATTTAAGAAGCGATCATCTTTTTGACAAACTTCACTGTAGTTGACAAATTCATCAAGCATGTAGACTACAAAAACTAAGGAAAGACAAAAAAAGTAGACTATTTTGAATCACAATATTCACTATAGGAGATAAAAGGTAGGTTCTCCAAAATAAAGGATTTTTATAAGGGTCACATTTTTAATCGGGTGATGATCTTACTCCTATGCAACAAGATAAGAGGTTAGAATGAGAAAAGGAAAAAATATCAAGGAGTAAGGGTAAAGAGGCATGATTGAAAAATAAGAAAGCAATAATATAAATGGAACACACCAAAATAAATAGGAAATTGTGGCTTGTTATGAACACTTAACAATTGTGAGTTGGAATTATCATGATATCCATGGATAATAGTTCCCAATCTAGGGGCCATGACTAAAGCAAATGATGTAATTGTACTTACTAGAAACACATAAACATGATGGATGCAAGATACCAAATTGTGAAGGTTAAAAAAATGCATCAATATGGATTCAAGCAACAAATAATGGAAAAGGACATGAAGAAGTAATACTACTAATAAAAAATCTTGGGATAGACTCATACAAGTTGAAAAAAATAACTAAATAAATAGTCTATATGAATCAGAATCACAATAATGAAAACATGATTAGCATTGCAACTAATTATTTTGCTCCACAATAATATTTTTTTTTATAAGAAACATTGATTAGGTCATGAGGATACATATATGGCATTGAAAAAATACATCATAGATTATAGTAAGGTTGAAGAGGTGGCTTTAGTGGGTGAATATAGTGCGAGGACAACAAATGAAAAAGCAAATTATTAAAAAAAGACAGATGATAATCTACTAAGATTGGAGGAAGAGGTGGATCACCATTGGTTAAGATCCTCAAATCATAGACAAGGACCCATTACATATTATAGAGAAAATTTCTTAAACCATGTAGCATAGAGGGATTGATAATTTGCAATGCTATGACATATGGCAAAAATATGGAAAATATACTTGTCAAACACATAATGGATAGAGTGTAGTTGATTAAGCTATTTTCTCACCAAACTTAATTTTAAGGATAAAATATTCAGAAATTGAAGTAGTTCCCATGAAGATAAAATCTTATCACAATCTAATTTACATAAAGATCCAAATGCAAGAAAGTGGGCAAGAAGAACATAATTGAATAACTAAAGGAAATACAATAGGAAACATCCATATCATAAAGAAAAATCAAAGGGTAAAACATAAAGTAGGTTTTAATGTTTGTGAGGTCATAGACCATATGAGACGACCCTCATGGAGGATTTTGTTTACCCAATATATGGTTATCCAACCATACTCTAGTTACCAAAGCATGGTGTACAACCCTATCCCTCGCAGGATTCAAACCTTATACCTCTATTCGGATTTCCAAAGTCTCCATCGTTAGCCCACTAAAGTTGTACAAAGAAACTTTTAAAACATCATATAAGCATATTATGCAAAAAATAGAAAAAGAAAGAGGGCAAATACTTTTCAAATCTATACTTTTTATGTCAATAAATTGATGGTTATAATCAAAGAAGCTTTGGAATTGTGCAAAAAATTAAAAACTAGGAAAAAAAAACATGAAAGCTTCCCTATAAATCCATGGTATGATGAAAAATGCAAAGTAGTAAGGAGAACCTTGAGAGAACTAGGCAAAGAGAACAAATGATAAGATATATAAATAACTAGTGTAAATAATGATAATAAAAACTAATACATCAGATCAATGCAAAAAGAGTTGATATATCTTGCAAAGCATAACCTAAGACACTTATGGAAAGAGCTACAATAAAGCAAAATACACACAAAAACAATGTCATAAGCAAACAATTATTAAGTATGCTAAGCAATTATATGAGAGAAACCAAGAAAAATATACCCCTCTTCTAATTAACACAATTGAGAAATCTTTTTTTCAAAAGATGTGATGGAGGGCATTAAGAAATTGGCAATAGGTAAAGCTCAAGATATAGATGGTCTACAAGCTAAACATCTCAAGTGTGGGGTTGACATCTTAGCACCACACATCCAAAATATTTCTAATAATATCATTAAAATAGGCTTTCCCTTGGAATGGACAACCAACCTAGTCAAACCATTACATAAAAATAGAGACACCAACAATCCTTCAAATTATCACACCATTATGACTAACTCTATTTTTGCAAAATTGTTTGGCATCATAGTCAGTCAATAAATAAAAAATCAAGGAAAGAGGGCAATAGAGCAAGCAATGTTTAGACCAAAGTACTCAATAATAGATCACTGCATTATTTTAAGGCACCTAATATGAAGGATATGGAATAAAAAAGGAGAAGTTTTTTATTGTTTAATAGATTTTAAAAAGTCTTATGACATAGTATCTAGAGGTAAATTGTGGAAAAGAATGAAAGAACTTAGCATACCAACCAAGTATAGAGTAGTTGTGCACTAAATTTATGAACAAATGGTAGCAAAATTTAAAACTCCAAAAGGATCGTCAGTGTTTTGGGAGTGATATCAGGGTGAGACATGATTGTCCCTTGTCACCTATTTTATTTGGCCTTTTTATTGACAAATTGGAGGAATAGATGGGAGGAGAGAGAATACAATTAGCTAATTATGTAGAAAAACTTCTCCTTTATGATAAGAAACTTATCTTGATTGGAAAGACACTTGAAAGTTTAAAAGAATGTAAAGACTTTAAAGAATTTTTCTAAAGAAGTTGGGATGCAAGTAAATAGTAGCAAGACTAAGTTTATGATCTTCTTTAGTTGGAGAGAGCAAAAGCAACCATATATTTTGTTTGAAATAAATCCTTTAGAAGTAGTAGTAGAATACAAATACCTTGGGTTAACTTTTCAAAGCAAACTCAATTGGGGAACATTTAGTATGAAATAGATACAAATAAGATGGAGGGCACTTTACTCATTGTAAAAGAGGGACAAACAAACAAAGTTTTGTGATTGGAAAACCATTAGGGTCTTTTTTGGGTTATTGGTTATTCTAGTGGTGCTATATGAATGTGAGGTGTAGGCTAGCAATATATCAAATTTCAAATGGACACAAATAAAAAGAATTCAAAAGCAACTAATTATAATTATTTTAAAAACTAAAGCATTTGTCCCATATGAGATTTTACTTGTTGAAGCATGGAATTTTCCATTAAGACTATAGGGGTACCTAAAGATAATAGAAATAATGGAAGATAATAGGTTGTCAACATAAGTAATCAAGGAAAAATTGAACAAAATGAAAGACATGTGGATAAAAAAAACAACAAATGCATGGACAAATGGAGTATTAGATTTCATGAGGTCCCAAATTCTAAAGGAAAAATTTAGACTTATTGTGCGGATTGAAAATTTAGAAAGGAAAAAATAGTATTACATCAAGTTCAATCCAAATTGTGACACAACCAAAAGAAGTACATGGATACAAAGATTAATTGGAAGGAAAAATGCTTATAGCCCAATTAAGATCCAATTTACACCCACTTAAATGAAAAACTAAATGATGGGTAACACCTCAAGTGAGATGGTTAGAATGGATACACATCTTTTGCATAATAGAAGCGGTGGAGACCAGTAAACATTTTATCATGGAATGCCAAGGACATCACGAATGCATATGAGGACACTTAAAAAGTGAACTTTCTTGTAGAATTTTTTTAAGCATTGAGAATAGAAAACTAAAAGAACTTCTCATCAAAATCAATAGTAGAATAAACATATTCCAAAATATGACAAAAGAATGTTGAGCTTTTTGACTTTGTTGAAATTTTTTATATTTTATTAAATAAAGGGATAAACAATTATATTTTTTATAGTTTTGACCTTTGGGTCTCTAATATATATATATATATGGATGGATACTATAAAAACTTTAAAACTATACTACAAATAAGAGACCCAAAGGTCAAAACTATAAAAAATAAGATTACACACCATTCTTCATATTGTATTAAAACTTCTATTGTAGCTCCTTCAGACAACCCAACCTTCCACACTCCTTCAACCTTATCAACCTTCCATGTTCCTTCAACCATCCCAACCTTCCACCCAACATCCCAACCTTTCACTATAGCTCCTTCAACGAAACTAACCTTTCACGCTCCTTTAGCCTTAACACTCCAAAGATCAACTCATCATTCAACCTTTCACGCTCCTTCAACCTCCAAACTTCCACAACCTTCCACACTCCTTTAGCTTTCAAATTTGTTGATCGTTAAAGCAGCATACCATTTGCCAGACCCCTTAAGAGGCAACCTTGAGACTTTTCATAAAGTAAATTAATCTTGTAAATTTAATTATAATTATTTTATTTTAATTAAAAAATCTCCTTCCACTATATATTTTTTCTTCTTCTAAATTCTTTATTTTATATATATTTTAATGGATTATATGAGATTGAAATGGGTCCTATCCTTGTTACATCATTACCACATAATGGTATTACAAGAAAGCTGGGATATTATCCTCTTTGATTTATATATATTTATTATAACTTCATTAAAAATTAAAAGATTTTCTTTTTTCATAATAATATTTTTTCATGATGCGAGAGGGACCACCGGTTGCTTAGGAGGGTTTGTAACGTCGCGAGTCCCTACTAATGAAAGGAAAGATTTTAATTACGTTCGCGAGACCCAAAACATGACCTATGGGACCTCCAAATATGGAAATACAATTATTCAAATAATATGACCATTAATATCCTTGAGAATGTTGTTCCTTCTCCTACTAATAGCCTTAACACTCGAAAGATCAACTCATCATTCAACCTTTCACGCTCCTTCAACCTCCAGCCTTCCACAACCTTCCACACTCCTTTAGCTTTCAAATTTGTTGATCGTTAAAGCAACATACCATTTGCCAGACCCCTTAAGAGGCAACCTTGAGACTTTTCATAAAGTAAATTAATCTCGTCAATTTAATTATAATTATTTTATTTTAATTAAAAAATCTCCTTCCACTATATTTTTTCTTCTTCTAAATTCTTTATTTTATATATATTTTAATGGATTATATGAGATTGAAATGGGTCCTATCCTTGTTACATCATTACCACATAATGGTATTACAAGAAAGCTGGGATATTATCCTCTTTGATTTATATATATTTATTATAACTTCATTAAAAATTAAAAGATTTTCTTTTTTCATAATAACATTTTTTCAGGACGCGAGAGGGACCACCGGTTGCTTAGGAGGGTTTGTAACGTCACGAGTCCCTACTAATGAAAGGAAAGATTTTAATTACGTTTGCGAGACCCAAAACATGACCTATGGGACCTCCAAATATGGAAATACAATTATTCAAATAATATGACCATTAATATCCTTGAGAATGTTGTTCCTTCTCCTACTAATAGCCTTAACACTCCAAAGATCAACTCATCATTCAACCTTTCACGCTCCTTCAACCTCCAACCTTCCACAACCTTCCACACTCCTTTAGCTTTCAAATTTGTTGATCGTTAAATCAGCATACCATTTGCCAGACCCCTTAAGAGGCAACCTTGAGACTTTTCATAAAGTAAATTAATCTCGTCAATTTAATTATAATTATTTTATTTTAATTAAAAAATCTCCTTCCACTATATATTTTTTATTCTTCTAAATTCTTTATTTTATATATATTTTAATGGATTATATGAGATTGAAACGGGTCCTATCCTTGTTACATCATTACCACTTAATGGTATTACAAGAAAGCTAGGATATTATCCTCTTTGATTTATATATATTTATTATAACTTCATTAAAAATTAAAAGATTTTCTTTTTTCATAATAACATTTTTTCATGATGCGAGAGGGACCACCGGTTGCTTAGGAGGGTTTGTAACGTCGCCAGTCCCTACTAATGAAAGGAAAGATTTTAATTACGTTCGCGAGACCCAAAACATGACCTATGGGACCTCCAAATATGGAAATACAATTATTCAAATAATATGACCATTAATATCCTTGAGAATGTTGTTCCTTCTCCTACTAATAGCCTTAACACTCCAAAGATCAACTCATCATTCAACCTTTCACGCTCCTTCAACCTCCAACCTTCCACAACCTTCCACAACCTTCCACACTCCTTTAGCTTTCAAATTTGTTGATCGTTAAAGCAACATACCATTTGCCAGACCCCTTAAGAGGCAACCTTGAGACTTTTCATAAAGTAAATTAATCTCGTAAATTTAATTATAATTATTTTATTTTAATTAAAAAATCTCCTTCCACTATATATTTTTTCTTCTTCTAAATTCTTTATTTTATATATATTTTAATGGATTATATGAGATTGAAATGGGTCCTATCCTTGTTACATCATTACCACGTAATGGTATTACAAGAAAGCTGGGATATTATCCTCTTTGATTTATATATATTTATTATAACTTCATTAAAAATTAAAAGATTTTCTTTTTTCATAATAACATTTTTTCATGATGCGAGAGGGACCACCGGTTGCTTAGGAGGGTTTGTATCGTCGCGAGTCCCTACTAATGAAAGGAAAGATTTTAATTACGTTCGCGAGACCCAAAACATGACCTATGGGACCTCCAAATATGGAAATACAATTATTCAAATAATATGACCATTAATATCCTTGAGAATGTTGTTCCTTCTCCTACTAATAGCCTTAACACTCCAAAGATCAACTCATCATTCAACCTTTCACGCTCCTTCAACCTCCAGCCTTCCACAACCTTCCACACTCCTTTAGCTTTCAAATTTGTTGATCGTTAAAGCAGCATACCATTTGCCAGACCCCTTAAGAGGCAGCCTTGAGACTTTTCATAAAGTAAATTAATCTCGTAAATTTAATTATAATTATTTTATTTTAATTAAAAAATCTCCTTCCACTATATATTTTTTCTTCTTCTAAATTCTTTATTATATATATATATTTTAATGGATTATATGAGATTGAAATGGGTCCTATCCTTGTTACATCATTACCACATAATGGTATTACAAGAAAGCTGGGATATTATCCTCTTTGATTTATATATATTTATTATAACTTCATTAAAAATTAAAAGATTTTCTTTTTTCATAATAACATTTTTTCATGATGTGAGAGGGACCACCGGTTGCTTAGGAGGGTTTGTAACGTCGCTAGTCCCTACTAATGAAAGGAAAGATTTTAATTATGTTCGCGAGACCCAAAACATGACCTATGGGACCTCCAAATATGGAAATACAATTATTCAAATAATATGACCATTAATATCCTTGAGAATGTTGTTCCTTCTCCTACTAATAGCCTTAACACTCCAAAGATCAACTCATCATTCAACCTTTCACGCTCCTTCAACCTCCAGCCTTCCACAACCTTCCACACTCCTTTAGCTTTCAAATTTGTTGATCGTTAAAGCAACATACCATTTGCCAGACCCCTTAAGAGGCAACCTTGAGACTTTTCATAAAGTAAATTAATCTCTAAATTTAATTATAATTATTTTATTTTAATTAAAAAATCTCCTTCCACTATATATTTTTTCTTCTTCTAAATTCTTTATTTTATATATATATTTTAATGGATTATATGAGATTGAAATGGGTCCTATCCTTGTTACATCATTACCACATAATGGTATTACAAGAAAGCTGGGATATTATCCTCTTTGATTTATATATATTTATTATAACTTCATTAAAAATTAAAAGATTTTCTTTTTTCATAATAACATTTTTTCATTATGCGAGAGGGACCACCGGTTGCTTAGGAGGGTTTGTAACGTCACGAGTCCCTACTAATGAAAGGAAAGATTTTAATTACGTTCGCGAAACCCAAAACATGACCTATGGGACCTCCAAATATGGAAATACAATTATTCAAATAATATGACCATTAATATCCTTGAGAATGTTGTTCCTTCTCCTACTAATAGCCTTAACACTCCAAAGATCAACTCATCATTCAACCTTTCACGCTCCTTCAACCTCCAGCCTTCCACAACCTTCCACACTCCTTTAGCTTTCAAATTTGTTGATTGTTAAAGCAGCATACCATTTGCCAGACCCCTTAAGAGGCAACCTTGAGACTTTTCATAAAATAAATTAATCTCGTAAATTTAATTATAATTATTTTATTTTAATTGAAAAATCTCCTTCCACTATATATTTTTTCTTCTTCTAAATTCTTTATTTTATATATATTTTAATGGATTATATGAGATTGAAATGGGTCCTATCCTTGTTACATCATTACCACATAATGGTATTACAAGAAAGCTGGGATATTATCCTCTTTGATTTATATATATTTATTATAACTTCATTAAAAATTAAAAGATTTTCTTTTTTCATAATAACATTTTTTCATGATGCGAGAGGGACCATCGGTTGCTTAGGAGGGTTTGTAACGTCGCGAGTCCCTACTAATGAAAGGAAAGATTTTAATTACGTTCGCGAGACCCAAAACATGACCTATGAGACCTCCAAATATGGAAATACAATTATTCAAATAATATGACCATTAATATCCTTGAGAATGTTGTTCCTTCTCCTACTGATTTGGGTTAGCAATTCCCCAAATTTTTTTTTAGTCTTCAAATAACTCTGTCATAGACCCTTTTCCAAGCGTTTTTTTTACTTGTCACGGATGTCCAAAAAACTCGAGCATTCATAGGTGAAATGTTCCTCTGTCTCTATTGTCCGTGTGTTGCATAGAGTACATACCCTTTCTTCCCATTGTTCCTTGGGCGTTGTCCATCTCCCTGTTTTACATCTAAGCCTATAAGAGCTAGTCCTTATCTGAGCAATGAGGATTTTTTCCTTCCACTTAATTTCAGCCCCTACATATACTTTTTACTTGTGGTCATACATTGGGTTAAACTTTGCAATATAGTATTGTCTTTTCTTGTTTGCATATTTTCGCATTCCACTTCTAAACTTTTCGTTCACACAGTTTTTATGTCTTTAATGAAATTTGGACATTCATTTATGTTGATTTCCCAACGCTTCATCCATTTTTGATTTTGTTGCATCAATGTGTTTTTCCGCCTATGTAGCTCTTCATCCCTAATTGCCCTAAGCCATCTGTTGTTTTTCATGTCTTATGTTTTTTTTCAAGTAACATAACAACTTGGTCATAGCAATTACCTCTAAAAGGAACATTCCAGTTTCAGCTAGAATAATTTCATAAGGGACTGTGGTCTTAATTTTGAGAAAATTTGTAATTAAACATTTTTGAATCCTTTCTATTTGCCTCAATTTTGTATTTATCGTGTCACTGACCCACACTTCGTAACCATACAACACAATCGATGTGACAAGTAGACCAAATAAGACCTTGGTAGTCTTCCAATCCCACAACTCGACATTCCTACTCCGATTTTGAAGTGCATATAACACTCTCCAACCACTTAGAGTTATTCTCATCCTACATGTATTTCAATTGAAATTGTCATAAAAGTCTATGCCTAAGTATTTGTATTCTACGTGTATTCCAGTTGAGTTTGTCATAAAAGTCTATGCCTAATTATTTTCTTTTATTTTTTCAAAGAGGTATATGAAAAGATATACATGGTACGAAGTACTACTATGAAAAAAACATTTTAGATATTTCATTTTAATACCTCCGTTTAAATTATAAAAAGAAAAGGTGGCTTCCAGTTATGCGGCCTTTTGTACTTCGAAGAGAGTTAGCTGGAAGACTTTAAAAGCCTTTAACAAATGTAAATTACCGCGATAAAGTAATATACGAAAAGAATTCTGCTAAATTTGCGTTGTTCTTCTCTAGATTCTACGTAATGAGAGTGCCAAGATTTGGTTGATTTGGTTAAATTCCTGCGAAGCCAACCATTGTCATCTGTGCATTGCCGCTTCTATTACGGAAATGTCTTTCTGGGCCTATAGGCTTAGTAAAGCATTTCTGATTTCGTTAGTATTCGTGTGCTTGGAAAGACGCAGCTTGGCTAAGGCAAAGGCGGTGGAATTCAGAGTCCGCAGGAATCGAAGTCGGGTCTGCAGCAAATAATCGCACGACATCATTACTGGGGATTCAGCTTTGCAGAGGCACAACAGCAGGTTGGCATTTCCTGCCCATGCACTTGATGTCAGTTATTACGAAATCATAGGAGCAATTCATATTGTATTACGTGTATGTTGCAATTTCATTATTAAAAAACCCTTGCGAGGAGAAGGTGGTGGCGTCCATCCCAACAAGTGTTTCATTAGAATTCGAAACCGGCAATGCAATGTTTACTGTCAATTCATCCGACGATTGAATTATTCCTCACACCAATTGCCCGTATTTAACCTTTGATTAACAAGGTTTATAGAATATTTTATATTGCCTTCAGGCTAATTCTTATGAAGTTAGTGTAGGGGTGCGAGAACTTTGACTCTAATTTTGATGAAAAAGGAAAATCCCACTCCC
This sequence comes from Wollemia nobilis, assembly GCA_028583015.1. Taxonomy (NCBI): domain Eukaryota; kingdom Viridiplantae; phylum Streptophyta; class Pinopsida; order Araucariales; family Araucariaceae; genus Wollemia; species Wollemia nobilis. The sequence goes on from JAQPPZ010002816.1 coordinate 1,634,981, forward strand.
TGTAATGGTGTTTCCAAGTGCTTACTTAAATTGAAGTTCAATCCTTGGTAGCCAATTTGGGCCTTATGCGAGGTGGACCATAGCCTTGTAATTTTGTCTGCTCTGCTTGTTTATATTTTTATCTCTAGAATGGGTGCTTTGAAATTTCTTCAAGGGATCTGTGTTTTACTAAAATTTATCTGAAATTTAATGTTGTAAGCGGGTCCACTTAAAGATGACCTCTCAAGTGGAAGGCATGCCGAACAATGCTGGAAGCTGGGTCATCATCACCGCAATCACGCACCTTACCTCCAGACCCTCGCCGGCTGGACAGTGCTATTACTTCATTATCTGTATGTTATGTCTTACTCATCATAGGCATTTTCTTTATCAAGGCAGTATGGCATGTCTTTGTTGTCTGTTTGCCCTATATCACTTTAACGCTAGAGCCATACCCAATTTGTATGAAGAAAAACTTTGATGACTGGAGACTGTTTGCAAGAAGAGAATAGCGGGCAAATCTTTACATTTCAAAAACGAAGATATTAACATGTGTAGTGTAGGTTATATATTCCACAGAACAGAGCAAAGATGTCAAAATAACATATAACAAGGAAATGAACAGCAAATTCAGAACAAGAAGAATCATTAATTGCTTTCAACATGATGTACATTACTCGCATCATAGTTCTCGTATCAACACAACACAGAAAGAACAGTTATTGTCTTCTCGAACATCACTGTGGGGGTTGCCGCACTACTAGAAAATGAGGTGGTCAGAGGCATGGCGGTGGAAGAAGACAGAATTGTGGAAGGAGGGATTTGGAGAAGTTCCGGTGGATGAAGCAGAAACAGGAGTGGTGTGAGTGGTAGAGGATGGAGTGGAAGCGGAAATGGTAGAGGAAATAGATGAAGTAGAAGTGGTGATCTTAGAGGTGGAAGCCTCTTCAGTTGTGGCCTCTTCATCGGAAGAGGAGCTTATGGTGAAGGTTTCTGGGGTGATCTCAATCCTTGGAGCAATTTTTCCTCCCAGTAGTTTCTCTCCTTTAGTGGTGTACTCTTCTTCTGTTCTTCTCCTCCTTTTGTTTGTTCTTCGACTGTTGATACCATCCAACTAGTCTAATTTGAAATATATACAATGAAAGATTCTGTACCCAATTACATACAATTTTTTTGAATATGATTACACATAACATATGACTTATTAAGTCTAGGTGTCATGCACATATGATGACACATGAAATGTACAATACGACAAAACACTTAAACTCAAATGTACAATAATTTGTAACATGACAACTCACTCGGATGGCACTCAAGTTGGGCCACATCTGTATGATCTTTTGATGAGTTTGACTGATTGCATCTGAGCTGTTCCTCTAGATGAGTTGGCGCCTCTAGTGACTGCTTCATTGGAACCTCGGTACAACAGGCTTTGGCATTGGAGCAAGTGGATGCAACTGTTCTGAGTATTGAGCAAGCAAGGTTTTCAATTGCTGGACTTCCTGGCAAGATACCTGATACTTCTTCTGCATTTTTTTACCAAAGTCACTTTGCTGAACCCACTACCTGTCAGCCTCATCCAATTGTTATAACTTATTGTAACTCCTCTATCTGATGAAAAGCAGCAATCAGTCACTTCTTGGTGGTGCTAAGCTTAGACTCAGCTATACTAAGTTTGGACTCTGTCATGCTAAGCCTAGATTGAAGATCAATAATACGCTGGTCTCATTCTTAAATCTGCTTATGCTGTTGCCGGCAAACTGTCTCCGACTCTTCCTTGTGATGAGCTGTGGCAGCTTCAACTTGAAGCTGTACGAGTCTCAAGTCTTCATCGAGGTGCTGCGATCATTTCCTCTTGAAAGTGAGAAGTGCTTCCTCATGTCTCAGTTTATCACATTTTCGATGAATACAAATACTCACCGCAAAATGCTAGATCAACATAGCAAGATAATTCAATTGGAGAAGACCTGCCTCCATTTTGTGGGGCTTCAGGTTTGGCAGTATTTCAACTTGCTTAGGCTGAGTGCGTGTTAAATATGCAGGATGGGTTGCGATAGAGGAGTATTGTGCTTGTTGGTAGTTTCTGTTGAAAGAGTAACTCATGTGCCTTTTGTTCCCATGCTCGAAATTTGGTAATCTCCTCAATCTGCATTTGACACCACCCCCTTTGTGACCATAGATACAATCTGTTGATTTTTGAAGATACACCGTTTCGCTCACAGCTGCCATACACTACGCTGATTTGCACAAAATCCTCCTGTGCTCTGGTGAACAAGCCTTTGACGTGTGTGAAAAACTCTTCTATCTTGGCCTCTTCAGTACAATGTATATTGTCCTGCCTTTCCAGCTTAGGCAGATCCATTATCATCTTATATGTTGGCATCTCTGTTTCTGTCTTATCATGCGCTGAGGTTGGTCCTCCAGTAATGGACAGTCCTTGTCAACTGATGCAACAATTTTCCCTTTGTGGGCATCACATTGCAAAGGTAGCTGCTCTTGTACCTTTTGTTGAGGCTCTATCCTCTCCTCAAGAATGCCTCTTGGTCTTTCAGGTACAACCTCATCCTCTTGCCAAACATGCTTCTTAACTCTAGGAGTTTTGATAGGTGTGCTTGGTGCTGCTGTGAATTTTAGTCGTGCTTGGAGCGGTGGTCAAGTCAGTCCTACTTCTGATTCATTAGAGTCGGGGCCATCGATCTCCATAATCTCTGGCCTTGCCAATACATCATGTGTAGTGTGGCCAATCTTGTCCTTGCTAAATGAGAATAAAGTTTCGTAACAGTCCTCCAATGGCTTTATTGTTGGCTGGTCATGACCACAACCCTGATTATCTTCTTCAGTTATGGGCTTTCCAAAAGTCTGAATATTATGCTCATCACTTGTGACTATTACTTGTCTGCTGGCTGTCTTCTTGTTGCTATATTTGAGGTTTATCATCATGCTATCCAGCCTCAATTTCCATCTCCAAGGGAGGATTTTTTGGGATCATTTGCCTGCTGTCTTGGTTGCACTGGTGCTTCTTGTTCTTACTGTAAAGGAAGAGACGGTGGGACAATTGTCATTGTGTTCCGATGCTTTTATAGGGTTCTATTTGGGTTGCTTAACTCTTCCTCCTTGTCCCTTAAGACAATCGTACTCTCATGCGGCTTCTTGACATTGTGGCGAGATCTGCTTGCACCACTTGCTCCTTCTTGTTGCATGGTCACTGTCAGCTGAGCCCAACAAAAAGAAGTAGATGTATCGATTGGTCGTAGCTGTCCCCATTTAGGAATTGTTATGTTTTGGTTCCTTGTTGCATCTAGAAATAGGTCAATGAGGTCGAGATCCATTGAGACATTCTTGTTTTTCCCCCTATAAAAAGGTATGGATGCACTTTGACAACTATGATGCCTAGTTAAATCTCATGCCATCCATTATGCCTTGCATGTAAGGCACGAGCTACATCGGAATCTCCAAGCATGTGCCTTTCCTGACAACCTTGATAGTAGCAGGCACATTGCGCGCATGTATTCCTTTGTATTTAGCATATTTAACTTCAATCCTTGACTCTTGTGTGCATATGATTTCTTGAATTCTTCTTGAGACATAGAGTTGGTTTCACAATACTAGCCGACATAACCTTGTAGCTTTTTCTGACTAGCACAGTCCTTTGTCACTGACTTGTGCCTATGGTTAGGACCACGTAATCCAAACACTTTATTGGAGTCATGGGGGTCAAAAGTGAGGTGCAACATGCCGGACTCTCATGAATTTGCTATGCTTTGCTATAGGTTTATAGGATTGTAGAATTGATACTAGGTACCTACAAAACCTCACAATCAGTATCCCTCTATTAAAGGCTGGTGCTCGCAGAATGTGGTGTATAAACACCCTCCTAATTGCCTTTTTATATTCATGATTGGCATCATGTGAGTGCCACTATTCTCTCCACAAGTCTCCAACAGTTCATTCCAAGTTACCTGCTTGGGTTTGATTCTTGGTTTATCCTCATCTTTGCCCTTCGCCATGCCCTTTCCCTTTGTGGATGGCGGCGATGGAGATGGTGACATATCTCTTCCTCTCTTGCTTGGTCTTCCGTGTAATCGTGCAAGATTCCTCCTCTCCATGGTAGGGGGTCTCCTAGGGGATGGTGAACTGGATGGGTGGCATTTGGAATTGCTCTAAATGGGATGTCGCTCATGGGTAGTGTGTTCTTCAGGACTGCCTTGGAGGTGTTGGTTGCCGAAAAATTAGAGGTGTAGTTTGTCTTGCTTGTGGTGGCACATGTTGGAGCTCCAGGTCTTTGTCTCTCTGGGTCATGGCTACCCTTGCTCGTACCATCACTTCTTCAAATGCCAAACTTTGAATTTGAATGGAGCGAAATCCCCCATTATGTTATATCCGACGAACCCAAAAGGTGGTTGCAATGATCGTAATGGTTTTGAATTGTTCATCACAACTACTTGTCACCTTAGTAACTACTTGGTCGGCATTGACGTTGTTGGGGGTCCCTATTCCTTCAATCAGGTTTGATAACCCTTGGCGACTTGTATATCGATGCTGCCCTCTCTCTTGATGACAATGTGAATAATTCATTGCTCGACAAACAAAATGCAAGTGAGCATTTTGCCTTCTGATTTTCTTTTGTATGGGGTGCGACAACTCTTCCTTGATTCTCTAGGTTCTCCCTTCAACACACCTTGCCTTGTCAAAATGCATGACGAACTACTCGGGTCAATATTTTTCATCCCAATTCGTGTGGTTCTTCGCAATTTGGGTATCCACCCTAAAAACCTAAGTGTTGTTATCCTCGTTGCTCAAACAATGCAAATCAAGGCTAATGATGGGCATCCTTGTTCGTTGGGTTCCTACGCTATAATCAATGACAAATGTCTTTGAGTTGGCAAACGGTGCTATCTTGGTTGACTATGAGACCCTCTTTTCCCTTGTCGATGATCAAACAATACCTCTTGTTCTTATCAACGATGTGCTGGGTCTCTGTCTTGCAATGACCAGCAAAAGATGATAGGGTTGTGGTTGACAACAATAATGAAGGGCCAGATGTTGTAGTGGTGGACGAGATAGTGGTCAATGGGGCCGAGACAAGGTAGCTGATGGCAAGGCTGCTGGTGACAATCTGGTGATAGGTGAGAGGGTAAATGGCTAACGATGATTTGGACATAGACAATGAACATATGGTCGATGGTAGAATGATGACAATGTATGGACTTTTGGATCAACATACTTTGAATTGTTTGAGAATCGACATTTTTGGTTCCTCTACCAAGCCCATTGTTTGAAAGAAGATGATGCAAAAGATTACAAATCCAGGGATTTATAGAGAGAACCCACACTTTAGGTTTGTGGGTACCACACTCTCAAAAACACACAATGAAATGAAAGATTTTAATTACGTCCGCGAGACCCAAATATGGTCTATGGGACTTCAAATATGGAAGTACAACTGCTCAAATTATATCATATGATCTTTAATATCTTTGAGAAGGCTGTTCCTTCTCCTGCTGATTTGGGTTAGCAATTCCCCAACGTTTTTTATTTTACTGTCTTCAAATAACTCTGTCATAGACCCGTTTCCAAGTGTTTCTTTGTATTTGCCACGGATGTCTGAAAAACTCGGGCACTTATAGATGAAGTGTTCCTCTGTCTCTACTGCCCCTATGCTGCATAAAGTACATATCCTTTCTTCCCATTGTTCTTTGGGTGTTGTCCATCTCCCTGTTTCACATCTAAGCCTATGAGAGCTAGTCCTTATCTGAGCAATGAGGATTTTTTCCTTCCACTTGATTTCAACGCCTATATATGCTTTTTCCTTGTGATCATATGTTGGGTTAAACTTTGCAATATAATATTGTCTTTTCCTGCTTGCATTTTTCCACATTCCACTTCTAAACTTTTCATTCACATAGCTTTTGATGTCTTTGTTGAAATTTGGGCATTCATTTATGTTGATTTCCCAACGTTTCATCCATTTCTGATTTTGTTTCATCCATGTGTTCTTCCGCCTATGCAACTCTTCATCCTTAGCTGCCCTTGGCCATCTGTCGTTTTTCATGTTTTCTGTTTTTTTCAAGTAACATAACATCTTACTAAAAATACATGAAAATACATGAATACATCTTACTAAAAATACATGAAAATAAATAATGATTTGGGTCTCCTTAATGATAATAATTTAGTTATCATCACCTAATATAAAAAGTAGTATAATAATTAAGTAATTGCTTAATAAATGATTACTATTGACAATAGGTTTCCATATTCGATTCAAATTAAGCCCAACATTTTCATTGAGATTATCCCTATGTCTTTCAACCTCTGTTGCTTTCTGGATTTTTTTTAGTTATCATATGGTCTTCATTCGCTACAACCTTTTACATCTTCCATCTTGATGCGGTGGCTCATCGTGCTTTGGTAATCTGCCACAACTGGCTTCTTGGTAGCTTAATGTGTTAATGTTTGTTCAATGCTCGTTAATCCTTGCTCAAATGGATGTACCTGTTTCTTCTACTTACACCTTGTTGCAACCTCCACAAAAAATCATATACATCTCACTTCTGATTTTGTGATCCATGTTTTCTTCAGCTGATTTTATGCCTCTTTTAACTGTCCTGGAGGGGCAAAACATTGGGCCCACACTGTCTCTTTAAGATTCTCACAATCTTGTTGGAAATCCCTTCTAATGAAGACATATTAGTTTCATAAGTTTCTCACAATCTTGTTGGAAATCCCTTCTAATGAAGACATATTAGTTTCATAAGTTTTTCTGTTGATGCTTGTAACTTCTAGTAAACTTAGTAAAATATATTTAAAACAGTGTTATTTTTTAAGGAATGTGATCAATGAGCAGATCTGTTTTTTTTTTTTTTTTTTTTCTATTTTGAAAAACAGTATGTTGGCTTTTAAGCCTTATACTACCACAAAATATCACAGGTTATCTTAACAATATTCCATAGGATCAAATATAAAATAGCCACAATAATAAAGGTCAAGATAATAATAAGATGAATCAACAATATAGAAAGAAACTTACAGTATTTTTCCTGAATATGAAAGAATACAATCCAAAGATTTTCACTATACAATGTCACACACAAGTTATGGAGCTTTGTCTCCATAATATAGCTTTACAAAATAACTCTTCAAATTCTAGACTATGACCTTTGAATTCTTATCTTGCCACTTGCCTAAGAAACTCTTGATCTTTTGTCATGACACATATACATATCCTGCATATATCAAATAATGTAATATGCTCTAATACCCCCTGTATTACATTATTTGACGTTTGTTTCTCTTGATCTGCATAGATGATTTCTAAATATCTGAAATTTGCTTCGACCAAGTGCCTTTGTAAAAATATCTGCAATCTTATCCTCAGTAGAAACAGGTTTCAACTGAATAAGATGATTTTAAACATGATCTCTGATAAAATGATATTGAGCTTCAATATGTTTTGTTCTTTCATGAGTAATTGGATTTTTTGATTAGATTAAGTACTCCTTGATTGTTATTATTGTTGGAGATTTTCTGATTCCAATATCTGACAATATGTACTTTAACCATAATGCTTCACACACTGCATCTTTAGCTGCACGATATTCTGCTTCTGTAGATGAAAGTGCTACTGCATGTTGCTTTTTACTATACCAAGAAATTGGTCCTGAACCAAGATAGAAAATATAACCTGATGTAGATTTTCTATCATTTATAGATTCAGCATAATCAGAATCTGAATATTCTCGTAGACAAAACCTCTCATCATTGTAAGTCCATATTCTGTAGTCTTGTTGATATATTGTAATATTCTTTTTGTGGCTTTCCAATGACTTTCTTTAGGTTCTTGCATAAATCTTGAAAGATAATTTACAACAAAAACTATATTTGGTCGAGTATTTGTCAAATATAAGAGACTTCCAATTAATTGATGATAGATAGTGGCTGAAACTAAAGATGTCTCATCATATCTTGACAATTGCAATCCTTGCTCCATAGGAGTGTCTTTGGGTTTACAATTGTTCATCCTATATTTCTCAAGTAAAGATTTTGCATACTTTGTCTGTGTTATTGTGGTATTGTTTTCATTTTGACAAATTTCTAATCCGAGACAGTAATAAAGTAGCCCCAAATTTGTCATTTCAAAGTCTTTTTCTAAATCTTTCTTAACTTTATCTATCAAACATTTTGAGCTCCTTGTGATTACCATATCATCAACATAGACTAAGTATTTTTCTATCATTTCCAATCCTTTTTGTGTAGAGATTTAGATCCGATAAACATATTTTAAAATTATGCTGTAGTAAATGATTATTATCTTTATATACAATGCTCTTGGTGCTTGCTTGTGTCCATATTATGTAGTCTTGTTGATATGTTGTAATATTTTTTTTGTGGCTTTCCAATGACTCTCTTTAGGTTCTTGCATAAATCTTGAAAGATAATTTACAACAAAAACTATATTTGGTTGAGTATTTGTCAAATATAAGAGACTTCCAATTAATTGACGATAGATAGTGGCTGAAACTAAAGATGTCTCATCATATCTTGACAATTGCAATCCTTGCTCCATAGGAGTGTCTTTGGGTTTACAATTGTTCATCCTATATTTCTCAAGTAAAGATTTTGCATACTTTGTCTGTGTTATTGTGATATTGTTTTCATTTTGACAAATTTCTATTCCGAGACAGTAATAAAGTAGCCCCAAATTTGTCATTTCAAAGTCTTTTTCTAAATCTTTCTTAACTTTATCTATCAAACATTTTGAGCTCCTTGTGATTACTATATCATCAACATAGACTAAGTATTATTCTATCATTTCCAATCCTTTTTGTGTAGAGATTTAGATCTGATAAACTTCTTTTAAAATTATGCTGTAGTAAATGATTATTATCTTCATATACAATGCTCTTGGTGCTTGCTTGAGTCCATATAAAGATTTGTTTAACTTGCAAACTTTTTGTTCCTGTCTTTTAACTATAAATCCTTCTGGTTGTGACATGTATACTTTTTCTTCTAGATCACCATTGAGGAATGCACTTTTTACATCCATTTGATGAAGTTTCCATCCATATTGTGTCGGTAAAGCACAAAGTTTTCTAATAGTAGTCATTCTTGTGGTTGGTGCAAATGTTTCGTCATAATCATTCCCTTCTGTTTGTGTATATCCTTTTGCAACTAATCGAGCTTTGTATTTATCAAGAGACCCATCTGCTTTGTACTTTATTTTGTAGACCCATTTGCATCCTACTACTTTCTTTCCTTGTGGTAAATCAACCAAATTCCATGTTTTATTTTTCATTAGTGTTGCATATTCTGATTCCATGGCTGCCTTCCATTCTGGATGTCTTAAAGCACTTAAAGTAGTTGTAGGTTCTGTTACAGAACTCATCAATCCTCTATTTATATTTGTTAAACTTTCAGTTTGAGGTCTTATTGTAGTAAGATCTGGCATTTGTTCTAATTTTGAGTCCTTAATTGTATCTGTAATCCATATAGGTTCTTTCCTTTGAATTGATATAGTAGTCTCTTCATTATTTCTTTGTTCATCATTTGAGTTTGATTGCAAATCTTCACTTAATGGATCTTCTTCTGATGAATGTAAAATAATCCCTGAATCAGTTCCCTTTTCTTGAATAACATTCTTGTTTCCTTCATCAAATATTACATCTCTACTTATGTAGATTTTCCTTGTTGTAGGATCAATTATTCTGTAACCTATTGAATCATCATCATAACCAATAAATATTCCACACATAGTTTTGTCATCTAGTTTAGTTCTTCTTTGCTTTGGAATATGCATGTAAGCCTTACATCCAAAGATTTTCAGTTGCTCAATAGTTGGTTTTTGTCTTGACCATACTTCATCAGGTGTAACATTTTTTTAGTATTCTTGTAGGTAATCTATTTTGCAATTATACAACTGTTTTAACTGCTTTAGCCCAATACTGACTGTCAAGATGAGCTTCTTTTAGCATACACGGAACCATTTCCATGATAGATCTATTTCTTCTTTTTGCAATACCATTTTGTTGTGGTGAATATGCTGTAGTGAGTTGTCTTTTTATTCCATTTTCTTCTAAAAATAAGTTGAATTCCTTTAACAAGAATTCACCTCCTCTATCTGAACAAAGATTCTTGATGGTTTTTCCTGATTCTTTTTCAACTAGTAGTTTGAATTGTTTGAAACAACTAAATGCTTCATATTTGAATTTCATAAAATACACCTACTTTATTATGGAATAATCATCAACAATCTGTGTCCTCCAATACTCGTAACATTCATTGGTCCACATAAATCTCTATATATTAATTCCAATTGTTCTTGTTGATTGTGGAGCTGATTACTTCGGAGGCCTTGTTTTCAGCCGCACTTGGACCCACTACGCGAAAGAGGGGGGTGTAGGGGGGCATTAGCCCCCTACTAGTGTCCGTCAAGGGGGTCCAATGGGTAGGTTTGGCTTTGTGATGATAAGCCAAAAATAGATGCTTTTTCCTCTATGTAAATCTGGACCGTTTGATATTAGGTCACAGATCCGACGGTAGATTTTAGGCGGGTTTTTGCCCTAAAATTGTAATGCACTTTTATAAGAGGATGTTGTATGGCGACTAATTGTAATGTTTGGTGCGCGACTGTGTAGAGAAGGGTTTTTTGGACGGAATAAAAGGCTTGGTTATTTTTCTCCGTGGACGTAGCCCATATTGGGTGAACCACGTAAATCTGTGTCTATTGTGTATTGCATTATTTCTTCTGTGTTTTATTATTTAATCCTAACAGTTCTTGAGTTCTATGTTGACTAAGTTCAGAAGGTATTCTATGCTGTTTTCTTGCTAGACATTCTGGACAAACTGCAGATTCCCATGAAAGTTTAGGTAACCTCTAACCATTTCATATTTAGTCATCTCATTCAACGATGATGCACTTAGATGTCCTAGCCTTTTATGCCAGATTTCTCTTGTTTCTGAAATCCCTGCTGATAGAGCTATATTTGACACTGTATCTAGAGTGAGCAAACTATCTTTATAAGAGCCTGAGGCTATCACTTTTCCTTGTTTGATAATAAGACATTGTTTTTTTTCCTTTGAAAGCTTTAAATTCAATTGTTAGATTTTGATCCATAAGCTGAGATACTGAAAGGAGATTAGTAGTCAATTTAGGTACATATAACACATTATTAATTACTCCTTTTCCATTTGCTAGATCAATTAAAACTCTTTTTCCATTTTCTAGATCAATTAATACATTTCCTACTCCTTTGACTTCATAAGTCATACTATCTGCTATGACAGCTGGTTTTTCATATTTTTTATGAAAGGTATTAAACCATTGTTTATTTCCAGTCATATGCCTACTTGCTCTAGAGTCAATGTACTAAAAATCCATAGTAAGCTCCTTTGAAGTAGTAGTCCTTATAACTCCTGGGTTTAAATAATGAAAAATTGCTAATTTGATTCCTATGGAGTAGCAAACCTTATGACTCCCTAGTTTAGAAAAGAATAATTCAAATTCAAATATAAAAATTTGCAAATTTTTCCTAATCTTTTGGTTTTGAAAAACTTTTAACTCCCAAAATTTTAAATTTGGAAAAATATTATTATTTTTTTTTTAAATTGTCTTAAGAATTAAGAATATAATAATTCAAACTTTTTAAAAAACTCAAAAACTTTTAAAAGCATTTAAACAAACAAATTAACTAGTTGAATTCCTTATCACTCCAAGCTTTTAAAATTAAAAAACTCAAATACTTTTAAAACTTATCCTAACCCGTATAACTCCTAAATCAAACTTAAATAAACTCCAATTATAAAACTTAGCTAAATAAACCTTATAACTCCAAAAACCTAAATATCAAATATTAAGCTGACCTTATAATATCTCCTTACGTTACGCAACTTGATTATTGATTCGCTCATGCACATCCTTGCTTAATTGCTTCACTGCTCCACGGGTCGTGTGAGCTTATTTCTCAAATGCACTAAGCAATAATTGTTGTCAATGTGGACATTTGCATGAGAAACGTGTTACCTTTCTCTTCTGTAACGCTCGGAACGTTACTCTAGGCGAACAACACAGACAATGATTTGCTTGCCTTCTTGATGCACTTTGGCGTTAAACAATTTCTCCTTGCTGTTGCTAACTGTCGCAATGGTTAACGCTTTGCCTTCCTCACTTTGTTGATTGCTTGCTTGTTGTCTTCGACCTCTACGTTGGTTAAAACAGATTTGGTTACTCAAGTGGCAAAGGGATATACCAGCATCAACGACCACCACCAATCAATGTTTCATTAGGATGGATGGATGATCGAGATTGGTACCAGTTGCTAACATTGCTTGGCAAATCATATTATCTTGTTTTTTCATATGTTTCGAGGACGAAACATTTGTAAGGAGGGTGGCATGTTAGGGTAACCTAGGAATAGATATTTGGGGATATATTATTATATTTTATAATGGTTAACATGGGCCAAACACAACCCATGGTTGTTTGTATTATAATATTATATTATATTATAATATAATATTATATCGTAGTAGGCTCCCCAAAGTAGAAAGAGAAGATGGATATATAAGAAGAGATATTTGTCATTGTAATCATCATGGAGATCAATCATATGTAATCGTCTTTGCCCACGAAGTGGCTTATGGGACTTTGCCCTCCTTAAGTGGCTCTCTCATCTTGGGAGATCTTGTGGAGTTATTCCTTCCTTAAGGATTATTATTGGTGTTTTCCTACCTTAAGGGTATTATCTATCTCTCTCTCATTTGTGTGGATAGTTATTGTGGATGAATGATTTGATACTTCTGCATATTGGTGAATGTTTTTTGTTAATGTGAATAAAGTTCCATAACATTGGGCATCATAATCATAGTCCCTTTCATTATCTGTTCTTTATGTTTAATAAGGCAAGTGCAATGGGAAAAGTATTTCCAAATTCAAAAGGTATTCATAAGGTGATTCTATAGTTACTCTCATTTGCATGTCACTTATTTGAGTACAAATTGTGACTCCAAAAGTATTTGAATTTAAATTTTATTATATTTTTATTTGTTTGTTAGTTTTTTCTTTGAGAATTTCAAATTGCGGTTTGTTTTCAACGTGAACAAGATTCAAATGCTGTGCTTTGCTCTCTATTTTTGTAAACAATTTGAAGGCACAGGTTATTCTGTCTTTTTTTTTTTTTTTGTTTTGTTTTTTTTGTATTTACATGGTGGAATCGGTAGCCGCCACGAAACCGGGCAGGCTGTCCAGCTTTTATGGCCGCCACAGTATTCTGCGCTGTCCGTCCCGGAAGCCGCCACACAGATCTTCGCGCAGTCCGCCCCGGAAGCCGCCACACAGATCTTCGCGCAGTCCGCCCCTATAACCACCATGCCACAATCATTTTAAATCTTTTACGCCGCTGAAAGCACCAAGAAAGGGACAAGCGTTCAGTCCGGCGAGGCCCGAGATTTGAACCTTGGACCTCCGCCCCCCTTATGGGGTTTGGATGAACCAATTGATCTACACCTCGGACCTGTTATTCTATGTCTTTAGATGACTTTTTTATTCTATTAAATTTGATGAGCAACTCTACTTAAAACAGGTCATATTACAATTAATATGTTTTGCACAAAATATAGACTTCATTTCCCATTGAGATTAATTTAGACCATATAATTTTTGATGAAAGACAAAATGTTTAGGTCTGTTTATAGAATCTCATATCTGTAAAGACATGAATATTATGTAGCACTTCTCTCTCAGGCATAGGAAGGTGAATTTTCATTCCCTTTTAACATTTATGCTTCTATGTTTTCACATCTGTTGTCAGGGATTTCCTCTGTCTTCTATAAAATGATAACAAAGCAAAATGATTCAATGTAGTCAGTTTTCTGTTCCCTTAAAGCTAGTATAGCTTCTATTCTCTTTAATAATATCTCCTTTGACATATCATAAGTAGGTTGCTTGCAGGAAACATTCGGTCTGAACAGGGTTTTGCCATAGTCTTCCCTTCAGGTATGTTTCTATGGACTTGTTTGTTAGGTTTTTTTTTTTTTGCTGGAGAACATGGGGTTGCACTCGGGTCCCTCACCCTTGAAAAATCACAACTCTCTTCTTTAGAGCTTGAGAGTTTACAAACAAATTTAATTCTCATCTCAATTGAGTTGCTATAGCTAGAAACCTACATCATTTTACATAAAATATTTGAATTCTTGATTTTCATTTTTTGGATCTTTTTCATTATTCTGTGCGAATACAAATATTTTAGAATTCAGCATCCTTCTTGAAATTTTCCTACAACAACCTTCACGATACCAAAACTTCACCTCTACTATCTATGCATTACATCTTAGTAGAGTAATATTTCCAAAACATCGCATTATCATAGTCCGCTTTACTAGATCAAGATTGCCAGTTTCCTTCCTGAAGCACAACGGCAACCACAAAAATTATAATAAATAGTTTATATGAAATCACATTAATGTTATAAAATAAAGTAGATATTACCAATGGAAAAAATTAAAGTAAATTTGAATTAGGCAGTCAACATTTTCTTGTCAGCTTCAACTAAACTTTCCTCTAACCATGGAAAAAAGAATTTAACTTCACGATACTCAATTAAAACCCCTCTATTGGCTAGCCTATTTGCACATTTGTTTCCTTCCCTTAACGTATGTGTAAACCTGATTTCTTAAAACTCTATAGCAAGGTCTTGAATTTCCACAGTTATCTCTTCTATGTTCCATGGAGCCTTTGCTTTCCTCAAAATTGCATTTATTACTATGAGTGAATCACCTTCCATCCATACTTTGTTCCATTTTATTTGTTTGCATATTTTTAACTCTTCCAAAGCTGCCCAAGCTTCAACTTCATTATTTGTCTTAAATCCACTATTGAAAGCGTAATGAAAAACTCTCCTCTATTATTTCTAATTATTCCTCCTTCTCCCTGCTGGTCCTGGATTTCCTTTAGATGCTCCATCAAAATTCAATTTGACCAACTCCATATATGGTGGTTTTCACTTTATATTCTTTGCCTTCTTTTTGTTTCTCTTGTACCCAACATCATAATTCCATTTGATGACTTGAATCCATCTATCAAGGCTCTCTGCTTCCAAATTAGGGATTGGGTGAGTTGATAGGGTTGGTTTAGACTCCTCTATGGCTAAACAAATCTTCCTTTTCATTACCTCTAAACTGCTTTCCTTTCCTTTAAATATTCTTCTATTCCTTTCTAGCCATAAAGTATAAAGTATTGTATCTTTTGATATATCCCAGATTGTTTGTAAAGCCTTGCTTTTAAAAGTGCTCTGCCATTGCGTTAACCATTCTTCAATTCTACCATTCATCACCATGCATTTACCAAACATATTAAGAATCCATTGCCATAATTTCCAGACTATTGAGCAGTGTCCCAAGAGAGGATCTATTCTTTCCTCCTCCTTTTTACAAAGAACACATTGAAAGGGGCCATGAAAACCCCTTTTCATAAGGTTATCCCAGGATAAAATTCTTCTATGATCTACTAGCCAAACAAACATTTTGACTTTAGGAATGCTTGTGCTATCCCAAATATCTCTCCATATTCTTGCGATATTCCTATTTTGTTGGTGCTTTACATTATATCCACTTCTTGTTGTGTATTATCTTGAGCTATTCAACTCTTAAATCAACTTATCCTTGGCTCCCCTCGGAATAATCACTGTTGTTATCTTTCTACTCAACTGCCTCCTAGAATCGATGTCTTGTATACTTGTAAAGAAATCTTCTTTCCATTTGTATTTTTCTTCCTGATCCTTGTACAAAATGTTTGAAACCCTATCACCATATTTATCTTGAAGTAATCTTATCCATGGTTTCATGTTTGTCAGGCATTTATCTCTAATGCTGTTGGTCATCAAAGTGTTCTCCTCAAAATCTCCCTCTGCAACATCTGCTTTATATAGATTTACAATCATCTGATTTTATTTCTATCTTGAAAAGTCCTGAATCTTTATAAGGGATACGTGGTTCATGGTTTAATCTTTTTCAGTTTGTTCTTGTTTTTGTGTTATCTTCAATTTTCTTTGCCAGGTGACCCCTACCACAATTTAGCCATTGAGGAAAATCTCAAAACATCAAGAATGAGATCACTGCATATTTTTTCTGCAATGCAATACCAGAAGAGCTCTAATCTAAATAACGGCCATCATGTTATGATGGGTTATAGCTATTCCTTTGTCACTATCTGATTTTGTTTAGAATAAATAGCCCCTATGTATCTTTCCTAGAAATGTCTCAGAAATTCACTTAGTAATAGTTTTAGAAATCTTGATTGGTATGTTCTGTTATTTAATCTTCGGCAGGAGTATAAATGTGTTTGGTAAAATTTTGAAGGAAAAATTGGCAGCAGGCTTCATTCAATGTGCCATAGATGGGACATATTGCTCACCTTCCTGAGGCAGTGTTCAACTCTTTTCGTTCTAGTACAAATTTGTCAGATTTTGCACAAATCGTAGAGGAATTGATATCTAACAGCATTGATGCTGGATCAACAAAGGTGAATTCTATGAACTTGATCCCTTTTTAATATTTAATATTCAATATCTGTTCCTTGTTTAACCCCCTAAATACCGCAGCTGTTTCTCTGCTAGATATTACTTATGAAAAATGTTTTTCAACATGTGGCATTAAAATTTTGTGACTGGAGTGCAAATATTTTAGAAATTTTTGGTGTAAATATATCCTTCTTTGGATTTTTAATATAATTTGAATTTCTCATTTTATATTTCCATTCCTCTTGTAAATGCATCAAGCAGAGTGCAAAGTTTTTACTGTACCAGAGTAAGATTTACTGCATTGAATTGTATGTACTTTCAGTAGGTAACCATATAAATTGATTTGGAATAAACTTTGAATAATATCAAGTAACATCAACTAATGTGCTTTAAGTAGTTCTCTCCTTATAAAGTTTTATAAGTTATGCCAGCTAAAGTTGCTAAATATTTAACAATGAATTACTTAAAAAACATTTTGCTTTGTTATTATTGTTAGAAACAACTAATTCTACAATTTTCACCCCTTATTTTAAAATAATCGTTATTTTAAAAAACAATAAGTTGTTTACATAATGTCCATTGGGTTAGAGAAAGCGGTGGGGAACAATGAATTTCACATCGTAAGCCAAGGTTCCAATCCCATGAATGAACCTTAACATTTTAATCAAATGGCATGAACTCAACTGGTTCAATTCCTCGACTTTCGTGGAGGAGACTCAGGTTTGAATCTTGCCAGGCAATACATGCGTAACTGCTGAGCTGTTGTAATACCACTATGTAGTCATGATGTGATACGGGTGGGATCCGTCTCAATCCCATACAATCAATTAAAAAAAAAAAAATTGTTTATATGATACTCGTTATTTTTAATGAGATCATTTAATTAAGGATTGTCAACTTCCAAAATTTAATTCATATATATTATTAAATTAAATAAATAAAAGTGAAAAATCAAGTGATACTGGTTCAAGTGGTTAAAAATGTCGATTTTTGATAGGGAGATAGAGGTTCAAATCTAGCCAGGGGATATTATATCACTATGTGATCTGCTGAAATACTATGGCAACATGGTGATGATGTGATAGGGTGAGGCCCACGTGAATCCCATATAATCGATTAAAAAATAAAATAATAAATTCACATTGAATGGGAAAATAAACTCCCTTAAGAAATGAACATGTGATTGTGTACTTTTTGAGGACATGTCCACACTAATTTTCTAATTAGAAGAATTTGTCTTGTCTTTTAAATATAAACACATGCCCATTCAATTGAAATAAAAGGGAACTGAAGCATTTTAAATGTAAACATGGAAGGTTGAGATCAAATTTTCTTGCGACATTGCTCTCTTGTTCGAATTGTATCATGGGTTACACATACTATTTGTTAATATAATTTATTAATGTTTAAACAAGCTTCCTTCTTTGAATTGGAACATGGGAAATGTTAGAATATTATTATAATGTGCACTATGCCTATAATTGACAGGTTGACATTTGTCTTCTGCCACTTGTCCCTGTCTTCAGTTTGAGTTGGAGTGGTGTCTTCTGAAAGACACTTGGAGTGGAGCTTATGACACTTGTCATATTTCCCTCCTAAGCTTGATGCTTATATATTGTAAGATAACTTGTAAATAATTTAACGCCTTTTGTTCAGTCCCAACATTTGGTATCAGAGCGGTGAGATCCGCCTGTGGAATATGGAGTTAGGGAGTATGCTCTCCACTCGTTGAGTGGATCAGAAACCAGAAACTCTTTATTTATTATTTTCTTTTGTTTCCCTAATTTAGAGGACAATCCTCGCCATCCGAGGACAAGCCTCAAAATTTTTTTTTTGGTAGGGTTTGACTGCACAGATCTTCCCTGCTGTTGTGCTTTCGACAGATCTTCCCTGCCCCAACACTACCGCCGAACCCAGGCGACACGGGGACTACACCTAACCTTTCTCGGATCGTCTTACAACGCACAACAAACCGCCAAGCAACCCAGCTTAGTCTTAGCGTCTTAATGGAAACGTTCGGGTCTCAAGTATTCACAGCATTCATGCATTAATATAGCAAAGCAACAGTAAACGTAAAGCAAAGCATTCACACATTAACACATAGACGTGGCGAAAGGGCCCATTGCTTTATTATGTTTGTTTTCAGATTACATAAGGCCGAAGCCTCCAACAAAGCAACACGCACAGCAGCAAGTTCTGCCCTCATGCATTCACAGTTACCGTCTAAAACCAGTTCGCCACAGTGCATAACGTGCGTAGCCCATACAAAGTCTTCGCGCTAAGCTTAAGTACCACGTGGCCTCAACCACCGCATTAAACGCCTTCGCGCCCAAGTCATTCGACGGTTTACCCGCCAACGGCCTCAATGGCTACCTACCAGCATTGAAGACAGCATGGCAGGTTTGTCCGCGGGTACCCCCGCCCTGACAGTCCACGGAAAGGCATTAACTGCCTTCCCATTCGCTGCCAGGCAAACCTGCCACCTACCCAGCACTGTAGACCATTAATGCCGCCCAACGACTTAAGACCTTGCCATCGCTTTACAAAGAAACCTTCCCGCCGCGTCCCCGAGAAGTCAGACTGACAGTACTTGCCAGCCACCTGGCAGCCGTCCGCCATACCGCATGACGAACGCTCATTCGGATCCAGCATCGATACTTGTCCAGCTCACAAGATCGTCTGACCGCCAGCATGGCGCCTCGGGGTTCCGCGCCGCGCCGGCAGCCCGACCTGCCGTCGCGTCGCTACTCGCCCGAGCCGCCCGCCTACGCCGAAACGACCTCACGCACAAAATGACTAAGTTCCAACGGCACACCCGGCCGCCCCTTGGCATGGAACTCCAACCGAACCACCCGGCCCATTGCGGCGCCGAGACCTCCGAATTGCCCGCGGTTGTGGCAAGGCCATCGCGATGACAACCTTACCTCTGTCGGGGGTCTAGCCACAGCGGAACCGACTAAACACCCGCGGCACCCCAACACTACCGCCGAACCCAGGCGACACGGGGACTACGCCTAACCTTTCTCGGATCGTCTTACAACGCACAGCAAACCGCCAAGCAACCCAGCTTAGTCTTAGCGTTTAATGGAAACGTTCGGGTCTCAAGTATTCACAACATTCATACATTAACATAGCAAAGCAACAATAAACGTAAAGCAAAGCATTCACACATTAACACATAGACGGGGCGAAAGGGCCCATTGCTTTATTATGTTTGTTTTCAGATTACATAAGGCCGAAGCCTCCAACAAAGCAACACGCACAGCAGCAAGTTCTGCCCTCATGCATTCACAGTTACCGTCTAAAACCAGTTCGCAACAGTGCATAACGTGCGTAGCCCTTACAAAGTCTTCGCGCTAAGCTTAAGTACCACGTGGCCTCAACCACCGCATTAAACGCCTTCGCGCCCAAGTCATTCGACGGTTTACCCGCCAACGGCCTCAATGGCTACCTACCAGCATTGAAGACAGCATGGCAGGTTTGTTCGCGGGTACCCCCGCCCTGACAGTCCACGGAAAGGCATTAACTGCCTTCCCATTCGCTGCCAGGCAAACCTGCCACCTACCCAGCACTGTAGACCATTAATGCCGCCCAACGACTTAAGACCTTGCCATCGCTTTACAAAGAAACCTTCCCGCCGCGTCCTCGAGAAGTCAAACTGACAGTATTTGCCAGCCACCTGGCAGCCGTCCGCCATACCGCATGACGAACGCTCATTCGGATCCAGCATCGATACTTGTCCAGCTCGCAAGATCGTCCGACCGCCAGCATGGCGCCTCGGGGTTCCGCGCCGCGCCAGCAGCCCGCCCTGCCGTCGCGTCGCTACTCGCCCGAGCCGCCCGCCTACGCCGAAACGACCTCACGCACAAAATGACTAAGTTCCAACGGCACACCCGGCCGCCCCTTGGCATGGAACTCCAACCGAACCACCCGGCCCATTGCGGCGCCGAGACCTCCGAATTGCCCGCGGTCGTGGCAAGGCCATCGCGATGACAACCTTACCACATCCCCCCACTTGAGTCCGACGACGCCCTCGTCGTCGCGGCCCGGCTGCCGCCAACCCAGACGGGCGACCCACAAGAAAAGACTAAGGGGCCGAGGATCCTTCCGAAGCCTTCCGCTTCCAAAACTCTGCGATCTTACCAGCCCACCTCAGCAAGCTCTCTTCCCTCTCCCAGCTGTCCGCCGTGTCCCCCTTCCAAGTGTTCCCCCATCCGATGGTACGCGAATCCCATATCCTTTGAATATCCTGCCCTGCGGCATCACGGACCTTCGCCGGAGGCCGGGTCGGCAGCATCCGTTCGGGTGCAGCAGAGTCGGCCTTCAGTCGCCTCAACTGGCTAACGTGGAACACGGGGTGCACTTTCATATGAGGGGGAAGACTTAGCTTGTAGGCAGCAGCGCCCACCCGCGCGACTACCTCGAAGGGACCATCAAATTTTCTCACCAACGCCTTGGACTTCCCCTTTGGTGGCTTAAACACCTCGGGTTCCATCCGCAGCAGCACCTGATCTCCCACAGCAAACTCCTCTGGCCGGCGCCGCAGGTCCGCGTCCTCCTTCATTCGTTCCGAGGCCTTTACCAAATGCATCCTCGCTAGGTCCATTAATACGCTAAGACTAAGCTGGGTTGCTTGGCGGTTTGCTGTGCGTTGTAAGACGATCCGAGAAAGGTTAGGCGTAGTCCCCGTGTCGCCTGGGTTCGGCGGTAGTGTTGGGGTGCCGCGGGTGTCTAGTCGGTTCCGCTGTGGCTAGACCCCCAGCTCTTCTGCGATGATTTTTTTCGCCATCGGCCTCTGTTGCATTCGAGGAGGAGTTCGGTTTTCTGTTCCTGGGCGCCATACCAACTGTTGCTGCCAGAGAAGTCCTCCAACTCGAATGAGGGTTTCCACGGGGCTCCATTTCTAATAACAACGAAAAATTCTTGGACTTCACATTCATCGCCGTGTGTTCGTTGACGTTTGGCCTGGGCTTCTGCTTCGATTTCTGAGGCAGAACGTTCTGATTTTAAACTCCTTTCCGGTCGCTTGGAATCGAGTCCAGCTGTTTTCTGGCCGTAGGCAGAACCCGCATCAACGTTTGGCCTGCGCTTCTGCTTCGATTTCTGAGGTAGAACGTTCTGATTTTAAACTCCTTTCCGGTCGCTTGGAATCGAGTCCGGCTGTGTTCTGGCCGTAGGCAGAACCCGCATCTGGGAGTGGGCGGATGCAAGCTCTTTCAGGACGGTGATGACGGCGCATGCGGGACGCCCTGGTAGAAAGATCCCGTCAACGGCTGCTTCGGCATCGTTCTTCTAGTTGTCGTAGGCTGTTTGCGGAGCATCCGAGAAACCTCCCGGCTGGAACAAGGAGAAAGAACGCTAGTGGAACCTATAGTTGGATTTCGTAATTCGAACTTTCCTCGACTGAAGGCAACTCCACCTTTGCCACATTGTCAACATCGCCCGATTGAGTGGGGTCTCCGTCACCGTCGCCGCTGCTACTTGTAGTTTCCAGAGAAAAGAGAGAGGGTTTCCCGCTTTCGATCCTGGGCGGAACGCTGCTAACCTTTTGCACCGCTTGTTTCTGCGTTTCCTTGAGAGACGAGGAGGGTTTCAGAACGCCGTGCACGGAGCGACAAGGTCGATGATTCAAGTCGCGGGAAATTTTGGTGGGGTAAAATAGTTTGGATTTCGTAATTTTTATTTTTTAAAGGGGACTTAACTATTTAAATTTCTTTTCGTAATACATTTTATATGTATTACTTTGAAAGCTTTCAAAACGTCATTAGCAGTTGGCATATTGGCAGCAACTCTCCTAAAAACACCAATATTAAGCATTTTGTCCCATATTACAACTCGGAGGGGTGACCATTTGGGAATGTCCCGGAGCTGCACATTTTTTCAGGGCCTTTGTTTTTTGCTTGTTTGAAGCATCAATTTGTATCCGACTATAGGCTTATATATAGTCGTTGGAAAGAGAATTTCGAGGGGGATCCATTGGTGTAATTATTTTTCAGTTTTGAGATCATTTACTCAACTGAATTTTAAGTCAAAAATGATATTGTAAAAAGAGTGCATTTTCGGTTGCATCCGACACTCTTGGTTGATAAGTTTGACAAGCTTGTAAGAGGCACAATTCTAAGTCTTTAGGGAGGACATTATGCCAAGTCATATATTGAATTTGGGGGCAATCTTGTAAAAGAAGGCATTGATATTGTCTCATCTTTTGGAGGCACATTTGGGGCTAATTTGTTTTTTAGCCAAGTTCTCAATACAAATCATCAACTTAAGGGGTGATTTAGGACCCCTTGTCCCTTTGTCGGTGGATTCATTTTGTGGCACTCTCTTGGCCACTAGGTGTTTGTTGCTTGCATCTTCTATTTTGGGCTTTGACTACATTTTATGCTTCTTATTACCCTTGCATGACTTTGGGTTTATAATTGTAATCAAGTGTAGTTCATACACACTTGACACTAAGCCATATACAAGCAAGCAAACACATACAGGCATTTTCAGCAAAAATACATTGGCACATCTATTGTAACAATTCTACAAAAAGCAAGCATCACATTTTTATAAACCGCCTATGTTCCATGTATCAACTGCTCAAATACTTATAGTCTCCCTCACGTAAGGGCGGGTATATTGAGTAGTTTGGTATAAAGGTCTGGCAGGTTATTCCCTTTTAGAATTGCCTATGTTCCACGTATCAACTGCTCAAATACTTACAGTCTCCCTCACGTAAGGGCGGGTATATTGAGAAGTTTGGTATAAAGGTCTGGTAAAATTCTAATTCTTACTCTCTTTGGATAGAAAAAGGCACTTATGTTCAACTTAACCCTCCCACTGTTGGAAACTCTTGAAGATTCAGAGTGGAAAAACTAGGCGAACCCTCCTCTGGATCTTCAGCGGTGTACCCTAGATTTTTTTGAGGGCTCTAATTTGGCATTTGTCGTTCTTACTTCATCCTTTGTTGAGCTCCCTTTTCTTTTGATCCTTTTCTAAATCATGGCTACTACAAATCTATTAAGTGGACTTACAAAGAAACTTGAAGGAGCACAAACTTTTGCAAATTGGAAGTATGAGATGGAGTCAATATTAATGATGAATGACATGTGGGACTTTGTGAGAGATAGGCAAACTAATGAAGACCCACTCACTCGCACCTACGAGACCCTAAAGAAAAAGCACAATTTGAGAAGAATTCCAACATAGCTTTAAGTTTAATCAAGCTAGCTACAGGAATTCAATGCAGAGAAACCGTAAGGGCTGCAAAAACACCTAAACAAGCATGGGATGCTCTCAATAGATTGTTTGATAGGCCAAGTCAAGATAATATTTTGTATCTCAAACAAAAATTGCACAATCTATGTATGAAAGGCTCACTTACCGATTATCTTATGGAAGTGAAGTCTATTAAAAATGATTTCTTAGCTGCTGGTAAAACTCTAGATGATAATGAGTTAATTCCAATAATGTTGCATGGTCTTCCTTCAAAGTTTCACTCCTATGCTACCATGTTAGATTTGAGTGGTAAAACAATGAATTCAACACTTGAGGATATTGAGATCCTACTTAAGAAGCATGAGCAAGCCCTAATCAAAGATGAAGAAATTGAAGCCACATCAGCAGCTTTTGCCACCAAGGCAACTTTACAGCCTAAACAAAACAAGGGTCAAAATCAGCATAATCAGAATCAAAGGGGTAGACAACACCAGAGATACACACAGTACCAACAGCAGCCAAATCAACAGTACCATCAGCAACCACGTCAGCAACAGTACCAACAACAGCCACAACAGCAGCACTACCAGCAGCAGCAAAGATGGACAACAAGACCTCAAGGGGGTCAAAACAACAATCAACAAGGGTGTGAATATTGTGGAAAATGGAATCATAATATTGCTAATTGCTATCAAAGGCAAAGAGAACAGGGAGAACCACAAAATAATAATATGAACACATTGTATGCAGCCAACCAAGTTAATGTTGAAGATAAAGAATGTTGGTATATTGATTCTGGAGCAGCAAAGCACATGACAAGAAGGCAAGATTGGTTGACCAAGGTTCAGCCCACATCAAACCAATTCATTACTTTTGGTGATGAAAGTGCTCTACCCATTGAAGGTGTTGGGGAGGCACCACTTACTTTGCATGATGGTAATAATGTTCCTGCAACAGATGTTTTGTATGTGCCTGGTCTTAAAAGGAGTCTTCTTTCTATTGGACAACTTATCGATAAGGGCTATAATGTCTATTTTGAAAAAGAAAAATGCTACATTAAGGAACCCAATGGCAATGTCAAGGCCATGGGAGTGAAAAAGGATGGTGTTTACTACCTCCTTACAAAATCTGTAACACAAACATCTTTGCATACAACAACACTTTCTCTTTGGAGTACATGTGGCATGAAAGATTGGGACATTTAAATTTTAATAATCTTCAAATGATGGCTACAAAAGGATTAGTTAAAGGACTTCCACATCTTAAGGAGTCAAAATGTTTTTGTGAGCCATGTGTAATAGCCAAACACCATAGGCAACCATTTGAAACAGGAAAGGCATGGAGGGCTAATAGACCTTTGCAATTGATTCATTCAGACATTTGTGGGCCAATGTCTGTTCAATCTTATACAGGGGCAAAATACTACATCACTTTCATTGATGATTACAGCAGAAAGGTATGGATCTACCTAATTCAATATAAGTGGCAAGCCTTTGATAAGTTCAAAGAATTCATGGCACTTGTTGAAAGAGAAAGTGGCTATCAAATCTCCACCTTAAGATCAGATAATGGTGGAGAATATGTTTCTAATGAATTCTTTAATTTTTGTAAGTATCATGGGATAAGGAGGCAATTCACAACCCCTTATACCCCACAACAAAATGGAGTTGCTGAGAGGATGAATCAAACAATCACAAATAGGGCAAAATCAATGTTACATGCTGCTATATTACCTAACTCATTTTGGGGAGAAGCCGTTCTTACTGCTGCATACTTGACTAATAGGTCATACACAAAGGCCTTACATGAAAGAACACCTGAAGAAGCATGGACTGGAAGGACGCCCTATGTGGGCCATTTGAGAATATTTGGATGTGATGCCTATGCTCATATTCCTCATAAGAAAAGGAAGAAGTTTGATGATAAGAGCCAAAAATGCATCTTTGTTGGCTATAGTGATAGTGCCAATGCATATAAATTATATGAGCCTATTTCCAAGAAAATCATTTTATCTAGGGATGTTACCTTTCATGAGTATCCCCCATCTAATCCTCCTAAAGCCCCCACTTTAGAAATAACTAATGAAATAGTTGCTCCATTCATGCATACAATATCATCTAGTTCTTCTCCTTCACTCATAAATCAAGAAATTCATCCACAAGAAGAACTTCCTACAAATGATCCATGTCCTCCATCTCATCCTCCTAATGATCAAGTAACATCATCCAATCCTTTACCCAAGTGGGTTCAAGCCACAATAGATGAAGCCCAAAATCATTTGCCCACCTATACAGGTAAAAGGCCTTCAGCCCTAAGACACCAAGTGAATTATGCCCTAATGGCCAAAGTCCTTAGCCAACCCGAACCTTCTAATGTCAAAGAAGCACTTGGTGATCCTAAATGGGTTCATGCCATGGATCAGGAATTGGATTCCATTGAAAGGAATCACACTTGGGAGTTAGTTGATTTACCCAAAGGAAAATATACCATAGGCACAAAATGGGTATACAAGGCAAAATATAAAGCAGATGGCTCACTAGATCGCTACAAGGCTCGCCTAGTAGCTCAAGGCTATAAGCAACAAGAGGGAATTGATTATGAGGAGACCTTTGCTCCTGTGGCTAAGATGACTACAATCAGGACAGTTATTGCTCTGGCAGCTCAAAAACATTGGCCAATATATCAAATGGATGTCAAAAGTGCATTTCTAAATGGTCATTTGAAGGAGGAAGTGTATGTGAAACAACCACCAGGATACACAGTTGAAGGCCAAAACAACAAAGTCCTCAGATTAAAGAAAGCTCTATATGGGTTGAAGCAAGCACCCCGAGCTTGGTATGCAAAGATTGACTCCTATTTTCTCAACCTTGGTTTCACTAGATCTGCAGCAGAATCTACTCTCTATGTGAAACATTGGAGGAACCGCATCATTTTGGTTACATTGTATGTGGATGATCTTCTCATTACAGGTGATGATATAGAAGGAATAAGGTTGCTCAAGGAGGACTTATGCAAGAACTTTGAGATGACAGATTTAGGCCTCCTCCACTATTGCTTAGGAATAGAGGTATGGCAACAGACTCGGTAAGATTTTTATCTCACAGACTAAGTACATTCAATCTATTTTGGAGAGGTTTCGCATGGAGGAGTGTAAGCCCTCTCTAACTCCCATGGAAACTAGATTGAAATTGCTAAATAATGATGAAGAAGAAAGGGTTGATGGTACACTTTACAGGCAACTAGTTGGAAGTTTAATCTACTTAACTTCAACTAGACCAGATATTTGCTATTCAGTTGGCCTTATTTCCAGATTCATGCAGGATCCTAAGAAGAGCCATTGGATAGCAGCTAAGAGGATTGTGAGATTCCTAAAGGCCACACCTCATCATGGCCTTATGTATAAATCAAGTGATAATTTTTCTTTGATTGGATACACAGATTCAGATTGGGCCAGTTGTCCTGAAACCAGAAGATCTACATCAGGTTATTGCTTTCAATTAGGCCAAGGCTCTATTTCATGGAGCACAAAGAAGCAGCACATAGTATCACTATCTTCAGCAGAAGCAGAATATAGAGCAGCAGTTGAGGCAACTAAGGAGGCAATATGGTTGAGGCAATTAATTCAGGATATTGGGCTATTCATACATGGTCCAACATATATATATTGTGACAATCAAAGTACCATCAAGATGACCAAGAATCCAGTTTTCCATGCTAGAACAAAGCACATTGAGATCCATCATCACTTCATTAGAGAAATGGTCCAAGAAGATATTATACACATGAAGTATGTACCAACTCAATATCAAGTAGCAGACATATTCACCAAGTCACTTGGGAAAGACAAGTTTTCTCAGCTTAGCAATTTGCTATATCTATGTAAAAGAAGTCAACATTAAGGGGGAATGTTATCTAATGTTGACTTATCTTTTAGGATAGTGCACATTAAGGGGGAATGTTAGAATATTATTATAATGTGCACTATGCCTATAATTGACAGGTTGACATTTGTCTTCTGCCACTTGTCCCTGTCTTCAGTTTGAGTTGGAGTGGTGTCTTCTGAAAGACACTTGGAGTGGAGCTTATGACACTTGTCATATCTCCCTCCTAAGCTTGATGCTTATATATTGTAAGATAACTTGTAAATAATTTAATGCCTTTTGTTCAGTCCCAACAGAAACATGTTCTTTGTTAATATAATCTATTAATGTTTCGACTATGATTTTTGATAAAATACTTAATTGGAAATTAATAGATTAGCACTTATCTTAATTTTCATTAGAACGCAACTAAATTTATGCCTTATTTTAAAAATTGATTTTAATTTTTTAAAAAACAAATTAGTAAGTCTATTCCACATTAGAGAAACTCTGTATAAAAACGTACAGAAACAAATTGATAAATCTAATGCATGTTTAAAATACTTTCTTTAAAGGAATAGTTTTCTATTGCACATTGTATGAGTACCACAAGACTCAGTCACTAAGTGGCCTTTATTCCTTTATACTTTTTGGGATATGTGCCCTTTATTATTAAAATTATGCCTGCCTTGCTGATTTTTCAATTTATTTGTTCTCAAAAAAAGCAAGTCTTTGTGCATTGTTCATGAACGATATGAGAGTCCCATGTCTTATGTAATAGGCAAAAATCGTGAGCATCCTTCTCACATATGCTAGATAAAATTGTTGGACAATTGAGGGAGCAAGTGCAAGTAAGGACCAAGCTTCCACCTCCAAAGTTTTTGCTGTAGATCTTTGGAGAAATTCAGAGAATAAAGGATTTTCATGGGGAAAAGCTAGGTAGCAAGGAGGACAAGTCATTTAAAGAAGGCCTAGTTGGAAGTAAGGATGCCATAGTTGGGGGAAGTAATTTCGTGATGATCAATAACAGAAAGAAGAATGAATCTATGGTAATCCCTCTCTAGGTATCAAATGATTTATCGAAAGTTATTATAAAGGATGAGAAGGTTGATCATGGTATAAGGCTTCATAAAAGTAAAGGGTTAGCATGCAGGATCAACAAATATTGGCCAGGTCACTTGAAAACTCAATAATGGATTGAACGGAAGTGGGGATTGAGTTCACATTATTCATTGACTTTCCTTCTGAAAGGATTTTTCTCATCATCTTCTCCAATTCAGAATTGAGGGATAAAATAATGGGTGATGGCCAATGGTTTATGGGTAGAGTTGGCTTGTATTGAAGACCATGGAATGAAATTTTTTCTATGGAGACAAAAATTCTTGAAAGGATTCCATTATGGGTCAGGTTTTTTGGACTTCTATATCAGCCTATAAGGATATTTTGAAGATTACTGGTAATACTATGGGGGAGTTCATCTAGGAGGTATTGAGTACTAAGGAGAAAAATCGTGCTGTGTACATGCTGATGTGTTGCCATGGATATTTCAAGACCTTTGCCAAAATTCATTGTGATCAAATTTGAACCAAGAGAATGGACTCAACAAGTGGATTATGAAAACATTATATTCCAATGCTGTAAATGGTATGAGATTGGACAATGGCAAGAGACTATAAGGCGAAAATGATTGAGAAAGAGACAATTTTTTGTTAATGAGACAAACTAAAAAATGAAGCAAGGGGATCATATTGTAGTAGAAGTTGGCTTAGATCAAGGATTTTTCCACTCTAAAAAAGTGGCAAAGAAAGTCCCTTTGTCTCATCATATGGCAAAGACCATCATGTTTTGTTTGAAGTAAACATTAGAAGAAAAGAAGATGCATGGAATGAGGAATTGCAATGTGCAAGTTCCATTTCAGAAGGGATTAAAGGTGCAAAGGAAGATGCATGGTTTATTTTCAAACCAAAGAAGGTGAAAGAAGTTATGTTTTATCCAGGTATTCATCTGCCATTTCCTCAAATAGTAGAAAATCATCTCCATGCAATAAAAATGAAAGTCAGTCAGAGGTTGACCCTTGTCTTCTAGGGTTTTTAGGGCAATAAATAAAAAAGGTTGTATAGAAAGTATCCATCACGCTTTGGGTTTCTAGGGGAGCACAAGAAAGTAAGTAGTATGGAGGTTGAACCTTGCACTTTAGGGCTTCTAGTGCAATATTAAAAAAGAAAGTATTTTAAAGGTTATGCCTTGCAGTTTAAGTTTTTCAAGGCAGTATAAATCTATAGATAAGTCAAATTGTGTACAATATGGAAACATGTAAGAGATCGATGAGGATGAAAACATTGGTGGTAATGGAAAAAAGAGAAGGAGATGATAAGCCAAAAAGAAATATCACAAATACTAATGAGAGTTGGGGCTAAGCCCATGAATAAGAATAAAAGATGATGGTGAAGATGGTATCTTGGATTGTTCAAGTATGAATATGACCCCCCAAAAAGTAAAAGTTATCAAGGAATTAGTAGGTTGTTATAGTCTTGCATTTTGATTTATTTTAATATAGGAAACATACTAGGTAGTGAGGGATGTAAGGATGCAATTAGAAATATTTGGAAGATGGGCGATTGTCTAGTGGTTTCTCCCATGGGAGCTTGAGGAGATATTGCAATGCTATAAGATAATCACAAATGGGATGGACATTTGCTAGAAGCAAGAAGTATTTGGAATGCTGGTCTTTTTTGAAGGAAAGGAAAGTATGAAAATTTAAATAAAAACTGTATATACTCCAAACTTAGTTAGTCTTCGAGAAAGATGTTGGAAAGACCTCAGTTTCTTCGTTTCAACTTCATTGATTATTCACAATTGCAATCTTTGAAATTTTCAGGGGAACTTTAACATAGCTCTATCTTCATCTTTAAATTTAGCATGTTGAGATTTATCCATTTTGGGTCCAATTTTTGAGGTTGTAATTTAATGCCACATAGTTGTTATACTTAGTGTAGTTTATGCTAGTTTCTTTAATCTAGTTTAGATTATTTTCAGAGTAAATTTTGTTAACTGTAGTGTTTCAGCAGTGTTGGGCGGTAGGGCAGTCGGAAGGCGGAGTTGTTGTGGTAGGCTGAGTGGTGGCGGTAGGGGGAGATGCTGCGGTTGGTTGGATGGGTGCAGTAGGCTGTGTTGTAGTGGAAGGGGTTTCTTCTTCGTTGGTAGAGACCATCCCTTGTAGCAGTGCTCTGGCCCTGTCCTTGTTTTTGCTTTTGGTGTACCCTGTTTCTTGGGGTTTCTCTTTTTGGTTTTCTTGGAGAGAAAACTTGGCCTGGGTAGGTTTGGCTTTGGGATTTCCTGGGCTGTGTATGTTGTTCCTGGGTCTGCGGTTCCAGTGAACATCTTGCTGGCCTTCTTTGTTCCTGGAAGGAAGTCCTTTTCTAAGGGTTGTGTTGTTGAGAGAGGGTTTCCGACCATCAGATGTTTGGTTGATGATCCTAGATTTGCTCTGTTTGAAAACTTCGGTCCTTCAGTGGATCTAGAGAGGTTTGTGCAGACTTATGGCTTGAAGCCGTTGGACTTTAGTGTGATCCCAGTCGCAGTCGAGATTCTGGATTTGATCGTTGATGTAAATAGGATTCCAGGTCGATGTTTTCTCTTTACTGGTCCTAGCTGCGTTTCACCTGTAATCGAGGATCTCGTGTTGGTGAGTTTTCTCTAGTCCTTACAGACTTTGTTCCTCGAGGCTTTCATGTTGTGTGGGAACACGATCCAAATGTTGATTGTTGAGCCAAGCGATTTCTTTGTTCAGATTTTTGGGTGCTCAGTGGTTCTGGCTCTTATCGGACTATTGGGCGAGAAAAGTCCAACTTTGTTTTGGTTTTTCCCCTGGACATCTGTTGCAGGTTGATTTCTGGTTGGGGTGGGAAAAATTTATTTTTGAATTTTGAACCAATTTTATGCGGGAACCTGGCTGGAGATATGCTTTTGGGTTTTTGGACAGCTCTTGCTATTTGGGGTGTCATCCTCGTGAGGTTGTGGGGTATGGCTGCTCAACTGTGCGGTTTCAATGACTTTTCTGCTGGGGTGCTGAGATGCTGGGTGGAAGACTAGTTGGATTCTGGGACCATCCTGCAGGATTATGTTTGTGCCTTCTGGAGCTCTTGGCACAGTGTGCCTTCTGTCTTAGATCCAGTTGGGGAAAGATCTATGGGCTTGAGGTGTTGGTTTGGTGCAAGCATACTCTTTAGAAACTGTTGGTCAGAAATGAACTTGTGAGCCTGTTGCAGGAAGTTAGATCTAGAAACAGGGTTCCTGTCTAGGCGGGAATTTCTGCTTT
The DNA here is from genome assembly GCA_028583015.1 of Wollemia nobilis. Classification (NCBI taxonomy): domain Eukaryota; kingdom Viridiplantae; phylum Streptophyta; class Pinopsida; order Araucariales; family Araucariaceae; genus Wollemia; species Wollemia nobilis. The sequence goes on from JAQPPZ010002816.1 coordinate 1,666,855, forward strand.
TTGAAATTTGAAATAAACGTTCTTGGTTTAGTTTGGGTTCCCGCCCTTGATCCTGTTTTTCAAATTTCTCTTGGGTGCATCCTTGCTTTGGCGGGATCCGCCTTTCTGGATCTCTTGGTTCTCTTGGATCCTGGATCTTGTTTCTCTTGGTGTGGTTCCTTTAGGTGTTTGGTTTCTTTTCCCTTGGGGGGGTCAGTCCTATTTGTGTTTCACCTTGCTTTCTCTTTGAAATTTTTTGTTGCTTTGTAAAAGGTTCGGGGATCCTATCAAAACCCCTTCTGTAAAAGATTTAGGGACCCTTTCAAAACCCCTTCTTACACCTAATAAAAAAAAAAAAAAATGCTATAGTGCATTGTAACAACTATTTTTAACAAGTCCCATTGGCCTACTTTGGCCTCTGTGGACATTAATGAAGTTATCGTATCTTATCTCAAATGCAAAAGTGGAAGGTAAAATCAAAGGTATTCAGGTTGGGACAATGGTCCCTTTGAATCTCATCTACAGTTTGTTGATGCCATTTTTGTTTTATGTCATCCCTCAATTAGTGAGGCCATGGAGTTTAAATCAATACTCTCATGCTATGAGAAGGCTGCTAGACAGTTGGTTAATATGACAAAATATAATATCTTTTTTATCAACACTGCCCTAGATTTGTAGAGGATTATTGCTGAGATTTTAGGATTTCTAGTTGGTAAATAGCCTTCAACATCTTTAGGTATGTCCTTGTTTGATAAAAGTAAGAAGAAACAACTTTGAGACTAATTTTGGATAAAATGAATTCTTGTTTGGCTGGTTGGAAGGGTAATTTCTTAACCAGGGCTAGAAGAGTGCAACTCATAAAGGCTACATTGTAATCTATGCTTATTTATATGATGTTACTTTCCAGATTATTTGTGGGAATCTGTGGCTTGGAAGGAATAATAGAATTTTCGAAAACAAATCTCAAAGTCATATCCAAGTTTGGATTTGTATAGTTGCCTTTCTTGCTGAATGTTTATCGACATGATGTTCATTGTGAGAAATCTCGGGTTTGGAAAATGATGTAGTAGCCTTTTGGTTATAGGATTTGCAATGGTAATCTGCACAGAATGTTTACCAACATGGTTCTCATCATGGGAAATCTTGGGTTTGGAAAAGGACTGGTTAACCTCTTGGTTATAGTATTTGAATATACATGCAATGCTAATCTGCGAAAATGGAGTCAACCCAATGGATCAAATATTTAATCTGCTTTTCTGGCAGGAAAATGATATTTTCGACTGAGCAAATTGAAGCAATTATGGTAATGTGGAAAAAAGCTAGGTAATAACAAGAAAAAAAAATGCAAGTGCAAATGTGCAGGAGGTCTAACTTGTATTTAGGTTCTCAAACAAGTTTTAGAAGGAATTAGAACCATTGACTTGTCCACTAGAGTTTCAGTAAAGACAAACGAACGGTTTATCTCATGCTTGCATTCACCAAGCAAAGATATAGTTACATCTAGAAAGGAAAGAGGAATATAAATGCAGGGAATCTAATTTCATTCTGAGGGATAACCAAATTTTTGAGACAATTGTAAAACCTAGTTTACTATATACAAACAGGTTTCGTATGTGGCAAGGACTGGTCTTCCTCTCTTAGATATCAACAAACACAAGCTCATCACAGTGTCAGCATATAGTACAGACCTACTCATAAATGAAAGGTATTCAATGGCACCTTATGCCTATGGAAAAATATCGTGTCATCATCACCAAATATTGAATGAAGATCGTGGTCATATCAATTTTTTTTTGATAATTATTGTGGCTACCCAACTAAGAAGCAACTTTCACGCAATTACTGCCTTCTTATAGTTTCCAGAGCACAAAGACAACTTATTGCCTTGGAGCCTCAAAGGAAAAATTGGTTATGCCTCAATGGATAACTCCTCCCTTATACCCAATGTGAGTTTTAGTTTGCCCTGGAGTCACAAACATGCTTATAGTAAGCATTCATTCATCATTCGCATATTCACCATATAATAGGGTCTTTTAATTTAATAAGACACAAGTGACAGTGATGTCATGTATGCAGTCATTCATCATTCCCTATCTATCATAGGGATGCTTCATCTTGGAGTCACAATTCAGTGATAGTAACTGCCTCCTCAGTGGACTGGGTAGGATTTAGCTAGAAATGGTGCTTTATTTTCTTGACATAATCCAATTCGTCATAGAGATCATTGATATTGTACTTTAGTTAATCTGTTTTCATGTTTGTCTTATGAGCATATATACAACAATTTTCACCTGTATATTTGTTCATATTTATTGCATTGTATTGAACATCATTAATATTTTCAGTATTCAAAATTTGGCCAAAGACTTATTGAGATGGGTTGGTTTCTTTAAGACTCGCTAAATTTTGATAAATTTTGTTACACACACACCAAACAAAGAAAAAAAATATAAAAAGAACAAGAGAGAAAAATATGCTGACTAGAATGTCTCTATGTTGCTCAAATTCATTGTAAGAATTTCATACATTTTATGCTTGACTTCCATTGGGTTGCTGCTCCATTTTGTCTAGATTCCTTGATCTTGGCTTCTTTTAACTCGTGTCTTGATTCATAGTTTGGGGTTGGGTTCTGAGTTTGTCAATTTGACTTCAAATCTCAAATTTGCCTTTGGATTTTCTTTTAAAGAAAAAAAAAACAAACTTAATTCCGAATATATTTCTTTGTAAAAGAAAAGATCCAATTCCCCCCACATAGGTAAAGACACTTCATTGGTCGGGCAATCAATTAGGCAAATACAAGGTAAAGTTAGGATATTCATCAGTTCTAGGGGATATGGGTGTACCCAGTTTTCTGGTTGATAAGATTTGGAATAGCATGGGACTGCTACATGTGAATGTGTTCCTTCGGCCTTGCCTCTTAGAAGAAAATCCTAATGCAGAACCAATTCATGTGATTTTGGTTATTTGGGTCCAATATGTTATGAAATGTGGCAATAATGAGTTAACCGCTTCACACCTATTACTGCATTGTGAATTCTTAGTGAACATATGTTCAATGGTTTTGCAGCAAAATGCCATCCTGTGGGTAGAGCTATTGGATTCAGAATCACTAATTAGAGCATGACCATGTCCTTTAATGGATTCTAGAAACAAAAACATAGGGACATGCAATGTGGCAATCATTATGTTGTCTTTCTAGATGAAAGTAATTCAATAATTTGGGAGTGGCACAAGTTTCGTCTCCTTGATTTCATCAAAAGCTTGACTCTTATATCCTTGGGAGTGGTTGCTTTGGAACTCCTTGAATTTCTGAGGGCAAGCAAAATGGTGACAATTGTAAGAAGCCCCCAAATTCCAGCAAAAGGGGTATGTCAAAGGGGTTGACTTTTATATATATAAAATAAAAAATAAGTTTTTTTTAATATGGATATATTTCAACATATTTGGCTTGATGTCGTGTGATCTTTTCTTTTCTACTCTAACAAGAATAATATAAGGTGCTAGGAGAAAAACACTGAAACTAGCTTCAGTATATAATTCATTAAATCCTATACCACCATTAAGCACTGCTTCATTCACTTTTTCGCCCCTTATGCCTATTGCCATGTGAAATTGCTGTGATATATGAGTCCTTCTATGCATGTTGGTGAAAGTTATGGTCTAGGCAATGGCCCTGACCATGGCTTGCACTTTTGTGGTCTTGGGGAGTTGTGTTCCAAGGAGGGAGTTGCTTTATTAGCCCAGGCCCAACCATCTTAGAAAGGAAATACATAATCCATTTCGACGCTTCTCATCTGGTGGCTTGGTGCCTTCTTTGGTTGCAGATTCCATTAATTGTGGCAACATTCTCACGAAATATAGGAAGGTTTCAGCCGATTGCATCCAGTAGATCCTTGCTTTAATGATGATGCAAGGCTTGTATTAGCAAAATCTGGTTTCCTAGTTTATGTTCTTTGATTTGTGCCTTCCCTTGGTAGTTGTTTGATTTATCTAAAGATAGCTAATGTTTGATTTTGCACATTTTGCGGTTGTAAATATTCCAATTTGGCCTTTGCATTAGGCATAGGTATTTTGGTGATTGTTAGCTAATGGAGATGGCAGTGGCTAACCTCCATTTTACTATTAAAAATATATTTCCAACTTTTTTTAGATCATTTTTTTTTGTTTCGTTTAAACAGGTCAAATAATAAGGTTTTATAAACCTTACTGAGGAATTCTAGTTTACAAATTCATATTTTCTAATTTATTGGAATTGGCCAGTGCATGGGAGGGTTAACTTGACCTACATACCTTCCCATATTTGAATTTTGGGCTTCTAGGCTATGTATATGGACCTTGAACAGCAAAAATGGTGGTTTTAGGAATGTTTTCATGGCCTCATGCCTTAATAACCTTCCTCCATACTTGCCCATTCAAATACAACTACATCCACTTGCTAGGTAGGGCAAAATGACAGAGCAAGAATTAAGCAAGTTGAATGGATGTTCTAGAGGCATACAAGTGACTTCACTTGCAGGTTGACGTCATGTAGAGGATTGCAAGGCCAATTCTTTGTGGACTGGAAGGGTGCCTTTGATTCTCTGTATGCTAGTCTCATGCCAACATGGAGGGGAATATGATATGGCTGCTGCTGTCTCTTGTCACAATGGATCAATAAGAATGCAATCCCAATTCTGATTAGTCCTTCAGTTGATTGATGTCTTGCATGTGCCCATAGAAGTGTCATCGCATGTATTAGAAATGAGTTTGTGATCCGTGGAAGCCCTCAAATTTCTCACTCACGTAGATCCTTTCCCACACAAAACTGAAACACCAATGCATAGCTTGCTTAATGGGTAAAAAAAAAATAAAAAATAGCTGTGAATTGCTTAGAAATGGGGCAGCAAAGTAAACCACCATTGGCAATAAGAATGCATACAATAAGATAACACAAATACAAGAATTTATGTGGGTGTAAAACCCTGCAGGGGAAGAAAACCCACGAAAAAATGCTGGTGTAGCTTATATCGCAAAAATTTAGTGGGAGTACAACATGCATGAACGAAGACAAAGCATCTTCAGGAAAATGAGAGCATCCACAACCCATACTACCCAAAACTCCCAAAGCTCCCTTGCTAATGGCAGGAAAATGAATGACATTTCCAATTTATGCTTTTCCATCACTGGGGAAAGATAAGGGCATGGAAGGTCAAAAGTCATGCTCTTTCCTCTTCGACTCCTCTATTCACCTTTCATTTTCCAACCTTTCTCCAAATCTGAAAATGATTTTCATTTTTATTATTTTTTGTGGACCTGTTCGTCCATCTGGATCACACCTCCCTAGTGGGAGGCCTTTGAACCCTCAAAAACTTAGAAATTGAATTACGTAAGGGAATCTTTCCTCCACTTGATTTCTGGCATATCATTTTGCTTTCCTCACTAGATGTATCTTGAGCCCCTTTTGCCAATACTTTTGTTGTTCTTGGCGGGTAGAATGAACTTGCTTCTGTAAGAGGGTATCTTCATCTAAATGAGAAGTCTTGCTTGAAACCAAGTCTTTAAGTGATTGTAGAACCTGCCCTTCTTGCTGTTCATCAATCATAGAGGGCTCAAACAACTTCAGGTTCTCCACATTTATAACAGAGTACATCTTTATGAAAGGTGGGAGATCCAAAAGTATCTCTTCCTACTTCTCGAAGTATATGGAAAGGATCACATTGAATGGGTTTAAACTTCCTACAACCCCATGAATCCCTTATTTTCCCAGGTGCAAATATACCAAGTCGCCAACCTTAAAAGTATGGTCAACCTTATGCTTGTCATGCCTTACCTTGTACTTGGCTTACATTTAGGTATCTTGAACCCTTTGGTAAATCAACCTAATCTTTTCCAAGAATCTAATGACTTTGTTTACCTCCTTATGGCTATTGCATCATTTTGTGAAAACTTTAATGCTAAATTCTATGTTGCAGGAAAATCCTAGGGTGCCCTCATCCCCGTTTTTGAATCTTGGAAATTCCTGGAAACTTGTTATCTTGACTTTCCGCATTTCTTGCTGTTTCCAACGTTTCCTATCATTTTGAATAAAACGAAAAGTCAAAAGTTCAGGTTTTTCGAGGTTTCTTGGGTATCGCATAAGGCCCACTTGGAAGATACATGACCCACTTTAATAAAATTCAAGTTACTATAAAAAGGCTGTAAGATGGGAAAAAAAGGGAATTGAACAAGTGGCACACTTTCTACAAAGAGGAATTGAAACATGTATGGGTTTGGTCATTTAGTGAAGCAAAACAAAATTAAAAGTAGGGGATCTAGTTCTTTTGCATTCTAATCTTTGTCTTGTATCTCGCAAAAAAGAACAGTACACAAGAGGGCAACACAGCTGCATCTGATCTTGAGGAGGATGAAAGTCCTCCTCGTACACTTGCTGTTCAAGCCACAAGAGTTGGGTCTTCTTTCAGTTTTGGAACTGATTTTGTTGACTTCGAAGATTAAGAACTCAATTTATAGTGTATTCCATGTAGTTAAGTTTTGCATGACATATATTGTTTGGTCTCCAAAGGTTGAGCTTTTACACTAACCATTGTACTCTCTATGAGATTTAACAATTGAATGTGTTTTCATCAATTTATGGTTTCTTTAAATCAATTTCGTGTTTGAATTTTAAAGCTATTTCATATTTCTTTTAAATTAGGTGTTTCTATCGTTGTTTTTGTGTTTCCAAAGGGTTTGAGGTCTTGTATTTCCTAAAGGGTTTACCTTTTGAAGTTTGGTGCAGCTTAGGATAAATTAAAAGGCAAACAAGGAAGGTAACCATAACAAGCTTCAGATGGTGACACAGTCCAAGAAACAGATGATGAGTTGTCACGGTTAGGTTTGAATGTAGGGTTGTGATCTTGTTAGAAAACTTAGATGTGAAATTCTTATTGAGAAACACTTAATTGTTTTTTGTGACATTGCAAACAAGTACATCAATAAAGAATTGTTTTTATGTAAAACAAAAACAGCTTTTTAACTGAGAGGAGTTCTCACAAATATACAGTTCTATTGATACTATTATAGTTCCATCTCATAACTTTATAGTGCCTTTGCATTTGGGATTCCATTTACAAAAATGACAATAGAGGACACAATCTCAAGTAAATAGGTGGCAAATATCTTGAGAACCCATCTGAAATTCAAATTGAAGTTATTTTCAACATGTAAAGTATATAATGTATGTTCTGACAGGTAGTTTTATTGTATTTCAGGTGCATATTTCCGTAGACGTGGGGTCTGGCTATATTAAAGTAGAAGATGATGGTCTGTTTTTAGTTGATTCTATGTTTGGATATTTATTTTAATGTGAATTGAATTTGCACACTTTTAAGGCACACTGGCTGCTTTGGTTCTTTTCTTGATGCTGATTGAATCACATTGCTTTCATAGGATGTGGCATTAAGAGAGATGATTTGACGCTTCTTGGTGAACGGCACGGTACATTTCTTGCTTAAGGATTATTTTTGGCTCAATATTCATCAATAATTATCTTTGTTTCTCTTTTGGAGGCTCCTGTGGCTGGGGTGATGGTGTAAATACAATCTTTAGAACTCGATGTGAAGGGTAGATTATTAGCTTAGGTTTGTTTGTGATGAAACATAAAAAGAAAATCTTTGATTGTGGTATGTATATCTACAGTCTTTAAAGTTGCACTCCATAGTAAGGACATAAACTTTTGGTAAGCAATAAAATTTCATCCTTAAGAAGAAAAGTTGTATCCAACTCACTTTTTATTATTGTGCTTGCATTCCTTGCCATGTTCCATGGGAACTCATCCTGGGATTGGGGGCCATCATGGAGATGCGTCCTGAGGTCCGGAAAAGGCTTCCTGCTGTCCTATAAACATGTCCTGCCCTGCCAACAAGCCATCCTGCCATCCCCGTTCCAGAACTTCGTGGAACATAGATTATTTGCAATGCCAACATAGATACAACAAGAGATGGAGTGAAACCCTTAGTGTCTTCGTAACCTCTGATTAACTGAGATAGCAGCTGATTTATGTATTCAGTCATGTTCTATGTTTTTAATTTACATTGAAAGATTCTGTTATTGAGACAGAGACCTTAGAAATTATTTTGTTGAGAGAGCTCCATATCTCTTGAAATGCATATGCAAAGCTTCTAGATGAGTAGGGTCATTTTACTAGTTGAAATTATAGTATTGTCTAGATATCTCCAGCTAGGACTAACTGTTGAGTTGTATCCCTCTTTAGTTCTTTATTTATAACATTGTATGCCAGTTCTCTGTATAACTTATGCAATCCAGAGACTGTTTGTCTTTTTATTTTGTATTTGCATGCAGATGCTAGCTTTATATCTTCAGTTTTAATATAGAATCTTGTGATTTTCATGTGTTGCTACAATTTTATATCTTCTGGATTGGAGATTCCTATTTTCTTTTGGGGTCTGCCCCACTCTAATATGCCTAATTAGTTCTTGCTTTTTTTTTTGGTCTGTTTTTGCTTTTGAAAGGTTGCATCTTATATTACTTTAATGCTCAAAACATTTATGGAAGCTGTCCTATAATGATGACAGGGGTAGTCTCATCCCATATAGGAAAAGAAAGACTGCACCTACACTTTCAATTCAATAGGCAAGGTCTCGATATCTTTTCATAACCGAGTAGACTAGGCCTTGACAAGTAGGGCCAGCTGAAGATTTTAAAAGAGCAAGATTGAGTTGAAATTTGTCCTTTTGAAATACAGCTTTACATGTCCTTTTCCACAAAAAGTTCAAGGCAGCTAATAAATATAGGCCACAAACTTTTGCAACCATCTGGCCATGAACGTCCAAGTACAGTACCAAACAAGGAGGTATTTAAAGTTTTCTCGTAACCGAATTAAAAAAGTACTAGCAGATTTGCATGTGCACAAGAAAATATATAGTTGTCTTGTGGAGAATTTGTAAAACCAAACTTGCAAAGATGTGACTTAAAATCTAGCCCATTGGTGAAGTATAGGTCAGATCCAAACTTTTGAACTAAAGGGAAGTTCTTGCTTTCCAAAGAGTTCTAGCAGATTTGCATCTCTACAAGAAAATAGATAATTTTCTCAAGGAGAATCTGTAAAACCAAACTTGCAAAGATGTGAGTTAACATCTAGTCCATGATGAAGTAGAAGCAAAACCCAAACTTTTGAACTTAAGCGAAGTTCTTGCTTTCCAGATGGACTACTAATGCGGCTCTGTAGCAGCCCTCAAGTGGCTTGCTCACACACATATTTTTCCAAAAAACTGAAACAACAGAATATGGTTTGCTTAATGGCTCAAAACAACGGAGAACACAATACAAAGATGTTCACGAACAGGGCAGCAAAGATTAAAAAACATTGGCAATGAGCATAAGCATCACATAAGAGCAGGGATGTAAAGATTTACCTGAAAAACCTTCTTGGGGAAGAAAAACTTTGGGAAATTAGGCAAATATAATTAGAATACAAGATGCATTAACTGAAACAGAGTCTCTCCAACACAATGAGAACACAAAGTAACTCATACAACCCAAATCTCTCAAGCTTCTGCCTTTTCAATGGCTGTAAAATGCAGCAACATCCCCAAGTTATGCTTTTCCAGCAGTGGGGAAAGAGAGGGGCATTGAGGTCAAAAGTCATGCACCTTATTCTTCAACTCTTTCTCCAGGGGACCCTTTATTTTCAAAGGTTTATTCAAATCTGAAAATGGCTTGTCTATTTTTGACCCAACCTTCAATTCGGATCAAATGCCTTTGCCATTACACTTCAATCCTTAGTTCACCAGTGTTTGTTCAAACAGGAAGCAAGTACGGGAATATGCCTCATTTGAGCATATACGTTTGTTCCCACATAATAATAAATGCTCTTTCTATTACTGCATTTCCAATTCTTTCAATAGGGACATGAACCATGTAATAATTTGAAGAGAACTTTCAAGAAACATTTGTCAAATTTCTTGGAAGGCTGTTTTATCATAGCACTCAAACCTCTGAGCTCTGCTTAAATCCTTCCAAAGACACCGGTATTGATCATAGTTCCAACGATTGCCCCAACAAAAGAAACCTTGTTTAGCCAACTTTTTCTTCGAGAAGGCAAATGGAATCCTAAGTTCACCACAGGGGGAGGAAAAAGTCTAAATAGGTCTTGCAGCTATATGCAAGGCATCTCATGGTCTCTTAAACTTCCAATACAAGAACTTGGAGAAAATGTACCATGTGGCCCGAACGTGTTTGAGAGGCATAAAGTCTTGAGATAAGAAAGGCTTTTGCAATCTGTTTACATACTTAATGAAGAAAGTGAGCATTAGTGAATCGTATTGAATATGATGCAATAAATAATACATGCTCTCCCATTGAACTTGTGGTTCTTTAACCACCTAGTATGCGGTTCCCTAACCACCTAGTATGCGCTTAACAATAACATAGGTTGTTAAGTGAATAAATATAATGTAATAATCTATGCTAACATCCCCCCCTTATTACATTATTTTGAAATACAAAGAGTGTTGCGAAACAACTCAAATTTGACATGTGCAAGTGCCTTAGTGAAAATATCCGCAACTTGTTCATCGGTGGGAATGTACTGGAGTTGTATCTTGTGTTTTGGAACTTCATCTCAAATAAAATGACATTGAGTGTCAATGTGTTTGGTTCGTTCATGAAACACTGGATTCTTGACGAGCTTCAAAACACCTTAGCTGTCGCAAAACAAGTGGATTGGAATTTTCTTGGGAAGACCCATACTGGAAGAATGCGACGTAACCATATCGCCTCACAGATTGCTCCACGTGCTGCATGATACTTTGCCTCTGTAGATGATAAAATAACCACCTGTTGCTTTTTACTGTGCCAAGAGGCAGGACTGAAGCCAAGATGAAAAATGTATCCAGAAGTTGATTTCCTATCATCAATTGACCCGGCATAATCAGAGTCCGTGTAAAAGAAGAAGTTGTCATTCTTCTTGTATTCCAGGCCAGATTCTCTACTGCCACGGACATAATGAAGAACTTGTTTTGCTGCTTTCCAATGACTAACCTTAGGTTCTTGCATGAACCTCGAAAGATAATTCACAACAAAACTAATGTATGGCCTGGTGTTGGTCAGATATATAAGACTCCCAATCAACTGGCGATAGAGAGTACCATCTACCTGTGGAGAAGTATCATATCGCAATAATTGTAGCCCTGTTTCCATTGGAGTTGCTTTAGGCTTACAATCAGTCATGCGATATTTCTCAATCAATGTCTTGGCATATTTCTTCTGTGTTACTCTGATGTGATTCTTCTTCTGTTCCACTTCTAAACCAAGACAATAATGAAGAAGCCCTAGATCTATCATCTCAAATGACTTTTTCAAGTCACCTTTCACTGCATCTATCAATTTTTTTGAACTGCTAGTGATAATCAGATCATCAACATAGAGTACTAGAATCACTATTTCAGATTCAATTTTCTTGAAATAGAGATTAGCATCCGAAGGACTTCTCTTGAAACCATGCTGCAATAGGTGATTGTCAATTTTTATGTACCAAGCTCGTGGAGCTTGTTTTAACCTATACAAGGATTTAACCAATTTGCAAACCTTTTGCTCTTGGCCTTCAACCACAAACCCTTCTGGCTGAGTCACATACACTTCTTCCTTGAGATCACCATTTATGAAGGCACTTTTTACATCCATCTGATGTAGCTTCCATCCGAACTGCGCTGCCATAGCACACGGATGGTAGTCATTCTAGCAGTGGGTGCAAAAGTCTCTTCATAGTCCATGCCTTCTTTCTATGCATAGCCCTTTGCAACAAGGCGGGCCTTATGCTTGTCTATAGTTCCATCTGACTTATACTTCACTTTGTATACCCATTTGTAGCCAATGGGCTTCTTTCCAGAAGGCATATCAACTAGCTTCCAAGTGTTATTTTTGATGAGAGACATATGTTCTGCAATTATAGCTGCCTTCCATTGAGGCTCACTAAGTGCATCTTGGACTGTGGTAGGTTCATGCTCATCCAATGAAGACATAAAAACCCTATCATCATCCACATCCATATCTTCTCCTTTATCTTCCTTTGCATCTACAGAAAGTTCTTCAAAGTGTTGGCAAAGCTCGTCAACCTCTGAAGTCGATGCTTCTGCTCTCTTTTGATGAGCATCTTTTGTGTTTACCGCCATGGCAACATGAGGTGTAGAAATGGCATCTAAAGCAAATAAGCTATGCTTGTAGGAAGTTGTTGCTACATGTCCTCAACTCTGAAATCAACCACCATGTTTTTATCGAAGATTTGAGGTACTGACAACAAATTGTTTGCCAATCCTGGAACATAAAGGACTTTCTCAATCTGACATTTTTCATCAGGAAGAGTGATTGAAACATTTTCTTCACCCTAGACTCTATAGGTCTTATCATCAGCTATGGTAACTGGTTTGGCTTCCTTAGCCTCAAATGTCTCAAACCACGATTTATCACCAGTCGTGTTTACTGGCTCCGGAATCAATATACCACATGGAATCCTTTTGTTGAGAATTTGTGTGTCATGAGCACGTTGTGTGCCCTCTCAGAATTTGAGTCTGATTCCTCATAAGCAACATGTCCCTTTGGTTGCTTATTCTTATTTTGTGGTTTGTACTTGCCCTTTTTCTTTTGACCTTGGTCATGTGGTTGTTTATTTTTGAACCAACACCTGTTGGTGTCATGGTTGTCCATATCACAAATTTTGCAATACTTCTTTTGTCCTTGCCGAGGTTGTTTGCCTTTGGAACCTTTGGAACCTTTGGAAGAAGATCCCCCCTTCTGAAAGTTACCCTGTTTTCTTGACCCTTGTTTTTAGTAAAGTGCATTATCTGTCACTTCATCTCTTTGAAGTTGATTTGCCTCCTCAGTTTGAAGCAAATTTAACAACTCCACAAAAGTAACTTGTCTCATGGACACTTGAAGGGAGGTGATCAACACCTTGTAGGAATCTGGGAAAGCTCTCAAAATGACTGAAGTCAAGAGCTTATCCTCTACTGTTTCTCCCAAAGCATTCAACTTGGACTTCAATTCTGCCACTCTACATAGGAACAATTCTACTGATTCACCGGACTTTATACTGAGAGTAAAAATCTGGGATTGAAGGTTAAGAATGGTGGACTGATTCTTCCCTTCATATATGGTAACTAATGCATCCCAAGCATCTTTACCTTTTTTAGCATCACAAATGTGAGGTTGTACTTCATCAGTAGTAGCAACCAAGATAAGCATGAGGGACCTTCTATCCTTTTTATCATATGCTTCCTAATCTGTACCTGCTATAGTGGGACGTTTTGTAGTGCCAGTCACTACATCCCACAAATCTTCAACCTGTAGAATGGCTCTCATTTTGGTTTTCCATAGAGCAAAATTGGAACCTTTAAGCAACTGTGTATCTGAAAGATATTTGTGTATAGTGCCCATTATGAAGGTTCCTTATATCACCAAGATGGTCTCTCTTTCGATATACCACAAATGAGTACTGAAAGAGAATTCACTCAAATTGATGGCACCTACCTAAAAACCCTTCCGAAAAAGGATGATTAGTTGGAGGAAATTAAGCCAAGCAATAAAAATGAATTAGGGTATATGATGGAGTGAATATCAAAATAAAATTGGCTTTCCTTATTTCTCCTCGATGATTTATAGAGAACAATAGCTCAGACGTCGTTGTTGCAGCTATATTAGGCGTTAGATACAGTAGCCCAAAGCACGACAACATTACTTGTAAGTGTGGGCCAGAGGTACCGTAAATACCGAATGCTGTTGTGCAATAAATTGCACAAAAAGGTTTACAATTTGGGGTCTTATGTACTTTTGAATTTTAACTTATGATGTAAGTGCAAAAAACAGGAAATTAAATGCAACATACAATCAAAAGTGCCCACAAATTTTAAAGCATAGGTGTCGGATTCCACCGACAATGCACCTATTTTTACAATGCCAATTTTAAGGTGTCGAATGCAATAAAAAATGCACCTTTTTACAATAATTTTTGCAAGAAATTTTGTTTTGTGTTTGCAAAAATTGATATTCACAATTCCCCCCTTGTGTTATAATTTTGCAAAAAAGAATACAGATTTGTCCCTCTTTTTGTTTGCAAAATAAACAAGTTTGTGGAATTTTGAGATCCCCCTTCAATTTGCAAAAAGAAATGTGCAACTTTTGCTTTGTATCCCTCAATTTTGAGAAAAAAAATGCACAAGTTGGCTTTGATTTTTGCAAAAAAATTTGGTGATACTTTTTGTTTGTTTATGTTTTGCAAAAAATTTTCAATCAATTAATTTAAATAATAATTCAATATTGGCTAAAACATCAATTATAAAAGTTTAAAAAACAATTGATTTAAGCTAAAATATTAAATTATTAAACAAATAATTGAAAAAAGTAAGAATTGCAAAAAACAACAAAAAATTATCACCTTGGCTCCAATTTCGTTTGGAATTTTTTTTTTTTTTTTTTTTTTTAACTGTGCGCAGGGATTTATTCCCCGACCTCGCGCGCCTTAGCGCCCACCTTCCAACCGTCCTAGTTGGCGCTTTGGACAGGAAGAAAAGGGCAGCAACTCCAATTTGTTTCCTTCGGTGCTTTAACGTCGAGTAAAAAAAAATCGTTGGGACTTTAGTCCCACATGCACCCTATGGTGCACTATGGAGTGTTTAAAATTGAATTCGCTCACCTAATCCCTTGATTGCCTGTGGGCAATCGAGAATGTTAAAGACTGTTTTGTTGCGGCAACCAACAAATGAATGCGCGCCATGTGTCCGCCAATAGAACTATGCCACTTTAGCCGATGAGTCACACCGCCACGTCACCGCCTCAATCCGCATGCTCACCATGTCAGCGTTGCCGATTGCCACGTGTGCGCTCACCTAATCCCTTGATTGGCTGCGGGCAATCGGGAATGTTAAAGACTGTTTTGCTGCCGCAACCAACAAATGAATGCGCGCCATGTGTCCGCCAATAGAACTATGCCACTTTAGCCGATGAGTCACACCGCCACGTCATCGCCTCAATCCGCGTGCTCACCATGTCAGCGTTATCGATTGCCACGTGTTCGCCTCGATCCGTGTGCTGTTTGAGTCAGCTCTGCCACGTCAGCTTTGATCTGTGTGCCGCAAGTGGTCCACGTCGAATCCTCGGGATCTGTGCCCGTGATGTCGACGGTCCTCGGGTTCCGTGCTCGGGGACGTGTTGTCAGAGTTTTTGAGTCTTGTTCGGTTGTCGAGTCGCTGTCCAGTGGTCCAGTCGGTCGGGTCGCTGTCCAGTCCGGTCCAGTCTGTAGGTCGGTCAGGATTCCTCCTCGGGAATTGTGCCCGGGGGAGTCCAGTCCAGGGAGTCCCGTTAGTCAGATCGGGTCAGTCCATGGTGAGCTTGCCTGCGTCCGCCTTCGCCCAAAAAGAAAACCGCTCTGATACCATGTAGAAAGTGAGCTTTAGTGAATCGTATTGAATATGATTCAATGAATAATACATGCTCTTCCAACGAACTTGTGGTCCTTAACCACCTAGTATGCGGTTCCCTAACCACCTAGTATGTGCTTAATAATAACATAGGTTGTTAAGCGAATAAATATAATGTAATAATCTATGCTAACACTTAAGGCTGTGCCCCAAGTTTTGATATTCACAATCCTTAGCTTGCCTTCATCTTTATGGAGAGTTTAAATGTTTCGAGCTACCATAGAGAGTCCTCCCTCTCCACTTGCTTGCCTCATAAGAAATTTATGGGGATCTTTCACATCAACTTATAGGTTGATTGTGAAGTAAATAAGCAAGAGCAACAAAACCTGTGGCTTGCTGCTAATATTCTTTCAACAAATGTCATCCAATACTGTAATTTTTTTTGAATATGACTTTAATGTGCCCCCTCTAGTGAGCAATGAATAAGTGGAGACCAAAGGAAATACTCAAATAGCAAATGATTTCCCCAAATCTTATAGTCTTCCATTTTTGATTCAGTCACTTTAGAGGATCCTTATTTTACGATCATTGCTTATTGTTTTTATCCTCACTAACAACGTCTGCACTTTCTGCAAAAGTTTATAGGTACAGCAATTCCCCTTCAATTGATTGCCATATAAAGTCAGGGCCAATTCGGAATCATTAACAAAATGAACAACAGTAATTGATGACCTCTTGCTAAACATTCCTCTTATTTGACCTGGCTATTGGCTGCCCCTAAAAGATAATCAAGAATTTTACTAGAGGTGATCACGTAATAATAAGGAGCCAAGGGACACCTTTGGTGAATGCCTCTATGCAAGCAATGGAATGTGACAAACAGTTCCCTAATCCTTAGCAGAAATGGGTCATACATTTTTTCGTTTTTAATTTAAATAATATATGGGAAAGCTTAAATCTTTAGACTTGTCTTCCAAGAGAAGCTCTGCAGAATGAGTGCCTTTCCCAATTTGATCAACATATGACAATTGTTTCAACATTAGTATAAGACAAAATCATCCGTTGTTTGCATAAGCATAATCAAACTATCAATTAAAAATGTAATACATCTTATCATATCAACTCCTCATTTTTCCCAATGCCTATACATCATTTAAGCTTCGTATGAATCATGAGGAACTATAACAAATTTCCAAAGATGAGATATTTAATGTCAACGGGTGACCAAAGTAGGCCAATAGGACTCATAAAAAAGAGATGTTACAATGCACCATAGTAACCAAAAAAGTACCATGAGAATAAGATAAAACAGAGTAAAGAAACTAGGGTATACTACACTAAAGTTGAACAACCATATGGTATCAAATTATAGCATCAAAGTTTGGACCCAAAAATAGCTCAACCCCTAACATGCTAATAATAATGATGAAGAGAAGAGAGAGTCAACAGTCAAGGTAAGAGAGAGAGAGAGAGAGAGAAGAGTTCATGTGGATCCAAGGGCCAACCCTAAGCTATAGGGGGATGTAAAGTAGAATCAGTGTTGTTGTCATGAACAACAGTTCCAAAAGGGCCAACAAAGGATTTGATGACGCCTAGTTGATTAATCCTAAGAGGATATAGAGTTCGGCCCCATAAGACTCTCCTAACATCCAAGGGCGAGAAACCAATAGAAGAAGTTAGGAAATGCTAAGCTGTGTATGTCTATAATTCCTCGGTATGTAAGAGATGGTCAAAACCCAATGTTGGAGAACTTTAGTTTTATGATTTATCCCATTGAATGTAAGAAGAAGAAAGCTCCAAAGCCCTAGAAGCCACTTTTGTATGTGGACCCAACTCATGAATCTGTTGTTAACATTTTCGAGGGTTTTAGATTCAGATGAATGCTTGTTACCCTTGGCGGTAGAGAGAGGGTGAAAGAATGGGATGATTAGTTGAGTGGTAGTTGATCTTTCTTGTAACACCTAATGTTGAAGAGTGATAGCTTCCTAAAGGTACATAACCAAGTATCTCTGGTCAAGATAGCTGGAAAAAGTGACAAGCAATCTGCCTGAGTCTTTATACAAGAAATAGTACGTACTCTGAATAATAAATAGAACACCTGAAGATGAAATGTTACTAGTCTCCACCTCTTGGAGAGTGCAAAGACTACATACTCTATCCTCTTGAGGAATAGGGTGGTTTGTTTTCTTCCGCATCTAATGTGAGAATACTTTAAGCTGACCAGAGGAATCTTGAGGTTGTGTCAATTAGGACAAGTGATAATACCATCCTCAATCCTCATTAAATGTTTAGTGTGGAAGGCCAACTTAGGACTAAGAGTGTGAGATGGACTGATCCAATCGATCTTGAATATGTTGTTGATAAATATCATCTCTGACTGCTTGATTAATCTCCTTATCAAGAAAAAGACAGTGTGGTGCATTTAAGGAGTATTTGTATGGAGGTAATCGTTCTATGGATATGCCAACAAACAGAGGAAGACGAATAACTTTTGAGTATCAGTCACGATGACGACCTAAAGTGCCCCTAGAGAAAATACATTCTGAGGAGTAGAGTGCTAAATATTAGTATCTTACATGATGAAGCTGAAAAATAATTCTGAAGATGCTCTCAAGGTGAAAGAGTATGAGTGCCAAACTAAGCCTGAACAAGAGCTTCTCAAATTCATCACATTCCTTGGATCTCTTGCAATCAATCACAGGCTAACAACATATCCTGCACCAGTCATGTACTCAAATGCTAACATTAAGGATATACATGTATTAGATTTGAAGATTGCACAACCATATCACAAAACAAGGCATGATATTCAATCATTATCAGTACAAGAATCAAACTAGTTTAGGGAAAACAGTGGGTGGTTGGTGGTCAGATCCTTGCTGGTTGATGGTGAAACTCATTCCTTTGGATGTCATGAAAAGGCATGCAGCCGCCTAACCAACCATTTACATTATCAAGGTGACCATGACAGGTCCAAATCTTCTAAATGGATTCCAGCATTTTGCAATGCTCAAAAAGTGATCATAATATTATTTCAATTGTAGGTTACTTTAGGCCTCGAGCCCAAGAACCAATTTTCATGGCAAAGGTACCTTTTGGCCACAAGCTACAATCAGAATGCAACTAGAAAATTGAATTTACCAATCAACTTCACCAACTCTCAAAATGTGAGTTTCCTTAACTCCTAATATTTATTGTGAAAGTGGAGCAAGGTGTCCAGAATTTACCTACAAGCTTCCCGCCAAATGCCAGAGAGGCTAAAATATGTACTTAAAGATTATTGTATTAACCATACCTATTATTGTTAAACCATGTTGCATGGAAACAGATATGGTATCTGATACTGACACAGTATCAGATATGGATACAACGAAGTTTGAAGATCCCCTGGACATGGATACAACGAAGTTTAAAGATCCCCTAATAGATGTATGACAAAGTTTCAAGACCCCTAATATAGATATCACCGGATATGGAATTACAAAAAGCAAATACTTTATAGTGAAGGAAAAAAACATAGAAGATAAAATTGTATACACAAATATAAGTACTATATCAAATATTTTCATTAATTAAGAGGATGATTTTCATTGCTTTTTAACTTAAAGGTTAATTTCTAAAATTACATGTTCTTTTAATCTCATGTTGTGAATAGATCTCTAGAGATGCCCAGGCCATATCCAGAAGTAATATGTACTGTATATGAGTGCATATTCAGATACGTCAGGATACGATATATGTGTATTCACTGTTCAGATATGTTTGGATACGGTTCCAAGAAGTATTGTACTGGGAAGAAGTGCCAGATATGGTTTCTGTTGTTAAATCAGACCAGCATGCCTCTTGGGTGTATCAGACCCCCTTGTGTGAGCAAGGGAATTTTTTCGCTTTACCTTGGATCAGTAGTTTAATAAT
Organism: Wollemia nobilis; assembly: GCA_028583015.1. NCBI lineage: Eukaryota > Viridiplantae > Streptophyta > Pinopsida > Araucariales > Araucariaceae > Wollemia > Wollemia nobilis. The sequence goes on from JAQPPZ010002816.1 coordinate 1,686,138, forward strand.
GCACCTCCATGGGTTTTGACTCTTTGATCAAGGTCATCATAAATCATGAATCTTGCCAATCTGTCTAGGCCTGAGGTACTTTAGGATATGTTACAAATTTACGGGGACCCTAAAAACACACAAGGACCTCAAGTGATTGATGCCAAAGAGGAGGATGCTAGCACATCAACCTGGAGACTTTCATCCAAATTCCTATTTCTGAAACCAAATACATAAGCACAAGTTCTATTAACATGTTCATACTGCTCAAAATACTATTAATAACAGTATGCAGTCCTTTATCATTTAAGAATAGCTCTATAATAAGAATGAAGTCTTTCCATTTCAGAAAACAATGCAAGCCAATCAATGAGTATGCCCACTTCTGAAACCAAATGCATAAGCACAGCTGTTACTAACATGTTTGTACAGCCTAAAATACTAATAATAACAGTATGCAGTCCTTTATCATTTAAGAATAGCTATATAATAAGAATGATATTCTTTCCATTTCAGAAAACAATGCAAGCCAATCAACTCTTCCAATAATTTTGCCAATCTTACCAAATGCCTGTAATCTTCCCAAGCTAAATAGGTGTATTGATATCGAGAACAAGTATAGCTTTCTAGCTAACTCAATAAGTCAAGTGCACAAATACAGTTATGCATTATCTGATTCAAACCAAAATACTTCTCCTAATGGTGCTTTGACCTTTATCCAGAAATATAATACTTCTAATTTACATTTGGGAAGAGTAAATTTGTAGGTGTGATAAGTGTCGCATAGTCCCTTTGTTTGCATATTCTATTCTTACATAATATGTCAAAATGCTTTATGAATGTTTTTAATGATCTTTTATGACTCGTAACTTTAAGCCTTGGCTGCTAAATTGTTATGGAATTTATGTCAGCCACCTGATTCCCCTTGGAAAAAAATTCTAAAAGCCAAATATGCAGATACTGCTTCAGGTTTGACTCTTCTTAGAAATATCAATCTAAAGCCCAGATCCTCTATCATATGGAAACATATAGTGGAGGCAAAAAATTTGATCCTCAATAAGACTTCTTGGCTTCTAGGAGATGGTTCTCAAATAGATATATGGATTAATCCTATTCTTGGTCAGCCTCCTGTGTTAAGTACTTGTGGTCATAATCTTAGAGCTGAGTTTACACGATTGAAAATCTCTAAACTCAATGAAATTCTAATCTGGAGAAATAATAAAGTTGAATGGAGGAATCTTGCTCTTCTTCAACCTTTTTCAGCTGAATGGGAACAATTTAAATCAGCTAACAGCAATCTAAAAGTTTTGAGACAACAGTGCTCAGATCAGCTCATTTGGGGAGAGATTAATAAATCAGGTGTTTATACTGTTCAAAAGGGTACACAACTTCAACTATCTGGAACCCCTAACAAGCAGCTGGCAGCTATTTGGAACCTTAATTTACCTCCCAGAATCCAAGTCTTTGCTTGGTTAGTCTTGCAAAACAAAGTTCTTACAGGGGACAATTTGCAGAAGAGAAACATTTTGGGCCCTCATATTTGTGTCAGATGCATGCAGAACAATGATAACATGAACCACTTATTCTTCGAGTGCAAAACAGTCACCCCTATATGGCTTTTAATCGCCAATAGATTTGGATCTCCTATAACTGGTTTTTTGAATGCAGAAGAGTGCCTAATTAATTGGCAAAGGAAATACAAGTGGGGACTGAGAGGAAAGTCCATTATAAAATGCCTTTGGAAAACCATTCCATTCTTCATCATTTGGATAGTTTGGAAAGATAGAAACAGAAGAATATTTGATAACAAAGGAGAGAATAACACTGCAAGAATAATCAACAATCTGAGAGCTACCTTTAAACTCAGCCAGAATTTCCAAGGTTTAAATGATTCAGAATTACAAATTATACACAATTTTGGCCTCCAAGATCTTATTTCAGAACCCAAAACTGACTCAATTGTCATGTGCCCAAGAATTCACTATCCTGCTTTGTTCTTTGATGGGGCTTCTAAGGCCAATCCTGGAATTGCAGCTGCAGGAGGAGTAATTGTGACAAAGGACAACACCGTAAAATATTGCATTAATCTTGGAATTACTTCCAACAATGTGGCTGAGGCGTTGGCTTGTGAGATAGGGCTCAAATTAGCAGCTGAGCAGCGAGTACAATTCTTGCATATTTATGGTGATTCCTCTCTCATTACTAATGCCCTCTTAGGTGACAAAAGGATCAGCTCTATTCAACTTCAAATCATATTGGACAGAATAAAAGGTCTATCTAGTCATTTTATCCAAGTTCAATACTTCCATGTCAGCAGGGATTTTAACAAGTTAGCTGATGCTCCTCTAAACTCAGAATCTTCAGAAGAAAATCCAGCAGAACCTCTTCATTATTGGCGAAGGATAATTTGTTCCAATAATCTTCACACACGCCATTTTGGCCTCTTTGGATCTTTGTAGTCAGCTATTACAAGCTGCAATCTAGATATTGTGTACTCCTTTTCTACATATAATTCTTTTAAAAAAAAAAAAAAAGACGTTAAGTCAATTCATAATGCAGCAATAAAACAGTTGTGAACAGAGTGGTTTGTATATTAACTAGTCAAGTTTCTAACACAAGTCTTGATCCTTTTTAAAATAGTTTTTACCAGAGTGTAAATGAGAGAATGCTGCAGTATAATTATGCACCTCTGTATCATATTCAGCAATAAGAAAACAAACATTTTCCCTACTCACCCAAGCTATTAAAAAACAGCATTTCACTTTGCCCTTTAACAGTCTACTATACTTCTTGTAAGAGAAAGAACTCAGCCTTTTCAAGTAATATAAACTGAAATTTACTGCTTTTTGTTTTGCAGCGATAACATCCCCTATGTAACAAAATAAAGATAAAAGTCAAAAGCCACACATAGATTCAACAGATACCAAGGCAAAATCTAATTTTATTTCTGAGCAAAAGCTTCCACATCAGGCTGAACTCAATCCAAAGGTAAAATCTCATCTTTGAAGAGAACAGAAGAAAAGATGGTTTCTCATCAGAAGTAAGGAATTTAATAGTAAGAAGGTTCATCTACTGTCATAGAATGATGATAAATCAGGTTCGAAATTTCAACTTCAAGAGTCATAAAGCCAAAAAAAGCCTCCATATCAGGGCTGTTATAAATTCTCTGGCTACAAAATTTAGAATCATTTGTATATCAATTTTAGTGGCTGCCAAAACTTCTAGGAAAGGCAAAATGCTTCATGTGACCAAAGTTACCTTATCTGGCAATCCTCCTACCTGGATACCTGTATCCACGTATTAGATATGGATACCGATATGATACTTCTCGAATACTATATCCAGATGTATCCAAATACATAAGTACTGTCTCCAAACGTCCAAACATGCCCCTATTTTGTCCATATCTAATACATTTGAATAATGGCCTAGACACATCTAAAGTTGTATCCACATTTTGAGATTAAAAGAAGACTACCCATTGTTTAAAAATTGATTTTAAAAGTATGAAGACTGACAATTGTCCTCTTAATTAGTGAAAATATCTTATATAAAAATTACATTTGTGTAAACATTTATGCGTTATATGTTTATTATTTTAATATGTAAAATATATATGCTTTTTATAATGTCGTATACAGCCGTATCCATATTAGGGGGTCTTGAAAATTTGCCTTATCTATATTTGATACCATCTCTGTATTGGATACCTTAACCATTTCCATGCAACTGAGGCTACAACATTTAAGCATTCAAAGAGTTGCTAAGCCAAAGACACTAGATTGGCTGCAAATATCTGCGTTATATGTCTTTTATTTTAATATGTAAAATTAATAATGTTTATCAGTGGACATTAAAATATAAACGCCATAGGTACAGTTTTCAGTGTCTACACTGTGGATCAGCAAAACAACACACAACACAAAATATATGCACCCAAGCTAGTGATGGCTTTAGCACATTACGTCAAAAGCTAAGTCAGCTGATATTCATTATAGTATAACCGTTAATGGAGGAAACAGATGAATATGGACACTGCATTAAACTCCAGTAGGAAGCATAAAAGATAGAATATTAAAAAGCAGGAATAAACAATAATCAGGGTAAATGTAGGTCTTGAAACAGGTGCTTGAAGGCAAAAGTGTGGAGATATCTCTCTAAGAGATGACCGATGCAACAAATTGTACATTAAAATAATTAATATGAAATTTATTTTGAATGAAACATAGAAGAGCTGCAGTTATCCTAATAGTAATTAAACTAGCAACACACATGCAATGGAACAAATTTGATGTCATCTTGGTTCAAGAAACTAAGATTAATTTTGAGCGTTCATTTAAAAGTGTTGAAAATGTATGGTGGAAGATGAACTGGATGGGAAAACTCCATGGCAGGTCTGAGGGTCAAAAGTTCAAGCTTTTTCCACATACACTGCATGCTGGGGATTGTAGCCTATTTCATTTATACACATTCAATTCTACAGTATATATAATTGTTGTATACATACCTTTGGACGTTCCCCCTCAAGAATTACACTCGCAGGTTTTCACTGAATGCAGATTTTCACAGCCAAAGATCCAAGTATGGAAACCCTCCCACTCATTAAATACCCTTGTTAATACAAAACAACAAACATGCTCCCAGTATGTACCCAAAAATGAGGGGTATATTAAAAAAAAGAAAAGATTTGTCATCTCTTTATATTCACTCATTCCTATTTTTACTATTTTAGTATTTACTAATTTAGTTTTATGATGTACATTGTATACTTTTTTGAGTCTTTTTGTTGTAAATGAGCATTGATACTATGAGTATTTCAGATTTCTGATTGCTGTCATATTTGAATAGTTAGACTGAAAAAATTAAAAAATGAGTCTTTGTCTGAACATTGGTGGCTCAAAAAATGATGACTGTTATTACTTAAAATGATGACTGTTTGAACATTGTTTGCACTTGATATCCTTGGCTGAACCTTCAAGTTATAGTTGTTGAACTTGAAACAATTAAATGGCTGCAGCTAGTAACTAATATGGATATCCTAATACCACTTATGTGTTAGTAATTAATATGAATATGAATGGCTGCACTTACATAATTGATTACTAATATCATTTTTGTTGGGTGTAGAATTCTGAATGTGTAGATTATTCTAAATTTCTAAAAAAATTCAATTTTTATAGTATTATACTAGTCATTCCCCCCAGCTGTCCCCTAAAATCGGCCTGTTGTCCCCCGAAACCCGTCCCCCCGTCCCCCAGGCTCGTGGAACCTTGGTAAAACATATATATGCTTTTTATAATGTCGTATACAGCCGTATCCATATTAGGGGGTCTTGAAAATTTGCCTTATCTATATTTGATACCATATTTGTATTGGATACCGTAACCATTTCCATGCAACTTAGGCTACAACATTAAGCATTCAAAGTTGCTAAGCCAAAGACACTAGATTGGCTGCAAATTTGAAGCTTCCTGCAAACATATATGTTTTTTATTTTAATATGTAAGCATTTCTGCATAATATGTTTTTTATTTTAATATGTAAAACATAAATGCTTTTTATAATGTCATATACAGCCGTATCCATATTAGGGTGTATTGAAAATTTGCCTTATCTATATTTGATACCATCTCTGTATTGGATACCGTAGCCATTTCCATGCAACTTAGGCTACAACATTTAAGCATTCAAAGAGTTGCTAAGCCAAAGACACTAGATTGGCTGCAATTTTCAAGCTTCTTGCACATACATGAGCTGCACTTATGGAAGCACAAGAGTAATTTTAAGAGGTTTGAAAACTTCTTATACTTGCTGGAAAATATCTACTATAATCCGAATAATTTAACATCATCCAGAATAACAATTTGCAAGCTTCCCAACTTTCCTCAAAAATTACAAATGCCTAATATTATCCATGAAACCAGCTCATAATATTATAAAGAATTAAACCTGGTGTTTTAATGTAAATGCTACTCTCCCGCTCCCTTTGGGGGCTGAGGGGGGGGTTCTTTCTCAGAACCCGGATCTGTCCTTCCTGTGGATTATCTTGTGGGATCTAGTTCAGTTGATGCTACTTTGGCTGGGATCTGGTTCCAGTTGGAGGGTGCAAGGAGCAGGTGTGGTGGACAAGGTTTTTCTTGCAAATCTTGACCTTTATGGTGGCCAGCTAGGTCGTAGCTTATTCAAGAGGGTTTTTTTTCTAGCTTCAATTATGAGCAGGAATTGTCTCTTGAATCTTCTTGTTCCTAGTCTGCTTCTCTTCTGTCCTGTGGAGTGGGCCTTCTAGTTTCTTTTGGATCTCCTGGATCCTAGCATGTTTTAGGTTTAGGGAGCCTTCGAAAACCCTGTGGTCCTCTTCTTGAGGCTTGATTCATTTGTTCAAGATTGTAGGAGCCTTTCAAAACCCTGTTTAGGTTGGGGGAGCCTTCCAAAACCCTATGGTCCTCTACCAGAGGCCTGATCCATTTGTACAAGGTTCTGGGAGACTTTCAAAACCCTGTTCTAAGGTTTAGGGAGCCTTGCAAAACCCTGTCATGGTTCTGGGAGCCTATCAAAACCCTGCTGTGAAGGTTCTGGGAGCCTTTCAAAATGCTGCTTTTTGGTTTAGAGAGCCTTCCTAAATCTTTTGGTTCTTTTTGGGCAGGTTCTTATACTGTCTGGATTTATCTTGAGTGCCCTTGGTTTGAAATATTTGCTTCCTGTCTTGGGCAGGAAGATCTCTTTTGGATCTCCTGATGTTGTAGGATTCTGGATGGTCGGGACGATTTTCTTTGTGCCTGCTGGTTCTGCCCTTGTTCGTTGCTTCCTGTTTGGCAGATCTTAACCTGTTGGTTGGCTGTGCGCTACAGGAATCCCGGATTCGGGCCTTTGGTAGGCGGGAAGATCATTTTTTAATTTCAAATTCGAGCGCTATTATTTGGGTTGGATTTTCTTATTTTGAATTTTAAATTCAAATTTTAGCGCTTTTGGACTTATGTTGGTTTCGCCTGATGGTTGGTTGGAGGGTTAAAATTTTTAAATTGCCATCGGATGGCTTGGTTGGCTATCACTTTTTTCCAGATTTGCTTCTCCCGTGGTGGCTTAGGTGGGAAGATCCTTCCCAGGTCTGATTTTATTTGTTAAAATTTAGGCGGGAATGTTGTTTGTTTTGGATCCGTGGGATCTTTCTTTCTCAGAAGCTGGGTCTATATCAGCTGATTGCTGGATCAGTTTTCCCTTAGGGTTGCAGTCCCTTTTGTGTTCTTCTTTGGTGATTATTGAATATCTTTGTGGCTTTGTAAAGGTTGGGGGACCCTCCCAAAACCCTTTGTAAAAGGTTTGGGGACCCTTTTAAAACCCCTTCTTCTACCAAATCAAAAAAAAATATTATCCTAGAAGCCAACATGCTTAAACTCCAGGTGCTCATATTCATTATAACATTTTAGTCAAATCTCAAGTTTGGAGATCATAGTGAGGCCAAACACAATCACAAAAATAATTTTCATCTGCCCAGATTAACTTAGAATCTCAAGGCACTGTGAAAGCCAATCAAGATGAGAATTTTTAAGGCTATGACAGTCCATACCCAAATTATCAAACTTGTTCAAATTGCACCTTGCCTAAAAAAGTGAAAATGGTTTGACGGGTATTCGAATTCGTGACCCTCTGTACACAACGCCTTGTCATTCCTTTTGTTAGCCATGTTGGCGTCATGTTGATGTTGTTCAATGCATGTCCAAACTCCATGAAGATGGGCGTGTGAGCTTGATTTGATGTCAAGTGTGACTATCAGCACAACGCATGTGAAAAGCAGAGCGCATGCTTAAAACAAGGTGGGAATTTCAAATTTGAAAATTCAAAAACTTTCCTCCCTTTTCCTTTTGGTTAAACATGCCGTAGCGATTTTGCAAAGGTCTAGGGGAGACATTATTGAACAAGGACAAATTTGAATTTGTATGTAGAGCGGAAATACCTCGATAATAACAAAGTGGACAAAAACTCCAAACTTTTTTGAAAAAATAATGAGGAACTATGGAAAAAAATTTTCACTCTGGTTCTTATGCCAAAAATGCTTATGAAGCTTAGAAGAGTAATTTGTTTTAAGAATCGGAAGAAGGATCAAAGGCTTCAAAAGTGCTTTTTGCATGACCAAGCAATGTTGCTTCATAGCCGCGTTGATACCATGTTGGAATTTACACCTATTTCCAAAAACAAAAAGAAGCATTCCATCCATTCAAATCTTGTATAAAAAGCGTAAAAGGATAAAAGAAGTAAAAAGAGACAAAAATTGTTGGGCGCCAATGGGCACCATGAATAATTACTATATTATTCATGGATAAGATTAGAACTCTCATACAATTGATGGAGTGGTGGGGGGTATTTATATCAATACAAAATCCCCAATTACAAGACATAACAAGTGGGATTTAAGGTTATTACAAGTTATAAGATGGGTATAACTATAACAAGGTTAACTGCAGCCCATAGGGCCTACATGACAAAATATTACAATAATTAACTACAATGTACAACGATTGCCCTTAGGCCTATGCAAGATTACATACAATGTTGGCCTTGGCCATAATTCAGATTACACTTTCAACAAATCATAATAGGACAAAAATAAGACAAAAGTCAGAATAGGGCAGAATTGAAATTACTAGTGAAAATAAAAAAAAAAGGGAAAAAAAATTATTCTCATCCAGAATTGGAGATCATCAAGAGACTCTTGAGACAACCAAGAAACATCCTATTATGTGTGTGTGTATGGCATTGCATTCAAGTTAAATTTACAGATTTGAAGATTGATGAAGTATTTATTGGAGGGTTTTTGTGTAAATTCATTTTTTGTTCATTTTCTTCTTTCTATGCTGTGTTAATCTCTATTTTAGAGTACCATCACATCTCACATACTGGTGTTAGAGCTTGGAGATTGGAGACTAGAGAAGTGGAGAGCTTGAGGATTTGTCTCTCTTTAACCAGAGAATTTAGAATTCAAGTTTTTGGAGGAAATTTTTTTATCTTATTGTTGTACTTGTCATGGCACATGGTAATTCTTCACTGCCCATCCAAGAATTTAAAGGAGAAAATAATTATTCTTGGTTCATAAAGCTGTAGACATTGCTGATTGCCAAGAAAGTGTGAACTGATATGGAAAATGGATATAAGGAACCTGCACATTGGAGTATTTTATCAGCCACAAAATTAAAGGATATGGAAGAAGCATAAAGAAAAGATGCCTTAGCTTTGTATCACTTACAAACAGCTCTTGATACAAACATTTTTCCAAGAATTGCAAGTGTTGAGACTGCCAAAGGAACTTGGGACACCTTGAAAGCAGCCTGTCAGTGGTCTGCACAAGTTGTAAGCAGGTAAAATACCTGCATTACCTCAACATGTATAAATTATACTATGTTGTACAGTTAGACCACTGTTCCTAGCTAAGGTGTAATGATTATGAGATAAAAACAACTAGCTAAGCATGCAAATACGATGATATGCAAGTACAAATTAATTAATTGTATATAGATCTCAGAGAAGGTGTAGAGAAACAGAAAAAGTTGCCGGTAAGAGTCAAAGGACCATTATCCCAACATGCTTGGAATTTACACCTATTTCCAAAGAGATGGTTGGATCATTGAATTTTATGTGAGTTTTTATGAGTTGTTGGAAGAAGGCCTTTTAAATGTGGTTGAGGAATCAAGGACTTTTGGGGAGGTACTTGGGTCTATCAATACAACTTTATTGGCCTTGATTCCTAAGAAGGGTAACCTAAAATCTTTTGGGGAGTATAGGCCCATATTGTTGTGTAATACTCTCTACAAAATCATCTCCAAGATTATTGCTATAAGGGTTTTTTTCAGACACCATCTCAGAAAAACAATTTGGTTTCTTAAGTAAAAGACAAATCCATGAAGCTATAGGTGTTGCTCAGGAAGCACTTCATTCAGTCAAATCAAAGAGCAGCAAGCAATGATGATTAAGCTTGATCTGGCAAAAGCTTTTGATAGGGTAAGCTGGTTGTACATCAGGCTTATATTAATTCATATTGGTTGTAGTGTGCACTTTGTAAATTGGGTATTGGGATATATTAATTTTGCTTCCTTTGCTGTCTTAATTAACGGTTCAGCTTCTAGCTTCTTCAAGCCTTCCAAAGGGCTGAGACAGGGATGCCCCCTATCACCCTTGTTATTCTTACTTGTGGCTGAAGGGCTGAGTAGAATGATTAAGGAACAAAAAAGACTTGGCATGATCAAAGGCATTAAATTGAAAACTCTTTGGTTGGGACTCACTTACTATTTGCAAATGATATACTCCTATTTGGAAATGGTACCATAAGAGAAGCACTGAAATATAAAGAGCTGTTAGATTTATATTGTGCTGCCACAGGAATGAAAATAAACCTCTAGAAAACAGATATAGCTTTTAACAGACTACAAGTAGGACAAGAAGAAGCAATGATAAGGATTTTTGGCTTCAATCTAATTGAGTTTGGCAAAGGTCGAAAATATTTGGGGTTTATACTAAAGCCAAATAATTATGGATACCAGGATTGGATTTGGTTATACAATAAAGTGGAAAAAAGGGTAACTTCATGGTGCAATAGATGGTTATCATTGGGAGGTTGTTTAACACTGGTTAAATCAGTTTTGGAAGCCATTCTAATATTTTGGCACTCTATGGCTTATATTCCTATTAAAATAGTGGAAAAAATAAGGAAGAAATGCTTCCATTTCCTTTGGACAGGAAGAAGGGAGAAGGATCCAATGCCTTTGGTTAGATGGAAAAAGATAGCCAAACCTAAATCAAAAGGAGGATGGGGGCTTAAGAATATACATAACTTCGGGAAAGCACTAGCTGCCAAGAGTCTTTGGAGATTGACAACTAGTAAAGGATATGGCATGAGGTTGTCAAGGAGAAATATTTAGGCTCCATGTCGTTTGAAGAGTGGATTAGACTTCCTATCAAGCCAATGACCAATGCAACTATCATTTGAAAATCATTAGTGAAGGCTTTTCCATTAGTGGGCAATTTTTTGGATTGGAAAATAGGAAATGGGAAGAAAGTAAGGCTAAGAAAAGACCTCTGGATGGGAAATGTAGGGAATTACCAGCTATCTCAAAATTAAATAGAACATATAAATAGACAAGGTCTCAAATTATTAGCAAATGCAGCCTCTATGGACTGAACAAATTTATGGAATCAGGGGTGGCTTTCAACAAAATAATTACTTTTGAAAGGAAATGAAGTTGAGCAATGGAGCAAGTATACAAGGGATCTAATAAGGGCTTTTATAAGAGTGAGACAAGAAGAAGACTCTTTAGTATGGTCAAAGAACCCAATTAGTGGACAGTTTACAGCTAAAGAATGATACAAGGCAATTTTTGAAGATAATAATGAGGAGGTCCTTTGGTGGTGGAGCAGGATTTGGAAGGTGAAAGCACCCTTGAAAATAAAACTTTTTTCTTGGTTAGCTTTAGCTAAGAAGGCATTGACATGGGATGTTCTACAAAAGAGGTCCTGGCAGGGTCCAAGTCAATGCAGTTTATGTAAAAGGGAAGAAGAAACAATAGATCACCTACTAGTTCACTGTGATTTTTCAAGAGAAGTGTGGAGGTATATTCTACCCATGACTAAGGGGAAGGGACAGTGGCCATCAAGGAATCTGTTGGATAATATGCAACAATGGTTCAAAGACAACATGTGTGTTCCATTAATAGTGGCATGGGGTTTGTGGTTGGCAAGAAATTCTATGTTGTTTAAGAGCAAGGAAATTCTACCTATACAAGTTCAAGCTCAGATCAAATATACTTATGAAGGCATAAAAAAAGCCCCAAAATTAAAGGTTGTAAGACAGGTTGGAAGTTTAACAGTGGATATTACAAAGTCTTGGGCTTTTTTTGATGGAGCTTGTCAAGACAATCTAGATAGATGTGGGGCAGGAGGAGTGTTATATCAGGATGAAAATCACAAATTCACTTTCAAAGCAGGTCTTGGTGAAGGTACCAATAATGTGGCAGAGTGGAAGGCTTAAATATTTTTGTTAAGAATGGCAGGGAATAACAAAACTTAAAGTATTTGGGGACTCAAAATTGGTGGTGGATTGCGCTTTAGGTTTAGAAGGGATGCAAAATTTGATACTTAGGCCTTATTATGAGCAAGTGAAGTTATTAGAAGCATCATTTACAGAGATTTCTTATAAACATACTTACACAGAGATATCTTATAAACATACTTACAGAGAACTAAATGAGGAAGCAAACGGTCTATCAAAAGATGCCTTGGATATTCCAGTTGGTACTTGGTTAAAAGAAGGAGTAGTGTATGGGACTGTGATTCCACCACAGTTTGTACCCTTTTGATACTTTTTTCCTTTTGATAGAAGTTGTGGTTTAGGATACCTTTCATGTTTCTTTTTTGTCTTTGGATAATTAAGGTCATATCTGAAAGATGACTGATGGCTACAGGGTTGAAGTACCAAAATGACACTCTATAAGATGATTGAAGGCTTGCAACAGGCTGTTATTATTGTAACACGTCTGATTTAGTAAGGCTTATATGAGGGTATAAAATACCCATCTCATTGTAATTTTTTTCAAACTCTAAAATGAAAGTTACATATTTTTTTCGAGGAATTTTTTTTTTTTGATTAATTAATTTAATTTAATTTTTTATTTATTTTTAATAAGCTATGTGTGGTTTCTATTGGGGTCACTCCCATTACAGAAACAAAACATTACATTGCTCTCATTACATTTCTAACAAGTTAATTAAACCATATCCAACTTGCCTTTCTATCAAAGATATTTGTCATTTGCCTTTTTATCAAAGATATTCTCCATCTTCCTCAAACTGCTAAGTTTCCACAATCAACTCCTTTATATCAGATGCCTTCCGAATTTTAAACCTTTTTTTGTTGATTTAATGCGAAGTACAACGGGTGGCACAACTGGGGGCCACACTTTCCAGGGGCATAGCAACAGGTGTCAAGATGAAATTCAGCACCGAGAATGGCTAAAATATTTGTTGCCAAATTTCTGTATCTATAAATATTTTGTCTGATTAATTAATTTTAATTTACTTTGCAATGGAGCGTGTAAGTGCAGACTTGCCATGCACCTCACGGTGCATGTAAAATTAATTTTAATTAGGTTTTACTTTTTTTTTATTTACTTAACATTATTTTAATTTAATTAATTAGTTAATCTTTTTTTTTTTATAAATTTAATTTCTTTGTTAATTATTTTTATTATTTTGTGATTATTATTATTTTATTTTATTAGTCCGGGCTATAACACATGTAGCATTGGCGGATGTGGGTCAGGTTATTGATTGCCATTGGAATATAGGGGTGTTTATACTTGTTGGAAAGCTCTTTTTGAGCCTGTTCCAACAACAATGTTTGTTTGCAGAGGCGAATTGGCAGGTTGGTGGATAATGGCTAAGGAGGGTGAAGGTGTGCTAAAATTGGGTGTCTACACAAGTAAATTAGTGAAGTTTTAGACATAAAAGACAGAAATGAAAATCTGAAAACGAAGGACAATGAGAATGTGAGATTATTTTGTAAGGGTGCATGACATTATGCACAAAATGGGTATCTATGGTGAAGAACCAACACAAGGAGATGTTGTCAAAAAGATGTTGAGAACATTAACACCAAAGTGGAACAATTGTGCAATGATTATTGAAGAAAGTAAGGATTTGAAGAAGTTGGAGTTTGATGAATTAGTGGGATTACTTATGTCCTATGAAGAAAGAATTAAAAGTTGTGAAGAAGAAAACTTGGAGCAAGCTTTGTTTCTAAGGCAAGAGTGCCAAACAATAATGGGGCTAGCTCAAGCTTTAATTCCCAAGGTCAAAGAGGGGAGCAACAAAATCAACATTCTACAAGAGGAAGAGGCCATGGTAGAAGAGGAGGCTATAGTGGAAGAGGTAGAGGCAGATTTGTGGATAAGAGAAATGTTCAATGTCACTATTGCAAAATATATGGTCACTATGAAAGAAATGTAAAATAAAAGCAACGCTATGAAGGAGGAAAAAAGGCAAACTTTTCACATGAAGAAGGTGAAAGCTCAAAAAATATGTTCTTGTCATGTAATATGGTAAAAGTTTCAACTAAAGAGTCTTGGTACTTAGATTCCAATTGTTCAAATCATATGACTGATAATAAAGAGTTATTTGTGGAGTTGCATGACTCGCTCAAGAGCAAGGTGAAATTTGGAGACAACAAAGCATTGGGGGTTGAAGGAAAAGGAACCTTACAAATTGACACAAAAGATGGAAATAAAAATATCTGAAATACTTCATACCTTCATACTAGGCTTGAAGCACAATTTGTTGAGTGTGGGGAAGCTTGTAAAGAAAAACTACAAAGTGGTGTTTGAGAATGAGGAGTGCATCATCTATGACAAAGCAATTGGGAACCAAGCAGTCGCTGTTGCACCTATGACAAAGAATTGAATGTTTATTTTTGAAGCTTGGAGGAGAAGAGAGCAATTTGTGTCATACAACCATTGATGACAACGACTAGTTATGGAACCAAAGATATGGTCACTTGAATTTTCATAGCTTGTATTGGTTGAATGCCCCTGACAGTCCCTATTAATCATTACTCCGGTCTCGAAGGTCAATGGAATAGGACCAAAATCCTATTCCATTGCAGCTGATTCATTAAGTTATTTGTGGTCCAATGCACATACCAAGTGTTGGTAAATCCTTCTACTGCATCACTTTCATTGATGATCATACTAGAAAAACTTGGATATATATTTTGTATATTAAGAGTGATGCTTTTGAAGTATTCAAGAACATGAAAGCTATAGTAGACAATGAAAGAAAATATAGAATCAAAACATTAAGGATGATCGTGGTGGTGAGTATTATTCCAAGAAATTCAAACAATTTTGTAATGAGCATGGGATAAGAAGACAATTGACAACAACCTATACACTCAGCAAAATGGAGCGGCAGAATGGAAGAATAACACAATCATGGAGATGGCAAAAAGCATGGTACTAGCAAAAGGTTTGGGAAATCATTGTGGGCTGAAGTACTTGCAACAATAGTGTATATCCTAGATAGAAGTCCCACAACTGTAGTAAAGAATATGACCCCTCACAAGGCATGGTATGGAAAGAAGCCTTTGGTAAATCACTTTAGACTCTGGAGTGTTTGATTGTTTGGCTTATGTTCATGTTGAAGAGAAGAAAAGGAAGGAGTTAGATTTAAAGAATGAAGCATGCATTTTTGTTGGTTATTTTGAAGAAAACAAGGCATATAGATGTTATGATCCCAAATCTAGACAATGCATTGTGTCTAGAGATGTGATTTTTGATGAAGGGGGAGTACATGGACAACAAGTAGAAATGGTTGAGAAGACAATCATAATTGAAAAACTTTGTTTGTCACAAACATCAGGTCGAGGCATAGGCATTTTTGATTTCTCCAAAGACAAGCACAAAAGGGAAGAGAACATTATAAACACATCCAGGCTGCCAAATTTTGGATCAAAATTTTGATAGGAGGTTCACAAGAAGCCAAGCACAAGCCCAAGAATAAAGACAAAAAGAATAAGAATATAATTTGGTGAGCTATGCACTATTGTCCAAGATTGAAGTGTAGGCCTCAAGTTTTGAAGAAGCAGCCCAAAGCAAGGTATGATCCAAAGCCATGAAATGAAATGAAATATTATTAATGTCCGCGGTGGGGCAAAATAAGACCCAAGGGACTATAAGGACAATAATGATTGCCAGCTAGCAGGCTAAAAAGCCCAACAAAGAAAAGAACTAAGATAAATACAAGATGAAACCCGACAAACGAGCCAAAGAGAAAGGGAAAAGAAAAGAAAAGGGAGAGCAGAGGGGGGGAGGGCTGCAGTCCAACAGAGAGGAGTGCACGCCAAGAAGAACGAAGAGAGAGAAGGAGGGGGGAGGGAGCAGCCCAGGAGGGGCAAGCTCCAAGAACCCCCAAAAACTAATCTCTCCTAATAGTCGAGGCCGAAGTACCGGAGCTGAAGAAGTCCATGATATGTCTTTGCCCATTGCTAGTTCGGAACCCTGACAAACTGTTGGTGCGCTGTCTAGTGACCCTACTTCTGTTTGAACTGGATGATGTGGGGCGTTTTCGATCGAAGTCACCTGGTCCGTCGAAGTTGGTGAAGTATGTTGTGATGAGCCGATGATGAGGAGGGTGAGATCCATTTGGAGAACTTTTTTGTCATCGAAGCTGAGTTATCTCCCTAAGAAAGAGTGCGAGACAACGCTGGTCCAGGTATTTGAAGAAGGTAGAAACATATTGAGAGTTGTCCTTGAAAAGGCAATGAAACCTACCCCGGATCTCATAATAAATGGGACAACAAAAAATAAAGTGATGAAGGGTTTCAACTTCACCCATGGAGCAAAACAAGCAAATCCGCTCCTCCGTTGGAAGATGGTGATCTGACTCAATCCGGAGTTGGTGAGAACACACCATGAGTCACCCAATAGTGATTCGAAGACTGCATTGTGTGCTGCTGAAGGTATTGTGGAGGAACTATTCTGCCCTCCTGTATCTATAAGAAGTGCTCACGGTAGAAAGACAACTTGGGGGAAAGAAGGGCAATAGGAGAAATCCATGTGCATCTGGTGTACTGGAGACTAACATCCTTCCAAATCTCGTGGAGCATCTTCTCCTTACTAAGCCGAGAGGGGGGGAGAACCCCCAAAGAATAAGGGGGGAGCCTATCTATCCGTATCTAAATGCTGGCCAAGAGAGTAGAAACCTGAAAATACCAGCTCCTCTGACCTCCCCGAGAACTCGGAGAGAGTTCCATCGAGTAGAAACCTGAAAATACTAGCTAATCAAGAAGATAATCTCAAGTTGGATAGGAGAAGCCCCAAACTCTGCCAGAATAATAGAGCGGGGGACTGTGCCCTTGCAACAAATGAATCGTCGAAGAAAGAGTGTTTGGATTCGTTCAACCCGTGACCACTTAGTCAGGATATGAAAGAAGAAATGAATGCAATATAAAAGAATAATACTTGGGAGTTGTGCAAACTTCCAAAGAACAAGGACATGATTGGTGTGAAGTGGGTGTTTAAGACCTAGTAGTGATGGATCAATTGAAAGGTACAAAGCAAGACTAGTGGCAAAGGAGTATGCACAACAAATTGGCATAGATTATAATGAGAAATGTGCACTTGTTGCAAGGCAAAACCCAATAAAAATGGTCTTAGCCTTAGCAGCCCAAAAAAGATCGACTGTACATAAACTTGATGTAAAGAGTACATTCTTGAATGGCAAGATTGAAGAAGTGTTTGTGGAACAGCCACAAGGATTTGAAGTGGAAGGTAAAGAAGGATATGTCTACAAGTTAAAAAAAACAATATATGAGCTCAAAACAAACACAAAGGGCATGGTATTCGAGAATTAATGCATACCTATTGAAGTGTGGATTTGTAAGAAGTATGAATGAGCTTGCATTGTACCACAAAAGGGAAGGCAATGATATTTTGATTTTTTGCTTGTATATTGATCTATTTTTTACATCATAAAGAATGAAGAGAGTTCAAGCAAGCCATGATGCAGGAAATTGAAATGAGCAATTTGGGTTTGCTGCACTATTTTCTTGGCATGGAGGACACCAACCACATGATGGGATCTTCATTTGCCAATCTACATATGCACATGAAATGTTGAAGTTATTTGGTATGGAAAGTTGCAAAGCTGTTGCTACCTCACTTGCACAAGGTGAAAGAATGTGCAAGGATGATGGAAGTGGAAGAGTGATGAGAGGAAGTATAGAAGTTTAATCGACAACTTTATGTACTTGACAAAACAAAACCAGATATTGCATATGCAGTCTCCTTGGTTTCAAGATTCATGAGTCACCCATCAGAAAATCATATGAGAGCAGCTAAGAGAATTTTGAGGTATGAAAAGAACTTTAAATTATGGAATCCATTATACTTCAGAATTTAAGATTGAGTTGGTTGGATACAGTGATTCAGATTGGGGAGGCTAAAGTGATGATAGAAATCTACATTTAGAAGTTTTTTTTCATTAAGAAATGGAATGGTAGCTTGGAGTTCAAAGAAACAAGCAACAATTGCACTCTCAACAGCAGAGGCAGAGTATATAGCAACTACATCAGCAAGCACACAAGCAGTGTGGTTGAGGTGGATCCTAGAAGACCTTGGTGAAAATCAAGAAAGACCAACTACCATTTTTTGTGACAACACAAGTGCAATTCAAATGACTAAAAATCCTGTTTTTCATACAAAATCAAAGCACATTGATTTGAAGCATCATTTTATTAGAGATTTAGTTCAGGAAAAGAAGTTGAATTGAAACACTGCAATTCGAAAGATTAGTATGTAGACATTTTTACAAAGATGGTGGCAACGAATCAGTTTATTTCATTCCGAGAGAACGGAAATTTCCCCATTTAGTCTCAAGGGGGAGAATGTTGGAAATTATGATATTGAATGAGACAAAAATCAGAACAGGACAAGAATAAGACAAAAATCAGAATAGGACAGATTTGGAATTGCAAGTGAAAATTAAAAAGGGAAAAAGAAATATTCTCAGCCAGATTTGGAGAGACTCTTGAGACAACCAAGAGACATCCTATTGTGTGTGTGTATGTATGTATAGGGCATTGTATTGAAGTAGAATGTACAGATTTGATGATTGGTGAAGTGTTTATTGGAGGGTTTTTGTGTAATTTCATTTCTGTTTATTGTCTTCTTTCTATGTTGTGTTAATCTCTGTTTTAAAGTACCACCACATCTCACGCCTTCCACCAAAGGATTCACTTTTTATTTCCGATAAGAATTGGAACTAGATACTGGTCTCTTGCAATGACTTGAAGAGAAACATTCGACTTGTATGGAGCACGTGAAAGGTTATAAGTGTCAGTCCGAATAGTTATCTGTGTAGGTATGGGAGAGTGGTTCGAGTCTGTAATCATGTGTGCATACTTGAATTTTGCCATACATAGAAAAGTTGCAGCAAGATTATATGCATAAAATCTGTAAAGTCCGGCTTGAATTCTGTTTATACTGTTTTTTATTGGACTGACCTGTTGAATCTCTAATGTCTGAAACATCAAGAATCTTTTTGCAATCATTCCATACTTGACATTCATCAAGACGAAGTATTGAGACACATTACCATCCCACTCAATCATATTTAAATCACTCCCCCAAAATCCTCTCTGATATGGGAAGAGTGTGGATCATCCAATGCCAAAGGTGGCAGCTACCCATAGAGTGATTGGGCATTGAGAGATGCTGCAGAGTCAC
Organism: Wollemia nobilis; assembly: GCA_028583015.1. NCBI lineage: Eukaryota > Viridiplantae > Streptophyta > Pinopsida > Araucariales > Araucariaceae > Wollemia > Wollemia nobilis. The sequence goes on from JAQPPZ010002816.1 coordinate 1,705,379, forward strand.
AGACATCCAATGAGCCACATTATCTCCTTCTTTGGTGAGGACATGTGGTGTTGATCACAAGGCAACAGCACACGCAGTGTCTCCTTTACATTCCTTGTAAAAGGTGGAGATGTATTCCAATCCCATATGTCCATCATCATGCATAATATGAACATTGTGGCTTTTATTTTCAGAAGGACAAGAACATCTGGATTTAAATTAGTGATGGATGATTTAATTGTTTGCTATCTACCATTACCAAAAGATTCTGCTAAGGACTGAAAATGATTTTTTTGAGAGCAACATCAATAGGAGGAGCACCTTTATGAGAAAAAAAAAAGAAAATCTATAATTCGTTTTAGGCTTTAGCTAACCATGATCATGAAACCAATTAGAGAGCTTAGGATATTCTGATAAGTTTCCTAAGGCTCGTCTTGCTTTTGCCCCTTTTCTTTACTACCATATTTATCTTGAGCTTCTTTCTGGGGATTAATAGATGTTCGCCATTAAGTCCTTGTGGTTATGTCACTTGTGATGACTTTGTTGTATGGACTGCTTTTGGTTGCATAACTAACTGGAAATAACTGTACCAGTGTTGGCAAATGTCATTAACTCCTAATCCAAAACCTTTTTAACTGTGTGCAGAGACAGGCTTCTTGCTTGTTGGTTGTGATCATTGTATAGGGATTTGTTTTCTTATTGTTTGACTATCAATGGCAGTTGAATGTGCTTTAAAGTGAACCTCTGTGAGCCACCATCTAATTCATTGTGCAGAGTCCAGAGTTTTGACCCCATGGTGCCACCAAATTCACTTTATAAATATGCAAATCCAATTTTGTTCTTGCTTTGTTCCGATTTATTGTAAATAAGGTTCTTTTTGTTTTTTGGTTACATATTTTAATGCCTGTTGATTGCTATTTAACACAGAACTACATAAAATAATAATACTTTGAAAAGTTACTCTTTGAAGATTACCTGTAATAAGTACTGCCATGCCTGTAAGCTTTATGTGTTACAACTTAAAAGGGGTTTCATCTGCAGAAGATTATTCTCCTTGGTGTTACTTGTTGTTTATATACCTTCCATTAGACATTTAAAATTTGTTCATAGTGCCTGTCCCATCACATGATTTTAGTGAATGAAGTTATGAACACATACACTGATGTAGGGGGATTAAAGTTCAATACTTTCTAGCAGAAGTGAATCTCTGAACCTTTGTCAGGTTGATATTGCTCCAGCATCCAATATTGTAAGGGTGATGTATACTTAGTAAGGTAACAGGTTAGTACCTGATGGCCACCAAAAGAAAAAAGTAAAAAAAAAATCCTATGTTATATCCTGACAAAATTTTTGTGCAGCTACTTCAAAACTTCATACTTTGGCTGAGCTTAATGCGGGGGTAAACACGTTGGGGTTTCGTGGAGAGGCTCTGAGTTCTCTTTCTGATGTTGCTTTGCTTGAGGTGACTACAAGAGCACGTGGGAGTCCGAACAACTACATGAAAATAATAAAAGTGAGCTTGCCTTATGCTTTCTATTTTTACGACTTTATACACATTGTGCAACTGAGTGTTCTGTCAGTATTTATTGTTGAGTTTAAAGCCACAAATTTATATCATGAATGTTCACTTGTAATCTTTTTCCAGGGCTGTAAATGTTTGTCACTTGGGCTTAGTCGCAGCAATCGAGGATTTGGAACAACAGGTAGATATGAAATTTCTGCAGAGGATTTGTGTCACATATGCATCTGTGATTGTCACTCATGCATTGAAAGCAAAAGCTGCTTGAGGAAATGTCTTTCTTTCTTACATGTAAGCTGGACTTTAGTATTCTAGTTAATTACAAGTCAACAGTAGATATTGTTATGAAATAAGAGGGGATGCATTTTGCATTTTGAAGGGTATGTATAACCATGCTGGCTGTTTATATGATTTACCTGTTAATAGGTTAAATTCAAAGTTATAATGACTGCTGATGTTGCATATGATAATGTATTTTGTTGCAGTTAAAGATTGGTTAAGTAAAGCCATGTCCAAGCTGAAAACCACTATACATTTGAAATTGTTCTAAAATTTGTTTTTGGTATAAACCAAATCCAAAGAAACAAGAACCAAATACAATGAATTGATGGGCTTGGGTTGGATTGACAAGTTGACCAATGCTTGGTTGGTTCACTTGTGAATTTTCACTGGCCTTCTCGACAAGCAGCTTGCCCTGATCTAGATGATCCATTGGCCAAGCCTGAGCAATCTCTTCTATTAATTATGATCAATCCCACAAAATTTTTTGATAAAGGAGTCGAAAAAATCAAGGATTCCTTCAGCAAGAGGGCTTGCAATCTCACCATAGAGTTTTCTAGACCTTATGGACTAGAAGTGTCTAAGCAACTTTTCATTTTCTTTATGCTCATAATTGACTACTTTAAGGATCTTCAGTACTTGAATCAATTTGCTGTTCTGTGGGGAAAATTAAAAAGCCAGGAAGGCAATGATAGGGAATCATGAAGAGGACAAGATTAAGGGAAAGAAAGAAAAATATAGAAGTCAAATACTGACAAGTTAGTTATAAGCAGCGCCCTTGTGGTCTTTCTTATTCCAATAATATTCATAGGAAGGTGGATCGAAGAAGAGAAAGCAACAAGGAATTGGTTAGTTCGAGGGTTCTGCACAAAAGGAAACATCACTGCATAACCAATAATTTTGGCATTAAATGTCCTCCAAGAAGCCTTAAGGGAAGGTTTTCTCCAATAAAGTTTTCTATACTGAGTGTTCAGTGAAATCATAATATGGAAAAAGAGCCAAAATTTATGGTTCAAAGTTTCAAACTTCAAACATGACAAATATTCTTAAAGAGGTTAGCATGAGATCATGGAGTTGGCCATTAAGTCCATAGCCACCAATTCTTATGTGGTATTTGTGTTAGGAGTTCAAGATGCTTGTACATCATAAATGAGAGTAATGGAAAGAAAATGTCATTATATTGAATACTGCAACAAAACATTATGCATATGGCTAGCCCAAGGCGGTGTGCAATGTACATGACTTCGCAACGCAAAATGTTACAGAGTGACAGGAATCCATTCAAAATATGTATTTATTAAGATAAAAGGTATTGTACAAAATATGGGAGTACACCCCTTCATAACTATTAGTTCGGTTCATTACATCGCCCTTGTCTTAAAAAATGCATTGTCCTCAAAGTGCAGTGAGAGCAAAATAAATAAACTACAATAGATGACAGAGTTTGTTCTTTTGATAAAAGTTCTTCTACTCACAATTATCCTTATATGTCTTTCAAAAGTGGATGTGCCTGTACCTAATTGCCTCTATCACATGACTAGCAATAGAAGATGACCATGTTTCCCAAATCACCTTCTCCATTTGATAAGATGACACTATTTGAGCTGTCAAATACTGAAGTCCACAACGCACATGTTTTGGCTTCCCCAGTAAAAACTCATGAACTGTTTGTCAATATTCATCTTGCTTGTAACAAGTTCTTGCAACTACTCGACACCAAGAACTACACCTACTTCACCGAAAGGTAAAGCATATAGGGTCCTTCCAATCTCAATGTTTTGCATCATTCAGTTGAACTTAAGAGACTCATTTACTATATCTCATAGTGCCATCTGATATCATCATGTCAAAGTATTTTATAGGGTAGACAAACATATTTTAAGTTCTTGCTGCAGATATATTGATAAGATTGTATGTACAACCTGCGTCAATCAAAAGTGTCGCTTCCCTCTTAATATATCCTTGAATCTTCAAGGTTTGAAGATGGTTAATTCCTTGTAACTATTTCTAAGGACACCCTTGCCTCTGTTGGTTGTTTGAGTTTTGAGTCAAGACTATCAGTACCAACATCTTCGATTTCGTCTGGCTTATCATCAAAATTGCTTATCTTGGTGTATGGCTTCACAAGAATAATTCTATTTCCCATAATTAATCTTCTGACAATCTATCATTTTCTTATTATGTTAACATGTTTGTGGATGATTCAGTTTCCTGGTAATCTGGTTTTGTTCAAGTTCCTCCTGAAGAGGGTGGTACAAACAAAACTCTATTGGCATGAAGGTTTTTATTCTGCAAAACTAACTTTATACATGAGATTTTGAATCGACTAGATCTTATGCATCTTCAATACACTTTTGATCTCATATCAGAGCCCTCCAATGATATATATTTTGGAACATGGTTTAGCAAATAAGCTAAAGATTCCTGTGTGATCTTGTTTGTTGAAGTTGCATCGACTGATTGAATTAATCAGTATTCTTGGGCTTAATTGTCTTTCAAGAAGTCTTGCACAATTCGATTCCTATTGGGAGTAAATCCTTTCATTTCTTAGTGTCACCAAATTTTACTATGTGGATGCTTTTCCTTTTGATTGCATTTCAGATATAGTAACTACCTCTTCATTGGATTTGGTAGGATTTAAGAAGAAATGATACTTCATTTTACCAACCCAATTAAATGCTTCAGATGGGTTGATTCCATTGTATATCGGCAAATCTATCTTCTAAGACATTTTATGTGCATATGCACCGCAATTCTCACACGTATATTCTTGTAAGTTCGTTGCATTCTCTTGAAATTTATTTATCTCTTCATTGTTTAAATTTTCATTGGAGCCTTCCGGACATGCATTGGACAGCTTCAGAGTAGACAATCTTTAAAACGCAATATCTAACTTCTTGTTGAATATTGTCTCCGTCTCACTGGTGAACTTTACCTCCATATTTTGATGATGTGAATTCATTATATTGATAAACGTTTTGTTAACTGATGTTTCCATTCTGGCATAAGCTTCACTGAGACTCTCGAGTTGAGCAATGACTCTCTCTTAAGCTGAGTGAATTTATTATGTAACTCTCATATGTTATAGTTGAGTGATGCTGACTGATGTGTTATTTATTTTTCAGTGTGCTTAATTTTTTTTTTTTGGTCAGAAAACTATGTCTGATTTTTTTTTCCCAAAACAAAAGAGGCCAATTGTGGGTTCAAAAGCAGTATTCACTGAATGCTCTTTCTGTATGGCATTGTTCTAGTGGATGGATACTGCAATTGAAATGGATGCCAATGAGATGATCTCCTTGAACTAATAGAATTACAATTGCTGCATGCTCCTTTGTGAAGCACAGCCAGACTGAGCTGTGTTTGTCAGTGGGCAAGTCACATCCAAGCTTTGCTTTATTTTTATTTTTAAAAATTCTTCAAACTATTAAATCTCCTATTCAAAATGGATTTAATGTTACCTCTGATTAAAAAGTACAATGTTTCATGTCATGGATAGCTAGGATTGGTAATGCAAACACTTTTAATAATTCCTCAAGGAGGTAGATCCATAGTTAAAAATGACAGTTACCAAAGCATGTGCATACATAATTCTTGCATTAGATATTTTGGAGAACTTTTTATGTATTTGTCACTTATAATCTCTCTCTTTTCTATTTCTTCTTTTTGATATTCTGCTAATTATGCTTCTAAACCAAATTATTTTACTATTATAAAGGTTCACCATATTATTTCCTTATTGTCATCTTCATAATGCTTGCTAATGACAGGTAACTCATCCATTAGAGGATGCTAAACACCTATGTTAAGACATGTAGAATGACATAAATGAACAAGAGCTTCATGCAATTATATTTGGTATCCTTGCAAATGATATAATGTTCACCGATCAAATAGAAAACTTTCTTGCCTTTTTGAGTTATGAACCACTTTTGTAATCAAGATTAATATGCAAATATTCAAATCAATAAAGTAAAAGTTGGCCTCATTGAGCCTGAAATGGAGGTCTTGTAATTCCTGGAGCCCAAATTGTTCCCAACTTTGAAATTTGGGTGACTGACCAAACAAGGAGAACTAGAGCAGATGAGCTTGTTCAAGAATTTTACAATAGGATTTACAAGGAGGGCAATTATATACTTTATAAAATGAAGCTGCAACTGCTTTAGAAATTTGGATTTACTACATTACATTTTATGACTGGCATTCAGTGAAGGCAGAAGTCAGTAAGTTAGGGTCTGCTTATTACTGCATCAAATGTCGGGCATTTTTGAACCAAACGTCAGTAACTGAACATGCAAGTTGACTTGGTAGTTCTCATAGAACAAGCTGTATTTAAGTATTCGTAGTAGTAAGATTGAGCTTAAATCGGTTTGAATTTGCTGATGTCTTAGAATCACTTGTAGCCATTCCAGTAAGGGAGCAAAGGCATCAAATATCAAATCAGCAAGGACGATAACAAGCCATTGTTATAATTGTTCTTTTGAATAATTTCAGTTGTGTGTTAAAGGTTTTTAATCAATTTGTCTCTTTTTCATTTGCCTGTAACAGTGTTCCCTCTTAAACTGACAAAATAAGATTATCTGTGCAAGGATAATGTTGACAACATTAGAATTTCTTAGCATTCTTGGGTGGCAATATCTGCAACAAAGTCAGTCTTAATGACAATAATGGAAGGTCTCTAATGGATTAAAATCTCAAACCATCAATGGACTGGTAGCTCAGTTGTAGATCACCCAGACCAGTACTTTGGAGGTCCTGCGTCTGAGTTCTAGCTGGTTCAGTTTGGCTGGGTATAATATTAACACAATGGCCCATGGAGTTAAAGTCTGACTAGTGAGAATATCTGGCTTACAAATTAGCCCACAAAGGTTCAATTCCCTTGGGTGCTGTGATAATCCAGTTTGCATGATGTATTAAGGGTGGGGAAAAAATTATTGATACTATGTATGCAAAAACCCATATGTAAAGGAAGCACTAGTTAATATTTGCTGTTTGTCACTAAGGCTGCATGCCAAGGTTTCAAATTCTTTGATTTTTTCTTGTGTATTTCTTTACCGAATGACAATGGAATGAACACAAATTTAAATTGTGCAGTTATTGCTCGTGATGTCTTCTACAACCAGCCAGTTCGAAGGAGGCTGTTTCAGTCCAGGTTCTTTTATACTTTTATTGCATATATTCTTTTATCTGTACTAAACTTCATGTTCTTTTGTGCGGTGATTAGAATTTTTGAAACAAAATTCTCTACTAGTATTGCATTATAATGGTAATTCTCTGTAATCATAATCTGATTTTTTTATTTCCCCATCTCCTTTGTATTGCATTTTAAAATTGATGGATGCAAACAGTCCAACAAAGGTTCTGCAGTCATTAAGGGAACGTGTTCTCCAAATTGCTCTTCTTCGTCCCCAAGTGGAATTTAAAGTCATAGATGTTGACAGGTAAGTTGATATTATATTGCCTATCAAATATTAACATAAATTGTATCATTATAATAGTTTTCTTGTTTTGTAACAGGGAGGAGGCAGTGTTTCTAAATGTTCCTGCTACATCTCCCCTTTATATATTGAGTAGCCATTTTGGGATTGAAGTAGCTAATAACTGTCATGAAATTGATTTTGCTAAAGGGAAACTACGGCTTTCTGGTTTTTTGTCCAGATCACCCAATCAACTATCTTCAAAGGTCTGTGCGAGTCACTATTTTGTCTTCTTTCCTTACTCATGTATTAAAATAAGTCTCAACTGTTTTGTTTTCCCATTTATATTTTCAGCTCGTTACCTTATGGGAAGTGCTACTTTAATTTGCTAATTTCATTTTCTTTTTCAGGCAGTGCAGTTCTTTTGTATCCATTGAGGAAATATTGGAAGAAGATTATATTTTAATCACAATATCATATTTCAAACTGATTTGTAGCCTTGACTCTTTCTTACAGACATCAACTCTCGTTTTGTTCATAAAACTCCCATTCACAAATTGCTGAACAAATTTTCAACTAGAATCAATAATAATTTCTCAGCATTAGATTATGATGTGGATCAAATAGGAGAGGGAAATAAGAAGGCACTCAAGGATACTTGTGAAAGGCATCCATATCCAGCATACATTTTGAATCTATGTTGTCCACTCTCAAGTTACGATATCACATATGAGGTATCAAAGACCATGGTAGAATTTAAGGTAATATATATTCCGTATTTATTATTTTGAATTAATTGCCATAACCTGCCTATTACAAGTGTAAAGAATTTGATCATATCATCTATTATTTGAAATGTGATGTGTGTAGTGAGTATCTTGCCTAAGGATTTATGTTTTGCGTATAAGTTCACAATCCATTTTGACAGGAATTTGGACTAATTTATCTGCATGTTTGACCAAAGCAGATAACATAGTAATAGGGATGTTCAACATATGGAGATTATTTGCGCTTTGGATGTTGGTGTTCTTATTATTCCAAGACATGGCTGCTTTCTGTCTTTTTTCAATTCCATAAGCCAGTCGTCTCCTTTCAGATATTCCATAGATGACTCTCTTGCTTACTAGTATTATACTCAGGTAACTTGGATCTGCCACTTGTGTCCTCTGAACCTAGAGATGCCTTTTTATTTTAGGCATTTGTTGCAAATTGTCTATTGCACCATTGCTTATCCTTAATTCCTTGAACATCTTTGGTCACATGGCCTACAGACCCTCTAGGCTGTGTGGGGTTATATGTCCTGCAGCTACTACTTGAGACACATAATCATATTCTGTGTGGTGGTAGGATTTGTTGTCTCTACTCTCTTAGGAGGTGGGAATGTGAGAACACCTTTTAAAGCTTTACCTTTAGGTGTACTATTTATTTATGAGATCCAAGGGAGATTTTACTGGTTGTCCAAAGACTTAAGAGGGTAACTTGCTACCATTTTCGATAGCCAACTCAGATGTGTTTGGCATTTTTATCTTTGAGAAGCTATTGCTTTCATATGTTAGGCTCTATAAAGGATTTCTAGGGCCCAGCACAGTGATTACAACTTTCTTTCAGACCTAACTCAGCCACAGAAAGTTTTAGGTGCTCGTTAGCCTCGTTAGTTACTATCATAGATTGTGATAGGTCTGTGAGACTGATGGCACTGTCAAGTGAGTCAATTGCCACTCAGTCTTTGCAGAGTATGCCATAATTCATTGATGCAAATGGAACATAGAACAGAATTTGAATTTTATTGTTGACTGATGTATTATTAGGTTTTGTTTGTGAAAATTAAGAGCAAACAAATCAAAAGAACATGCAATAAGAAAACAATTGCAATTATAGGAACAACTGTTTCATTATGTGCAACTGATATACATTACTTAGAGCAACATTATCTCTGTATCACAGCTGTAGGAGATGATCTCTCATCTTTAATACCAACAGCACAACTATACACAATGACAACATACAATGCTGATCCAACAATACCCTTGGACTGCTCAGATATGGAATATATACAAAAACTGAAAAGGGGTAGACTGTTGCAACTCCCAACCATCCCCCTTGCGTACCAAATTACCAAATGATTGCAAACTAATCACAAACACACCGGGTTGTCTTATTCATGTTTATGTCTCCGTGATGTGTGGATCAGATATCCTTATCTGATGCTAAGGAATCACTGATCCAAAACTTAGAATTTTGAGTTAAGAAATTTTAAGAAAGAGTGCAATTCAGAAATAATAGAGTCTAACAAATCAGAAGACAGAAATATATAAGCAAATTAACAGAATGATTTTATTGCTCAAAACACAAAGTACAATGCAACCTTTGAGAAGAGATGTGAGGCTATTACATTGCATTCATTACTCATGGTTTTTACAGTCAGGTGCATCTCTCTTTATACAATATTCTTGGTGTGTTGAAAACCTACCATATTGAATGTGGAAGGTCACTCATATGGAAATGTGGTGATTAACCTTCCATGAATTACAAAGTGCATATGAAATGAAAATTACATACATATGACTTGTCCTTTTGTGTTTTGTCTTCTACTGATGTGTCAACATGACTATAGATGTGTTTGGGTACAAAAAACTAAAAATAGAAAATTACTATTTTTAGCAAATATTTTGTTTTGCATTTTTGAGGGCCTCTAGAGTGTTTTTTCCATGTAGTTGCTGAAATTATTGTACTCCCTCTAAGCTTTCCAAAGCTTCTTGAATGGATCAAAACAGAGTTCCGAGCATAAAGTTATACCCTTGACAATGTGGTTAGGATCAAAAAGTCGGTTTTCAAGCATAAAGCCATGCCCCAAAATGGTCACATGCCTAGATCATTCATCCCCCCTTGAAAAGCAATGGTCCCCATTGCATCAAATTTTGACATTAGGTGTGGAAATTGTTTTTTATCTAATTTTTTGCAAGTCATTCCCCTTGGTGACCAAGTTGTCTTGCCTTAACCACTTTGTATATCTGAATGGACTGTTTTTTTGTGGTCTTATTCCATGTGTCAACAATCTGATCCTCCTCCACTGGTGCTAAACTATTTGGATCGAGTTTGTCAATGTCCAACTGTTATACTACTGCAGAAGTGTCCATCAGAGGTGGATGATAGGGCCTAAGAAATTCAATGTTGAAGATTGGATGCAAACCAAGATAAGATGGAAGATTCAGTTCAAAAGCATTTTCTTCCACCTTAATGATGATGGTGTATGGTCCATAGCAAAGTGGTCTGATCTTCCTATGGGGTCTTGTAAGTGTCACTTTTTGAAGATGTAACCATACCTTATCTCCAATCTTGAATTAATGTGGGACCTAATGTTGGTCATGGTGTTGCTTGTATTTCTGATTTGTCTTTTCCAAGAGGTCATGGACCTGTTGTTGGATATGCTAAATCTGTTCCAAAAATGATGCTGCCTTTTTTGCTTCTTTCTATCCATGAGATGAGTACTCCATGGGTTGCATAGGGAGAGCTACATTAGTGGGTGCCAAGGGTTGGAACCCAAAACAAACATGAAATGGGTTGTGTTTGGTAAAGCTGTGAGAAGCTCGATTGTACCCTTGCTGAATGTAGGGGAGACTCTCATCCTAGGTGCATGGATGCTTGGAATTGTACATTCGAAGAAGATGTAGAATCAATCGATTCACAACTTTTATCTATCCAATAGTTTGAGGATGGAAGGCTGTAGACATATGGTCAACTTGGTGTCCATCATGCTCCATGGGGTGCACCAAAAAAGCTCAGAAATCTGCTATCCCTGTTAGAGACAATGGACTTTGGCAAGCCAAAACTGAGCCACACATGACTAAAATAGAGCTTACCAGTCTTTTCCGTTGAAATGAATTTCTTACAAGGAATCATGATAGCCATTTTTTAAAAATGATCATCTACTACAAAAACACAATCATTACAAGGCTTAAATGTGGGCAAACATGAGAGGAAGTCTATGGAGACGGATTCCCAAGGCTTGGATGACCATTGGCAATGGTGTATATAGTCCTTGCTTGTTGTTGTTTGGTTTGGCAACAACACAGGGGGTACATGACTTGATGTAACTCTTGACATCGTTCCTCATTTTGGGCTTGTAGAAGTACTTTTGAAAAACTGCCAATGTTTCTTCCACCCCAAAGTGACTTGCTACTTTTCTGAAGTGTGCTTACCAAATCATCTATGAGTGCTCACAAGCTGGTACACTAACATGTCCCATGTGACAGAGGAGGTTATTTTGTAGATAAAACTCAAAGACATGCTTACCCAAATGAAAAGCTTGGTATGTATCCACAAAATCAGAATCTACTTCATACAAGTTGGAACAATTGGAAGTATGATGCCGATAGGAATCAAGAATGGTGGTGAGTGCTATGATTGGAGGTCGAATCAAATAGTTTGTTGCTGAATTGGCACTCCCTATCTTATGTTTGATGATCAAATGGAATTACTATTTATATGTGGCCCAGTTTTGATGTCTTTCATTCTTTGGCTTACTCTGCATCTAAATGAACTCCAAAGGCTTGTGATTTGTATGGATGGTGGTTTCCTTGTCCAAGATGTACTTCGTCCACTGTTTACATGCTTGGACAGTGGCATAGAGCTCTTTGTCATATGTGGGGTATTTTCAGTCTACGTTATTAAATGTTTCATAGTGATAGGCAACTAGATGCCCATGCTGTGTGAGGACAATGCATACTCTATGCATTAGTCATTACCTTAAAAAGTTGTTGCATATCAGGTAGGGAAAGTATAGGAGCTGAACACAATTGGTCCTTCAACCTCTCAAACGGTCTTTGTTGAGTATCTCCCTAATGGAACTTGGATTTGGCACCTCTATTAGTCACTTGGTGCAAAGGCTAAGCAATGTGTGAGAACCTCAATACAAATCTTCGATAGAAAGACCCAAAAGGCTATGAAGCTCTGTCAGAGTCTTTGTGGTAGTCCAATCTCTAATTACTTAAATTTTCTCAAGATCAACATTGTCTCGTCTTTGTCAACAATATACCTGATTCGTTGAATCTTCATCGTGCTAAATGAACACTTCTTCAAATTAGCATGTAACTTGTGTTTTCAAAGAGTCTGAAATACCTGTCAAACATGCTATAGATGTTCCTCCCATGTCTTACTATAGATGAGAATATCATCTAAATAGACTACCGCAAATGAGTTGTTTTAGGGACATAGGATGTCATCCATCATCCTCATGAATGTGGCAGGTGCATTAGTCAAGCCAAAAGGTATAACCAACCACTCAAATAAACCCTCATTGGATTTGAATGTAGTCTTCCATATGTTAGTGGGCTTGATGGGTATTTGATGATAGCTAGATTTGAGATCAATTTTGGTGAAGAAAGTTGGACCATGGAGTTGGTCCAACAAGTCATCTATTTGAGGGGGTGGATAGTGGTTCTTTATAGTGATTTTATTCAAAGTTCTATAGTTGATACAATGTCTCCATGTTCCATATTTCTTTGGAACCAAGACAATTGGACTACCACATGGTGAAGCACCTAATGTGCCCCTTCTGAATCAATTCTTTGATTGGCCTCTTGATTTCATTATTTTAAAGGACTGATTTGCAATAAACAGGTGCGTTAGTCGAAGGAGAACCAAGAACTAAATCAATGGGATGCCCTCGCATCAAAGTGGAACCTCGGTTAGTGACTTGAACAAGTCATCATATTTTTCTAAAATCTAGTCCATCTGCTTTTGTTGTGCAGACCTTGCAATCGATGTAGGAATAGTCCTTTTGCTTTGTGGTTTGATCATCAACAAAATGAATTTGCTTGTGTTGGCTATCATCTTCCTATATTGTTTGGCATTGATCAAGGAAATAGAGGTAGGAGGAGATACCTTTGGGTATACTAAAGCACTATCCTTTGATAGTGACAATGACACTCCGGGGCCTAGACTCACACACCATGCCTCTTTCATATGAATGGTTGGCCTGAAATCACATCACAAATATCCAAGGTACAACATCATAAAAAAAAAATCATCTTTGAATCATTTGATGGCATAGGAGAGGATACATTGTTGAGTGACATGAATGTCTCTCCCCTCTTGTAACCATCCAACATTATGTAGTTGTAGGTGTGGAATGGCAGATAGATTCAAATCCTTTACAATTTGAGCAAAAGTTCAGTTCTTTTGACTCCACTATCAACAATGAAATACAATGGCTTACCCTTGATCCACATTTGTGAGTAAAACAAATGTTTCTCCTCGTGACTTTTTTGGTACAACATGTGTGGCAGTAATTGTCGCATTTGATTAAGCTTCCACGCTTCCCTCTATCCTCAACCTATGGATGTGGAGGCGGTGATGCAATGGATGTAGAGGGTTGTGACTCAACAAATAATGACTGAATTGCTCAACACTCCTCCCTTGAATGTCGATTGCTCTTATGATAATTGCACTGTTTGCCAATCTTAGCCTTAAGGGAATTCTTTTCTCAGGAGTCTTTTTGCTACTTCCAATCCTGATTTTGAGGTTGGCCCCCTTGTCTTGATTCTTTGGAGTGTCACTCTTGCCTTTCTTTGGCTAGCACTTAGTGTTCTAGTTCTTATTATTTGCTTCTCTTTTGTTTTTGTTTTTGTGCTTCCAATTTGATAGCAAGTTTGTATGCCTCTCCCAATGTCTTGAATTTGAAGAGGTCCATGTCTTTTCAAATGTACCATTGCATCCCACTGTGGTACTCAAGGATTTGATGCTTTTTGGTATCTTGAATACCTAGTTTTGCTGGCATGGAATGGAAAGCATCAATATAGTCTTGAATAGATTGGTCTTTACCTTGGTGCAATTGTTGTCATTGCATTTATTGGTCTTTATAGGCTCCCACAAGATAATATTTTTCCTTGATGGCTTACATGAAATAATCCCGTGTGGACACTACTTCATCTTCATTCTCCTCCTTGACCTTGTTACAATATGCTTCCCACCAATTTCGAATAGATAATGAAGCTTTCAAGAGTGCAAAAGTGATTTAATCTATTGGTGAATTTATTTACAGAGAAGTATGAAGATAACTGATCCAACCAAATTTCTAGGGTATCAACATTAATTTTTTTTTTCAAAAGTAAAAATATCAAAATTCATTTGCACCTTAAAAGGCGTGGGAGCATTGAGTGGTGCTAGGCATTGAGATGTTGTGCGGAGGAAGATGGGGATTACTAGAAACGCATGAGTTCAAAATGTAGTTATTAATATCTTCTTCTTGAACATGAATTTGATGAATTCCTAATTGCAAATCTAGCATAGTAAAAAACTAGTTACCATACAATTTATCCAATAGATCTTTAGTAATAGGAATTGGAAACTTACCTTTGATGGTAAGCTTATTGAGGGAGTGAAAATCTTGACACATAAGCCGAGATTCATCCTTGCACTTAACTATGACAATAGGCAAAGAGTAGGAGCTTGTATTAGGTCGAATGAGCCAACTTCTCAATTTCTGATTTTTGAGGTTGAGGATCAGTAAGGGACGACATTTGGTGAATAGCTGCCTGGAATCAAATGGAGATATTGATCATGCATGCACTTAGAAGGAAGGCCTTTGGGTTCCTCAAATACTTTGACACATTTGTTGACGAGGGACTGCGTCTGAGAGGGGAGAATGAGGGAATATGGCTTGGATGCCTTGACCTTAATATAACAAATTTGTGTGAATATACCATTGTTACCCTTTTGTAAAATTTTCTCCATCTGATGAGAGCTAATGCTTCCCATTGTCCATCCGTTGAACATCTAATTTCTGTAGATTGAAAGTGACATGCCCAGTTGGAACAACCATTGAGCACTTAGGATAATGTTTGCACTTTCGAAATCCATCACATGTAGACTCCCTATCTAAGTATAGAGACCCATCAAAAGCCTAACATTAGAAACTCGTCCCACACAAGAAGCGCTACCTCCATTTGCTGTTAGTACATTGAATCTATTCAAAGTGTTTACATACAACTCCAATTTTTTTACAACATCTCGACTTAGGAAATTGTGAGTGCTACCATAATCAATCAGAACATCAACCTGCAGATTTTTGATAAAACCATATACCTTAATAGTTTGATGGTCTTGCATCCCCATGAGTGCAAAGATTGATAGGCTAATTTAGTCCTCCTTTTGCTAGACATTATCCAGTTCAATTATGTCCTCTTGTTGTGGAACTTCAGGAATGGCCTCTTCTTCTAGATCAGTTTCCTCTTCTTCCACGTGGAAGATCTTTCTTTCGTTGCATGCCTGATCTTGTGGATGTTTTGCACTTGAAATAGAAAAATGTTCGAGAATGATCACCATTGCATGTGTTGAAATAAAGCCTACGACTATTGAAGTCTAGCCTAGGCTAGAATGTGGATACCTTGAGCTTGTTTTTCGCTGCCATGGTTAATATTTCTGCATCATGGAGGGAATGAGAATCATGTGTATCAACTTCCTAGTGGATTTCTTTTTTGAGCCAATGTCTAAATGCTGAAACATTGTTGGAGCCAAATTATAGTTGTAGGTGAGAAGGCTCATGAATTCAATACAATATTTGTCAACTGTTCCTGTCTTCTTAGTCAAAAGTAAATTTATGACATAAGAAGAGGAAAATGCTTCATCAAACCTTTTCTAGTACATCTTCGTAAATTCCAGCCATACATGCTTTATGTTTGAATACCCACAAGATCCAATGGAAGGAATGGGTATCAAGTTGGGAAGTAGTGAGAGTGACCTTCTTGGTTTCAATAACTCCAAGTAAATGGAGGAGGCACTCAATTTTAGTGATTCAGCCTTTAAGGTCCTCTCCGGAAAATGATGACAGATTAAGCCTTGATATAGGAACATCGGGAGGCCATTCTAAGAGATAAGCAACTCCTCCAATTGTTATATGTAAATCAGGATCTACACCCAACTCATTATTTGTATGCTTGGGACATTCCATTAGTTACATAGTCATTAGTTGCTCGCTTTTCATCTTCCGAATGTGGTACGTGAGCGACTTGCTGAAATTCGTATTAGAGTCGCATGCTCCGTTTTTGTCTTGGTATCAAATTGAAGAGCTTACTTAGTTTCTTTAACAAGTCGTCTACACCATGTCACATGCCTTCTACACTCTCATCCATAGTATTAATCCTTCCATTTGCTGCATGATTCATATTTTACATTTCTGACCTCACTCGTCTAACATGCTTTTGAATGTCCTCCTCAAGAGGGGTGATTTCATTGGGAGGAGTAGATGAGGAACTCATGGTGGCAAGATACCAAAGACTCTGAGAATTGAAACTGTTCATAGCTCCGGGGCATGTTATATTACTTGCTTTGATTCCTTGAAGAATGTTGCTTAAAGATCATCAACTCTTTTTCAAACTGAGTTGCCCTTCTCAACCTTTGGGGGCAAAGGGATCCAACACACACACTAGATTGAGGTCACTTCCCACATTGGCCAAATTGTCCTGAAAAAGGTTATTAGAGATATATCCTGTTTGATCGTCTTGACAAAGTGATCAAGATGGGATAGGTCTCTTGCAAGGGTCCTGACACAGCAGATAGTTTTTAGATCTTTTGGATTTTGGCTCCACAATTGGTTTTGCCTAAATCACAATATTATAGAAGATATTTGTGCCAGAACAATGGGAGTAGAAAAGATTTGGATAGAAATTACTCGATTTGATCGATGCTTTTGGTCAAAAAGGGCTTGATGGTGGTGCTCAGGATTTCTACTCTTGCTTTTTGCCCACTATAGGAAGTCAAAATCGTTGCTCTAATACCACTTGTAATGAAACAATATGTAAAAATAACAATCTCTGCAATAATTACCATGATTTTGCAACAAAAGCAGAATAACAGAATCAACAATATCAAATCTAGTATGATTTCAACAAACCCAGATCCAAATCATTAAAGCAAACCCTAAGTTCTCAGAGACCACAAAGTCTCATAGGCATCTTAGAGGGCAAAGTCTCATGTGTGCACCTAAGGAGATAGAAGAAAAGATTAAACTATCTCCTATTTCTTCCTATATACATGTTTCTAAAGTGGCAAACCTTAACCCTAATGCTCTGAGCTGACTCATCCTAACCTATGGGCCTGATCTATACAAGTATAGCTGAAGTAGCCATATCGGGGCTGTTACACTATATTAAGGCATCCTTTTAACCTTTTGAAGCTTTTCTGAACATTTACGTCATTCTTATTTGGCATGTTTAACCTCTAACGGTTCATTTTCACCCCATTGGTCAACTGCCGGTTGTCTATTTGGCCTTCAATTTACTCATAGCATGGATAAATTGTTAGGATGAGTATTTTATAGAAGAGAGATCTTGAGCTCATTTATTTAGACCACAAGTGGAGTAGGTGAAAGAGGGAAACTTTGTTTGATTTTGATGCTTCAATTTGACAAAGTTAGACCATTTAAATTATGGAATTGGAACAAGTGTCTCATAAGGCCTTTCTAAAGTCTATAAAAGTAGAAAACATTTTAGAAGGCTGCTGAGTTACCTCCTTTATATGACCGTATAAACTGAAAATGTGGTCAATAGTCAACAAGCATCTCTTGAAGCTTGGTTATAACTTCTCTTTGAGATCAATATGCTCAAGGATCTCAGAGTTCCATGTCTAGCACCATGGCATATAATTTGTTAAATGAGATGTAATTTGACATCTCATTTATGAATGGGGTGGATGATGTGTTGTGAGAAAGATGTTTAGAACTCTAAACACACATCATTAAAAAGATCAGCCACATAGAAGGTAAGTGATTTTGTATTACATGTGAAAATAAAATTGGAACCCCTAACCTATTCTTGTCTAGTAAGTAGCTTCTTAGTAGCCTCCAAACCACTTGAAGAGAATAAAAGACAAGGCAAAAGAGGAGAGAACTAAATGATAAGCCAATCTGGAAATTCACAAAGAGAATTGGCATAAGAGACTTGGCCTTGGGGATCAATTGCAAGGTTTTTGCCCCTTCTTTAATTCTTTTTTATAGGTGTATGGGGATTTCTCTAGAGATGAGAGGACCAAAGGGTCTTTGGGGAATGATGGAGGGTGTCTAAGTATGATGTTCCCAAACTACTAGAAACTCACATTTCTTCCAACAAAGGAGACATCAATACTCTCTATGCATGGAGGATATTTAAGATATGCTATGTGGAGAAGTAGGACAATGCGAAGCTTGTGAACATAGGTGAGTAAGTTGGTCCACGTCAATTGGAGACTTGGCCTTGGGGATCAATTGCAAGTTTTTTCCACCTTTTTAATTATTATTTTTTTAGGTGGACTAGGGTTGCTTTAGAGATGATTGGGCCAAAAGGTCTTTGTGGAACGATGGAGGGTGTCTAAGTATGATGTTTTCCAAATTTTCCAACTACTAAAAACTCACATTTCTTCCAGCAGAGGAGACATCGATACTCTCTTTGAATGGAGGATATGTAAGAAAGGCTATGGGTGAGGAGTAGGACAAAGTGGAGCGTTATAAGTGAATAAGTTGGTTTGTATCAAACTATAAACAATTGCGTAAACTCATGAGCCACGTCAGTGATGAGTCATGTGAGTGTCTCAATGATGATTCATTGTACATATTGTTTTGGGCAGTGGTTTGTATGCTATGTTTCAATGTTATATGTCATGTAGTAAAATAAGATGTAATGTCTGATAGGGCACTTTTATTGTTTGATGCATAGTTGAGAAAATTGTAATCGACATGGAATTTTTTTTGGGAAAAATCAGGAATTGGCAAAAAAAGGGGGAAAAATCGACAAAAAGAAGAAGAAAATGCAAATTTTCATTGAAAAAAAGCTTTTTTCATGCATATCATAATTTTTTGGAAAAATTTGGCAAAAATTGTGAAAAAATGGGGATTCCAATGCAATTTGGATTGACAACCTTGTTGAATTGGAAAAAATCGGGATTAAATTGGGATTTTGTAACTATGGTTTGATGTATATGGGTAGTTGGGAAGTTGATTGAGTATGGCAGTTGCCAAACTCCCATTGTTGTTGTTATACCTATATATGTTCGTATCGACCTTGGTCAAGATATGAGCATGATAGTAGCCGGTTGTGAAATGATGATCAAGGCACACTTGTGTGTGTTGTACATTCAACCAAACCATGATGTATTACAACTGACGGGAATGTGAAGGATATATCTTGTTTGTTTACATGTATATATCAGTTCTTCCCATTGTGTGTCTTTATTTATATAATATGGAGCTGCATTAGTGTGTTGCATGGTATAGATATTTGTTATTGGAATACTCCTACGTGCTACAATGATGCATAGATTTGCACTTCGTGTCATTTTGATAATTCATAAGGCAACAACTATAATGATAGATTAATTTAGAATTGTGAACTATTTGAGGAAAGGAGTCAAGAGCTTCCTCCCAAAGGACATGAAAAGGAAATATGAGCTTAGTACTAACGATGGAGGGAATGAGAGCCAAACATAAGTTGGGAAGGGTGGGCAGCATAATCGTTTACTGTTGAACATTAAAATCGTCAAGTGTGATTTGTGCCCGTGAGTGCAGTTCAATAAATGGATGGGGAGGGTTCTACTTTCCCCAACCTTTGGATTTCGGGCTGGTTCCCTTAAATTTATTGGAAAAACATAGGAGAACTAATTATGTGTGCAGAATTTGAAATTTATGTGAAGTGCATGAAAAGTAAATTTAATCTACTTAATTGGAGAAAAGGGTACAAGAAAGAAAACAAGAAAGCAAAAAGACAACCAAAGCAGTAGCGAGGTTCAAGGTTGGTACAATTAACAATTCCAGTAGGTGTTGACTAACGTCTCTGGAATCAAATATCCAAAGTAATCAACAATATTATGAATAAAGGACTAACATAGGGAAAGAGAGCAAAGCTACTAGTTCTACGCATCCATGAATCAAAAGTCAATGACAATCATTCATGAATGTCAAGCACAATTCTTCAGTTTATTGATCTAAAAGATGTCAAGTGCAATAGTGTCTAGAGTAGCTTTGGTATCCTAGGTAGCCAAAAGACCCTTACAATGAGAATCATTCTCTTCTTTATGCTTGAAAAGTAAAAACCAAATCTAATTTTGGACTAACAATTCAAAATTTCATGCGGGCACAACGCCTAAAAGAGACACACACATAACTGGAGTGAGGTGCCAGTCACTTCGAGTGGGGCACTTCAAAAAGTCGCACCAAGCGGGATGCTCTAGGAAGTCGCTTCGAGCGGGGTGCTTCAGGAAATGGGGTGCACTTAGAGTGAAGTGCATTGTCTGGACTCTAGAGCAAGGTGCCTTTGAAGCTCTTAGTCTCTTTTATGTTCTCTGTCTCATTTTTTTTGTGTGGCGAGTGTCTATTTGGAGGCGATGGTAGTAGTTTACTACTACTACAATTGCATGCAAAGCATAAAAGTGAGTAGTGTGTGGTGAGTATATGAGGTTTCTAGGGAAGCTGAGGAAGAGGATTGCGAGGCCAAGCAATGAATGAAAAATTAAGGTGACGTGTTCAGCAAAGGGGCCTTAACACGAGACATGAAAATCTCAACTATGGGATATCAATAACCTATTTGCAAGAACATAATCCATCATGTTGGTGTCCTGGTATGAGGCAAAGGGAAAACCTTGTTAAGAATAGGATGGCCATGTGAGTCCCCAAACTGGAGAAGACACCTCCCATAGGTCGTGACAATATGGCTCCCATTGGTTGAGGTTCTCTGCCAACCATACTTGAGATACAGGTTGAGATGCAGGTTTCCATCCATGTGGACAACGAACAATGCAGCTAGAGTGAAGTGGCAAATTGCAATAAAGATATCTTCAAGACGAGGTGGGCTCATTTAAACTCAAAGCCACATTTATCTAGAATGTTTGTTTGAAACTAATAATGAGACCAGTGGGTTGGAAGCAATCACGAACGAGGCAGGCCAATTTTTTAGATCTATGAACATAGGCTGATCTTTTTGTCCCACACCTTACATATGAGATTCAAAGATAACCCATAAGATTAGGGGGTAGGGGGCTGCTTCAGGCTCTTGTGAGTCTCTGTAAGAATAATGAGAGCCTAGGATGAGGTGACGCGTAAAGGCACCTAGAAAAGACCATATTGCATCCTTATATTTCCACTAGGTGATAGAGATGCTAACATCACCTATTGAGAGTGGAGAGTACCATCTTTTACTCAATGAAGGATGTAGCCTCCTTGCAGATGGGGAATCATGAATCAGAGCCCTATAGTATTGGACAACAACACATACGATATCTTTCCTGGCAACCATGCCTTGAGCCATGTGACATTTGCATCTTGATAAATATGATTCAAGAGAGAGGAGCTTCCTTTTAGCTCTCCAAGCCCTCAAATGTTCCTTAGAGTGGAGCAAACAAGAACTGTACCATCCACAACTATCCAGGTTTGATCAAGGACTTACCCTTTAGGTTAGAAGTCCCATGTGAGAAAGCATGGATGGCCAGAAGAGAATCATAATGTATAGGGAGACCAAAAATGGAAAGGCTGAGCTCTTTAAGCTTCTTAGCTCATTCTTCCTCAAATTTTGTCTGAATTGCCATTTTAGTAATAGGAGGTCTTTTGTCCTTTGTCTGTGTACTCGTGGGCTATACTCTTCCACTTGGTTTTAATCTATCGGTTTTGCTCCCTAGGACCCTCAGATCCTGGTACGGGTCGTACCCGGTTCGGACTTGGGTCCGGTACGCCTATGGGTCCGTCCAGGGTTCTGCCTAGGGGATCCAGATACGTTCGGGTTGGACAAACCCAGATGTATTCAGATCCCCCAGGCAAAACCTAGGGTGAACCTGGGGAGAACCCGAGGAGAACCCGAGGCGAACCCGTGTTACTTGGATGAACCCGGGTGTATCCGGATCCCCTAGGCAGAACCTGGGGCGAACCTAGGGGAAACCCAGAGAGAACCCATGCTATTTCCCAAAAAAAAAAAAAAAAAAAAAACGTTTTTTTTTTTAATTTTAACTCGCTTTTGACTGGTCAAACATGACCAAAAAACAATAAAAAAACAATTGCAACCCTAAAACTAACCTAAACAACACTAACAAAACTAAAAACAACACACAAATCATTTACCAAGCATTTGAAAGTTTTTTTTCCTCTCACAGCTTGCTGCCATTTTTAGCTGCCACTGCTTATTTCAGGTTCAAAGTTCATCAAGTAAAGGTGTAAACTCATTGTTATTGCATTTCTAAGCTAAAACAACAAGTGCCAAAGGTGACTGAAAAGCTTGCAAAGGACAAATTTTAGACTTGCACTTGCAGATTATAAATTAGAATGGCAACAAGTGCAAGCTCTGTAGGCAAGTCCCGATTTAGAATTGATCCAAAAGCCCCACTGTGGAAATATGTCACTATGTTAGAGCAAATTCTAGGGGTTGGGGGCTACATATGGGTTTGTAATACCTGCAATGTTCGATATAGCAGCTCATATAGTTGAGTGAAAGCTCATTTGTGTGCCATACCTGGCCAATGCATCACAGCTTGCCCAGGGTCAAAAGATGCACTAGTGCCAACATATGTGATCATGCAATATATAAAAGAACAAGAAGACACAAATGCTTTAGCTGCCTTACAATCAGGTCATCCTTTGGCAAAGAAAGGATGTCGATCGAAGAAGCCACTTATTGTCCCACCTCATGCTGACAGTCCAGTTGTGGTTGCACCCCATCCATTTTCAGCCACACCTTCCACACGTGAAGAGGATTCTTTTCTTTCACAAAAAAGAACAAAAGGACCATTGGAGAAGGCATTTCGAAATGAGTCTAGGGACATTGCAGATCAGATGATTGCGCATTGTGTATGCCAACAACTTGTCTTTCAATGTGGTTAGATCACCACATTGGCAAGATGTGGTGAAAGTCATTAATGAGGCTCCAAAAGGGTACCAAGGCCCAGGTTATGAGAAGGTGTGCACCACTTTGTTAACAAAATATTTTTTTTTTGTAGAAGATTCATTGCAGCTCGTCAGAGATTCATGGGTTGAAACGGGGTTGTCCATCATTTCTGATGGATGGAAAGATACAAAAAATCATCCTTTGACAAATGTCATTGCAATAAGCCCCAAGGGGGCAATGTTTTTGAGAGCAGTTGATTGTGAAGGGCAAGTGAAAGATGCCCAAATCATTGCCAACATTTTGATTGAAGCAATCGAATCGGTGGGCTCTCAAAACATTGTCCAAGTCATAACGGACAATGCCAAAAACTGTAAAGCAATGGGGATGTTGGTGGAGGTGAGGTACGGGCATATATTTTGGACACCTTGTGTTGGCCATTCACTCAACTTAATGCTACAAAAGTTGGGGAATCAAATTGAATGGATAAAAGAAATTTATGTCGAGGCCAAAAACATTCAAATGTTTGTGACAAACCATCACATGTTGCAAGCTATCTTCAGGCAATTCTCAAACTTGGAGGTGCTAAAGGTAAGAATTTTGTATGATTATGTTTAGTTTGTTTTAAATTTTGAAAACATTTTTGTTTTGTTGTTTAATTTTTTTTACTAGGTTGCTGAGACTCGATTTGCCTCGCACACAATCGTCTTGAGGCAACTTGTGCAAGTGCGAGAGGCATTGCAAAATATGGTTATTAGTAACCTTTGGAGTATATGGCGGCAGTCAAGCACTGAGAGGGCACAAAAAATAAAGATGTTGATCCTCAATGATGATTGGTGGGGTTGTGTTGATTACTTGCTCAGTTTCACTGAGCCTATCATAAGTATGATCCTATTTGTAGACCACATGTTGATGTTGATGCTTCCGATGAAGACATCGAAGAGGAATATGATGATATTTAAGTTCAATTTGTAAATGTTGATTTAGTAATTAATATATGATTTTTATTAATTTTTGTACGGCCGAACCCAAAACGAACCCAAGACAATTTGTTTTTTTCTGTACCGGCAAACTGGTTTCTTCGAACCCGAATCTGAACCCAAAACGAACTGGTAACTTAGGTTTTAATGGATTGCTCACATGCTATATGTTTCCATCTTTAAGTTCTCATGCTGGGTGAGGATCTTGAATTGTTTTTTTTATATTTCCAATACTGTCTTTTGAAGTTGTTGAATCTCTGCTGTTGGAGGCACCTTAGGTATAGCTTGAGTGATGTTATTTTTACCTCCTGCAATTGGATTTGATTTTTTTTTTCAAATTAAATGGTATTGCCCCTTTCCTGCACTTGATTTGGAGTGCCGTTCTTTCTCTAGTTCTGCTTAGATTGGGTTGGATCCAGGTTGGGTCAATCCTACTCAGTTCCTGGTTGGCTCAAGTTGAGTCACCTTCAGGTCAGCTCAAGCTCAGCTCAGAGGTACTCAGGTCATTCACATCAGTGTCAATCCAGGTCACTTTTTTCATAATCAGACCCTGTTGGATTGTTTTCTTGACCTTTGCCAACTTCTTTCCTAAACATTTTCCAACCTCATGTCAACATGTGAATAACTAAAAGCTTTAGAGTCTTTTAAAGCAGTTTCTTGGAATAAGTGCATAATAATTAGTAATAAACCTATTTAGATGGATTGCATTTTGTATGGATGAGATTTTGATAGATAAAGTTCCACCAATTCTTGAGATAAAACCATTTTTAGATAACAATTGTGGGCATTGTCTAAGCCAGTTATGCATATCTGTTGTTGAGTTTGGTCAAATTTCTCATCATTCGGTAGCTGTTTCTGTCAAGATCCATGTTTCAATGTATTCAATTATTCGTAAATGATTACTGAACTTGATCAATATCAGGTCATTTATTTGTGGTTAATATTTCAGGACTGGGAAAATGTCATTTTGTTCATTAATGAAGTGCTCCAGGAAACTTGGGGACAGTTTTCTGCTGATTCTTCCCAGAGTAAGCTATAAATTTAAATTCCTAGAGGTGCATATTTACCTCTTCATAGATGTGGAAAGCCTTGCATGAATTTTTAAATTCTTGGACATGATGGCAGGAGCTTCAAGATGTGGATTATCTCATCCCAAGTCGGAGACAACACCAAGGAAACGAAAATTCTGGCAGCATACAGATCCAACATATCACTTTCCTTGTAAGACTGAAACTAGAAAGCCATTGAAGAATGAGCCTCATATGTCACCTATGGAAGTGTGTTACAAAAGAAAACAAAGAGAAATTTCAGAAGAACCTTTTAGTAAAATTTCACATGAGCAGAGGCACCAAAGAATTGAACAGAAAACAAATGGAGCCACCCAGTTATCGTTGTATTGTCCTAATGATGTCCCTGAAATAACATGCAACAGTATTCAACGATCTCTTCAACATGCATGCGGGTCTAAAGAAGAAAATACTCCACCCCGAACGAACATGTTGTCTTTACAGAGTAGTAAAGATGAAATCAGTGGATGTCTTGAAATAGAATGGAGAAACCAGGTTTGTGGAAGTGATATGGAAAATCCAGATAGAAAACTGATGAAGTTTATGACAATATCTGATTTGCTGGATGAGGAAGGAGGTCAATCATCACTGTATGGCAACAAGAATACAGGTGTGCTTTCTAAACATATATATGGTGAAAAACTGATGAGCACAGCATTGACACCTGTCTCTAGCTATGACAATCTTCTTTGTGAAGAGTTTAGTTTTGAACAGGACAATAGACAACAGGGTAACTCAAATGTTGCTTACTGGTCTAAAAATCTTGATTCTATCAGTGATGATGAACATTCATCGTCTTCTCACATTTCGTCTTCATTTTTATCTCGAAGCACTCATGATAGGAGCTCTCTAACCAGAAAACCGGGTGATCTTAAGTGGGGGGATAGGGATTACAGTGTTTATAAAGAAGTAGATTGGCCCAGAAGAAGAGAGTGCTTGCAAAATGATAATTTGATATCTGAAGATATTATTCCATCAATAAATGCATATGCAATAATGCCTCCAGAATCATGCACATATTCTGAGGTAGGTTTTTTGAAGAGAAATGGAGGGAATCATTTGATTAGACATGGATGTATGAGACTTGATAAGGAAACTGAGTCATTTAAAGACATGTGTGGGCAGAAAACAGGAGACATTGAGACATCTTTTGGTGATAACTCAGATAAATTTCATAGAGATTCACGGTTGTATTTTGAGGATGGCCTGAATTTGCATCTCTCTGAAGTTGGATCAACTGTTAAAGAACTATGGGGTGTCAGTGAGAGGCAAAACAGAATTCATAAGAGTCAATCAGATGCATTTACGTTGAATACCAGAGATTTCAATGATATGGATAGTCAAACGGATGAGTTTGGCGTGTATCAATCATCTTCCAGAAGATGCAGGGAAATGGCTTCAGGTCATTACTGTGACAATGACTTGGAGTTGACGTATGATATGGAACTAGAAAGCAAAACATTTTGTTATGGTTCCCCCAAAGCTATCAAAAGGAGAAGTCTGTCTGCCCCACCATTCTACAGGCCACAGAGGAAAATTGGACTTCACACCAATCCTCCATCCAGTCTATCAACAATCACAAAAAGCAGCAAGGATCATTATGTCTGTCCTAAACTGCCAGGTATGAAATTTGTGTCCCTTTTGGGTTGATCTTACATTTAAACATGCACTAAATTCATATTATTTATATCTAAAGACTGTTGAGATAAGGAATGACACATTGGAATTCACTTCCTTAGCTAGTGTATGGTTTTGGTTAGGACCTTCATTTCTACAAGATGATATGGCGGATCTACCACTAACTAGTCATGCAGAGGAGCGGTTTCGAGATTTCAGGGCTGAGTTGAGGTCAATTTGCAGGTACAATTTCTTTGGTTGCTATAAACTTAATAGTGTGGGGAAGAGGCATGGTATGCTTCCTATGCACTTATCTTGTTAGTGATGGAGTTCTTATGCACTTATCTTGTTAGTGATGGAGTTCTCATGCACTTATCTTGTTAATGATGGAATGTATTCTGTTTTAGGGATGTCCGGGAGATGAATCATCTGGAAACAGACATGCATAAAAGGAATGAGACTGTAGGGGGGTTTGAGCAGTCTGAGCCATTGCATTTGCTGGATAACAGTAACTTATTGGCAGGTCTGGTTGCTCATGTGGAAATTATTCATGTTTTCACACTTTTTAATACTCTTTCTCTCACTGAATCTTCCTAATGTTTAATAGAAAATGAAAATTCTATGTATAAACGAATTACGAATGGAGAGCAACCTCCTCCCATTCCATTATCGGCCACTGAAAGTCCAGGAGATCTGCTTGTGGTAAGTGGATTAAAAGTAAACTTTATATTTCTTCTACATACAAAGCAATTGATAGTTTGTTTCCTAGAGTATTTATCTTTGGGTGGTCCTTTATTGTGGTCAATGGTGTTTCCTTTCTTTTACCCAGAATTTTAGGAGTTTGAGTATAATAAGATTGTTCTTGAGAATGAAACATAAACTATATTTAAGAGGCATTTACTACTTTCTATATACTTAACAGTTCTCTATTCCTGTTTGTGTAGGAATGGAAGCAAATATGTACAAGACAGAAGAGTGAAGATGGTATTTTAGATGTTTCTTCAGCAGCCTTGGTTAACAGGCGTTTAGTCCCTGAGTCAATAAGCAAGGAGTGCTTCATGAAAGCAAATGTTCTTCAGCAACTAGACAGAAAATATATTCCCATTGTTGCCGATGGCAACCTTGCTGTTGTTGATCAGGCATGTAGTGTATGTTGCCGATTTACTTAAAAGCTTTAATATAATGTTTTTTGAAATCTTACTCAGGTGGTTTCTCCTAGGAATTTGTCTTTTGCATACTTTTATTTCTGTTACCCGAAATTTTCATATAATCTCGGGGCAGCTATCCCTTCGGCCCTTCTGCGCTTCACTCCTTGAAGAAAGGAGGCAGATCCCCCTGCGGCTCTTACTGCCAGAGGCTGGTCCTCAGTGATGCTTATGAAATCAAGATCTTCCAGCTCCTGGGCCTGCTGCGACATTTTTCCCGCGAACAAGTGAAGCAGGTGGGATACCAGCGGGGGTAGTAACCTTCGAGGGTGACCGGGTCCTAGGAGTAACAGGGGTTTGGCTAGACGGCGCTGGTAGGGTTTCAGTTGGCTGGGGTGAAGGATGTGGAGATGAAGGAGCGGCTTCAGCACTAACCGCGGGTGAAGGCTCTTGGGTTTGTCCCAAGGATTGGAAAGCATTGGGGTCCTGGGCAAACTGATCAAAAGAGTGAAAGTCGCTGGACGGCGGGGTGGCTTGCGAGGCGGAGGATGCGGCTACGGCTTGCCCTGATGAAGTGGGAGTCGGGGTTTTTGCAGGGCCGACATGGACTTGGGCAAATGGCACAGAGGACGTACCTGCGGGCTCCGCCTGAGCCGATGCTGAAGGAATGGCTGCAGCCTGGATGTCTGCTACTGGTTCGAGGCTGTCTAAAGAGACAACCTCCTGCGCTGCTGCTTGCGGTTGTTCTGCAAGCGTCTGCTGTACTGACTCCTTGGGTCGTTTGGTCCTTTCGACCTTTTTCTTTTTCTTTTCTCCCGACGCCGTGGCTGGTTCAGAAGGGAGCGGCAATAGAGGGGCGGGAAGCGCTGACGTGCCCACGGTAAATTTGTACCTGGGCCGCGTTGGTAAAATACCTGCCGCACTTGGCCCACTGGCTGGTGGTGTGAGCGTCTTCTCTGTCGATGGAGGGGCCAGCTCAGGAGTTGACCGCTCTGAACCTTGCGCCACTTCGGGCGCTGCCACGGAAGCAACAGGCTGCATTGGGCCTACTTGACTGCTGGATGGGGTTGGGCCCACTTGACTGCCGGATGGAGTCGCGCTGGAAGTCACTGGGGTTGATGATGACTGGGGGGTAGCCCTCCTTTTATACCTTATGTTCGCGCCTCGGGGAACGCAAACGCGAAATTCGAAGGGCTGCCACGTGTCGACGTGTTGATCATATAATGCCGAAAACTCATCATCAACGACAAGATTCCTCCGGCTTGACTTGTCGTGTTGCGTGCGACACCTCATTTTCCAGCATTCGAGGATTTTGTCCTTATGCCAGTTTAGCGGTGCCACCTTAGCGAGGAATTTCTTGAATCCTGCTGACTCCATGCTGTGGTCCGGGTTCCGTTCAGGATTGTAAGCGACCTCTTCGTAGTAAAATTCATGCCACGGTGGCCATGACTGCATCAAATGAATGCGCCAGTAGAGATCTGCACCTTTCAAGTTTCTTTTTTCTTGCATGATCTCCGGTCATGGACAGATGCGCGTAAAATTTCCCCGGATCCCGATTGGGTCATATTTCCAGCGTTGGGGCAGCATTATCAGGCCCATCTCCAGCAGCTCCTGCTCAAGGTAAACGTGCTGCCCGATTTCGAAGACCTGAATATTGGCCCAGGTCATAGGATATTTGAACAAGTGACCCCTCTTCTTCCCCTGGCCAAATTCTTCTTCGACGTAGTCCATTTGCCGCGCCACCTCCATTCCAAACTGATGGTCCGTACAGAAGTAGGGCAGCAAACACGGCTTCCCCTTGAATCCGTAGATTCGGACAACAATGCCCTGAGTCAGCCGAAAGGTATCACCGAGCTTGTTGTCTGTCAGATGCTTTGTCATAGCCGCTGGTGGGCGAGTTGCGCCACGGCTGAACAGTCCCATTGCCTGGCCCAGAAAACCAACATTAAACTCATAGAAAGAGCCTTTCCGGTACAGGGCCTCAGTCCATTCATACACTGGGAGGGGTTTTCCTTGCTCATTCGCTTTTCTCAGGTTAGGGACGTTCATCCGGTAATGCATATGGTATAGGCACAGCCATGTGAGGAATGAGCAAAACCGGAAGTCCATTGACTGCTTTTGCTGCAGTCTTACCAGGCTCGCGTGAATCGCGTAGGCCAACCAGTTCGCCCAATCGTAGAAGATTGGGCGCTTCCCGCTCTTCTGCGCCGTGGAGTCGTAAAACTCCCCGTGCAGGATGCACTCGGCCATTGCCAGCTGAAACGGCCGCACCACTCTGTCTGAATCGCAGCCAAGGACCCATGCCAGAATGATATAAATATATTTGTTCTCAAATCGGTCTAGCGGTATGGGGCCAGTCGGCCACTGTCCAGGATTTAGCGGAGTCTTCAATTCTGAGTTAAGGAACTCTCTCATCCGCTTTGTCTGCGAAAATCTGCCGGTCTGCTCTTCGATGTTCACCCTTCTGACAATTGCGTCTGGGCTGTATTGGAGCCCTGGGGCGAACGCCGGCTGGACGCTCTCTCGGAAGAGAGTGAACAACACCCTTCCTTTGTTATCGCAGACTTGCCGCGCAGCTGGTTTGTAATATTCAGCAATCGCTTCAACCAGCTCCGGGCACCAGTGAGTCGGAGGGCACAAGAAATAATGAAGATTTGAATTGTATGCAGCTCCGAGGTGGTGAGAAGGCGGAACCTTACCCACCCACTTTGCGATGGTCAGACGCAGCTTCGTGATACTGATGGAGAATGCGCCATCTTTATACCCGGACAGACGATTGATTGGTGGCGGCGGAGTCTGGCCAGCTACGTGCCTCTTTGTTCTGGATTTTGCTTTTTTGCCCTTCTGAGGCGCTGCGCTTTCATGTTCGCTGGATTCTGGAGACTTGTCAGCATCGCGCAGATCCTCACTTGCTTGCGCCTGTACGGGCGCTTTCCCCTTGTCCATTTTCGTTGAAACAATCAGAGACCGGGACAAAAACTTCAGAGCTTGTCAGGTTTATTCTCTGCAGTCCGGGAGTCAGCTTTGAACTTATAAATTTTCTGGCTGGCGCCAGGGTCTTTTGTAGATGGTGACTGCCCATTAATGGCGCGAGGAGGAAGTTAAAGCAGTTAAACCTGGGTTGGTGGCGCCGTTATGGCCTTGGCGGCTGCGCAGGGGCCCGTTTCTTGAAAAACGTTCCTTGTTGGCCCAAGGCGCACCTTACCCATTAAATACGTCACCCTTGGACATTGCGCAAGGTTATCTTTTACATGTGTTACCGCGCAATCATTTAAACCCTCTCTTGGACGTTGTGTCGTTGCTGCCACCATTGGGCACACTTTTCAAAGAGCCTTTTAATTAATTAATCACACCTTGCCACGTGTCGGGCTTTTGCAACGGACCCAAACTTGTAAACTTTTGGCGCTGTTGTTCGTGCTTCGCCCGGAACTCGGGGCGTGGTCCGACTTCGCCCGAAAAAGGGGCGCAAGTCGGACTTCGCCCGTTTTTTGGGCGCAACCCGAACTTCGCCCAAAAAACGGGCGCGGCGCGAACTTCGCTTGAATTCGAGGCGCAGTGCGGACTTCGCCCGAAAAAGGGGCACAGTCCGACACTTGACATTTTTTTATTTTATTTATTTATTTATTTATTTTATTTTATTTTATTTTTGTTGTAGCCTGCTACCCAATTGCGCTGTTTGAAGAGGGCGCAGCCCAACTTCGCTGCGAAGTAGGGTTAGGCAGCCAGACTTAGGCATTTTCAGTTCTTTTTTAACTGCTTTCTTCCCTTCTTCGCCCCATTTGATGAGCGTTGCCTGACTTCGCTGCGAAGTCAGGCATTTGCCTCGGACTTGCTCGGGCTACTTGGAAAACTGGAAAACTTAAAAAACTTAAAATATGCTGAAAATTTTAAAATGCAAAAAAGGGAAATCTGTACAAAGAAGGGCCCTTCCGGGCACCTTCAGTGGTGGTACAATTTGAGGTGAAACCCGTTGACGGGAATGGGGAGAGGATGTCCCTCCATGTCCCGGAGCACATATGCGTTGAATTGGTTTACCCGGACAATCTGATAGGGGCCCTCCAAGAGGGCATCAAACTTTCCGTGGTTGCCGGGTTTGGCCTTGAACAAATCCCACTTCAGCACCAGGTCCCCGATTTTGAAAACTCGGGCTGTGGTACCTTTTGCGAACCAGCCTTGGGTTGATTCAGCGTGTTTTGTGAAGGCCTGGTACGCTTTCTCTCTGTCTTCCTCCAACTGCAGCAGCTGGCAAAGTCTGTCTTCTACCGGATCCCCGCTGCTTCTTTCCTCATCGAGCATCCAAAGAGCGGGCATCTCAATGTGCGTTGGCAAGACAACTTCTTTGCCATACACGAGCGCATAGGGGGACGTTTTGATGGACTTCTTGAATGAAATTCTGTCCGCCCATAGCGCCCGGTTCAGGAGTAGGTGCCAAGTCCTCTTGTTATTCTCTACTGTCCTTCGGATGATCTTCAACAGATTTTTATTGGTGGACTCGGCGAGACCGTTCCCCTGCGGGTAGTAGTTGGAAGACATCTTGTGATAGATGCCAAATTTGCTGGTGTACTCCGTGAGTACTGCGCCTGCGAACCCTGGACCATTGTCCGTTACTATTGACTCGGGAACCCCGAAACGGGTGATCAAGCTTTCGAGGAACCTGATGACCGTCTCTTGGTCGGCGTTCTTTGTAGGGATCGCCTCTGCCCACCGTGTGAAGTAATCGGTGGCGGTTAAGATAAACTTGTGGCCTGCTGCATAGTTCGGCGAAATCACCTCGATGAAGTCCAGACCCCATTGCTGAAACGGAATCTCGGCTTGGATCGGTTGAAGGGGCAGGGGTGCTTTTCTGTTCTCGCCAGCAAATCTCTCGACATTGATCACATTTGCTACAGACTGCATGAGCGTCTGTAAGCAGAGTGGGCCAGTAGTACCCAGCTCTGATTATTTTTAAGGCTGCGGGCCTTGCAGAATGATGACCTCCAGGCATCCCGAAATGAAACTCTCCGAGGATCCTGGATTGGTCTGTTTTTCTGACGCACTGTAACAGGATGCCGTCAATGTTTTTAAAATAAAGCCCCTCGGGGTGAAGAGCGTACTTCAATGCACCTAGTCGAAACCTCCTTTGTGAGGCGTTCATGTGGTCTGGACATCTCCCGGTGCAGAAGTATCTCACCAGTTCATCTGTCCAGTCGCACTCCTCGGGTAAAGAGTTGGCTAGGTTGACGCGTGTTGCTGGGTCCTCCCACTCACAGGCGGATATCTTGGCTTCCGCACTTCGGGCTAGCTCTTGGCACAAGGCTCGGCCTCTGACTAGCTTGGTTGGCCACACTTCGATGTCGAACTCCTGGATTTTGGCAATCCATCCTGCCCTCTTGTGACCCGGTTCACCTTGTATGATAAAGCTTCGAATGTCTGGGTGGATCACGAAGATGGTGATCTTACTCTGGGAGACAAAGTGCCTGAACTTACGGAGAGACTTCATGACAGCATGTACCTGCCGCTTTATAAAGTTGTACTTTTCTTCGTGCGGCTGGATCACTTGGCTCAGGAACGCTATGGGGCGCTCCTCGCCATCTTCTCCCTTTTGGGTCAGGATTGCGGCGTAACTCTCTGGTTCTCCCACCGCGTACAGGATGAAATCCTTGGAGTAGTCCGGGTTGATCAACACCGGTGCTTGTGCAATGCGAGCTTTGATCTCCTCGAAGGCTTGCTCCCTCTCTTCAGTCCATAGAAATTCTGTGTTCTTCTTCAGCAACTCGAACATAGGCTTGATTACCTGTGCGAAGTCCGGTATGAACTTCCGCACGAAGTTGATTTGGCCAAAGAAGGACTACAACCCTTTCTTATCGATTGGGACGGGCAAGCGGAGAAGAGCCTTTGCTCTGTCAGGATCTATAGCCAGACCTTTCTCGGAGATGACATGCCCCAACAGCTTTCCTTCTTTCACCGCGAAGACGGACTTCTTCGGGTTTATGGAGATGCCGAATTCACGACATCTTTCGAATATTTGCCGCAGGTGGGGAACATGCTCTTCTCGCTTGTGAGAGAAAACAGTCATGTCATCCAAGCAGATGATGATCACTTTGTTAAGCAGCTCTTGGAAGGCCAGGTCCATGGCTCTTTGGAATGTGGCGCCAACGTTGGATAAGCCGAACGGCATGCGCTGATAGGCGAACGTTCCCCATTTGGTGGTGAACGCCGTCTTGTGCTGGTCCTCATCCTTGACCCATATCTGGTTGTAGCCGGAAAAGCCGTCTAGGAGGGAAAATATCTGGGCTCCAGCAACTATATGGAGGATCTGATCGATCTGGGGGAGCGGGTAATGGTCCTTGAGGGAGGCTTGATTTAGATTTCTGAAATCCATGCAGAGGCGAATGTCTCCGTTCTTCTTCCTCACAGGAACCAAGTTCGCAACCCAGGAGGAATGCTTGATGGGGTAGATGATCTTGGCCTCCAGCATCTTCAAGAGCTCGGATTTCATCATGGCCTCGATTTTTGGATTGACGGCCCTCTGTTTTTGCCTGAATGGCTTGGCGCCATCTTCTAGCTCAATGGTATGCTGAATTATTTCTCTGTCATACCCCTTCAAGTCTTGGTAGCTCCAGGCTACTATATCAGGGAACTCTTGACATAATGATCTGATCTGCTCGAGTTCCTCTGTGGTGCAGTCTGTCCCGACCTTGATTGATTTACCAGGTTCTAGTTCCAGGTCGACATACTGCTTCGGGTCTACTTTGATCCGATGAGATATGGCTGTCATTCTGATCAAATAGACTCTCTAAGGTAATCAGTCCTTTCGGGACATGATTATTTTTCAGTTGTATCAACCCCTCATATTGCTCGTCATCAGGGTCTCTACCTTCGATTGCATAGGCTTCATTTACCAAAAATGTGACGATTTCCTCGTCACAGCTGAACACTTGCCAGTGGGTGTCCTTATCAGGCACAGAAGGCCTGTAAATGGTACGGACCGGCTTCGGCTTCCTGGACAGTGTCATCGACCGGAACGTACTTGGCTCCAACAAACGCCAGAATGTCAGCATGCTTGTTTTTCTCTCGTGAAATAGCCTTGACATTCAACGAGTCAAAAGACTCCATCAGATCCCAGACCCGATTTCGGTACGCCTTAAGATAGTGCTTTTTGGAGGCGCACTTATTCGTGATCTGGTGGCACACTAGCTCTGAATCTCCGTAGATCTGCAGATGTTTGATTCCCAACCTCTCCGCCTTTCGCAGTCCCAAGCACAGGGCTTCGTACTCCGCCGCGTTGTTGGTACAACTCCAAGCCAGCCTGTAGGTGTAATCCTTCTAGATCCCGGTTGGGGAAACCAAAAGAACTCCAGCATCGGCGCCATTTCTGCATCGTGCGCCGTCAAAGAAAAGCTTCCACAGCTTCTCAGGTGCTGGTCCTACTTCTCTCCTTGCTGACTTGTCAACTCTCTCGGGCTGAACAATAGTGTAACAGCCTTGCTCTGTTTCAATCACGGCGTTGAAGTCCCGCAAGGAGAACTCATCTTCTACTTGCAGCTGCTCGAGAGCTTGCTCCGTCATGTCCACTGTCACCAGTTCCTCCTCTGTCAGCTGAATCATGCAATCCTCAGGCTCTTCTCCGGGTATCTTCTCTACTAGGTAGGTGGAAGGCTTTTCATTGAAAATATTCAGCCTTCTTCCTTTGAAGGGCACTTCCATGTGCGAGTAGTCCAGAGAGAGATATCCTCCCAACTTCGCAGTGAACTCCCTAGAGAGGCACATGCCGAAGTAGGGTTCCAAGTCGATGACCACAACCTCTTGGATGACCACAATGTCGAGAGCTTTGTGCAGCCGAATGGGGATGTCTTTTATGACACCGACTGTCTTGACAGGGGTTCCGTCTAGTTGCAGCACGCCTTGGCTGCTCCTTGTGTACTCCATCCCGATTTCATCGTAGACGGCTCTCGGCATTACGGTCGTGGAAGCACCAGAGTCCACCATGCAGTTGTGTACTATATACCCTTGCATCCGTAAAGATAGATAAAAGGGAGGTGGTCTGTTCTTCCCAGTGGCTGAGACTGTTAGGGGTTGCACCAGGACAGCGGGTTGTATCTGCTTGCCGTTCTTCATGATTTTCAAGGATTCTTGTAGTAGATCAACCTGGCCTGGGAGCTGAAGAGCATCATACATGTTGATTCTCGCGGGAGTTCTCTTCAACTCGTCTACTATGCTGTAGCCCGAAGTGCTTGCTCCTTCCGCTTCTTTTGCCGGCTCGTACTTCGTCCGGTATTGTTGAGTGGCCTCAACTCTCTGTCTCTTGGTCAGATACGGATATCTCAACCTCTCCTGAGCTTGTTATTTTGTTTTAGCTGGAGGCTGAGCAGCGAGAGCTTTAGCTGGAAGAGCTTTGGCAACGGGAGGCTTGACTGCGGGAGTCTTCGTTGGAGGAGTTTTGTCTTTGGCTGTGTAAGGCCACAGCCTCTTGTATGGTGGTATCTCCTCGGGTTGCGCCCTGTCTCTTCTGGCGTACACCTTTAGGGGTTTGGCTGCAGCTTCGGCAGACTTCTTGTTTTCCTTGGCGGGAGGCCGCATTGGAACTTCGTCTGAGACGGCGAAATTGCTCTCCTCGCCCAGGATCATGTAAAGTTCTTCGTCCTCAATAGCGCTGCCGGCCAAAGTCTGGAGGTAGTGCTGATGCAGTGTACAGTCATCCTCGACATGCGGGTCGTTGCACGTGGTGCACCAGTTGACTCGGTCAGAAGTACCAGGTTCGTCCTCAATGGCAGCATTCCTCGAAGGGGGCCGCCGTTGCAGATGTTGCTCGGGGGGCCGATCCTTTGTCAATGCCGGGGGCGGATATGGCCTCCTTGGAGCTAGGTCCATCTGGGCCTATTTCTTTTTCAGAACAGTCATGTCATTAGACATGGTATGATAGCCAGAGGCCAGAGCCCGTACCTCCTGTAGGATTTGATTCTGAATATCATGGTTAGGAGGCGGCGACAATTGAGCTGGGGGAGGCAATACAGCCAATGGAGGAGGAGTGGAATACTGTGCATGCTGGGGAGGAGCAGGAAGTGCTGGAAAACGTGGAGGACGAGGAGGCGGATAATGAACTTGAGGCGGGCCGTAAGGGTTCACGGCCGGCGCCGGGTTCCATTGCTGCTGGGGTTGCTGTCCTGAAGTGGACGACTCTGAACCAGAAGCTGAAGGATACTGCGATCGGGGAAAATCAGGGTAGATGGGCGGTTGCACTCTGTGTGGAAGTCTGCCGATGGAGATGATGTCCATTTCAGCTTGCTGGGCAGCTTCGTACAGAGCAGGGAATGTGTTAATTCTGGCAACCTTCAGCAGCAGGCAAATGTCTGAGTTGAAAGACCTTAGGTAGTAGTAGGCGGCCTGTCCGGCTGACGATCGGAGTTCACGAGGGACTCGTTTCCAAGACCTCGCAAACCTGATGTTGAAGTCTGACACCTCCTCTTAGGGGTGTCTCTGAATACTTTGGAACTGATGCAGCAAAGAAGAGGGATCAGCAGACTCATTGCATCCTTTCACGAGCCTGCCGGCTAACTGTCGCCATTCTGTGATGGATCCCTCTGGTAGCGATCTCCACCAGTAGAGAAGCTTTCCCCTTAGGGAAAGGGTCAGCAGACGGGTCTTCACACTTTCGTCAGTAATGGAGTGAAATGCAGCCAGGGCAAGAATGTCCTGGATGTGTTCATACGCTGTCTTGCCGTAGCCGTCGTACGTAGGGATAGACTTTAAGGCAGCAGGGGGCACAGCTTGTTGTCCGACTAGGGCCAAGGGCCCCGTAGAATCCACCGCCGGGAAGAGGTCGTCGTCATCCAGATGATCAGCCATTTTCGCTTCTGATTCGGTAGTGTATTCAGTATCGGAACTATCCGAAGAGGTAGATTCTTCTTCGGCCTCAACTTGTTCAATCTTGGCCTCGGCTTCTTAGATTTCAGCCTCGGCTTCTTCTTGGATTCCTTCTTCGCGAGCTTGGTAATCATTCAGCCTGATGCGCTTGCCTGGAGTGTCAAGGTCAAGTTCGTAAAAGTCAGGCTGGTTCTCCGGATT
Source organism: Wollemia nobilis (assembly GCA_028583015.1). Lineage (NCBI taxonomy): Eukaryota > Viridiplantae > Streptophyta > Pinopsida > Araucariales > Araucariaceae > Wollemia > Wollemia nobilis. The sequence continues at coordinate 1,743,253 of JAQPPZ010002816.1, forward strand.
CCTTGCTCGCCACCTTCTTGTTTGCATGAAGTCGTTAGGACCGGTCTTCACGGACTCAGAGAGTATTCAGGTTCGTGCAGAGTTGCCAGGTGCTCTGATTTTGAACAGCAATGAAGTGAGCACTAGTACTTCGATTTTGTTTGGGGGCGGGAAACTACCATGTCCCATCGGTTAAGACCAAGCAACTGCTGGTGCCAGGTGGAGACGGGTTAGAAATTCTCTTGAAATATGGGACCTTGGTCCCACCGGGCGTGCCAGAAACTGTTGGTTATGAATCTACCGTGAGGAAAGGATTTTGTTGTTAATGCGCCCAGATTCGCCCACCAGATTGAAAGGTCGGGAGGAAGAGATGCCTTCCGTGCCAATCTCCGGAGAAGGCCGGCTCTTGTGGGGTTGTGTTAAGATAAGAGTGCAGGGAAAGAGATAAAGAAGATGAGAGTGCAGGAAAGAGATAAATAAGATAAGAGTGCAGGAAAGAGATTCCAAATGTGATTGGAGTTGGGTGGGGGGAATAAGCAGCACGACGATGAATCAATCACCACTACTAACAGCATTCATCTACAAACACACATCGAAACTACAGCTATCAGCGATCCCATGTTTCCTCTATCTATGCATTCCGGGAATACCGGCCACCAAATGCTTGGAGTCCGAGTTCAAGTACAACAACAAGCAATGACACAAGAAACATGAGGCAGAAATGACAAGGAGAGGTAGCATGCAAGATAAAAGACAGTAAGCAGAGCCAAGTATGTGTCTGTATTTGAGGCAAACGCACAGCTACAATTGTCCCCTAGCAATATATTCCCCTTCCACCACTTACATTGAAAATGTGGTGGGATTTTATAGCCCAAAACTCCCCCTAATTACATTCATGGGCACAAAGTCCCAGACAAGACAGCAGCTGACACGAGCGGCTGAAGAGCTGTTGATGCTGACTTCTGTCGGGCAGGACTGTCCTTGCAGCATGGTGTCCCTGAAGGCGGTACAACTACGTGGCAGCGCGTTGGGGCGAGTCTTCGGTCAACAGGAATGCAGGTAGGTGCGGCAGGTGGTACTTCACATCGGCTTTAAATGTTGACAACTGGCGCCGGTAGTGAAGCCCATGCTCTGTCCTTGCGCGGTCAAGTCTTGGCTCGAATCTCGGAGGTGGATACTTGTCAGATGCTGAAGCGTGACACGTGTCTGCCTTGAAAGGCAGCTTATCCAACTTCGCCAGGAATTCGGGCGCCATCGGGTTGCGCAGGAGAAAGACAACACAGTTGGGAGGCCTTCTTGCCTTGGTGTCTTCTGAGTTGACTTCACCGAACTACGCACCGGTCAAAGGGCGCACTTCGACTTCGCTGCGAAGTCGGGTTGCGCACCGGTGCTTGGTGTCTCCATTCGCTGTACAGACTGCGCACTGGAACAGGGGCGTAGTCCGACTTCGTTGCGAAGTCGGGTTGCGCACCGGTGCTTGGTGTCTCCATTCGCTGTACAGACTGCGCACTGGAACAGGGGCGCAGTCCGACTTCGCTGCGAAGTCGGGTTGCGCCCCAGCACTTAGCCATTTTCCTGATTGGTCATTCCCCTAGTGCGCCCAGGAAGAAGGGCGCAGTCCGACTTCGCTGCGAAGTCGGGTTGCGCCCCTGACACTTAGTCAGATTTTCAATTGTTTCCTGTCCTGCTGCGCACGGGTTACCTACTGCGCTCCAACTGAGGGGCGCCCTCCGACTTCGCTGCGAAGTCGGGTTTCGCCCCAACACTTAGAAACTTTTCAAGGTACACCTGCTGAAGTTTGCTGGGGGAGAAAAGGGGGAAAGAAGAAGAGGGAATGAAGCTGTGAGGGAGAGGAAGAAAGGGAGAGAAGAAGAAGGGGGAAATGAGGAGAAGGAAAGGAAAAGAGCAGCTTACATGCAGAATCCAAAAACATGGCACCCCTGTGCAAAATGTGGCAACAGATAACCACGCCTTCAGGGGCCACTGCATGAGCATTGGAGGAGGCCATGTTCTCCTGATTACAAAAACCTTCTCGCTCTAATTTTGATGCTCTTCAGCTCTAGTTCTTCTTCGCATGATTTAGCTTTTATTATATCCAACCACTGCCTTCCTCTTTTGCCACCTTGCATGCACCACCTTACCATTTTTAACGGTATTAACCGCTCAAGTATTATATTTGTTGCTTTATCATGGGCTCACCAAATTTTGAATCATGTGCCACCTAAATCAAGTTAATGAAAAGGTTTTATAACATGTGTATCAGATTTCCCTGCGTCTTTTTATTCCCAAAAATGAGTCTTTTGTTGCGGTATGGACTTTATCACATTTGACAATGAAAATCAAATAATAGTTAGTCGAAAAATAGAAATAAATTTTTAATTTGTCGAGACTTACAGGCTCATTATTAGTCGAAAAATAGAAATAATTTTTTCTTTATTTGTCTTTCTCTCGCCTTCGGGAATTGTTCCGGTCTGCTGATTTGTCGGAGATATATCCTAGTTGTTGATCTTAGTTTGCATAGGACAAAAGACCTTCTCACGCTAGTAGGTTCCATGGGAAATTTTCTTGACCGTCAGATCTTCGGAGGCGATTCAGGAGTTCGTTCGGGCCATAGATCTTGCTATCCAACGAGGTTGAAGCATCGGACAGGAGCTTGACGGAAAAATTTCCTGGCTGTAGAACTAACAGATGTATTCTGAGCTGTTCATTTTGAACCAATAGGGTAAAGGCGCCAGACTTTTGAACGGCTTTTGACTTTTGAAACCTGACAAGCTTTGATAGATTGCAAGTGTATCCTGATCTTTAGATCTCTCGGAGATTCTTCCTGGTCGTCGATCTGAGGTCATCTAAGACAATGCTTTTTATGTTGGCGATTCTTCGAAGAATTTTTCGTTTCGTTAGATCTTTTGCAAACGCGTCCAGACCGTCTGTTGTTCAACTAATGAGAGCGTAGACCGTTATTCAACGACTCTTATCTTATAAGTTGTCAGATTTGCCGACGATGTTTCCTAGCCGTTCGATTTACCGACGATGTTTCCTAGCTGTTCGATCTACCGACGATGTTTCCTAGCCGTTCGATCTAGCAAATAGGTGCATGACCTTAGGGAATATTAGATCTTCTGGCTATGCTTCCTAGCCGTTAGATCTTTCAAATAAGACAAGGCTTTTGACTTGGGCGTATGACCTTAGGGAATATTTTCTAACATTTTATGTTGCTGACATTAGGGAATATTATGACTCTAACAAAGGGGGAATAGGCACATGGGACATAAAGGTATTTTGAACCTTAGGAAAGTAATGACTAAGGGGGGGCGCAATAATTGATTTTAACCTTGGACTTTAGGCATTGTGGTTAGGAGGGAATATTGGATGATTTGAAATTTTTAGGAGGTAAACTTAGGATTTACGAACTTTAGGAAAATAGTGTGTCTAGGGGGAACAAAAATGATGATTTCGGACTTAGGTAATGTGGGGACGTAAAAGGCCGGGAAGAAAAGGGAATTTTAGGAAAAAATGCTTTTGGAAAGGAATATAATGGGGTGAAAGCATGAAATATTTGGAGACCTTGAAACCTTAGACCTAGATGGGGAGATTTGTTTACATAGCGAAAATATTAACATGACCAACCAAATATAGATGGTAACACTTGGGGGCTTAACAAAATTTGTGAGATTTATGAGAACTTATAATATATTGAATCTATAAGACTACCTAACTTCAAATGAAAGAGAATATGGCGGGAAATATTAAAATAGATGGCATGGGCTTATTTTGAAAATTTGAAAATTAGGGGTAATGTACAAAGTTGGACTTGAGTCTCCAACATTGGCTCTATTGGGAAGAGTGATGAAAACTTGAAGCACTTGAGAACCTTAGAATCTCTGGGTGACTAGCTTGGTTGAATTAAAGACTCCTACCTAATCACCTAATGCTATAAAATGAAACTGAAAGTGATGAATTTGCTAGAACAATGGCCTAAAGATCTAATAATTGAAAAACAAAAGATACAACACACTTTTTTTTTTGTTAGAAGAAGCTTCATTCTCTCATGACCCCAAATGTTGGGTGATAGAGTTTCAGATGATGGCCATTGATTGGTATCTGCATCTGCTCTCCTTCTAGGGTCTGCAACTTGTAAGTATGTTGTCCAACTATCTGAACAATTTGATATGGTCCAAGCCATTTGGGTTCTAGTTTTCCTTTCTCTCCATGTTTATCATTTTTGGGATCCCAATATATTACTATATCACCTTCTAGAAATGGCTTTCCTTTTGCTTTCTTGTTGAAAAGTTACACTGTTTTTTGAGTTTGTTTTGTCATTTTTACTAGAGCTTCTCTTCTGTCCTGTAACTGTGCAATCTGATCTAATCTTCTTTGCAAAGCATCTGGATTCTCATGGTCTTGCAGAAGTAGAGATAAAGAAATTCTTTCTACCTAAGGAGGAAATAGAGCATTCTCACCATAGACTGGTTCATATGGGGACTTCCTATACTTCTTTTAACTGACAATTGTATGCCCATAGAGCATATTTTAACCTTGATGTTTTGAAATTTTTAGGAGGTAAAATTAGGATTTTACGAACTTTAGGAAAAGAATGTGACTAGGGGGAATGAAAATGATGATTTTGGACTTAGGTAATGTGGGGAAGTAAAAGGCGGGAAAGAAAAGGGATTTTTAGGAAAATACGCTTTTGGAAAGGAGTATAATGGGGCAAAAGTATGAAATATTTGGAGCCCTTGAAAGCTTAGACCTAGATGGGGAGATTTGTTTACATAGCGATATTAATGGAATTGACCAAGAACACGACCAACCAAATATAGATGGTAACATTTTTCTATAAGACTACCTAACTTCAAATGAAAGAGAATATGGCAGGAAAGATTAAAATAGGTGGCATGGGCTTATTTTGAAAATTTGAAAATTAGGGGTAATGTACAAAGTTGGAGTTGAGTCTCCAACAGGGACATGACGGCTAACCCCTTTGGTCACATGCACACCCCAAATGACTTGGGTGGTTTGACAACCTGCCCATACAATTCCGAGGAATTGGTTAACTTTGGCATATGGTGGCAATTCTTACTCGTCCAAGTGCCGCCATCTAAACACAACAATTTTTTGAGATTTTTGACTTGTTCTTCTTCATTGGCTTGGGCTCCAACTAAGTCTACTACTTGTGCCCTCCTTTGTTTTTCTGTTTGTCGATTCTCTAGTACTCCAAGTATTTTTCATCGTCAATGTTGTCAGAGATGTTTTTGAGCCGACTATCGATTTGTTCATGACATGCACATTGCACTGTGTTATCTGGCGACTGAATTCCACTATTTAGCGGCTCCACTTTGTTATCTGACTATTCATCTCCATTATTTGGCAAATAGCTATCTGGTTGATGAATTACTACTAGGTTGTTGACAAAACTCCTTGTTGCTATTCTTGGCACTCCATGATGGTAGTAGTTACGTAATTGCCTTTGACGGTTATTGTAACTACTACAAATGTTCACTCTTCACCTTTTTAAGCCTGAGTTGGAGCTAGCACTACTACAGTCTTCTTCACAGCTCGAACTTGTCAAGGATACACTACTACTCCCCATCATCAACTTGTGCACTTCACTGTTTGGCGAGTGGCTGCCATGCAAATATTTATTTGGTGTCTCTCTTCTAGGTGCATTGTCGCCATCATTGTTAGAATCTTCTGGCACTTCATGCACATCTCTCCATCTAGCTTCTGCCAAACCCTCACTTGTCGAGCTTGCCCAACTACTTGTTGCCGCGTTGTTGCTTGCCAAATTGTAGCTCGCCAAGTTGTTCACCAAATTGCTTGCCAAGTTGTTCACTGCCAAGTTGCTCACCAAGTTGTTTGCTACTGAATTGCTTCCCAAGTTGTTCATTATGAAGTTGCTCGCTAGATTGTTGCTTATTAGATTTCTCGTCGCCAAATTGTCCGTTGTGAGATTGTTCTCTGCTAGATTGCTTATTGCTAGACTGTTTGTCGTCAGATTGCTTGTCGCCAAATTGTTTGCTGTCAGATTACTATTTGCATTGTAATCAAGTTCACCTCAATTTGAATCAAGTTCAATTCCTCTGCTTCTTGGGTAAGGTTGTGACTCTTCTTTGACTATCCAAACCCTGTACACATCATTGGTTCCTATTGACTTGTAGAACTTTCACATCTACGTGCAAAGTACCCCCAAAAATGGCATCGTCGACATTGCACAATGGGTCTACCCTGTGTACCATACTCAATTCAACATCTTCCAACTCTCTAGTGGTTGTCATGGACGACATTGTCGTGACATTCTTCTTTGGAACAATCTTCCTGTGTGTCGCATATACTTGTAGCAATGTTCTTGCGCTCTTCAAGTTGCACTCATCCTCGATGCTATTGCTCCTCTTCAGAGTTACTGTCTTTGTTGACTTGTCGACCCGAACATTTGGATGATGCACTCAAATCATCCTCCAAACTACTCGTGTTTTTAGAACGAGCAATTTTGTTGCAAGAGTCACTCTTTTTGTTAGTCACTTTCAACGTCAGAGCCACTTCCACCTTCGGGATTGCTCTCACCCTCATTAACATGACCCCATCATTTTTTTTCAATTGATTATATGAGATTGAAATGGGCCCCACCCGTTTTATATCTTCACCACATAGTGGTATTACAACAGTTTGGATATTATCCATGTATTGCTTGGCAAGTTTGAAGCCTGGGTCTCCTCCTTGAATGAATCTAACCGGTTGAGCTAATGCCATTTGATATGATCCCATCATTTTGATGACGGCTTTGAATCACTTTTCAAGTTCAAGGCTTGCTCAAAGGCCTCTTGATATGATATTGGAGGGACCATCTGGATCTTCTTCGAGAACACAGGAAAAAAGCCCTTCACAAACCACCTTTTCTTCAACGAGTTTGATGGATCCTCCTCCAGATGGGTAAACCACCCACTCAACCTTCGGTTGTGGGATCGGCCATTCTATAAATGTCAGCAATGACCTTATTGTCATTGTGGAACAATCAAAATTCCTTCACAAATGCTTTGTGCAACTCTTCTTGTGTTTGGTACTTGCCTTCTAGCAATATCATGTATCGGTACGTTATGATTCCACAAAATGTCGTAGGGAATAACCTACTCCAATCTGATTCATTATTTTGCCAATTGACCTTCCACATTGTGAGATAGACTTTCTAATACCTGATTGGGTCGTCTTTTTCACCACCATGAAACATTGGACAACTGTGCAATATGCCAAAATTGGTTGTCGTGATAGGTTGCTTGCTTGTCCTACCCTCTTCACTCACATCATCAAACATGCCCCATTGCAATTGGTCTTGTGCTAGACTCCTGTCCTGCGCACTATGAAACATGCCAACCTGGAGTTGCTTCGACGTCAGGCTTCGGTCTCGCTTGCCATCGAGCACACCAACCTGTAGTTGCTCTAATGGCAGTCTCTTGTCTCTTGCACTATTGAACACACCCACATCCATTTACTCCGATGTCGAATTGCCGTTTTACTCACCATCGAACACACTAAGTTGCAATTGCTCCGATGCCAAACATTTGTTATACATAGTGTCTATTGCACCACCTGCTCCAACCACTCCTAGCCTTTCTTGACAAACGATATTTTCTCCTTAATCAAACTTGTTGTCAGCTTCATCACTCCTAGCTTCATTGGTGTGAATGCATGTCATCGCTTGCACGAGCTTGTCCATCTACATCCACACCTTCGCTTGTGTGAACTCGTCCATTTGTGTGGATGTCTTCATTGCCTCTGTGTATGTTATTATGCACTTGTCTGTCTTCGTCAACACACTTCTTTAGATGCACAAACTTCTTCATTTGCATGCATGTTTGATTCGTTCTCAAACACTTGCGCGTCTCCCTCTTGTGCGAACACTTGTGCATCTCCCTCTTGTGCAAACATTTGCATGTCTCCTTCGTGCGTGAACACTTGCATGTCCCCTTCATGCGCGTCCACTTGCGCATTTGGTTGCACATCCAGTTGCTTGTCTACTTCGCACATCGGTCCTTCGTCAACGTTAACAAATTTTTTTACGTTTTCTTCTGTTGCAATCTTCAATCTTCTCTCTTGAGGGAAACTAAATCATTTGTTGGCTGCACTAAAATCATCCCATTGTTGTCATTGCATACCTTCCCGAGTGATATGGTCGTGACAACTCCATGTCATCAAACTCGACTCAACTTCGAACAGGCAACGATGCCAAAATGTAGAATTGGAATACAATACACTACAATACAATTCCATTACCACTTAATTTAAACAATATACAAAATGGGCATATTCACAAATACAAATAGATACACTACAAACACAACATTTATCTTGCACAACTATTTGCAATACATCATCATACTTCGATGAATAATCTACCAACAATACACTTAATCCAACAACAACACACACTCCCTTCTCTGCATCTCTCACATAGATGCATATTTATAGATATAATAGGATCTTTGGGTGGTTGGCAACTACCTAACTATCTCCGAACTACCTGTTTACATAAAACATTAAAATACCCCATCACATTACATTATTACAAACACTTTGTTACGTACACACAACATTACATTGCAACTTATTACAAACACTTTTTGCATGCACATTTGCACATATACATTCATAAACTTAAACATGCATTCATGCAAATGTATAAAATCTTCTGCCTACATTGGGCCCCCTCTTTGCTGATGGCATACAATTTCAGGCATTGCAGAAACAGCGTTACATGTGCAGAGATGATTTTTACAAGTATACATTACAATTAGGTTTTGGTCTTACTTTTTTGTATCTGCTCTTTCAATTCTTGATCTAACAAGCATTCTCTTTGGTTATAAATTTTATCATTTCGAGCTTACTTTTATGGATGGACCTATTAGGCTTGATTGCTATGTAAACTAAGTGTCTTTGCAATATCAAAAGTTCATGCTTACTATAACCTTCATTGGGTTAGTGAGTACAATGCGTGGAACATCAACACAGAAATTATATCTAGTTAGTGACACATATCACCTTTTTCCTTATTTTTATTTGTTCAAACTTCAGGTTTCTTTTCAAGTTTTGTGCACTAAGTGTTGATTCTTTTTGTTCAAAATCAGATTCAGCAAACTATATTCAGAATTATTCAGTATGATGATGTTATCAATGTGTGCATTTTGCAGCATGCTGCAGATGAAAGAATCCGGTTGGAACAACTCCGCAAGGAGGTATGCACTTGGTTTTTTTTCAATTATGCTCAAAACCCTTTTATTTTGAGAGTTTCTCATGATTCAATTTGCAGGTTCTTGAAGGAGAGGAAAGGAAAAAGATCACTTTACTAGAGTATGAAGAAGAGTTGGTATGTGCTGTATTTACACAATGCTATGATTTGCTTATGTGTACAGTTCTTTTAACATGTTCTTTTGACCAGCTTCTTTGCATTAATTGGCTTAATACGATTTTTCAACCAATACAGATACGGATTCCCCCCCCTCCTTGCACATTGTTTTCCCCTCCTTGCACATTGTTTTACATAACATACGTGTTCCATTGTAGGTGCTTCCTGTAGGTGGTGTGCAGTTACTTCAAAGTTACTGTGAACAAATAGAGAAGTGGGGCTGGCGATACAAGATTGTTTCTCAAAGTAGAGGGTCCTTCAGAAGGTATTCTACTTATCTAAGTGGACTTTGATTCATGTGTATTTCTATGGACCTTTGCAATGTAAAATCATTCTTTTAACAGGAATGGGGAGATGGTGTCAGTGATGATAATCACTAGAATTTGGTAGAAAATAGGAATCATACTTTTGTCTTATGTTAGCCAGTTGAAACATTGTTATTTTAATATTTTCTAGAAAACATTAAATTTAGAGATACTAAATGCTGAAGTAGGTGCAGTGTGTGAGACGGCAAGGGAAGACTCAGAAGAATGATTAGCAGAGTGTAATTTTGCAAATGCAAAAGCAATTCTCTATAATACATCTCTTTGTGTGAGTGGCAGGAAGGCACACTGGCTTCATAGGAGCAGCTGTAAGGCTATCTTAACGGCGGTAATTTAATCCTTCTTGTTGATTTTAATCTTTCAGTGAATATGATCTATTTTTGAAGATAACTTTTAGGTTTGTTATGGACAAGAAATATGAATAAAATTATACTCTTGGCATCAAGCAAAGTAATGTAGTTGTCATTAGATAGAGAAAGAAAATATATGCTTAGTATTTTCTTTTCTGGAAGTTTTTTTTTTGTTTTTGTTTTTAATTTTATCAAATAAAAGCCACTTATATTTTTGAGATATCTCATTTGTACTGAGAGCCATTCTTAGATATCTGTCTGCATTGTCAAGTGGTAGAGTTGAACTTTATTTTATGACATGGTTATTAAATTACATGTAGCACAACTGTGCTCTTTTAGGGAGAAGAAATCTAGTCTGACAATTTTTTTGAAATGATTTAGATTTCCTTTTTCTTCTATCATTTAAAATTATTGGATTGGTATCTCTAATGTACAGTCATCTAAAGGATCCAAAAACGTAAACCAACACCCAGGTGTTGTAGGTGAGTTGGAGAGGAGAGGGCAATCCTCCAAGGGAGGTTTTAGGTTCAAATCTCCACCCTACCAAAAAGTTGAATTGGGTATCCAAAATCCAATTGATAATGTTGGTGCGGGCAGGGTCGGGTGCGACTCCCGGGTGACTTTGACGGTGTAGAACCCCCGTTCGTGGTCTCTCAGACCAAGGCGACCCCGCAAGGGGTTTTTTGTTAAAAAAAAAAAAAAATGTAAACCAACAAGGATTGTGCTTTCTTTAGCCTTGTAATTTTCACAATATTTGTAGAAACTAGCGAATCAAATATGATAAGAATAAAAAGCTTTGAGCATTAAGTTTTCTTTTTATACTAGCTTATGTTTGATGAAATTCATAGAAGAAATAGAATCGAATGAAATCAATACATTACTTAGAGTTAAAACAAGGAAACATAAGGATAGCATGCATATTGAAATGGGAACACAAAAATGTGTTGTGGTGCCTATAGACACCAATAATCTCACACTAACGAATAAAATAATCTCCAAGTGATGTACAAAATGATGGGTGAGTGAGGGAATAAATACTGCCCATGATACAATCTCATGGATCTAAATAACCATCAAATGGACACGTTATTGGGTCATGATACAGTACAAGGGTCACCTTGTAAGGTGAACATGGTCCCATGGGCCATACAATAATACAATGCAAAATATTGTCTATCATGGCGTATGGTGAATGTTGACACATCACAAACAATCCCACTTAAGCTTAGTGGGGGCCATGTAGAGAGAGACATAAAGAACATCCCCGGTGAAGGGCAGCTCTTTGATGCCAAGTTTATCTTGCAACCTAGTCAAAATGACCTTGGGCAGGACCTTGGTGAAGATGTGTGCAAGCTAAACTGCAGAAGCTGCATATACTAGCATTATCCATTCCTGATAGTGAAGATGGTGAATGTAGTGCATCCAAATGTCAATGTGCTTGGTCAATTGATGCTCCATTGGGTTGCAAAACCAACTAGATTAGTACAAAAAATAATATTGAGGTCTTTCTAAGGAATACCCCCCTGCCCAAGAACCATTTGCATCTACACAAGTTGTTTGCCAACAAGGTCTGAACTACAATATTTTACTTCCATAGAAGACAAAGAGATGGTGTGTTGTTTCTTGTTCACTGAAGAAATTGGTCCAGATATGAGAGAGAAAATGTAGCCCAAAATGGACTTTTGCTCATCAAGATCATCAACCCAATCTGCATTTGAATAACCCTGCAAAACAATGGGATCTTCTATGTATAGTGGATGTCCATGTGAACTATGCCCCTGATCTAATGCAAAATCTACATGGCAGCCTTCTAGTGATTCTCGTGAGGAGCCTACATGTTCCTAAAACGGAAACTGATAGTAAAAGCAATGTCAAGTATGAGTGAGACAAAGAAGACTCCTCACTAAGGACCGATAGACAGTAGCATTGACCAAAGGAGTAGGACTGTTAGCTTGAACATTCATCCCAGAAGAGAAAGGGGTAGAAGCCAGCTTGTAATCCTTTATTCGAAAATGCTGCAATAGATTCAAACCATACTGATGCTATGAGAAAGAAATCCCTGGAAAAGATTGAACTTTATGAATATCTATAACGTGGGTAAGTGGGCCCAAGCCTTAGCTTCATCTCTCCAATGAAGGGAGTTGAACTTTTGATGATGGTCAATTGGTCATCTTAAAGCACAATGATGAGAATCTTTCCTTCATTATGCTTAACATAAACATTGTGCTTTAAGATGACCAATAATGATGAGAATCTTTCCTTCATTATGCTTAACATAAACATTGTGCTCAACCTCGCACTGAAAAAATCCACAACTGAGGAAGAAAGTGTGAATTTTCTCATACCATGCACGAGGAGGCTGCTTAAGTCCATGTGGGGACTTCTTGAACTTGCATACTAGTGGTGTGGGCCCATTTTGTACAAATTTAGGTGATTGTTGCGTGTAGATCTCCAATTGAAGGTTCCCATGAAGAAATGCACTCTTGGCATCCATTTGATGAACATCCATTCTGAAAAGGTAGCAACGGAAAGGTTCATGTGAATAGGGTTCATGCAAGCAACAAAGGGAAAGGTCTCTATGTAATCAATCTCTTCCACCTGATAAAATCCCTTAGCAGTAAGTCAATCCTTGAGCTTCTTAATCTAGTCATCACTAAACTTGGTCTTGGAGACCCATTTGCAACAAACAATATTCTTGCCCTTTGGCATGAGGACTAACTCCAAAGTCTGATTCTTCATGAAATATTCATTCTCCACTTATATAGTTATCTTCCACTTGGGAAGCCCTTAGCCTGATTATAGGAGGTAGGGTGTCCATCAACATGCACCATGCTAAGCATAGATTGTGGAAGTGGCTTTTCATGATGCTCCTCCTATAAGATTCCCTTTGCAGCTTGAAAGGTGAACCTAGGCCATTTAGGCATAGAAAAAGCAAAGAGAGTCCTAAGAGGTGGGAACACATCAATAGAAGCTAAACCAGAATTGGAGTAACCTCCATATCATCAAAATTTGAAGAGCTAAGTAATTGGGGATCAACCTCTAGAACTGAAGCACTAGAAGGAAGGTCAACCTTCTCAACTGAAGAACTCGCAAATGGGGGATAAATTGCAATGTTTGGAGCAACCGACAGCTGGCTTGTAGGATAAAACTATCAATAGGGATATATGTTCACGCAACTAAACCAAACATCTTAAAATGCGAAATCGAGTGCCTCTTTCCTGTCCATCTTTTATAAGTGGTCATCCCCTTGATTGCACATGTAGGCATCTTGTTGATTGATGGCTTTTGAAGCCTTAATATTAATGTAAACTCGCAGGATAAAATTCACAGGATCAAATATATGATAGCCACAATATAGTAAGATCAATATAATGATGTAAATAAGAATAATATGAGCCAACTAATATGCGAATCAAGGGCTATAATATATCAACTAACATTCATTAATATGCAGAAATATGAATGTAATAAATCATACATGTACAAAGCATGTAGCACAACTTACAATATTAGTTGCTCAAAATGTATGCAATCTTTATTACTCCTCTTTCACTTACAAATGTATCACAAACTCTATTACAATGATGATAACTATGCTTGCTATGCTCACTATGATCGCTATGATCCTCCATGGAGTAATATATAGCCATTGTAGAGTGACTCTTTGGATACTTGACTCTTCCTTATGCCAAGTCTCATGACTCTTGGCTTCTCTACTTGATACTTGCATACACATGACTCTATCTTGTATGCACACCTATACATGACTCTTCACTTAGCACTCTCTAATCTAAGGACACTTGTGCACACTTACATATGGGACACTTGTGCACATCTACACACATTACACTTGCACACTCATTTACATGACACTTGTGCATTTCCTGCACATTATTACATTACATAAAATATTACTCACACTCTAATCTAAGACTTGACCCTAGTCTAATATTTACAAGGTGTACCATGAAGGTACCATGGGGGTACATTAGCATGTACCAAATGTACCAAATAATGTAATATTCTCCAACATTGATGATATATGCTACACAATTTATTTCTACACCCCAAAACTTGATTTTCATTTGCTTTGCATGCATCATGCAACAAGCCATAACCATGATGGTCCTATTTTTGGCTTAGCTACCCCATTTTGATGAGGGGTGTAGTGAATGGTCTGCTACCAAGAAATGCCATGAGAAGTATGAAAATCCTCAAAAGCATGACTAGTTTATTGTCTTAACACAGTCGGTCATTAGGCATTTGATCTTTTTCCTGCTCTGATTTGCTGCCAATGCCATGAACTCTTTGAATTTTGCAAAGGCCTGATCCTTGAATTTGGTGATGTAAATCCAAAGGAACCTAAAAAGTCATCAATGAAGCTGAGGAAATATTTTTTGCCTATGAGGGAACAATCTGCCACAAGCCCACAATTGTCACTATGGTAAAGCTCTAAAGGTTGAGAGGCATGATGAGCTTTGTCTAGGGGAAAGATTCCTTGAGATGCTTCCCCATCACATCCTTCACACACACTCCACTAGGTGGAGCAATTGGGGGAAGGTCATCAACCATTCAAAGACGATTTGTGTGCCTCAACAATCCAAAATTGGTGCATCCCAAGCATTGATACCATAATTAACTAGTATCATTGACCTCAGCCACCATAGCATCAAATCCATTTTGATCATAGGAAGTTGGGGCTTTGCCAAGCCTATAAATATGATCTATCTCAGTACAACATTTTTGAAGAAGCTATTCTGAAATCATCATCACTATTCTTGGCCACTTGTCGATCTAGCCAAAATTCTACTTTCTTGTTGGTGTGAGTGATGCAATAAATGGAAAGAAGGTTGGGTTCATATCTCGAGACATGAAAGACTTCTCTATGATGAAATTTCATTCCACATTAATACCTTTTCTAAAGGTGTGTGACCCAATAGTCACATCACCACATCGAGAGACATGTAACATTGAATCATCACTAACCACAACCCTCTCTCAACTATGTTACTCATTCCAGTAAAAAGGAAGATGGCAATGCTTAGTGATATGCCTTGTACCTGGAGAATTTGCAATTCACTCCTGGCAATAAGAGGAAGAGTACCAGGCTGAATGCAGAACCATAGTGCATTATGAGATGTCTCACCATCTTTGTCTTGCAATACAAAAAGTGATGCATCGTCTTCGGCTTTCTTGGAAGCTTGTACAATTTTTTGAATCTTGCTTTGCAAAATTTGGTTTTATGACCTTGCAATAACAGCAAACTGGTTTCTTTGATTTCTTCTTGGAACTCCTTTGTCTACTAGATTTTGTTTTTTCTGGATCATTCTTTGAAGCTTTTTGATCACATCTTTTGGATGCACTTCACCCTTGGGTGGAGGCTTTCCCAGATTTGTCATAGCCACCTGATGCTGGATAAGATGAGTGAACACTTCTTCAAGTGGTGGATCTTTTTTTATCTTTGAGAAGCGTGTGGATCGTGTGGTAGAAAAAGAGGATTCAAATGCTAGAAAGACATTGTTGAGGACAATGTTCACAATTCACATACTCAAAATTGTCCTATTTCCCTCCAACAGAAACAAAATATTGGCTTTCAATTTCCTGACCCAATTGATATTTTCTTCAAATTGTCCAACTCCGCTAGCTTCAAAGTGGCAAGCTTGACTTCCTCTTGATTGACTTGTGTGGCATTGGTCTTTTGGAATAATCCCTCAAACCTCTTCACAAGTGCGATGCGGTCTTTCAATATTTGATATGCGGACTCAACTTCTGATCTACATATAATGAGATCACAACTTTCGTCCTTCTTTATTTGCCTAGTATCTTCCTTCTTATTATGGTTGATAGAGGGGTAGATTCATTTCATCTAGTCAAATTCATAACCCGTTGCTCTAAGGAAGAGATCACATCTGATTAATTTATTCTCTTTAGAATGGGAATAGGTGGCACTTGATCCATCAAATTCCTGCACGATTCTTGGTTTAGGATAGTGAGGATTGCAGCTCTAGCACCATTGTGAAGAGTTTGGAAGACTGCAAGATCTGAAAAGGGACTGATTTCACTTTCATATGAGTAATATATAGCCTTCAAAAGATAGCCCTTTCTAATGGCAAAACTGGCACCAAATTTCAATTTTTTGAAAAAATTGAAAATTCCCCTTTTCAGTCTTGTGATACGGTGCAATATGGGTGCTTTGCTTCACTGTACCCCTTGGAAAATGGGATCCTGCCACCTTTTGTGAGTGAATAAGAGAGTGACAATTTGTGACTTGTGATTCATTGTGGGAAACTGCATACTAAAATTTGTTTGATTTTGACACTTTGGGTACAATGTCAGCCAGCTGAACCCTCTTGGGAGGGGTCAAAAGAAAGGAACAAGCATGATGACACACAAAAACCTAGCAAAGGGGGCAAGAACTGATCTCACAGTTGCGTAGGTGTGGGCATCTTTCAACCAATGTGGCCTTAGGTCCTGAAAAGGGAGACCGACAACACCTTTTGCACAAAATGACGGGACCAAGAATCGATCTCACAGTTGCATGTGTGTAGGTAACTTTCAACTGATGTGGCCTTGGCTCTTAGAAAGGTAGATTGCCGACTCCCTTGCATGAAGCATGTTCATGGTGTTGGGGAGTTGAGGGCAGGCAACCCCACCACAGCCAAGGAAAAGTGAAGGGCTCGTGCAATTGGGGGGAAGTGGGGGAGGGGGAGGCAGGGGGTAGGAATTAAACCCGAGACACTTTGCATGATAGTACCATCACAAACATCTTCAAATTGGTTTGGCCACAGGCTGTTCCACAAGGAATGTGGGTCCTTATATGTGAAGGATACTCACATCCCCCACCTCCAAGAAATCTGACCATAAGCCACCAACTCCATCAAGTGACAAAGTGGAAGTGGGAAGGGGTAGAGGACCAGCTGGATGCAATATTCCATCTAGGCTAGAATATTCCTTAGCCTTCTGTACATCAAATATGAAATTTAAATTTGAATTTTCAAATAAAGTGGCAAAGATGTCACATATCTATAGTATATACCATACCTGAAACGCTGAAATGAAGCAAAGTGATGAACTAGAGTCCTCTGTGTCATTTCTGTGTAGATTCCAAAACAATCTTCCTTTTCCCATAATTCTTAACGGTTTGTCTTGCACAACCATTCTTTGGAATATGGAACGCTAGTCTTAACTTTTGTTTCTGGCATATTCAAGAGTTGAAGGAACTTGAAGTTGACTCTCTTGTGGATCCAAAACCAGGTTTGATTCAAGGTGCACTGGATTCTACCCAAAAACCTCTTGGCATTTGGGTATAGCCCACTTATGTCCAATACCATATTTAATACTTTGGATACAAAAGCTTTTGCCCTTCTAAACATTTTGCTTTGGTGCCAAAAATCTTCAAAGGGATGAAGAAAGGAATGGATTTTCTAGAGTCCCTAAGAGATAACTTTGGGTTTCTATAAAACCCTAAAAATAGACAATGCTAGTTTAAAATTCTTTGCTCTGAAGCCACTTGATCAAAAGACAACTTCTTTCAAAGTACTGTTGCAAGAGATCATGAACTTAGCATTTTAATTGAGTAATGGAAATTCACTCCTGCTTTGATACCATGAAGAAGTTCATAATAGAAACAGAATTGAATAAAATCAATGCTTGACCCAGGTTCTAAACAAGGAAACATATAGCTAGCATGCATACAAAAAGGTAACCCAAATATATGATGTGGTGCCCTTAGACACCAATGATCTCTCACTCACAATAAAAGAATCCCTAAGTGATGTACAGAATGATGGCTGAGCGAGTGTATAAATATCACACATGATACAATCTCACGGTTGCCAGTAACTGTCTAGCTGACATAGAGATTACCGTGTAAGGTGGACATGACTCGTGGGCCAAAAAATAATACAACACAATACAATGTCAGTCGTGGCCTATAGTGAGTGATTACACATCTCAACATTGTTGAGCAAGTTGGTAAATCTTTGAGTAGATTAGATTAAGATGAGCAATCTTATTTGTATAGACAAGGAGTTACGTCTCAGCTAATTAGTAATAAACCAATTCAAAAGATTGAAAGCCACTAAGCACATCTTAATTAGAGGGATAAATGGGGAAAAAACAATGGAATAGAATTAATACCCAGGTAGACATCAAATTTACGTACAACTTTGTATCAAGAGAATGCTGAGAGATGACCTAGAAACTATAAAAGCACCAGGCTTCTATGAAGCTGAATTTTTTAGAAAACAAGTATTACGAGCAAGCAAAACAATAACGCGAAAACAAAACAGTAACACAGATTTTTACTTGGAAACCCTGCAGTGTGTAGGTAAAACCACGGGGCAATGGCAACTTCGTTATTATATTTATTTCAGCAAACTTTTACATTCACTAAGCTGTTACATGCAAGGGGTCATTCCCCTTTTATAGAAAAACAAAGGAAGACCCCAAACACTGTTCGTTTCCTCTCCCAAAAGAAGACTCCAAAAATTGTTCGTTTCCTCCCAAAATTGTGTGGGGGGTAGTTGGCCCTCTTGCTTTCTAACCGGTTCATGTGATGTTGTGTTCCCATACAAGTTGTTTATTTCCAGTGGCATATTCCTATGTTGGAATTCCGTTCCACTTTAATACCTCTTCTTCTCCCAAAGGAAGACTCCAAAAAACTATTCGTTTCCTCTCCCAAAGGAAGGATCACTATAAACTGCACCACCATGCACCTCTCTGCTGAAGAACATTGGAGATCTGGATATTCACTTCACCTCCTAACATTCTCCCACTTGAAGTCAATATACATGAATTCTTTGCCTATGTTTTCCATCCAAGTGCCAATTGCCCAATGCTTCCCTTATCACATTTTCAGCAAGCCCAAAGAAGTTTTGCACCACTCAAACTTCTCTGTCTTGATCGGCTTTGTAAGCATATCTGCAGGATTCACTTCAGTATTAATTTTCTCCAACAGGATCCTACCTTCATCCACCACATTTCTTATAAAATGGTACTTAACATCAATGTGTTTCGTGTGATCATGGAATGTTGGGTTCTTCACTAACCGAATAGCACTTTGGCTATCACAATGCAACGTAATCTTCTCCTGCATTATCTTGAAGTCTCCCAATAGTTGTTCTAGCCAAATTGCCTCTTTGCTGGCTTCAGTGGCTGCAATATATTCTGCTTCAGTGGTTGATAAAGCCACTATTGACTGCAACTTAGAAGTCCAACTCACAGCTCCACCAACAAGAATGAAAGTATATTCTGTAGTGGAATTTCTCCCATCTCTATCTCCACCATAATCAGAATCCACAAAACCTTTAACTAGCAAATTTGCCGATCCGTAGTAAATAGCAGCATCTGAAGTGCCTCTT
Organism: Wollemia nobilis; assembly: GCA_028583015.1. Taxonomy (NCBI): domain Eukaryota; kingdom Viridiplantae; phylum Streptophyta; class Pinopsida; order Araucariales; family Araucariaceae; genus Wollemia; species Wollemia nobilis. Next base: position 1,762,661 of record JAQPPZ010002816.1, read on the forward strand.
AAATATCTAAATATCCACTTCATTGCATTCCAATGCTCCTTATCAGGATTTGTCATGTACGGGCTAACAACTCCCACTGCTTGGGCAATATCCGGTCTGGTGCTTACCATGGGATACATGAGGCTTCTTACTGTTGATGAATACGGTACACGAGACATGCTTGTCTTCTCTGCTTCTTTTCTAGGACACTTTTCAGAAGACAATTTGAAGTGTGAAAGAATTGGGGTACTAACTGGTTTTACATTCTGCATATTGAAGCGCTGTAGAATCTTTTCTATATATGACTGTTGACAAAACTAGATCTTCCTTCCTATTTTATCCCTGTGTATTTTCATCCCTAAAATTTAGTTTTTTGCTCCTAAATCCTTCATTTCAAATGTCCTAGCCAACCGAGCCTGTAGATCAATGATTTTCTTCATGCTAGGGCCTGCAACTAGCATATCATCTACATACAACAACAAAATAATAAAATTGCCATCATCAAACCTCTTATAGTATGCACAATGGTCAACTTCACTCCTGTTGAAACCTTGGCTCTTCATGAAGGTGTCAAATTTTCTGTACCACATCCTTGGCCCACGTTCCCACGTTTTATTCTTGCGAAGTGCTTCCATTTCCTCCTCCATGGCTTTCCTCCACTTTTCTGCATTTTCAGATTCTCTAGCTTCCTGAAATGAACTAGGCTCACCATCATTAGTTAACAAAGCAAAAGAGGACTGAAAAACAGGAGAATACCTTTCCGGACACTTTTGAGGACGTGTAGATCTTCTAACCCATTGATCTGTTGGTTGTGGCTCTTGGTCTTGTGATTGTTGTGGCTGCTTTACTTGCTGTTCTGTATGCTGATTTTCATTTTCATCTTCGTTCATATCTACTTCAACTGGTACAACATTAGGTGTTTGCTGTACCTCCTTCCTTTGCATGTATTTTTCATTAAAAATGACATCCTAAATAATAATTACCTTGTGGGCAGTAGGACCCCACAGTCTATACCCTTTCATTGTATCTCCATAGCCGAGAAAAACACATTTGCTTGATTTGGGGTCAAGTTTGGACCTTTTTTCTTTAGGTACATGGGCAAATGCATCACAACCAAAGGTACGCAAATGAGAGTAATCAACTGGCTTACCACACCAAACCTCCTCCAAAATCTATCTATCCAACGCAGTTGTAGGTGACCTGTTAATGAGGTAAGCAATTGTATTAACAACCTTTGCCCAAAACCTTTTATCCAACCTAGATGAACTGAGCATGCTTCTTGCACGTTCCATGATTGTGCGATTCATCCGCTCAGCCACACCATTTTGTTGTGGAGTATATGGTACAGTCTTCTGGTGCTTAATTCCTTCCGGTGTACAATATTTATCAAATTCCTTGGAGCAATTTTCACCCCCATTATCTAACCTGAGACATAAAATAGGCTTGCCCAAACTTTTCTCTATTCGTGCTTTGAACTCTCTAAACTTCTCCAAAGCTTCCGACTTATTCTTCAGAAAATAAAACCACACTCTTCTAGAATAATCATCTATAAATGTCAAAAAATATATAGCACCATTTAAGGACCAAGTGGGGATTGGTCCAAATATAACAGAATGTATAAGTTGCAGAAATTCAGAACTCTTACCAGAGCTTGCAGTAAATTGAACCCCCTTTTGTTTACCAAAGATACAGTGCTCACACAAGTATAAATTACAAGACTTATTCCTCGAAAGTATACCTCAGTCATGCATAATTTTCAAACCTTTTTCACTCATATGTCCTAGGCGTTGATGCCATAGCATTACTGCATCCTGAGTATTTCTTGAAGTTGTTGTTGCTGCATGGTTTGTCACCGTATCACCGCACAAACGATATAGGGTTCCATAAGATTTTCCTTTTGCTACTACAAGGGCTCCTTTGGTAATTTTGCAATAATTGTTACCGAAAGTGATAGAATACCCTAGCTTATCCATCATCTTGATTAAGAGCAAATTCTTATGCAAATCAGGAACATGTCGTACAACACATAATATCCTTTCTCTACCATTGCCCAGCCTAATCCTGATGTCCCCTCTTCCACAACTTCTAAAGGATGATCATCACCCAAGTAGACCATCCCACCACTATGTGGTTGATATTTGACAAACCGGTCTTTGTGAGGAGACATGTGGAAAGATGCACCCGAGTCCAAAACCCAGGTATATAGAACAGATCTGCTATTGCTGAAGAAAGCCTCACATGTTTCCGTCTCTCCTGAATCTACCGTAATGGCCTCAGCTGATGGCTGAAATTGCTTTTCACCATTCTTTTCCTTTTTCAGATGCCAACAGTCCTCCTTCGAGTGCCCTGGCTTCCCACAATGCCAGCACTTCCCTTTCAACTTGCGTCCTCTTGACTTATGTTTGGACTTTGATCTACCTTGTTGACTCCTCTCGAAAGATCGACCTCTCACAACTAGGGCTTCATTGGTTGAGGGTTCCAAAGACATTTTTCGCCTCAACTCTTTTGCCAACAAAGCGACTACCACATCATCAAAAGTTAGAGCTCCTGATGATGAATTGTTGATGGTCATCACCAAATGATCCCAAGTGTCCGGGAGGGAACAAAGCAGGGGGATAGCTCTGACCTTATCCTCCATATTCACATTAATTGAGACTAGTTTACTGATTAGGGTGTTAAACTCATTCAGATGACCTGCCACAGATGAACCCTCCATCCTCAGGCTATAAAGCAGTTTTTTTAGAAAAACCTTATTTGTTGTTGATTTTGTCTCATACAGCTTTTCAAGCTTCTTCCAGAGGGTTTCCGTGGTCTTTTCTTCAGCAACATTGAACAAGACAGAGTCTATTAGGTAGAGACGGATTGTAGAAACCGCCTTCCTGTCCAGCGTTGCCCACTCCTCATCTTTGATGCCTGCTTGGTTTACTTGCGACCCCTTCCAAGGCTAGGGCTTGGTCGTTTTGAACTAGCAAATCCTTCACCTTCATCTTCCATAGGGCGAAGTTCCTACCATCAAACTTCTCAATCTCGAACTTGGTTACACCTCCAGTCATTGTTGCAGCTCCCACTCGCACAAAACCCAAAGCTCTGATACCAGATGTTAGAAAACAAATATTACGAGCAAGCAAAACAATAACGCAAAAACAAAACAGTAACACAGATTTTTACGTGGAAACCTTGCAGTGTGCAGGTAAAACCACGGGGCAATGGCAGCTTCGTTATTTTATTGATTTCGGCAAACTTTTACATTCACTAAACTGTTACATGCAAGGGGTCATTCCCCTTTTATAGAAAAACAAAGGAAGAATCCAAAAACTGTTTGTTTCCTCTCCCAAAGGAAGACTCCAAAGACTCTCCGTTTTCTCTCCCAAAGGAAAACTCCAAACCCAAAGGAAGGATCACTATAAACTGCACCACCATGCACCTCTTTGCTGAAGAACATTGGAGATCTGGATATTCACTTCACCTCCTAGCAGAATTAGCATACATAGCAGGACATGTATACATCTAAATTGAAATACATACACAAAATTGCAGCAATCACCTGAACTTTGATATAATGAGGTGAGACACAGATGGAGCAATAATACAATAGGAATGAATTTATGAATGCAATATTCTAACACAGCGTAGACACTACATATTACAATTTCAAGAAGAAAAGAAAATTAAACTAGATAGCATCAGTGGTGGTGTACGCATAATGCCATTATCTTCCCTCTAGTACAAATGTTTGGCATGAAAAAGAAATTGCTGCTATGTCATAATAATCAAATAATGCCTATAGAAGAGAAACAAAGCTTCAAGATGATCTTGAAACTAAATCCACATTCAACAATACATAATGTTTTCTTCTTCTTTTTGCAAAGCGGCTTAGCAGCAGGATTACACCTCAAAGAGCAGATCATCAGACAATGATAGAACCTAATGCCTAAATGAAGATTATGAGTTTTAGTTTAACTTATGTACTCTGAAGAAATATTGTTCAAGGTTTTCCCAGATGTTATTAAGGGGTTTCTCAGGAATGTCTGAAAACATGTTGATACACTGCAAGCAGTGTGTTTCTTGCAAGGATAGCATGTGTTGATACTATTGCTGGACTCTGTTTTTTGTTTTCCTACTATGATACTCTAACAAGAATAGATAAAATTGTTGGAGACACTCTGATTATTTCCTAATTTATGCTCTGAAGAACCCAACAAACTTCCAGCAAGATATTGAAGTCCGAACAGGAACTATATGTAATATATAATTTCTATATTACCTTTATCAAGCAAAGAGTAAATCCTTGATCTTACCATTATGTTTTGACATTTTGAAATAATAAAGAAGTCTGAGATATTTGTTTCTTAATGAGGCTATTAAAGTTTTTAAGAATAACTGTGTTTTACAATTGCTGGCAACATAGCATACTTGCCCTGATGCAACATTGGCTACTTGCAATCTTGTCATTTCATCCTTGGTTCTTGTTTCATAAATCTATTGCTTCCAGTGTGAAATAGAATTGCTACTTTATGGTTATGCCAAAATATTTAACACAGGTGGCCACCTGATGCAGGTCCCTTGCATTTTGGGTGTCAATTTGACAGCTGAAAACCTATCAGAATATCTTGAACAGGTACGTATTATTCTGGGCTTTTAACCAAATAAATGATTACTGTACGAAGATAGTAAATTGGTCTGTTTTTGTCCAAACATGTTATCTACATAACATCATATAAACCTAAATTAGTAAACTGATTCTCATTTGTCCTTAAATTTATTTCATTTTTCAAAACGATTTATCTCAATGGAGTCACCTCATGCTGCTAATATATGTTCTTATTTCATTACTTTTTCATTGTTGCCTTTGTGCTGTTTTATTAAATTTGTGTGGTGTGCCAAGAAAAGTTTGTTTACACCTGATCTGCTAATTAGCAATAATGATTTATTTACTTACAAACACTTTGCGTGCTCAGTACATCAACATATGGTTGTTTACTGTATGTCAAAGAAAACTCTATACAATCGAAATTTATTGTACTCATGCTTGTATGCATCCAACTCAGCTGAAGGTGGCATGTGTGACATCGCCACGTCAGAACTGGCTCCTACAAGCGCCACAACTGCTTAGTAAAAATCATTCCTCCTCAGGAACCAACTGCATGCAAGGAGGATGACCTAGGGGAGGTGCTGCACATAAGGCAAGTTTCTCTGGGCAATGGTGCATAAGGCGCAAGGGCATAAGACCATGCAGAGGCAGGTGGCACAACTAGTCGTGTCCTCAAAACCAGAGGCAATGTAGGTCCTGTAACTAAGGGAGAGATTGTGCAAGCAGTGCAGCAAGAGGAGGAGACTACACAAGCAGCACAACGAGTTGAGGGGATTGCACAAGCAGTGCAACAGGTGGATAAGATTGCACGCGAGTTAGGTGAAGCACAGCAGGAAGTGGTCATGCAGCAGGAAAATGCTGCTCAAGCTCCACATGATGAAGAGACGAAGAGAGATGAGGCGATGCAAGAAATGGTAGATGCTTGACACTGATATTCATAATATCATGGAGATTGCATATGAGATAAGACTCGATGAGCATGAGTAGAATCTAGAACACACGTGCACAAATTGAGAGGGAGACTGAATTGATTGAACCTATTGGTACAGACTACAGATCATGCACGATGAAACTACAGTTGATACAATTTAGATAGATGGACCATTGATTGACATATCAAGGTAAATAATGAACCTGAGGTGAAAGAAGGCCTAAAATGGTTGGAATTTACATGGAAGGAGTAGGTAGACGAAACAACAGGACAGTTTACATCCTCACCCACTTTCTAGCATGAAGGACTAACGCCACAAATGAAAGGGGAGGTGCCACTTTGTATTGACCTGGTTCAAGAGGAACCGGTTCATGGTGAGGTTGGTTCTAGCAGGGAATTAACCCAGAATCAAGATATTGAGCAATAGCCGCTTTGAAGAATTAGGCAAAAGAGCAAGGTTGTCGAAGGAGAATCAGATGAGGACGGGGAGATGGGTACTGAAGAGGAGAATACAGAAGAAGATTTGAACAATGGTCTCAAGATCATACCACGATTGAATATCCAGTATTGAGGCAACTGCCAGTTGACAGGGATATCATTGGTGAGCAGGTTGAAAACTTTTTCAAATAGATGATTGGTGTAATGGCTAAAGTTCATGATGAGTTCACTGTGAGCTCAATAGGACAATGGCAAATGTGGTCCATCAGACTGGCAAGTGAGATTGCCAAATTTTACAACTGGTTCTGTAGTTAAACAAGGATGGTACAACTTTCCAAATTGAGAGAGACACGAGCATGGGAGGTAGAGGATAATGGACAGATACAGTCCCTGCTTGAGTTGCTAGAATTGCCATTAGGGACAAAAGTTGCCATCCTCGTATATATTTGACTGAGGAGCAATCCCAAAGGTATGCTACTCCTCCCACTATGAATAAAGTGTGATTGTAGATGATCTTGAGGTTCCATAACAGCACACCAATTATCTGACATATATGATACAGTGGATGACTTTAGGCATGAAGAACTTTCATAATTTGGTAGGAGAATTCAAACTGTTTGCAGAAAAGGAGGAAGCGTGAACCAAACAACTCGAGAAAGGGTTGCAAATAAAAAAAGGAGGATGCTAAAGCAAAACTGGGATAGGAGGAGTTGGCATAATTGTGCCAGGAATATGAGGAGCGCTTGTCCTAATGTGGGGAGTAGACAGTGACTAAGAACCAGGAAAGTGCAGCATTGCGAGCACATTTGGTAGCATCGCAAGAGCAGTTGGAGTCAGCACAAGAGCTGATTGCTCAGCTTGAGCAAGGAAACTAGAAGAAAACTTAGCAAGTGAAGCATCATGGCATGCAGTGAGCCAGGTATGCTAGGTATGCAAAGCAAATGAAGCATATGGAGTGTGCCAAGGTGGAAACCCTTTATGTAGGAAGTCAGGAAGCATCAATTCTTGATCCCATGTCGGCTTATTTTTTGATGAACCAGCCTGATCCTCAAGGACCTAAGACAGTCGATGAGGACATTGATTGATCTAGAAGCGAGGGCAGATGTAGGAGGAAGTTCTGACGTGGCGCCAACGCACTTCACCACTGAAGCCATGACGTGCACATGCATATAGATGACTTGTACACAATTAGTGTTGTTTGTACATAGTTTTGTAATGTTCAAGATAAATATATGTCGTCACATATGTGTGCTCTGTTAATGTGTTATGTACGAAGTTTAATTTGTTTAAATCTATGATTCCAAGCAGGTAGTTATGCCATTGTGCAACTACTTCTCTCCACTTGAACACTATATATACGGCTCCTATTTCATTGTTTGTAACATCCCATTGTATCATATAGTAATGCATATGTTGTGTTGTGTTGCTCTTCTCATTGTAGAGATTGTATTCAGCAGTGTCTACATTTTGGTAACATAATTTTTCGTGTAATCCTTATTTGCACATACATGGATTGTTCTTGTTCATGTTGCATTGCTGTTGATATTTCTCATACCTTTGTTTGCGTGGAATACCGGACTGCTGTGCTATATAAGCATGCAATATCCCACAACCAAACAATTTCACATGCTGCCACAGCGATGAGCTTGGACTGTGCTTTTGTGGAAGAAAGAGCCACTGTATGTTGTTTCTTGCTAAACATATACCTTGTCAAGGTTTTCCTGTCATTTACAAAGCCTGCCCAGTCAACATACATGTATCCAAGCTGAAAACTATCATTTCTTCCATACCAAATGCCAAAATCTGTTGTAATTTGTACCCTTGAGATATATCAAAATTCAATTTGCTAATTTGTAGCGATCATTCTTTGGTTATAGTTTACAACAAATTTGATATCATTCCTTTTGGCTGGAAAATATATCATGCAACTTACCAATGTTTTAAAAAAGTGACTTATTAGCCTGGTGTCAGTCCTATTTGCAGATAATTTTAAACCAACCTCCATAAGAGTATTTACATGTTTGTAGTGAGACATTTGAAACTTTACCTACAATGTTTTGGCCTATTTCATATGTGACATAAAGGTAAAGGTAAATTTTAAGGCCCCATCTTACTCTACATGCTTGATTGGTATACAAGACCTCTTTGTGCATTATAAGAGAAGACTTCTCTTTAGCCCAATATTATATTGTTCAAATTTTCTCTCTTTAGATTTCAACCATTTGACCAAAATAAATGTCATATTGAGCCTTGCAAATATATGTAAGATTAAGGCCCATAGAAACTCCATTGCCACTCTACAAAAATTCTGCTACTAAACAATAGTGCAAGAGACATATGTTTTTTATTTCAAAAGTAGGAACACAATTGATTTCACTTGTTCAATTTGTTGGTCTTGTTGCCAGTGATGATTATGCCATCTAAATATGACAATGACAATATTACACAAATATAGATAAGAAGGGCTTTTTTTTTATATTTTATATGATGAAGATGAATTTTGACATTCTAGACACGTGGAGTCTGTTTCAATCCAGAAAGCGATTTTACCAATCTGCAGATAAGATGTTCCTTGCAAATGAAATCCTTGTGGTTGATCCATAAATACTTTCTCCTCCAAACTTTTATTGAGGAAAGCATAGTTTTTGGCCAAATTGTGAGGGATGACTAGAACATACATGATTGTTACCATTTTCTCAGTTGAAGCAAATGTCTTTTCTTTTCTATGTCATCTTGTTGAACATAAACCTTCCCTGTCAACCTGCTGTTGTATTTGCCTAAGGACCCATCCTCGTATTTTGATTTATATATCCATTTAAATTTGTTGGTTTATTTCCTAGAGTCAATTCAGCAAGAAACCATGCTTTTTTTTTCAACTAGGCATTTATTTTGCATACATTACCCTTTCTCTGCTCTTGTTTCTGTTTTGCTTCCTCATACAAGTAATCACACATGCAATGTTAGCTGTTAAAGTAAAACTGTAATGCAAAATCATCATTGCAATTCAATGATTCATATACCTTCTTGCTCTATAATCTAGGTAAGAAAAATTTTGAGCATTCTTTTACTCCTCCAATGGTGAAATACTACCATTCAGATCTATATCTCACCTGTGTAACTTGGTGGATATAATCACCAATAACATATTGATAATAAACCTGTAGTGTTTCAACCTTGAAATGAATTCTAGCATCTTATGGGGAAACTTGCAATCGTTTCACATTCATCCAATTGCATTTGCAAACCCTACCCATTACCCTAAACTTTACTTGTGGCAAATAATGTCAATTGGGCATGGAATATCTGTATTAGATTGAATTAAGCTGTAACTTTCATCAATGATAATATCCTTCTAATGACTACCTTATTTGAAGAGATAAAGAGTGATTGCTATATTTAGCAAACATCATTTCCTTGCATAAAGAATCCAACTTATTAGGTCCTAATGTGCAATAATTACATATGAAGTGGACCAAACATTTTGCACACCCTACATTTCACCTTCTGTTTCCTTTTCTCCTAATTTACAAGTGTCAATCCAGCAATGGATATCCATATCAGATTGAAACAAGCTTTCATTTTGATCGACTACAACATTCTACCAATGACCACGATGTTTGTTGAAATATCAACCAACCTATATACCTTATATCAAGCAAACATCATTTCTTTATGTCAAGAATCCAGCTTATCAGGTTTTTAAATATAATGAGCTCCTAGCATCAAGAAGATGGAGACAATGCTCCACAGCATGTTGGAATTTACATCATAAAATGTAGCACAATGTGTTTGTTATTCTGTATTCTAAACAAGAATGTAAAATGCAATAAAGGAAATAACTCAAACAACAATCCCTTCGTATGCAAAGTAGATTACCAAATGAATATGCAATGCATTCAAGGTCAACAAGAATCAAACTACAATTGTTACCATTAAGATGAAGCTCATCACAATGATCACAATCACAATGATGCAATATCATGCAATACTATACGAATGATACCCACAAAGGAAGCAAGGAATGTTTATATACAAAGGGAATAAGTGGGAGATGGTAATTGTCTAACTACTAGCTACCTTGAAGTATACATGCACCCAAAGCAAAAATGTAATCCCTTACTTTGTACCAAGAGGTGTCACGCACCCACATGTGACAACATATGCAAAATCAAATATCAATTATATGCTATATACAAATCAAAATGCTTGTACATGTCATGGACACATACTTGATGACTCATTGCTAAGGTGGTGCTTGAGCTAGTTCCATGTCAGATCTGTCACCTACATCTTCCTTCTCTAAATTAGCTAGCGCCCTTGCCAACTGCATCATTGGAACTGTTGGTTACGAATCTGCCATGAGGAAAGGATTTTGGGTTAATGCGCCCAGATTCGCCCACCAGCATGAAAGGCCGGAAGGAAGAGATGCCTTCCGAGCCAATCTCCGGAGAAGGCCGGCTCCTTTTTGGGGGGGTTTATGTTCAAGCTAAGAGTACAGGAAAGAGATAAATGTACAGAAAGAATATACAAATATACTTGGAGTTGGTGGGGGGGAACTAACAGTACGGCAACCAGCAATCACCAATACTTACTGCATTATAAACACAAAGCATGACTGAGAACTGCAAAATCTAAGTGTACTTCCGATACTTAAGCAGTGTACGCACAGCTACAATGGCTCCCTAACAAACATTCCCTACAAGGAACTAACAGCACGGCAACGCATCAATCACCAGATACGTACACTAACATGAGTAGAAAGCAACCTAGAGATATCAGAGCCAGGTATGTGTGTCGTGTAGAGAATTTAACCGCACAGCTACAATGGCTCCCTAACAGACATTCCCTACAAGGAACTAACAGTACGGCAGCGCATCAATCACCAGATACGGACCAGCAACGTGACACACAACTGATGGAACTGCTACCACATCTATTATATGAAATACAAAAGTGTTTGGTTACGGCACAAACAATGCTAAAGGCGCCTGATCATCAAATGCTGAAATGAATCAACGAGCCATGACACAGGGAAGCGTAAAGCATAAACGTAAAGAAATAAAAGCAGCAGAACAGAACCAGGCATACAAATTATATTTATAAGCAGAAGCACGGTTACATTGGTTCCCTAACAGACATTCCCCTTCCACCCTTTACAATGAAAACGTGGTGGGTTTTTATAGCCCGAGTCCCTCCCGTTACATTAATGGGCACAAGGTCCCAATCAAACATAAGCTGACAAAAGCGGCGAAAGAGCTGCAAATGCTGACCTTTTGTCGGACCGGACTGTACCCGCAGCATGGTCTTCCTGGAAGCTGGACAGCTACGTGGCGGTGTGTTGGGCAGAACTTCATCTCGGCAGGTACGCGGGTAGCTGGAGCAGGTAGAACCTCCAATCGGCTTTAAATGAGGTCACTGGCACAGGTAATGCAGCCCATGCTCGTCCTTTTGCTCGGCACGTCTCGGCTCGAATCCCGAAGTTGGACACTTGTCAGATGATGGATGATGCTGTTTGACACGTGTCAGCCTTGAAAGGCAGTCTGTCCAACTTCGCTTGGGATCAGAGCGTCTCGGGTTGTGCGGGCAGAGCTCAGTGCAGTCGGGAAGGCCTTCATGCCTTAGGTGCGTTTCCGAGTTTGATTCCCTACTGCGCACCTGTCAAGGGCGCACTCCGACTTCGTTGCGAAGTCGGATCGCGCACAGGTGAAAACTGGCGTCTGCCGCCGTACGGACTTTGCTCCAACGATTCGTCATCTTCTCGTCGCCTGCCACCGCCGGTTGCAAGGTGCGCCCAGAAAGAGGGGCGAAGTCAGACTTCGCACCAAATCTGGGCGAAGTGCGCACTTCGCACCAAATTGGGCGAAGTGCGAACTTCGCACCTGGGCGAAGTGCGAACTTCGCACCAACACTTAGCCATTTTTCAGGTAACTTGCTGGAAAGTTAAAAAATCAACTGGGGGACTCCAAGAAAGGGGGGAAGAAGGAGAATGTGGGAAAGAAAAGGAAAGGGAGAGAAGGGGGAAGGAAAATAGAGGAAGAGGGAAAAAGAAGAGCAGCACTGTTACAACATTGAAAACATTGCACCCCGTGCAAAATGTGACAACATTTCTGGCGGCTCGCGGGGTGTCGAGCTCGCCTCGGCGCAAAGAATCCATGCCTTCATCCATTGGGTGCAGAGGAACTTGCCTCCCCTGCCTTTTGCTGCTCTGACTGTCCTCCTTGTGGCAACTGTTCTTCAGATTCATCTTTGTCAGCTGCCTCCTCAGAATCGCCTTCCGAAGGCTCTCCAGCTCTTGCTTCTGCCTCGCAGATGCGAGTGTATGCGGCCTGGGCTTGACGCCAGGCTTCTGCTTCGAATGGCCGGCGGTCAGCAACTTCTTCTAATGCTGCGTGGAAAGCAGCGACCGCGTGCAGGTCGATGGTGAGGTATCTCTTTTCTAGCTCCTGGAAGTAGGAGCTGATCTTGCAATATGTGGACACCATCTGAGTGACCTGACTTTCCTGAATTGGCTCAGTCCAGCTATCAATTTCAGCTGCATCTGCTTCAAAGGACTGCCAATTCCTTTTCACCTGATCTAGGGTGAGAAGCTCGCCATTCTCAACAAAACCTGGGCACCCTAGTTCGGAAAGAGCGCGAAAGGGGGCCATACAGATGTCTCTTTCATGTTCGAATGCATCCAGCATTCGTCTGGCCACTCTCACCTCTTCTAATTTTTTGAAATATTTATGCAAGGTTACCCTTGCATCTGCCCATTCTGCAGCGAATGAGGACACGGGAGAAAATTGGAGGCCATCGCGCTCGCGCTCCTGAAGATTTATCGCCAGGTCCAGCCATTGCTTCGCCTGACGCTCGGCCTCCTCTACCACAGGCTTTCCCTGGGCAGAAACTTCTTGAATTCTGGATGCGAAATCCAGAACTGCCATCGCCTTATAGGTGTGGGGCTTGCATTCCCGCAGCAAACCAGCCCGCATCTCCTTAACTTTCTTCTTTGAAAAGACCGTCGCTTGAGATGTTCTCTCTGCAAGTTGCGACTGCGCCTGCTTCAAAGACTCTTGGAGCTGAGAAATCTGCTCCAAGGCTGCTTGCTTTTCGGTTGCGGCCTGTTGCTGGGAAGCGGCCAGCTGGGCTTTGAGTTCATCTATTTCTTGCCGCGCCGCTTCCAGCTGCTCAGTGGACCTGGATAGGTCCTCTTCAAGCTGTCTTGTCTTGTCTTGCAACCCGAAAAGTTCTTCCTGTTCCTCCAGACTTTTGACAAAGAGATTATCAGCTTTGCGCATGATCGACTGAATCTCGTACTGCTTGTTGATGTCGTCAAAGCTCTTCTCCTTTGTCTGGAGCTCGTAGTCCGCCCTGGTCATTTCCCGGAGAGGCTTCTTCACTTTTGGGATTATCTTCTCTGTAGTAAGCACTCTCCTCTCGAAATTGTACTTGGCGCGCTTTACCGGGGCGGCTATCTCTTCAGGTCTCCTCCGCTTCAGGTTCTGGAGGAAAGAGACAGAATATTCTACAGCTCTCGTTGCCAAGGGCAAGTCGTCTGTATTCTGGAGGTCGTCCATGAAATCTGGTTCCCCCAGCCTAGGGTTCTGCTGAGACGTCTCTCCTGCGGGAATGGGATCAGGAGGAACCGGATGGACACTGGAAGGATCGGCCGCTTCTGGGGGCGACCGGGAAATGGAGATGGGGGCGGCTGATACTGCAAGGGTTTGAAGCGGCTGAGATGGTGGATGTGACGGTGAATGGACGGCTTCAGCACTAGCTTCAAGCGAAGGGTTTGGAGTTTGACTCAGAGATAGAGAAACGTTGGGGTTCTGAGCAAACTGATCAAAAGAATGGGGGCCGCTAGAAGGGCGTGGAGACGGGGAGGAGGATGCGGTCATGACTTGCTCAGATTGAGCGGGAGACGGAGTGGGAGTAGGACTGGATGAGACCAAAGAGACAGGGGCAGCAAACGTACCTGCGGGCTCCGCCTGAGCCGATGCCGGATGGATGTCTGTGCTTCTGATTTCGGCGGCTGGCTTGGGACTGCCCAGAGGAACTGTCTCTGCGGCGGCAGGACGCGGCTGCGGCTCTGGCGATCGGTCAGTCTGCACCTGTCGAGCTAGGGTCGCCTGATCTTCTCCACTCTCTTCCTTTTCTTCTCTTCTGAAACAATGGTCGGATCCGGGGAAGGAGATGAAGCAGGTGCAGCGGGCGCTGATGCTCCCACGGTAAACTTGTACCGGGGTTTGACTTGCAGAAGGTCTGCCGCAACCGGTCTGCTCTCTGGCGGCGCTGGCGTCTTTCGTGCCTGAGGGATTGCCTCGGGCGTTGCTTTGACTAATTCTTTCGCCTTCTCAGGCGCCGCCTTGGAAGCCACGGGCTGCATTGGATCGACCTGGGCGTCTGCTGGGCCCACGCTGGCAGTTGCCGAAGTGTACAACTGTTGGGAGGAAGACCCTCCTTTATAATCCTCAAAGGGACCTCGGGGAACGTAACCTTGATATGCGAACGGCCGCCAGCTGTCATGATGCTGGTCATAGAGAACCGAAAAGTCGTCATCTACGGCCAGGTTTCTTCTGGTGGATTTGTCGTGCTGCGTGCGGCATCTCATCTTCCAGCATTCAGTAATCTTTTCTTTAGACCAGTTAAGGCCTGCTATCTTGGATAGGAACTTTCTGAACCCTGGAGATGAGAACTGGTGGTCCGGGTTTCGCTTGGGGTCATATGTCACCTCCTCGCAGTAAAAATCCTGCCAGGGAGGAGAAGCTTCCATCAATTCAATTTCCCAGTCAAGGTCCACATGGACCACATCGCACTTATCTTCAGTTATATCCGCCCGGGGGCAGAGATGTGCGAACTTTCCCCTTATTCCATATGGGTCATACTTCCAACGCTGCGGCAACAGAACCAGGCCAATCCGGGAAAGCTCTTGCTCTAGGTAGACATGCTGTCCTACCTCAAAAATCTCAACGTTTGCCCAGGAAAGAGGATATTGAAAAATCTGTCCTCTCTTCTTTCCTAGGCCGAACTCCTCTTCAACATAGTCCATCTGCCGGGCAACCTCCATCCCGAACAGATGCTCCGAGCACCAGTAGGGCAGCAAATGGGGTTTGCCCTTGAATCCGTAGATTCTGACCACAATTCCCTGCGTCAGTCTGAAAACGTCCCCGAGCTTCTGATTTAGCAAAGCGCTCGTCATTTCTCTCGGGGGACGGGGGATTTCGCTTTCGCTGAAGACTGACATGACGAATCCCAGAAAGTTGAAGTTGAACTTGTAGTAGGACCCTTTCCGGTATAAGTCATCCGTCCAGTTATAGACGGGCAGTGGCTCTCCCTTCTCGTTGACCTTCTTCAGGTTCGGGATAGGCATCCGGGAGTGCAAATGGTACAAACAAAGCCAGGCTAGAACAGAACTGAACCGAAAGTCGGTGGACTGCTTCTTCTGGATCTTGACTAGGCTGGAGTGGATGGCGTATGCCAGCCAGTCTGCCCAGTCGAAAAAGATGGGGCGCTTTCCACTTCTCTGCGCCGCCGGTTCGTATGATTCTCCACACAGGAGACATTCTGCCAGCGCTAGCTGGTACGGCTGTACCAGCTCATCAGAGTCGCAGCCGAGAATTGATGCCAAAATGGTGTACAAGTACTTGCTCTGAAATCCTGCCAAGGGCATGGGGCCGGTTGGCCACTGTCCAGCTGCAAGCGGGGCGTTCAGCTCTGAATTGAGGAAATCCCTCATCCTTTTTGTTTGCGTGAAACGTCCCGCCTGCTCGCCCAAATTTATCTTTCTGAGAATGGTGCTGGAGTCATACTCCAACCCTGGGGCGAAAGCTGGCTGGACAGTCTCTCTGCGCAGCGTGAACAAGGGTTTACCGCTGGAGCTGCAAATTTGCCGGGTAACTGGTCTGTAGTGTCTGACAATTAGGTCTACCAGTTCCGGGCATTGGTGGACAGGAGGGCACAAGAATCTGAAAAGATTGGATTTGTACGCCGCTCCGAAATGATGAGAGGGCGAAACCTTGTCGGCCCAACTCTCCACATTTGTCCGCAGCTTCGACAAGCTCATAGAAAACGAGCCGTCCTTGTATCCCGCCAAATAATTTACCGGAGGTGGTGGGGCTTGCCCACGCTGTACTTTTTTCGTCCGGGACTTTGACTTTCTCTCTGGCGGGGTTTCACTTCTGAAAACGCCCGGCCGCGGTAAATCCTTTGGTTCGCCACTTTCGCTGGACTGCGCTGACACTGGCATCTTTCCTCTGTCCATCTCTCCGAATCAGCAATAATTACAAGTTCAGGGCGTCTGCAGCAGATTTCGCTGTCACAGGAATAATTTGCACCGTCCGAGGAATAATCTGTGCAGTCTGGAATGTTTGAATGCATCTGACCCCCTTTTCTAGATAAAGACAGCGCCATTAATGCCGCGCAGGAGGGGGTAGGTCGGCTGAGTTAAGGTTCTTGGGTGGCTGCGCAGGAGAATGTTTGGAAAAAGTGTACTCCGGCAGACGTGCCATGTTCTTTTGCTTGCACTTTCGTTGAGGAACGTGCAATCATTAATTCTACTTTGGACACTGCACCATGGCTGACGTCACTGCCACCATCTGGGCACACTGCTCAAGACAGAATCCTTGGTGCGGAAACCCACTTTAGAACGGTTAGAATGTGACTTGGGCCCAGTTTGGAACTTTCCGAATTTTTTATTTAATTTTTTTTTAAACCTTTGCCCAAACTGGCCCAGAAAACGAGGCGCAGTCGGACTTCGCCCGAAGTTGAGCGCGATCCGACTTCGCCGGCGAAGTCGGACTTCGCCCGAATTTCGGGCGAAGTTCGAACTTCGCGCGAAGTGCGCATTGCAACCGTTCCTTCTTCTTTTCTTCGCCGCGCTCAAGGATTGAGCGCAGTCTGGTTTCTTTGCAACCTTCGGACTTCGGCCAACACTTAACATTTTTCTGCTCCCTTAGATTGAACTGGACGAGCTGCGCAGTGCGAATGTTGAGGCGGGTTCGGACTTCGCCCGAAGTTCGGGCGAAGTACGAACTTCGCGCGAAGTTCGCACTTCGCGCGGAAGTTGTGCGCAGTGCGTACTTCGCGCGGAAGCCGGCCGAAGTCGGACTTCGCGCGCGAAGTCAGTCTTCGCTCAAAGCTGAGCGGAGCCTGTCCTTTGTGTGCCTTTGCGGTCTTCCCTTCGTTCGAGCTTCGCACTTTGGCTGGCCCGAAGTCCGACTTCGCTGCGAAGTCGGGCTTCGGCCAACACTTAGCCATTTTTTAGCCTTTTTTCTTTTTCTTTCTTTGCTTTCTCCTTCCTTTGCACAGCCGAACTTCGCCTCTCCTGAGGGGCGACGACAGACTTCGCTGCGAAGTCTGTCTTTCTCTCCCATGCCGTAGTTAAGCTCAAAAAATGAAAAATTAAAATTAAAAGCTGAAAGCTGGAAACTGTACATGCCGGGAAATGGAAATGCATAAGGGAAATTTTTACAAAGAAGGGCCACTCGGGCACCTTCAGCAGCGGTAAAGTTTTAAGTGGAACCCGTTGACAGGGATAGGCAGGAGCTGACCCTCCATATCCCGGAGTACGTAGGCATTGAACTGGTTCACCCGGGCAATCTGATAAGGGCCCTCCCAGAGAGCATCAAACTTCCCGTGATTACCCGGCTTTGCTTTATATGAGTCCCACTTCAGCACCAGGTCCCCGATTTCGAAAACTCGGGCAGTGGTGCCTTTTGCAAACCAGCCTTGAGTGGCTGCAATATGATCAGTGAAGGCCTGGTAAGCAAGTTCTCTGTCTTCTTCCAACTGCAGGAGTTGGCACAATCTGTCGTCCACCGGGTCTCCGCTGCTCCTGTCTTCGTCCAACATCCACAGGGCAGGGATCTCAATGTGTGATGGCATGACAGCCTCTTTGCCATAGACGAGCGCGTAGGGGGACGTTCTGATGGATTTCTTGAACGCAACTCTGTCCGCCCACAGCGCCCGGTTCAGGAGTAAGTGCCAAGTCCGCTTGTTTCTGTCAATGGTCCTCCGGATGATCTTCAGGAGGTTCTTGTTAGTAGACTCGGCAAGGCCATTCCCCTGCGGGTAGTAATTAGAAGACATCTTGTGATAGATGCCAAGTCTGCCGGTGTACTCCGTGAGTACAGCGCCTACAAATCCCGGACCGTTGTCTGTCACAATTGACTCTGGAACCCCGAAGCGGGTAATCAGGCTCTCAATGAACCTAATGACCGTCTCTTGGTCTGCGTTCTTGGTCGGGATTGCCTCTGCCCACCGTGTAAAATAGTCAGTAGCCGTAAGAATAAACTTGTGTCCGGCAGAGGAGTTAGGAGAAATCACCCCAATGAAGTCCAGACCCCATTGCTGGAACGGAGTCTCGGCCTGAATCGGTTGAAGGGGCAGGGGTGCTTTTCTGTTTCGGCCAGCAAACCTCTGGCATTGATCACACTTAGAGCAGACCGCATGAGCGTCTGCAAACAGAGTGGGCCAATAGTACCCAGCTCTTATTATTTTTAAGGCCGTTGGCCTTGAAGAATGGTGACCCCCAGGCATCCCGGAATGAAAATCTCCGAGGACCCTAGGCTGGTCTGATTTTGTGACGCACCGCAACAGGATGCCGTCGATATTTTTGAAGTAAAGCCCCTCGGGGCGAAGAGTGTACTTAAGTGCACCTAGCCGAAATCTCCTTCGTTGTGAGGCGTTTAGGTGATCGGGACATCTTCCGGTGCAGAAGTATCTCACCAGTTCATCTGTCCAATCACTCCCCTCCGATAAGGAGTTGGCTAGGTAGATGCGTGTCGCTGTGTCCTCCCACTTACAGGCGGAGATGCCGGCTGCAGCGCTTCGGGCCAATTCCTGACACAAGGCTCGGCCTCTGATAAGCTTTGTGGGCCGCACTTCAATGTCAAACTCCTGGATCTTGGCAATCCATCCCGCTCTCTTGTGACCCGGTTCTCCTTGTAAGATGAAGCTTCGAACATCCGGGTGAATCACAAAGACAGTGGTCTTGCTCTGGGAGACAAAATGCCTGAACTTCCGAAGGGACTTCATAACAGCATGAACCTGCCGCTCTATAAAATTGTACTTTTCTTCATGCGGCAGAATCACTTGGCTCAGGAACGCTATGGGGCGCTCCTCACCATCGTCTCCCTTCTGAGTTAGGACTGCAGCGTAACTTTCGGGTTCTCCCACTGCATACAGGATGAAGTCCTTGGAGTAGTCCGGGTTTGTCAACACCGGAGCTTGTGCAATTCGGGCCTTGATCTCCTCGAAGGCTTGCTCTCTCTCATCAGTCCATTCGTAATGTGTATCTTTTTTCAGCAGTTCGGCCATAGGCTTGATCACCTGTGCGAAGTCCGGGATGAACTTCCGCACAAAGTTAATCTGACCGAAGAAGGACTGCAGCCCTTTTTTGTCGATGGGGGCTGGCAAGCGAACGAGGGCTTCTGCTCTGTCAGGGTCAATGGCGAGGCCTTCCTCGGAGATGACATGTCCCAGCAACTTTCCTTCCTTTACCGCGAAGACAGACTTCTTCGGGTTTATAGAAATGCCGAATTCTCGACACCTCTCAAATATTTGCCGTAGGTGCGAAACATGATCTCCTCGTTGGTGAGAGAAAACAGTCATGTCATCAAGGTAGATGACAATAATCTTATTGAGCAGCTCTCGGAAGGCCAGGTCCATGGCCCTTTGGAACGTGGCACCAGCATTGGATAAGCCAAACGGCATGCGCTGATAGGCGAACGTCCCCCACTTGGTGGTAAACGCCGTCTTATGCTGGTCTTCGTCTTTGACCCAAATCTGGTTGTAGCCGGAAAATCCATCTAAAAGTGAAAATCTCTGGGCTCCAGCAACGATATGTAGAATCTGGTCGATTTGGGGAAGCGGATAGTGGTCCCTGAGGGAAGCCTGATTCAGGTTTCTGAAGTCGACACAGAGACGAATGTCGCCATTCTTTTTCCTCACGGGCACCAAATTCGCGACCCAGGATGAATGTTTGATGGGGTAGATGATCTTGGCCTCCAAAGATCTTCAAGAGCTCGGTCTTCATCATGGCCTCAATCTTCGGATTCACGGCCCTCTGCTTCTGTCGGAATGGCTTGGCGCCATCCTCTAGCTCAATGGTATGCTGGATGACAGTTCTGTCATACCCCCTCAAATCCTCGTAGCACCAGGCCACGATGTCGGGGAACTCCTGGCACAGTGATCTGATCTGCCCAAGTTCCTCCGACGTGCAGTCTGTTCCGACCTTGATAGTTTTACCAGGTTCAAGTTCCAGGTCAGCATACTGCCTCGGGTCTACTTTGATCCTGTGAGATATTGCTCTGTCATTCTGATCAAAGAGACTTTCTAATGTAATCAGTCCTTTTGGGACATGATTATTCCGTAACTGTATCAACCCCTCATATTGCTCGTCATCAGGGTCTCTACCTTCGATTACACACACTTCGTTAACCAGGAATGTGACGATCTCCTCGTCACAACTGAACACCTGCCAGTGGGTGTCCTTATCAGGCACAGAAGGCCTGTAGATAGTACGAACCGGCTTCGGTTTCTGGACAACGTCTTCAGCCGGAACGTACCTGGCTCCAACAGACGCCAGAATATCAGCGTGCTTGTTTTTCTCACGCGATATTGCTTTGACATTCAACGAGTCGAATGACTCCATCAGGTCCCACACTCGGTTGCGGTACGCTCTAAGATAGTGCTGTTTGGATGCGCACTTCTCCGTAACTTGGTGACACACCAGCTCTGAATCTCCGAAAATCTGCAGGTGTTTGATTCCGAGCCTCTCCGCCTTTCGCAAACCCAAGCATAGGGCTTCGTATTCCGCCGAGTTGTTAGTGCAGCTCCAGGCCAGTCTATAGGTATAGTCTTTCTGGATTCCGGTTGGAGAAACCAGAAGCACCCCTGCACCGGCGCCATTTTTGCATCGCGCGCCGTCAAAGAAAAGCTTCCACAGCTCATCGTGTGCAGGTCCTACTTCCTTCGCAGCTGACATGTCAAGCCTCTCGGGCTGTACAATGGAGTAACAGCCCTGCTCTGTCCCGATTACGGCATTGAAGTCCCGCAACGAGAACTCATCTTCAAGCTGTAGCACTTCGAAGGCTTGCTCAGTCAGCTCCACTGTCACCAGCTCCTCCTCTGACAACTGGACCATGCAGTCCATCTCTCCTCCGGGTATCTTGTCTACTAGGAAGGGGGAAGGCTTCTCATTAAAAATTTTCAGTCTCCTTCCTTTGAAGGGCACTTCCATGTGTGAGTAGTCTAGAGACAGGTACCCGCCCAACTTCGCAGTGAACTCCCGAGAGAGACACATGCCGAAGTAAGGTTCCAAGTCAACAATCACGACCTCTTGGATGACTACGATGTCGAGAGCCTTGTGCAGTCGGATAGGGATGTCCTTTATGACACCAACTGTCTTAACAGGGGTGCCGTCTAATTGCAGCACGCCTTGGCTGCTCCGTGTGTATTCCATCCCGATCTCATCGCAGACGGCCTTCGGCATCACAGTCGAGGAAGCACCAGAATCCACCATGCAGTTGTGAACTATGTGCCCTTGCATCCGTAAAGACAGATAAAAGGGTGGCGGTCTGTTCTTCCCAGTGGCGGAGACTGTCAAAGGTTGAACCAGGACAGCGGGCTGTATCTGCTTGCCGCTCTTCATGTTCTTCAGTGATTCTTGCAGCAGATCCACCTGGCCTGGGAGCAGAAGAGCATCGTACATGCTGATTCTAGCAGGTGTTCTTTTCAACTCGTCTACAATGCTGTAGCCCGAGGTACTAGCTCCTTCTGCTTGTTTTGCCGGCTCATACTTCGTCCGGTACTGCTGGGTGGCCTCAACTCGCTGTCTCTTGGTCAGAGACGGGTACTTCAGCTTCTCCTGGGCTTGTTCTTTGGTTTCAGCTGGAGGCTGAGGTACGGGAGCTTTAGCCGGAGTTGGGGCCTTTGCTGGAGGTTTGGCTGGAACAGCGGCAGCCTTTGCCGGAGAAGGCTTGGCTGGAGATTTATCTTTGGATGCCTTCTCTTGGGCTGTGTAGGGCCACAGCCGCTTGTATGGTGGCAGCCCACCGGGCTGCGGTTTTTCTCTTCTCGCGTAAACTTGCAAAGGCTTGGCCGCATCTGCGGCTTTCTTTTCTTCCTTGGCGGGCGCCACTAGATTTTCTTCTGGGAGGGCAAAGTTGGCTTCGCCGTCCAAGATCATATACAGTTCATCATCCTCTATGGCGCTGCCGGCCAAGGTCTGGATGTAGTGCTGGTGCAAAGTACAGTCTTCCTCCGAATGCGGGTCGTTGCACGTAGTGCACCAGTTGACCTGGTCGGGAGGACCAGGCGGGTCTTCTATAGCAGCATTTCTCGGAGGCGGACGCCTCTGCGGCTGGTGTTCTGGGGCTTTGTCTTTTGTCAGCGCGGGTGGCGCATACGGCCTCCTAGGAGCAAGGTCCATCTGGGCCTGCTTCTTCTTCATAGCGGTCATGTCATTGGACATGGCATGGTATCCTGAGGCCAAAGCCCGCACTTCTTGGAGAATCGTGTTCTGAATGCTGCTGTCAGGGGGCGGCAATTGCACTGGTGGAGGCAATGCGGCTAATGGAGGAGGGTTAGAATAAGATGCGTACTGCGGGGGAGCAGGAAGTGCTGGAAAATGCGGAGCAGGAGGCGGCGGGTGAGGGTAATGCATTTGAGGCGGGCCGTAAGGAGTTACGACCGGCGCTGGATTCCACTGCTGCTGGGGTTGCTGTCCTGATGTGGACGGCGCACCACCAGAAGCAGAAGGATACTGGGATCTGGGGAAGTCGGGATGAATGGGTTCCTGCACCCTGGACGGGAGTCTGCCGATGGAAATAATGTCAGCTTCAGCTTGCTGGGCAGCCTCGTACAGTGCAGGAAACTCGTCAATTCTGGCGATCTTCAGCAGCAGGCATATGTCTGAGTTGAAGGATCTCAGATAGTAGTGAGCAGCCATGCCGGCTGAAGGTCGAAGTTCGCGAGGTACCCGTTTCCAGGATCTCGCAAACCTGATGTTAAAATCAGACACCTCCTCTTGAGGATGTCTCTGGATAGCTTGGAACTGATGCAGTAGAGAAGTAGGGTCAGCAGACTCGTTGCATCCTTTCACGAGCCTTCTGGCAAGCTGGGGCCACCCTGTGATGGATCCCTCCGGCAGCGATCTCCACCAGTAGAGAAGCTTTCCCCTCAGGGAAAGGGCCAGCAGACGGGTCTTCACACTCTCATCGGTAATAGTATGCAATGCGGCCAGGGCAAGGATGTCCTGGATGTGCTCGTACGCCGTCTTACCGTAGCCGTCGTATGTGGGAATAGACTTTAAAGCAGCAGGGGGCACAGCTTGCTGTCCGACCAGGGCCAAGGGCCCCGTAGAGTCCACCGCCGGGAAGAGATCATCGTCATTCGGCTGTTGGGCAGCCATTTCTTCTTCTTCTTCTCCGCCGTCGGTTGTGTACTCAGTGTCGGTACTTTCCGAGGATGCAGGATCTTCTTCCTCCTCGGCCTCTTCTATTTCGTATTCAGCTCCGCCGATTTCAGCTTCGGCTTCTTCTTGGATCTCAGCCTCGGCTTCGTCGACACGAGCTCGCGGGTCAGCCAGCCTGGGAATCTCGCCTCGAGCGTTGATGTCCAGTTCGTAGAACTCAGGCGGGCTTCTCGGATCCCTTGCTTGCCACCTTCTTGTGTGCATGAAGGTGTTGGGACCGGTCTTTCGGACTCAGAGGATTTGTTCGTGCAGAGTCGCCAGGTGTTCAGATTTGGAACAGCAATGAAGCGAACACCGGTGCTTCAATTCTGTCGGGGGTGAGAAACTTCCTTGTCTCACCAAGTGCTCAGAAACCACTGTCAGCGCCAGGTGGAGACTGATCAGAAAATCTCTCTTCAAATGTGGGACCCGTGTCCCACCGGGCGTGCCAGAAACTGTTGGTTACGAATCTGCCATGAGGAAAGGATTTTGGGTTAATGCGCCCAGATTCGCCCACCAGCATGAAAGGCCGGAAGGAAGAGATGCCTTCCGAGCCAATCTCCGGAGAAGGCCGGCTCCTTTTTGGGGGGTTTATGTTCAAGCTAAGAGTACAGGAAAGAAATAAATGTACAGAAAGAATATACAAATATACTTGGAGTTGGTGGGGGGGAACTAACAGTACGGCAACCAGCAATCACCAATACTTACTGCATTATAAACACAAAGCATGACTGAGAACTGCAAAATCTAAGTGTACTTCCGATACTTAAGCAGTGTACGCACAGCTACAATGGCTCCCTAACAGACATTCCCTACAAGGAACTAACAGTACGGCAGCGCATCAATCACCAGATACGTACACTAACATGAGTAGAAAGCAACCTAGAGATATCAGAGCCAGGTATGTGTGTCGTGTAGAGAATTTAACCGCACAGCTACAATGGCTCCCTAACAGACATTCCCTACAAGGAACTAACAGTACGGCAGCGCATCAATCACCAGATACGGACCAGCAACGTAACACACAACTAATGGAACTGCTACCACATCTATTCTATGAAATACAAAAGTGTTTGGTTACGGCACAAACAATGCTAAAGGCGCCTGATCATCAAATGCTGAAATGAATCAACGAGCCATGACACAGGGAAGCGTAAAGCATAAACGTAAAGAAATAAAAGCAGCAGAACAGAACCAGGCATACAAATTATATTTATAAGCAGAAGCACGGTTACATTGGTTCCCTAACAGACATTCCCCTTCCACCCTTTACAATGAATTCATGGTGGGTTTTTATAGCCCGAGTCCCTCCCGTTACATTAATGGGCACAAGGTCCCGATCAAACATAAGCTGACAAAAGCGGCGAAAGAGCTGCAAATGCTGACCTTTTGTCGGACCGGACTGTACCCGCAGCATGGTCTTCCTGGAAGCTGGACAGCTACGTGGCAGTGTGTTGGGCAGAACTTCATCTCGGCAGGTACGCGGGTAGCTGGAGCAGGTAGAACCTCCAATCGGCTTTAAATGAGGTCACTGGCACAGGTAATGCAGCCCATGCTCGTCCTTTTGCTCGGCGCGTCTCGGCTCGAATCCCGAAGTTGGACACTTGTCAGATGATGAATGATGCTGTTTGACACGTGTCAGCCTTGAAAGGCAATCTGTCCAACTTCGCTTGGGATCAGAGCGTCTCGGGTTGTGCGGGCAGAGCTCAGTGCAGTCGGGAAGGCCTTCATGCCTTAGGTGCGTTTCCGAGTTTGATTCCCTACTGCGCACCTGTCAAGGGCGCACTCCGACTTTGTTGCGAAGTCGGACTGCGCACAGGTGAAAACTGGCGTCTGCCACCGTACGGACTTTGCTCCAGCATTCTGTCATCTTCTGTCAGCCTGCCAGCCTGCCAGTTGCAAGGTGCACCCAGAAAGAGGGGCGAAGTCAGACTTCGCACCAAATCGGGCGAAGTGCGCACTTCGCACCAGGCGGGCGCAACTGGGCGAAGTGCGAACTTCGCACCCAGACTGGGCGAAGTGCGAACTTCGCACCAACACTTAGCCATTTTTCAGGTAACTTGCTGGAAAGTTAAAAAATCAAGCTGGGGACTCCAAGAAAGGGGGGAAGAAGGAGAATGTGGGAAAGAAAAGGAAAGGGAGAGAAGGGGGAAGGAAAATAGAGGAAGAGGGAAAAAGAAGAGCAGCACTGTTACAACATTGAAAACATTGCACCCCGTGCAAAATGTGACAACAGGAACATGGGGGGAAGGCTGATCCGTCATAGCTCGTAACTAGCTGAGTTGTTGGCTAGGCTATCTGTGCAGCAAGAAGAGCTTCCAATCATTGAATCTTTTGTAGTGCAATTTGGTCATTATACTACATCTTTTTATTGAAGTCCACATGCTTCACCCATTGTAAACTATGTTGTTGCAACTCTTGATGTTTCTCTTGAGTTTGCTGCTCAAGAGTGGCAATCTATAGGGATCTCTTTTGCATCTCAGCCTCTAGAGTAATGATCCTCTGATCCCTATTAGTTATCTGTTGATTGCACTACAATCTGCTTCTGGTGGTGATGGCATAAGGATTCTGTCAAAATCTTTTGCAAGGTCACCTTTGCTTTGATTCTTTCCCCCAAGAATTATAGCATCTTCTTGAGCTTCTTAGTTCGAGCTCCCTCAACATCCACCAAACCTTGCAATTGTTTTGACAAGTCACTCAATGCTTGGGTGTTGGTGGAGAACAACTGAGTTAGGTACGCTAAATAGTGTACCTTTTTATTGTGGGAGGAGCAGGATATATTTGTGCCTGTGCATTCATCATATAGATACACAGAGAATGATGACATAAAACTAGATCCCAAGTGGTAGCTGTAGCTAGCTGAGCAAAAATTTGGTTTACATGTCCTCCTAGGTCTCCGATGCTTGGCTAGCAATGAACTTATCAAGTTGAATGCATTTAGTGTTACTGTGAGACCATTGATATACATTGGTGGTCTTGCTCACTATACACATTGCTCATACATGCCATTGCTCCAACGAAATAGCTAGGAAATCGTCACGTGCATGGGCTATCATCTTGTGTGTGCATCTACAAGATAGGTGGAGTCTAAAAGGGCTCCCCATCTCTGCAAATTGTTTGAGGGTTATTCAAGGTTCAAGTCCTCATCAAAATCGACCTACTCTAAGAACAATTCCTTATCCAAGTTGATGGACTACTTACTACTTCCATCTTGACAAGCCACCTCAGAATATGTGGCCTCAATATGTGTTTTCTTCTCCATGTGTCTATCATTTGCAACTCCTGTTGCACTCTCTACAACCACATGAATGTTGATGCACCCCTCCATCTACTTAACCCTTGCATGTTCCTTTGTCAATTTAGGACCAAACTCTTTGTCCACCATTACTGCTTCCACTTGCACAATCTATTGTGCAATGTCATCATGTTGACATCCTGTGCAACGTCCATCTATGTAACCATCTCAACTCGTCGAGGACTATGCTAAGTAATCAATTGTGCAAGCTCCTTCTCCTATGTAGTCTCATCCCAAGGAAGAGATGATGGAATAATTCTTATAGCGTGTTGTTGTCACTGCAAAGGTTGCTCCAGATTACTCAATTGCTTATCATCAATATCCCCTTCCTCTTCCTTCTCTTTGGGTGCAAAATTCTCACCCGCTAATGCCACCTATTGTTTTCTCTTCTTTCGACATGGACCACCTACATGCTGCATGGGTGCCATGTCTACCTAGTGGAATATGGTTGGCATGTTGTTTGTGATGGTTGAAGGTTGTCACCAATTTGGCATGCTCACCTGTTGTTTGTATCCAATGTCGAGCATCAATATGATAGTAGGAACCTCATAGTGAAGATTGTCGTGTGCATAACTGAATCTGATCAGATAGATATGCCAAAGAAACAAACTTACGTCCTTTTGGGACTCCCTGCATGTACGATACAAGCCAAGTGGGAATCTCAAAGGCTCACTGTTCTCTTGAAATTGAGACATGATGAGACACATTGCACATTTCAACCCCTTGTTTCACAATAAATGCATCTTCAATCCATGACTACCATGGGCTGAATGTAACTTGCAACGTTTGGTAACCAATGCTAAATTTGCTGCGATTTTTCTTGGGATCGTAAGCAGTTAATATCTCAATAAGGTACTTGAACATATTCTTGTCGAAGTTTGGTACTCGAAGGGTGTAATGCACAAAAGCTTGTCGAAAGGCTTGCTTCAACACATGATCATATCTGTGCTCATTTTACCATTTTTGACAATTAGCGCTAGTGGGTAAGGTCTATTTGATCTTGAAAATTGGAATCTTGTTCACACTCTTTCTTTATCCTTTGTTGACAATGAGGGCACGTCCCTTCGCTACTTTTGCTGATGTAAGCTGTCTTGCTTGTGGCTATGTAGATGTTGAGCCTCTTTGTATCACGTGATGCTTTTGCCCACTATCCAACTGAGTCTTTCAAGACTTTTTGTATCTTTGTATGATTTGACTATCTTGATGGTGTAGGTCCTGGGGACTAGACAAGTTTATTCTCGACCTTGGATGTCTAGACACTGAGTGGTGCCTAACGATTCTGTGTGATATGTTTGTGAATGATGTGGACACTACAAATGTTGCGTATGCAGTTGCGACGTACTTCTCCATGGTGTCAAAGTGCTTCGTGTCCTCTGTTGTGAGGGAACTCTATAACTTTTGGGTTGTGATCTCTCTTAGACATTGCCACCCTTGTGCATGACATTGCTTCCTCAAAAGCTGAACTGTAAACCTATATCGAGTAGGATCCTCTAAGGCCGAGAAGCTGGGGATCAAGCAGCTGCAGATTTTTGGAGATTCCGAGTTAGTTTGCAAACAAATCACCAATAAGTGCGTCTCCAAGCAACACTACCTCAAAGCGTACCACAATAGGGTTTGGGACCTGTTGGAGTCCTTCGAGTCACTAAATGTCCAAGTTATCTTGCGTGAAAAGAACAAGCACGCAGATGTCTTAGCATCAATCGGAGCCAGATACTCCTCGGCTGATGACATGATGCAGAAGCCTAAGGCGGTAAGAACTATTTACAGGCCTTTTGTGCCTGATAGGGAGACCCACTGGCAGGTGTTCGACAGTGACGAGCAAATTGTCAATTTTTTAATTCATGAAACAAGTACAATCGAAGGTAGAAACCCTGATGACGAGGAGTATGAGGGGTTGATACAATTGAAAAATAACCATGTCCCAAAAGGACTAATCACTTTGGAGAGTCTGTTCGACCAGAATGACCGGGCAATCGCCCACAAAATCAAGGTTGATGAAAAGCAATATAGAGAGCTCAAATTAGAGCCTGGAAAGGTCATCAGAGTTGGGGCAGACTGTACCCCTGAAGAGCTAGAGCAAATTCGGGCCTTGTGCTGAGAATACCCAGATTTTGTTGCATGGTCCTATCAGGTTCTGAAGGGGTACGACCGTGAGGTCATACAACACACCATCGAACTGCAAGAGGGGGTCAGATCTTGCAGATAGAAACAAAGGCTGGTTAATCCCAAGATTGAAGTGTTGATGAAGGCAGATCTCCTCAAGATGCTTGAAGCAAAAATCATTTACCTGATAAAGCACTCTTCCTGGGTTTCCAATTTGGTTCCGGTTAGAAAGAAAAACGGAGACATTCGCCTGTGCGTTGATTTTCGAAATCTGAACCAGGCTTCTTTAAAGGATCACTACCCACTCCCTCAGATTGACCAGATCCTCCACGTAGTGGCAGGAGCACAATGCTTCTCCCTCCTGGACGGTTTCTTTGGGTATAACCAGATTTGGGTAAGAGATGAAGATCAGCATAAGACGACGTTCACCACCAAATAGGGGATGTTCGCCTATCAACGTATGCCCTTTGGCCTCTCAAATGTGAGGGCCACTTTCTAGAGAGCCATGGATCTGGCGTTAGGCGAATTATTGAACAGAATTATTGTCATCTATTTGGATGATGTGACTGTGTTTTCACACAAGAGAGAAGAACATGCCTCACACCTACAAGTATTCGAGAGGTGTCGGGAGTTCGACATATCCATAAACCCGAAGAAGTCTGTCTTCGCGGTAAAGGAAGGGAAATTGTTGGGCCATGTTATCTCAGAAAAAGGGCTTGCCGTAGACCCTGACAGAGCAGAGGCCCTCCTCAAACTCCCACTACCGGCGAACAAGAAGGGCCTGCAGTCTTTCTTCGGCCAGATCAACTTTGTGAGGAAGTTCGTGCCTGATTTCGCCCAGGTCGTCAAGCTGATGACCGAACTATTGAAGAAATACGTCGAGTTCAGTTGGACAGAAGAAAGGACGAAGGCGTTTGAAGAAATTAAGGCCCGCATTGCCCAGGCCCCTGTCTTGGTCAAACTTGACTACTCGAAAGACTTCATCCTTTACGCAGTCGGGGAGCCTGAGAGCTATGCTGCAGTCCTAACGCAGAAGGGAGAGGATGGTGAGGAGCGCCCTATCACATTCTTGAGCCAGGTGATCCAACCACATTAAGAGAGATATAACTTTATTGAAAGACAAGTACACGCGGTGATGAGGTCCCTGAAAAAATTTCAACACTTCGTCTCCCAGAGCAAGATGACAGTATATGTTGTTCATCCAGATGTAAGAAATTTTATCATTCAAGGGGAGATGGGCAACAAGAGGGCTGGCTGGGTCACTAAGAGAAGGAGATTCAGGTTCTAGGCCCACAGGTATGTATTGCGCCCAGAGGGGATGTTTTTTAGGAACAATGACGTGGTTCTCCTAAGATGTGTTAGGGGAACCGAAAAAGGAAAAATCCTCGATGAATTCCATTTCGGAATATTGGGGGGCCACTTGGTTGGAAGGCCGACGACCTTAAATATAATCAGAGCGGGCTATTATTGGCCCACAATTTTTGCCGATGCATTCTCAGTTAGCCGAAAGTGCGACAGATGTCATAAGTATGCTGGCCGGAACAAGAACGCTCCATTGCCTCTACACCTAATCCAAGTCGAAGTGTCGTTCCAGCAATGGGGCTTGGACTTTATCGGAGTGATATTGCCAAATTCTTAGGCAGGGCACAAATACATACTGACTGCCACAGATTATTTCATCCGATGGGTTGAGGCAGTCTCGACAAAGCATGCTGATCAGGAGGTAGTCATTGCCTTCTTGGAAAAATTGATTACCCGATTTGGGGTTCCAGACGTGATTGTGACTGATAACGGCCTAGGGTTCATAGGTGCTAGACTCAGAGAGTTAGCTAGTAAGTATGGGATATACTTGAAACCCTCTTCCAACTACTACCCGCATGGGAATGGATTGGCTGAGTCAACTAACAAAAACTTGCTGAAGATCATGAGGACCTTGGAGAGTAACAAGCGGACTTGACATTTGCTCCTCGACCAGGCACTGTGGGTAGACCGTACCTCCATAAAAAAGTCCATCAAGACGTCTCCGTATGCATTGGTGTATAGGAAAGAGGTAGTCTTGAAATGCCAGCACTTTGGATGTTGGATGATGAGAGGGAAGACCTTGACCCCATGGACGCCCGACTGGCCCAGTTGCTGCAACTGGAGGAAGATAGGGAGAAAGCTTATGAAGCTTTCATGAAGCATACAGAGAGCACTAAGAACTGGTTTGAAAAAAGAACCACATCTTGTGTCTTCCAGGTTGGGGACCTAGTGCTGAAGTGGAATGCGTGGAAAGCGAAACCGAGGAATCATGACAAATTTGATGCCTTCTGGGAAGGCCCCTTTCAGATTTCCCGAGTTAACCAGGTGAACTCTTTCATCTTACAGGACATGGAGGGTCGTACTTTGCCCATACCTGTCAATGGCCTTCACCTGAAGGTCTATCATCAGTGAGAAGCATCAGGAAAGTTTCCTGTGTACATAGTTTTATTTTCGCTGTTTTGATTTATGTTTTTCGAATGTAAATATGTTTTCTGCTTTAAAGCAAGGTTTGCGCTCCATAGCCGAGCATTTTTGTGCCTCCGAAGTACGTAGAGCAGATCCAGGTTTTCCGCAGAATGAAGTCCCCAACTAGAGCTCAGATTCGCCCATTTTCCTTGGCGAGTTCTAGCTTGTTCTTTTTCGGGAGCGAAGTTCAACCCCCTCAAACGCAAAAGAAAGAAGCCCTCCTTCGCTCGGATTAAAAGATTCTAACTTTGGGCGTTAAGCAAAGCGAAGAATCGCCTAAGCAGAGGCCGAAGCTCAGGTTCGCTGAAGTTTCGTACCGACGACGAGCTTCGCTTGTCGTAGGGGCGATTAGGAGGTCCCCGCCAATTTTCGAGGAGACAAGTTCCGGCCTGTTCTCGAAGTAAGGCCGTGTTTCGCCTGAGTTTGAGGGCGAGAAAGGCTCCACTTCGGGTGTTTTCACCCTCGAGGCTGCGTTTCGCCCATCCTTGGGGCAAGGATGATATTCGCCCTGAGTTTGAAGGGAAGACAGGGTTCGCCCGAACTTGGAGTGAAGCGCAGAAAGTATGATGAAGTTCGGGCTCCGAAAAGAGGGCGCCAAGGGCTGCATTTCGGGCGCAATTCCCCCCGAAGCTGGGTTTTGCTTGGAATTTTAGCGAAAATACGACGACACCCACTTCAAGGCACATGTTTTAAATAAAGAGGGGCAAATAGCATCCCAAGACAGGTTGATGTGGTAAGAGACCGCAAGGGGATCGTGTTACCAAGGAAGATCGCGCCATGCTAAAGCTTCCAACCTTAAGGAAAGATCACAACTTCGAATGAAGAACAACTGCTTCTACTAACGCCCATTTTCGGGTAGGGTTCCAAGCAAGAACGAAGCTGAGCGAAGCGTGACGACAAGGAATGAACAAAAGTCGCTTGATTTTAGAGCAAAGCCAAGGTTCGGGCGACTTTCCGAGCGAGACCCAGCCTGGGGCGGGAAAAAGCTAAATCCACTAAAGCCTCACCTACCGGAGGCACTTCGCTCCTCTAAGGGGCGAGAGCTGGGGTTCGCTCGTTCTTAGGGCGAGGTCGATTTTCGGGTAGCATTTGGGGCGAACCCAAGGTTTGCCCGAAGTCAGGGATAAACACGAGTGTAAAAGCATGACGTGGTTCGGAAGATGTCGAAGCAAAGCTAAGAATCGCTCTAAATTTGGGCGAAGTGCGGGTTTGTTGAGCCGCAAGAGAGACGGGGTCTGGGCCAAAAGGAAAGTCGACCTCCGAAAATACAAGTGCAAAGGGCCCAAGTTCGGGCTTCTCCATCCCCGAAGGTGGGGTTTGCTCCGATTTTGAGCGAACTCCCTCCCTATACTACGATTTGACACGACGAGCATTGGGGCGGGTGAAACGTGGTGGCGCTGATTTGCATTCCCAAGGCACACGTTGTTAATGAGGTTGGCTACGCGCATCCCAAAGCAGGTCGTTAGGAGAAGAGATCAGAGCCTCGGGATCGAAGATCGAGGGGTTCGCGCTTTCAAGAAAGATTTCACACCATGGAAGCTCCCAACCTTAGGAAAACGACACGACCACCAATGGAGAAAGATCGTTTCCACCCACCTTCAGCTTCGGACATTTACTTCAGGCATGCGCCATTAATGGAGTGGTTCGCACCCAGGGCCATAAAAGGAGCGACGCTCAAGTTCGCCCAGCCATTTGACTCCTTAGAATCCACCCTGCGCTGTGCTAGAGACCATAAACAGAAAAATTCACCAGAAATCAGCAATGCACCCATGTGTCTCCGCAATTCATCATGGGCAGAAAGAGTGTTGAGGAGAGGGCGAAGGCACCCAAAAGCGGAAGTGCAAAAAAACCGGAGGGCGATAAGAAATGTAAAGCAGAGGGTGAAAAGAAAAAGGAAGAAAAGAAAGATAAAGAGAAAAAGTAGAAAGAACAGAAGCAGAGGCCTGAGGAAGCGGGAGAACCAGGGGAGGAATCAGAATCAGAAAAAGAAATAACGCCCCCACCCATCGATAAATTGGCAAAATTCAGGGATGGTGTCTTCTCCCAAAGCATTGAGCAACTGCGGCAAACCATTGATGAGAGGTTGGAAAAGGTTTCTCCCGAGATCCCAAGGACCGCAGCATATTATTCCAACATGTATTGGTTTTTATGCCTACCTGTGCACAATTGCCTAGAGCTGGTGTCTGCTATCATTAAATATTATAATCCGCTAACCAGACAAGTTTGGGATAGAGAAGGGAAGGTTCTTTTCTCACTCTTTTCTGACACCGTCCAAGTCGCCTCTGCTCCTGGGCAGCTGCCGAACACAGATTACACCATCAGAGCAAATAACACTGACGAGTAGACTGCCAGAGACCAGCACAACCCACAGATGCGGCGTTTCATGGAGTCCCAGCTGAGGGACCCACTACCAGCCAACCGGTGGCCAACAATGCCCATGTCTCTGAGGCATTTCAAAAGCCCTGATATCTACTCAATGCTAGCATGGGTGTTCGGGCTCTCCACTGATGCGGTAGTATACCCATACCAGGTCGCCCTTGCAGAATGTATATCTCATGGGGAATTCTACGCCCTCGGCACCATGGGACCGAAGACGAAGCCAGTATTCTTTGACTGGGCGGACTGGGTTACGTCCAGCTTGCATTCCTGGATGATGGACCTGAGACAAGGAAAAGCCCAGTCTGTCAGACCTTGCTCGTTCCTGGCCTGGCTCTTCTTCTATCATATGCACAGTAAATTCAAGTTTATTCCCACCAGATATATCGATGAGAAGGGTAGAGCACTGCCTGTGTATCAGTGGACTAAGGTGTTGTCAAAAAAGGAGTCCTACTACGTTTTCAATTAGACGTTCCTCGACCCTGCCTTGGGACTTATCTATGGCTCATACCCTCGCGTGCCCCGCAAAATGAGAGATGATATGGTGCAACCAGGCTGGGTGACACTTTCCAGCTCACGCAGGGCTTCGTCATTCGAGTCTTTGGGTTCACTGGTAAACCCTTTCTGCT
This sequence comes from Wollemia nobilis, assembly GCA_028583015.1. NCBI lineage: Eukaryota > Viridiplantae > Streptophyta > Pinopsida > Araucariales > Araucariaceae > Wollemia > Wollemia nobilis. The sequence goes on from JAQPPZ010002816.1 coordinate 1,796,924, forward strand.
CCCCTACTACACCAAGGAGTATCTGGTCGCCTTGGAGATCGCACGACAGACTGATTACACAGATCAGGCCTACGACCAAGGGAGGAAATGGGGGCATATCTATGATTTTCCGTTCAAATGGGGCAACATCGAAGTCAATGCCACCGGGCAAAATGAGTTCCTCGCAGCAACGCTCCAAGACTTTGGCCTGATTGAAATCCCCCAACAGTGGAAATACGACCCATTGAACGCATTCAAAGATTTCCTGGGGATGAAAAGCTTCCACGTCTGCCCCCACCCAGAAATCATGGAGCAGCGCAACAATCCGTCGGGGCACGACCTCGAAATGGCACATAGAGAGGATGTGATCTTTCTTGCCATAGCACGATTTTTATCACATGGAGGTAGAGTATGACTCGTCACAGAACCCAACTCATGATCCTAACTCCAAGTGTTTCAGAAAGATGGAAAGCAAATTGAAGGGTTTGGGTTGGAACTCGGAAAAAATTTCGAACTGGTGGATCATGAGGGTCCATACTGGGAAAGAAACATCTGATAAAACCCTCGTGGGTGACAACCAGTTCTCCATGCTCTTTGACGACAATTGTGACACGTGGCGGCCAGTCCTGTTCAGGGACCTCGTGCCTCGAGGCACTCAAAGCCCAGAAAGAGTAGAAGGCCCACTAGAGCAGCAGAAGCAGTCACTCGAGCAAGGCACGGGATGCAGCCATACGGTGGAGGAGGGCAAAACGATTGAGCAGAAAGCGTAGCAGGCAGCCAAGCAACCAACCAAGGAGCATGATAAACCACTAAAGAGGCCAGCTGATGTAGCCCAAGCAACACCTCCTAAGGCAAAGAAGCCTTGAATCATGATAACTCATAAATCTGCTGGCACCCCTTCGGAGAAGTCTGCTAACCCAGGCCCAAGCGCATCGGCCCCTGCCATTGTGCTGCAAAAGGAGGTTATACTACAAAAAGAGGTTGCACCAAAAGTTTTTCTAAAGGAGATCGTCAATTTGGAAGAAGACACTCCGCCTGAGGAAGAAGAGTGGGCGGCCCAGAGCCCCATAACGTAGCTTTTTACCACGTTAGCTCTCATAGAGCATGCAGGTATGCACTCTCTTTTCTCTCTCCCTTCTTCTGAACCTCCGCCTATAGTACTGTCTACTATCGAAACCCTAGTGTTTGGATTGCCCTTAGGCAGCGAACCTGTGGTTACCCTCCCCCTTGTAGTATCCCATCCTTTGATTGAGGAAGTTCAACCCTCTACTTCTCCTTGTCTTGACTAGCAAACATTCGGCCTATATGCTTTCGCCCCCAATGCATTCAAAACCTTCGTGTTCCTCCAATTGGGCGCTGCTAGTCAAAATCCATCTTCGCCCCCCAATCCCTCTTCTGCAACGGAAACCCTAGTTGAAAACCCGCCTCCAAACCCTAAGAGTCCTTCGGCTGCCATCCAGACCTCAGCCCCCCCAATAGTCACGAAGGTCCCCATCTCCACTATCCCCGATATATCTGCAGAACCCCTGCCTCAGCAGGATCTGCTCCTTTTCACACCCATGTTCGGAGGAATGGAGCCCTTGGAGCAGGAGCTGGAAATGATAGAGGAACGCCCTGTAGCAGAGAGCCTAGTCCAGGCGCGACAGAGCTCTTTCAGGTGGATCAAGGACGTTAAGAAGAGAAAAGTGCGAGCCCCTGCTGGAGTTGAAAAACGCGCCATGTTCGACCCCCAGAAGATGGACTTGCATAAGATAAAGGTGGTCTCGAAGGTCCAGAAATCTTTGGAGGAAATGACGCCCGCGGACTACACCTACCAGCGTACAATCAAAGACTTGAAGACAGTTGACGTGGGGGATGAAGTGGGGCCATCCAGGTTAAGGCGAGCACAATCTACTGGCACCACGAGCATATCAAAGAACGATGCTTCGAGGTAGAGAATGAAAACCTGAAACTGGAGGAAAATCTGGCGCGAATGCAGTCCCAGCTGGAAGACGCAAGGAAGGAATCAGAGCAGCTGAGACAGCGAGTGGCAGCTTTGGAGCAGGAAATGAGTGAGCATAAGGATGCTGCCGAGCGCCACCTCAAAGCACGTGAAGAGGCGGAGGACAAGGTAAACAAGTTGGAGGCACAGGTCCAAGAAGTGCAGCAGCAGCTTGAAAAAAGGGAAGTACAGATGGAGGTCTTTACCAGGGACCGAGTAAAGGAGGTTCGCGCCCGATTGTTGAAAAATTTCTGAACGAGAGCCTCCAGATCTTTGTCCATCCTCATGTTTATCTGGGAGGCCCAGCAAGCGTCCGCTCAGGGCAAGCCTGTTGTAGAGGAGGTTGAGCGCGAAACAGAGCGCTGGCTCAATTTGGCCATTAAAGTTGAGACTTACGAACGCATGGACCTCCAGGTGCCACCAATGACCCGGACTGCCCGAGAATGGGCTATTGCACGGTCTACTCTGCATACTTTCTTTGCCAAATTGAAAAAGGTCAGAAAAGCTAGGAGATTGTTAGATACTTTTGAGCAAACGAAGAACATCTGCCTGGCGCATTTCTGAACCCTCACGCGGCTTGACTTCCGCAGTTTTACGGATGATGATGGAAACTGCTTGCCCAGGGATGATCTGAAGCTAGTATGGAGCGCTTTCAAAGAAGACACTTCTGAGATTGATGGTTGGGCAGACCCTATCTTGGAAACGCAGGTGATCCAATTGATATCCAGGTTCTGTCAAATCGATGACTGCCTAGCCGATCTGATCAAGAGAGTTGGCCAGGCTGATATGCACCAGATCGAAAGTTTCAAGCGCCTGGTGAAAGGGCTCCATGATCGTGAGCCATTCCAAGAGGAGGCCTGGGCTCAGGTTAAGGCCACCTACGAGTGCATCTGTGACCGCATCGCCCCTCCGGCACCCAACCAAGAACCTGAAGGAGAGGGAGAAGGTGAAGGCCAGGAGCATAATGAAGAGGAAGCAACAGGAGGAGAAATATTGGAGGAAGAACCCTTAGACACCAGTGGGCAATCAAAATAAGAAATGAAAGATGACTACGAGCCCAAAGGATAAAGGCTTAGGGTCCTTGCATTGAGGCGAGCTCAATACCCCGCGAGCCGCCAGGAATGTTGTCAATTTTGCCACATTTTGACTAAGGGGTAAATTTTTGAACTGTTACTGCAAATGTTTCCTGAAATCGCAGCTTTCTCCGGTGAAAAGTCTCCCCTGGCATCCTCAAGGCACTAAGGCAAACAAGGAAGATCCCAGCTTCGCCCTCTTGGAGGGCCGTATCTCGGTGTCGCTCGCTTTCGGAGCAAATTGGCTAAGGCACAAGCGAGCTCAGGTTCGCTCCAAAAATCAGCGAACTTCAGCTTCGCTTAGGTTTGCAAGCGAAGTACAACTTGGACAGCGCAAAAATAGCAGGAATGGAGTGTCTCGAGTTCGCTCCAGGAGTCACCGAATCTCAGCTTCGCTCCAGTTTTCGAGCGATCTGCAGCCCAAGCGATGAAGAGAATGACTAAGGTTTGAAAGAGCTCAGGTTCACTCCAAGAGGGGAGCAAACCTCAACTTCGCCTAGTTTCTGGGCGAAGCATAGTTTGAATATTCAAAAAGTAGCTAAGGCAAGAGGGCCTCAGGTTCGCTCGAACTACCACCGAAGCCCAACTTCGGGCCCTTCTCCGAGCGAAGTACAGAAGAGCATGAAAACGTTTCCAAATCAGACAGCCCCGAGTTCACTCAGAATTACTAGCGAAGCCCAGATTCGGGCTCCAGTCCGGCGAACTTTGGGTTCAGGTTAACCTGCTCCAAAAATCGCTAAGGCAAGTTTGCCTTAAAATCGCCCGAACTTCTGTCGAATCGTTGGTTTCGGGCCATTTGTCCAGCGAACCTCATCATCGGACTCAATTCGGGCGAACTGCAGTTAGCAAACTCATTCGGACTTAGACGAAGTCCTAGGCCAAGATTCTACTCCCACAACTTCGGCAGGTTTCCCGACTTCCGGCTCTAGTCCCAGTGAAGCTGAGCTTCGGGCTCAAATCAAGCGAACCTCAGCCCCGATTACCGGCGAACTCCAGCAGAAGTGTTTTAGGCGTTAAGACAACAACCAAAGGGGCACCCTAGCAATGAAAGAAGGTAGGCGGGCATTTAAGGCGCATCCATGGCGCACGAGTTCGAGTCTCCTGCCCATCCCATCAGGACGGCCATGTCAGGTCTCGGAAAAGGCTCCAAAGGGCAAGCTGCACCAACCATATTAATGAGACATGCTGTCCCAGCTACCACGCCCGTCCGGCGCCGTTGTAAACACGAGTGAGCTGCAGAGATCGTCCGGAGCCGCTGTAAGCACGAGCGAGCCAAATCCTATGGATACTCTGTCGTCTGACAGGGGTCAAATCTCAACTGCCCCAACAATTTTGGGGGTTAGACATTAATGTAATCAAGGGGATTTTCTTCTATAAAAGGCCACTCAATGTAATGTAATCGGGGGGGAACATCTTGCTAAAGAGCTGTTGTACTTGGATTCTGCTTCAATATTAAGACTCCTGGTTCTGATTCTGGACTCCTTTCCTGTGTATGATGCCTTCTATGGTTATTTCTGTTAATTCTGTTTCTTCATTTGCATACAGTAAATTCTGCAATTTGGATTTAAGTGTGTGATTAAGAACAAAATCTGGAATTGTTGAAGGATACATATCAGGGTGTGTGTTCAGTTTTAGTTTCTGTTATACTCATAATATTGATTGCTGCTGGTTCAAGTAGAAGTTAGTAATTGTGTTGCCTGTTCTTCCCCTTGGAATCATCTACATTTCCCATTTCTTTCAGCAATTTCCCGATTCCTTTCTTGTTCCTTAATCTGAAAACCCAGCGTAGTGTAGTAAAGGAGCCAACCTTCTCTGGAGATTGGCACGGAAGGCATTCCTTCCTTCCGGCCTTTCAATCTGTTGGGCGGGTCTAGGGCGCATAGATAGACCAAACCCTTTCCCAGTGGTAGATTCGTAACCAACAGGTAGTAGTGGGTGCTATGAGTGCTTACAAAGGGAAGTGTCACAATTTTAGAATAATGATGCAAATATGGAGATTGAAAATGCGTTATATGCTCTTCTCTTGGGTAGTGTGGATATCGTTCTCAATGATGAGTTTTTAGGATAATACAACACAATCAAAATGAACTTTAGTAATTTATTCATGATCTTTAATTTGGGGGGTAGAAAACATAGACTTCATGGATTGAAAGTTTGGACAACTCTGTTGTTATCTATCTTACCAAATGAAGAAGGTGATTTGGAAGCATGGCATCTGATCTTGCTAGTTTTGCAACAAAAGTCATACCAAAGCAAGTAAATGAGTATTTACGTTCTAGACACATTGAAGAATATCTATGTGATTGGAAGGATTTTTATGAAAATAATTTTTGTTAACTTAATCTTCTATTAAAGTTTAATTTGCTTTAACTATGCTCTTAGGGAAAAGCACCGTTTCAGTTGAAAGGAGATATTATTAGTTATGAAGGGTTGTGTTCCTTTAGGGTGAGTGTGTGCACATGCATGACCATTGTACTCTTCATCAACTTGTATCATCATTGTTAATATTTATATGTATGTGTGTGTGTGCGTGTGCGTGTGCGCATGTCTCTACACCACTTTGTACCATCTCAATCCCATGTATCCTAGGGACATTTGGAAATCAATCTATAAGTATCATGGGGGTGTCTTGGTATCCCAGATATCTCTTGGCATGGAGATGGCTCTTGGACATCAAGGAAATCCCAAGGCAATTGCCCTTATGCCCAAAAAAATAGGGGACAGGGACTTAGTTCAAGACCAACTTTCGTTGTGAGGTCATTTGTCCATGTGGTTGTTTTGAGAAGCTTGCTTTCTTGATCCTTTAGATTTATTCTCTCATTTGTAATCATGAGAGCTCTTGTTGCTATTAAGTTTTTTTTTTTTTTTTGTTATATAGGATTGAAATGGGCCCCACCCATATTACATCACCACATAGTGGTATTACAACAGCTTGGCTATTATGCATGTATCTCTTGGCAAGATTTGAACTTGGGTTTCCTTCTTGAAAATTGAGGAATTGAACCGGTCGAGCTTAATGCTATATGATTGCTCCTAGTAAGATTTACTTTCACATGTTTTCCCAATTTGTTACCTCTCCTTAATGCTTGTCAAACTATGAGAAGCTTGCAAAATATCTCCCAAAGTTATTTGCTACTTCTCCACTTGCTTTTGAATTATGTAGCCCTAATTTTGGTTTGGAACATCTTATAGCGTCCTTTCAATTTCCTTGTAAGCATCTCAACTAGATGTGATTCCTTCTATTTTCCACACTCCTCTAGTTTGTGTCATGTCTTATGGACACAAGCAAGAAAAGTTTCCTTTCAATCATAGTCAAGAGGATCTAATGACATCAATTCCGCCTTTAAAGAGACGAGCCTTTTTTGATCTGCTCTTGTCAAATAGATTTTATAGCTTGTTTTGGATGTCCTTTCAAAATGTCATTCCTATTGCTTGAGACTATGACTCCTCTTCCTTTTGTCACTCAAAACTACTTTTGTTGTGATCCTTAATAATGAATTACCCTGAAGTTCAATTCTTATGTCTTTTACCCAATTCCAGTAATCATGATTTATGCCTATAAAGCATTGGAACTGTTTGAACTGGTGGAAATGCTTTGATCCTATGCTATATTTATTTTTATTGTGATTAGTAGAAGATGCTCATGTTAAGAGTTATTTAGTTCATAATGGTCATCTAGACTATAGACTTAGGCATATTAATAAAGTCATTTGTTGACTTAGTCTAATTCATTCTTTAGTGTTGTATTAATGACAAAGTATATTTAAGTCATTTTAGGGTTTATGCACTTAGGGTTTATGTCATTCCTTTACTATAAAAGGACATGTGCTCTCTTCATTTCATCATCCAATAAGTATTTTATCTCTTTCAAGTTCTTTTGTGTTCTTGGTTTCTTTGTGTGTTCCATTTTTTTTGTAATATGGTATTATAGCCACAGTGAGGGGAAGTTGAAGAGAATGAAGGCCTAGGGACTGCATAGATCAGTGATAGACGATGTACTGCTTTTCCATAAACATTGAGAAAACAAAAGAGCTTTCGGGCAAAGAAAGATATGTATTTATTTTCAGATTTTTTAAGCCTGGTTTATTTTTTTTGAAAAAAAGAGAAGTGCTAGGTTCATATTTCTGGTTTTAAAAGACGGGTTAATCAGACTAAGCGTTTTCAGCAAAATTAAGCATTTTTCAGCGAGATCTGAAGCAAATCTGAGCGTTTTTGAGCAGATCTGAGGTTTTTTCAGATATGAAGCAGATCTGTGTGTTTTTCAGCAGATTTATCAGTTTTCAAGCAAGATATTTTTTTTGTCTTTGTAATATTCAGTTTGGGAGAGGAAAAACATAGCTTTCTTGATTGTAAGTCTCTATTTCAGTCACAAATTTTATTTTCAGCAACATATATGCTGAATTTGCTGTGTTCTAATGGCTAGTTTGTCTAACATTATGTTGGCTAGTTTGTCTAACATTATGTTAGAGGGTAACTAGAAATTTTCTGAGAACGAATTATAGTACCTGGAAACAATGTATGTTGGTCATTTTTGAGTAGAGGTGTTTGGATCAGCTTTTGTTGGGCAAGGAAACATGACCAACAACAGTTGGAAATGATCAAACCAATTTTGATGAGTGGAATAGAGAAGCTATGATGCTAATAAAGCTTTTAGTGATTGATGAATTGCTTCTCGAAGTGTAGACTAGGGGTGATGCTACAACTATTTGGAAGTGATTGAAGGATTTACATGAAACTTTAGATAATGGTAGAGTTTTTTTTCTTAAAAATATAATGCTTTCAAACAAAATGGATGAAAGTGAGTCTTTACAAGATCATTTGTTGAAGATTAAAGACCTTAGAGAACAGTTGAATGCCATTGGGTAGAAAATGGAAGATGTAGTGGCAAATCTCTCAAGAGTTTACTAGTCTCATTTGACCATTTTATTGAAACCCTATATATTACTTCTACTGATGTTGACCTAAAGTTCGAGGATTTTAGCACCAAGCTCTTGCAGCAAGATGGGTGGAAAAAGCAGTTTGGAAGTAGAAGTGGGAATGAGGGTTCAAAAATGGTTTTTGTCAGCCAACTTCAAGGGCAAACACAAGTTTGCTAAAAAGCATGAGGGCAGCAAGACAGATGACTCAGGTAATCACAAGACTTTTATGTGTCATTATTATGGAAAAGTGGGTCATAAGAAAAAGTTTTACAGGAAGGGCCAAAGAAGCAAGCCAACGTTGCATAACATAATTGGAAGATTTCTTTGCGTTTATGGCACTAGATAAAGCAATCTGAAAACATTTGCTTGGTATATAGATTCGGGTGCATCTCGTCATTTACCAATAGGAGAGATTGGTATATTAGTTATGCTACTAGTGAATCTTTGGTGTTTGGTGGTGGGGAGGAATACAGGGTAGAAGACGAAGGTAATTTGCAAATATTCTTATTAGGTAAAAGGTTGGTATTTCTTAATGTTCACTATGTTCCAAGAATGGATAAGAACCTACTTTCTGCTAGTCACACCCCCCACTTACAGTTGATTTTCAACAATTAAAAATGCTACTGTGTGGATTAGGTTAGTAGGAAGACATTCGCTCTTGATATTGAAGAGCATGGGATTTTTAGGTTGGATAATGAAGGGGTGGCGAAAGAGTATGCTTTGATGGCCAAGAGTGATCAAAATAACAGTGAGCTTTGGCATCAAAGGTATGGGCATTTGAATTTGAGATCTCTTTCTTATTTGGCTAAAGAAAGTTTGGTTGATGGCCTTCCAGATATACAAAATCAGCAAGAAATTTGTGGAGCATGTCAGGCTGGTAAGCAATGGAGGACTCTGTTTGAAGAAGGGCAAGCTTGGAGAGCTAAGGAAGTTCTTTAGTTGATCCATGCTGACATTTGTGGGCCTATGAAGATGGCCTAATTCTCCGGTGCCAAGTATTTTTTGTTGTTTGTAGATGACTTTTCTAGGAAGATGTGGGTGTATTTTTTGAAGTTGAAATTAAATGTGTTTAATGAGTTCAAGAAGTTCAAGGCTTTGGTAGAAAAGCAATCCAGGAAGAGCATTAAAGTTGTCCGATCTAATAATGGCGGAGAATTTTGCTTTAAGGATTTTCTTGATTTCTGTACTGAAGAAGGTATTTAGAAGCAATACACCACACCCTACACTCCACAACAAAATAGAGTGGTAGAGAGGTGAAATCATACCATTATGGAGATGGCTAGGTGTATGTTAGAGAACAAGTTTGTTCCTTACAAGTATTGGGTGGAAGCAATACACACATTAGTGTATCATAGGCTTTGGTAGAAAACCAATCTAGGAAGAGCATTAAAGTCATTCAATCTAATAATGGTGGAGAATTTTGCTCCAAGGATTTTTTTGATTTCTGTTCTTAAGAAGGCATTTAGAGGCAATACACCACACCCTACCCTCCACAACAAAATAGAGTGGTAGAGGTAAAATTGTACCATTATGGAGATGGCTAGGTGTATGTTAGAGAACAAGTTTGTTCCTTACAAGTATTAGGTGGAAGCAGTACACACATTAGTGTATCTTCTCAACCGGTCTCCAACAAAAACAGTACACAAGAAGACTCCATAAGAAGCATGGTTTGGATGAAAATCACAATAAAAATACCCCCTCGGGTAATGTATACGAGGTTTTACCCTCGTACGGCTCGAGCAAGAATTTTTTGGATAAGATCTACATACCCATAAGTTATCTAATATTCCGGTTGCTTCCCTTAATTGATAGGCTATCTCGAGAATGAGAGGTAGGCGGGGAGAAGAGTAAAGGCTAGATGCTTTATCACTTGATTCGATCCGGAAAAACAGTTCTATCCAACCCAGGTGCTTCTCCTCCCTCCATTCGGTTGCAAGAAGAATCGAAGAAGAGGAATGAAGTCATCTCAATGTTTATGGTTGAGTAGTATGTGCATGGGTTCCTAAAGAAAAACGAATCAAACACCAAACTTGATGCAAAACGCCAAAAAATGATGCTCATAGGGTACAGTGACAACCATGAAGCTTATAAGTTGGTTGATGTTAAGACTAACACATGTCTTAGCTGTGATGTGGTAGTTGGGCAAAGCACATGGCTGTTCCAAAAAATGAAAGATCTAAAATCAGATCTGAAAGTTGCTGAAAATGAAGAGGATAAGGTCAGAAAAACAAGTTTAATGGATGGTGCAAGTCAACTTGTGGAAATCACCTCTCGACATGACTCCCATGAATTTTCCAGCAAAGAAGATGCTAGAAATAGTTCAAATCAGTAGGAAACCAGTGCTGTTTTGCAGCCACAGGAGAGATAAAAGATCAAAGTGGTGGTACGACACCTATAATGATGCTCACTAGGATGAGCTACCTGATATGAGCCAGGAAGGTACACCAAAAAGAGATAGGGCATCAGATTTAGGGAATTATAATGATGATGTTCATTGGGATGAGCTGGCTGGTATAAGTTAGGAAGGTAGACCAAAAAAAAGTAAGGCATCTAGTATGACAAATTATGCTTTGATAGGTAACCTTCAAAACTCTTTTGAGCCTCAGAATTATGAAGAAGACAAAGGCAGCCTGGAATGGGAAAAGGCTATGCAAGCCGAATATGAGACTTTGATGAAGAATCAAACATGGGCTCTCATAGAGCTACCTCTAAGGAAGAAACCCATTGGCAGCAAATGGGTCTATAAAGTGAAGTATAAGGCAGATGGGATGCTTGACAAGCATAAAGCAAGGCTGGTTGCAAAGGGCTTTGCTTAGAAGGAAGGGATTGAGTTTGAAGAGACATTTGCTCCTACAAAAATTGGTACAATCCACTTGGTTCTAGCCATGGCAGCAGAGTTTGGTTGGAAACTACATCAAATGGATGTGAAGAGTGCCTTCCGCAATGATGATCTAGAGGAACAAGTATACATGTACCAACTGCAGGGATTTCAGGTTCCAAGGAAGGAACATTTGGTATGCAGATTGAAGAAAGCTCTTTATGGGCTGAAGTAGGCTCCCAGGGCATGGTACATCAAAATTAACAAGTATTTGGGAGAACAAGGATTCAAAAGGTGTCCTGGCCCCACCCTTTACATCAAAAGCGAGAATGGTGATGTGGTGATTCTAGTGATATATGTCGATGACATCATCATTACTGGTAACGAGGCAGGAACAATTGCAAAGGTAAAATCAAGGTTATGTTTAGCTTTTGCCATGACAGATTTAGGCCTCCTACATTGTTGCTTAGGTGGAGAACTTTGGCAAACAGATAATCATATTTTTGTTTCACAAACAAAATATGCCAAAAGTTTGTTAGACAAGTTTAGGATGGTAGATTGTAAAATCTCATCTACACCTATGGAAAAAGGGCTGAAACTTTCAACCTGGACTGATTCAAAGGCAGCCAATGAATCAATCTACATGCAACTAGTGGGCAGCTTGATCTATCTTACTGCCACTAGACCTGACTTGAGCTATGTAGTCAGCTATATCTCCCGAGTTATGCAAGCTCTAAAAACAGAACACTGGACAGCAGCAAAGAGGGTGTTACAGTATGAAAAGGGAACATAGGACTTTGGCATTCTATGGGAAAAGCAAGGAACCTCAGTTGTGTGCCTATTTAGACTTGGATTAGGTAGGATCCATGGATGATAGGAAGTCTACAGCAGGTTATGTGTTCAGTCTTAGCATAGGGGCAGTTTCTTGGATCAGCAAGGAAAAACATGCAGTTTCACTTTCCTCTACAGAAGTAGAATACAAATAAGATAATTCCTTAATGTTCATAGATGGCCAAAGCAGGCCAATGGGACTCATTGAAAAGAGCTGTTACAAATTACAATGCATTGTAGTAACCACAAAGTACTACAAAAATAAGCTAAACTAGAGTAAACTACTCTAAAGTGGAACAATTGTATGACATAAATTTACAGCCTGGAGGGTTACCCAAAATAGATAAACCAAAACATGCTAAAAGAAATGATTAAGAGAGGTATGGAACTTGAGGTACAACAGAGATAGAAAGGAGCTCCAGTGGATCTAAGTGCAAATATTAATCTGTAGTGGGATGTAAAGTAGAAACACAGTCATCGTTGTCACCAACTATTCTAAAAGGCCCAACACAGGATCTAATGATGCTCCTAGGAGAATAGCCAGGACTAAGAGGGCCTAGTTGGATAATCCTAGGAGGACATGGAGTTTGATCCCTCAAGACTCTTCTAGCATCCATGGTTATGGAACCAATAGAAGAGGACAAGAAACTAGTAAGTTGCACTTGTCTACAACTCCTCGGTATGTGAGGGGTGGTTGAAACTCGATGCCGAGAACTCCAGTTGTCCTTTTGTAAACAAAAAGAAAGAACTGAAGCTCTAGTAACCACTCTTATATGCAAACAAGGGCACACAAATCTATCATTAATATTTTGGATAGTCGTAGCTTCCAATGACAGCTTATTACTCTCAACTATAGAGATAGGGTGAAAAAATGAGGTGATTAGTCCAGTAGTAGTTTGTCTTCCCTGTAATAACCGACGTTGAAGAGTCATAGCTTCCCTAAGGTAAAGAGCCAAGCATCGTTAGTCAGGATAATTGAAAAAGTGGTAAGTGATCCACCTGAGGCTCTATACAAGCAATACTACCTCTCTTGAATTTACAATAAAGAGGACACCTGAAGATAAAATGTTCTTTAGTCTCCACCTCCCAAATAGAGCAAAGATGACATACCCTATCCTCTCAAGGAATATGGTTGTCCATCTCCACCCGCAACTGATGTGAGCATTCTTTGAGTTGACCAAGAGGAATCCTAAGGCTGTGTATCCAATATCGCTTGACACAATTAGGATGAGTAATAATGCCATTCTTAATCCTCATGAAATGCTTACCGTAGAAGGCCAACTTAGGACTAAAAGGTTGAGATGGAGCGACCCAAGTGATCTGAATATATTGTCGATAAACATCATCTTTGACTGCTTGATTAATTACCCTCTTATTAGGAAGAAGGTGGGTGAAGTAGTTTGGCTTAGAAGAATGCTTGCGGATTTGCAAGTCCATCAGGATGAGCACATGGTACTTTTTTGTGATAACGAGGGAGTTCTCAAGCTGGTAATGAACCCCATATTCCATGAGCGGAAGAAACGTATTGATGTGCATTGTCATTTCATTCTACAACTTGTAGAAGATGGAGAAGTTGAGCTGAAATATTGGCCAACTTAGGACCAGACTGCAGAAATTTTCACCAAGTCTCTTGGCCTAGATAAATTTATAAAATTTAGAGACAAACTTGGTTTACTTTCTAGAATGACCATTAAGGGAGGATGTTAGAGGTATTTAGTTCATAATGGTCATCTAGACTATAGGCTTCAGCATATTAATAAAGTCACTTCTTGACTTAGTGTAATTCATGCTTTAGTGTTGTATTAATGACTTAAAGTATATTTTAGTCATTTTAGGGTTTACGCATCTAGGATTTATATCATTTCTTTACTATAAAAGGATATGTTGAATGTTCTCTTCATTTTATCATCCAATAAGTATTTTCTCTCTTTCAAGTTCTTTTGTGTTCTTGGTTTCTTTGTGTGTTTGTTTTTTTTTTTTTTGTAATAGCTCAATTTGGCATCCTTAAGTCCTGGCTTTCCTAAGTCAGGCTTTCCTCGGATTGGATGCTTCAGTGGTGGCTAGCCCAAGCATCCCTTCAATCTTGCATTTCCCTAGGTCAGGGCCTTTCAAATCTTGGTCGCTAGAGTCTCATCTGAATATAGATCAAAAGTGTAGTCCAAAGGAAGGGAGGCACCAGATCATAGAATCACAAAGTATGAACATATAAGGGTTATCAAGAGAGACTGATCAATGCTGATAACTCAAATTTTACAGATCAAAAAGAGTGCAAAAGCTTGATTACAGGGATGGGTACATACTAGCATATTTATTCACCCTAGATCGTGAGATTCAAGGATCCCAAGAATACCACAAATCAATTATCTATTGGGCTGCCATATGATGACAGGGATCAACGTGATGATCCACAAGACAAACCCTTAAGAGCCCTGAAATTTGGGTTTACCATTAAAACATATTCTAACATCTTTAAATACTTACAGTCCAAGTGTTCGCCATTAAACAAACTTGTAAGGTAGTTGAAAAACACTCATAATGTTGGATTTTGTTTCAAGCTATCTGCTTGAGGCAAAATCATGCAGTCAGACTTACAAGTGACTTGGCAAGCTGAATTTCAATTTGCCATTTGGTAAATAGTTGTAAAGTTTCAAACACAATAAATAAACATTATGAATTTCCCAAGAAATTAGGATTTTCCTGTTCCACTAGACATCGTCAAATAAAAAATGTGGTCATATAAAAACGAATACCCAAAAGGTATAACAGACTAAAATAGACATCACTTTGAAATTGTTTGTAATACAAAAGCACCAAAACTTAAATGTTTTCTAGTTTCTTTTAACTCCATGGAACATGAGCCATGTCATGAAACAAAATCAACCAAAACAAGAGGCACTACTACATTCGTATGCTAGAGGGCAACTCTTAAGCTGATAAATGGCAATGCTCTGTCACTTCCAAATGTTTTACAGGGTTTGCATGAAATTTTTGTCAATGTCTAGCTAACAGAGGCCTCATTTCTAAATGTTGAATCCTTCATCCTGAGGATCCAATTTTATTTGCAATCAACCAAAGAACCTTTTTTTCTGTTTTTTTAAATATCAAAATAAGAGTCATGTTATAAAACAAAATCCATATGAACCCTTTTATGATAACTCAATAAAACTAGTGAATTTTCATTTTGCAACACCAAAAGTTCAACATCTATCTTATTTGACTTAGTTATGTAGCTGAGTTACGAGTCAACTAGTTTTGTTAGGTCTGGAAAGGCATTGTAACTCTGCTGTTAGCAAATTGTTGATGAAGCTCCCAGACCATTCAAATTGAGCTATTGTTTATTTTCATCTTTTCCTATTCCTAATAATTTCATCTTGTTAGCCCTAAATCATTGTCCCAATAGTATCAAAAAGGTAATTCATTAGGTCAAATCTTATCAAGGCCTGAAATAAGATAATGCACCCTGTTACTTTTTAGAAACTATATCATCTGACTGATACATTAAACTGTGAGCCAATTGGTTTGCATCTTCATGTTAGCGTTGCATGTCCTTATTTATATTCTTTTCTAGCTTGTTCAAACAGATGGATCTTCAGCTGCTCCTCCAGCTGTTCTTCGCATTCTTAGCTTGAAGGCTTGTAGAGGTACTAAAATCACTATGTTGTCATTATCTATTTCACTAAGCTTTTTATTTATGTTGTTTCTAATAGTGGTTTCTTGAACAGGGGCAATAATGTTTGGAGATACACTATTGCAATCAGAATGTGCATTACTCATAGATGAGCTAAAGAAAACATCTCTTTGTTTCCAGGTATGCAGAAACAGAGAATTCTGTTTATACTTGACCTCCTAACATCCTTGATTTAGGTTCTTATAGTCCATTTTTATTGAATAGACTCAGTATCCATTAATTGTCAAAAATATTTTTTTTCATCAGTGTGCTCATGGTCGTCCTACAGTAGTTCCCCTAGTCAATCTTGAGGCTTTACACAAGCAACTGACAGAATTTGACAAGGCAAGGCAAAGTTTTGAGTTAGACAAGTCAAAGTATATAAGTGGCAATGCTTCCCAGCATCCAAACGAGTGGTGGCATGGACTTCGAAAGCATAGAGCAAGCCTTGAACGGGCCAAGAGTCGTCTAAACTAAATCAACAGAATGTAATTTAAAGGATGCTATCTTCTGATTAAATCTTATTGGTCATCGATTTTTTTTTCTTCTGTACTATAGTTTTCATGCCAACAAAAGCTACTTGATATAATGGAATATTCTTTGATATTGATGTTTCATTGATTATTGGGATGAAGCTTCTGCATGTATATTATTTGAATGTAATGGAAGATCCCTACATGATGGAGAGAGACGTAATGACATTTACAAGAAGATTCTGTGAGTTTATAGGACAACTTTTAGTTGTAGTTATTTAGATCCTTCATTTGAGAAGCTATGCTCTCATTTTTTAAAAAGGCATGGTTGCTGCCAATGTATCATACATTTCTTTTATTCATTTACAAAATGTGATTATCATTATTTTATGAATATGTGATTGCTGGGAATACCTTGGCAAATAAGTAATTCTATATCAAATATCATGTTTTTGTTGAACCAAGAATTATATATTTCTTTTATGAACACAGATCTACTAGAAGCGATTGAATAAGTAATTGACTGCATATTGAAAATGAAGCCTATTTGTACATCAGTGAATTTAGAATGCCAGACTTACTTTCACACCTTCAAAATAGCTACCACCACTGTGAATTTTTTCAAAATAAAGTTGAAGGTATTACCATTAGCAAACACATTTTCTTCTAAAATTTGAAAATATTTTCTTGCCAATTTTACCACTACCACCTTATAATACCTTGTTGATGAGCAATGCCCTGCACATTCGTTTAAACTACAACATTGGTTTGTTAAACTTCTAAGTTCGAACTCCCTGGCTGTCGGTTTGTTGATTTATTCTGACCGTCAGAAATCTACAAGATTAAAACATTGTTCGTTGGTATTACAAATTCACACCAATGTCCAAATCATACATTTAACATCCACGCTGGCAACGTATTCCATATTTATTGCAGTTGAGTTGGTTGAATGAAATAAAATTTAATAGAGTAGTAATTATATTTCCAGTATAAAAGTTATGAAATATAAGAAAGATACATTGGAAAATGTGCAATTAAGTTTCAATAAACTGTTCGATCAATAAATATAATATGCGTCATGCAAATTTCAATATATGACAACATATGTTAGTGTTATATGAGTCTCTTTTAAGAAACAATGTATAATTTTCCACAAGCAAAAATGTATAAATTGGTCTAGAAAATTCTTTCGGTGAACATTTGACTATCTAATATGTTCTTTCTTAAGGGTAAGAATTATTTATTATTATAATACCTTTAACAGTAAACATGTGAGAGAATGCATGATGGAAGGAATTATTATGCTATAGCTATGACATTAAACAAGTAATCAATAATTTTAACAGTTTAGATTCTTATAAATGGTGAGATAGTTTTAAAATATGTAAAGATGCTTACATAAAATAAAAGAAATGGATATAAACATATAAAATTTTCATGACTTGCTAGCACAAAGGAACCAAAAAATATTATCGAGCACATACCTTTGTTTATCTAAAATCTGTTATTTATATAAATAATGAATGTTATTGCATTACAAAATAAATATAATAAATGTCATAGAGGATGAGATAGATTGGTTAAAAGAATTCATCTCAAGTATAGAGATATAAGGTCAAAAACCTTTAAATGGTTAAATTTTAGCATCCAAGTTTTGATGCAGCATACCTTAACAAACATAACCACATAAAAATTGTAGGTAAATTTAACAAAGACTGTAATCCACAGTTGTGACAAATTCTATATATATATATATATATATAATTTCATTAATCTTCATATATATATATATATATATATATATATATATATATATATATAATTTCATTAATCTTCAAATAAAATTATAATACATGATGTGAATATACATCTAAATGCATTTCATAATGCTAGTGTGAGAAGGAACATATACAGGTAATTATTTTTTAATTCAGATTTTTTAGGTATAAGATTATCTCTGATTTATTTTTACAATTCTTAAAGTTTTTGAGTCTGAACTGTCATATTTGTTATATAAAGACTTGACCTTATACTTGTTAAATATTAGAGTCTCTGATTATATTTTTTAATGACTGATTATGTATTTTTAAATTGGTTGTATGGAATATAAAAGAATCCCACCTATATTGCATCATACCGCTATACTAGTATTATAACAACTTGAAAACTATGCATGTATCTCACTTGACAAGATTAGAACTTGGATCTCCTTGAAAGATGAGGAATTTAACCGATTGAGATAATGTCATTTGATATTAAAATTTTAAGGTTCGTCTAGAGGATTGGAACCTTGTCTACTATGTGTAGCTCCTCACTCCCTATTGTTGCCCCAAACCTTATGGATATTATGACTATGATTATTGTATCAAAATAAAATTTTCAACTAATGTATTTTTTTAAGCTCATAAATGTTAGAAATGTTATATTAAATTCCATATATTAAAAGTGTTTATATATAAGAAACATACTATTATGTTGGATGGGTTTATCATATTCAAGATGATGCTTTTGTGACAAATGAATTGTTACTTGAAATTCCATCAATGAAAGTACTTCAAGTATAAGAAATTTAGTATTAAGTTCCTTATTTGTAATTTTTTAATAACAATATAATATTTATATTTTTTGTATTTTGCATAAATAAAAAAATTAAATAATATTTTAGATACCATCTATTAAAGTATCTTGTATAAAAAAACTTAGCAATGTGCTAAGTGTATCTTTTTAAGGATATAATACTTGATTTCTTTATTGACTTGAAGATATAACACTCAATCGAGAACCGACCATATTTTGATTGTCCAAATTGGAATATGAGGATTTGGAGAAAATGAAAGTCCATTCTCCCAAATATTTTCCTTGGGAGAAAACTTTATCATCTTAGGCCCTTCATAAGGCCTCAATATTTCATTGGTTAGAAATCCAAATCAAGATTCTTATGCTGATAGTTTGCAAAGAAAAGGATAACATAGATCTTGTAGGTACGTTTTACGTGAAATTTGGGAGGTAGAAACGTTAAATTATTCATTTTTCTGTTGTCTTTTTGCTCCCATCATTTGGGTTTGCTTTTTGAGAAAAATGAGAATATACTTGGTTGCTCCGCCAACATTGAAGAGTTGATGAAATATTGAATTAATTTAAAAGCTAAAGCATTAAACATTCTATGGTGTTTTTTTCTACTTTTGTTTGTTTGAAAATATTGCTTGAAAGAAATAATAGAGTTATCAAAAAGAAATCTTGAAATCATATCCAAGTTTGGATTTATATTGATATATCTCATAGAGTGTTTGTACGCATGATGCTTATCATGGGATGTCTTAGGTGTGGAAAAATATGTGCTAGTATCTTGGTTATTAGTTTGAATATAAATGTGAAGGTGATTTCAAGATAGCATTAATCTTCACGTGAGGCCATAATCAACTTTGTATTGTGATTATTATATTTTGGCCAATGGGTCGATGTGCACCTTGCAAGATGGTATTTGTTGTATAATTATGAAATGAAATAAAATGTTTTTTTATTTCTTCTGTTGAAGACTCAATGTCATTTATGAGATGGAAAAGAAAAAGAAAAAGAAATTACAAAAATAAGTTTTTTCTTTTCTTAGAGCTCATTTGCAGTTCACTCATGCACAAAAATAATCCCTAATATCTTATTTGTGTTCATTATGTGATGTTTAACAACATCCTTAAGATATCCACCCACTCTTGTAGATAATAAACTAAATAACTTGCATGAACTTCTCAAGTCATCATATTGCAATAGTGTTTTATTCTTGGATTTTGTTATGCATCACTATGTAACATCACATGTTTCTCAACCTCAACTTCTTGTATGTAAACATAGGCATTTTTCTCTATCAATACTTTTCATCTTCCCATTTCAATTGCAAGATGATTTGAACTAAGTCTAAACTGGTTGATAATATTGTTGGAAATTTTGAGTACATTGGTTGTCATTGATGTCAAAGACAATATTTGTTCACAATGCATTCTTCATGGTTATGTGAGCAAGAAAAATACAAGGCATTCTTCATGGTGGTTTTTGCAAATTAAATGGAAAGGTTTAATTATGTTTCCATGGTGATATCTGCAAATAAAAAGAAAAGTTTATTTAAGTTCTCCATGATGGCAATGACAAAAAGACAAGACCTAATGAAATGGCCCAAAGTGAAAAGGTTAAATTATAATATATTTAAATCTCTCAAGATTTAAAATATTATAATAAAAAGGTTTATGAAATGGCCCAAAGTGAAAAGGTTAAATTATAATATATTTAAATCTTTCAAGATTTAAAATATTATAATAAAAATGTTTATAAAATGGCCCGAAGGGAAAATATTAAATTATAATATATTTAAATCTTTTCAAGATTTAAAATATTATAATAAAAGGTTTTTAAACAAAGGAGCAAAAAAAATCTATATACAACTCCCTCCATGTGCTGACGTCCAAAGTTTAAGAGGGCAGCATAGTATTTAAGAAGGAAATTAAAAACCTTTGAAAAGTTTATTAAGCATGCGACGAAGGTGAAAGACACTCGATCGATTCGTGAGAACTGTGTATGATACTCAATGCGGAGGCAGTGAGAAGGAGCAATCATGAGAGCAGCGCACGATATCCAATGCAGGGGTAGCAAGGATGACGCACGTGCTTTGTAGATAGACGAACAACACACAAATTTCAAGGGAGAGCAAACGCAGTTTAGTTTCCATCCGAGCGGGTAGCTTAGGTGGCATGTGGACCCTGCGCAAGGAATAGCACGGTGGAGGTCTCGAGATCGAGACGCGACGATGATGGATTTGCTTGGTTTTTGTTGATTAGAGGAGCGACGCAGGTTTACAGGAAACAAAGTGCACATTGGTTATTGTGTGGGCAGTTAGCCCACGCGGTGCTCTAGCATGCATTAGAGCGTGGGCTCCGTAAGGTCATGCGTTCGAATCCCCGCGGTAGCAATTGGTAAGGGCAATATTATTTTTGTTATAAATTTTGCTTGGTGCTTAGGGAGTCATAAGGGCATGAGTTTAAATAAATTTGTTATAAGGGTTAAGTGAAATAAAAGTGTTCTCTTGCTATTAGGGAGTTATAAGGGTTGAGTTATTAAAATTTTGTTTTTATAATTAGGGAGTCATAAGGTTGTGAAGTAATAAAGTTTTGTGTGTAAGGATTTATTTTAAGAGTCTTTATTTTGCAAACATAAATTACAAAGAGTGTCTTATATATATTTTATTTTTGCAAAAAGCATAAAGAAAAACAAAAGGGATATGTTTTGCATGAAAGAATAGGAGTAATAAGGTGTTATAGTGGTTTGATATTTTATTGTAACTTTTGTGTGATGAAAGTGGGTTTGAAGGTCTTTGATAATTATTAATGTCCTATTTTTTAGAACAAGAGAAGAGTTATTGAACATCAATTTCAGATTTCATTGAACATATCTTTTTGAGAAGGAAGTTCATGTGGATGGTTTGAGAAAGTATTTTGCTATCTAACCCTTGTAGTGGTAATAAGGAGGATAAGTTGTTTGTAAGACAAGTTTTGAGGACATATCTTCATCAAAGCAAAATAAGAGGTATGGGCATATTATTCCTTGTTTAAGATGTTTCGTTGAGCAAATGTTTTCGAAACATAAGGTGGAGACAAAAGGGTTGTTTGGTAAGCATTGTTGAAAATATTAGAGTTAGAGTTTGAGAACAAGTATGCTTCCATTATTGAAGTTGATGTTTAAGAGCAAATTTGCAAGAGAGATAGAACAAATTTGTGAAGCAAAATATACATTGTTTTGATTTGGTTTGAAAGGGATTTTGCAAGAGATACAGATTGGACTAGTTGAATGCAAGATTTGTGAATGTGAAAAACATATTGGGATTTTGATAGTGCATATCATTCTCTATATGTTCTAGAGGCTAAACGAATTCTAGGTAGAATATGTTTGAATTGCCTAGTTGAAAAAAGTATTTCTGAAATAGATTTAAGCATTTGTTTGTATGCAATATTTAGAAATATTTGAGCAAATACAACGAGCAACATTGAGGCAGATTTGAGCAACTCTTTTGAGAAGGCTTGAAGGTAAATTTGAGGAAGTTTTTGAGAAGACTTGAAGGCAGATTTGAGCAAGTCTTGTGAGAAGACTTGAAACAACATTGAGATAGATTTGGATAGAGTTGAGGCAAATTTGTGCTAGCCTTGTAACAAGGTATGGTGCAGATTTGAGATAGAGTTGAGAGCAGGTTTGATTGTTGTTTTGATCAATATTTATGTTAAGGCTTGGGGTAGATTTGAGATAGAGTTGAGAGAAGGTTTGGTTGTTGATTTGATCAAGATTTGTGTTAAGGCTTGGGGCAGATTTGAGACAAAATTGAGAGCAGGTTTGGTTGCTGATTTGATAAAGCTTTGTGTTAAGGCTTGGGGAAGATTGAAAAGAATTGAACCAGAGTAGAGGGGATAAAGTTATTCTATGGAGAGAGATCCACAAACCAAAGTAGAGGGGATAGATTTCTCCTGTAGAGAGATCCACGAACTAGAGCAGATGAGATATAGTTCTCCTGCGGAGAGAGATCCACGAACCAAAGCAGAAGGAATAGAGTTCTCGTGTAGAGAGAGATCCATGAACCAGAGCAGAGGGGATAGAGTTATCCTATGGATAGAGATCCACAAACTAGAGTAGAGGGGATAGAGTTCTCCTGTGGAGAGAGATCCATGAACCTAGAGTAGAGGGGATAGAATTATTCTATGGAGAGATATCCATGAACCAGAGCATAGGGGATAGAGTTCTCTTGTGGAGAGAGATCCACGAACCAGAGAAGAGGGGATAGAGTTCTCTCGTTGAGAGAGATCCACAAACCAGAGCAGAGGGGATAGAGGTCTCCTGTGGAGAGAGATCCACGAACCAGAGTAGAGAAGATAGAGTTCTCCTATGGAGAGAGATCCATAAACCAGAGCAAAAGGGAAAGAGTTCTCCTATGGAGAGAGATCCACAAACTAGAGAAAAGGGGATAGAGTTCTCCTATGGAGAGATATCCACAAATCAAAATATTGGGGATTGAGATCTCCTTTAGACAGAGGTCCATAAACATTGTAATAGAGAATTGATTCCTAAGAGATTTGTTGAGAAAATTTAAAAGAAATATTTTCTCTATGGATGTAACCCACATTGGATGAACCACGTTAAATCTGTGTCTCTCATGTGTGTGATAATTTGTGCATTGTTTATTTTATTGCATTGATATTATTGTTGTTATCATTTGGAAAAAAAGTAAAAGTTGATCTTATACTATTCACCCCCCCTCTTAGTATAAGCTTGTGTTCATCAAATATATCTTTTTTGCATTGAGATATCTCTTGCATGTGATTTTTTTCTTTGCAGGTGATCATTGGATTGATCTCATATTTTCAAAATCTCATTTTTTAACTATGACATTACCAAAAATAACTATTATAGTTTTTTGTATGAGGTTTCGAATTCTTTATGAGTTTGTCATATTATTGTAGTAACTCTATTACTACCATGGGATCCTTGACGTTTTGAAAACTTTGCAAAATTATGAAATTTTCCAATTGGAGCTACTCAAAAGTTGGTTTTAAATAATTAGGTCCTAAGACACGAATGGCTTACGAGGGCCAAAAAACTCATTAAGAGGTAAAGTAGAGTAAGTTTACATGGATCCCAAGGAAGATATTTGGAAACCAACATTTCGGTACGTAATGGTGCATGTTGGGTTGAATCACATAAAAAAATTAGTTTACTTTATAGACATTTAAATACATTTCTTAGAGGTTATTAACCATCCAATAACCATAATCACATTTAGCCAAGTAGTTACAACCATATTTTGAATATAACATATTGGTTATAACCACTTCTAACATCCCAACTAATACACAATTGTAATCATACTAAAAATTTAATACCTTCCTAACACCCACCCCTTATTGTATTATTTGGAATACAAAGAGAGCTATGAAACAAATCAAATTTGAAACGTGCAAGTGCCATTGTAAAAATATTTGCAAGTTGTTCTTCGATGAGAATGTAGTGGAGATGAATCTGGTTATTCTCAACTTGTTCTCAAACGAAATGATACTGAACTTCAATGTGCTTCATTATTTCATGAAAGATTGGATTCTTGATCAATTTTAGAACACCTTGATTATTGCAATTCAATAATGTCGATTGATTTTTAGGTACACCTATATTTGATAGATCTCTTCACACAACTTGTGTAGCACAATACTTTGTCTTTGTCGATGACAACACCATTGCTTTTTGTTTCTTGTTGTGTCATGAGATACATCCAAATCCTAGATGAAACACATCCAAATGTTGATTTCCTATTATCTATAGATCTAACATAATCTGAGTTTGTGTATCCTTATAAGAAAAATGTATCATTATTATTATACTCCAAGCCATATTCCATTGTATCATGGACATAAAGCAAAATTCTATTTATTGCCTTCCAATAACTCACCATAGGTTCTTACGTAAACCTTGAAAGATAGCTCATAGCAAAGTTGATATTAGACCTGGTATTTGTCATGTATATGAGACTCCCAAACAACTGGTGTTAAAAAGTACCAAATATCTATGGTAATTTATCAAATCGGGGTAGTTGTAAAACTTGTTCCATTGGTGTTTCCTTTAGTTTACAATTTGTTATCTAATAATGTTTAAGTAATTGTAATGTTCCCATCCTAGTCAGCATCATGATGCAGTGTGAGACTTGCCTACTCACGGGTTCCCGTAGGCAGGAGGAAGTTGTGTGGGGACCCACATGGACAGTTTGGATGATGTCAAGGCGGGTGGAGCTCTTGATTGCCAGTCTTCTGGACCGTTTTGGGCATCTTTGCAGGGACTTACTATTTTTAGTAAGTCAATTCTCTGGAGGTTTCAGTGGAAGCGGACGTTACGGATGGACAGTAGAGCTTAATGGGTATCCGTTTCCGTATTTTGTTTGGTGGTTGGGTGTTAGGAGAGCAATAATTTTAATGCCCGAAGATTTATAAGGTTATATTTAAATATAAAAGTTAATTATTTTAATGTTGGGCATATTTTATTGATAAAGGGGGCCTTATGACCACTTGATTTAAAGGTCATATTATAAAGACTTGATTAAAAGTTATTTTAAATATGTTTTTCCTCCCTAGGAAAGTGGGACGACCCCCTCAAGGGGTTCTTTTGAGTAAAGTGAAAACAAATTATCCCACATTGCTCATGGAAAGGGATCGCCCAACTTGAGGGAAGAATAAATAGAGGTTGTGAGAGCATTTGAAGGGATCTTTTGCTATTGTATTCTCTTGGAATCTTTGAAGGAGAGCTTGCATTGTGCGGGAGTTTCTCATTGCTGCTTTGTTGTGACGAAAACCACAGTAGAGGACACCATTGCTGGGAGTGAAAGACCTCCTTACTTTGGTTGGTTGCATTCTCAATTCATGGGAGTGACTTTGTGCAAATTGGAGACATAATTTCAGTGATAATTTCAATTGCTTTGTGTGGATTTGAGGGCTTTATCAGCTGCTCATTATTCATACCTCACTTCACAAGGAGGCCGTACCAATTTGGAGTGAATATCAGATTGTTTGATGTGATTTCTCAGCTAGGGTTTGATTGTTATGTGTTCAAACTTCTTCACACAACCCAGCCGCTTCAATTTGGATAGTTTTGGAACAAGTTCGAGGCAGTTCGAAGAAGTCTAGGGCAGCCGTACAACATCCAGGAGGCCATACATACTTCAGAGGGAACGTGTTGTTGGTTAGGGAAGAAACGCCTCATTTAAGGGCACTCTATCACTTGCATTGTAATCTTTGGCAAAAAGGGTACTCAAATATGCTATAAGTTTGATGGAGAAACTCGTATTTTGGAATCTATGAGCAAAACAATGAGATTTCTGTAGCTGATATGCAATTTCCAGTTTATATCAGATCTTCATATTTCTGGGTATTCTCATTTTAATGCAATTTCCTTCATTGGGTTTGTTTATCTATATTAGAGGAAGCTTGTGTACAAATTTGGTAGCATTCGGAGTTGTAGAAACAAAGTTAGAGGCATTTCTTAATTTCAGCAATGTGTGTTTTTTATCTTTCATATATTGCAAAATACAAAAAAAACATATATCATCAAAACACAAAAATTGCAAAAATACACAAAAACCAAACCAAAAAACACCAAACCGGAGTGATAAGTGGCAATCTCAGTTGGGGGTTGCATATTACATTGGTATCAGAGCACAGGCTCAACTCTGCCAGCCTGTGAGGTTTAGCACATGAGTGACAGAGAACAGAGATACCAGGAAAGGGAAAGAAGAAAGGCTGAATATCAGACTTATCAGAGAGGTACCCAACAGATACAGTGGTATCATACTGAACCGGAGGATCAACGAGTCTCACATATACTGGATATTCCTACAGGTTCATCTTCGGGTGAGTCAGTTGGGATGGCTGAACACAGGGATAACAGGAATGATAGAGACACAGATAGAGAGATGTTCCAGATGTTTTTACAGGGTCAGCAGCAGATCCAGCAGACCATGGCACAACTTTTGGGCCTAATGACGCAACAAATGACTATGAACAATCAGAATAATAACCAGCACCACGGTGGAAATGGGAACAATGGAGAATCAGTAGCTAACAGGGCCACGCCTGCTAGAGATAGAGCCACTTCCTCTAGGCCTTTGATGCCTACATTCCTTCCCAGGACCACTCATGCAGAAGAGGAACCAGAACCAGATTTGACTGAATTGCATAATCAGTTTAGACGCGAGTATGCAGCTTTGGATGAGGAGTATCATGCACTCATGCCCTTTAGGGAGTATGTGGAGATGAGGGCTAGACAGGAACAGAGGACTCAGGGTAGAGGTAGAGCACCACATGATAACAGGGAGTTGCAGAGAAGGATCGAAAAATTACCTGTACCTTACTTTGATGGTTCGGGTAAGACTTCAGCGAGAGCTTGGGTCCAGAAGATGGACACTTACTTTCAGTTGAGCCCGATGTTGGAGGATGAGGCCATCAAGTTTGCAGCTCTACACTTGGATGGGATAGCTCATGAGTGGTGGCATCATGGATATGCCACGATGGGACACAATCAGATTACCACATATGCTGAGTTCACGGAGAAACTCATGGAGCGTTTTGATAAAAAAGATCCTGAGTTAGAGTTTAAGGAGTTAGCACAGTTGCGACAATGGAGTACAGTTGATGCTTATGTTTCGGAGTTCCAGAGATTATCAGTCATGGTGACAGATATTTCTGAGAGGCGTCTTATTGTGTTGTTTGTAGATGGGTTAGCAGATCCCTTGAGAGGGCTAGTCAAAGCCTTCAACCCACCCACATTGCACGAGGCCATCAGGAAGGCTAGAGATATGGAATCCACTTCATCAAAAGGTAAATTTTTCTCCAAGGGTAGTGATCACAAGAAATTTAAGGATAAGAAACATTTTAGAAGAGATGAGGATCAGCATAAGGAGAAATTTAAACCCAGGGACAGCGAGAGCCTCAATGACTTAAGGAAGAAAAAATTGTGTTTTAAGTGCAAGGAGCCTTGGGCACCTTCTCATAAATGCTCAGAAAAGGCTAAGGCAAAGCAGATGGAGTATCTTACAACGGGGGAGTCTGCAGAAGAAGAATCAGATCAGCATTATGAGAGTTCTAGCAGCAGCTCTGAAAGTGATGCAGAGAGTGACAGGGCCTCAGTTGATGATGAGACAGTTGCACAGTTATATAGTCTTCAGAGGGTAAAGTCATTCAAAGTCCGTGGAGTACTTAATGGGCAGCGTGTGACCACATTGATTGATACGGGTGCCACACATAATTTTATAGATGCAGGACTTGTAGCAAAAAGAGGACTTGAAACGGAGACTTTTGGTGGATTCAAAGTTTTGGTTGCCAATGGTACTACAGTAAATTGCACACATAAGATCCCCAATATTTGTATCAAGTTAGGTGACTATGAACTCAAAGATGATTTTTTGTGGTGAATATAGGAGATGTGGATGCAGTTCTTGGTATGCATTGGATGAGCTCCTTGGGCGAGTTCAATATGAACTTACAAAATATGGAGATGAAGTTTGAGGTAAATGGGAAAAATATCATCTTAAGGGGCATATCATATGGCATCTTACGTACAGTCTCATTCAGGCAAATGAAGAGACTTTTCAGACATGATCAGATAGAGTGAGCAATAGAGTTCCTAATCATGCCTTCAGGTGATGAGCAGCAGGGAAAAGAATCATCCAGATATTCGCGTTACCTTGAGCAAACATGGCAGGTAGACTTCCAGAGAGAGGAACATAACACATAATTGAGTTGGAGGAGGGAACCAAGACCATTATCACCACACCCTACAGACATTCGAAGAGGTTCAAATATGAAATTGAAAAGGCTATCAAAGAACTTCTTAAGATGAGACATATTAGGCCTAGTAAGAGCCCTTTCGCATCTTCAGTAGTGGTGGCAAAGAAAAAAGATGGTACAATGAGAATGTGCATTGACTACAGGGATTTAAATAAGAAAACAATAAAAAATAAGTACCTTATTCCCAAGATCGATGAGCTAATTGATGAGCTGCATGGGGCTAGATACTTTTCCAAAATTGATCTCAGGTTAGGCTATCATTAGATAAGGATGCGTGATTGTGACATTGAAAAAACAACTTTCAGATGTCATTACGGGCTCTTCGAATTTTTGGTGATGCCTTTTGGACTCACCAATGCGCCAACGACTTTCCAATCATGAATGAACAGGGTATTCAGGGACAACTCCGTAAGTTTGTGTTGATATTTTTTGATGATATTCTAATTTATAGTAGAACCTGGGAGGAGCATTTGCAACACCCTAATGAGGTGTTGAGTATTTTGGAGTAGGAGAATTTGTTTGCCAAGGAATGAAAATGTGAGTTTGGGATGACCGAGTTGCTATACTTGGGACATAATGTTATTCCTTCTATAGTATTGCCACCACTTGATGATGAAGAGAAACTAATTCTGATTCCAGAAGCCATAATTGATAGCAGGGAGCGCACACTCAGGAGGAGGACTATTAGAGAATATTTGGTGAAGTGGAAGGACTTACCGGTAAAGGATGTGACATGGGAGGATGAGAAGATATTGCAACATCCAACTCTCCAATTGCTTGTGGGCAAGCAATTTCAGGGAGGGAGGACTGTAATGTCCCCATCCTAGTCAGCATCATGATGCAGTGTGAGACTTTCCTACTCACGGGTTCCCGTAGGCAGGAGGAAGTTGTGTGGGGACCCACATGGACAGTTTGGATGATGTCAAGGCGGGTGGAGCTCTTGATTGCCAATTTTCTGGACCGTTTTGGGTATCTTTGCAGGGACTTACTATTTTTAGTAAGTCAATTCTCTGGAGGTTTCAGTGGAAGTGGACGTTACGGATGAAAAATAAAGCTTAATGGGTATCCGTTTCCATATTTTTTTGGTGGTTGGGTGTTATGAGAGCAATAATTTTAATGCCCAAAGATTTATAAGGTTATATTTAAATATAAAAGTTAATTATTTTAATGTTGGGCATATTTTATTGATAAAGGGGGCCTTATGACCACTTGATTTAAAGGTCATATTATAAAGACTTGATTAAAAGTTATTTTAAATATTTTTTTCCTCCCTAGGAAAGTGGGACGACCCCATCAAGGGGTTCTTTTGAGTAAAGTGAAAACAAATTATCCCACATTGCTCATGGAAAGGGATCACCCAACTTGAGGAAAGAATAAATAGAGGTTGTGAGAGCATTTGAAGGGATATTTTGCTATTGTATTCTCTTGGAATCTTTTAAGGAGAGCTTGCATAGTGCGGGAGTTTCTCATTGCTGCTTTGTTGTGATGAAAACCACAACAAAGGACACCATTTTTGGGAGTGAAAGACCTCCTTACTTTGGTTGGTTGCATTCTCAATTCATGGGAGTGACTTTGTGCAGATTGGAGACATAATTTCAGTGATAATTTCAATTGATTTGTGTGGATTTGAGGGTTTTATCAGCTGCTCATTATGCATACCTCACTTCACAAGGAGATCGTACCAATTTGGAGTGAATATCAGACTGTTTGATGTGATTTCTCAGCTAGGGTTTGACTATTATGTGTCAAAATTCTTCACACAATCCATCCGATTCAATTTGGATAGTTTTGTAACAAGTTCGAGGTATTTCAAAGAAGTCTAGGGCAGCCCTACAACATCTAGCAGGCCATACACACTTCAGAGGGAACGTGATTGCTGGTTAGGGAAGAAATGCCTCATTTAAGGGCACTCTATCACTTGCATTGTAATATTTGGCAAAAAGGGTACTCAAATATGCTATAATTTTGATGGAGAAACTCGTATTTTGGAATCTATGAGCAAAACAATGAGATTTATGTAGTTGATATGCAATTTCCAGTTTATATCAGATCTTCATATTTTTGGGTATTTTCATTTTAATGCAATTTACTTCATTGGGTTTGTTTATCTATATTAGATGAAGCTTGTGTACAAATTTGGTAGCATTCGGAGTTGTAGAAACAAAGTTAGAGGCATTTCTTAATTTCAGCAGTGTGTGTTTTTTTATCTTTCATATATTGCAAAATACAAAAAAAAAAACATATATCATCAAAACACAAAAATTGCAAAAATACACAAAAACCAAACCAAAAAACACCAAACCGGAGTGATAAGTGGCAATTGCAGTTGGGGGTTGCATATTAAAGTAATGTCTTGGCATATTTTATCTATGAGACCACAATGTGATTCTTTCTTTGCCATACCTTCAAGCCAAGATAATAGTGTAGAAGTCCCTGATTTGTCACGTCAAATGAATTTTTCAAGTCATTCTTCACACCATTTGCCAAATATACAATATAAGTATCATTATATTAGCTTCAAATTTCTTATGATATAGAATTGCATCAAAGGGACTTATGGTGAAACCATGTTGTAATAGGTGATCATCAATTTATATGTACTAGAGCTTGATTTAACCCATACAGTTACTTTCTTAGTTTGCAGACCTTTTGATGTTTCCCATTGAAAATAAAACCTTCAAGTTGTGTTATGTACACTTCTTTGAGATCACCATTAAGGAATGCACTCTTGACATTCATTTGTTGAATTTTTTAACCAAATTATGTTTCCAGTGCACACATTACATAGATGGTTTTAATCTTCACTATAGGGATGAATGCCTCTTCATAATCAATTCCTTCCTTTTGTGCACAACCCTTTGCAATGAGTCATGCCTTATATATATCAATGGATCTATCTCCTTTGTATTTTATTTTGAAGATACACTTGTAGCCTATGGGTTTCTTTCCTTTTGGTAGATCAAAAAGATCCCATATTTTGTTCTTCATCAAATATTTATACTTTACATTGCCTTCCACTGTGGTAAACTAAGTGTGTCCTTCAATGATTTTGGTTCTAAACTCTCCATCATTGAAGTCATCAAGACCATATTTACTTCCTGATGTGTACTATTGTGAGTACATGGTCGTATGGAAGTGATGTCAGGAGGTGCATCAAGTTTAGCATCTTTGATGGTATTAGTGAGCCATTTTGGAGTCTTTCTTTGTAATGGAGTTGAAGGTACAATATCTTCCTATTCATCAACTACTACAAGTTCATCAACAAATTTTGAAACTTATTCATGAACTTCCTCACCTAACTCCATATCTTTATTTATGCTCAATTATAGATATGTGGCATCTTTAGATTCCTTAGAATCCTCAATATTTGACTTAGTTTCAAATTCTTCATAAAACATAAAATCTACTTATATACAATTTCTTAGTCATTAGATCTATTAGTTGATAAGATTATGACTCGTGATCATACCCAAAAAGTATGCGTAGTAAGGTATTTACATCCAACTTTGTCCTTTATCACTTTGGCACATTCATGAATGCCTTGATTCTAAAAACTCTAAGATGCATGATTGAAGGCTTCCTCCAAAAAAAAGCTTCCTTAGGTGTAACTTCTTGTAGTGTCTTTGTAGGTGGTTTATTTAGAAGATACATGATAGTGAAAATAAATTTAGTCGAATACTACCACTCTAGTTTAGTTCTTGTGAGCATGTAATGAACCATTTCCTTGATGGAACGATTCTTCTTTTGGAAACTCCATTTTGTTGTGGAATGTATGTTGTAGTGAAATACTGCTTTATCCCATTCTACATAAGAAATCTTGAAAAGTCATTGGATGTATATCCCCCCTTCAATCTAAGCAAATAACTTAAATAGAATGTCTAGTTTCTATTTCTACACACTTCTTGAAGTGTTGGAAATACTTGAGCATGTCTGACTTCAATTGCAAGAAATACATCCACTAATTTTATTAGTCATCAAAAAATCATTGAAATTACTTACATCCACCAAAACTAGTTGGTATGAGATTGCATAGATCGATGTGTATCACATCTAACTATTCATTTGATCTAAGAGTGCTCAACTAAAAAGATACTCATTGTTGCTTCCCTGCCAAACAACTTGCGCTATACTGGTAGTGTTGATGATAGGTTAGGCAGACCTAACATCATTTGATGCTTACTCAACTAGAGTAAGTATCCTAAACTCATATGACCATGTCTCCTATGCCAAAGGGAGGTAGAAACTATCATTGTTGTTCATAGTGTTATAAAAAGATAAGATATGACATCGAGTGGAAACAAGCCATTATTGTAGGAACCTATTGCCACAATATTCCCATATTTTATAATAAAACATTTCTTGTTGCTATCAATAACTCAAAATTCTACCACCATATTTTGATTTATAACTTATGGTACATACAACAAATTTTTTTTCAATCTAGATACATAGAGTACCTTTTCAATAATGCATTTACCTCCAGGAATATTGAGAGGAACATTTTCTACTCCTTTGACATGATAGTTTTTATCATCGACAATGGTTACTAATTTCTAATTTTTGGCTTGTAATGAGTTAAACCACTATTTGTCCCTAGTAATGTGCTTACTAGCACTTGAATCAATATACCAAACTTCATCCTTCAATATTTTATCACCTTGGACATTACTACCTTCTACGCCTATTTAGATTTTTAATCTAAGTCTTCATGAAAAACATGCCCTTGTTGTTTCTTCTGCTTGGGACATGGTTTATACTGTGTCTTTTTTATGAGGTTTGTAGACTTGATCTCCTTGAGTCATAAGATTATACCAATAAATATTTGTATCATGCCCATATTTGTCACAAATATGGTGATATTTCTTTTATTTTTGAGGTTGTTTCTATGATTATGATGATGGGGAAGGACTTGTTTAAGGCTTCTTTCTCCCACATTTCTTAGAAATGAGTGCATTATTTATCAGCTACTCTATTAAGTTATTGGTTGCTTTTCCCTATTGAAGCATATTTACCAACTCATCAAAGGATACTTTACTATTTGAAACTTACAAGCAAGTGATCAACACTCTAATGAATTTGGTGGAGCACTAAGTATGATGGGTACCA
This sequence comes from Wollemia nobilis, assembly GCA_028583015.1. Lineage (NCBI taxonomy): Eukaryota > Viridiplantae > Streptophyta > Pinopsida > Araucariales > Araucariaceae > Wollemia > Wollemia nobilis. The sequence goes on from JAQPPZ010002816.1 coordinate 1,830,121, forward strand.
AGAGCTTATCATCCACAATTTCTTCGATGACATTCAATATCACTTTTAGCTCTACAACTCAATGAAGAAACAAATCAATGCTTTTTCCATATTGGACTCTCAATGTGTGAAGTTGATAATGAAGGTGAAGTATTATGGATTCATTTCTTCCTTCATAGATGGTAAAAATGTGTTCCATGCCTCCTTGGATGTTTGTTCTTCAAAAATGTATGGTTGAATAACATTTGTTATGACAAGGGTAGTAATCATCACTGCTCTGGCATATTTGTCATCAAATATTTGCTGTGCATCTTTGTCCTCTCCATGTTGAGTGACCTTGTCGGTGGAAATATTTGAAAGTTTCTCAACTATCAAGATAGTTCTCATCTTATTTTTCCAAGGTTCAAAGTTTAAACCTTTGAGTAGTTATGGATCTATAAGAAGAACTTTCAGTACAGCTATGGTGAAGGTTCCTATGACTCCCAAATGATCCCCTTTTCAATATATTGCTAACCGATATATGAAACCTTTTTATATACCCAGCCTTCCTATATACCCATCGATATGTGGAAGAAGCTATTCCTCTTGATATATGTGATTGTACATGAGAGAGACTTTAAGGTACATGAAAGAGAATGATACAAGATATCAAGGTAGTATGGAAAGGGATCCGCCCTATTAATGATAGTTTATTAAAGAGAAATCCTTATATGAAGGTGTAAATTCCCTATATACTTACAATTTCTCAATTTTAGGATTTATATCTAGCAATAGTGACAAATAGGGTACGGTCTATGGAGGGAAAGAATAAAAAATTATGAAATTATATCTCCCCAACTAGTTAAAGGAAGGATGCCCATACATCATTATGGCAGGTTTGTTAGGCTATAGAAATAGTAGCTCAACACAATAGCTTTACCTGTAAACTCGAGCTAGACATGTCATTGATACCAAGAACTACTAATATGCTTAAGCACTTGTTTGAGAGGTATTCAAAGCATGAAATTTAAGTAAAATATTTTTTAGATTTTGAAGGTGTCAATCACAGCCAAAAATACACCTTTATAAAAAATATTTACTTCATTCCTAATTTTCTAACTCTCCTACTTAATGCTTCATGCATTAAAAAAATGAAAGGTTATTTTGTAATCTTATAAAATATGCAATTTGAAGCAAAATGATACATTAGGGAATTGAACCTGATACCTCCAACTTTAGAAGTTTTTAAATTTTTCTTGATGTCAATTCAACCATTCATACCATTTGGTCTTGTGGCTTAAGCAATATACACTTGCAAATATAAGTACACAATAAATTTCCTAGCCTCATGGATTTGTGAGATATACAAAGAAAATCCCAAAGTTTGTTTTGAAATCACACAAGATATTTAAAAAATACCCCTAGTTGGCATGCAATTATTTGCAATGTAGTTCTCTTGGCTATATGTTATCATTTTTGTGTGCTTAAATTCCCATAAGAAGCTTCCACAATATACTACTCAGAGATGGTGATGTTACCAATGAACTTAAACATGAGTCATTAGGGATGTATTGGAAATGTAGAGTTTCCTTAGCTTCTATAGTGTCAGGTGGTGTCCCAGCCTCCTCAAGCTAGACCTTACAAAATAGGTCCCTCACTTGGTTTCCACAAGGCTAAAACTCATTACTTATAACACAATTCAAAGTTGGTAGTATTGTAAGGAAATACAAATTTCATAATCCTTCGAGTTGCTAGTTTCGTATCTCCTTAACTAATTCTTGAAATATGATAGGATGTGAAATTCCATGAACCACTTGCTACTAGATGTGAGTTCATGGGCACTCCTATGTGCAACTCCTACATCATGACTTCATCGAAGGAATTTTCCCGGTACCACACAAAATGTCTCTATTGAGTTTTTGTTTATCATCAAGGATGGACCAACTAAGATTGATGCTACTATCATTAATTTTTTATATGCAGTCACACCTATGTTTTTGGGGATAAAACAATTTGTGAAACCCTAGTTTGTATCCTTGGATACAAAAATAAAGAATATTAGTTTTCACTTTGGAATCAAAACCCTAAAAAAGTGAAAAAACCTTGTCCATTGAAACAATTGTCTTTGCATTTTGTCATTGAAGACATAGCTCACAAACTTGAAACTTGTGAAATTTAAATATATTTAAATTTGAATATCCATAGTGCAAAATATAGTGGCTCTAATAACAGGATAAGTGTTATAAGAATGTTAGATGAAGTTAATGAAATGACATACCCTTGACTAATATCTAGCATTACACCTTTAATAGCTACATCCTCATGTAGATGTCCAATTCTAATCATGACATAGTGACAACTCCTAATTTGCTAGCCATTTAGGTGATGAACATGGAATATCTCCACTAGGTGGGAAACAAATGATAACTTATTAGGGGTCACCAGGTGTTGCAACACATCTAATGGCTATATGATGCTACCTATTATAGAACACATTAGATGACCTAAGATCTTGTTGATCCTTATAATGAATTTGTTAATCCTAGGCAATGTCTTTAGGTCATAGAATCAATTCTAGTGAAGTGTCTGTCAATCTAGATTTGATACCAATGTTGGGTCAAATCAAATAATTAAATTTCATTTATCTTGCAAGTATATTTAAATATATTTTATTACAGGTTATTAACCATCCAATAACCATTACCACATTTTGACAAGTAGTTACAATCATATTTTAAATATAATTTATTGATTATAAACCACTTCTAACCTCCCAACTAATACATGCTTGTAATCATACTGATAATGCAATACTTGCGTAATGATGTTACTAACCCTTTTGGAAGGATTTTAATTCATTTATGAGTGTATTTAGAGGTATGCAACATTTGGATGTGTAAAATTTTGCTAAGCTTTTCTTTTATTAGAAGTAGAAATTTCTTACCCAAGGTAACTTAGTAGTGAATTACTTCTATAAATAGGATCCATATGCTCCATTTTAAAGATATTTTGACCTTGAGAGAAGTAGAGCTATACTTTGTGATTTTTAAATTGTAATACTCTTGTTTATTTTAGAATAATAATATTATACAAAACATTTTTCTTTCCATTAGTGGCATGACCCTCCTAGATTGTGGAATCTATGATGATTATGGTGCTATCCTTTTGTCCTTTTATCATTCCTTATTAATTCTATTTCATACATGTGATATGCATTTTTATTCAATTTTCTTATGCATTTTTAATAGCACACTCTCCTTGCTATAGTTGTAGTCATACTGCAGTTTCAAACTCTTGCACTCTAAACTTCCAAAATTTACTTTCATGCATTTTAGTTTTTGCATCTACTTTCTGTATTGAGCTTAGACTAGATTAGATTTAGTGAGAATAGTGAGGATTTAGCCTAAATACATAGACCTAAAGGAGCACACTCCTTTCTTCCAATTTGTTGAAAAATAATAATGAGTGCACAAGGAGTTAAACATTTTTATAATTCAACATGTTTTTGGCATGCCCTGTGGGACTAAGGATTTGATTTCCATGATGAAATTGATATTAGTCCCTTTTTGAACTATATATATATACAGACATTGATTTTGCATTTATTTTGTAAGTGCTTTGTGAATGGTGGCTCCATTATGAACCTCATCAAAGTTTTGAATTTTGTACAAAATAGTAGTAAAGGACAACATAATTCATCGATTTTATTCCATTTTGGTATTAAATTGTAGATAAAAATGATTTTCCAAAGTTTGAATAATTTTAACAAAGTCTTCATTCGAGGAATGATTGTTTCTAAAATTGGAGTGATTTGTTCCAAAATTAGAGCGATTTGTCTTGTTTGAAGCAAATTTCCCAAATATTAAAAAAAATCTCTACAAGTTTAATCCAAGGAGCGATTCACTTGATGATAAAAAAAACAATTTACCTAAATATTAGGAAATGAATTGTTTGAAAAGTAAAATTATTTCAGGTCTAATTCAAGGAGTGATTCACTTGAAAACCAAGAAGCAAATCCCCTATGAAACAAAAAAAAATCGAAGTTTTATCAAGGGAGCAATTTTCTAGGGAACCTAGAGTGATTTTATTGTACCGTTCTTTCCTAATTTTTTTCTTTACTTTTTTAAACTGTTTACTCTTACCTTCTAGAGCAATTTATTCCTAGAATTTTTAAGATTTTTCATTTATAATCTTGAAAACCTATCTATGTAGATACACATGTGGGATAACCCATGCTTATGAATACATGCTCAAATACATAACAATTAGGCAAAATATTCTACCTAGTTGAGTTGATATTGTACCAAGGAAGGAATGTGAGGGAGAAAAATAAGGGACAAGTCACCATGTGGGGTATGTAGAGATGATGATCCTAAAATTAACCCAACCTCTAATCCAATTCCATCAAATGGAAAATGTTCAATGACTAATCAAATAAGCCAAACCCAAAACCCTACATTTGAAGGGTCAAATTTCCTTAGGTTTCCACTCATTTTTATTATGCCTTTGTCATCCCAAATCAAGTTTGGGTATCTACTGGGCCAACCTTCACTCATACCAACCCTTTATAGGGAATGCCCCAAGTATAAATTTTTTTATCCTAATTCTCAAATTAGTTTTCAATGATGAATTGATCGACTTTTCAATCTTCAAATCCAGTATAACAAGGAAACCCAACTTTACCAAATTTACATAATTAATTCTTTGTATAATTTGGCATTCCAAAAGAAGATGAAGATACCTCTTTTAAAGAAAACACTGCATGTACTAACCAAAAGCAAAAGGAAGATAATGATGGAGAAATAATTGATCAAGAAGCAAATTGAGGCTAACATAGAATCTATAGTATTGAGAAGGGAAAGACTTCCATTGCACATTAAGTATAAGGGATAAATAGCAATTATTTAGCAAGAATCATAAAAGGAAAACAATGAGAACAATCCATTTACAACACCCCAAGGTAAAGCTCTGATTAAGAAAGAAAACCAAGTAGAAAAGGGATATAGATCAAAAACAAAAAAGGAGGTACAATAAGGGGTGATGATGGATAAACAATAGGATAAGCAAGGTGATAAATAAAGGTATATGTATACATAAAAACACAACACCATTGCAATAAAATGAAACATTTTATTAAGTTCGGGAAAGTCCCTTTTGATACACTTTGACCCTTTTAGGGTGCATTTTACAAAGAAATGTGCCAAAGGGGAATCCCTTTTATAGATCAAGGATGGTGTCTTCGTCTCTTCATGCTACAACAATGTGGAAGGTGGGTTTGTCATGACCACCGTGATGAGCTGGAGCTTGTTGAACCTAAAATCTGCACACATGGAAATGGACAACGATTTAGTAGCACCTGTCACAATGATAATGATAAATGTAAATAAAAATGACTAATGTAAATGAATATGGATAGAAGAAAAAAACAATGAGTATGGCTTACACAGCACAATCCGGGCAGCATAACATTAGCATTTTCTCCTCTTTCTCTCTTGGACATGTGATGGTGCCTTTATAGGCCTTTGAGGGTTTTGGAGGGAAGGATAGGTGGCAATCCAGGACTGCCAAGTGGCAAGGACTGGGTAGCCACCTATCCTAGATAGTTGCAGTGAGTCACTAGAAGTGTCTCACTTAACTGGGGAGATGTGGCAAGTGGGTAGGTGCAAGTGGAGTGATGTGTGGAGTGAGGTGTGAGATGTGGCAAGTGGGTAAGTGCAAGTGGAGTGAAATGTGGAGTGAGGTGTGAGATGTGGCAAGTGAGTAGGTGCAAGTGGAGTGAAATGTGGAGGGTTACCCCATGTGAAGGGACAAAGGAGACAAGGGTGTATGAGAGGTGGCAAAGGAGTGATGGTGATGTGGCCAAGACACATGTCAAGTGAGGAGAGAGGGTATCCTAGGAGGATATTTTCTAGATTTAATAAAATCTAGAAAATATAATTATGTGTAGGATTTTATGCCTAAGTCAAAACTTAGGCACATAATGTTATGTAGAACTGAAATGTGCAATGTGAATGAATGATGTGCAAGAATTATATGCCTAAGTTTAGAATTAGGCATATATTATTATGCAGAATTATGATGTGCAATGCCAATGAAATAATGTGCAGGAATTATATGCCTAAGTTTAGACTTAGGCATATATTATTATATATAATTATGATGTGTAATGCAAATGCCTAGATTTTAGTGTCTACAGATGCCCCTTTTTGTACCGCATTGTGTGAAACACAATGTGGTGCAAAAATAAAAGACACCTGGTTTTATTTGATGGAGGAATGGACTCAAATATTCTCGATGCAAAGAATGAATGACTTTTTTGAAAATTTTGATTTGTTTGCTTACCCCCTCAATTGGCGAATGGGTAAAGGATGAAACCCATGAGCCAATTGACCAAATGTGGATGATGAAAGGAGGTGGTTGATTGAATGATGTGGATGTGATGCAAATGTATGTTATTTTGATCAACTTGATGCCCCAAGTTTGGGATTGTTTGTGTTTTCGTAAATTTACCTTTGGTTTTGATGATGCACAAAATATTGTGGTAAAATATTCGATCATGTTTGGAGTTCTTGTTCCACTGTGACTTTAGCAATTCCTTCCAAATGATGGGTTCAAGGAACCAGTCGTTTGGGAATTTGATACTCGAGTGATTTTTGATTATTACCAAATTGTTTTTGGTTGTTTTCCATTTTTGACCCAACGGAAGGGTTGAAGGATAACCTTGTGCAAATTTGTTTTGAACACATCTAAGCTCAAATATTTAGGTACCTAGCTGATTTAATACCATAGTGATTTGATGTTGAATGTTTGAATGAGTGTCCTTATGGTGAGCTACCCATCCGACCGGATTGCATGGATTGCTAGTCACTACAACCGCTAGGTGTATAGGGTAATCCACTAGATACAAGGTTCACTAAATGATGTGATGATGATGATGTTTGTAAAAATGCATGATGTGATTGATATAAATATTGGAAATCAATATCAAGTTGGATGCCCCAAGTTTGGGGTGGACTTATGTTGTCATAAATTTGCATTTTGGTTTAATTGACATGCAATATGATGAGGTAAAGGAACCAATCACCCTAGGAGCTCATTGTCCTAGTGACTGTTAGCAATTCCTTAATGCAAAATGATGAAGTATAAGTTTTCCATGTTTTGTAACCCCATGGAGTAGGCATCAATGACAACCTTGGACAAATCTGCTTGAACACAAGTCACTCAAAAATTGAAGGATCAAACTGATTTAATTTCAAACATTATGATGTGAAATGATTTTGAATAAGTGTTCTTATGGTAATTTATTCATCCTACCAGATTGCATGGACAACCAATCGCTGCAACCGCCAGGTGTCTAGAGTAAATCACTAGGTAGAAGGTTCACTTGAGATGATGATGATGTGAGATGATTATTTGGAGGGTTTGTAATATTTTTGTAGCCATTTGCATTTGAAGGGGAGTTGTGTAAGATGGTCACAAATGAAATTCAACTTGTGTTGCCCCAATCATGGAAAATATGCTCATTTTAATGAGCGTAATTTGCATGATTAAGTGTTTTGAGTGTTGACTTTGATTATGAAACATAATTTGTTGATTTTATCTTTCCCTTCAAGCGATGATTCGATGGAGAAGATATGAAATGATGAAAGCAATGAAACAAATGATAGTGGTTGGAATGAAATAAATGTTTTTATTTTTGTTTCAACTATGATTTTGACCTTTGTTGATAATTGTGCACTTCTATCCCTTGGAGCAGTCCAGCCTTATGGCTTTCTTAGGGAATTGAGATGATAACAATTCATTTTTTTGCATGAGGTGAATCACTTTTCCAGGGCCTTATGGTAACTTATCCATCCTACCAAATTGTATGGATTGCTAGTCGCTGCAATCACCAGGTATATAGGATAAGTTACTGTATACGAGGATCACTTTGAGGCTAAGTAGAAGAAGGAAAGGTACACCTCTATCCCTTGGAGTAGTCCAACCTCATGGCCTTCTTAGGGAGTTGATATGAGGGCACTTCTATTCTTTCAGAAGCCTATTGAATTTGTTTTTGACCAAAGGAATTGAGATATCTTTGGAGTTTTTCTTTGTTTTTTTGTTTGTTCTTTTTTTTTTAGAATGCATGATTGTTTTGTGTGTGTGTGTGTTTTTTGTAATACAAAATATGTATGAAAATGTTTTTGATGTTTTATGTTTTGTATGACGAAAGATGCATGGAAATATTTTTGATGTTTTATGTTTTTGTATGTCAAAAGATGCATGGAAATGTTTTTGACGTTTTATGTTTTTGTATGACAAAATATGCACGGTGTTTGAATTGAATGTGACCAAAGGGGTTGATTCCTTTGGATCCTTTTGAATTGAATGTGACCAAAGAGGTTGATTCCTTTAGAGTTTTTTGAATTGAATGTGACCAAAGGGGTTGATTCCTTTGGATATTTTTGAATTGAATGTGACCAAAGGGGCTTGATTCCTTTGGAGCCTTTTTGAATTGAATGTGACCAAAGGGGTTGATTCCTTTGGATATTTTTGAATTGAATGTGACCAAAGGAGTTTTGATTTCTTTGGAGCTTTTTGAATTTTATTATTTGAAATGTTAATGTTTAATGTGATTGTTGGGGTAGGTGTGAGACCTTTAATCCCCCCAAGTTGTTTGATTTATTGTTTTATGTGATTTATGGGGAAGGTGTGAGACCTTGAACTCCCCCAAGTTGTTTTGTTATTATTTATGCAAATGTGTAATGATTGATTGTTCAAATTGTTTTTTTGTACATGTTATGAAATGAATATGTTATGAATGAATGCAAATGAATGAAGGATGTTGCTTTATTAATCATTGTTCAAAGATATTTTGAACCCTTTTGAATGAATGGTGTTGCTTTATTGATTGTTCAAAGAGATTTTAAACTGTTTGAATGAATGGTGTTGTTTTGTTGATCATTGTTCAAAGAGATTTTGAACCTTTTTAATGAATGATGTTGCTTTATTGATCATTGTTCAAAGATATTTTGAACTATTTGATGAATAATGTTTCTTTATTGATCGTTGTTCTATTTTTCTTTGCTTTGTTTTTTTTTGTATTATTTTTGTAAATGGAAATTTGAGACCATTATTGAAATTTTGTAAAATGGATTAAATGAAATGAGATGTGCAATGAATATAGGTGATGTTTTTATGAGACTCAAACATTCTAGCTGTTTTGATCAATGTTTGTATACTAACTTTTCAAGACTTTTTGACAAGGTATGAATCTTGCTATGACAACCAAGGTACATCATATCCTTGTGTGTGCAAGTGAGTTCATTCCTATGAGATGTATAAAGATACCACCAGTGCCAAGCAGGCTCTCAACCAAACTTGTACTGAGGATCACCAAATGAATGCCACCATCCTAGGTTTTGTACTAAGTATGACTAGACCACTAGGTAATCTAGGTTACCAAAGCTAGCTCATCCACATGCAAACATTGGTCTGCACACACGTCGAAGCTAATGTGATAGACATATCATCATGCGTAAGGATACCGCCAGTGCCAAGTAGGCTATCAACCAAACTTGTACTGAGGATCACCTTATGGTTTTCCAAATGCTGAGAGTTCCAGGGATTCAAGTTTGACTCCCTTATTTTCTTCAATTTTATTGGGATACTTGCTCTCATATATAGTGATAAAAATCATTATTTATTTTTCTCTTTTTTTTAGTGACAATAATCACTGTTTATTTTGAGTTTTATTTTTCTTGAGCAAGGAATTTGAATTTTGAGTGATAGGGATCACTATTTATTGTGCTTTTTGATGTATGCACTTTGAGGGTTTTGATGTCGAACTTTGGAGTTTGTACTTTGAATTTTGTAATTTTTGATGTTTGCTATTTTTTGAGAATTTGGGATTTCTGATAGTGGTGAAAACCACTATTTATTTTGAGGAATTGGGTAGGGAAGATGCTTGTACTTTTTCCAACTCTCAGCATTCTTGAACCATTCACACAAGGGGATGAGTAGGATGACCTTTTCGCTTAAGGTAACCTAGACCACTTCATGGATTTCATCTGTATTTGTGCAAAACTTGGATTTTTAATGTTAAAATGTGTTTGGGATATGATGTACACAAGGCATTATCTAAGCAAGACTCTACCTCCTAAAAATCAAGATAGCTTTCTACGAAACCTGAAGAGAAGCTAGAAATGGTTGAGTGACCAACACCCCTAATGACATTCTACAACAAATGATTAGGTGAAGCGATGGACACAAATATGGAATGTAAAAAAAACATGGGTGGAAATGATAAGTATAACATTGAACTATGATTACTTTCACTACATTGATTTTGAACGGTAAGTGGTGTACCATAATGGTGCTAGACACGTATGAGAAACTATAAAAATATAAAGTGCTAATGATGAGTATGTCTAAATGCAAGTGATGATAGAATACAATGGGATGCAATGTGATGAGATGCAATTTTTTTTGGATTTTTGATATTTACAATAAATGTGGTGTCTTTCAATTTCTTCATGCTACAACAATGTGGAAGGTGGGTTTGTCGTGACCACCGTGATGAGTTTGAGCTTGTTGAATCCATAATCTGCAATCTGCACACATGAAAATGAACGAGAGGTTAGTAGCACCTATCACAATGAATATGATAAAATATAAATGTAAAATTACTAATGTAAATGAATATGAATAGAGGAAAACAAAAAATGAGTATTGACTTCCACAACACAATCCTGGAAGCATAACATTAGAATTTTCTCCTCCCCCATATTTTGGTCATGTGACGATGCATTTATAGGCTTGTGAGGGTTTTGGAGGGAAGGATAGGTGGCAAGCCAGGGCTACCAAGTGGCAAGGACTAGGTAGCCACCTACCTTGGGTGGTCGCAGTGAGTCACTAGAAGTGTCACTTAAATAGGTAGAAGTGGCAAGTGGGTAGGTGCAAGTAGAGTGATGTGTGGAGTGAGGTGTGAGATGTGGCAAGTGGGTAAGTGCAAGTGGAGTGAAATGTGGAGTGAGGTGTGATATGTGGCAAGTGAGCAGGTGCAAGTGGAGTGAAATATGGAGGGTTACCGCATGTGAAGGGACAAAGGAGACAAGGGTGTATGAGAGGTGGCAAAGGAGTTATGGTGATGTGGCCAAGACATATATCAAGTGAGGATAGAGGGTATCCTAGAAGGATATTTCCTAGATTTAATAAAATCTAGAAAATATAATTATGTGCAGGATTTTATGCCTAAGTCAAACTTAGACATAATGTTATGTAGAACTGAAATGTGCAATGTGAATGAATGATTTGCAGGAATTATATGCCTAAGTTTAGACTTAGGCATATATTATTATGTAGAATTATGATGTGCAATGTGAGTGAAATAATGTGCAAGAATTATATGCCTAAGTTTAGACTTAGGCATATATTATTATACAGAATTATGATGTGTAATGCAAATGCCCAAATTTTAGTATCTACAATATAAACTATAGAGGATGACTAAAAATCGCTTGAACTATCCTTCCCTAACTAGTGAGGGATGTGTAATTACTATAAGGTAGTAAATGAAATTCACATTGCATAGTAAAAGCAAAACCATTGAATTTAAGTTCAATATTACTAAGGAGATGAAGAAGACACCAGTTAAAGTGATTTTTTTGAAATCATTGTCTTTAACATGCTAAAGGGATCTACTCCAAGAGGTTATAAAAGCAAGAGAAAGGTTATGCCAAAAATGGGCAACTAAAACAAACGGAACCTTATTCAATAAAACAACAAAATTTGATTGCATAAGATCCTTCAAATATCTAGGACAACATAATAAACATTTTAAATACTCAAAAATTGAAGACTCTAGAACCACCACCATTCTATGGAATGTTGAAAATTGATAATTATTTACTAAAAACTTGCATATTAGATTGAAGGGCCACAATAACAATAATTCCTAAGGTTGTTTGTGAAGAAATTGATTTATGATATACTAAAACTTCTAGAAATCCAATCCAAATGGATGGAACTAAGGTGATCACTATAGGATTCTTTAAATATTTAATCACGACTATTGCAAATTATTTTGAGCTTGTAGTTGTTCAATAATTCATAGTTGTCAACAATTCTCCTTATTTTGGAATATTTCTCTCAAGAGAATAAATACAAAAACTATCTAAAGATGGGTACCTGGCAATGGATTACACACATATGAAGGCACCCTAGAAATAAAATATGATTAGAATATACAATGAATCTCCATATAACTACCTATTGCAAAATATTTATAATGATGATGTACTAAATGAGAATGAGTTGCTTGAATTTATGGATTATGGGGTTATTGAAGGTGATCATATGTTAAAAACTAACATGATAATTGGTGTGCTCTAGGATGATGAGGACTCATAGGTGAATTTAAAATAAAATAAAATTGTTAACTACCTAATATTTGAAGGACCTTCCAATATTTTGGTCCTAATCAATCAACACGCATAAAAACTTGATGGGAAATGGACTATGCATTTTGATAGCACATGAACTAGAAATGGATCTAGTGCTAGTATTTAGCCCATCAATTCATAAGGTATATAAATGAATTATGCTTGTAGGTTTATGTTCAATTGCACAAATAAGATGGTTGAGTATAAATCACTTTACATAGTTATAAGAAAATTTGAAAATATGGGGATCAAGAACATCAACATATATGGCAATTCTAAGATCATGGTCAATCAAGTCAACTCAAATTTTGCAACTAAAAATAAGTAGTTGAAATAATATAAGCATATAGTTTAGGATTTTTTGGAAAGCTTAAGGACATATGAGATCAAGCAATGACTAGTGATCTAAATGCCAAACTAGATAGATTAACTTAAATGGTAGCAAAGTTTGATCTCACTTCAAATATGGGATAAACCAAAAGAAGTAGATATGGTCTTTAAACTTGGTATTCTCAACAATTCTAATTATTGGAAGGTATTTCATAATGATGGAAAAACATAGAATTTTTCATTAATGAAGCTCAACATGCTAAAAGTAAAAAATTAGTACAAAGATGATGTAAAGGAAGGAGAAATTTAATTGAATATTAATTAGTTGCCAAAGGGATTAATCACTCTAAACAACTTAATAAACACTAATAAAAGTGCTAAGAAATCCAACATCAAACAGAAAGCATATTTTACAGCTCAATTGATGTTGCCAAAGGTATGAATCTATTGTTAGGTTAAAAATACATTGAAGAAGAGGTAGGCCTATCCAACGAACTTTGTGGAAGTAAAATGATAATATTGTTTGGTATTACAAATATTTGAAGGTGTGTGACAAAAGTATTATTGAACACACTATAGATTTGGAACCTAATTCAAGTGCGTTTGGCAAAAGTAAAAACCTATTAATACCAAAGCTGAAGCAATGATGTTGAAACATTTTAAAAGCTTCTATAATCCTAGATTATATTTTGAGATAAGTATTCTACCTGGGTGGCTAATTTTATAGAGTAATAAACATTTATATTTTGATAAATATATTTGATATCACAACTCACATTAGCCACTATAGCTTTTAAAGCAAAATCTATTCTTTGAAGGTCACTTGTATCACAAAAGGTATCTACCAGTATGGATTTTGGATCATTTGTATCATAACAATCATTTGTTATCACAAGTTTATTCTTCAACATTTTAATTATTTCTTTTTACCTTGTATTATCCCCCTTAATTATATTAAGAGAGAGTAATTCCATATATAACATCTTTCCTATTTCAATAGGTAATTTAATAAAAAATTGAGAATAATCAATAGCTTCATTGAGAATATTACTTAAGTAATCCTTTAGTGTTTAAAATTTTTATATTATTTGAGAATCATTGGTAAGTACCACATTAATTTTGGTGATACATACTCTTGAGATTTTCTTAAAATGATATGTAAGTAGGATTTTAATGTTAACAATTCTTCATTTACATCTTGAATATGAAGTTCTATTGTTTGCTCTTCTCCTCCTTCACTTGGTGACTCATGCATTTCTACCTATTTTCTTCAAAAAGATATTTTGATTTGGGTGCTTTTTAAATAATATACTCTTGTTGTAATTGAAATTCATTCCTATGAACTATCAAATTGTATTTACAATATTTAGTGTCATGTCCTTCTTTACAAATATGATAGTATCTTCTCCTAAATATTTAGATTTCTACTTATTTTTTTGATGAGGCACATTTTGTTAATATTACTTTATTTATATGATTTATTCTTCTTTTTTTTCCCATTTTATATTGCTTAAAATCACTAAAATTTGGGGTATAAACAATTTGGGTTATTTATGAACAAGTTTAGTAAAAATGCATTACAAGGAACAATGAACAACTAATACACCTTATATATCCTTAGTGCATATGATAGTGGAGAGAGAAATTTACAAACAAAATACTTTATACATCTTATCACTCCTATATATTTATTTAAACCCTTAAACCTCCTAAATTATTCTTTAATTTCAAGTATAATAATTTCACTTTCATATTTTTAAAAAATTTCAACTATAGAAAATACTTAAATATTCTAAAGTATAAATTTGTTTTTAGAAAAGATAAAACTTGGGAAATCCTTAATATTTTTTATTGTAATTATTCTCTCATTCTCGATGACTAGATTCTACTCTTAAATTGCTTGTCACTTTCATCATTTTGCTACCATGCTCAGTGTTGCCATTGATGCGAATTTGGTAGGTACTCCAAGAATGGCCAAAGTTATGATCTTGGGTACAAAAAATCTAATAAGAAAATAAAAAAATCATCATTCTTTTGTAATTTGGTAGTGGGAGATTCCACCTTAATTACAGTCAACCAATATGCATGATGTCAATGTGTGACTAATGCATGCAAATTTAAATCTCCTCCTTTTAGACCATATTACAAATTGTTTTAGGATGTGCCTCATAAAGTTTGTCAAGTTTTGTAGCTCCTATTATTATGGCTCTTAGACAATTACTATAATTTTGGGGCCCATTTCTTCTCTTAGAGCTCAAACATCAACACACGAGCATAAAGTTGAAAAACTTTTAAGTTTAGTATTACAAACTATGATTCCATTAACACATGAATCAAAGACCCAAAACATATCAACTAAACAGTTATTACCACATCCAAAAACCACAAATAAAAAGAAACCATCTCAATAGAGAAATGGAAGTGTTGGGCATTCAAGTGACAGTCATAAAAGATTTAAAAAAATAAATAGGAACTATATAGTTCCCCATACGTTTTACAATATTTAAAATTATAAAATTCAAACCTTTAATGAATGTTATTCTAAATGATATCACAACATGAGGCTTACTCAAGGTTGGATAGCATGATCAATTATGTTTACTTGCCTTTGTTGTCAGGATTCAGATAGGGCTTTTCAATAGAGTTCTATAGTTTTTAATATTTAACTATAGCAAATATTTGAATATTTTCTTAAAATTATTAATAAATTATATTTTAAAATACTTAAGAATTTATATTGTCTAACTATAGCAAATTATTCTATATACAAGGTAGATTATGACCTTATCTCTTATGCAACTAAAGCGGTGTGAAGAGTGGCTAGTCCCAATATCCCTAAATTTGGTGTTGCTATTAGAGATAATATTAAAGCGATGCCACATTATGGGAGAGGAGGAAGATAACAAGATAGCTTGGGGTCATGGGAATTTAGGCATCTATATAGTTTGAGAAGGTTATAATGAATTGCTCCCTCCTCCACCAATGTTGTCAGATGTTCCATGGGATAAAAAATGGTTGGAAAAGGGTTGGTAAAAAATAAATCTCTTTTCTTGGCAAGTTATGCATCGAAGTTTCCTCACCTATGATAAATTACAGAAGATAGGTTTGCATGGCCCCTCTAAATACGTAATTTGCAATACCTAGGAGGACACAATAGATCATTTCCTCTTTCAATGTGACTTTGCCCTAGAGTTGTGAAGCCAATGGGTTGATCTCTTCAAGGCCTGTCTCAACCAATAGTTAATAATTAACTAATATATGGTAGGACTAGACATGAAGAAGGTTAAAAAATAAATTAGTTCAATTTGGTTGGTATTTGGGTATGATATTTATGTAGTGGCATATACGGTTGGAAAGATATGCCAAATGTTTTAGAGGAATATAATCTTATAGAGCTTATTTGAAAAAAATGTTAAACAAGGCTACAAAAATAGTAAAATATCATGTGGGAGAGCAGAAAAACTAGTAGGGAGAGAAAATTACTGAAGAACACAAGCTTATACTGAGAGGGGGGGGTGAATAGTATAAGACCACTTTTTACTTTTCCTTTATACTTCAAAACAGTAAAGCAACATATCCAAAGCAATATCAAAACAATGCACAAGATCATCCACAAAGTGACACAACAATTTTAACATGGTTCATCCACAAAACTTTTCTCTAAAAGTTATCTCAAAGTTCTTTGGGAAACCTTCCCAATTACAATGTTTATGAGCCTTGGCTCAAAGGAGATACCTTCCCCCAATCTAAATTTATAAGCCTCTGCTCAAAGGAGATACCTTCCCCTACCTCTGCTCTGGCTGGTGATCCTCTAGAATATCTTTGCCTCCGCTGCCCTTAGCAAATGGAACTCTATCCACATAAGACACCTGTCTTCCTTGATCTGACTGGAGACCTCTGTCCTCAACTCTATCACCTCAAAAGTCGGTCCTTGAATCTGCACTAAACACAGTCCTTCGGTCTAGCACAAATGTCCTCGGGTTCTTCTCATAGAACCAATGCACCTCTATCCTCAAGTTCTCTGATAGAACTATCAAACTCAGCTTCACAAGTCCTTTGCTAGGACCTATCCAAATCTGCTCACAAGTCCCCAATGGAACCTGTCCAAAACCTGCTCACAAGTCCCCAATGGAACCTGTCCAAAACATGCTCACAAGTCCCCAATGGAACCTGTCCAAAACCTGCTCACAAGTCCCCAATGGAACCTGTCCAAAACCTGCTCACAAGTTCATCAAGAAAAACTTGCTTGGCATGAACCCACAAAGAGAATGGTTAGAGACCCAATGTGATTCATCAACCTCATAGAAGCATAAAGAGAATTGTTAGAGACTCAATATGTTCTATACTTAAATCCTAATCTCAATCTCAACTCAATCTCAAATCTCATAAGAATAAGATAGATGTAATATGCTTTTCTCAAGAACATGAAACACAACCCAACAATTGCCAACCAAGCAATATCTCATATAACAATGATACTCATGTTCTTTCCAACAACCAATATCTTTTCTCAACCAATTAGGGCTTCAACAACAATGCTCAGAGACAAGGTTTAACCAACATCATTCAACTCAACATTAACCTTGAGGCATTCAACCAATCATCACAAGAAAAGGAAACAAGTAGAAATCCTTTTCCCTCCAAAGATATTTTAACAAAACAGCCACCCACACAATATCACCAAATGCAAAGAATAACTTGTTCAAATCAACTCAATGGAGTAAGCCCAATATCATGAATCGAGTAAAAGCAATTACTTGATAAAACAACCTCTATGGAAGCAACTCAACCAACAACCTCAAAACAGCCAACCAAGGGTTTCACCAACTCAAAGCAAGTAGCAAGACTCACAAACATAAACCCTAGTGCACAATGCTTCCACTACCTCAAAATAGAATTATGTATTCACCAAAACTCTCATCAATGATAACAATGCATAAGTAGTCTTCAACAAACCAGAAAATAGGATTTACACCCAACCAAAGGAAACCTAGTTGAATACCTTTTCACTCCAATATTATTTCAAGAAAAACATACACCAATCATACTCATAAGAAGAATGTGCCCATACCTTATTGAAGATGAAGAAGATCTCACAAGTTTGCCATAACCATAACCACCTTTTTGCCAAACTCAAGAAGGTTAGTAGACAACATATTTCTTTAATATTTCCTCAATAATATTCCTTGGTTCAAATATAATCAAGGTTCTATGTCTTCTTCATTCAACATTTCAATATTAGACACTCTACCTTATAACTCCTTTATTTCACTTAATCTCTCACACAAAACAAAAACTACCCTTATACATATATCCTTTCAAAAGATAATCAAAATATTAATAATCAAAACAACTCTCACACCTTATAACTCCCTTGCTTATAATTACATCAATTATTTACCCCTTCCAAAACATAAAACCAAGCATTGTCTAGTACGAATTTGCATACCTTAACCTTGTGAAATTATCGGGCAACTTAGCGCATGGTTCAAAACATTCCTTGGTGCGAAGTTCAAAAACAACCCTCGGCATGTAGATCACACACCCCTTGCGCGGAGTTCAAAATACTCCTCGGCACACTCGTCCACTTATTTTGAAACCCTCTACAAATGCTTTCTCTAAATTCTGTGCGATCATCAATTTCCGAATCGTAGAAACAAGTGCGCAGGGTTTCACTCAATCCATCGAGTATCTTAGAATTTCATCGTAATGCAAGGTGCCTTCGTACTTCGCGTCACACCTTTCGACTAACCACTTTTACCAAAAATATTAATCACGCTTATATTGTTTTTCTCCTTCGCTGGCGCAGACGATGTCGAAAACGAAATGCACACCAATTGATATCGATGACTTAGCCCAAACTGAAATGAATTTATTAGCCTCATTATATATGCACTTCGAAGCATTTCCAAATACGTCGGCATTTCCAAACACGACGAAAACTTTAATTTAATTTTAAAATTTTAAATAAATAAAATTTAAACTAAATATTTAAAATTAAATATCTTCATCACCGGGGCACATTTTTCAATGAAACAAAAAGCCAACTTGGGTTTTAAGAAAAACCCATTTCAAATCTGTTGTCCATGGTTTTAAATAAAACCTTTTATTTTGTCTGCCTTGGTTTTCACAAAAACCCTTCCGCTTCTTGACATCAATGACAACATCAACACTTGAGCAAAGACACTGTACCCAATGTACCCAAAATTGCCAACAATTACCAAGAGGTAGACTCATGGGGCTTGGAAACCCCAATCCCTAGGTTAGAAAAAAATCAACATGGATGGAGCAACCAAATATAACCTAGGGGAAATGATCATTTGTTTCCTTAGAAGAGACTACAAGGGAAAGGTCCTTCAGTGGGAATTGGAATAATTACGAGTAGCAATAATTAATTAAGCAATGGATTTGGTAGTTAGACAGGCTCTCTCAATGCTTGGGAGAATGGGGTTTGAGAGATCATAGTAGATTCTAACTCATAAATTTTGGTGATATCGCTAGATGAGATTAGGAATTTGAGATTGAGTGCATGACATATCAAGAACATAGTGAGTCATATAAAAGCCATATGGCGGTAGTTTGAGGATGCCATCCCAGTTCATCTAGGTAGATGAAAGAATGTTGTAGCTAACTTTTTAGCTAAAATAGGAAGCGAACATATTATTGGTTAATTGTTGAAATCTAATTAGAATAGGGATACTATAGATTGGATGGAGGTGAACCAACAAGTTTTATTACTAGCCAATAGGGATTTAGGCAATAAAGTATGTAGGACTAGGGTAGATGATTATGATGATTAGCCTCTAGATATGACATCACATTATTGCTTTTAGTTCTTTTAGTCCGAATTTGGGATAGACCCCAAAGTCATGGTAGGAAAGATAATCTAATTTGAGCTCTCTAGAATAGTATTAACCAAAACTATAATCAAGATAAGAGTTTCTTCTCTTTAGATCACACTAAGAAATTTATGGTTTTTTTCTAATAAGCTATGTGTGGCTTCTATTGGGGGCCACTCCCATTGCAAAAATAAAATATTACATTGATATCATTATATTTATAACAAGTTAATTAAAGCATACTCATATTTGCCTTTCTATCAAATATTTTCTCCATATTCCTCAAATTACTAAGTTTCCATAATAAACTCTTTTTTTTGTAAGGAACTAACAACTAGAGCAACTTTATATTATACATAACTCCAAGATATAGAAGGAAAAAAATATAATAGTCATCCATCAAAGATGAAATTAGTTCAATTATTTTTCTTCTATAGTAGAGGTTCTTCCTCCTTTAGAGTGGCAAGATCTAAGAATGCATTTTTGCACTTCAAGCTCTTAAGGTAATATCTAGTTGTAACACATTTTGTAGGATCTTCATTTTTAGAAAATTTATTATCATCGATTATTTCATAATTATCTTTAAGAATACCATCTGAGGTGCTAATATTTTCCATGGAACCGTCTAGATGGTTTTTAGTAACCATTTGACTTTTATGAATGATGTGATTTAAATTCTCCTTTTGGGATTGAGTCTTCTATTGGTCACATGATTCCTATTGGATAATTGGTGCATTTGGAGGATGAGATTTTTTTTTTAAACTAGGATATTTGAAGGTTTTGATTCATTCACATGCAAGGCCTTCTCCTCCATCGAGGAGGATTTAGAGCATGATCGGACGATTGAGAATCTCTTCTTCAAGTGGCCATATTGTTGATAGCCATAACATATTCGAGAGAAGTTTTCATATTCGATATTTTGGATCTAGTTCCCTTTGCTTGACGAGATAGTAATGGATTGAGACCTAGGAACTGAAACATCCATTCAAAAAACTAATATTGCTTTACTCATATTAATTTTTTTGGAAAAATTTTCCTCTGTTTGTTCATCCATATATTGAAATGCACCAATGGTATTACAAATTTTGGTCAATATCTTCTCTCCCTAAAACTCCACAAGCAAAGCGTAAATATTCACCTAGACTAGGAAGCCATTAACTTCTTCTATAAAGGGGTTGAAATTAGGAGTCCAAGGTTTTATGTAGACACATTTTTTTTTTGAAAAACCAATAATATCTATAATCCATTACCCTATATCTATTCACTAAATTAGAAAAAGAAACAAAAAATAATTTTTTGAGTAGAAGAGTTACTTGGAATTCTGTATTGGTCCACCAATATTTAATGCATCCTTTGAGCTCCTCCAAGCCTAGTATTTTGATCTTGACTTTGCAGATAATTGTTCGGATTCATGATCAATCAGATCCAACCTAGATTTATCCATTGAAATATTGATAGAGGGCAAAGGTTAATCCACCCACGAACCCAAATATCCCTGAGAGATATTTTTTCTAACTGAAGAGACTTTATCAAATACTGAAGAGACGGTCTACGAACAACCCTCTTCCTTCAATGCTTGACTGTACCTAAGGTATGCATCTCTTTCATGAATATTGTAGCCAATTTTTTTACTTTGTTCCATCGCTTGAATGCACATAGGGTTTACACCCCTTTTACTTAAGAAATTTATGGTGTAATAAGATGTTAGAGTTAGTTTTTTTAGGATCTTGTGGTTGGCCAAAAGTGGTAAGCCAATTATTGTAACTATGGACCTATCTTCTTAATAATACTTTCACTTTTTTTTAAATAAAAACTATAACAAATAAATAAAAGTTTAAAAAATATAAATTTTTAAAATATGATA
The DNA here is from genome assembly GCA_028583015.1 of Wollemia nobilis. Classification (NCBI taxonomy): domain Eukaryota; kingdom Viridiplantae; phylum Streptophyta; class Pinopsida; order Araucariales; family Araucariaceae; genus Wollemia; species Wollemia nobilis. The sequence continues at coordinate 1,851,534 of JAQPPZ010002816.1, forward strand.
AGCAAAATAAAATAAACTTGAAGCCTTTAGCTTGACGCTCAAATTTTTTGGGCGCACATTAATTTTTTGGCACATTTTTTACCTTTAGAAATAAATGCAAATACCTCTAAATTAAGGTCACACCATTCTATTTAAACTACTTTACCCTTTTAGACTCTTTACCTTTTCTAATATTTTAACTAATCAAAAACTAATAAAATATTAAAGAAAGCATTTAATTTTACTTATCGTAATGAGAATATATGTTCCATATAATCACCTATTTCCCTAGTATTGTTATTGTTTTCATCTTAAAATATATCTGCTAAACCTAGATCTAGGAGAGCCTAACAAGGACACATGTGTGTGCCTTGCATAGAATGGAATGGAAAGAAGTTCCATAGATGGGGGGAAGACTACCAATGGGGTGACCTCCAAGGTTTTTAATTGAGGTCAGCTCCTCATTGTATCTAATTCCTTGATGCACGATGACTTTCTCAAGTTGAGGCCAGGAAAAAGAATTGCAATGAAAGTAAAAGATAGAGAATTAAATGCTTGGAGGAAAGTAGAATTCTAAGCTATAGGGGTTATGCACCAAAGAATTAGGCACCCTAATTCTTGAATACAACAAGTGGAAATTGAACATAAAAAAGTCACCTATGGCTAGTAAAAACAACCAAGCAAACACATTACCAAGAATCAAGAAAAGAAAAGAGGAGGAAAAGGAAAAATTAGTCATGATTTCCATTAACATGATCAAAATGATTACAACACAATGAGACCCAAAGGATTTGATGCTCCCTAGACATGAGAAAATATTTGGGCTCCCCTTGTTACAGTAGGAAATAATGGTGAAAGGAAATCCCGTAAGACTGGGTACCAAGCACATGAAAACAACTTCCAATATCATTTATAATGAAATTGGGTCTATTTATAAGCCAAAATGAGGTTTATTTCCTTATGAATATTTATGCAAGAGGCTTACAAATATATTTCCTTTTTATAGCTGATAAATACTTCTACAACTTGTATGATATAAACTTTGAGGTCTCTAGATCTAGACCCATAAATGCTGAAAGTTTTCAAGCCTTCGGATGATCAAGTGTGGTTGAGCTAGCTCTCTACTACTATGCTGGGGTGGTTGCACTCTTACTCTTCCAAGGTATTTCTCTTGGGGTGCATCACTTTGCTAACATGATAGACATGGCCTCATTGACTAGTGTAGTTGGATAGGGTAGGCTCATGCATATGGTAGGTGGTGGTCATGAATAGCATGTTATTGGATCTAACAAGCTTGGTCATGAAATTCAATCTTTGCAATCATTGGTGGATGCCTTATGTAGTGCTCTTTTACCTACTTTTCTTCTTGCACATTTAGTTTCCATGTATCCTTATATGAGGTAGAACATCATTCGACCAATAGAATATCTTCTCCTTGAAATGTTGGTTCTTTCCTCTCTTGGGCTCTATATTTCTCACCACGTGTCTTACTTTAGACTCTTCCAGAGATTCCCCTTATTATATGCACTTTCCTATGTCAAAAATATTGTACAAGTCATTGGATTGAAAATAAATGGTCCACGAGTCTTGGAACCCTTGATACAACTAGTTTGGGTAAGAAATAGTGTTGGATATATATGGGAGATTTAATGATTAGCATAGCTCTTAAGTTTATCTTCCTTTCCTTGAAACTCCTTTCTTTTGACTAAATATGGGAAGTGCCTTCCAAAAATAGAACCTTAGATTGTACCACTTTCTAATGGTCTATCTTAGAGTGAAGTGAGGTTGCAGGGAAAAGTTCCCTATAGCTTTAGTGGCTCCCAGGGCTCCTCAACCTACTAAAGAAGTGAACCTAGACTTTCTTGCCTTGTCCACTAGGTGTAAAGTCAAAATTTGGAAGGTATTCCTCTATGGAATTTTTATATTCCTAGTGAAAATCAAACAACACAAATAAATGATACATGGGTGTTATTCCTTTGTTCCTGTAAGAGAACCAAACATTTCATTACTTTCCTCCCAAAATGAGGATACCAAAAGAAAAGCCCTTTTACAATTTCAAAAATTCCCTCAAATACCCTGTTTTCCCCTTTTCCCACCTAAAACCATCTATTTCAAATTTGAATTTTGGGGGCAACTTGCCAAGGTCACAACTTTGCACTCGTTGACCCGATTGACTATTACAACATATTTTTGGAAAGGGCATACAACAAACTAAGCGGGGGTTCAGATCACAGGATAAGACAATTTGTGAAACACCTATATGCAGTCACACCTATTTTTTGGGGGATAAAACAATTTGTGAAACCCTAGTTTGTATCCTTGGATACAAAAAGAAAGAATATTAGTTTTCACTTTGGAATCAAAAACCTAAGGAAGTGAAAAAACCTTGTCCATTGGAAAAAATTCTCTTTGCATTTTGTCATTGAAGAAATAGCTCACAAACTTGAAACTTGTGAAATTTAAAGATATTTAAATTTGAATCTCCATAGTGCAAAATATAGTGGCTCAGATCATAGGACAAGTGTTATAATAATGTTATATGAAGCTAATGATACAACATACCCTTGACCAATATCTAGCATTACACCTATAATAGCTACATCCTCATCTAGAGGTCCAATTATAATCATGACATAGTGACAACTCTCAATTTTCTAGCCATTTAGGTGGTGAACATGGAATATCTCCACTAGGTGGGAAACAAATGATAACTTATTAGGGCTCACCAGGTGTTGCAACACATCTAATGGCTATATGATGCTACCTATTATAGAACACATTAGGTGACTGGAGCAGAACTGTAATAACACATAGAAAAATTTACCAAAAATTTCATCAATAGAGGTCTCAAATTCAAAAATACAGCAGTTATATCAAATGGCCAACTCCCGTTACAATGCATGAGCCATTTCTTATAGTAGACCCGATCCCTTTCCGACATCATTACACAGAATGTGAATTTGCTTCTAACCGCCCACACGAATGTTCTGTCGTTGCCTGCAAAATGCTACCAGGTGTCTCCAATCAGCATGGCATGTAGTGGCGAAGTGTTTTAAAGCTGCCTGTCTATCCACCCTCTGAATCATCATTCTTAGGAGTGCTCTGAAGACACCTGCGTTGCTGCCACGTTCCCTTCTGTAACGACCTCTGCAGCTGCCTGTCCAAGTGGAGTCGTGAACGGCCTATCGTTTTCTTTCCTTCGGGCCACAAAAATGTGACATGTCATGAAATCATGACGTCTCCACCTTATGCACTCGCTTTCCACCTTCAGGCTGCAAAACCATGACATGTCACAATTTCGTGATGTCCTTGCCCTTCGCACTCGGCTTCTGCCATCAGGTCGTGATTTTGCGACAGTTGCTCCATTCGGCTCTTCTTTTCAAAAAGTGTCATGATTTCATGACCACTTTGTGCCTTTGAGCCCTTGCTCCGAAAGTGTCACGATTTCGTGACCACTTTGCACCTTTGAACCCTTGGTCCGAAAGTGTCATGATTTCACGACCACTTTGCGCCTTTGAGCCGGTGGTTCGGAAGTGTCACGATTTCGTGACCACTTTGTGCCTTTGAGCCTTCACTCCGAAAGTGTCACGATTTCACGACCACTTTGCGCCTTTGAGCCTTTGGTCCGAAAGTGTCACGATTTCATGACCACTTTGCGCCTTTGAGCCTTTGGTCCGAAAGTGTCACGATTTTGCGACCACTTTGCACCTTTGAGCCTTCGCTCCGAAAGTGTCATGATTTCACGACAACTTTGCGCCTTTGAGCCTTTGGTCCGGAAGTGTCACGATTTCGTGACCACTTTGCACCTTTGAGCCTTTTCTCCGAAAGTGTCACGATTTCGTGACCATTTTGTGCCTTGGCTCCTTTGCTTTGAAAATGTCACGATTTCACGATCGTTTTGCGCCTTGGCTCCTTTGCTTCGAAAATGTCACAATTTCACGACCATTTTGCGCCTTGGCTCCTTTGCTTCGAAAATGTCACGATTTTGTGACCATTTTGCGCCTTGGCTCCTTTGCTTTAAAAATGTCATGATTTTGTGACCATTTTGCGCCTTGGCTCCTTTGCTTCGAAAATGTCATGATTTCGTGACCATTTTGCGCCTTGGCTCCTTTGCTTCGAAAATGTCACGATTTCGTGACCATTTTGCGCCTTGGCTCCTTTGCTTCAAAAATGTCACAATTTCACGACCATTTTGCGCCTTGGCTCCTTTGCTTCGAAAATGTCATGATTTCACAACCGTTTTGTGCCTTGGCTCCTTTGCTTCGAAAATGTCATGATTTCGTGACCACTTTGCACCTTGGCCCATTTTCTCAAAAAGTGTCACGATATCGCGACAGTTTGGCCCCTTGGCACCTTTTCACAAAAAGTGTCATGATATCGCGACAGCCTTGGTACTTAGAGAAAAAAATATTTTTGGGGTGATGCAAGATTGCTCTTCCACCTCTAGATGCTCCTGCATCAGACACCCGGGGTGAATTGAGAAGTGAACTTCTGATCTATCTGAGGTAGACCTATGCGGTCAACCTCTGCCTTCAACAACCAAGTCACATATTCTATGGGCTTGCCCTTCCACTTGATCAAATACTCAGAATAACACCTGTTTTGAGTACTTCAGCCCTCACGCGTATCAAGGACTTCTATCTTGTCTGCGACTAAAGTGACCGCAGGAATGCTCCACAAATTCGAGCTTGGTGTTGCACTACTATCTCCTTCATGAAACTTGACCAAATCTGAGATGTTAAAAATCGGTGAGATGTTAAGCTCACTCGGCAACTCCACCTCATATGCATTACCTGAATCCCATTTCCCAATGATCTTGCATGGCCCAAATTTCTTCATCTTCATCTTGTTATAGGTCTTGGCAGGAAACCTCTCTTTTCTTAGATGGACCATGACGAAATCTCCTACTTCAAACTCCTTAGCCCAACGCTTCTGGTCTGCCCTGGCCTTATATTGAGTATTCATCTTAGCAATGTGCCTTGTCACCTCCTCATGCACTCCCTTCAGGTGTTCAACAAATTCTTCAGCATCAGCATTGCATTTTTCTCTTATATCCATCCTTCTCAACTCTAAAGCGTTTCTTGGGCTGCTCCCATAGATTATCTAGAATGGCAATTTATTGGTACTTCTGTTGACAGAGCTGTTGTAAGTGAATTCTGCCTGTGGCAGAACTAAATCCCATCCCTTGGGCTTGTCTTCGACCAAGCATCTCAGTAGATTGCCCAAGATCCTATTTACCACATCTGTTTGGCCATCTGTTTGGGGTTGGTATGCAGAACTGAATTTTAAATCCGTTTTCAGTTTCTTCCATAGGGTTCTCCAGAAATACCCTACAAATTTGGTATCCATGTTCGATACAATGCTCCTTGGTAGACCATGAAGGTGCACCACTTCCTTGAAGAATAAACCAGCCACATGAACCGCATCGCTAGTATTCTGGCAGGGAATAAAATGAGCCATTTTTGAAAACCTGTCCACTACCATAAATATGGAGTCGTGTCCCCTATACATCCTGGGTAAACCAAGAACAAAATCCATGCTAATATCCTCCCATGGACTTTCGAGTACAGGTAGTGGTTGATATAAACTAGTAGGCTGCCTCACACCTTTTGCCATCTGGCATATCCTACAAATTTGCATGAATTTTGCCACATCTTGTTGCAATTGTGGCCAGTAGTAGTTTTCACTAACAAGTGAGATGGTCTTGTCGTGACCAAAGTGTCTAGCTAAACCTCCACTGTGCTTTTTCTTGATGATATTCTCCCTCATTGAGCTCCTAAAAATGCATAATTGGTTCCCCTTGAATAGCATTCCATCTTGAATCAAAAAATTTAACCACTTAGTCCTGTCCAATGTAACAGGCACAGTGCAGGCTTTCCAAGCTTCTGCGAAGTCGGGGTCTGTAGGGTATAAACCCTTGAGCTTAGCAAACCCAACAACCTCCACCTTCATCTCCATCAATAAACATTGCCTCCTACTCAAGGCATCCACAACTCTATTGGACCTCCCACTTCGGTGCTTCAGCACAAAGGTGTAGCTCTGTAGGAACTCGACCCATTTTAGGTGCCTCTGATTTAATTTCCCTTGACTGTTAATATACTACAGTGCCTGATGATCAGTATACAAAACAAACTCCTTTGGCAACAAATAATGCCTCCATTTCTTCAGAGCTTGAACTATGGCATAGAACTCCTGATCATACATCGAATACTTCTTTCTGGCATCATTGATCTTCTCGCTAAAATACGCAACAGGCTTACCCTCTTGACTCAATATGGCCCCTATGGCACTACCACTCGCATCACAGTCTACCTGAAACACCTTATTGAAATCTAGAAGTGCTAAGACAGGTTGCTCTGTGACCTTCTTTTTCAGCATAGCAAAGCTTTTGTCTACCCCAGCTGTCCACTTGAATTCCTTCTTGTTCCCCCTCATTGTCTTCGTAAGGGATGTGCAAATACTGCTGAAGTTTCTAATGAACTTTCTGTAGAAACTGGCCAGACCGTGAAATGATCTCACCTCAGTCACACTTCTTGGAGCAAGCCATTCTATGATAGCCCTCACCTTCTCGGGGTCCATTTTGAGACCATCTGCTGAGATAACAAATCCCAGGTATACTAGCTCCCTCTTCATGAAGTTACACTGCTTCAGATTTATCAGCAGCTGCTCCTCCCACAATTTCTCAAAAACCCTCCTGATGTGCATCAGGTGTTCCTCCAGGGTTTTTCTAAAAATCAAGATATCATCCAAGTAGACAATAACAAATTTGCCTAGGAATTCCTTCAGGACTTCATTCATTAACCGCATGAAGGTACTCGGTGCATTGGTTAGCCCAAATGGCATGACCAACCACTCATACAGCCCCTCTCTGGTTTTGAAGGTTGTCTTCCACTCATCCCCTTCTCTAATGCGGATTTGATGGTAACCACTTTTCAGGTCAATCTTCGTGAAGTACTCAGCTCCACTCAAGCAGTCCATGATATCATCCATCCTGGGCAACGGGAATCTGTATTTGATAGTGATATTGTTAATTGCCTGAGAGTCTGTGCACATTCTCCACTCTCCATCCTTCTTGGGTGCTAGTACTACAGGTACTGCACATGGACTAAGACTCTCCCTAATCAACCCCTTCTTTAGCAGATCTTGAACCTGCTAGTTTAACTCCTTAGTTTCTATAGGCATCATTTTGTGTGCAGCCTTGTTCGGCAAGCTCGATCCAGGCACCAAATCTATGTGGTGACTGATCTTCCTAACAGGTGGTAAACCTTTAGGAACATTATTAGAAATGATATCTAGAAACTCCTCTAACAGCCCCATGACTTCCACTGGAGTTTCCTTGCATTCTTCTTCCCTAACCCTAGGGATTATTGCATAGCACATATGATATGGCTTCAGGCCATCCAAAAATCTTCTTCCATCAACTAGAAAAATTCGTGCACTACTGCATACCTTCTCATGCACCTCCTTCAGGGGTTTCAACTTATGTCGAACTCCATTTTTGGACAAGGAATATGTATTGGCTCGACCATCATGTATAGCACTTCGATCAAACTACCATGGTCTCCCCAGCAGCAGGTGACATGCATCCATAGACAAGATGTCACATAAGACCTCATCTTGATAAGTTCCAATGTTGAACTTCACCAGGCATTGCTCACTGACCAGCACCTGATGGTCCTTTTGTAACCATGCAATCCGATAAGGGTGTGGGTGTTTTCTTCTCTCCAACTACAACTTAGCAACCATCTCCTCAGAGACCAAGTTATCAGTGCTTCCATTATCGATGATGATGTTACAGACCTTGCCTGTGCACTTGCATCTTGTTTGAAATAGGATGTTCCTCTGGTCTGCCTTCTTTTCTTCATTCAACAAGACTCTTCTGATGATCATCGCTTCCCCTAGTTCTACCTCCTCAGAGTGCTCAAATTTGACACCTTTGTTTGCTACAACAGCTCAGGCTTGACCCTCAGGTCTTCGATTTGGCCTTTCTTGATGCTACGGGCAGTTGTATGCCCGATGTCCTTATTATCCATAGTTGAAGTAGGTTCCTCAAAAGACACCTCTTCCAAACCCTCGCCTAGGCCTACCTCTTCCCCTTGGGTAGTTGTTGTTCTGATTGCGTGGGCGTTGGGTATTCTCCTCTTTCTCCTCTTTCTGGTTCTGGCTACTACTTGCTTCACCAGTCTTCCCCAAATCTCTGTATCTTCCTCCATTGGTCCTTCCACCAGCTCTTCCACCATGATCCTTTCCTCTCTGCTTACCATCAAATCTCCTATTTAGTTTCTCCTCCACTTTTAATGCAAACTGGTATGCATCCTCAACCGTGCTCATCCTAACTAGACCTAGTTCTTCTTGAATGCTGGTTCTCAATCCATTGATGTATCGTGCGACTTTCTCCTTATTCGTCTCAGAATGGTCGGTTCTAATAGAGATCTGATAGAACTCCTCCGTATACTCCTTGACATATTTACTTTCCTGTCTAAGACTCTGCATCTTTCTCAACAAATCCAACTCATAATCCACGGGGATGAATTGCCTCTTCAATTTCTCCACCATCCTATCCCACCTGGTGATATTTTCCTTCCCCCTCTTATTCCTCTCTAGTTGTACTCCTTTCCACTAGATACTAGCATGTCCTTTTAGATTTGTTTTCACAAACCTAATCCGATTTGGATCTGAGATCTCTTCATACTCAAAATACTCCTCCATGTCGTTGATCCAATCTATCAACTCTTCGGGATTGATATTCCAAAAATAAGTGGAGACATCGAACTTCGGCTTCTTCTCGATATGGGATATGGCCCTATACAGCCTAGCTTCTGCTGGATCCAATGCTTCTTCCTCATCAAATGGACCCTCTTCTTCCCAAACTTCATCTTCACTGGGTTCCTCCCTTCTTGGCTCAACTCCTCTTTTGATTTCCTCCTACAGGGCTTGAAATTGCCTCTGCAAGGCTCTAAGATTGACCTCTGCTCCCCTATTCCTCACACCACCATGGTTCCTACGTGGAGGCATCCTACTCGCTTCCTCTCAACCCACAACCACAAACTTGGTGCGAACTGCCTCACTACCGACGATCGGTTCGCACACTCAGAACCTTCTGGCTCTGATACCACTTGGAGCAGAACTGTAATAACACACAAAAAAATTTACCAAAAATTTCATCAACAGAGGTCTCAAATTTGAAAATACAACAGTTATATCAAATGGCCAACTCCCGTTACAATGCATGAGCTGTTTCTTATAGCGGACCCGATCCCTTTTCGACATCATTACACAGAATGCGAAGTTGCTTCTAACCACCCACATGAATGTTCTGTCGTCGCTTGCAAAATGCTGCCAGGTGTCTCCAATCAGCATGGCATGTAGTGGTAGAGTGTTCTGCAGCCGCCTGTCTATCCACCCTCTGAATCATCATTCCTAGGAGTGCTCCAAAGACACCTGCGTTGCTGCCACGTGCCCTTCAGCAATGACCTCTGTAGCCGCCTGTCCAAGTGGAGTCGTGAACGGCCTGTAATTTTCTTTCCTTTGGGCCACAAAAACGTGACATGTCATGAAATCATGATGCCTCTGCCTTCTGCACTCGCTTTCCTTCGAGCCGTGAAATCGCGACATGTCACGATTTCATGATGTCCTTGCCCTTCGCACTCGACTTCTGCCATCAGGTCACGATTTCATGACAGTTGCTCCATTCGGATCTTCTTTTCAAAAAGTGTCACAATTTCGTGACCACTTTGTGCCTTTGAGCCCTTGCTCCGAAAGTGTCACGATTTCACGACCACTTTGTGCCTTTAAACCCTTGGTCCGAAAGTGTCGTGATTTTGCGACCACTTTGCGCCTTTGAGTCGGTGGTCCGGAAGTGTCGCGATTTCGTGACCACTTTGCGCCTTTGAGCCTTCGCTCCGAAAGTGTCGTGATTTCGTGACCACTTTGCGCCTTTGAGCCTTTGGTCCGAAAGTGTCACGATTTTGCGACCACTTTGCGCCTTTGAGCCTTTGGTCTGGAAGTGTCACGATTTCGCGACCACTTTGCGCCTTTGAGCCTTTGGTCCGGAAGTGTCGCGATTTCACGACCACTTTGCGCCTTTGAGCCTTTGGTTTGGAAGTGTCACGATTTCGCGACCACTTTGCGCCTTTGAGCCTTCGCTCCGAAAGTGTCGCAATTTCATGACCATTTTGTGCCTTGGCTCCTTTGCTTCGAAAATGTCGCGATTTCATGACCATTTTGCGCCTTGGCTCCTTTGCTTCGAAAATGTCACGATTTCGTGACCATTTTGTGCCTTGGCTCCTTTGCTTCGAAAATGTCATGATTTTGCGACCATTTTGCGCCTTGGCTCCTTTGCTTCGAAAATGTCACGATTTCACGACCATTTTGCGCCTTGGCTCCTTTGCTTCGAAAATGTCGCGATTTTGGACCGTTTTGTGCCTTGGCTCCTTTGCTTTGAAAATGTCATGATTTTGTGACCACTTTGCACCTTGGCCCCTTTTCTCAAAAAGCGTCGCGATATCGCGACAGTTTGGCCCCTTGGCGCCTTTTCGCAAAAAGTGTCGCGATATCGTGACAGCCTTGGTACTTAGAGAAAAAAATATTTTTGGGGTGATGCAAGATTGCTCTTCCACCTCCGGATGCTCCTGCATCAGTGACCTAAGATCTTGTTGATCCTTATAATGAATTTGTTAATCCTAGGCAATGTCTTTAGGTCATAGAATCAATTCTAGTGAAGTGTCTGTCAAACTAGCTTTGATACCAATGTTGGGTCAAATCAAATAATTAAATTTCATTTATCTTGCAAGTATATTTAAATATATTTTATTAGAGGTTATTAACCATCCAATAACCATTACCACATTTTGCCAAGTAGTTACAATCATATTTTAAATATAATTTATTGGTTATAAACCACTTCTAACCTCCCAACTAATACATGCTTGTAATCATACTGATAATGCAATACTTGCGTAATGATGTTACTAACCCTTTTGGAAGGATTTTAATTCATTTATGAGTGTATTTAGAGGTATGCAACATTTGGAGGTGTACAATTTTTCTAAGCTTTTATTTTATTAGAAGTAGAAATTTCTTACCCAAGGTAACTTAGTAGTGAATTACTTCTATAAATAGGATCCATATGCTCCATTTTAAAGATATTTTGACCTTGAGAGAAGTAGAGCTATACTTTGTGATTTTTAAATTGTAATACTCTTGTTTCTTTTAGAATAATAATATTATACAAAACATTTTTCTTTCCATTAGTGGCATGACTCTCCTAGATTGTGGAATCTATGATGATTATGGTGCTATCCCTTTTTCCTTTTATAATTCCTTATTAATTCTATTTCATACATGTGATATGCATTTTTATTCAATTTCCTCATGCGTTTTTTAATAGCACACTCTCCTTGCTATAGTTGTAGTCATACTGCACTTTCAAACTCTTGCACTCTAAACTTCCAAAATTTACTTTCATACATTTTAGTTTTTGCATCTAGTATTGAGCTTAGACTAGATTAGATTTAGTGAGAATAGTGGGGATTTAGCCTAAATACATAGACCTAAAGGAGCACACTCATTTCTTCCAATTTGTTGAAAAAGAATAATGAGTGCATAAGGAGTTAAACATTTTTATAATTCAACATGTTTTTGGCATGCCCTGTGGGACTAAGGATTTGATTTCCATGATGAAATTGATATTAGTCCCTTTTTGAACTATATATATACAAACATTGATTTTGCATTTATTTTTGCAAGTGCTTTGTGAATGGTGGCTCCATTACGAACCTCATAAAAGTTTTGAATTTTGTACAAAATAGTAGTAAAGGACAACATAATTCATCGATTTTCTTCCATTTTGGTATTAAATTGTAGATAAAAATGATTTTCCAAAGTTTGAATAATTTTAACAAAGTCTTCATTCGAGGAATGATTCTTTCTAAAATTGGACTGATTTGTTCCAAAATTAGAGCGATTTGTCTTGTTTGAAGCAAATTTCCCAAATATTAAAAAAAATCTCTACAAGTTTAATCCAAGGAGCGATTCACTTGATGATAAAAAAAACAATTTGCCTAAATATTAGGAAATGAATTGTTTGAAAAGTAAAATTATTTCAGGTCTAATTCAAGGAGTGATTCACTTGAAAACCAAGAAACAAATCCCCTATAAAACAAAAAAAAATCCAAGTTTTATCAAGGGAGCAATTTGCCAGGGAACCTAGAGTGATTCAGTTCTCGTTCTTTCCTATTTTTTTTCTTTACTTTTTTAAACTGTTTACTCGCCTTCTAGAGCAATTTCTTCCTAGAATTTTTAAGATTTTTCATTTATAATATTGAAAATCTATCTATGTAGATACACATGTGGGAGGACCCATGCTTATGAATACATGCTCAAATACATAACAATTAGGTAAAATATTCTACCTAGTTGAGTTGATATCGTACCAAGGAATGAATGTGAGGGAGAAAAATAAGGGACAAGTCACCATGTGGGGTATGTAGAGATGATGATCCTAAAATTGATCCAACCTCTAATCTAATTCCATCAAATGTAAAATGTTCAATGACTGATCAAATAAGCCAAACCCAAAACCCTACATTTGAAGGGTCAAATTTCCTTAGGTTTCCACTCATTTTTATTATGCCTTTGTCATCCCAAATCAAGTTTGGGTATCTACCGGGCCAACCTTCACTCATACCAACCCTTTATAGGGAATGCCCCAAGTATCAAAAATTTCATCCTAATTCTCAAATTAGATAACTTTTTAATCAATGTGACTATTTTTATAAATAATCAGATTCTAGTACCTTCTAGTACTTAAGTCAAATTAAATCAACCACCAATTTCCAATATCTAAAATAATCCTCTAACAAGTAAAATTCTAGCTCAAATCTTACCTAGGTCTAATCAACAAACTAACACTTCGAAAGTAGCGACTCCACCCTCAAGCCAATCCAATTTATCCAATGCTAGCATTGGTAACACTTCTAAACAAATTGACATCCCAAAATCAAGTCAAGACATGGATTAGAATTTTCAAGTGCTATCTAGTCAAATGGATATGTAAGGATTTTAGAGAAACTCTCAAACCAAATGCCCCTTGAACTAGTTAGCCATTGTAAAATCTGCATAAGGTTTTCAAAATTATTTACCTATCTAAAATTTGTAAACTTAACCTAATAAAAATATATCTTATCCAAAATTGACCTCCACATAAAATCCAAACCCTCATTTTTCATCATAGTATTATGTTTTTATTTTATTTTATTTTACATGGTGGAATCGGTAGCCGCCACGAATATGGGTAGGTTGTCCATTTTTTTATGGCCACCATAATATTTTGCACTGTTCGCCCCAAAAGTTGCCACCACCACATAAATATCTGCATAGTACGCCCCTATAACCACCATGCCATGATAAATTTAAACCTTTTATGCTAATGAAAGCACTTGGAAAGGGAGAAGCTAAAGATTTAATACTTATTATTATTATATTATTATGTACAATTATACACACCTATCGCTTCACACACCCACCTACGTGTGATTTGAACTATGGACCTCCTAAAGAAGAGAAAAACCCTGAACCATTGTGTTGTCCCCCTTGGACATCATCATAGTATTATGTTGTACAACAATATCCTCAAGGTTTTCCACAATAAATTATCCTGCATATGCTCCCATAGAAAACATACATAACTTTACCTCTGATATTTAGTATATCCATATTCAACGCAATTTGCCCAACCACATCAATATAATTAGTTGTTTCCACCACCAAGACCTCAAAATCAATTTTCAATTGGAACTATTAAGGACCCTTGAGTTAGAGGGCATGTTCTCCCATTCTAGATGCTTCCATGAAATATTTACTATCTTCTTACAGAAATGGAACCAAAATGACAATGGATAATATTAATGAAATTTCTAGCCAAAGTCAATTCACTACATCTAAGAAAATAATATCATGGTACATTTTCTTATTTATTCATTCATAGATAAAGCTACTTTATGGTATAGAGGATTACCTAACAATTTTGTCTCTAGTTGGGCATTAATTTTAGAACCTTTGATGTAGATATTCAATAATATGGGTAATGAGTATTTAGTTTTATTCTAATTAAATGCCATGGTAAGACATATTTTAAAAATATTTATGATTATAACATGATATTTATGAATACTTTTCATTTCCCATCAAATGTATACCCTCATGAAGAATAAGCATTGCCATATTACACAAAGGATTTACAATTTGATTTAGCACTAATGGTTTGTAATACTAGTCACTTTACTCTAGATGCAACATTTAAATAAGTAGCCCATGTAGAAGGTGTTCTTATTAGAGTAGAAAAATTACCATGTGCCTTGCCTATAGCGTATGCTCCTCATTTTACCTAAAATCCCCAAATTCTAGGGTCAACTCCTACCATTTCACCTATCCCAAATGCCCTATTATCCACCAATACTATTCCTTCCTCATATATTGTGACATTTCTAAGTTAAAATACACCTTCATCCTTTTATTTTTAGTCTCAATTTCCTACTTTACCCACTCCTCACAAAATAGTAACAATGTTGTTTCTCAAAGGCTCAATGAATGTAAATTATGTATGAAGGAAATGGTTGATATAATAAAATAATGATGAATCAAAATAACTTGGAAAGAGGTAGTGGAAAAAAAATAGTGGATGGAAATAATAGAATTGGTAGCAAAGAAATACACCTCATATTACAAAATATTAAGTCCCTTGATAAAATATTAGAAAAAATAGCCAATTCCAAACAAATACGATGAATACGAATACAAAGGTCAACTTTGTGGTGCTTCCCATGCAATGCATAACATGAACCTACTAATTTTACCATGGCTATTAGGAATTTTCAAACCCATAGTTATTAAAACCAATGCTAGACTCAACAACCTATAACTATAGGATAAATGAGACTTGTAATGAATTAATCACCTATAATGAATCAAGCAATATATTAGTTGTCAATGACGAATTGATCGACTTTTCAAGCTTCAAATAAAGTATAACAAGGAAACCCAACTTTAACAAATTTAGATAATTAATTCTTTGTATAATTTGGCATTCCAAAAGAATATGAAGATCTCTCTTTTAAAGAAAACACTGCATGTACTAACCAAAAGTAAAAGGAAGACAATGAAGGAGCAATAATTGATCAAGGAGCAAATTAAGGCTAACATAGACTCTATAGTATTGAGAAGGAAAATACCTCCATTGCACATTAAGTAGAACGGATAAATAGCAATTATGTAGCAAGAATCATAAGAGGAAAACAATGAGAACAATCCATTTACAACACCCTAAGGTAAAGCTCTGATTAAGAAAGAAAACCAAGTAGAAAAGGGATATAGATCAAAAACAAAAAAAGAGGTATAAGAAGGGGTGATGATGGATAAAAAATAGGATAAGCAAGGTGATAAATAAAGGTATAAACTATAGAGGATGACAAAAAATTGCTTGAAATATCCTTCCCTAACTAGTGAGGGATGTGTAATTACTACAAGGTAGTAAATGAAATTCACATTGTATAGTAAAAGCAAAATCATTGAATTTAAGTTTAATATTACTAACGAGATGAAGAAGACACCGGTTAAAGTGTTTTTGTTGAAATCATTGTCTTTAAAATGCTAAAGGGATCTACTCCAAGAGGTTATAAAAGCAAGAGAAAGGTTATGCCAAAAATGGGCAACCAAAACAAACACAACCTTATTCAATAAAACAACAAAATTTGATTGCATAAGATCCTTCAAATATCTAGGCCAACATAATAAACATTTTAAATTAAACAAAAATTGAAGACTCTAGAACCACCACCATTCTATGGAATGTTGAAAATTGATAATTATTTACTAAAAACTTGCATAATAGATTCAAGGGCCACAATAACAATAATGCCTAAGGTTGTTTGTGAAGAAATTGGTTTATGATATGCTAAAACTTCTAGAAATCCAATCCAAATGGATGGAACTAAGGTGATCACTATAGGATTCTTTAAATATTTAATCAAGACTATTGCAAATTATTTTGAGCTTGTAGTTGTTCAATAATTCATAGTTGTCAACAATTCTCCTTATTTTGGAATATTTCTCTTAAGAGAATAAATACAAAAACTATCTAAATATGGGTACCTGGCAATGGATTAAACGCATATGAAGACACCCTAGAAAGAAAATATGATTAGAATATACAGTGAATCTCCATATAACTACCTATTGTAAAATATTTATAATGATGATGTACTAAATGAGAATGAGTTGCTTGAATTTATGGATTATGGGGTTATTGAAGGTGATAATATGTTAAAAACTAACATAATAATTGGTGTGCTCTATGATGATGAGGAATCATAGGTGAATTTAAAAGAAAATAAACTTGTTAATTACCTAATATTTGAAGGACTTACCAATATTTTGGTCCTAATCAACCAACAAGCATAAAAACTTGATGGGACATGGAATATGCATTTTGATAGCACATGAACTAGAAATGGATCTAGTGCTAGTATTTAGCCCATCAATTCATAAGGTATATAACTGAATTATGCTTGTAGGTTTCTGTTCAAATGCAAAAATAACATGGTTAAGTATAAATCACTTTACATAGTTATAAGAAAATTTGAAAATATGGGGATTAGGAACATCAACATATATGGAAATTCTAAGATTATTGTCAATCAATTCAAATCAAATTTTGCAACTAAAAATAAGTAGTTGAAATAATATAAGCATATAGTTTAGGATTTGTTGGAAATCTTAAGGACATATGAGATCAAGCAATGACTAGTGATCTAAATGCCAAACTAGATGGATTAACTTCAATGGTAGCACAGTTTTATCTCACTTCAAATATGGGATAAACCAAAAGAAGTAGAGATAGTATTTAAACCTGGTATTATCAACAATTCTAATTATTGGAAGGTATTTCATAATGATGGAAAAACATAGAATTTATCATTAATGAATCTCAACATGCTAAAAGTAAAAAATTAGTACAAAGATGATGTAAAGGAAAGAGAAGTTCAATTGAATATTAATTAGTTTCCAAAGGGATTAATCACTCTAAACAACTTAATAAACACTAATGAAAGTGCTAAGAAAGCCAACATCAAACAAAAAGCATCTTTCACTGCTCAATTGATGTCGCCAAAGGAATGAATCTATTGTTAGGTTAAAAAATGCACTGAAGAAGAGGTAGGCCTATCCAACAAACTTTGTGGAAGTAAAATGATATTATTTTTTGGTCTTACAAATATTTTAAAGTGTGTGACCAAAGTATTATTGAACACACTATATATTTGGAACCTAATTCAAAGTGCTTTTGGCAAAAATAAAAACCTATTAATCCCAAAGCTAAAGCAATGATGTTGAAACATTTTTAAAGCTTCTATAATCATAGATTATATTTTGAGATAAGTATTCTACCTGGGTGGCTAATTTTATAGAGTAATAAACATTTATATTTTGATAAAGATATTTTATATCACAACTCACATTAGCCACTATAGGTTTTAAAGCAAAATCTATTCTTTGAAGGTCACTTGTATCACAACAAGTATCTACCAGTATGGATTTTGGATCATTTGTATCATAACAATCATTTGTTATCACAAGTTTATTCTTCAAAATTTTAATTATTTCTTTTTACCTTGTATTATACCCCTTAATTATATTAAGAGAGAGTAATTCAATATATAACATATTTCCTATTTCAATAGGCAATTTAATAAAAATTTGAGAATAATCAATAGCTTCATTGAGAATATTATTTAAGTAATCCTTTAGTGTTTAGAATTTTTAGATTCTTTGAGAATCATTGGTAAGTACCACATTAATTTTGGTGATACATACTCTTGAGCTTTTCTAAAAATGATATGTAAGTAGGATTTTAATGTTAACAATTGTTGGCAATTTTGGGTACTTTGGGTACATTGCCTTTGCTCAAGTGTATAAGTTGTCATTGATGTCAAGAAGCTTTTGAAGGAATTTGATTTGATGTCAAAAGAATCTAAGTTCAAGGAAGGGTTTTTGTGAAAACCAAGGCAGACAAAATAAAAGGTTTTATTTAAAACCATGGACAACAGATTTGAAATGGGTTTTTCTTAAAACCCAAGTTGGCTTTTCGTTTCGTTGAAAAAGGTGCCCCGATGATGAAGATATTTAATTTTAAATATTTAGTTTAAATTTTAATTATTTAAAATTTAAATTAAAATATTTTCCACCGACGAAAATCATGTTAAAAAGGGCCGACGTGTTTGGAAATGCATCAAAGTGCATATAAAATGAGGCAAATAAATTCATTAAGGTTAGGCAAAAAAAGAGTTCGATATTAATCCTTGAGCATTTCGATTTCGATATCGAAGCCCTTGCACCAGCGAAGGAGGAAGTCAAGCATGGCGTGGTCAAAGGTGTGACGGGATTGGTCGTGGCACCGAGGAGGAGGCACACGCGGACAAGCATTACGCGGTCAAAGGTGTGATGGGTTGGTCGTGGCGCCAAGGAGGAGGCGCACGCGGTGATAAGGACGAAGGTATTTTGATTAATGCATGCGCCTCAGTTTTTGTGCGAGTAAAAGGAGCGTGGATTACGTTGTGGTCAAAGAGGGAACAAGGTTCGGTTTTCATGCCAAGGAAGAGACTTGTTCGGAGATAAGAGGGAGGCCCCTCTCCCTTCCTCACGTGGGTGTGGATGGCCCACGCGGTTTAGCCAAGCGACTTGGCTAGAGGAGACGGTGGGTCAAATCGTGCCGAATCCCTTTTTAGGGGTGTAAGAGGTATGCTCATGCGCTCAGATTTTTGCGGAAAGAATAGCAATTAAATCTTAATATTTTGATTGCTAAGGTTAGCTTTGGGAGGTATAAGGAATGCAAGCTTAAGTTGGATTTGAAATTTAAAAGGGAAATAATTGCCATGGTGGTTGAATTATTTTGACATGACAATGTTGGGTTAATAATTTTTATGGAAGATCAAAATTATTAATGGTAGTAGATTTTCAAGGGCTTATTCATCTTCAATAAGGTATGGGCACATTCTTCTTATGAGTATGATTGGTGTATGTTTTCCTGAAATAAGATTGGAGTGAAAAGGTATTCAACTAGGTTTCCTTTGGTTGGGTGTAAATCCTATTTTCTGGTTTGTTGAAGACTACTTATGCATTGTTATCCTTGATGAGAGTTTTGGTGAATGCATAATTCTGGTTTGAGGTAGTGGAAGCATTGTGCACTAGGGTTTATGTTTGTAAGTCTTGCTACTTGCATTGAGATGGTGAAACCCTTAGTTGGCTATTTTGATATTAATGGATGAGTTGCTTCCATAGAGGTTGTTTTGATCAAGTTAGTGCTTTACTTGATACATGATTTGGGCTTACTCCATTGAGTTGATTTGAGCAAGTTTTCTTTGCATTTAGTGATATTGTGTTGGTGGCTGTTTTGTTCAAATATCTTTGGAGGGAAAAGGATTTCTACTTGTTTCCTTTTCTTGTGATGATTGGATGAATGCTTCAAGGTTAATGTTGAGTTGAATGATGTTGGTTAAACCTTGTCTATGAGCATTGTTGTTGAAGCCCTAATTGGTTGAGAAAAGATATTGGTTGTGGAAAGAACATGAGTAGCATTGTTATATGAGATATTGCATGTTTGGCAATTGTTGGGTTGTGTTTCATGTTCTTGAGAAAAGCATACTACATCTATCTTATTCTATGAGATTTGAGATTGAGATTGGGAGTTAAGTATAGAACATATTGAGTCTCTAACAATTCTCTTTATGCTTCTATGAGGTTGATGAATCACATTGGGTCTCTAACAATTCTCTTTGTGGGTTCATGCCAAGCAAGTTTTCTTGATGAACTTGTGAGCAGGGTTTTGGACAGGTTCCATTGGGAACTTGTAGGCAAATTTGGACAGGTTTCGTTGGGGACTTGTGAGCAGATTTGGACAGGTCCTAGCAGAGGACTTGTGAAGCTGAGTTTGATAGTTCTATCAGAGAACTTGAGGATAGAGGTGCATTGGTTCTATGAGAAGAACCTGAGGACATATTTGTGCTAGACCGAAGGACTGTGTTTAGTGCAAATTCGAGGACCAGCTTTGGAGGTGATAGAGTTGAGGACAGAGGTCTCCAGCTAGAGCAGGGAAGATAGGTGTCTTCTGTGGATAGAGTTCCACTTGCTAAGGGCAGAGGAGGCAGAGGTCTTCTAGAGGATCACCAGCCAGAGCAGAGCTAGGGGAAGGTATCTCCTTTGAGCAGAGGCTCATAAATTGAGATTGGGGGAAGGTATCTCCTTTGGGCCGAGGCTCATAAACATTGTAATTGGGAAGGTTTCCCAAAGAACTTTGAGATAACTTTTAGAGAAAATTTTTGTGGACGTAGCCCAGGATTTCTAGGTGAACCACGTTAAAATTGGTGTCACTTTGTGGATGATCTTGTGCATTGTTTTGATATTGCTTTGGATATATTGCTTTATTGTTTTGAAGTATAAAGGAAAAAGTAAAAAGAGGTCTTATACTATTCACCCCCCCTCTCAGTATAAGCTTGTGTTCTTCAATTGGTATCAGAGCGGGTTCCTTCGGAAAGGTCTAACAACTTGAAGGAAAAGCTAGTAAAGAACACAATGGATTATTCCAAGGGTAAACAGCTTCAAGATAGTGATGAGTCTTCTAGTGATGAAGAGGCATATTACAGCAAGAAAGGCAAGTTCTCTAGAAAACACAAAAGTATGAAAAATATAAGATGTTTCAATTGTGGAAAGTTTGGTCATTATGCTACTAACTCGCATCTGTTTCCAAGAATGAAAGTGATGAAGATAAACAGGATTCTAAGAGCAAGGATTCCGAAAAGCACAAGCATCACAGGAAAAACAAAGATGAGCACAACAATCAAGGAAAGAGGTATTCTCACAAGCACAAGAAGAGTTTCTACCTAGACAAAGCAAGTAAGTGTTCTAGTAGTGATAGTGAAAGTTCTTCAAGTGATAATGAAAATGAGATGTTGTTCATATCGAAAAAGAGGAAGAACCGAAACATAGATTCATTATCATGAAATGTCTTAGATGTGGAAATTTTGGTCACCTTGAGGATGATTGCACAAATAATGATTTGGTTTCTAGTATGTATGAGGATGCTTCAGAAAACTATAAGGAAGATGCATGTATGGTTTTTGAAAAGGGTAGCACCTCTAGTGATAAGAAATATGAAAAAGGCTTTGATGATTCAAAAGCAATCAAATAAAGGATCTTGAAAGTGAACTTATTAGTGCTCTTAGTGCTTTGAAAAAGGAAAGAAAGAAGAATGCTAGACTCAAGGATAAGTTAGATGAATGTTGTATGGAGAGAGATGATCTTATAGAAAGTCTTGACTTCTCTATGGCTAAGACACAAGAACTCAAGGATGAGTTAGAGTCTAAGGTTCTTGAGTATAGTGAGTTAGAACAAAAAATGGCTTCTTTGAAAGAGGAAACTAAAGAGTACAAGGATAAGCTTTACAGGTTTCAAGATAGCTCCAAAAAGGTTAAGTCACTCATCAAAGGTCAAAGAAAGACAACAGATAAAACAGGCCTTGGTTTTGTTAAGTCTCTCAAGGAACAAGTTGGAGAGTCTAGTAAGAGACTCCAAAAGGAAGAGAGTTCTGATGAGGAAAGTATTTCAGATCATGAGTCCTTGAATGATAGATGCACAGAAACAGAAAACAAAATTCAGAATGAGAAGAAGAAGTTTTCGGGACCCAAGAGGTCAAATAAAGGAAAATTTCAAGGCAGATGTTTTGCGTGTCACAGGTTTGGTCACATGGCTTCACATTGCATGGCTCAAGTGAAGAAGGTAAATGACAGTTTTAGAAGTGCTAGTTACTTTCAAGGGTATTGCTACTCTTGTCAACAGTTTGGGCACAAGGCAGTTTATTGCAAGGCAAATATCAGGAACAAGTTTGATAAAAGTTTAGTCAGAACAGGTTTGGTCAAAACAAGTTTGGTCAAAGTTGGTCAAAATTGGTGGATTCAAAGAATAGGTATGCCTCAGAGAAATAACATTGTTACTTGTTTTAAGTGCAACAATGAAGGTCACATAGATAGACAGTGTAGAGCTGAAATTCTAGAATACAGAAACAAGAACAGTGGCATGATCAGGTCCAAGGATCAAGGCATGGACAAGAACAGGGATGAGAACAAGAACAAGAACAAGTGAAAGGAACAAGAATATGGACAAAGAGTTCAAAAGAAGGCCCGACAAGGAAGTTATAGACGCTGATGATGATCGGTGCCTAATGGGAGTTTTACTCCCACCCCAGAATTAATCACCTCATCAGGAGGTGGGGGAGGGACTAAGCTAAGAGGCTCATTCTTAGTCCCGAGCCCCAAAGGTGGCCCTTTGCCATTGATGACAAAGGGGGAGAGATATGAGTAAGGGGGAGAACTTCAAGTGAAGAGGAAAGCTTCAAGTCAAGGGGAGCAAAACTTCAAAGGAAGATTCTCAGTTATGGGCACAGTTGGTTTCAGTTTTGGCTCTTGAGAAGTGTTTTTTAGTAAAGGTTTGCCATCAATGACAAAGGGGGAGATTTTTGGCAATTTTGGGTACTTTGGGTACATTGCCTTTGCTCAAGTGTATAAGTTGTCATTGATGTCAAGAAGCTTTTGAAGGAATTTGATTTGATGTCAAAAGAATCTAAGTTCAAGGAAGGGTTTTTGTGAAAACCAAGGCGAGACAAAATAAAAGGTTTTATTTAAAACCATGGACAACAGATTTGAAATGGGTTTTTCTTAAAACCCAAGTTGGCTTTTCGTTTCGTTGAAAAAGGTGCCCCAGTGATGAAGATATTTAATTTTAAATATTTAGTTTAAATTTTAATTATTTAAAATTTAAATTAAAATATTTTCCACCGACGAAAATCATGTTAAAAAGGGCCGACGTGTTTGGAAATGCATCAAAGTGCATATAAAATGAGGCAAATAAATTCATTAAGGTTAAGCGAAAAGAGTTCGATATTAATCTCTGAGCATTTCGATTTCGATATCGAAGCCCCTGCGCCAGCGAAGGAGGAAGTCAAGCATGGCGTGGTCAAAGGTGTGACGGGATTGGTCGTGGCGCCGAGGAGGAGGCACACGCGGACAAGCATTATGCGGTCAAAGGTGTGACGGGTTGGTCATGGCGCCAAGGAGGAGGCGCACGCGGTGATAAGGATGAAGGTAATTTGATTAATGCATGCGCCTCGGTTTTTGTGTGAGTAAAAGGAGCGTGGATTACGTTGTGGTCAAAGAGGGAACAGGGTTCGGTTTTCGTGCCAAGGAAGAGACTTGTTCGGAGATAAGAGGGAGGCCCCTCTCCCTTCCTCACGTGGGTGTGGATGGCCCATGCGGTTTAGCCAAGCGACTTGGCTAGAGGAGACGGCGGGTCAAATCGTGCCGAATCCCATTTTTAGGGGTGTAAGAGGTATGCTCATGCGCTCAGATTTTTGCGGAAAGAATAGCAATTAAATCTTAATATTTTGATTGCTAAGGTTAGCTTTGGGAGGTATAAGGAATGCAAGCTTAATATTTTTGCTATAGTTGGATTGAAATTTAAAAGGGAAATAATTGCCATGGTGGTTGAATTATTTTGACATGACAATGTTGGGTTAATAATTTTTATGGAAGATCAAAATTATTAATGGTAGTAGATTTTCAAGGGCTTATTCATCTTCAATAAGGTATGGGCACATTCTTCTTATGAGTATGATTGGTGTATGTTTTCCTGAAATAAGATTGGAGTGAAAAGGTATTCAACTAGGTTTCCTTTGGTTGGGTGTAAATCCTATTTTCTGGTTTGTTGAAGACTACTTATGCATTGTTATCCTTGATGAGAGTTTTGGTGAATGCATAATTCTGGTTTGAGGTAGTGGAAGCATTGTGCACTAGGGTTTATGTTTGTAAGTCTTGCTACTTGCATTGAGATGGTGAAACCCTTAGTTGGTTGTTTTGATATTAATGGATGAGTTGCTTCCATAGAGGTTGTTTTGATCAAGTTAGTGCTTTACTTGATACATGATTTGGGCTTACTCCATTGAGTTGATTTGAGCAAGTTTTCTTTGCATTTAGTGATATTGTGTTGGTGGTTGTTTTGTTCAAATATCTTTGGAGGGAAAAGGATTTCTACTTGTTTCCTTTTCTTGTGATGATTGGATGAATGCTTCAAGGTTAATGTTGAGTTGAATGATGTTGGTTAAACCTTGTCTATGAGCATTGTTGTTGAAGCCCTAATTGGTTGAGAAAATATATTGGTTGTGGAAAGAACATGAGTAGCATTGTTATATGAGATATTGCATGTTTGGCAATTGTTGGGTTGTGTTTCATGTTCTTGAGAAAAGCATACTACATCTATCTTATTCTATGAGATTTGAGATT
The DNA here is from genome assembly GCA_028583015.1 of Wollemia nobilis. Lineage (NCBI taxonomy): Eukaryota > Viridiplantae > Streptophyta > Pinopsida > Araucariales > Araucariaceae > Wollemia > Wollemia nobilis. The sequence continues at coordinate 1,875,893 of JAQPPZ010002816.1, forward strand.
GAGATTGGGAGTTAAGTATAGAACATATTGAGTCTCTAACAATTCTCTTTATGCTTCTATGAGGTTGATGAATCACATTGGGTCTCTAACAATTCTCTTTGTGGGTTCATGCCAAGCAAGTTTTCTTGATGAACTTGTGAGCAGGTTTTGGACAGGTTCCGTTGGGAACTTGTAAGCAGATTTGGACAGGTTTCGTTGGGGATTTGTGAGCAGATTTGGACAGGTCCTAGCAGAGGACTTGTGAAGCTGAGTTTGATAGTTCTATCAGAGAACTTGAGGACAGAGGTGCATTGGTTCTATGAGAAGAACCTGAGGATAGATTTGTGCTAGACCGAAGGACTGTGTTTAGTGCAAATTCAAGGACCAACTTTGGAGGTGATAGAGTTGAGGACAGAGGTCTCCAGCCAGAGCAGGGAAGACAGGTGTCTTCTATGGATAGAGTTCCACTTGCTAAGGGCAGAGGAGGCAGAGGTCTTCTAGAGGATCACCAGCCAAAGTAGAGCTAGGGGAAGGTATCTCCTTTGAGCAGAGGCTCATAAATTGAGATTGGGGGAAGGTATCTCCTTTGGGCCGAGGCTCATAAACATTGTAATTGGGAAGGTTTCCCAAAGAACTTTGAGATAACTTTTAGAGAAAAGTTTTGTGGACGTAGCCCAGGATTTCTGGGTGAACCACGTTAAAATTGGTGTCACTTTGTGGATGATCTTGTGCATTGTTTTGATATTGCTTTGGATATATTGCTTTATTGTTTTGAAGTATAAAGGAAAAAGTAAAAAGAGGTCTTATACTGTTCACCCCCCTCTCAGGATAAGCTTGTGTTCTTCAACAATTCTTCATTTACATCTTGAATATGAAGTTCTCTTGTTTGCTCTTCTCCTCCTTCACTTGGTGATTCATGCATTTCTGCCTTTTTTCTTCAAAAAGATATTTTTATTTGGGTGCTTTTTAAATAATATACTCTTGTTGTAATTGAAATTCATTCCTATGAACTATCAAATTGTATTTACAATATGTAGTGTCATGTCCTTCTTTACAAATATGATAGTATCTTCTCCTAAATATTTAGATTTCTACTTATTTTTTTGATGAGGCACATTTTGTTAATATTAATTTATTTATATGATTGATTCTTCTTTGTTTTTCCCATTTTATATTGCTTCAAATCACTAAAATTTGGGGCATAAACATTTTGGGTTATATATGAAAAAGTTTAGTAAAAATGCATTACAAGGAACAATGAAAAACTAATACACCTTATATCTCCTTAGTGCATATGATAGTGGAGCGAGAAAATTACAAAAAAAATACTTTATACATCTTATCACTCCTATATATTTATTTAAACCCTTAAACCTCCTAAATTATTCTTTAATTTCAAGTATAATAATTTCACTTTTATATTTTTAAAAAATTTCAACTATAGAAAATACTTAAATATTCTAAAGTATAAATTTGTTTTTAGAAAAGATAAAACTTGGGAAATCCTTACTATTTTTTATAGTAATTATTCTCTCATTCTCTATGACTAGATTCTACTCTTAAATTGCTTGTCACTTTTAGAATTTTGCTACCATGCTCAGTGTTGCCATTGATGTGAATTTGGTAGGTAATCCAAGCATGGCCAAAGTTATGATCGTGGGTACACAAAATCTAATAAGAAAACACAAAAATCATCATTCTTTTGTAATTTGGTAGCAGGAGATTTCACCTTAATTACAGTCAACCAATATACATGATGTCAATGTGTGACTAATGCATGCAAATTTAAATCTCCTCCTTTTAGACCATATTACAAATTGTTTTAGGATGTGCCTCATCAAGTTTGTCAATTTTTGTAGCTCCTATTATTATGGATCTTAGATAATTACTATAATTTTGGGGCCCATTTATTCTCTTAGAGCTCAACCATCAACACAAGAGCATAAATTTGAAAAAAATTAAGCTTAGTATTACAAACTATGACTCCATTAACACATGAATCAAATACCCAAAAAATCTCAAATGAACAGTTATTACCACCTCCAAAAACCACAAATAAAAAGAAACCATCTCAACAGAGAAATGGAAGTGTTGGGCATTCAAGTGATAGTCATAAAGGATTTAAAAGAATAAATAGGAACTATATAGTTCCCCATACGTTTCACAATATTTAAAATTATAAACTTCAAACCTTTAATGAATGTTATTCTGAATGATATCACAACATGAGGCTTACTCAAGGCTAGATAGCATGATCAATTATGTTTACTTGCCTTTGTTGTCAGGATTCAGATAGGGTTTTTCAATAGAGTTCTATAGTTTTTAATATTTAACTATAGCAAATATTTGAATATTTTCTTAAAAGTATTAATAAATTATATTTTAAATTACTTAAGAATTTATATTGTCTAACTATAGCAAATTATTCTATATACAAGGTAGATTATGACCTTATCTCTTATGCAACTAAAGCGGTGTGAAGAGTGGCTAGTCCCAATATCCCTAAATTTGGTGTTGCTATTAGAGATAATATTAAAGCGATGCCACCTTATAGGAGAGGAGAAAGAGAACAAGATAGCTTGGGGTCATGGGAATTTAGGCATCTATACAATTTGATAAGGTTATATTGAATTGCTCCCTCCTCCATCGATGTTGTCAAATGTTCCATGGGATAAAAAATAGTTGGAAAAGGGTTGGTCAAAAATTAATTTCTTTTATTGGCAAGTTATACATCGAAGTTTCCTCACCTATGATAAATTATAGAAGATAGGTTTTCATGGCCCCTCTAAATATCTAATTTGTAATACCTAGGAGGACACAATAGATAATTTCCTATTTCAATGTGACTTTGTCCTAGAGTTGTGGATCCAATGGGTTGATCTCTTCAAGGCATGTCTCAACCAATATTTAATACTTAAATAATATATGGTAGGTCTAGACATGAAGGAGGTTAAAAAATAAATTATTTCAATTTGGTTGGTATTTGGGTTTGATCTTTATATAGTGGCACATATGGTTGGAAAGATATGCCAAATATTTTAGAGGAATACAATCTGATAGAGCTTATTTGAAAAAAATGTTAAAAAAGGCTACAAAAATAGTAAAATATCATGTGGGAGAGCAGAAAAACTAGTAGGGAGAGAAAATTACCAAGAGGTAGACTCATGGGGCTTGGAAACCCCCATCCCTAGGCTAGAAAAAATCAACATGGATGGAGCAACCAAGGATAACCTAGGGGAAATGAGCATTTATTTCCTTAGAAGAGACTACAAGTGAAAGGTCCTTCATTGGGAATTGTAAGACCTAGGAGCAGCAATAATTAATTAAGCAATGGATTTGGTAGTTAGACAGACTCTCTCAATGCTTGGGAGAATGGGGTTTGAGAGATTATAGTATATTCTAACTCATAAATTTTGGTGAGATAGCTAGATGAGATTAGGAATTTTAGATTGAGTGCATGGCATATCAAGAACATAGTGAGTCATATCAAAGCCATATGGCGGTAGTTTGAGGATGCCATACTAGTTCATCTAGGTAGATTAAAGAATGTTGTAGCTAATTTTTTAGCTAAAATAGGAAGCAGGAGTATTATTGGTTACTTGTTGAAATCTAATTAGAATAGGGATACTATAGATTGAATGGAGGTGAACCAACAAGTTTTATTACTAGACAATAGGGATCTAGGCAATAAAGAATATAGGACTAGGGTAGATGATTATGATGATTAGCCTTAGATATGACATCACATTATTGCTTTTAGTTCTCTTAGTCCCAATTTGGGATAGATCCCAAAGTCATGGTAGGAAAGAGAATCTAATTTGAGCTCTCTGGAATAGTATTAAACAAAATTATAATCAAGATAGGAGTTTATTCTCTTTAGATCACACTAAGAAATTTATGGTTTTTTTCTAATAAGCTATGTGTGGCTTCTATTGGGGTCCACTCCCATTACAAAAATAAAATATTACATTGATATCATTATATTTATAACAAGTTAATTAAAGCATACTTATATTTGCCTTTCTATCAAAGATATTCTCCATCTTCCTCAAACTACTAAGTTTCCATAATAAAATATATTTTTTGGAAGGAACTAACAACTAGAGCAACTTTATATTATACATAACTCCAACAGATAGAAGGAAAAAACATAATAGTCATCCATCAAAGATGAAATTAGTTTAATTATTTTTCTTCTATAGCAGAGGTTCTTCTTGTTTTAAAGTGGCAAGATCTAAGAATGAATTTTTGCACTTCAAGCTCTTGAGGTAATATCTAGTTTTAACACATTTTGTAGGATCTTCATTTTTAGAAAATTTATTATCATCGATTTTTTCATGATTATCTTTAAGAATACCATCTAAGGTGCTAATATTTTCCATGGAACCGTCTAGATGGTCTTTAGTAACCATTTGACTTTTATCAATGATTTGATTTAAATTCTCCTTTTGGGATTGAGTCTTCTATTGCTTGCATGATTCCTATTGGATAATTGGTGCATCTGGAGGATGAGCTTTTTATTTTAAACTAGGATATTTGAAGGTTTTGATTCATTCACATGCAATGCCTTCTCCTCCATCGAGGAGTAATTAGAGCATGATCGAACGACTGAGCATCTCTTCTTCAGGTAGCCATATTGTTGATAGCCATAACATCTTAGGGAGAAGTTTTCATGTTCAATATTTTGGATCTAGTTCCCTTTGCTTGAGGAGATAGTAATGAATTGAGACCTAGGAACTGAAACATCCATTCAAAAAACTAATATTGCTTTACTCATATTAATTTTTTTGGACAAATTTTCCTCTGTTTGTTCATCCATATATTGGAATGCACCAATGGTATTACCAATTTTGGTGAATATCTTCTCTCCCCAAAACTCCAAAAGCAGAGCATAAAGATTCACCTAGACTAGGAAGCCATTAACTTCTTCTATAATGGGGTTGAAAATAGGAGTCCAAGGTTTTATGTAGACACCCATTTTTAAAAAAAATAAATAATATCTATAATTCATTACCCTATCTCTATTCACTAAATTAGAAAAAGAAACAAAAAATAAAATTTTGAGTAGGAGAGTTGCTTGGAATTCTATATTGGTCCACCAATCTTTAATACATCCTTTGAGCTCCTCCAAGCCTAGTATTTTGATCTTGACTTTGCAGATAATTATTCGGATTCATGATCAATCAGATCAAACCTAGATTTATCCTTTGAAATCTTGATAGAGGGCAGAGATTCATCAACCCATGAACCCAAATATTTTTGAGAGATATTTCTTCTAATTGAAGAGGCTTTCTCATAGACTGAAGATACGGTCTATGAACAACCCTCTTCCTTCAATGCTTGACTGCACCTAAGGTATGCATATCTTTCATGAATATTGTAGCCAATTTTTTTACTTTGTTCCATCGCTTGACTGCACCTAGGGTTTACACCCCTTTAAATTAAGAAATTTGTGTTTTAAGAAGATGTTAGAGTAGTTTTATTAGGATCTTGGGGTTGGCCAAAAGTGGTAAGCCAATTATTGTAACTATGGACCTATCTTCTTAATAATACTTTCACCTTTTTAAAAAAAAACTATAACAAATAAATAAAAGTATTAAAAAATATAAAATTTTAAAATGCTATAAGCAAAATAAAATAACTTTGAAGCCTTTAGCTCGACGCTCAAATTTTTTGGGTGCACATTAATTTTTTGGCACATTTTTTACCTTTAGAAATAAATGCAAATACCTCTAAATTAAGGCCACATCATTCTCTTTAAACTCCTTTAGACTTTAAAAAAATACTAAATGCAAGCATGTGTATGCACTTCTTAGGTACATAAGCTTTATCTCAATTGTTGTGTAGTTACAAAAGCTTTATCTTAAATGTTGTATCACACTTCTCAATAAATAGGTGCAATTGCTTAGGTAAAGCACTCAGACATTTATAGTATTCACTAATAACGTTATTTATTCTAGAAAATATGTGTAATTGCTTGATAAAGTGTTCATACACTTAGCTTCTTTATTGATAATATTCTCTCTTCTTAGGTAAAGTGCTCAGGAACTTAGATTATTTTTTGAAGCTATGTAATGACACAATAGGTCATTTTCTATATTTTCTCAAATGGTTTGTTATGATAATGGACTTGTTTTCTTGTAAAAATGATTAGATATTGAAAGTAAATTAATTCAATTAGCATATGGGCATGTCAAATACCGTCAATGCATGGCACAAAGAAACTTAAAAAGAAAAAATGCCTTCTTAGGATCTCTAATGAAAAATCAACCAGAAAGCATTCATTCAATCAATAGGAAATGGTGGGTCTCTAGTGTAAAATACACTAGAAAGAATTCATTCAATTAATGGTATTTGGTGAAAATTAACCAATCAACTCTGTTAATGGATTAGAATTCATCTACTTTGATACCATATGTTCGAATAGAGTGAAACATGTTGAAATATTTTATTGATTGCAAGCTTCGATATGTTATATATACCATCACATTACATTATATTATGTTTGCATCTTTTATTTCTCATTTGAATAACAAGATAATAAAATAACTTTCCAAGGTATTAATCATAACCAAATGATTTAATATACATATAACATATCCCAAAATAATATTTGTAAAATATATCCTAATAAGATACCATATGTAATACCTTTTTCTGGGCATCCAAAAATACTATTTAAAAAAAAAAAAAGTTAAGCACAAAACTAACAATTGAGAACAACATAATTTGTCTAAAAAAAACCAAGGAATTAGACATGTAATATAGCAAAGCAACTACAAACAAGTTACATAGGCAAAATCAAAATTTCAAAAGATTAAGGTTCATTTTTACTAGTTTGGTGTTCCCCTTGAAGGTTTCACTTAGTTATCATCTAATATTCAAACTTGGGTACTCTTACCCAAGTTTTGAAATTGGGTACCAACAACATAAAAGGTATTTTTATTGCTCAAGCCAAACTGAAATTACACAAGAGGAATTTGTTTACTAAAAGTTGTGCATGCTTGAAGGAAAGCTTTGTTTAGACTAATCATTTTTGATAAAAAAATAGTTTTATTATACACATGGTTATATTATTTTATAATTTAACTTAGAATATAAGTACACCTTGTAATTGAATATCATCCATTTTATTCTAGATTAAATAAGTAGAAATTAGTAATGTTTAATACTATAACCTTACCTAGTAGCTTAATAGGTCCAAAATTTGGATGATATTAGGTTAATGAATATAGTTGATCTGCTAAGGTATACATCTAGGTTTAGGTCATGTGTAGGAAAGGGTAGAGTTGTCTCAATAGGGTATATTATCCAAGTTTCCTCCTTGTGTGCCTAGATCCAACCAACTATAAATTATTATTTAGTCATTTTATTCTTTCAAGGTAGAAGCTTGAAGGTACAAATTTTTAAGCTGGATACCTAAGGCATAAAATTCAAGGTTCAAAACTCAAAGTTTAAATTTAATAGTTTGAATATTCAAATATCTAAGTTTCAAGTCTTAGTGACCAACTTGCAAGATCCAAAGTTTAGATTATGGTCCAACAAATATTAACAAGATGAGGCTTTGAATATTGTTTGACAATTATTGCCTTGGTACAACTGAGTTGCCTAATGGTGAAGACTTTGAAATTTTGAATAGAGGTCCAAGGTTTGAATCTTGTAGAGGTAGGGTTTTACACCATGCTTCAACCATATAATAGCTAGGAAATTCATATAGCGGGTAAATAATATCCATCTCAAATGGCTTATACCTCATAAACATTAAAAATTACTTTACAATTTTAGACTCTTTATCTTTTCTAATATTTTAACTAATCAACAACTAATAAAATATTAAAGAAAGCATTTAATTTTACTTATCGTAATGAGAATATATGTTCCATATAATCAATTATCTCCCTAGTATTGTTATTATTTTCATCTTAAAATATATCTGCTAAACCTAGATTGAGGAGAGCCTGACAAGGATAAATGTGTGTGCCTTGCATAGAGTGGAATGGAAAGAAGTTCCATAGATGGGGGGAAGACTAACAATGGGTTGACCTCCAAGATTTTTAATCGAGGTCAGCTCCTCATTGGATCTAATTCCTTGATGCACAATGAATTTTACAAGTTGAGGCCAGGAAAAATAATTGCAAGGAAAGTAAAAGATAGAAAATTAAATGCTTGGAGGAAAGTAGAATTATAAGCTATAGGGGTTATGCACCAAAGAATTAGGGCCCCTAATTTTTGACTACAACAAGTGGAAATTGAACATAAAAAGTCACCTATGGCTAATAAACACAACCAAGCAAACACATCACCAAGAATCAAGACAAGCAAAGAGGAGGACAAGGAAAAATTAGTCATGATTTCCATTAACATGATCAAAATAATTACAACACAATGAAACCCAAAGGATTTGATGCTCCCTAGACATGAGAAAATGTTTGGGCTCCCCTTGTTACATTAGGAAAGAATAGTGAAAGGAAAGCCCGTAAGAATAGGTACCAAGCACAAGCAAACTACTTCCAATATCATTTACAATGAAATTGGGCCTATTTATAAGCCAAAATGAGGTTTCTTTCCATATGAATATTTATGCAAAAGGCTTAAAAATATATTTCATTTCTATAGTTGATAAATACTTCTAAAACTTGTATGATAGCAACTTCGAGGTCTCTAGATATAGACCCAAAGGATTTGATGCTCCCTAGACATGAGAAAATATTTGGGCTCCCCTTGTTACAATAGGAAATAATGGTGAAAGGAAAGCCCGTAAGATTGGGTACCAAGCACACGAAAACAACTTCCAATATCATTTACAATGAAATTGGGTCTATTTATAAGCCAAAATGAGGTTTCTTTCCTTATGAATATTTATGCAAGAGGCTTACAAATATATTTCATTTTTATAGCTGATAAATACTTCTACAACTTGTATGATATATACTGTGAGGTCTCTAGATCTAGACCCATAAATGCTGAAAGCTTTCAGGCCTTCAGATGATCAAGTGTGGTTGACCTAGCTCTCTACTACTATACTGGGATGGTTGCACTCTTACTCTTCCAAGGTATTTCTCTTGGGGTGCATAAATTTGCTAACATGATATACATGGCCTCCTTGACTAGTGTAGGTGGATAGGGTAGGCTCATGCATATGGTAGGTGGTGGTCATGACTAGCATGTTATTGGATCTAACAAGCTTGGTCATGAAATTCAAGCTTTGCAACCATTGGTGGATGTCTTATTTAGTGCTCTTTTACCTACTTTTCTTCTTGCACATGTAGTTTCCATGTGTCCTTATATGAGGTAGAACCTCCTTCGACCAATGGAAGATCTTCTCCTTGAAATTTTGGTTCTTTCCTCTCTTGGGCTCTAGATTTCTCACCACATGTCTTACTTTATACTCTGCCAGAGCTTCCCCTTCTTATATGCACTTTCCTAGTCAAAAATATTGCATAAGTCATGGGATTGAAAATCAATGGTCCACGTGCCTTGGAACCCTTGATACAACTAGTTTGGGGAAGAAATAGTGTTGGCTATATATGGGAGATCTAATGATTGACATGGCTCTTAAGCTTATCTTCATTTACTTGAAACTCCTTTATTTTTACTAAATATGGGAAGTGCCTTCCAAAAAAATAACCTTAGATTGTCCCACTTTCTACTGGTCTATCTTAGAGTGAAGTGAGGTTGCAGGAAAAAGTTTCCTATAGCTTTAGCGGCTCCCAGGGATCCTTAACCTACTAAAGAAGTGAACCTATACTTTCTTGCCTTGTCCATTGGGTGCAAAGTCAAAATTTGGAAGGTATTCCTCTATGGAACTTTTGTATTCCTAGTGAAGATCAAACAACACAAACAAATGATACACATGTGTTATTCCTTTGTTCTTGTGAGAGAAAAAAACATTTCATTGCTTTCCTCCCAAAGTGAGGATACCAAAAGAAAATCCCTTTTACAATTTAGAAAATTCCCTCAAATACCCTATTTTCCCCTTTTTTGACCTAAAACCATCTATTCAAATTTGAATTTTGGGGGCAACTTGCCAAGGTCACAACTTCATGCTCGTTGACACGATTGACTATTACAACATATTTTTGGAAAGGGCACAAAACTAACTAGGTAGAGGCAATATTTTATTATATGCGCCAAGGCTCGCGTCTAGCTGAAAATCCTCAAATTCAACCTCTAAGACCTTCAAAAATCTCCTGCAAGTTAAACTAGTTTTACAAAATTAAACAATTACAATTTTTTTTTTGGATGATGCAAGATCACTCTTACACCACTGGATGCTCCTACATCAATTCCTTAAGGGTTCCTTTTATAATAATTAAGACCTACTTCTTGACTATCTCTAAAATGTGCAAGGAGTTCTAACTACACTTCTTATTTTAGCATAATTTTTCTCTTGTCCTACATTTTGCCAATTTTTTTATGCAAAGTTGTTTTTTTTAATGAAGGATCTTTAGACATTAACATTGGATAATTACACTTCAAATGGAAAGATCAAAAGTTTCCTCTCCTTTTGTCCCTTATTCCTCCTCCATTATTCCTGAGCTTCACACTCCTAGGGCCTCTATTAATGATATTTCATTAATAATATCGAGGTATTCATTACTGATGATATAGTAGTTGTGAAGCCAATCACTTATCGAAGAAAACTTGGTTTTCACACTTACTCCTCTAGATGATGGACAAGTGATAGGCCAATTTTAAAGAAGGGGGTCATTCAAAGATATGGGTCTTAAAGCCTTTTTGGTGTCAGCTAAGAGGACTCTTTATTTGATGAGTCCAAGCTTAGTTAAAACTAAAAAGGCTACGAGCCTCCTCTTTTTTGGTTCAGTGAGTCATATTTCCCTCGTGGCATGAGGAGCTTCAAAATTTTTCTTCAACATACTTAATGGAATATTTAGTATTTTATTAGCATCGACTACTAGGAAAATTGAATGGGCTCCTAGCCCTCTCATCATGTTTTTGCTTAAAGTTCCTTTCCTTTAGCTATATGGAAGGGAAATTGTCAGGAAGGTAGAATTCGATGGAACATCCACTCTATTAAGGAGTTGGTGGGAAACTGAGGGGAAACCATACCTATTTATAGACCTACCTAATTGGGAAAGTCATCATATTTTCTATTCTAGTCCTACTTGGTAAGTTGTATAATGACATTTAGTATGAGTGAATCAACAACAATACATATTTTCAAACATTTCTAGTTGTTTCATTGATACTCTAGTATTTGTAATTCATGCAACTTTCCTCCTTGTAAACTCCTTGACACAAATTCTAACATTTACTTTATAAATTTTCCTTAATCCATGTCCCCCATTAACAAGCCATCATTTGACTCAACCAATGCTTGAATGGCCCTTGGCATTGCCAACTTTATTTAGAACTGTCAACTATTTTTCATGTACCAAACATGTCATGCATGCTACCTTCATCAACATCTACAATATTAGACTTGGACAACCTGAATGTTTATATTTTTTTTGGCATATTGAGGTTTCCCATGCAATACAACATAAATAACTAGTCTTGTGAAGGTTCCAGATAGTGTACAACACTTTCTATCACCTGCATTCAATACCAACCATTAGAATTTATACCTATTGTGAGTGATACTAAAATATTCTCTTGGGTCTAACACATTCACCATAGGTGTTGATTGTCACACTCCTTGAAGAACCACCCTCAATATTAGTAGTTTGGGTGTGCCTTCCTATGTGCATTGGGAAATCATCAACTATGGTTAAATTGTGTGTCATCAACAATGTTTGGGGTAGTGCACCACTAAAAAGGGATGAGTCACGATAAAGCCATGGGGGAAAAGTCGTCTATATATTTTGTTTTCCAAATTCTACCATGAAGATACCATATTATGATTAGGTGCATAGTTAGGATTGCTATAAATTTTACCTTTGTAAGCTCTCAATTATTTAGCCTTAAAAAATTCTCTATAATCCCTCACAAAGTCTTATTTTACATATCTATATATACATATATATTCTATGTATTATACTTATATAGAAAAATACCCGATGATAAATCACCCCATACTAGCTAGCTTAAATGCTTCATCAAGATCTAGTATCTATGTCTTGGATGCCCACTACTTTAGGTAGTCATCAAAAATTGATGGGTGCATCTTGTTAATGGAGTAATCAGAGTTTAAAAAATATTATTTTTCTAAGTAGGTTTTCTCCTTCCCTCCATTTAGAAAGGTATTTGCCCTATGTGGTATGCATGGAGGGGTTTCTATGAGATTTTAAATTTGATCCCATATATTTTTTGGAGTAGCATGTGGGTCTAGGCGAGCAACATGTATCCTTAAATATTAGCAATGAAGCCTCTTGAAAGACATATTTTGAATGATATAGGAAGATCGATCATCGCTATGTCTTGATGAACCATCAAGTTGGGGCATGCTTGGAGTGCCAAAGGAATTTTTTGGATGAGTCCAAAAATTGGCATTGGAGTGTTGTCTAACTACACCACCCTACTTTTGGCATGTCCTAGTGACAAGCCATGTGATTCTACCATATTTCTTAGCATTATTTATGTGTTTGACCTTGAGTCAACTATGCAGTTATGTATTAGTTGATCTTCACAGATCAAGGTTAGGTATAATGGCATAAGCTTGGTCCTACTAGGCTTTAGAATTAAAATCTATAGCATGGCATGCATTCCTTGCATACTTAGATCCTACTTCTTTAGGGTCTCTTCTAAAATTTTATCTATTCTAGAATAAAGAGAACCTTCCAAAGAGGCATGGCTACAACAGATTTCCTTAGATGCTCCACCACATTGAAGGTTTCAAAATAAGAGGTTCTTGGAATTGATGTTGTCATAAGCTTGGTCCTTTTTATCATTGGAGGTGGTCTTGACAGGGTCATAATAGGATACCTTCATAGTTTAGGGGTATTTCTTATCATTGTTGGGGCTACTTGACCTTGATTCATTTGTGCAACTTGTGTTGCAAGGATCCTTTGCTTGTTTATTTATCTCATTTGAGTTCTAGCCCTATTTGGGCTAGGTGTTCCTTACTCTTTAATGGCTATTATTTTAGCCCATGTATTATAATTTGATCAAACTTCTAGCCCCTCATCTAAGGGGTCTACTTTGTCTAAAACAGTGTATGCTTCCACTTCATACCAAATAACAAAGGTATACTTTGAGGTTGACAAGTCAATAAATGATGGTGTGGTCAGAGACTAAGTAATAGGTTTTTAACTCAACATTAGGACTTTCAATTCCATATAATGGTCAAGAGAAGAATAGTCAACAATTGGATAGTACCATCCACTAGGGTTTTTAACATAGTTATTTTGGATGATGATAGGTCCCTAGACGGTTTTGGAGGAACTTGATGGGTTGGGATCGATACATGTACTATATACTGAGTGGGGGCCTAGGGATGACCAATATTATTGTTGTCCAAAAATGGGAGCTTATGATATCCACTTGAAGGTGATTGAAAGCTTAGGTTTTCCTATTGAAAAGAAGGCTTTGGGCAAATTTGGTATGGATGTTAGAATTTATTTTTAAAGCTATGACATCATTAGTGAGGGTCATCATATTTCTAAAAAAATAATCTATTTTATCTTTTAGAGGGGAGGAACCTTAATTTTTCTCTAAGTATGCAAGAGGATGAGTTGGATTGGTGGCAGGTTGTATGGAGGAAGAGTAATGGTAGGGGTGTTTAATAGAGGAAAATAATGGTGGAGGTGGTCTAGGGGCTAGCCTAATTATTTGGATTAGACATTTCTCATATTGGATATCTATTCCATAGATATCCAATAGTGAATTACCAACTTTAGACTTGACCATCATGGCAGTATTAGAATTAAAAGCTTTTAGATAGTAAATGAATGCCATACCTAGAGGTGGTTGAATTTATTTGGGGATTCTTTGCCAAGTCTTATAGAATTGAATATTAAAATCATCCATTGCCTCCATAGGTACCTTCTTGATAGTTGTAAGTTGTTCTAGGAGGGATGATCCATATACCTTCTCTTTGAACCACTTTACTGGGAGCTCTACCAATTAGTCCTATTTTTTGACTGATCATGGGTTGAGACTAAGGTATCATTCATGAGATATACTTTGAAAAGAATTTTCCAATAGCCCCAATGATATATCTTTATTTTTAATAAAATTTACAACACATAAGCTTACCAGGTACTACAAATGTTCTATCAGAGTGAAAATATCTTCTTAAGAGAATTAAGGTAAGGATTTGAACACCGAGGCAAGAATAAAATCCCATGTGTTATATGGAATTGGTAGAATTAGGGGACCTCTATTATTCCACACTAAAATATTTTTGAGGGGATGATGTGGCATGTTAAATTCAATTCTTTCTTATTTATCTCTAATTTAATGGTGGTACTAGCTCTTGCTAATTAGCCCTAATTAAGGATCTAGTTATAGGTATTCAACTCATATAGCTCTAAGCCTTCCCTTTGATAATGGAGTCATCAGGTGGTTAGGTTTTTCTTCAATAAGATAATGAGACAAAAACCCCCACCAAAATATTGGTATGTATTTTGTTGGATGACTTCTTTAGAATCTATCTTTCCAGTCATCAAGCAAAGTCATCAGGTAAATTATTTGGGTGCTTCTCCTCAGTGGGAAGACTATGACATTCACAAAAATTATAGTAGGACTTCTTAAAACTTAAAGGGGTAAGCATATAAGCTCATCTGACTAGGAATACCAAACAAATTATTGTCATCTCAGGACACACCTATTGAAATCGAGTTGGGAAGGACCCAACAAGGATAAATGTGCTTGTGCCTCACATAGAGTGAAGTAGTAGTAAATGTTGTATATGAGGGGAATATTTCCTATGAGGTGACCTCTAGGGTTTTTAATCAAGATAAACTCCTTATCAAACCTAACTCCTTAATGCATAGTTACCTTCACAAGCTTAGGGCAATAAATAGAATTGTAATAAAAGTAAAATATAGTAAATTAAATGCTTATAGTAAAGTAAAATTATAATCTATGGGGGTGATGCAAAAAATAATTAGGGTCCCTAATTTATATCTACAAGAAGTGTCAACTAAACACAAAACATGTCATCTATGGCTAGTGAACACAATCAAGCAAACACATTGCTAGGAATAGACATAAGCCAAGAGAAAGATAAAGAGAAATTAGTTATGTCTTCCATTAACATGCTCAAAATAAATACAAGAAAATGATTCCCAAAGGGTATGAGAAAAGGCTTGGGCTCCCCTTGTTATAGTAGGAAAGAAGGATGAAAGGAAGAGCCCATAAGGTTGGGTACCACACATAAGCAAACAACTTGCAATACCTTTTACAATGGAATTGGGTCTATTTATGAGCCAATAGGAGGGTGCCTTCCCTTTGAATATTTGTGTAGAAGGCCTATAAATACCTATCATTTTTGTAGTTGATCCTTTTGCAACTTTTATGACAATAGCTTTGAGATATCTAGAATTAAGGCCATAAATATTGAAAGCTTCTAGGACTTTGTATGATCAAGTGTGGACAAATTGGATCTCTACCATTGTGTTACGGTGGATACACCATTATGCTTCCATTGTTTTTCTCTTGGGGTGCATCACTTTATTGATGCAATGGACATGGCCTCCCTAACTGGTGCAAGTGAATAGGATAGGCATATGCATATGGTGGGCAGTGGACATAGTTGGCATGTTATTGAATTTAATAGGCTTGGTCATGAAATTCAAGCATATGAACACTATAAAATACCATCTTTAATGCTCTTTCACCTACTTTTCTTCTTGTACATGTGGATGCCACATGTTCTTAAATGAGGTGGAACCTACTTTGGCCAATGGCGAGTCTTCTCCTTAAAGCATTGGTTCTTTTCTTAGTTGGAATATCTCTTAGGATCCTAAATAGTCACCATGTGTATTGATTTGACTTCTTCTAGAGCTTCCTCTTATTGCATGTGCTTTCCTTCATCAAAAGGACCATACAGGTCATTGGATAAAAAATCAATAGTCTGTGGGCCTTGGTACCCTTGATGTGGTTGGTTTGGTGCAAAAGAAAAACATCAACCATAGATGGAATATCTAATGTTTAGCATGGATTCTAATATCATATGCCTTTCCTTGAAGGTCCTTTATTCTTAATGAATATGAGAATCACCTTTCAACAACATAGCCTTGGTTTGTCCTGCTTTCAACTAGTCTAGCTTAGAGTGAAGCGGGGTTGTAGGGAAAATTTTCCTACAACTACATTGATTCTTGAGGTAGACCTAGATTAAAATTTGATAGATGGAAAATTAATTAATTTAGATAAACATATGGTTAACACCCTAATAACATGTATTATTATCTTGATTCAGACATTGAAGTCCAAAGTTTGATGTTTAAAGGGTCAATTCCCTTGAAAGTTGTAAATTTTTTGATCTTAGGTATGATTTGGGATGATCAACCTAAAACTTAAAGATAAATCATATAAAATTCAAGTAAAAAGGAGGAAATATCCAAAGGAAGAGTCTAGGTTTGAAACATGAGGTAACAAGCTTTTTAAATTATTACCAAATTCCTAACTTGGGAAATGGAAAAGGTCCAATTTAAAACCTTTAATAATATTATATTAAACACTCCAAAGTCCAAATATAATAAGGGATTCAAACTTACTAAACTCAATTTTATTCAACATAAAAAAGCTACAATCCAGACTCCAAACAAGAACAAATAATGGAAGTGGAGATCACCATACTTGGATAGACCTATTAAGAATTATTTTTTCATAACTCAGATGCGTTTGGATATAGTCATCAACTTATTTTAAATATTATCTAGCTTAGATAAAAAAATCAAACAAGTTTCCTCTATTCTTTTATACAATAAAAAGAGTTACTAAATATAAAGCTATAGTATATGACAGGGTATGTCAAGCAATTGTCTAATTCATTCTATTAAATATAAATTGAATAGATATAAAAATAAAAGTAAATTTGAAACTACTTGATCACCCATAGAGATATCAAATTCTATGCAAAGTTTGATTAAAATATTGGTAATAAATTGTTATTTAAGGTACTCACAATTATTTCACATAAACATGACTTACATTCATAAAACCAAAACTATTTGTTATACAATTTATAATTTTTGTTTGACTTCTATCATTGTTCAAATATAAAATGTTCTTGTCTTCACAAGAGAGGGGAATTTCTAGTTTTCACTATGAGACTAATTGGTTTGTGTTGGTTAAATTCATGCCCACATTTGTAATTCAAAAGGTTGGGCTCTTTTTCACAAAATTGACTAAGTATTTTCATAGCTTTAGTAGCTGCACAAAGCCACCATGCATAAAGAGATACTCTTTATTGGAGTGAAATCAACACAATCATGCCAAAACATGATATCATGCAAAGTCAAAGCACAAAACCAAGATCTTCAAAGTCAAATATTAAGGTAGTGGTTGCAGAAAATCGGGCTCCTCCTGGAAATAATATCAACATAACATTATAAAACTTTGATAATGTGTAAAGCTTTAGTGCACAAAACTATAATTGCATAGGGTCAAAAATATGTGGACAATGACATCAAAAAAATCAAAGAAGATGCACTAGGAGCTGACTAGACAAAGTCGTGATGCATGATTTCAAGTTGCACAAAGCTAGGATTACCTCAATAGTGACACAAGAATCTAAAAGAAAAGGCCTATAAATGTGAAAGCAAAGAATTCAAAGTAATAAAATATGAAACCATAATACGCAAAACTAGGATCCCCTCAGTAATGACATCAATGCCTCCACTTCTAAACCTGACTTTGTGCAAAATGCATAAAACTGGAGCTTCCTATTATACAAATTTTAAATAGTGATGCTCAATGCTAAGGTGGTTCTAAGAAGTCTCTGTAACCACCTCAGTGCTTTCTAGCTAGCTAACCTAGTGATATCTAAGCATAAGAGTGATAGATTTGACAAATTTGTTACAATCGTTCAACCAATTGTAAAGAGTAGTTATAAATCAATGGGGGCTTCATAAGAATTCAAATTCAAGAATATAATAATATCAGAAGCAACCACATCAACTTCTAAATTTTTTTTCCAAGCTATCTTTCTAACAATTTTGTAACTGATTGAAAAAATTATGTTGCAATTTTCAAGATGCAACTTATAAATAAGTCATCACACATCCAATACAGTGGTCAGCTTTGTAGTCCTTGCATGTTATTGCTATGTAACATTACTACCAATTAATAAAGTGATAGTTATTTGGCCTCCATTATTGTTCAATTGTAGGTTTTTATGAATGTGTTTCTTGCTTTAAGTCAATTTAGTTATATTTAAATGTTTAGTTTATTATGTTAAAGTGAATTCTACTTTTTGGATTGCTATTGGATTGTTAATTTTTTAAGTCATTGGAATGATTAAAGAAAATTTTTGAGTTGAAAAAATCTATGATTGCAATTGATAACGATTGATTTGTTAAGTAACATGTAAATTAGTTGTATTAGCATGTTATTTTGTGAAATAAAATGATGTTACACTACATCTCATCTATTTTTATTAAATATATCTAACCCTTACTCCTTAACCCTTTTTCTTCTAAAAATATAATTATTTCAAGGAGTCAGCCTTCTTCGAAGGTTGAAATTGAGAGAAATATCATTTCATCCAATACTAACTATTATCTAGAGTCTAGAGCACATTGCCTATTTGTACGTATGGCAAATTTTTGTCTAATAGTTTCAGTGGGATGAATCATGTTGTTTTATCTCACTTTCTTAGAGAGATCAAGATTTTGTGGACAATATTGACCTTATAAGCGGAGAATGTATCTTCACCTAGTGACTCCCCTAAAGATAAAACCTAGAAGAACCTAAATATATAGGTTGTGCTACTATAAGAAAGTCCTCATGGTCGAACAATCTTGTCCAACTTGGTATGATATTGGTCTCCTTAATATATCAATCTTCCATGAAATACCAAAATTTCTCCTAAAAATCCTTTCCAGTTATGAAGACAATGAAAAAATAGCTTACGCTCATTGTCAAGACATAACTTCTTTAGCTACTTTGTATTATATTATATTTGAATATATAATGACTAGACCACTCATAAAATCTTTCAAGGACAAAGTATTGTTATTGTATCAGTCCCTATAATATAAAAGCATCAATGCTCGGGCCATATTAGCCAAATCTCTTATAATTGAGTTTGATGATATTGGAGATCCATTTTTAGTGCTTATCCATTTTTCTTCCATCTAAAGACTCTCCCATGAAAGTATTTATAACTTCAATGTTCAATTTAAAAGGACCTGGAATAGAATCCATCAAGAGTTTCAACCTTCTCACACCTATGCATATCTTTATTATATTCATGATTTCCATCCTCACTTAAATCTGCTAATTCAATAGTCTAAGGAGAAAATATTCCCACAAGAAGCCATACTAGCAGAGAATATGTTCACCACAACAAGAAAAATCCCTCCTAGAAGCATTATGTACCCATACAATTGTTAGAAATAGAGTCTATTCCATAATTTAGGTTATTTAAATGTATCTTCAAAGATACATACTTAGATTAATTTAGGTGCAAGTTATCTAGTTACTTCACGCAATATAATAAATGCATAAGTTTCAATGTGCAAGTTGTACATGTGTAAGTTATCCCTTGCACATATAGGTAGAGTGTTGGCCAAGTATCCTATTTTACCTATATAAGGAAGGCCTCACTGTTAGATAGATATAGAGTCAGGGGATATAGTCTGATAGTGTAGCTTAGTGCTTAGCATAGTTATATGTGTATCACCATCCATTGGTGATGGGTGTAATGTAGTTTAGTAGCTTTATAATGGAGTGTTCATTTCCTCCATAGCTACATTGTAATCTCTTATATCATTTTTATTTATTGTATATTTTAGTCATCTAGTAGATTTACTTTATTTCATATTATTTTTCATCTTGTAATTTTTATCTCATAGTGCTCGTTACATCAAAATATAACAGTGGTATCAAAGCCATGATAGATATATTATGTGTAGGTAAATAGGGAAACCACCATTATTATTGAGCTTGAGTGATTTTGACAAACTGATATACCACTGGACCAACCACTATCAAAAGATCTTAGAAAATTCTAGGTGATAGAATTAGGGAGAGCCCAAGTGAGGATTGAAAGAAATATCAGTTCCAAAAATACTGAGATTGCATTTGACTAGAGTAATTTCACAGAGTTACAGGAAAAACTTGTGAAGACCAGGTTTTAGCATTTAATCCACTAGATAGACAAATCATCCAATGAGGATCATACAAGATATCGAGAATTTTCTAACTAGTACCTAAAGTTTCTTTTTTTGTAGGAATTTAATTCTTAGAGGATTGGGACTCCTCCTATGATAGAAAGCTAGAATACTCCAACTTCTTTGCCCTAAGGTCAATATGCCCTCATAGTGCAGAGATTGATTCCATGTGCAAGAGAAGAATACTATGGAATAAGACTTCTAGTGAAGACTTATGGCGAAGTTAGGAGACTGAAGATCTCCATTGTTGAATCTATGAACTTCATAAGTTGAAGAACAGGCCATAGAAGCCTTGCCATAAAAATACCATAGAAGCCTTGGATAAAAGGCCACAAGAGCCTTGAAGGAGAAGGAGAATAAGGACTAGGCGAGTCTTGCTTGAATCTAGAAGCAACAAAATTAGAGATCCAAAAGTAGATCACACCACCAACACTTCCAAGAGCAAAAGGTTGAAAATATCTCAAGGAAGACCATTAGAAGCTATAAGATCAAAGACCTTGGGAAGGTCTTATCGAGTATCCAAAAAAATTCTAGGAGAGCCTTACTGAAGATATTCTAAAATAAGAACTGAAGATATTCTCAAATAATATTATTTGATTTACAAAGGACAATTAATTATTTTTTATAAAACCCTAAGGTTGGGTTTTTGAGGGAAAAATATTTCAAAGCACAAAGTTTAAAGTAAATTAACCCCAAAGGTTGGGTTCAATAAAAGACATTCAAAGCCTTTACCGCTGACATCATGGAAGGAAGCATGTGAGTGCCGACGTGGTTAATGCAATGAAGAAACATATAAATATGCTCAATAAACCTAAGTTTTATTTACCCTTGCTCGAATTAATAATTGGTGGAATCCTCAAGTTTCACTAGGCAAGTGTGGCCTAGTGGTAGTTGGGAAAGCGCAAAGGCGCTGGTAGTAAGGTGGCTGATGTTTTGAATCCTCACATGCATTGTTTGGTGAGTTGATTGAGGTGCCCAAGGTGAATGACATTTTACCCATGGTGGAAGGTGATGCGATATTAAGAAGCATGTGGTGCTTCTTTAATATCGAATGAGCACTTGGCTCATGCGGTGACTTTGGCAACGGTTAAGGCACTTGTGGTGAGACAAGGTTGAGGGTTTGATTCCCTCCAAAGACAAGGTATTTAATTTTGATTTAAATTTTGTTAGTTGCCTAATGTTGGAGGAATAAGGGTGCATAAGTGATTATTATTTTTATACATTAAGGCATGAAGTTTATTGTGAATGTTTGTTGAGGATTATTGTGTAAGGTTTGATATTTGAAGTTTATGGTGAATGTTTGTTGAGGATTATTGTGGAAAGTTTGATATTTGAAGTTTATGGTGAATGTTTGTTGAGGATTATTTTGGAGGTATTGATATTTGAGATTTATTATTTTAGGAGTAATAAAGAGTTTTAGTAAAGTCTTAATTAATTTCTTATTAAGACTTTTGAGCATTATTTTTGTATAAGGTTTTTTCTATTTAAATAAGACTATGGTGAATGTTATTTTGAGTTGGAGTAATAAGGTGTATTTTGGGTGATTATTTTGTATTGTGATTTGATTGAAGTCTTCTAATCCTTATTGAGACTGGAAAAGAGAAATTTGTGAGTGTGGCAGATTTGTGAGATCAACTCCTTGTAAAGCAAAAATGTATGGGCAAATTCTTCTATGGTTGAGTTGGTTGTTTGGCTTACTTGAAAATTAAGTTTGGACAAAATCTGTGTGAGCTTGTTGAGCAGATTTGGATAGGTTTTGAGTGGATCTGTTGAGAAAATTTGAGTAGGTTTTGAGTGGACCTGTTGAGCAGAGTTGTGTAGGTTCTAAGTAGACCTAGTGAGTAGATTTGAGTAGGTTCTGAGTGGATCTATTGAGCAATTTTGTGTTAGATCGACTAGACTATGTTTAGTATAGATTTGAGTGGACTTGTGCTAGACCGTATGGATTGTTTTTAGTGCAAGAGTTGAGCAGATTTGTGCTAGAATGAATGGACTGTGTTTAGTGTATATTTGAGTGAGCTTATTGAGTAGACTTGTGCTAGATCGATTAGACTATGTTTAGTGCAAGATATTGAGCAGAGCTGTGCTAGACCAACTGGACTGTGTTTAGTACAAAATTGAGATAGAGCTTTGGAGGTGACTAAGCAAAGAGGACAGAGTATCCAATGGATAGAGATCCATCAGCCAGGGCAGTGAGGAGGTCTTCTGAGTGGGGATAAGAGTATTCAGTTTAGATAGATCCACAAGCCAGTGAAGTGGAGGTAGTTGTCTTCTAGAGGATCACTAGCCAGAGTAGAGGAGAAGGAGTTCTCCTATGGATAGAGATCCAAAAAATAGATTTAGGGGATCAACATCTCCTTTGGATAGAGGTCCATAAACATTGTAATAGGGAAGGATTCCCAAGAGATTATTTGAGAAATATTTAGAAGAAATATTTTCTCCATGGAGGTAGCCATATTTGGGTGAACCATGTTAAATATTTATATCTATTGTGTATGGTGTTTTGTGCATTACTTTGATTAATGCTATTGATACTGCTATCTATACACTACATAATATTGATTTGAAAAAAAAAGTAAAAAGTGCTCTTATACTATTCATCCCCCTCTCTGTTTAAGCTTGTGTTATTCAATTGGTATCAAAGCGGGTTCCTTTAGAAGAGTTTTATAGCTTGAAGGAAAAGCGGTCAAGAACACAATGGATCAAAAGGATCAAAGGGATGGGTCCATCAATAATACAATATCGGTCTTTGATGGAAGTGACTTCTTGTATTGGTGTATGCTGATGAGATTTCACATGATGGCACTTGGCAATGAAGTTTGGGATGCAATGGAACTTGGATATGATTAAGTAACCGATACTCCTATAGATAAGGAAGGTATGATTATAATACATGCAAATTCAAGAGATATGAATGAAATTATAAAAGGATTGCGTAGATCAAAATCTATGAAATTTATGGATTGTAAAACAATAAAATAAATGCAAGAACTACTACATAACATATATGAAGGAGATAAAGGTTTTAGAAAAGCTAAGATCATGAATCTCAAAGGATAATTTGAAAAGTTAAGAATGCGGGATGATGAAAACATTCGTGACTATCTCATCAAGATTTATGAACTTGTACATGAGATGAGAGGTTGATGAATCTGATGCTTGTGATAAGATCTTGAGAACTCTTCCAAAAAGGTACAGTGAAAAGGTATCTGCTATAGAAACATCAAGTGATAGTGATTGTCTGACAAGAAATTCTTTACTTGGCATGCTTACAAATTTTGAGATAAGAACAAAAGATCTTATCCCTTCGAAAGAGGCTGCTTTCAAAGAAAACAAGAAGATAAAGGGTAAAAAGTCAGAATCAAACAGTGACTCATCCAGTGATGAAGAAGCAAATTATGGTAGAAGAGATAAAGGTTCCATAAGTCCCATAGATCTAAGATCTGTTAAGTGTTTTAATTGTGGAAAGTATAGATATTTTGCAACAGATTGTAAAGAGCCAAAGAACAACAATGGTGAAGAAAAACTAGATCATAGGTATAGGGAATCAAAAAGATATAGACACTAAAAGAAAAGCAAGGATGGACAAAAAATACAAGGAAAGAAGTTCTTCCAAAGACAAAATAGGAGCTACTATGCGGATAATGCAAGTAAGTACTCAAATGATAGTGATGCTAGATTTTCAGACAATGATAGAGATGAAGTCCTATTTATAATTGAAGAGAAAGAACCAATTAAGAAAAGTACTGCAATTATTATCAAGTGTTTTAGATGTGGTATATTTGGACATCTTGAAGATGATTGCACAAGGGATGGTTATAGTTTCAGTGATGATGACTATGAAGATGCACTTGAAAGACCAAATGAAAATCTTCTAATGGAATTAGAAGAAGAAGTGAGTGATCCTATAGAAGACAAGACAAAATAAAGTAATGATGTGGAAAAAGGAAAAAAAATAGAGTATTATTTAGTAGAGAATGGTTATGATCTCAAGGGAGAACTTATATATGCCCTTGACATGGTAAATAAGGTAAGAAAGTAACACTCTAAGCTTGAAATTCAGTTTCAAGAATGTGATGAAGAAAGGAGATTGCTCATAGAGGATTTAGAAAAATTAAAGGCTAAGACAAAGAAGTTCAAAGATAAGTTAGAAGCAAAGATTTTGGAATATGAGAAGTTAGCACAAGAAGTGGCACTACTAAAGGAAGATGTAGAAGACTCCAAGAATAAGCTATACAAGTATGTAAACAATGCAAATATTGTGGATAAAATAGTCAAGATACAAAGAGGAGCAACAAACAAGACAGGTCTTGGTTCTAAAAAGGTACAAAAGAAATGGGAAGAAGAGTCTACTTCAAGTATTGAAGAAGAAGAAACTTCAGATGAAGATACATCAGAAGAAGATAATGTAAGAGGGAGTGAGACATCAGAGGATGAGTTGGACAATAAAGAGTTCAACAAAGATAGGAACAATGCATAAAAAATATACAGATGGAACAACAATCAGAATAGGAGACCAATGAGGTCAAGACAAGGAAGCTTCAATGGAAGATGTTTTTCATGTCACAGGTTTGGGCACATGGCTTCATAGTGTAGGACACATGAAAGACAGGAATATGGGAAATGACAACTTTTCTATGGGTATTGCTACTCATGTAATGAGTTTGGTCACAAGGCAATGAATTGCAGGATTCATGACAGAAGAGGATATGACTTCAATAGAATATATCCTAAGACATTTGCACCTCCAAGGAATAATAACATTAAGTGTTATAAGTGCAATAATTATGGTCACACAACAAAATGGTGTAGAGCAAATATTCCAGAAATAGGTATGAATAGGAATAGGAATATGAACAGGAACAAGAATATGAACAAGAATAGAAACATGAACAAGAACAAGAATATGGATAAGAACAGGAGCAAGAACAGGAATGATGACAAGAACAAGAACAAGAACAAGAACATGAATATGAACATGGATGAAAACAAGAAAAAAAATAGGAATAGGAATGATGATAGGAATAGGAATTACGACATGGATAGAAACAATTAGAAGAATCAAAAAATTCATAAAATAAGGGAAGAGGATAAGGGCAAAGAACAATGCCTTTTTGGAGTAGAAATACTCCCACCCCAAAATTAACCACCTCAAAAGAGGTGGGGGAGGGGCTAAGCTAAGAGGCTCATTCTTAGCCCCAAGCCCCAAAGGTGACCCTTTGCCATTGATGTCAAAGGGGGAGATATTTGTGTATTGGGGAGAGATTTTATATGGGGAGAGATTTGATATCTGAGAGAGCATTGAGCCAGGGGGAGCAATGTCCCAGGGGGAGCAGAAGGAAAAATAAAGGTCAGGTTTCAATAAAAAGAATGTGGGTTGCCATAAATGACAAAGGGGGAGATTGTTGGACATTTTGAGTCCCTAAGCCAAATTTGTCATTGATGTTAAGATGCCAGTGATAGTTCTTCTTCAGTTCGAGTGCAAATTTTAATGGAAGTTTATAATGGGTTAAAATATTTTTATTTTACACCTAAAATAATGGGTCAAAAAATGGTTTCAGTTATCATTTGGAAGCAAATATATCCGAAGAAATGGAAGGATGTAATATTATAATATTTATTATAATATTTATCCAAGGTTGTGAAAAACCCAAATAAATTTTTATAATTTTAATTATAATATTATTTGGTTTACAAAGGACAATTAATTATTTTTTATAAAACCCTAAGGTTGGGTTTTTGAGGGACAAATATTTCAAAGCACAAAGTTTAAAGTAAATTAAACCCAAAGGTTGGGTTCAATAAAAAGCATTCGAAGCCTGTACTACCGAAATCATGGAAGGAAGCATGTGAGCACCGACGTCGTTAATGCAATGAAGAAACATATAAATATGCCCAACAAACCTAATTTTTATTTACACTTGCTCGAATTAATAATTGGTGGCATGCGAAAAGTGAGCTTGTGCATTTACGAAAATGTGGCAACGAAGGGAATAAAGGAGGAAGTTTTCATCCTCAAGTTTCATTGGGTAAGTGTGGCCTAGTGGTAGTTGGGAAAGCATAAAGGTGCTGGCAGCAATGTGGTTGACATTTCGAACCCCCACGTGCATTATTTAGTGAGTTGATTGAGGCGCCCAAGGTGCATGAACTTTTTACCTTGGTGAAAGGTAATGCAATATTAAGAAGCACGTGGTGCTTCTTTAATCTTGAACGAGCGTTTGGATCGTACGACGACTTTGGCCACAATTAAGGTGCTTGTGGTGAGACGAGGTTGAGGGTTCGATTCCCTTCGAAGACAAGGTATTTAATTCTGATTTAAATTTTGTTAGTTGCCTAATTTTAGAGGAATAAGGGTGCATAAGTGATTATTATTTTTATACATTAAGGCATGAAGTTTATGGTGAATGCTTGTTGAGGATTATTATGGAAGGTTTGATATTTGAAGTTTATGGTGAATGTTTATTGAGGATTATTGTGGAAGGTTTGATATTTGAAGTTTATGGTGAATGTTTGTTGAGGATTATTTTGGAGGTATTGATATTTGAGATTTATTATTTTAGGAGTAATAAGGAGTTTTAGTAAAGTCTTAATTAATTTCTTATTAAGACTTTTGAGCATTATTTTTGTATAAGGATTTTTCTATTTAAATAAGACTATGGTGAATGTTATTTTTGAGTTGGAGTAATAAGGTGTATTTTGGGTGATTATTTTCTATTGTGATTTGATTGAAGTCTTCTAAACCTTATTGAGATTGGAAAAGAGAAATTTGTGAGTGTGGCAGATTTGTGAGATCAACTCCTTGTAAAGCAAAAAGGTATGGGCAAATTCTTCTATGGTTGAGTTGGTTGTTTAGCTTACTTGAAAATTAAGTTTTGAGAGAAAAGGATTTGATTAGGGTTTCCTTTTCAAAAGTGTTTGAGTTGATGCTTCAAGGTTTTATGAAATTGAGAGTTGTGATTAAAACCTTGTTTTATAAGCATTGTTGTTGAGATCATTGGTTGAGTGAAGTGTTTGAGTTAATGCTTCAAGGTTTTCTGAAATTGAGAGTTGTGTTTAAAACCTTGTTTGATAAGCATGGTTGTTGAAGTGAGTTGTTATGCAAATAACTTGAACTAGGGTTTGAAAAGATCATGAGTATAATTGTTATGTGAGATTTGTTGTTAAGCATTGTTGGAAACATTTTGAGTTGGATGATACATGCTTGGACTAGGGTTTGTGAGTAAGAGTTGTTTCTTGAAGTGATTGGTTGAGTAGAGTTGATTAAGCCTAGTCAAGTGGATGTATGAAGTGATTGTTCAAGTTCCATAAAACAAACTATTCTATATTCTAATTTGAGTTGTGAAAGAGAATGATTTAAGTGAATAGAACATATTGAGTCTCTAACAATTCTCTTTATGCTTCTATGATATTGAGTTGAGAAAGTGATTGAGTTTTGAGAATAGAACATATTGAGTCTCTAACAATTCTCTTTATGCTTCTATAATATTGAGTTGAGAAAGTGATTGAGTTTTGATTATAGAACATATTAAATCTCTAACAATTATCTTTATGTTTCTATGATATTGGACAAGTTCTATGTGGACTTGTTAAGCAGATTTGAGGCAAGTCTTTGAGAAGACTTGTGGACTGATTTTGTGTGAACTTTTGTGGAAGCTTACAATACAAATTTGAGCAAGTCCTAGAGAGGAATTATTGAGCAAATTTGGACAAGTTCTATGTGATCTTGTTGAGCAAATTTGGACAAGTTTTGTGTGAGCTTGTTGAGCAGTTTTGGACAAGTTTTGTGTGAGCTTGTTGAGCAGATTTGGACAGGTTATGAATGGACCTATTGAGTAGATTTGAGCAGGTTCTGAGTGGACCTATTGAGCAGAGTTGTGTAGGTTTTGAGTGGATCTGGTGAGCATATTTGAGTAGGTTATGAGTGGACCTATTGAGAAGATTTTTTCTAGACCAACTAGATTGTGTTTAATGCAGATTTAAGTGGACTTGTGCTAGACCGACTAGACTATGTTTAGTGCAAGAGTTGAGTAGATTTGTTCTATACCGAATGGTCTATGTTTAGTGCAGATTTGAGTGAGCTTATTGAGTAGACTTGTGCTAGACCGATTGGACTGTGTTTAGTGCAATAGATTGAGCAGAGTTGTGCTAGACCGACTGGACTATGTTTAGTACAAAATTAAGACAGATATTTGGAGGTGACATAGTAGAGAGGATAGAGTCTCTAATGGATAGATATCCATAATCTAGGGTAGTGAGGATAGGTATTATGAGTGGGGAAATAGTCTTCAGTGGAGAGAGATCCACAAGCTAGTGTAGTGGAGGCAGTCGTCTTCTAGAGGATCACCAGCCAGAGCAGAGAAGAAGGAGTTCTCCTATGGATAGAGATCCACAAACCAGATTTAGGGGATCAACATATCCTTTGGATAAAGTTCCATAAACATTGTAATAGGGAAGGATTCCCAAGAGATTATTTGAAAAATATTTAGAATAAATATTTTCTCCGTGGAGGTAGCCATCTTTGGGTGAACCACATTAAATTTGTGTCTCTATTGTGTATGGTTTTTTGTGCATTGCTTTGATTACTGCTATTGATATTGCTATATATACACTTCATAATATTGATTTGAAAATAAAATTAAAAAGTGATCTTATACTATTCACCCCCTCCTCTCAGTATAAGCTTGTGTTATTCAAAGGAGCTATAAGGATGTCTACTTCTCAAAATATCAATAAGTGCTTGAAAAAGAAAAAAACTAATGCCATAAAACTTGGGATCATGAATATACTTAAGAAATCAGATGGAAGGTTAGATCTAGCTTCAAAAGTAATTCATAGTGAAGCCTTAGAAGATAATTTTGATACTATGGAATGCTATATTCAAACCCATCTCAATGAAGCAATTAACAATGGAAAAAGTGATATATCACTTTCCTTAGACTTTGCAAGCATATTATACATGACACTTCTCACATATAAACACTACAAGGTAGAAACAAAGAACAAAAAGGATTGATAGAATCACTCAAAAAGAAGTCATAACTTGATGAATCATATCTAGAAAAGTTTTTCAATTCTCATGCAACATAAACGCTTCCTGTTATATTAACTAAAAATCTTATTATGATGCCTTAAGTGGTTGTTCAAAAACTTAAGTACATATTAAAGACATGAAAGGATAATATTTCTCACAAGAACCAAGTAGCAGCTCAACCTCCTGTGAGAACATAGAAACCAGAATAAAAGGTAAAGCCAAAGATGAAGAAGAAGACATAACATATAAAGGAGGAATATAATGCAAAGTCAATTGAAAGAAGAAGCCATAGCTCTAGCTTACTCTACATCATATGAAGACACATATTATCTGCTGAACCTGAACACAAAGAATGTAGAGGAAGAATACAAAGTTTAGGATGAAGAAGAAGATCCATATTGAAGACTAAAGTCTTCAATACCCAAATAATGTAATACAGGATGTGTTAGAAATAGAGTCTATTCTATCATTTGGGTTATGTAAATGTATCTTCCAAGATACATACTTATATTAATTTAGGTGCAAGTTATCTAGTTACTTCATGCAATATAATAAATTCACAAGTTTCAATGTGCAAGTTGTACATGTGCAAGTTGTCCCTTGCACAACTAGGTAGAGTGTTGTCTAAGTATCCTATTTTACCTATATAAGGAAGACCTCTTAGTTATGTAGATATAGAGTTAGAGGACATAGTCTAATAGTGTAGCTTAGTGCTTAGCATAGTTTTGTGTGTATCACCATCCATTGGTGATGGGTGCAATGTAGTTTAGTAGCTTTATAATGGAGTGTTCATTTCCTCCATAGCTACATTGTAATGTCTTATATAATTTCTATTTATTGTATATATTTTTTTGGTAGGTAAAAGTAAATTTTATTTACTTTATGGGTTGAAGGGACCCGACCCTATTTACACATGGACTAGCTACACAAAGGTTGCAGATAATACAAACACGAATAGGCCAGGCCACGAGGTTGGCAACAATCCAAAAAGAAACAAGCCCTCTAACCCGAGCATCCCAAAACAAAAAAAATATGTAATCAAGCAACATAGAAAAAGAAAGGAAACCCCCCTCTAAAACCACTAGAACTACCACTATCATTTCACAATCTCCTGGGACTTGTCACCACTAGGAAGGAGAGCCTTCAGGATTACTAGGAGCCTCTTGAGCTCCTCAGTGACCCTCATCATGAGGTTGGTACCTTCGTGGAGAAAATTGGATGTCATTAGATAGTTGTTCACTACCTCCGTGATTCAACTAGAGCCATCGGTAAAACTAATTTTGCACCAAGGCATCGAGGAGACACTGTTGTGGTGGTTGCAGCCACTGTTGCTTATAAAACCGAGGTTGGATGAGGACTCTAAATGGTCCCTTTGTCTGGCCTGAGACTAGACCTTGACAGGACGAAGCTAACTGGTGGGTATTTTACCCATATCATGGTTAACCTTTTCAATAAATTTTGTGGTAAAATTTCTTTCCCAAATGATGAGGGAGATTCCTCTAATAGCTCTGTTGGTGAGGATGTCAGCCACTTGGTTGGCTTCTCTATAGATGTGCTTGATTTGTCTTCTCTCCCTAATGTGGATCCATCGTTGGAAATCCAGGATGATATTTTGGATATTTTTTGCTCCCCTGATGCTACTCTGAATGAGGTTCACTATAATTTTAGAGTCCCATTCAAAGATAACTGGGCTATCCAATTTTTTGCATAAATCCATGCACCTCCAAACCGCTCTAGCCTTGACAAAGTTGTTGGTTTGGGTGCCTAGATTTTTAGCAAAGGCCTTGATGATGGTGTCTTTATGATCTTTGATGACTCCACCTACCCCGAATTTGCTTGGATTCCATTTGGATGCTCCATCGAAGTTGGCATTTAACCATCCTTGAGGGGGGGATTCCACTTGACTAGGGCTCTGTCCTTTGGGGGGTTCTTGGTTTTATAATAGTATCAAGGGATATTAAGGGAAGAATAGAGCTTCCCTTCAATGCCATGCAGAGGAAATAACTAGCAGGGGATGAGACTGTTGTTTTCTGTGGTGAAGGCCAAGGCTTTAACAAACATTGCATCTTGGGTTCTAGGTTCTTTGCTAAAAACTAACCTGTTATGTTCTAGCCATATTTTCTAGAAAATGTGGTGGATGATGGAAATCCATAGGAAACTGAGTCTGGGATGCCTGAAGGGTATTGGACATTGACTAATCAACCCTTTGACTAATTTGGGCCATGCCCAACAGACCTGGAATCTATCAGTGGCTATAGAAAACACTTTCCTGGAAAAGGAACAATCCATTAAGATGTGTTGGGTTGATTCCTAATCCTGCATGCAAAGGTAGCACCTGTTAGGGACTATGACCCCTCTAAAAATTAGGTTATCTGTGGTGAGGATTTTATTATGAATAACAATCCAAAAGAAGTGGGCTATTTTAGGGATGAGGGACCTAAGCCATATCCTTTGGGCAACCGATTTCTTGCTGTTGGAGCCTTTCCCAATGACCTTCCTTTCACAAAGGTGAGACACAGTATTGAAAGAGAAATTCCCATCGATGGTGTCATTCTAGCAATGTTCATCCTCCTTCCTGTATTGGGGGAGAAAAAATGACCTTAGGACCTCTTGGATCCCTTCTAATTTCATGGCAATGGTATCATTAGTAATCCTGAACTTGATCGACTTCCAATCCTAGATCCCTTGGTTAGAAATATGAAGTCAAAAACTCTGGGCCTGAACTTGCTATTGGTAAGATGCCTAACTACAACTAGCTTGGGATTGCTACTGAGGGCTTCTTTCCCAGCCTAGATGTCCTCCTATAAGTTGATGTTAGAGCCATCACCCAAAATCCACCCAGACCCTTCGTGGATGATGCTTTAGGAGAGAAAAATATATTTCTAGAAATGGGAGCAATTACAGGGTATGGTGTCTTGGAGAAAGGGCTGATGCTGTAGGTATTTTCTTTTCACAATGTTCACCCACTCAGTGCTAGCGTTGGTAACCACTATCCAAGATTACTTGGATAAGAGAACTAGGTTGGTGATATTGATGCGACATAGAACCAAGCCTCCCTGATATTTGGGGGTGCAGACGTTATCCCAGGCCATAAGGTGGAACTTCTTTTGGGTTTCGGGCCCCAACCACAAGAACTATTTCTAAATTTTTTTAGTGGTTTCGCCCATGGTTTTCAATATTTTAAAAATTGATAAAAAATACGTGGGAATACTCTACAAGACCAATTTTACTAGGGTTGCCCTCACTGCACTGGAGAGGAGAATGTCCTTCCATCTTGCTAGCCTATTACGGATCTTGTCCACCATGTTATCTCACATGCCAGGGTGGGACCTTCCCTGGAACATGGGAAGGCCAAGGTAGATGGTCAGGAAGTTTGCTATGGAGCATCCCAAAATTTTGGTAATATTATGCTACCTTTTGATTGGGGTGAGGATGAAAAATAACTTACTTTTGGTGTAGTTGATCTTCTGCCCAGTGGCCTCTTCAAAGAGGTTAAGGATATCCTCGATCACGATGGCATCTACAATAGAGGCTTTGGTTGCGATCAGGGTGTCATCCAATAACTATTGGTAGGTTGAGGAGGGAAGCCCTGAAGCTGATTTGATGCTGGAGATTTTATTGCTAGAATAGGCTTCTTTGATAGTTCTTCCCAAAATTTCAGCAAGAATGATGAACATGATAGGAGACAGGGGGTCTCCTTGTCTTAGGCCCCTGGAACTCGAGAAGTAGCCTACAATGAAACTATTCACCATAATAGAGAACCAGGAAGAGGAGATGTAATTATAGACCAGATTCAACCAGGCCTCGTGGAACCCAAAATTGAGGAGGACTTGGCTGAGAAATTCCCTGTTGACCCTGTTGAAGGCTTTATTCATGTCTAGTTTGAGGAAAAAAGTAGCGGTCTTGGACATTTAGGCAGAGTGAATCAACTCATGGATGGTGATGACCCCATATAGAATGTTGCAGCATTTTACTATACTCCCTTGGCATGGATCAATGATGGCAGAGAGGATGTTGAACAATCGGGTGGCTATGGATTTGGTAAGGATTTTTTAGATGACATTGCAACGGTTGATGGGATGATAGTCTGAGAGGGACAGATGATTAGCTCCTTTAGGGATAAGAGCCAAGAACATGGAGTTAACATATCTTGGAATGGTTTTGGAAGATTGCATCTCCATGATTGTAGCATAGATGTCTAGGCCCACAACATCCTAGAAGGTCTGGAAAAACCTGAGCGGGAATCCATCCAAACTGGGAGCTTTGTCAGGCTTCATGGAAAGAAGGGCCTGGTGGATTTATTTGTGGGACAAAGGGCTAAGGAGGAACTCTTTGGAATCCCAGGAAATGAGGATGGGGATATTGGCAAGGAGGGATTCCATGGCCAAAGGGGACTGGGAAGAAGAGGGGCCTAGCAGGGATTTTAAGTGGCTAATAGCTTCATCCTTGATTAGATGGATGTTCGAAGTGGCTGCCCCAACTTGAGTGACTAGTATCTTGATCTTGTTGGCTGCTCTATGCCTAAGGATTGAAATGTGAAAGAACTTGGTGTTGGAATATCCTTCCCTAAGCCACAACTGCCTTGACTTATGGCATCAAAATATTTATTATTTAGAGAGGATATTGTGGTACTCAGCCAACAGGTTATGCTCCTCATCCCTAAGGCTGTCACTGCCTTACCCTCTTTGAAAGGTGTCCTCGATTTGGCTGATTTGGGATTTGACCTACTGCTTAGATTCAAATATATTCCCAAAGGTTTCTCTATTCCACTTATTCAAGTTTTCTTTGATGAATATGAGTTTTTGGGTGACCTGGTTAGTCACAAATTCTGGGAATTTTTGTTTCCACCATGACTCAATCATCCCCTTGAGGTCAGGGTGGTGGGTCCACATTGATTTGAATATGAAGGGAGTATTGAACTGTAACTTGGTATTTGATTCTAACAACAATGGGCTATGGTCAGAACTAATCTTCGAAAGGGCTTGTAGACTAGCATCTCCAAACTAGGGGAGGACTTCCTGGGAAAGGTGGAATCTATCTAGGCACTCCTAGATGAGACCGTCACCTTTCCTTTTATTGCTCCAGGTGAAGAGGGATCCTTGGATGTGGATATCCATGAGGGCATTGAAATTAATGAAGTGCCTAAAAGCTTTAGTATCCCTGTGAGTGATTATGGCTTTGCCCTTCTTGTCACTAAAGTGCAGGGGGGAATTGAAATCCCCAACTAGGATCCATAGGGTTATTTCAAAGGCTGACCTCATGGATGTGATCATATTCCATAGAGCTTCCCTTACCAAGGGGGAATTAGGGGCATACACATTTGACATTACCCAAGAAATTTGGGACTCAGGATCGTGGAATAGAATATTTCTTATGCTGTCCTGTATTGAAATGAGGTTTCCCTAGACTTTGATAGGGTTACACAGGAAAATGAGCCCTCTTGATGTCCTGGATGTCGAGGAGTGCACAAAGTCATAGTTTCACCAGATGTTTCTGGTAATACTGGGGGACCACTGATCGCCTAGTTTTATTTCCTAAATTAGAAAGATAGTTGGGTTATGCTATTTTCTCATGGCTGCAACCAGTCTTTGTTTGGCTACCCCATTTAGTCCTATCGTGTTATAGGAGAGGACTTTCATTTAGAACTCTTGGAGGTTTTCCAACCCTCTTTTCCTTGCTGAGTAGGGAGTTTGGTTCTTTGGCCTTCATCCTTTGATCTTCTTATCCCTTCCTTAAAGAGCATTCTTTGGGTCCCATTGGCTATGTCTTCTACTGTGTCTCTATTCCTTCTGTATGAATCCGTCGATTTGCCTTTTCTTTTTCTTTTCCCACATCCATCTAGGATTTTTTGTAGCTTTAGGTCTGTCTAGGTCTCCTTTGCTTAGGGGATGATAGATCCTCATCCTCATAGTTAGAGGTGACGGGGTTAGAGGGGGCTGGTGAGGTTGGGGTTTCACAGATTGAGCATGGATAAATAGGGAGTGGATTGGAGGGAGGCTTCGAAGGGTTCCCATGGGAGCTAGGGATTGGGGAGGGAGAGGGGATGGGAGTTTGCTTGGCTAGGGGAATGATCTGAGAAAGGTAGGGAGGGATGATAGAAGGGGTTTGTATGATCGAGGGGATGGGCATTGGCTCAGAGCTCCCCAGGATCTCCCCTTCCTCAATGTCCTTGATAGAAACAAAATTTTGTAAAAAACTATATTTATTGGCCATGGGAACATAGGTACTTGCCTTATGAGAGAGCTATCCTGATGGGGGTTTGGCGATGGTTTTGTTTTATGCTAAAGGAATGGAAGACTGGTGGTGATGCATTGTTATTGACTGATCCTCAGAGTGGGTTGTTTGGGGTGGGAATCAGAGCTTGGAACACTGCGACTAGAGGTGACCTTGGGATTGACATTCAAGGCAAAAATATGGTTTGTTTTCATAGATGAGCATCTATTTCCACTTGAAGTCCCCATAAATTAGGTTCAGGTGATCTGGCAGCTGGCTCTCCAGATTCACATTTACACACACATGCACATGGGTTAGACGGGTCCTTGCATGAGTGGTTGGGTCAATGGCCATGAGTTCGCCAATGGCCTTGGAAAGACCCTAGAGGGCATATTCATAGAAGAAGTGGGTTGGGAGATTTGGGAGCCTGACCCAGATGGGGGTGAAGTTGATATATGGGAATTGGGATTAAAGTTTGCTTGCCACTTTTTTAGAAATAGACTTCGCCTTCCGAAGAACCATGGGCCTTCGGATAAGATGCGCTCGACGTCTTCCTGGGTGTTGAGCTAGATCATGAAAAACCCTCGAGTCATTGCTGAGATCTCCATATTCCCTAAGGTTTTCCACTTGGACGCAGCCCATCTATGGATGACGTCCATATTGGGGTGGCCTCCGATAAATTTTCCCAATAGGGAGTGGGTGTCCCGAGACTCATAGCCCTCCATAAGGCTTTTAGGGCACAAAAAATTGCTTCCATGGGTGATGAATTTGTTTGTCGTGGATGAGGGAGGGAACCACTTTTTTTGCAAAAGATCAACGAAGGATGCTTTCCCACTAAGGATTCCATCCTCAAAAATTTTGAGGGCCACATGGAGATTCTCGTCTCCTCCTAAGAGCAGACTGGTTCGATCACAGGCCATGGACTCAATCCCACTAGGGTTTGGGGCACCATAGTCCCTGAACTCAAGACTACTTTGCAGCATCATGGGGAACCTTTGCATTCCACATTTGCATGTTGTGCTAGTCCCTAACAGCCAGAAGACCAGTGGTGTGGGGGAGTATGGCGACGATGCAGGGAAACAATCGAGGAGGGATCACCGTCACAAAAATTGCATGTGCCCTAAACTTTCATTGTAGGGAGGGATTCTGTCAATCACCAAAAAATTCGATAGAACATCTATTTGGATATCCAGAGCAAGTCGAAGGCATGGTCCATTTATTGTATATTTTAGTCATCTAGCAATTTTACTTTATTTCATATTATTTTGCATCTTGTGATTGCTATCTCCCAATGCTCATTACATAAAAAGCTAACAACAATCCATTCCTAAATTTGTATTATTCACCATACCATGAATATTCTAGGTTATATTTATATCACCCTTCCATAGTAAGTTATACCCACACTATGCACATAGATCAACTCCAAACATAATAATAATTGAAGGTATTAATTCAAAATTTAATTGAAGATATTAAAAATATGGAGGAGCGACTCTCCCCATATAACAAAAGGTCTCAAGATGAGTGCTATTTAAAATATGAGATAAAGCACTATATTAATGGTAAAATAAAATTAGTATCATAGTCATATGATCATCCCTTGTATTAAGAAACTAGTCTAAATATCTAATCAGGGTCTACAACCCTTCCATATTAGGGAATATGATGAACTAAAAGTAAATCTTACAAGAAAATGTGCCTAGCATACACATGTGAAAATAAGTTATTGGATGAAAGAAGAATAAGACTTAGTGTGGTAAAATCCATGGAAACATAGACACACCCCCAAAATTTATTTGGAGGAATAGTCAGCTGCAATAATTAGCTATAGATATTTCTAAAATCTAGAGAATCTTGAGCTTCAACAATTCTAGCCATTGAATCAAGGAGAGTCTATGAGAACACAAAAAATGTCAAGAGGGGTAAATAAAACATAACATGAGATGATGATAAATGTTATTTTGGAAACTCTACAAGCAAAACTAGGAATATCAATGCTCAAGAAGATGAAACCTTGCTATTGGTTTTATTCAGAATAATCATCCACAACTATCACACATGTCTAAAGCCAAAAATCCCTTGGGAGCAAAGAAAAAATAGACTAGCTTCCAAAAATACCTAATGATAGTCGTGATTTCCATATAATATATCATGAAGCTTAAATTTGGCATCATATGGTTAGGACATTGCAAATTCCTAGGATAAATTACAAGAAATCACCTCTACTAGGTGTGAGAAAATAAACCACATTTTATGTAAATAATTGGTAAGTAAATAAAAAGTTGAATACAACTCTAACAAATAAGGTAATTAGAAAATAAGCTAATAAAATGGCACACATAATAAGGCACTGACAAGTGGACTCTATGGCTATAGTAGAAGACTAAACAAAAAAGACAACAATGGTGCACAAAAGTCTTCACTTGGGAAAGAGATGCAAGGAAGACAGAAAAAGAGGACTACCTTGACTAATAGAGAAACACCCATGATAGATTCATGGATATATATGAGATAGTCTCATATGGATCAGAATTTCAAAAGGGCTCAAAGATCCTCAAAACTCCCTGGTATAAGAATTTTTGTCCAAATATGAGGGTTGTTCATAGTTACAAATGCTAGAGAAAATATTTAGAAATGTGCAACTATGAAAACTTCTCGAATTTGACCAGACTGGTGGCATATCATAGCTTTGAAAATATGGAAGTGACAATTGCACATGGACTTAAAATAATCTAAAACCTGAGGGAAATAGTCACAAAGTTTGTCTGACTTAATACGAGGGTTCATAGCTACACACATTAGAGTAGATATTTAGAAATGTGTAACTATGAATAGTATTCACATTCAACCAGACCAAAGTCCCTCCAAAACTTTGAATAAGCTACACATCCTGGCAACAAGTGAATTACTAAATGAAGGTGACTTGTTGCCCTCAGGTATTATTTCTCTAACATTCTCTTCCTAAAGTGTACCCCCCTTGGATGTCATAATTCTCCCTCACCCACCCCATTTCATTTCACATTTTTATTTGTCATATTTTATCCATTATTTTCCCCTCTTGACTCTGTAGCCCAATAAATTAGATAAGAGGAATTGATAGGTTTCATAAGAGGTACTTATATATCATGACATGACACAAGTTGAGCTAAAATGATGCATAAAATACACCATAGGATGCTCTATCCCATGCATGACAAAAGAAAAATGCATGATGATTGAGCGAAAGAGCTTCACTATCATGGAAGTGTTAAATAAGGCATGTGAATAGACCATCCACAGAAGATCTAAATTTTTGGGAGAAAGAGCCAGGTTAGAATAAAGTATCATGCAATCATTATATAAAGGTTAGTTGGCATAACTACCCCTTGAGCTCTATATAAGGCTACTATAGCTTGAATAACACCAAACACAATGCACTTTGGTGTAGTCATGGATTTTATGAAAATTTTTAAGCATCGTGCAATTGTAAGTGACAAAAAAAAATAATTCCTATGCAATTATATGAAGAAAAGAAAAATGTGCAATATGGTGAACTTCATCCTATAAGTACCTAGAATATTTGCCTAAGGCATATCACTTGGACCTAAAGCAACTCTTAGTTGTGGCATAATATGCTCATGGAGGTACAATTTTCTTTGGGGATACCATAGACTAGGTATCCCCATTCACCTTCTCCCTCTCTTTTCTTTCTTTATTTCACTTTGTGTCACTTGTCCTTTCCTATCTGCCTATATATTGCTCCATAAACTCTATTTTTTTTGTTTTCTATGATCCCTACCTTTATTGCTTCTTATAATAAATACCACATATCATATCACCTTTGTTCTTTCCTTTTTTATCAACTTATCTTCTAGCTTATCCCCTTCTTCACAAGTTTATAATATAAAGATAAGACTATCTAGGTTTATCTTTTTTTGCAAGTAAAAAACCTTGAGAAGCTTCAATAATATAGGTCCAATTCATGACCACATTTATAATTCAAAAGAACATGATATTTTTTGTAAAATTAGCTAAGTTTTTTCATGGATTTAGTAGCTGCATAAATCCACGATGCATAAATAGGGGCTCTTTGTTAGAGTGACATCAACATAGCCACATCAAAACCTGATATCGTGTAAATTCAATGCACGAAATCAAGATCTTCAAAGTCAAATATTAAGGTAGTGGTTGTACAAAATTGGACTCCTCTTGGTAATAACATCAACATAACATCATGAAAATTTGATTATGTGTAAATCCTCAATGCACAAAACTGTGACTACACAGGGCCACAAGCATGTGGACAATGACATCAACAAAAATCAAATAAAACACACTAGGAGCTAACTACACAAAGTTGTGATGCATGATTCTAGCTTGCACAAAGCTAGGATTACTTTAGCAATGATGAAAGAACAAAAAAGAAAAGGCCTAAGAATGTGCAAGGAAAGCATTCAAAGTCACAAAATATGA
Organism: Wollemia nobilis; assembly: GCA_028583015.1. Classification (NCBI taxonomy): domain Eukaryota; kingdom Viridiplantae; phylum Streptophyta; class Pinopsida; order Araucariales; family Araucariaceae; genus Wollemia; species Wollemia nobilis. The sequence continues at coordinate 1,915,814 of JAQPPZ010002816.1, forward strand.
AACCACAATGCATAAAGCTAGGATTCCTTTGGTAATGATATCAAATCCACTTCTAAACCTAAATTTGTGTAGAATGTATAAGATTGAAGTTGTCTATTGCACAAAGCTAAAATAGTGATGCTCAAAGTTAAGGTAGTCCTAAGAAGTCTTGGTAACCATATTAGTAATTTCTATCTAGCCAACCTAGCACCATCAAAGCATGAGAGTGATATATTTGATAAATCTATTACAATCGTTCAACCACTTGTAGAGAGCAGTTGTAAATCAATAGAGTGGGCTTTGTAAGTATTCAAATTCAAGAGCAAAATAAGATCTAGAATGACCACCTCCACTTCTAGAAATTTTTTGCCAAGCTATATTTGTATTAATTTTAAGTCGTCACACCTCCAATATAGTGGTTGGCTTTGTAGTCCTTGCTTGGTATTGCTATGTAATATTGCTGCCAACTAATGAAGTGATAGTTATTTGGCTTCCATCACTATTCAATTGTAGTTTTATATGAATGTATTTCTTTCTTTAAGTTATTTTTGTTACACTTAAATGATTAGTCTATTCTATTAGCTTTTGAGGATATATGTAGTGGGAGAGATCTATCATAGGTCCTAATAAGATGCAAAAAATATAAAAGAAAGTAATTTTGCAATATGACTAAAATATACTATAAATAGAAAGTGGTGAAAATACAATGCAGTATGGAGGTGATGGTCACTCCATTAATATAAGCTAAATAACTACATTGTACTCCATACATGAGTTCTACCACTATCTACTACAATACACTTGATATGCTTGATATGTAGTTGCTCTCTAATCTATCACTATGAGGTCCTTTATATAGGAAGAGAGATTCCTTGGCCAACACTCTACCTAGTTGTACAAGGGGACACCTTGCACATTATCACTTATGCATTTATTACATTGCTTGAAATAAGTAGCTAACTTCCCCCTAAAGTAATATCCTACTCTAACTATGTACCAAAGGTGGTACATTTACATGACCTAAATGATGTAATATGCTCTAACTCTAACACCCCTTGTATTACATTATTTGGGTATTGAAGATTTCAATATTCAATATGGATCTTTGTCTTCAGATGTTCTTCAACTTGATGTGGTCCTTTGTTTTCTTATTTACTTCACATTGCATTGTACACCTCCTTGAATTGGTTCTTCTTCTTCTTCTTTATTGGAGTTAGAACTGGAACTTGTATTCTTCTTCATTGCTTACTATAATCTGATCAAGTAAATAGTTAGTGTCTTCATATGATGCAAAGAGAGTTGTAGCTGAGGATTCTTCAGTATTTTGATGATGCTTGTTTGGTTTAGTGTTTATGGTTTCTTTGCTATTCATGTCTTCTTTGCTATGATCTCTTTTAGCATGTCTTTTCTTCCTTTTTCTCCTTCTCCTACGATTCTGCATTGATACTAGTGGAATTTCTACTTCATGAGGAGTTAGTCTATCATCGCAATAATATTGATTTGTATTGTTGGTTTGCTTCATGTGTTGAGTGAGTACAAACACAATTAATGATAGGTAAATCATCAAACATTCCTCAGATGTGAATATAACTAATTTTTGTGAGTTCCACCATGCCTTGAAGAGGTTTTCATGAAGATAACCAATTAATGCTTCAAAGCTACCCTCTTTTGCTTCTTTAAGAAATAAGGAGAATCTATCCTTATCGCTAGTTGATAGATTCTCATATCCTTCAAGGGTATCTATCAAGTTTTGAGAATACAATTCCATTTCATGAAATAATTCTTCATTAATAAAGGCATTTCTTATTATTTCATCCATATTCCTTCTTGATAATTTTTGAGATAGTGTTTCTAGCTATTCCTTAGAATTGTAGATATGGATTTGATAGGAATCCTTTAAATGCTCTAAATTGAATCTTTGAAGTAGTCTACCTTATGACTCCCTAGTATGTGAATTTGATTTGATAAAACTCTTTAGGTTTTGTAAGATTCCTTATATCTCCCTAGGTGACAGATGTGAATTTGATTTAATAAAATATTTGTAGAAATTCTATTTTGTAGAAATCTTATGTTTGATGAATGCTATTATCAAGTTTTGTAGAATACCTTATGACTCCCTAGTGTTTTTGGATATGCTATATGATCAATAAAGTGCTTTTTGAGAATAGTAGTTCAATTTTGGGTTGATTTTGTAATGTTTTGTAAATAGCAAAAATCAACTTCTATTACACCTTATTACTCCTATTGAACTTAAGCACTTTCTATTTTGATGAGGTCCTAATGGTTGGATTTATTTTATCCCTTTAATGTGGTTTTGAGATAAGTATACCAATTAATTTCCAACTCTTGATATTCCTTAATGAACCTCCTTTTATAGCCTTTGATATTTGATATTTAATGTTTCTAAATTCCAATAATTTATTTGGTGTAGTATTCCTTATAACTCCCTAATTTGGAATATTATAAAACAATAATATTTGCAATAATAGATATTTAATTTCCAAGTTGAAATCCTTATTCCTCCTACTTTATTATTTTCAAATATAAATATTCTTGAAATCTGCTTGCTTAATATATTACTAATGCTTAAACGTATGATTGCAATAGTAAATATAATGTACCCTTATAACTCCAATGTAACTTTAGTTTATAGCAGGAATAAGTAATATCATATTTTACCTTAATAATCCCTCTCGATTATCTTCCTTTGATGCTGTGAGGTGGCCAATTGAAACCTTCTGGTATGTGGCGCTCAATGGTAGTCAATGCCTTCTTTGACCGACATCGGTTTCTCCCTTGAGTAGCACTTCTCTCCTCTGTGAATGGTGCTGATTTTCTCCTTAATGAATGCTTGGCTTGCATCGAATATCCTCTAAAATGGAACACTGGTATGGCTGGTCTATGAAAACCACTTTAATGTAGGCTTACACCTTTGAATGGTTCATAGGATTGAATTAGCCTTCTTCCTATGATCGTGCTTCACACCATTCAATGCTTGAATTCCCTTTGACCTCATTCTATCTCCTTCTCCAAAATGGGTACCTTAAATAGGATTGTTTCCTTACAGATTGTAGACAAGTGTCTCTTGAGTGTTACTGAATAGATGTTGATATTCCAATGTACCTTTATGCAATGATAAGTTTGGTGGTAACCTCCCAAAGGTTTGTAACTCCTTTTTAGGTGAGCGTTGGATTATTCATGAATGTTGGGGTGCTTAGAACTCTTGTGCCAAGTGGTACTCAAGGCTTGTGCATGTAATCCTTTCTTCTAACACTCCAAGGATGAGTGTTGTAACCCTATATTTACCTATATATTTGTATTGTTCGTGAGCTTGCTATGTTTCTTGGAATGCAAGCATTTTATCTTCTCCTTTTGCATGCTATCTTGATGAGGATAATGGGTGGCTCTAGTTGTAATACTCCATGGTTCTATGGTGCTCCTAATGGAAGTCCTATGGCAACTTCTTGTGCTTCTTTTTGGTGGTCATTCTCTCCAAGTAATGGCCTTGGGTATAGCACTTTTTCCTTTATACCTTGATGCTTGTAGTATGTTGTTTGTGTATCCTTTGTAACAACCAATTGATGGTGTTGTTTTGTAGCTTTTGTAACAACCCCTTGTGCTTAGCTCGATAGTGCTATCTGACGTAGATGATCTCCTTATATATGCCATCCTTTCTCCATATAAGTTTGGATGATAATAGCCTCTTGTAATGGCTCCAATATTGTAGGTGACATGCTTGCTTCTAGGGCTGGATTGGACGTGGAGAAATGGTGTTTTTAAACACCTTTATTTTTGTGAAGTATGAGCTCTTCGGTGGCTCTTTCCTCTTTCTCAAACTCTACCCTACAACCTATTGAATATGATGGCCATGCTACTACTTGTAAAGAGAAATACTTTTATCCTTTTGAAGGAACAAAAGAGGTGCTTTGTAATAGTTAGATTTGCACCAATATGAAGGACCTTTTTGAATACATTTTTTTGATTTTGATGAGGCAGCTCCTTTATTCCTTGGATAATTTAATGAGAGTTAATCCAAGCTAATGTCAATTTTAAAGTAAGGATTTTTGCACTTTGCACTTAAATGAAATCCTTATATTTTCCTTGAATCTTGAGACTCACCAAGTCTCGATTTGAGGCTTCCTTCAAGGACTTTAATGGTGGCTTCCTTCTCCACATTTTGACTTGTATTGGTGGCTTATTTTGGCCATGAAATGCTATAGATTTTGTGCTAGTTTTATGCCTTTAACAACACAAACTAATTGAGAGTAACTAGTTAAAGATCAACTAGTATAGTGCTTAATGGATTAATAATGCACTTTTAATGGTAACAATAATATCACCTTATTGCTCCTATAAATAAACTCTCAAAATGAATTCTAATGCACTTAATAATATCTACAACTTTTAAGAGTAATCTGTAAATAACCCTTAATGAATATTCTATAATTTTCACTACAATCAATATTGTAGGATGTAGTCTTCTTGCTTTCTAGATAGATAATAGGTAGATGAAATTTTTCTTTCTTTTGAAAAATATCCAACTCCTATTTAATGTGCAAATATATCTTAAAATGAACTCTCCTTTTTGCACTTTCTTGAAGACTATAATATGAGCCTTTCTCCTTGCAACTTTAATCCAAATATGGTGCTTAATAGAATTTGATAATGAACCCTAATTTTAAGTTCAACTAATTGCACCCTAGTTGCTTACCTTTAATGGATTCTATAGTAGATGTAGATCTTGGTGTTTTGATTCACTAAGTTGCTACCTTGTAATGGATGAATTCATAGCTTCTTGTTGGTTGTATGAAATAGCTTCTTGCTTCACCAAACTGTGGTCTTGAAATTTCTATCTTGAGCCTCAGGTTTGGTGGCTTGATCCTTCCAGTGATATTCTATTTTCTACTATAGATTTAGAGAACTCTTATCTCTAAATTGTGCCTTCTTTCTGTGAGAGGTAATCTCCAAATATCCTGGATTTGGTAGGCTTCTTCTATATGAATCTTCCTTCAATATTCTTGTCAAATTTTGACTTCAAACAAGATCTTCTTCTTCTCAATATTTTAAATGTCTTGAGGTCTTCATTGGATTCTTCTTCTGGATTTGGCACTCCTTGCCAAATTCTTCTTCTCTTGGGCTTGTTGTCGGATGGTGATAATTAGTCCTTCTCTTTGGTAGTGTATTTCTCCAATGAGTTCTCCTAGGAACTCTTTTTATGATGCTTCTACGAGCTCTACAACAAGGCTCTCCAAGCCTTCTTCTTGTTTCTCCTTGAGACCTCTCCAAGGTCTTCTATCTTGCAACTTCTCTGGTCTTCCAACTGAGATATTTTATTCAACCTTCTACTTTTGGAAGTGTTGGTGATGAGATTCTTCTTGAATCTCTAAAATCTATTGCTTATGGATTCTGGACCTTTTTTGGTCCTTCTTTTCTTCTGTAATTTCTAGGCTTTAATGGAGATAACCAATCTCCTATTTCATGGACTCTTCTATGGAATCTTCTTTAAGAACTCTTCTCTAGAGTCTTCTTCTAAATCAGGAACTATTCTTCTGAATCAAGAATTATTCTCTGAAGTCTTATTCAGAATTAAGGCTTCTATGGACTTCTTTTCTGGATCAAGACTTCTCTAGTATTTTATTCTTCTGGATGAAGACTTCTATGGCCTTTTCTTCTTTTGCACTCTATAGGTATTGATGGAGATCACCAATCTCCTATATTCTCCTTGACTCATCTTCTAGAGTATCTTCTTCCTTGAGTCTACTATAAGGTAGTTGTGGCATTTTCTTCACTTTTGTAGTCTATAGGATTGTAGCTCTTGTAATGAGACTTTTTTTTAGGTCTTTGAAATATTCAGTCTTCTCCTTATTGTTGCAAGTGCTGGAATGATTCTAAGAAGATATTATTCCTAAATATCTTGTAGGAAGCTTCCCAACATTTTTTTGAATCTCCTTTTTCCTACAACAAGTTGTTAGAAACTAGAATGAAATAATATTCACTAGTTGATCCATCAAACTAGTGGAATGAATGTTGAGTCCTAGTCTTCATGAGTTTTTCTGCAACTTTGTGGAAAGACTCTAGCCAAATGTAATCTCAAAATTTTTGTAACTGAGATTTAATCCTCACTTGTGATTCTCTCTAATCCTATTGACTACTATGGATTTTTCTATCAATTGATTCCTAATGGCAACGTTTGCATGTAGTGGCAGATCTGATTTGCAAAGATGCAGGTCAACAGTAGTAATGGTAACTCTCCCTATTCCTATTTCAATTCACTGTGGCTCTGATACCACTTTTAGCTTTTGAGGATATTTATAGTGGGAGAGATCTATCATAGGTCCTAATAAGATGTAAAATATATAAAAGAAAATAATTATGCAATATGACTGAAATATACTATAAATAGAAAGTGGTAAAAATACAATGCAATATGGAGGTGATGGTCACTCCATTAATATAAGCTAAAGAACTACATTGTACTCCATACATGAGTTCTACCACTATCTACTACAATACACTTGATATGCTTGATATGTAGTTGCTCTCTAATCTATCACTATGAGGCCCTTTATATAGGAAGAGAGATTCCTTGGCCAACACTCTACCTCAGCTGTACAAGAGGATCCCTTACACGTTTAAACTTGCACATTGAAACTTGTGCATTTATTACGTTTCTTGAATTAAGTAGCTAACTTCCCCCTAAAGTAATCTCCTACTCTAACTATGTACCCAAGGTGGTACATTTACATGACCCAAATGATGTAATAGGCTCTAAGTCTAACATATTATGTTAAAGTGAATTTTACATTTTGGATTGTTAATTGTTTAAGTTCTTAGAATGATTAAAGCAAATGTTTAAGTTGAATAAATATGTGATTGCAATTGATAATGGTTGGTTTGTTAAGTATCATGTAAATTAGTTGTATTAGCATATTATTTAGTGAAATCCAATGTTGTTACACTATATCCTATCCATTTTTATTAAATCTCTCTAACCCTTACTTCTTCTTAACCCTTTTCCTTCTAAATATATAATCATTTCAAGGATTCAATCTTCTCCAAAGGTTGAAATTGAGATAAATCCTATTTCATCTAATACTAATCATTGGCTAGATTCTAGGGTGCATTTCCTATCCACAGGCATGGCAAATTTTTATCCAATATTTTCTCCAATAGCTTAATTTGTCTTGGGCAACTAAATTGAGGTAAAAAAAATTTCACCTAGACTCCCTCCAAGCCCCAAAATAATTCCAAAAACTTACACCATAAGGATTTTGTTTACCATATTACCAATTCATCATGGTCATAGAGAAACAATATAAACACATAAAAAATCATAGCATAGTAATATAGGTACTCATAAATAAAATAAGCCACAATTAACCATCCATATAATTGAGTTGGTTTATGTGAATCACCATATTAATAGGATAACATAACACATGAAATCCATAGCACAATAATGTAAGCACATGATAATATTGGTGTAGCTAAAACATAAGCACAAGAAAACACAATAACTCACTTTAAAGTCTTATATGTCCATATAATTATATATATGGATCGCATCCATCTTTGGAGACACCTAAATTACTTTCATACTTTTCAAATCTAGAAATTGTTGGAATGTCTATAATATAATATTACAAGGTCAAGGCTGATAGTGGTAAAGTGCCTATGGATGATCTTGATGTGGCCTATAGGCAAGTGATATGTAAGTTTTTATATATTCTTTATGTAATCATATATGAATCTTATATGTAAGCTTACAACATTCTACTATGTAATCCTATGGGCATCTTTGTGTAATCATACATGCAATTTTGATGTATTCATACTTAGAAATATTGGTTAAGCCATATCTATGGTTAACCTTTATTAAAGTGTTTAATACATTTATTATATTGTAACTTAATATTTAAGTTAGGTTATGTAGCCTTGAGGTTAGCATTTTACTAGAAATACCCCCAAATGATTGATTCATTATATCAACTTTTGATGTAAGATCATGGGAGTGCCTATAGGCATCCACCCATTATTATTCTTATTTTGTCTATTATAGTTCATTATTTTATGCTCTTATCTTCTATTGTATATTATTTTTGTGAATGTATGCTTTAGAGTATTTTTGGAAAATATTACAAATTCTAGCATGGTATCAGAGCCAACACAAAGCAAATTTGTTAAATCAGATAAAATGGTTATATAATGCAAATTCTAGAAGATATGGATAAACCATTAACTCCATTGTGTTCCTTGAAACATTTTTGGGGGTACAACTTCATCATTTTTCATGATATCATATTTGAAGTTTTATTTTTATGAGCAAAGAAAATGACCATTCCCATCCAAATATTAAATTTTTAATTTCAAATATTCTATGAAATATTTTGTTTGACAATAGGAAATTTTAGGTGTGGCATATTTTGTGTACAAGAAACATGGAAGTTTCCTTTTTAGTTTTTGTAGGTTTAGCAACTAACTTTGCATATTAGCACATTGGAAAGTTACTTCCCTTCATAGTATAGCTCCTCATTTTGAATAACTTGGGGTCATTATTTTTTATGTGGAGGAAGGTTATATTTCACTTGCAACATACTCTAGTTTGGATTATTCTACTTAAATATTAAACAATACTCTCGTTGACAAGTAAGCTACTATTGTATAATGATAAGATGTTAGGATTACATCATTGAGATTACAAGTTAAATCATGATGGTATTCCTTCTTTTTGATTTATTCTCTTTTATACCCTAAGCATATAATTTATGCAAACATATATCAATAAATAAAGTTGATATGATTTAGTGGTAGGGTATGTGGATTGTTAGTGAGAGATCCTACATTCAGTCTCCCTAATAATATATTTAGTGGTATTTATTTTTTTATGCACATGTGAAGCTTATTTTGCATTGCCATCTCTTTTAGAAGTGTGCCATTTTTGTGAGCACAACTATGCTAATTATATTATGGATAGTGGAAGACTCAAATAATGATACCCAAGATATATGATGTTTAGATCCTATACCTATCATCTCTTATGACATCAAGATAATTAACATATAATCTATAAAATCATATACCATTCAATCAAATCATAATGATGTAGTGGTAGGATATATGGATTGTTAGCAAGGGGTCCTATGTTTAAGTCTTACTAAATATGTGCTTAGTGGCATTTATTTTTTTCTTGGTGTATGAATCCTTCTTTTATGTTAGCATATCCTTAAGGGGAGTGTGCCCATTTGTGTGAGCACATATACATTGATGGTATTATAGCTAGTGGAAAAGTTTGAGGTCATGGGGCCATAGAAATTTGATGTTCAAATCATATGCCTATCATTTTTGATGATGAGGATTTAGTAAAATTAGAAATATTATAAAAAGAAATGTGAACATAGTAGATGTTACACCTTTAGCATTGATACATAGTAGTCCTATATTGAGAAAAAATTCCTAAGGTTTGATTAAAATTTTCACCTTTTTTAGTGTTAATATGCTCAAACTTTTAGAGGCCATAACTTTTCTAGGACCTCTTTTAAATTGTATAGTTTTTTGATCTCTTTAGAGTGAAAATATTATTTTAAAGATATTTTTCTATTTTGATGGAATTTTATGGAAAATAGATCCAGATTTCATTCTTCTCTTTCTTCTAGTGTGACACTAACTCCAATAGTCCCATTTACATGGTAGTTGGTAAGATCACTTGCATCTAGTAGATATATTATTCAAATATTTTTAGACAACAATGTATAATTTAGTTTTTATTTCCTTCTTGTTGTGTCACTAGAAATAATTTTAGATTAATAATACATCATAAAATTAACATTATAACTTACTACGTCAACTAGTGCAAGCTCTTTAAAATAATTCTTCAACAAGAAGGTCATAAGTTATAAACTCATTTCCTCTTATTTATTTTATCACAATACATAAGGTCTGATGTCTTAAAGGATCACCAAAAATATAACTCCAATTGAACTCATTGGTGTAGTAATTGGTTAGTTATATTGTGTATAAGAGATACAGAGACCAATTCCCTATGGTTATTATTTTGCACACTTCTCTCATAATATATCCCTTTCCCATGTCTATAACATGGTGTAATATCTAACACCAACAATCCATTTGAATGGTGGTTGGTAATATTTTTGCTATAAAAGGAGTACATTTTGGATGGTAAGGTACACTTTGTTCCTATAGGCCTATATCTAACCATTGGGATTGAGGTTGATTATTCAAATATTTGCCAATTTCTTGATGATTTAATTGCTTATAATTGAAGGATAAATTATTTTCACCATATTGTATGTTGAGGATATTCCATAATAATTTGAACATATTGGATATATAAATGAAGTCATGGCTTCATGTTTGCAGAAGGATTGATCCTATTTATGTACCTTTGTTAAGAAAATATAGTAGGGTTTATTGGCCCATTTGAGCATTCATTATAGAAGGTAGATGTACCATCTCTAATGTTTTATTTCCTTGGACCCCAATTTTAGATTATGGGTTGATGGAATATTTGTAATCCAACCTTATTAGAGCAACGACCACAAAGATGAGGTGCCTATAAAAATTCTTGATCTAACCTACTAGTAAGTGCCATATAAGGTTTTGATTATTTTCTATGTAAGAATATGTGTGACTTATATGTAATCCTTTATTCATTCTATTGTAATCCTACAAGCATATTTATATTTAATCCTACATATATTCTTCCATGTAAGCCTATGAGTATATTTATATAATCCTATAGGTAGTTTTGATGTATTCAACCTTAGTGATATTGGTTAAATCACCTCTATGGTTAACCTTGATTAAAGGGTTTAATACATTTATTATATTGTAATTTAACCTTCAATTTAGGTTATGTCAACTTGAGGTTAGCATTTAATTTGGGATTAGGTATCACTATAAATACCCCCAATGACTAATCCATTGTATCAGTTTGTGATGTGAGATTGTGGGGTTGCCTATTGGTACCCACACCTTATTATTTTTATTTCATCTATCTCTCCTATTTTTTCCATTATGTTATTTATTTTACACTCTTCTATTCCATCATATATGATTGTGATGAATATATGCTTTTAAATACTTCTAAAAAATATTATAAATTCTAATAGGGATTACATGCCTCTTTAGACAATTCAAATTTATTCTATTATAGTACACAAAATGATTATTGTGTAAAAACAATGATGCATACAACATAGTTGCATTGGCGTTTTAGATCCTAACACCCATACTAATTTATATTGGCATTGAAGAATACACTATAATTTTGGTAAAATATCCATAATTGAAGAAAATCATCTTGTATTAATCTCTCCTCATTTGCCTTAGAGAATACCCACTTACTTTGGTTTTCTTTTATAGGAGGATCCCCAAATTATGTCATATTATGTATAACATGGAGAAACTACCACTCATTGCTCCATGCAATTATATACTATTGACATTAAAGCAAAAACATTTAATGGTTATACCCATTAGTAGGGTAGTTGTTAGAATTTCCCAAAATAGACATGCAAAGTATTACTAAAAATATGAAGAAAGAGTTGAAATGATTGATTATTCCATGGATCAACTTTGTAAAAATAACAAAGTTGATCATTGAGAGTCGTTGGATTACAACAACTCATCAAATCTGATATAGAATTTAATTGAGAGTTCACTTGACTCATGAAGGAGTGGAAACTCAAATAAGTCTATCCTAGTAGAACTTAAGAGAATAATTACTTATTATAACACCCCTCCTTAAGTGATACTAGGGGTGGATTGTGCATATGAGTCCTGACAATAGAGCCTGAGTAGATACTCATGTACAATGGTTTTATGAAGAGATGGTAAAAACCCCATGGGAAAAACCATCTATCAAAAAATAAAAAAAGGAAGAGGCTTATCTTCAGTTTGTGAAGATTATCCTATTAATACAACAAAAAGGATGAGTCCCAGCAACATGGCCTGACGAGGTACTCAATTACAATATATATTAGATATGGTGAAAAAGCACATGGGAAAAACCATATTCTATTAAATAATGAGGCATGTATTTGGATGGCGAAGATTGCCCTCTTAATACACAAAAAAAAGGATGATTCCTAGAAACATGGCTTGATGAGGTACTCATTTACAATATATATGAGAGATGGTGAAAAAACCACATGGGAAAAACAATACTCCAAAGAATACAATAATAAAAGGAGAGGTGAAAGACCTTTGTTTCAATGTAGTTGTAATACTCTAAGTTTCTCTCGCAACTGTATGTAATGCGGAGAAGAAAATGACTTGGTGAAGATATCTGCAACTTGATTTTTAGTTGGAATATAGTCCAAGTATATGTCCCTATTCTGAATATGTTGACAAATGAAGTGCATGTGTATCTCAAAATGCTAGGTGTGCTGATGCTCAAATAGATTGCGTACAATATGAATTGTGCTCTGATTGTCACACCAAAGAGTAATAGGTTTTTCATTGGAAAATCCAAATTCCTTTAGAATTTGATGAAGCCAAAGAGCTTCTTGACTTGCTAAAACTGCTGCCCTGTATTCTACCTCTGTAGATGATAAAGCCACTACTTGTTATTTCTTTCATAACCAAGAAATTGGCAAAGAACCAAGACAAAAGACATAGCCAAAAGTTGAACATCTGTCTTCTACTGAACCTGCCCAATATGAATCCATGTAGCCAATGATATCCATGGATTTTACCTCATATAAAAGCCCAAAACGAGTAGTTCCTTGCAAGTAGCAGAGGATCCTTTTTGCTGCTTGCCAATGACTGAAATGAGGTTGATGTGAGAATCTGGATATTAATCCAACAACATATGAGATATCTAGATGAGTATGAGTAAGGTATAATAGACTCCCTACAAGTTGACGATATAGAGTTGCATCACATAGAGGGGATGTGCAAGAAGTAATTAGATTGACTCCAATTTGAAAAGGTGTAGGAGAAGGTTTACAATCTGTCATTTTAAACCTTTGAAGATGATCTAGAGTGTATTTTTTTGACACAATGAAATTCTTGCATATGTTTGATTTATTTGGATTCCAAGGAAGTAATGGGCCAGACCTAGATCAACCATATCAAATTTTTTAGATAGGGAGTCTTTTATAGTTTGAATGTGATTGAAGTCACTACTAGTGAGTAGTAGATCATCAATATATAGAACAAGTATGGTGATTTTTCCTTCATCTCTCCAAATTTAGACTGTGTTATCAGACTCACAATACGAAAAACTTGAGGAAAGAAGGAATGAGTCCATTTTTTCATACCAAGCTCTAGGAGCTTGTTTGAGGCCATAGAGAGACTTATTTAGCCTACAAACAAGAGAGGAGTTTTGAATGAAACCAGTAGATTATTCCATGAATATATCTTCCTTTAAGTCCCCATGTAAGAAAGCACTTTTTACATCCATTTGAAAGATAGACCACTTTTGGGAAGCAGCCAGAGCAAGAACCAATCTAACAGAATCCATTTTGGCAACTGGTGCAAAGGTTTTAGCATAATCAATTCCTTCAATTTGAGAGAAACCTTTGGCTACTAGGTGAGCTTTGTGTTTGTCAATTTCTCCATTAGATCCATATTTTGTTCTGTAAATCCATTTACAATGAATTAATTTCCTTCCTTTAGGTAGGGGAACTAAATCCCAAGTTTCATTTTTGATTAAGGAAGAGAATTTATTTTCTATGGCATCATCCCATTATTTAATACCAGTGGCTTCTTTGAAGGATTGAGGATCAGAGGAAATAGACTGACAGACAAGACCAGTGCCTATGGAGTTGGTTGATCTGGATAATGGAAGATTTTGGATGTAAGGAGTAGCTTATTTAACAATGTTACGGGCCCATTTTGGCATAGTGGAAGGAGTAGAAGGAATGAAAAGACTTTGAGTTGGAGTTATAGGTTCCTCATTTTGATCATCAATCTCTAAATTAATATCCAAAGTTGGTTCTTCATTATATTGAGGTTCTACTGTAGGAGAAGGCTCAATAGAGGAAGATGATGTTTGAGGATTTTTCTGAGGGAATGTTTCATCAAATTGGAAATTCATATGAAAAAAGACCTCATGAGTTGAGGGATCAAGGAGCCTGTATGCTTTCATTTCCTCACAGTAACCAACAAAGATGAGCTTTTTGCTTTTCTTATCTAGAGCCTTCCTTTTCTTCTTTGGGATGTGCGCCCAAGTAGTACACCCAAAAATATTAAAGAAGGAGACATATGGTTTTGAACCAATCCATGCTTCTTTAGGAGTTAAATTGTCAAGAGCTTTATGAGATGTGCGGTTTTAAATATAGTTGGCACAGTTAATAGTTTTTGCCCAAAAAACCTTTGGAATATCTCTTGAATGGAGCATACAGTTTGCCATTTTCTTCAATGTTTTTTTTTCCTCTCTACAATGCCATTTTGCTGTGGATTATAGGATACAAAATGCTGATGAATAACGTCATGACTTGATAGAAATATTGAGAACTCATTACTGCAGTATTCCCCCCCACTATATGTGCGAATTTGCTTGATGTTGCAAGAGGCCTGATTTTCAACTAAGGCTTTGAAGATTTTGAAGTGGGATAGAACATAACTTTTGTATTTTAGGAAGTAGACCCAAGTTATTCTTTAAAAGTCATCAATGAAGGTTAGAGCATATTTTACTCCTCTAAAATAAGTCTTTGGAAAAGATGAGGTTTTCAGAGATCCACTTGGGTGGAAAGGATTTTGATGTTACTTTCCAAGAGCACATCCAGGACATAATCCATCAATAGAAGAGACTTGAGGTAGACATGTTACCATTTCATGGGTGTTCAATTCCTTTAGGTAGTTATAACTAAGATGACCAAACCTTTCATGGCAAATTTTACTTTCAAGATCTCCAAGGGAATGATCTTGAGGGTGGTCCATCAAACTTGAAAGTAGTTGGCTACCCCATATAGATATATTTATGAAGCTAACCATGATGAAATGAACTCTTATAATACATTTTATGTACCTCCTAACCATAAAAAAAAAGTTGTAGAAAGGATCATCCAAATAGAGTCCTGGTGAAGGGCTACTCCACCCAACACCCACACAATACTCAATATCACAACAAATTTTAAGAGAAACCCAACACCTAATATTATTTCCATGAAATGGAAATACATAATTAGAAATTACAATGTTACAACCACAAGGTCGATTTTATTACAAAGAAAATCTACTGGAAATCTCCAAGTTGGAGCCATGATTTGTAATACTACACTACCTTCAGTAATATTTGTTCCCCCTTTTATAACTTCCATAGAATATTCTAGAAAGTGTAACTCCTCTTTTCTCGTTGTTCATTTTCTCGTCCAGGAAGATATTCATTCGAAATTTGAATTTTCATTTTACCGTCGAGGAAGATATTCAATTGAAATTTGAATTTTAATTTTCCTACCTAGGAAGATATTCATTTAAAATTTGAATTTTGGTGGCACAACTTTTCCGAGCCATAACTTTTGACTCGGTTGTCCAATTGGCTATTATAATATATCATTGGAAAGCTCACAAAGATATATACAATGGAGAAATATTTTAGCTATAAAAGGAGTAGATTTTGGAAGATCAATGTAAGGTACACTTTGTTCCTATAGGCCCCTTTATAACCATTGGGATTGGAGTTGATTATTCAAAAATTTACCTATTGCTTGATGATTTAGTTTCTTATATTTGAAGGATAGATTATTTTCACCATATTGTATGTTGAGGATATTCCATAATATGTTGAACATATTGGATATATAAATGAAGTCATGGCTTCATGTTTGTAGGAGTGATCCTGTTTATATACCTTTGTTAAGAGAAGATAGTAGGATTTATTGACCCATTTGAGCATTCATTATGGGTGGTAGATGTACCATCTCTAATGTTTTCTTTCCTTGGACCCCAATTTTATATTATGGGTTGATGGGATATTTATAATACAACCTTATTAGAGCAAGGACCACAAAGATGAGATGCCTACATAAATTCTTGATCTAACCTACTAGTAAGTGATATATAAGGCTTTGGTTATTCTCCATGTAAGAATATGAGTGACTTCTATGTAATACTTTAGGTATTATAAATGTAATACTATAAGCATATTTATATTTAATCCTACATATATTCTTCCATGTAAGCCTGAGTATCTTTACATAAGCCTATAGGTAGTTTTGATGTATTCAACCTATGTGATATTGGTAAAACAAACTCTATGGTTGACCTTGATTAAAGTGTTTAATACATTTATTATATTTTAATTTAAAATTCAAGTTAGGTTATGTCAACTTGAGGTTAGAATTTTATTGGGGATTGGGCATCATTAAAAATACCCCAAATGACTAATCCATTGTATCAGTTTGTGATGTGAGATTGTGGGGTTACCTATTGGTACCCACATCTTATTATTTTTATTTCATCTATCTCTCATATTTTTTCTATTATGTTCTTTATTTTACACTCGTCTATTCCATCATATATGATTGTGATGCATATATGCTTTTAAAGACTTCTAGAAAATATTGTAAATTCTAATAGGGATTACATGCCTCTTTATACAAGTCACATTTAGTCTATTATAGTACACAAAATGATTATTGTGTAAAAACAAGGATGCATACAACATAGTTGCATTGGCATTTGAGATCCTAACACCCATACTAATTTATATTGGCATTGAAGAATACACTATAATTTTGGTAAAATATCCATAATTGGAGAAAAATCATCTTGTATTAATCTCTCCTTATTTGCCTTAGAGAATAACTACTTACTTTGGTTTTATTTTATAGGAGGATCCCCAAATTATCTCCTATGATGTATAACATGGAGAACATACCACTCATTACTCCATGCAATTCTATACTATTGACATTAAAGCAAAAATATTTAATGGTTATACCCATTAGTAGGGTGGTTTTCCAAACACAGGTCTATACTATGCATGCATGCAATTTTTAGCTTCAAAGTATACTAATAGACCTTTGACTTCAATTATACATGCATTACAAAGATCTTGATCATGGAGAGGAGTTGGTTTATTATTTAATTTCTAGTAGCTTAATATACAACCTTTTCAAATTCATTATTCTTGGAGGATTACCTTTCCTACATTAACTATTGCAAAATCTTCATCTATCATACACTTCCAATTCCCATTCTCCCTTTCTTATTCTTCCCTCTTTTTATTTTTATTTTTTCTCTTATGTGTGTATGTTATTTCTCTTCTATAATATCACCACCTTTTGCATGGTTGGCCCCTAAATTTGAATAGCAAAAATGGAGTTGGTTGTATTCTACACTAACTCCATTATTTTTCTTGTTGAGGTTATTTAGAAATTAGAACATGTGAATCATTTTATAACCCAAGGCAATAAGGTGATCATTAGATTATTAATATTTAATATTAATAGTATTATCTCCTTTGTATGATAGAATACACACATACATTCCTAACTTGAACTTCAAAACTATCAAGTTTTACATCATATTTTAGTGTTTAGGATTTAATCCATGACAAGACAAGATGGTGGTAACATAAAAGCCTTACAATTTTGAGTTAGTTTATCATGTCTCAATTATGGTATCCATAACCTACAAAACACAAGAACACTTTAGTTTCTAAACATAGTTAATATGTTCCATAAGATCATCAAAATATACTTTAATACATGGATATTAAACATTAAAACTATTACATGAATTTATAATAAGGATAACCATCATAAAAAATCTAAGATTATATCACAAAGCATGGCGTATCAAATTAACATACTCTATTCTTTTATTAAATGTTAACCATAGCATACATTGCACTACTATGTTATCTCAAAGACCATCCAATGATCTAAGTAATAATAAGGGATAAAAGGGAAAGCATTACAACCCCCTTCCCTTATGATAATTTCCAATCAAGAGTTAGTTACAAGGTGGGAATAAATTTGTAGCATTATATTTAAGTTTTCTTGTGTGACTAAATTCCTACTATAACTATCCCATTGATCTAAAATTTAATCCATAGTTTTATTCTTACTTTTCTTAGATATTTTGTCAAGAACACTAAGCATATAAGTATATTAGGTATATATATATGTATGTATGTATGTATGTATATGTATAAATATTGAACATGGACACATGGAATACATTGTGTATGATGTAGATTGGAATGTACAACAAAATTATAAGTAACATGCCCTATTATTTCAATAATTCTAAAAGACCAACAAAATGCAAAAGACATTTACCTCTTTTTAAATGTGAAAGAGTTGACAAAATGTAAAACTCGATAATATCTTATCACCAACTAGATAAGTCCTCTCTAATATATGTACATCAACATGGATCATTTTCTATCTTGAGTTTATTCCATTTTTATTTCTTAGCGTCACTTATTTCTCTAATATCCTACAACATTTTTGGTTCATTCACACCATAAATTACTTTATAAAGTTACATTTCAATGGAGCTATGTTAACCATTATTATAATTATTTTAAGCCAAATCCAAATATTTATTCCACTATTTAGATTGGTTCATTGCATACATCCATAATATATCTTCAAAAATTAGACTTATTATATCTATTTATTGTAATAGTCTCTAAATAATATGTCATATTAAAATTGATTTGAACACATCTCAATGATCTTTCCAAATATACAATGTGGATAAGGATTCACAATTTAAGATGATCCTTTTAGGTGCTCCAAATATTTCATTGACATAAAATTGAGTTATACACTTAGTTCCAAATGTATTCTTTGTATTTAAAGAGTATTGACTTAAACACAACCTTGATGTAAAATCCATAGATATTATAGTTGTAAGCTTACTGTAGTGGTAAGGGATTTGGCCTCTCTTTTAGAGGTTCAAGGTTGAAACCCCACTCAGTATGAGGGGACCAAGACACCTCATAAAAACCTATCTAAGAAAAAAGAAAAAAACTAATTTTGATAGTTCTTCTTCTAGGGTTTACCCTTCGTGAAGGATTAGGGCAATATTTTTCTAAAAAACATCTCATGTTTTAGGATCCATATCTTCATGAAGGGTTGTTCAATTCAACTGATTCTTGGACCACTGTGCAAAATTTAAGGATATTTAAAATGACTAGTCATATGAAGGAATCCCACTAATATTGAAGGAGATACGACCCTATTAAGTCATTCATCCAAAACAAGGGTAGTGACAATTTTCAAGTCACAAACAATTAAAAATATCTATTAACCAAGGTTTGGATTATGGGAGGAGAAATGGAGATCTAGGGCTTCAATGAGGCAAGAAATTTTGTCTAGGCATAGAATTTTCTAACTAAGTTTCCTTTTCCCTTCTTTATATTAGAAATTTTGATTGCAAAATACTATAATATTTTTATCAAATATTATATTTTCTATAGGATATTATAGTAAATTTTAACAGATTTTGAGTTTTAGTTTCCTTCCCATGTATAAATTTATATCTAAATCCTTATAATCATCTCTATTAGTAGAGGTTAGTGAGAAAATCATAGAGGATCGATCCTTGTTGCTCAAATACAGGGTAGTTTTTGGTAAATTTAATGGGTATCGGCCAAGGGCTTCAACCTTTTGAAAATGGATTGATAGGATTTTGAAGTATTCAAGAGTTATTCTATCCATTCTTTCCAAATATTTATTTCTAGCCATTTTTATTTTAGGGGAGAAAGATATAGAATTCTAAAAGGGGGTCCTTGGTTTATGTGAAGAGTAGGACTTTTCCTTACCCACTAGTATGAAGGCTTTTAACCTAAAAATGTAAATCTATCCCTAGTACCAATCTAGGTTAGGATGTATGGGTTACCCATTGAGTTTTGAAAAATGGATACCTTTAATTCAATAGGCAACACTCTGGAAGAATTCCTTGAGATTTCAAAAACTACACAAGATGGATTCTTAGCTACTTATGCTCAGATATTGGTCATGATTGATATAAGTAAACCTTTACTAAAATCAATCATTCTTAAGTATGGGGATAATATGTGGAACCAAACCATAGATTATTATAACATATATTTAGATGTAGAATATGTCCTGAGGTGGGGCATATTGAGAGATCATACCCTAAGAAGAGTCCAAAAAAATCATATGTAGAAAACCATAAGAGAAACTTACAAAGGGATATGGATGAGGATGATTTTCAAATTCCAAAAATTAGAAATAGATAAATGAAATTAAATAAATAGTGGAGACTAGTAAGGAAGGATATTGGAAGAAATACCAACTATTTTTAGGCTTTATCCTATGACGAAAAAGTAGATCAAAGCTTAGCGAACATACTACAACATGTTCAACATATTAACAAGGAATTATCAAATCAATATGATATCAATTGAGGGATGAGAATTCTTGATGAGCCTAAGGAATGTGTAGCTTATCCAATGTGTACGTAGATTTGTATAACCCACGTAATATTTATTGAATTAGGTCCTAATAGAACAATTTTCATTGATAGAAAATTATTTTAACTCCAAAAGGGTTCTTTATACTTATTAGATATTTGAAATTTATTTTTTTAATTAAAAGAGGTTAGAATAGATTGATAGATTTTAAAAAATATTGCATGGAATATTGATAATATCCACACAATCCATGTAGCTTATCATTTGAATCATATATAAGGATTGACTTCCTAGGTTGCCTCAATGTTTGCTAGATCAATAATATCTTATTATTTTTTTCTGCAATTTGAAAGGGAAAATATTAATGCTTACACCATAAATGAGAAGTATTCTAAGGTCTAGAATAGGTTCATTTAGTTGTTATAGATTATATTTTTTTGAAAACATATAAGTTTTCTTAGCAATAAAGTACTTATAATATGATTAAAAAATCCAGCTTTGTTTTTAAGTTAGTCCACTTAGTAAAAAATCATATGTCCTGTACTTGCTTAAATAATGCTTTTACTCTATTTGAGTCAAGCATTAACAATATACTATATTAGCATCAAAAACCATCCTATAGATACATAGAAGTGGTACTTTATTGACTCTTCCAAAACAAGAAAGTATGGCAAACAATTATTCAATCAAATTCATACCCTAATCACGAAACTAACTATTATAACTAACTTACAACCACAATAAACGTTCTATCACATAAATATATTAGCTCAATGTCCAAGATGCTATCCTTATTATAAATAATATAAATACCACAATGATAGATTGACTCATTTTATTGATTTTCATAATTGGTAAAATCCACCTACGTGCTATAAATGAGTTGGAGAGGGTAGGAAAATCATCCAAGAGAGGTCTTTGGTTCAAATATCCATCCTATAAAATGCACATTAGGTACCCAAAATCTAGTTGATTATGTTGGTGTGGTTAGGGCCAAGCACGACTATAGTGACTCTCATAGGTTATTGCATATACCTAGAATAATACCTAATAGCAAATGCAATATATCATTGAGTGTGCATAAGATAGAGAAGGCCACTAATAAGTGGTTAGTATAAAGTTACATCCATAAAAGTAGTAGTACAATCTAGTCATAACTTCAAATAAGATGCAAAGGGCATCCAAGTAGATTTTTCATCCTCTATAATAAACTACTATAGATGATCTAAGGTATACTTGAGCTAAAAAATAGTAATTCTAGAGGGTAATTATTTAAAATGAATCCCCAAAAAATAATAAAGACCCAAATCTATTTTCTCAAAAGTGTCATGAACTCATGACTTCATCTCTAAGATCAAGGTTTATTAACTTTCAATGATGAGAATACCATAAAAATATAATACAATTGGAAAAAATTGATCTTGAGGATCTTGTTTAAGCCGATATAAAAATTATTTTAATTAGTAAACCAAGGGAATATTCTTTAGGGTCCATCAAGCTTAAAAGTAGTTGGCTGCCCCATATAGATATCCTTATGAAGCTCACCATGTTGAAATGAACTCTTATCATCCATTTGATGTACCTACTAACCATAAAAAGAAGTTATAGAAAGGATCATTCAAATAGAGTCTTGGTGAAGGGTTACTCCACCCAACACTCACACAATACTCAATATCACAAAAAAATTCAAGAGAAACCCAACATCTAATATTAATTAAATGAAATGGAAATATAGAATTAGAAATTACAACGTTATGAACACATGACTGATTTTATTACAAAGAAAATCTACTGGAAATCTGCAAGTTGGAGCCATGATCTGTAATACTGCACTACCTTCGGTAATCCATTTTCTCCCTTTTATGACTTCCATAGAATATTATGGAAAGCGTAACTCCTCTTTTCCCACCGTTAATTTTATCTACTATGAAGATATTCATTTGAAATTTGAATTTTCATTTTCCCGTCTAGGAAGATATTCAATTGAAATTTGAATTTTCATTTTCCCGCCTAGGAAGATATTCATTTGAAATTTGAATTTTTGTGGCACAGCTTTCTGGAGCCATAAATTTTGACTCGGTTGTCCAATTGGCTATTATAATATATCGTTGGAAATCTGGTGAAGCGATCTACAAAAAACATATTTTAGCTATAAAAGGAGTACATCGTTTATGGTCAGTGTAAGGTATACTTTATTTCTATAGGACAATTTCTAACCATTGGGATTGGGGTTGATTATTCAAATATTTACCTATAGTGTTGCTTGATGATTTAGTTGCTTATATTTGAAGGATGGATTATTTTCTCCATATTGTATGTTGAGGATATTCTATAATAAGTTGAGCATATTGATATAAATAAAGTCATGGTTTCATGTTTGCAAAATGATTTATCTTGTTTATGTACATTTTTTAAGAGAAGATAGTAGGATTTATTGGCCCATTTGAGCATTCATTATGGGTGGTAGATGTATCATCTTTAATTTATTCTTTCCTTGGACCCCAATTTTAAATTATGGTTTGACGGAATATTTGTAATCCAACCTTATTAGAGCAAAGACCACATATATGAGGTGCCTACAAAAATTCTTGATCTAACCTACTAGTAAGTGCTATGTAAGGATTTGGTTATTCTCTATGTAAGAATATGAGTGACTTCTATGTAATCCTTTAGGAATTCTATATGTAATCCTATAATCATTTTTATATTTAAGCCTACATATATTCTTCCATGTAAGCCTATGAGTATCTTTATATAAGACTATAGGTAGTTTTGATGTATTCAACCTATGTGATATTGGTTAAACCACCTCTATGGTTAACCTTGATTAAAGGGTTTAATACATTTATTATGTTGTAATTTAACCTTCAAGTTAGGTTATGTCAACTTGAGGTTAGCATTTAATTGGGGATTAGGTATCACTATAAATACCCCCAATGAATAATCCATTGTATCAATTTGTGATGTGATATTGTGGGGTTACATATTGGTACCCACATCTTATTATTTTTATTTCATATAACTCTCCTAGTTTTCTATTATGTTCTTTATTTTACACTCTTCTATTCCATCATATATGATTGTGATGAATATGTGCTTTTAAATACTTCTAGAAAATATTGTAAATTCTAATAGGGATTACATGCCTCTTTAGACAAGTCACATTTATTCTATTATAGTACACGAAATGATTATTGTGTAAAAACAAGGATGCATACAACATAGTTGCATTGGCATTTAATATACTAAAACCCATACTAATTTATATTGGCATTGAAGAATACACAATAATTTTTGTAAAATATCCATAATTGGATAAATTCATCTTGTATTAATCTCTCCTCATTTGCCTTAGAGAATACCTACTTACTTTGGTTTTATTTTATAATAGGATCCCCAAATTCTCTCCTATGATGTATAACATGGAGAAACTACCATGCATTGCTCCATGCAATTATATACTATTGACATTACAGAAAAAACATTTAATGGTTATATCCGTTACTAGGATAGTTTCCCAAACATAGTTCTATACTATGCATGCATACAATACTTAGATTCAAAGTATACTAATAGACCATTGACTTCAATTATACATGCATTACAAAGATCTTGATCAGGGAGAGGAGTTGGTTTATTATGTAATTTTTAGTAGCTTAATATAAAACCTTTTCAAATTCATTATTCCTGGAGGATTACCTTTTCTACATTGACTATTGTAAATTCCTCTTCTATCATACACTTCCCATTCCCATTTTCCCTTTCTAATTCTTCCCTCTTTTTATTTTTATTTTTTCTCTTATATGTTTATGTTATTTCTCTTCTCTAGTCTCATCACCTTTTGCATGGTTGGACCCTAAATTTGAATAGCAATAATGGAGTTGGTTGTGTTCTCCACTATCTCCACTATTTTTCTTGTTGCGGTTATTTAGAAATTATAACATGTGTATCATTTTATAACCCAAGGTAATGAGGTGATATTTAGATTATTAATATTTAATATTAATAGTATTATCTCCTTTGTATGATACGATACACACAGATGGTGGTAACATAAAAGCCTTACAATTTTGAGTTATTTTATCATGTCTCAATTATGGTATCCATCACCTACAAAATACAAGAACACTTTAGTTTTTAAACATAGTTAATATTCCATAAGATCATCAAATATACTTTAATCCATGGATATTAAACATTAAAAATATTACATGAATTTATAATAAGGATAACCATCATAACCAGTCTAAGATTATAGCACAAAGTATGGTGTATCACATTAAGATACTATATTCTTTTATTAGATGTTAACCATAGCATACATTGCACTACTATGTTATCTCAAAGACCATACAATGATCTAAGTAATAATAAGGGATAAAATGGAAGGCATTACAACCCCCTTCCTTTATGGTATTTTCCTATCAAGAGTTAGTTACGAGGTGGGAATAAATTTGTACCATTCTATTTAAGTTTTCTTGTGTGACTAAATTCATACTATAATTGTCCCATTGATCTAAAATTTGATCCATAGTTTTATTCTTACTCTGCTTAGTTCTTTTGTCAAGAACACTAAGCATATAACTGTATTAGGTATATACATGCATAACTATTGAAAATGGACACATGGAATACATTGTGTATGATGTATATTGGAATGTACAACAAAATTATAAGCAACATGCCCTATTATTTCAATAATTCTAAAATACCAACAAAATGGAAAAGAAATTTACCTCTTTTCAAACTTGATAGAGTTGATAAAAGGTGAAAACCCAATTTTATATTATCACCCACTAGATAAATACTCCCTAATATATGTACGTCAACATGGATCATTTTATATCTTGATTTTGTTCTATTTTTTATTTCTTAACATCACTTATTTATCTAATGTCCTACAACTTTTTTGGTTCATTGGTAGCTCTATTCTTAGTTTGATTCCCACCATACATGACTTTATACAGTTCCATTGCAATGGAGCTATGTTAACCATTATTATAAGTATTTTAAACCAAACCCAAATATTTCTTCAACTATCTAGATTGGTTTATTGCATACATCCATAATATATATTCAAAATTTATACTTATTATATCTATTTATTGTAATAGCATCTAAATAATATATCATATTAAAATTGATTCTAACACATCTCAATGATCTTTCTAAATGTACAATATGGATAAGGATTCACAATTTAAGATGATCCTTTTGGGTTCTCCAAATATTTCATTGACATAAAATTGAGTTATACACTTAGTTCCAAATGTATTCTTTGTATTTAAAGAGTGGGTAAACCACAACCAATATAGAATTAGACCTCTATTTATTTAAACACAAACTTGATGCAAAAAACATAGATAATATAGTTGTAAGCTTACTGTAGTGGTAAGGGATTTGGAATCTCTTTGAGAGGTTCAAGGTTGAAACCCCACTCAGTATGAGGGGACCAAGACACCTCATAAAAAGCTATGTAAGAAAAAAGAAAAGACTAATTTTTATAGTTCTTCTTCTAGGGTTTTCCCTTCGTGAAGGATTAGGGCAATTTTTTTCTAAAAAACGTCTCATGTTTTAGGATCCATATCTTTGCGAAGGGTTGTTCAATTCAACTGATTCTTGGACCAATTTGTGCAAAATTTGAGGATATTTAAAAGAACTGGCCATATGAAGGAATCCCAATAATATTGAAGGAGATACAACCCTATGAAGTCATCCATCAAAAACAAGGGCAATGGCAAATTTTCAAGTCACAAAAAACAAAATTACAAATATCTATCAACCATGGTTTGGATGATGGGAGGAGCAATGGATAACTAGGGATTCAATGAGATAAGAAATTGTTTCTAGGCATATAATTTTATAGGTAAGTTTCCTTTTCCCTTCTTTATCTTAAAAATTTTGATTGCAAATTATTATAATATTTTTATCAAATATTATTTTCTATAGGTTTTTTTACTAAATTTTAATAGATTTTGAGTTTTAGTTTTCTTTCCATGGATCAATTTATATTTAAATCCTTATAATAATCTCTATTAGTAGAGGTTAGTAATAAAATCATAGAGGATCGATCCTTGTTTCTCAAAGATAGGGTAATTTTTGGTAAATTTAATGGGTATTTACCAAGGGCTTCAACCTTGAAAAAATAGATTGATAGGAGTTGGAAGTCTCCAAGAGTGATTCTATCCATTATTCCCAAACATTTATTTCTAGCGATTTTTTATTTTAGGGGAGAAAGATATATAATTCTAAAAGGGGGTCCTTGGTTTATGGGAAGAATAGAACTTTTCCTTACCCGCTGGTATGAAGGCTTTTCACCTAACAATGTAAATATATCTCTAATACCAATCTAGGTTAGGATGTATGGGTTACCCATTGATTGTTAGAAAATGGATACCTTTAAGTTAATAGGCAACACTCTAGAAGAATTCCTTGAGATTTCAAAAACTACACAAGATGGATTCTTAGCTATTTATGCTCAGATATTGGTCATGATTGACATAAGTAAATCTTTACTAAAATCAATCATTATTAAGTATGGGGATAAGATGTGGATCCAAATCATAGATAATGAAAACATATCTTTTAGATGTAGAATATGTCATGATATGGGGCATATTGAGAGATCATGCCCTAAGAAGAGTCCAACAAAATCATATGTAGAAAACCATAAGAGAAACTTACAAATGGATATGGATGAGGATGGTTTTCAACTTCCAAAAATTAGAAATATATGAAAGAAAATAAATAGTGGAGACTAGTAAGGAAGGATATTGGAAGAAATACCAACTATTTTTAGGCTTTATCCTATGAAGAAAAAGTAGATCAAAGCTTAGCGAACATAGTACAACATGTTCAACATATTAACAAGGAATTGTCGATTCAATATGACCTTAATTGAGGGATGAACATTCTTGATGAACCTAAGGAATGCGTAGCTTATCCACTGTGTAGGTAAATTTGTATAACCCACCTAGTGTTTATTGAATTAGGTCCCAATAGAAAAACTTTCATTGATAGAAAATCATTTTAACTCCAAAAGGGGTTCTTTCTACTTCTTAGATATTTGAAATTTATTTTTTTCATAAAAAGAGAATAGAATAGATTGATAAATTTAGAAAATATTGTATGGAATATTGATAATATCCACACAATATATGTAGCTTATCATTTGAATCATATACAAGGAGTGACTTCCAAGGTTACCTCAATGTTTGCTAGATCAATAATATCTTATTATCTTTTTTTGCAATTTGAAAGGTAAAAAATTAATGCTTACAACATAAATGAGAAGTCTTCCAAGGTCTAGAATAGATTCATTTAGTTGTTATAGGTTATATTTGTTTGAAAACATCTAAGTTTTCTTAGCAATAAAGTAATTATAATATGATTAAAAAAATCCAACTTTATTTTTAAGTTAGTCCACTTACTAAAAGTCATATTTCTTGTACTTGCATAAATAATGCTCTTACTCTATTTGAGTCAAGCATAAAAAATATGCTACCTTGGCATCAAAAACCATCCTATAGATACATAGTATTGGTACTTTATTAACTCTTCCAAAACAAGAAAGTATGATAAAAATTTATTTAATCAAACTCATACCCTAATCATGAAACTAACTATTATAACTAACTCAACTTACAACCACAATAAATGTTCTATCACATAACGTTTTTAGCTCAAAATCGAATATGATATCCTTATTATAAATAATATAAATACCACAATGATATATTGACTCATTTTATTGATCTTAATAATTGTTAAAAGTCACCCACGTGTTGTAGGTGAGTTGGAGAGGGTAGGGAAATCCTCCAAGAGATGTCTCTCGAATCTCTATGCTATAAAATGCAAATTGGGTATCTAAAATCTAGTTGATTATGCTGGTGCGGTCAGGGCCAAGTGCAACTCCCGAGTTATTTTGATGGTGTAGAACCCCCTGGTCATGGTTTCTCAGACTAAGGTAGCCCCATAAGGTATTTTTTTCTAAATTTATAAAATAATTGGTAAAATTGTCATCTACCTTACCTTGTCCTTATTTCTTAGGTTTAATGAGTATGTTAGTATCACAAGAAACTTGCTATTTGGATGTCAATAATCAAAGTAAACAAAGTTACACTCAAGTTCATAGGAAGTCTCTCAAAGAAAATGACATAATATTTGAACATATTTAGTGTCACATTTAATTGGTAGTGCAAGAATTAAGACAACTTAAATAAGTAAAAACAATTCTAATAGTTATGTAGTCAACTATGAAACCAAGTTGGTTAAATTATATTCAACCACAAGAAATAATAGAAGTTCAGATTTAATGAGTTTTAACTAGCTAGACTATGATATCCAAATTAGGTCTCAGTGTTCTTCTTCTTAGGCTCTTGGAAACCTGCTAAGCTTATATCTTCTTTCTTTTGATCTGGAATTTTATTTAGGCAAACACTAGCCAAATTACCATATTCATGGTAAATTCTATAGCGAAAAGGAATGTTCTCATACTCCACTACTTGCTCCCAAGTATCCTCATCAAATTGTAATGTGTTATTTTTAGGTAGAGGATTTTCAAAATCCATTAAAACACAAATTAGAGCATAAATAATATGTTCAAAATTTTGAGTACAATCAGTAGTCATCATTAGAGGTCCTAAAGAGTTTCTAATTGAAGAAAAAATAGTCAAATTCTAGAATTCAATTGGGAGGCCAAAGAGTTTAACCCACATTGGACCTATAGAAGGTATATCTTCTTCGGATTTAAATTTAGTATTCCAGGGCTTCATGAAAATCCCTACCCTTCCAAAGAACGAGGTACCCCATTGAATTTTTTTATCTCTATCTTCATTATTAGCAAATAAAATAAGAAAATAACCATTTGGATAAATAGAGATATGTAACTCACATTTAGTTTTCCATATTTTTGTAGCCCAGACTTTGAAAGCAGATAGGTTAGGACGAAAACCCATAAAATGACAAATTAGTCCTCTTTTTTTCTAGATATTCAATGTTAGTCTGAATGTTGCCCATATCAAGCTTAACAATAGGAGTTCCATCAGCTGCTTTAAGACATCCTGACTCTATTTTCCTAGAATCAATCTCAGGTATTCTTAGAGGTTTAAATGAAGCCCTAAGATTAAAATTAGCATTAGGCTAAGGTTTTCCACCACGGAGGGCATCCCTAAAATTTATTTTTGAGGCCAAGTCTTCGAAATTATTGCCCTTGACAAGGGTTTCCACAATAGATTTATTTTTTGGGTGCACCTTAGCACCAAATTCACTTGAGATCTGAGTCATTTTTTGATCGGTTTCTTGAAATTTGTTTTGTCATCTCTTTAATCCATGCCCTAGATGTTGTGGAAAGGTATACTTTTCACTTTTCTTTTGTGCAACAAATTGGAAGTCATTTTCAATCAAGTTCACAACATGAAGATCTATTGAAAGATAAATTTCTAATCCATATTAGGTCCCCTACAACATATTATGCTAAAATATTGAGTAGAAACCATAAAAATTTTGGTCACTAGAGCTCGAAAGCCTTGAAATCCAACCTTTGGAGCTGCTTGCACTCAACACAGATGAAACCCTTGCACAATTGCTTGCTAAAAATATTTTTCACACATAGGTATGCGCTAGGATATGTATTATTCCAAATGATATATTTTTTTTGGAGATGCTCCAGGGTTTGTTAGGCATCTACCCTCAAAATTTTAGCTCAATCCAAGTTTGGATGGGTGAAATATGGCCAAAACAAGTTTGGTAGTTTGGGCAGTCCTGTGAGAATGTCCTATCTCCCATAGCATCTCAATTGAGATGAGAAGTGTATCTATTTATAAACTCTCAAGCTCTAAAGAAGAGAGTTGTAATTTTTCAAGGGTGGGGGACCCAAGTACAACCCCTTATTATCCAATAAAAAAAAACTCCCTTCTATGTATGATACAAGACTAGTGAAATTTGATTTACTAGTTCTCTTTAATGTCTCATTAAACACCAATGAGTTGGGATTATAAACTCCCTTATTTATATTATTATAATAAGACTAGCAAGTTATTATCTTAACACCCTTCAATATCTTGTTCTAGTCCAATGAGTTATGCTTTTCAAATTTCTTCTATGTCTAATACAATAAAATATCAATGGATTACTTCTTATCACCTTTAAAATATTATTCAATATTAGAGAGATAGGATTTTATCAACTCACTTCTATGTCTAACACAAGTCCAAACCAAAGATAAATACTTTATAAATTTGAGATATTATCCATGATGATGGATTCCCAAGGCCTACAAGGAAGTGATAAGGAACTAGTAATGGTGTGTACAACCTAAACTTTCTATTTAGTGGTAAAACCTTGTAAATAATATCCTCATAATATTCAAGCAACTTACTCACTTGCTTTGGCATTGTCACTTGCCTTATGCATTGTATTAACCTTCATTCATTTGGAAATTATGACATAACATTATCCTTCTTTTTTATTATCCTTCATAAATATTTGCTCGTCACTAAAAGAACTTTGTTATTTTGGACCACTCTATATTATTTTTCCTTCAAAGGAACCAAGGTGTATTTCCTACCACTCTTCTCAATCATTATAATACTTGATCTTCTATCATAAATGACCTTTGCATAATATTGTCATGGTCTTCCCAACAAGACATGACAAACATCCATGGTAACTACATCATACCAAATTTCATACCTAATCTAAAAATTAACTAGACATTACTAATTCATGACTAATTGATGTCCATTATTAAGCCATGGCATCTTCTAAGGACTAGGATACACTATCATTTTCAGCCCAAGTTTCTCTATCATTTCACTTAACACCAAATTATTAGTATTGCCACTATATATAATTGCTTTGCAACACTCCCACTACTTGTAAATGGCCAAAAATTAACTTTTTCTTTGCTTTAGTTTTCCCTCTTTCTCTAGCATCAATAATATCTTTCTCAACATGGGGTTCTCTCCTTGCTTAGGCTCTTCCATGTGAATCAATGATGTTATTGACCTTTCTTCTATTTTTAGCATATGTATGTTTTCTCATTCCTCTTTCTATTGGTATCTTGATGGCTTGAGGGCATTCAATGGCCCCATGACTTACTTGACCACATCAAAGGAAAGTATCACTAAATCTTCCCCTTGGTTGTAAATTCTTCTTTTTGTATTAAATTTTCCTTCATTAGATGGATGATTTTGGATTTGTGAAAAAATTAATTCATCTTCTTGTCAAATTTATTTTGTTTTATTGCCTTGATGTTTTTTCTTTACTAAATATTTCTCTACCTTGTAAGGAGTTCTAATATTTTGGAGAAAACTTATCTTCTTATTTCAAAGCCTATCAATAGGCTTTCTCTAGTATCTATAATTTTATCATGTTGATATCATCTTAGATGTTTAGTTCTAATCCATTGACACATCTTGCCACCTTTTTGGTCAACTTTATTATAAATAACTTTAACAACAATCTTATAAATCTCCTCCATGTAGTCTTCCACATTTAACTTTCTCTATATTTCAAAGTGTGTTCAATAAGTTAGAGTTGGTAATCAATAAGAAGGAATTTTCCTTTCAACTTGGTAAGCATCATATACCATCTTGTATTTTTCATTACCCTTGCTATTTCACTAAATCTACACTTTGGCCTACCACAAGGCAACATGTCCTTTTAGCTAATTTTCAACAAGGGCCTTAATGCTTATAATTTGACATTAGCAAACCTTGAATAAAATCCATGCTAAATATCTCCCATTTCCACTCTAGTATATCATGTGGATACAACATACTTATTGGATGCACACTCTCAGCTTTAACTCATTGGCATATCAAGCATTTAGCAACAAATATTATTGTGTCTTTCTTTAAACCAGACCAAAAAATAACTTTTCTAGGTCTGCTATCATTTTAGTCATACCAAGATGGCTAGAATTTGTGGTACAATGTACCTCCTCTAATATTGTGGCTCACAAGTAGTCAATATTTGGTATACATATGATTTTTTGTTCCTCAAAAATCTTAGGAATTTATTATATCATGTAATATAGTTAGGGTTAGATATTCAAGATTTGCACCCAAATAGGTGGTTGATATTTTGTTATCCAAACTATCTCATGTTCATCATATATATTCATATTTTTTATTAATAAAACTCTATCCAACATCATGTTGGTCCAACATGTGGTATCAGAGCCATCATTTATCCTAAAGCATGAGAAAGAATAGATCAATTTTACAAGGTGCTATTTGGAGGAAGATTAGATCAAGGTGTAGAAATTCCATCATGGATGAAGGTTTTGAATAAAGGAAAAACATTACCAAGCATTCTAGTTGAGAGGAGCTAGAGGCTCACAAGATTGATAGAAGTTGTAAATAAGTGCACATTTAATTGGAATGCATTGCTAAGGAGTAAAGAGAATCATTATCATCATATGAACATAGGAGAAGACACACTTTTTTATGTTGTTTATATTTTTTAGTTATGCAAGAGAACTTGGAGTTCTAATTTGTTGTTGTCATCTAGATCATTGCACTAGAGATATTTTTAGAAATCATCCTATTTATATTTTGCTACCATTGTTTATGTTGTAGATGCACAAGAGTGGAGCAAGATTAATTGTACAAGATAATTATTGTATGAAGATCATGCCATCATAAAATAGGGTCATTTGAAAAAAGTTGATGTCTAATGATAATATCATCATCTAATTATTCCATTATAAAATTAGGTCTTTTGGAGAAGAGCTACCATCTAAAAAAGAGTTGTCATCTAGAGTTATCATCTAGAGATATCATTTGGAGATGAGTTGTCATCCAGAGTTGTTGTTTAGAAAATTATTATCATTTGGAGAAGAGCTATCATCTAGAGAAAAGTTATCATCTAAAGATATTACCATCTAAATAAATGAGTTATTTAAATACATTTGTGTCATCACATGACTTATCATCTATAAGAGCCTTCTAGAGTTATCATCATAAGATATTACCATATGAAGTTAACTTTGACCCTTTCATCCATTGACCAAGTCATCTACCAATAAGATCATATAAAGATACAAGAAGGTCATCTATTATGAAGTTGTCATCTAATCAATACATGGGTCATCTAAATGTTAACTTCCAATGGAGTGTTGTTGGATGAAGGCTTGCTCCATGCATCAAAAAAATGTAAATATACTTGTTACCCATAATTTACTAAAGGAAAGTACTATGCATGATTTTTGCATGCAAAGAACATGTCATCCAAAAATTAAAAGGAGGTAATCCCATAAAAAGTCAAAAAATCATGAAAAATATAGCAAACATATTCACCACCCTTGTTTATCTAGACATTTGATTCTCATATCTAGCTGATTTTCAACAAGGGCCTTGAAGGTCTTAAACCTATCAAAAACATCATCCTTAGTGCAAATGGTGCACAACCACACATATCTAGAGAAATCATCAATAAAAAATAAGGAAGTGCCTATTTCTTGGGAGATATGGTATGCCCATAGGTCCATAAAAATCACTATGTATGATCTCTAAGGGATGAGATGCTCATATTGCCTCTCCTTTTGGAAAGGTCTTCCTATGATGCTTCCCTAGAATGAACCCCTCACATGCACCACTTGGAGGGAATATGCATGGTATGCCAATGGGCATTTGGTGCTGACTTGTGTATTTCAAGGATCCATAACTAAGATGCTCAACCCTATGATGCCACTTCTAACTTTCATTATCTACATGTGCAACCATAGAAACAAATATTTTATTCTTATAGGAAGCCAAAGAGGAAGGTCTTTATCCCAAATTTTATATGTGGTCAATCTTATCAGAATTTGTAGAAGTAATAGTTTTAAACCCAATGTCTATATCCTCGAGTACCCATCTATTAGGACAAAACTCTACCTTCTTATTTATACGAGTAATGTGATAAATAGAAAAAAGGTTAGGACCAACACTACAAACATGAAGTAGCTCATCAAAAGATAAAGATCCAATGTTGATGTCTCCACATCTTGCAAGCTATTATAAAGAATAATCTTTAATCATAACATGTTCCCCTATATGTGATTTGTTATAGACTTATAGGAGATGTTTGTGCTTCATCATGTTCCTAGTTACCCCTAAATTTGTAAGCCAATCATTTGAATAAGTGGATGTCCAATATGTAGAATTAATTTCTAAATAATATTATGAGGTTTCTTCATCAAAGTTATCCTCACCTTGTGCATAGAAGAGTGCAATATCAACACCTTATTTCTTGTTGCTTTCTCAAGTTTCTTGATTTGAATACTACAAAATTTTATCTTGTGCCTTTTTTTGTAAAACTTGCAAGTAGACTTTTTGATAGACTTCTTGGGCTACTTCTCATTATATTTTGGTTTTTCCATTCTAAAATTTGGTAATAGATTCCTTTGGATGAGATTGATTAAACATAGAATCTCCCTTATGGCTATTTCTTATAGTTTGGTGGTGTAAAAATGTACTTAAAATCTCATCATTAGGTGATGTAGGAGAATCTAGGAAATACATACAAAGCATCTCAAATATAATAGTAACTATATCATATGTTTTAAAAATATTATTAAGCAGTTCGATGTTCCTTTCTATCTCTAATACTTCATGTCCTCTTCTCTCCTTGGGAAGTCCTCTTGCAATTTAAATGTCCTCTTGTAGTTTCTTGAATCAATTGATATACTCATTAATAGTATCAATTGAGTCTATAGATAAGGTTATTAGATCAACCTCCATTCTATTAATTTATATGGAATCAATTCAATCATATAGCCCCTAAAATTTCTCAAACAACACTTTAGGATTTGTGGTGCTACTAACATAAGTGTCATTTACATTGTCAACATAAAGAGCAATGACACAATGAGCCTCATCCTTCTTATCCCTATAGAGTTGCTCCAATTATATAGAATTAATATCACAATGCTCCTCATTCATATATTTGATTAACCCCTTACTTTAGAGCAGAGCTTCAATCTTGATCTTCTAGGAAGAATAGTCAGGACCACTCAACAAGGGCACATGGTGATACATAACTATTTTTCCATTATACAAAAATCTACATGTAACCATGACCAAAAAGAACACCACCAATGTAGCATTCTAAAAAATATATGATTTAAAAATACAAACTAGAATTCCTTCCATATACAAATGTTATGGCCCCCAAAATTTTTTCCCTAAAATCATAGAAAATACCTCCAAAACCTTTGAATATTTAAAAAAATAGTACCTATAGCAGTTGAGAGGCCATAAAGTGTTGTTGTGTGAGTGGTTGAGGGGTGGCAAGCATGTGCTATCTATGTAGCATATCAACAAGTTATAAGATGTCATTTATCATGATCTAATTTGATAGCTAATTTAAAAACCATATTGTACCACTTGTCACATTCTAATTCATTCTAAGTTTTATGTATTACTAAGTCTATTGTTGACTATGTAAGCTACTTGTAATGTTTGATGAGTTGGAAAAATGTGATTAGCCTAACATATAATTATACATACCTAGTGGTTGTGGCCTACCACATTGGTTGTATGACCTACCATATTAGAGCAATTAGAGCATGTTATATTAGCACTTGCATTAGCCCCTATATCATATGCCATGTGTTGCATAAGGATTCATGTCACATCATCAACTCAGTCAATGCCTCCACTAGCTGGCATGTGTTATGCCACACCACTTTTATGGATTATCATTTATTTCCTTAAGATTCATGCATTAGCCATCAAGTCAGCTATATGGACTACCACATTAGCAACCACATATTACCTTAGGACTTGTGTACCTATTGCCAAGTCACCTATATAGTTTATCATATCATCTACATGGACTACCATGTATCATCTTAGGATTCATGCATTGGTGACCATGTTAGTTGTATGAACTACCATGTCAGTTATACAAACTACCATATCAATTATATAGACTACCATATGTTATTTGTACAACTCTGCCACACCACCATAACTATCCAAAGGGGTGATGTCATCTAATACAACATCACCATAAAGTTCCATGTTATCATAAGATGTTACATCATCACAAGTTGCCATGTCATCATAAGTTTCCACATCATGCATGTTGATACCATCAATGTATTTTAAAAGGAATTGACATGGGAGGGAATTGAACTTGAGACCTCCCATGGTCTAATGGCTTAGAGGGTTTTGGCTAGCCAACCCTCCAAGTACAACACTTGGGAGGAAAAGGGTTGTAGTTAAAATTTAAAAAATAAATTTGTTAAATTCCCTCCTTTAATATCCTATGCTAATGTGGGCATGCACTTGTGTACCTCAAGTTTATCACCATTCTAGAGAATATTCCTCTTTATTATGAAAAATTAGAGGGAAATGATTATTTTTTAGATGAAAAATTGGAGTACCCTTCTAAGGTTATATTATGGAGACAAAGATCTAGGAAATGTATCAAGAATGTATTATCAAAGGATCATTGAATATTAAAGCTTGTATACAGTTTGAGCAATTCTAATGTAAGTTTTCTTCATGTTATTTGCATGAATGATATTGGCCATTTTACTTCATATTATTGCTATTTACATGAATGTTATGTTCATTGATATTGGTCATTTATATTAAATTGCTCTAATATTTGAGACTACTCAAGATCCTAGATATTGGGACCTATGATAATCTATCTAAAAAGCCAATAGTTGTATCAAAGCTACATTGTTTAGACTCTATCAAAGCTACTTTGAGTAGTCTCTATTGCTAGCATCAAAAAGAGTTTTTGGTGTAAATATTTGATTCTAGAGTAATATGATTTAGAGCTAGTATGAGTAGTTTTTAAAGCTAACACCATACTTGATTTTGGTATGAATATTGAAGAGCTAGCATCAAAGGAAAACTTTGGTGTGAATTTGGAGGAAGGGCCATGTGAAGGAAACGTAGGCCAAAATAATTTTGGGTTATTGATTACCTTAACTTTATAAAATCATTTGAAGATTGATATTGTGCAAGCAAAAAATATAGCCCCCATTGAAGCCATTGGAAGAGCATGGGTTGATTGAGTTGCACTAGTTATAGGAGGCAAAACCTAAGGAAGAAAAGGTTCTAGCATAAGGTATATTTGAGAAAGTCTTTAAGGCCAAAGGAAAGGAAGCTTGCAAATCAAGCTCATAGTACCATGAGTAGAGGTTATTGTGAAAGACAAAAATAAAAGAGAGTAGTAGAAAGTTGCTCAAATTGGAAGACATCAAGAAGAATTAGAGAGGGAGTTGCTAAGAGCTTCCCAAGTTGTGAGATAACCATAATTGAGAGGGAGACATTAAGAGCTACCCAAGTTGTGAGATATCTAGTAGAGAAGCATGGGTACATAGAAGGGATCCACTGAAGCATCCCATGTCTACCTATTGAAGAAGATATAAAGAAGGCAAAAGCCCTATGATTGAGATAGAGCTGAGAGCATCTATCATATAGAACATAGAGTCGAAGGAGGATGAGATCCATCCTAAGATAAATATTGAGTGACTAAGTGCCATTGCATTCATCTAAGTGCCATTACATAGTAGTAGAAGTAGTTGAAGGTTGAAGCACTAGAGAAGACTGAATGCTAGAAAGACTAAGAGTGTCTAATCGATATTGCATTACAATAGTAGCTAAAAGTTGAAGCACCAAAATATTGAGTGTTGGAACAAATTGAGTGTCTAAGTACCATTGTGTTGTAGAAGCAATTGATAGATTGAAGCACTAGAGAAGACTAAGCATAGGAATAAATTAAGCACCTTAGCATCATTGAGTAGCAGCAGAACTGGTTGTAAGTTGGAGTGCTAGAGAAAACTAAGCATTGGAATAGACTGATCATCTAAGCACCATTGTGTTGTAGAAGTAATTGATAGATTGAAGCACCAGAGAGATTTGAGCTCTAAAAAAAGATTAAGTGCCAAAGTTATTTGAGTGTCATTGTAAAACCTGCAAGCACCCTAAGCAAAATTGAGACATTAGCACCTGAGATATTTATAATATTTTTGGAGTAATTGAAACATCTCAAGTTTTATTTAAAGTTGGTAGAATGCTGAAGATAATTGGGTGACGATAATCGGAGAGCACCCTAGCAATTCAGTCACCATTTGACGATGTCTAAAGAATTTGGTGTAGGTTTCGTAAGGTATGATTTAAAATACTTCTATTTTGGGTGAGCACTTAAGTGAAATTTAAATTGCATTGAGTTTTTTAATAAAGGGAGAGCAATAAGGTTTTATAAAGTTTTCAAAAAATATTTTTTTAATTGAAGTGATTTCAAAATTTTGATTTTTGAAAAATTGAAAATTTTGAAAAGTTAAAATTAGGGAGTTAAAAGGAATTCTACATTTGATAGAATTTGTTTATTTCAAAAACTTGATTTTTGAAAAAATTGAAATTGATTAAAGTTTAGAGAGATAAGGAAGTCTACTCCAAAAGAAAATTTAAAAGTTTTGATTGATTAAAATTTTGCAAATTAGAATTATTTATTTGAAATTTGGGAGCCATAAGGTTTCCAACTCCAAAGGAATTGATTTTGTGAAATTTGAAGATTTCTTTAAATTTTTTACATTGGAGAATTTGATTTGCAAAATAAAAAATTTGAAATTTGGAGTAATAAGGACTTCTACTCCAAAGGAATTTATTTTTTTAAGAAACAAATAGATTTCAAAGAAGAATGAATGCTCATGAAAAAGGAAAAGTTTCTAAGAGTCAAGAATTAACAAAGCATATTCAATTTATTAAAAATAAAGCTAAAAATATCATTTTTATGATTCCTAAGCAATGTATTGAAGATGTTCGTAATGAAGATAAAACAAGTTATGAATCTACTATGATATCAAAAAGAACTACAAAACCAAGAAATCAGTTTTATATTCCCATCAAAGTTTATCCAAAAATAAACTTTAAACAAAATAATAAGTTTAGACATAAGACTAAAGATTGTTCGAGATAGGTTCATTGCCTAAATTGTGGGAGTCATAATCATACTAAAAAAACATGTTGGTATAAAGGGAATGATGTCCATGAATGGAATATTATGAAGGAAATTTTACTAATGGCATTGGATGAGGTACTCAAATAGTTTATTATTAAATCAAATCTTGAAATCATTAGAATTATAGAAAATACAATACCAATAATGGTATAGGAGATAAAATTGGATTAGTGCTAGAATCACATGCAATGCCAAAACTAGTGTAAAAAGAAGGTACAATATGAAGATAATGATTGAAGACTAAAAGTATTCAATAACCAAATAATGTAATAGAGGGGGTGTTGGAGAATATTACATTATTTGGTACATGCTAATATATGTTGGCAATTTTGGGTGCCTTGGGTACATTGCATTTGCTCAAGTGAATAAGTTGTCATTGATGTCAAGAAGTTGTTGAAGGAATTTGAATTGATGTCAAATAATTTGTTTTGATGAAGGTTCGGCATGACAGGTTCGAAAGTAAGTTTGAAAAATGTTGCGATATCGCGACATGTCGCATTTTCGTGACTTAAGCGGGAGAGAGAAAGATTTTTAGAAAAGTGTCGCGATATCGTGACATGTCACAGTTTCGCGACTCAAAGAGGAGAGAGAATGTTCGAGTCAAAAATGTCGCGATTTCGTGACATATTGCAAGGAAGGTTGAACGGACAAAAAAGTGTCACGATTTCGTGACATGTTGCAGGAGAGAGAGTCCGAAAGAAAAAGTGTCACGATTTCGTGACATAATGCAGGAGAGAGAGTCCGGGAGAAAAAGTGTCGCGATATCACGACATGTCGAGTTTTCATGACTCGAAGAAAAGAAAAGCGCTAAGGAGAAAAAGTGTCGTGATTTCGTGACATGCAGCAAAGGGAAGAGTCTGAAATAAGAACTGTTGCAATTTTGCGATAGGTTGCAAAGAAGACGTACGGAAGCTGAAAACATCGTTATTTTGCAATAGGCTACAAAGAAAACGTATGGAAGCTGAGAGCGTCACGATTTCGCGACAAGTTGCAAAGAAAGCATACAAAAAGTTGATAGCATCGCGATTTCGTGACATGTTCCATTTTCATGGGCGTAAGGTAGAGAAAAACACAAGGCAACGAAAGTGTCATGATTTTGTGACATGTTTCGTTTTCGCTAGTGCAAGTAGACAAGAGTGCAAGGAAGAGAAAGTGTCACGATTTCATGACAGATTGAGATGGCAGCATTCGATTGGAGAAAGTGTCACGATTTCACGACAAAAATAGAATGCAGGCCTTCTATAGGAGAAGTGTCATGATTTCGTGACAAAAGCAGAGAGGAAGGCTATGAAGACAGAAGTGTCGCTATTTCACGACAAAAGCAGAAAGGAGGTCGACGAAGGGAGAAGTGTCATGATATCGTGACAAAAGCAAAGTTGATGCTGACTAAGTCAGAAGTGTCGTGATATCGCGACAAGAGCTTAGTTGAAGTCGACAAAGGCTGAAGTGTCGCGATATCACGACAAAATCCAAAAGAAAGTATACGATTGCAAAGGTGTCACGATATCGCGACATGTTGTAGTTTCACGACAGAAGCTACAGAAGTGTTCCAGGGGCAGTGAAGCCGACAAAGTCAAATTTCAATCGACAAAAATTAGGGCTTGCAGTCGACGTAGATTAGGGTTTGAATTTGTCATAACAGCCGACTAAGATTAAAGTTTTCTTCATGAAAATTTTGTTATAAAAGGAGGGTTGTTTGGAGAGTTGAAGGGGAATTTGATGTGTGGTTGAAGTGCGACATTCGCAGATAGTGCACAAAGCAAGAAGTTCGATCATCGAGAGCAGAGTGCAAAATTCGATCATAGTGTGCAGAGTGCATTTCGTCGAATCATTATGAGTGTGAAAGATCACAAAGGAAGAAGAGTGTGTGCAAACAGTGCAAGGGTTGAAGTTCGACCAAGTGCGGGTGTGTTTGTGTAGAGAGAGCAGAGGGCATAGAGAGCAGACAGGCAAAGATGAACGAGGACATTTGTGCTAGACCGAAGGACTATGTTTAGTACAAATTTGAGGACCATCTTTGGAGGTGATAGAGTTGAGGACAGAGGTCTCCAACCAGAGCAGGGAGGACAGGTGTCTTCTGTGGATAGAGTTCCATTTGCTAAGGGCAGTGGAGGCAGAGGTCTTCTAGAGGATCACCAGCCAAAGCAGAGCTAGGGGATTGGTGTCTCCTGTGGGTTGGTGCCCACAAACTCGAGATTAGGGGATTGGTGTCTCCTTTGGGTTGGTGCCCATAAACATTGTAATCGGGAAAGGTATTCCCAGAATTTGGATTGATAAAATTTAGTGAAAGTTTTTGTGGATGTAGCCCAACCATTTTGGGTGAACCACGTTAAAAATGGGTCTTCAATGTGTGATGCTCTATGTC
Organism: Wollemia nobilis; assembly: GCA_028583015.1. NCBI lineage: Eukaryota > Viridiplantae > Streptophyta > Pinopsida > Araucariales > Araucariaceae > Wollemia > Wollemia nobilis. The sequence continues at coordinate 1,957,492 of JAQPPZ010002816.1, forward strand.
TTGATTAATGTTGTGTTGATGCCACTGCTACCTAAAGTTGAAATTATTAATTGGTTAAGTCTTATACTGTTCACCCCCCCTCTCAGTATAAGCTTGTGTTCTTCAATTGGTATCAGAGCGGGTCTCTCCAGAAAGAGCCTAATAGCTTGGAGAAGGATCTATCAGAGGAACATAAAGATTTAGAAAGAGATGAAAAGGTTGAGTTTGATCTCAAAGGTGAATTCTTCTTGGCTCTAAGAAAGCTTGAAAAATTTAGGGAAGAGAATTCTGTTCTCAGGTATCAATGTCAAAAAGAAGAGATAGCAAGATCAATATTGTCTCAAAGTGTTATAGACTTCAAAATTCTAGTTGAAGAAGGGAAGAAGATTGAACAAGTTCTGACAGAAGCTCTAAAAGGAAAGGAAGCTGATTACGAGAAACTAGAAGAAGAGGTTATGTCTCTTAGAGTGAAGTTGGAACAGTTGACTCTCAGACAGAATACTCCGTGTGAAAAGCAAAAGAAGGATGGTATCACCATTTATGAAATAGGGTCTTCAAGCAAGATCAATCTTCATCCTAAAGAGCGGTGGATTCCAGTTGGTCACAAGAAGAACAACCATCCAAGGCATCAAAACAGGTTACATAATACTTTCCATGGCTATTGTTTTTCCTGCAAGAAATTTGGTCACGAAGCTATGCATTGCAATAAGTCTTTGAATAGCCATAGTAAGGAAAATGTTAATTCTTTTGCACCTCTTATGAATAAAAATATCATGTGTTACAAGTGCAAGAATTTTGGGCATATAGCAAGGATGTGCAATTTGGATAGATCTAGCCTTGAGTTCACTAAAAAGAGAAATGAGATCAAATCTAAGTCAATGATAGTTCAAACTGCTTTTCATGCTCAAGAAAAAGTAGAAAAATGGTATCTTGATAGTGGTTGTTCAAAACATATGACTGGTGAAAAGGAAAATTTTTTGGTCTTAAAAAAAACAAACAGAGGAACAGTCAGTTTTGGAGATAACGAGTCAGCTAAAATCGTGGTAAAGGGACTCTTAGTTTGGATGGGAAATCCAAGATAGAAAATGTGCTTTATGTAGAAGGCCTAAGACATAACCTTCTAAGTGTGAGTCAACTTTGTGATCAAGGACACATAGTATCTTTCTTTTCAGATAGATGTGAGATAAGTAAAGAAAAAAATGGAAAACTCATTGCTAGTGCTACAAGGACTCCAAACAATCTTTACATGCTAAGTGAGATAAAAAAGGAAAAGTGTTTTCTAACTCAAGAAGATGAGAGTTGGCTATGGCATAAAATATTGGGGCATTTGAGCTTTGATAATCTTGTCAATATTAGTAACAAGGAAGCAGTTAGAGACTTGCCCAAAATAAAAAGGCCCCATAACATCATTTGCGGTCCGTGTCAACATGGAAAATAGACCAAAACCAGTTTCAAATCAAAAGGGTATACTTCTTCAAAACCATTGGATCTTATTCATACTTATTTATGTGGCCCTACCAGAACTCAGAGCATTCAGGGAGAAAGCTACTTCATGTTGTTTATAGATGATTATTCTAGAATGACTTGGGTTACTTTTCTCAAAGAAAAATCGAAGCTTTTGAAAAATTTAAAGCTTTCAAAGAAATGATTGAAAATGAGACTGACAAGAGAATCAAATGCTTAAGATCAGATAGAGGAGGAGAGTTCACTTCAAATGAATTTGTGGAATACTGTGAGCAACAAGGAATCAAAAGAGAATATTCAACAACAAGAACTCCTCAACAAAATGGAGTAGTTGAAAGGAAAAACAAAACTATTGAAAATATGGCTAGAGCTATGTTAAATGAGTCAAAACTTTTAGATGGCTTTTGGAAAGAGGTAGTCAGTACAACAGTCTACATTATCACCAGGGCCCAACTTAGAGTCAATCATCATAAAACTCCTTATGAGTTGTGGAAAGGAAGACCAACTACAGTAAAATACTTCAAAGTGTTTGGGAGTAAGTGCTTCATCAGAAGGGAAGATCAGAATTTGGGTAAGTTTGATCCTAGGTGTGATGAAGGAATCTTTCTTGGATATTCCAGCAGAAGCAAGGCCTACAGATGCTTCAACAAAAGAACTCATACAATTGTAGAAAGCATAAATGTAACAGTTGATGAAAAGACAGGGATAAGAGAACCAGTCAAGGAACTCAGTGATGAAATTTGTCAAGAAGAATTCAGAGAGGTTTCAGATGAAGAAGAGGAAAGACAACAACTGCTTCCCAAAACTCCTTCATGATATGTTCAGAAACATCATCCCAAATATTTGATCATTGGTGATCCAAATAGCAGGAAAACAAGAAGAAGAGTCATTCCTTCACGTGATTCTACAAATGTTTCATTATTATCTCAGATTGAGCCAAAATATTTCAGTGAAGCATGTGTAGATAAGTTTTGGGTAAAAGCAATGGATGAAGAGCTAAATCAAATAGAGAAAAGTGAAACTTGGGATTTGGTTCCAAGACCTAAGGACAAGAATGTCATTGGCACAAAATGGATATTCAGAAATAAACTCAATGAGGATGGAAAAATTGTCAGAAACAAAGCTAGGTTAGTCTGCAAAGGTTATGCTCAAGTAGAAGGTGTTGATTTCGAAGAGACGTTTGCTCCTGTTGCTCGTATTGAAGCTATCAGAATGTTTTTGGCACTTTCAAGCTTCAAATCATTCAAGGTATATCAAATGGATGTAAAATCAGCTTTTCTAAATGGCGTGTTGGTAGAAGAAGTCTACATAGAACAGCCAGAAGGAGTGTCTCTCTCAGAACAATCAGACTATGTGTGTAAACTAAAAAAGGCCTTGTATGGGTTAAAGCAAGCACCGAGGGCTTGGTACTCAAGACTTGACAGCTTATCTTCATGAGCAAGGTTTCACGAAAGGCATGGCATATAGCAATTTGTATATTAAGAATGAAGATGATGATATGTTGATTATGGTTGTCTATGTTGATGATATTATTTTTGGGGGAAATAAGACTCAGATGTGCAAAGATTTTGCTAACACCATGCAGAAGGAATTTGAGATGTCTATGATTGGAGAGCTGTCATTCTTTTTAGGTCTTTAGATTGCTCAATCAAAAGATGGTGTATTTCTCTCTCAAGGGAAGTATATCAAAGAAATGTTGAAGAAATTTGGGATGATGGACAGCAAACCAGTATGTACTCCAATGATTACAGGGTGCAAGATGAGTAAGGATGATGAATCTCCAACGACAGATCAAAAGTTGTACAGATCAATGATTGGCAGTTTATTATATGTTACAGCTACTGGACCAGATATCATGCGAGCTAGTTGGGTTAGTAGCAAGATTTTAGGAAGCTCCAAAATATTCTCATGTTATAGCAGTTAAAAGGATATTCAAATATCTGAAGGGCACTATGGACCTTGGGCTTTGGTATCCCAAAGGAGATGATTTCACCCTCACGACCTATACAGATGCAGATTGGGCAGGCAGTACTGATGACAGGAAAAGCACTAGTGGTGGAGCATTCTTTCTAGGAAAGAGTTTGGTTTCTTGGCTAAGTAAGAAACAACCTTCAATTTCCTTATCTACAGCAGAGGTTGAATACATAGCAACGAGTGGTCGGGTGTACACGAGTTTTATGGATGAAAACCACCTTGGAGGATTTCAAAGTCAAGCATGAACAACCCATCTCCATACTTTGTGATAATACAAGTGCCATAAGTATTTCCAAAAATCCGGTAATGCACTCAAGGACAAAGCATATTTCCATCAAGTATCACTTTCTAAGGGAGAAAGTGCAAGACAAGCAAGTCAAGCTAGAGTATGTGTCTACTAAAGAGCAGATTGCAGATATCTTCACCAAACCTCTTCCAAGAGATACGTTTGAGTATCTAAGGGAGAAATTGGGAGTTGTACTCCCACCCTAGAATTAATCACCTCATCAGGAGGTGGGGGAGGGACCAAGCTAAGAGGCTCTTTCTTAGTCCCGAGCCCCAAAGGTGACCCTTTGCCATTGATGACAAAGGGGGAGAGATATGAGTAAGGGGGAGAGTTTCAAAGTGAAGAGGAAAGCTTCAAGTCAGGGGGAGCAAAACTTCAAAGGAAGTTGGTCAGTTGTTAGCAGTTGGTTTCAGTTTTGGCTCTTGAGAAGTGTTTTTAGTAAAGGTTTGCCATCAATGACAAAGGGGGAGATTGTTGGCAATTTTGGGTACCTTGGGTACATTGCATTTGCTCAAGTGAATAAGTTGTCATTGATGTCAAGAAGCTGTTGAAGGAATTTGAATTGATGTCAAATAATTTGTTTTGATGAAGGTTCGGCATGACAGGTTCGAAAGTAAGTTTGAAAAATGTCGCGATATCGTGACATGTCGCATTTTCGTGACTTAAGCAGGAGAGAGAAAGCTTTTTAGAAAAGTGTCACGATATCGCGACATGTCACAGTTTCGCGACTCAAAGAGGAGAGAGAATGTTCGGAGTCAGAAATGTCGCGATTTCATGACATATTGCAAGGAAGGTTGAACGGACGAAAAAGTGTCACGATTTCGCGACATGTTGCAGGAGAGAGAGTCCGAAAGAAAAAGTGTCATGATTTCGTGACATAATGCAGGAGAGAGAGTCCGGGAGAAAAAGTGTCGCGATATCGCGACATGTCGAGTTTTCACGACCCAAAGAAAAGAAAAGCGCTAAGGAGAAAAAGTGTCATGATTTCATGACATGCAGCAAAGGGAAGAGTCTAAAATAAGAACTGTCGCGATTTCACGACAGGTTGCAAAGAAGACGTACAGAAGCTGAAAACATCATGATTTCATGACAGGCTGCAAAGAAAACGTACGAAAGCTGAGAGCGTCGCGATTTCATGACAAGTTGCAAAGAAAGCGTACGAAAAGTTGATAGCATCACGATTTCGTGACATGTTCCATTTTTGCGAGCGTAAGGCAGAGAAAAACACAAGGCAGCGAAAGTGTCACGATTTCGCGACATGTTCTGTTTTCGCTAGTGCAAGCAGACAAGAGTGCAAGGAAGAGAAAGTGTCACGATTTTGCGACAGATTGAGATGGTAGCGTTCGGTTGGAGAAAGTGTCATGATTTCACGATAGAAACAAAATGTAGGCCTTCTATAGGAGAAGTGTCACGATTTCACGACAAAAGCAGAGAGGAAGGCTATGAAGACAGAAGTGTCACGATTTCACGACAAAATCAGAAAGGAGGTCGACGAAGGGAGAAGTGTCGCGATATCGCGACAAAAGCAAAGTTGATGTTGACTAAGTCAGAAGTGTCACGATATCACGACAAGAGCTTAGTTGAAGTCGACAAAGGCTGAAGTGTCGCGATATCATGACAAAAGCCAAAAGAAAGTATACGGTTGCAAAGGTGTCATGATATCGTGACATGTTGTAGTTTCACGGAAGAAGCTACAGAAGTGTTCCAGAGGCAGTGAAGCCGAAAAAGTCAAATTTTAGTCGACAAAAATTAGGGCTTACAGTCGACGTAGATTAGGGTTTGAATTTGTCATAATAGCCGACTAAGATTAAAGTTTTCTTCATGAAAATTTTGTTATAAAAGGAGGGTTGTTTGGAGAGTTGAAGGGGAATTTGATGTGTGGTTGAAGTGCGACATTCGTAGATAGTGCACAGAGCAAGAAGTTCGATCGTCGAGAGCAGAGTGCAAAATTCGATCATAGTGTGCAGAGTGCATTTCGTCGAATCATTCTGAGTGTGAAATATCACAAAGGAAGAAGAGTGTGCGTAGACAGTGCAAGGGTTGAAGTTCGACCAAGTGCGGGTGTGTTTGCGCAGAGAGAGCAGAGGGCGTAGAGAGCAGACAAGCAAAGATGAACGAGGACATTTGTGCTAGACCGAAGGACTATGTTTAGTACAAATTCGAGGACCAACTTTGGAGGTGATAGAGTTGAGGACAGAGGTCTCCAGCCAGAGCGGGGAGGACAGGTGTCTTCTGTGGATAGAGTTCCATTTGCTAAGGGCAACGGAGGCAGAGGTCTTCTAGAGGATCACCAGCCAAAGCAGAGCTAGGGGATTGGTGTCTCCTGTGGGTTGGTGCCCATGAACTCGAGATTAGGGGATTGGTGTCTCCTTTGGGTTGGTGCCCATAAACATTGTAATCGGGAAAGGTATTCCTAGAATTTGGATTGATAAAATTTAGTGAAAGTTTTTGTGGATGTAGCCCAACCATTTTGGGTGAACCACGTTAAAAATGGGTCTTCAATGTGTGATGCTCTATGTCTTGATTAATGTTGTGTTGATGCCACTGCTATCTAAAGTTGAAATTATTAATTGGTTAAGTCTTGTACTGTTCACCCCCCCTCTCAGTATAAGCTTGTGTTCTTCAATATACCCCATGGTACCTATGGTACAAAAGTAAATATTAGAATAGGGTTTGAGTCTATATTTTAGGAGCATGGTTTATGTTTCCTTTATGTATATGTCTATGTGTGATATGTGTACAAGTGTCATGTATTTATATGTGTAAATGTGAAGAGTGAGAAAGTGCACGTATCATGTAGTAAAGTGTGCAAGTGTGCAAGTATCATAGAATAAAGTGTGTAAGAGTAAATAGAGAGTCAAGAGTCATGTATACAAGTGGTAATATGAGAAGCCAAGAGGTATGAGAGGTTTATCTTATGCATGAAATAGGAAAGGTTTCATCTCTCGGATATGTGAGGAGAGCAATAGTCATAGATTCCAAGAGTCACTTTTCTAAAGTTATATAATGAAAGGAGTAGTGGATATTGAAGCATGTATATAGTTTGAGCAATTTTATTATAGGTTTTTTTTTTTGTTATTTGCATGAATGATATTGATTATTTTAAATAATGTTATTGTCATTTACATGAATGTTATGTTCATTCATATTGGCCATTTATATTAAATTGCTCTAATATTTGAGACTACTCAAGATATTGATATTGGGACCTGTGATAATCTAGAAAGCCTCGTAAACATTATCCTTGTAATATTCAAGCAACTCACTCACTTGCTTTGGCATTGTCACTTGCATTATGTTTTGTATTAACCTTAATTCATTTAGAAATTATGGCATGACATTATACTTTTTTCTTTATTATCCTACATCACTCTTTGCTTGTGATTAAAAAAACTTTGTTATTTTGGACCAATCTATCTTATTTTTCCTTCAAAGGAACCAAGGTGTATTCCCTACCACTCTTCTCAATAATTATAATACTTGATATTCCATCATAAATAGCCTTTTTATAATATTGTCATGGTCTTCCCAACAATACATGTCAAACATCCATGGTAACTACATCATACAAAATTTTATACCTAATCTAAAAACTAACTAGACATTAATTCATAACCAACTAATGACTATTATGAAGCCATGACATCTTCTAAGGACTATGATACACTATCATTTCCAGCCCAAATTTCTCTATCATTTTATTTAACACCAAATTAATAGTATAACCACTATTTATAATTACTTTGCAATACTCCCATTGCTTGTAAATGGTTAGAAATTAACTTTTTATTTGCGAAAAAAATCAAACTCAAATTTTTTCTAGAAGGATTGAAAAGCGAAAATGACATCTAAATTATTTTGGTTGGAAAAATATTGAAAAGTAAATCTTAAAGACAAAGTTTTTTTTTTTTCAGAAGCTGTAGGGGAAATTGGGAACAACATTTGAATTGCTTTTCTTTTGTTTCAAGAAATATGAAATTGGCTATTGGAGAGATCATATTTTAAAGCTTTTTCTTATTTTTACCCTCTTTTATTGTTTGTAGATAAATATCTTGGTTTCGCTAGTACCTCTATAAGTTTGGTCCTCGCTCGACAACTTGGTACAAAACATGAAGATATGCTTCAAGATTCAAATATGTGTACACCTATGATCATTTATTGAGTTGTGAAAAAGTGGAATGACACCCTCGATCACCTTAATAAATTACACATGGAGAGTGAGGTCATGCCCATCTTAGAGCTTAGTTGTGATGCCATATGCTCCCCTCTCCAACTCTATTTTCTCTATTGCTCTACTATCCTCCAAGACAAGAAAACCAATTCATTGATATTCATACTCTAAATTTTGTGGCCTTTAATATCTAGGTTCTAGGATCACAAGGTTTACATCTTTCAAATATTTTAAGTAAAATTACAAAAATGCTTAAGATGTCTTGGGAACTATGCTCCATAAATCAATGACCTAATGGATGAAGGTCTCTATAATCTATGTCTTAAGGATCTAAGATCTAGTGCTTTGGAGGTCCAAGGCATCCAAGGGCAAAGTCTATAATTAGGTGATAGCTAGGGTAATATTTATAGTTTGAATATGTTAGGCAATTTAGCTCAGTCATTACTAGTAGGAAGCCTATTTTTCTATGCTTGTGAGTGTATTCATTCATCTCTTATCTTCATCATAGAAATACCAACAAAAACTTACCATTTAATGTCTTATCCAAAAATGAAAATCGTATTGGACCCAAGAATCTAGTGGTTATCTTCCTTCTTTACCTTATACAAGATCAATGAGAATAATTTCTTAGCTTCCATCAACATCTTATTTAAGATCAATGATTTAATATTTTACAACTCTTTTCCATGTTCATATAATATTGGAAATAGCATTTATTCAATTATGATATAAGACGAATGAATATAGTTTATTAAATCCCCTCAATGTGTTGTTAAAATCTAGTGAATTTAGTTTGTTCAACACCATTTTACTTTTGAATCTAGACTAGAAATTTTAATATCTAACTATTTTCAATATTTTTTCAAGACCCATGAGTTGGTTTGTTCAACTCCTATGTTATATAAAATACTAACAAGTAACTAAATTTGTCCCCTCTAACATCTTCTCCTAAACCAATGAGTTTATTTGTTTAAATTTATTCTATGTATGATACACAACTAGTAAAATTTGATTTACTATTTATCTTTAATGTCTCATTAAAAACCAATTAGTTGGAATTATCAACTCCCTTATGTATATTATTATAAAAATAGCAAGTTATTATGTTAAAACCCTTCAATATCTTGTTCTAGTCTAACAATACATGTCATTAAAAATTAACTAGACATTACTAATTCATGATCAATTGACATCCATTATTAAGCCATGATATCTTCTAAGGATTAGGATACACTATCATTTTTAGCCTAATTTTCTCTATCATTTCACTTAACACCAAATTACTATTATAACCACAATATATAATTACTTTGCAACACTCCAACTACTTGTAAATGGTTGGAAATTAACTTTTTATTTGTGAAAAAAATCATATTCCAATTACTTTTGGAAGGAACGAAAAGTGAAAACAATATATAAATTATTTTGGTTGGAAAAATGGTGAAAAGTAAAACCTAATGGTAAAAGTATGACCTGTGCATTCTCATGTTGGCTAGCTTGAACATCATGGCTTTGTCAGGTAACTCCTTGAGCTTCACCTCCCAGTTATGCTTCTCCCTTCTCATAGATCTTTCGATCAGAGGTAGTCCAGTGATTTTTGTAAGTAACTGAGTGTCAACAACGTAATACTTACCCTAGATAATGACCTGATCTCCATCCTAGCTATAAATAAATGTGAAGGTAGTATCATAGTAATTTCCAAAAAAAATCCTAAGGAAAGGAAGATAACCCCTCTCTTCAAGGATGGACTCAACGACCACGTCCAAATCCAAAGTTTCTGGCTCGACGTAGCTCATGATGACATAGTGAATAAACCAGATCCAAAGCTAGAAAGCAAGGGGATAAATTAACTGAAACTAGGATTTGGAATTGGGTGTATTTGGTAGAGCCCATATAGGAACATGGTGCTTATGCATTGGGAAGTAAATGCTTCGGGGATCGGGGCACAGATTTGAAAATCCATTATCGGGAGGAAGAAGGAAATTTAAATATTTCCTGGGACTCCTAGTAATCATAACACCCTCTAAAAGGTTAGTACTGCATATAAATCTTGAAGATATGCAAGAAATCCCTCCAATAGTGAGCAAGCAACTGGGATGCAAGTAACCTTTGGGAAGCAGAAGATGAGGTAGGTGATTGGTAATGGTTGATGGAAAGAAAACGATGAGACTAGGGAACATGTCATAGGGGTAAGGGTCCTAAATGGGAACGTGTAGATAAACCCACATGGCGAGGGACACAGTGGAAGGTGATATTGGAAAAAGGAAAGTATGAGAAGGGGCACAAAGGATAGATCATGGAAAAGACAACTATTACAATCTAAGTTATCACAAAAGGAGGGATCGAAAGCATCGACAAGATTGCATAGATAACAAGGTAAGTTCAAAATGGTCTTGGGGAACAAAGTAAGTCCAAGTACAAAGTTATAACCCTAAGAATGTGGTTAGGATAAAAATAGGTTTTTGGACATAGAGCCATTTCCCAAAAATATCACATTTCTATATTATAATCTTAAGTTAATCAAGACTCTACATGACTTTACTATAATTTAAAATATTTTAACCTTTAAAGTAATCTTCATTAAAATGCTCTTAAAATCAAATGTGTATTTAAAAGTTGATTACTATCTTCAAAATATGCATTTTCTTGAGAACAAATCATTATTTAAAATAACTCAGTTATTAGATCATTTTTTGTCCTTGCATGACATAATTTAAAAATGGAAATAAATGAGGGATAAGAAGAAAGAAATAAAACATATTTTTCAAGTACTATGGTTGAGTACATAAAAATAATTTCTACTCCTAAGGTAGAGTAATCTAAAATTAAATGATAGATACTCCTCTTGAGTCCATGCCAACTGCAAATTACCTCCACCCACCAACAAGACCATTAGGTCACATTCTAGACATATTCATTTTTCTGAGTGTTAAAGATTTAATTCTATATTTCTTTCTCTACCTAACAATTAAATGCCTTTTTATGTAAATGATAATAATTCCTAATAATATTAGTATTTATTATTTAAAACATTACATATTTGTATACATTGTCTTATTCAAAATGATCCTTTGCTAATGATATCCATACATATAATGTTGATATTGAATTTTCAAGTAGTCACCTTTGGATGTACTATATATTGTGGTCCCCAAAAAATCTTGAAAAAATACGTGAAATATGGACCATTTTCATTGAACCCACCTCCCAAGAAATTGACCATTTATAGCCTAAAAGTATATGCATATAATTCCACCAATTCACTAATTACTTAGAACCCTCGTTAGAAACAAAAAAAATAAAAATAAAAAAGCTAAAATTTTCTTGTTTATGGTTGCTTCGGAAACTTTTATAATCCCTAGCATGTGGGATAAAGATAAAGTTAACAAACCCCAGCCCAAAGCAGTCCACTAGCAAGCACTTGGCCACTACCAAATGGCCTATCCCTTTCTAGGAAAAACAAAAAAAATGTTGAGCATACTAGAGTTTAAATTTGGATCTTCTAAATGAAAACCTAAAAACTTAACATTATAATATGATCAAAATTATTGTTAATCCATATTGAATTGTGTGTGATCCTACAGATATAATTATAAATATAAAATATAAAATATAAAATATATAAAGGAATACCCAGTTGGACATATAGGTAATTAGCATGTTAATAGAGTCATTGCTTTATCAAAGCATGGAAAGACATAATTGTAGGCTTGATGTTAAGCGAGGAAAGACATAACTATAGGGTTCGTCACTTCGTGCAAGGCTGAGACTTGACGATCCATCAACTAGTCAAGAAAAATCTAACAAACGGGACATCATCGTTAACCTGTCAACTCTTGGTAATTTCAATTGTTCCATCGCAGTTTAGGGAAAGGACCCATTATGTGAGTAAAGGCACTGAGACCTTTGATTTAACATCTAATTTAAAAAAATTAATATAATAATTAAATATTTTAATGTATTAAAATAAAATATAAATTATTAAATTTTATTTATAACTTAAAATATATATTAATTTTTATATAATGTGCAACCGTTTAGGATTTGGCTCTTCTTCAAGTTATTACAGAAGTTTATTACAAGATTTTCCTATTTAGTATATTGCCATTATCATATATTTAATATTTCATGCTCATTTTAGTTCTTGTGGTTGCATTTCCTTAAATATATAACATCAAAAGCTAACAAAATTGTGGGAGTCATAATCATACTAAAAAAACATGTTGTTATAAAGGGAATGATGTCCATGAATGGAATATTATGAAGGAAATTTTACTAATGGTATTGGATGAGGTACTCAAACATTTTATTATTAAAGAAAAGCTTGAAATCATTAGAATTATAGAAAATTCAGTACCAACAATAATATAGGAGATAAAATTGGATTAGTACTAGAATCACATGCAATGTTGAAACTAGTGGAAAAAGAAAGTACGAGATGAAGATAATGATTGAAAACTAAATTTCTTCAATAACCAAATAATGTAATAGAGTGGGTGTTGGAGAATATTACATTATTTGGTACATGCTAATGTACCCCCATGGTACCTATGGTACAAATGTAAATATTAGAATATGGTTTGAGTCTATAGTATAGGAGCGTGATTTATATTTCCTTTATGTATGTGTCTATGTGTGAGATGTGTACAAGTGTCATGTATTTATGTGTGTAGGTGTGAAGAGTGAGAAAGTGCACGTGTCATGTAGTAAAGTGTGCAAGTGTGCAAGTATCATAGAATAAAGTGTGCAAGAGTAAATCGAGAGTTAAGATTTGTGTATACAAGTGGTAATATGAAAAGCCAAGAGGCATGAGAGGTTTGTAGTATGCATGGAATAGGAAATATATCATCGCTCGGATATGTGAGGAGAGCAATAGTCATAGATTCCAAGAGTCACCTTTCTAAGGTTATATAGTGAAAGGAGTAGCGAATATTGAAGCTTGTATATAATTTGAGCAATTTTATTATAAGTTTTCTTCATGTTATTTGCATGAATGATATTGATCATTTTTATTCATATTATTTTTATTTAAATGAATTTTATGTTCATTGATATTGGCCATTTATATTAAATTGCTCTAATATTTGAGACTACTCAAGATCTTGATATTGGAACCTATGATAATCTAGCAAACCTCATAAATATTATCCTTGTAATATTCAAGCAACTCACTCACTTGCTTTGGTATTGTCACTTGAATTATGTGTTGTATTAACCTTCATTCATTTGGAAATTATGACATGAAATTATACTTATTTATTTATTATCATTCATAAATATTTGCTTGTCATTAAAAGAACTTTGTTATTTTGGACCAATCTATATTATTTTTCCTTCAAAGGAACCAAGGTGTATTTCCTACCACTCTTTTCAATCATTATAATACTTTATATTCTATCATAAATAGCCTTTGTATAATATTTTCATGGTATCCCCAAAAAGACATGTCAAACATCCATGGTAACCACATCATACAAAATTTCATACCTAATATAAAAATTAACTAGACATTAATTTATGACCAGTTGATGACTATTATGAAGCCATGACATCTTCTAAGGACTAGGATACACTATCATTTCCAGCCTAAATTTCTCTATCATTTCACTTAACACCAAATTATTAGTATAACCACTATTTATAATTACTTTGCAACACTCCCACTACTTGTAAATGGTTAGAAATTAACTTTTTATTTGCAAAAAAAAAATCAAACTCAATTTTTTCTAGAAGGATTGAAAAGCGAAAATGACATCTAAATTATTTTGATTGAAAAATTGTTGAAAAGTAAATCTAAATGACAAAAAATATATATTTTTAGAATCTTTAGGTCCTTAGGGGAAATTGGGAATAATATTTGAATTGCTTTTCTTTGGTTTCAAGAAAGATGAAATTGGCCATTGGAGATATTATATTATAAAGTTTTTCTTATTATCCCCTTATTGTATTTTTTGTATATAAATCTCTTGGTTTCACTAGTTCCTCCATAATTTTGGTCCTCACTTGACAACTTGGTACAAAACATGAAGATATACTTCAAGCTTCAAATATTTGTACACCTACGATTATTTCTTGCATTGTGAACAAGTGGAATGACACCCTTGATCACCTTAATAAATTACACATGGAGAGTGAGATCATGTCCATGTTGGAGCTTAGTTGTGATGTCATGTGCTCCCCTCTCCAAATCTGTTTTCTCTACTGCTCTGCTCTCTTCCAAGACAAGAAAACCAATTCATTGATATTCATACTCTAATTTTTGTGGCCTTTAATATCTAGGTTCTAGGATCACAAGGTTTACATATTTCAAATATTTTATGTAAAATTACAACTATGGTTAAGAAATATTGGGAACTATGCTCCATAAATCAATGGCTTAATGGATGAAGGTCTCTATAATCCATGTCTTAAGGATCTAAGATCTAGTGCTTTGGAGGTCTAAGGAATCCAAGGGTAAAGTCTATAATTAGGTTATAGTTAGAGTAACATTTATAGTTTGAATATGTTAGGCAATTCAACTCGATTATGACTAGTAGGAAGTTTATTATTCTATGCTTGTGAGTGTATTTATTTATCTCTTATCTTCATCATAGAAATACCAACAACTTGCCCTTGAATATCTTATCCAAAACTAAAAATCATATTGGACCCAAGAATCTAGTGGTTATCTCCCTTCTTTACCTTACACAAGACCAATGAGATTAATTTCTTAGCTTCCATAAACATATTATTTAAGGTGAATGAGTTAATATTTTACAACTCTTTTCCATGTTCATATAATATTGGAAATATGGTTTATTCAATTATGATATAAGACGAATTAATATACTTTATTAACTCCCCTTAATGTGTTGTTAAAATCTAGTGAATTTGGTTTGTTCAACACCATTTTACTTTTGAATCTAGACTGGCAATTTTAATATCTAACTCTTTTCAATGTTTGTTCAATACCCATGAATTGGTTTTTTCAACTCCTATGTTAGATAAAACACCAACAAGTAACTAAATTTTCCCCATCTAACATCTTCTTCTAAACCAATGAGTTTATTTGATTAACTTTATTCTATGTATGATACACGACTAGTAAAATTTTATTTACTATTTCTCTTTAATGTCTCATTAAAGACCAATTAGTTGGGATTATAAACTCTCTTCTATGTATTATTATAAAACTAGCAAGTTATCATGTTAATACCCTTCAATATCTTTTTCTAGTCTAACGATACATGTCATTAAAAATTAACTAGACATTACTAATTCATGACTAATTGATATCCATTATTAAGCCATGACATATTTTAAGGATTATGATACACTAACATTTTCAGCCCAATTTTCTCTATCATTTTACTTAACACCAAATAATTTTTATAACCATTGTCTATAATTACTTTGCAACACTCCAACTACTTGTAAATGGTTGGAAATTAACTTTTTATTTGTGAAAAAAATCAAATTCAAATTATTTTTGGAAGGAACGAAAAGCGAAAACAACATCTAAATTATTTTGGCTGGAAAAATGGTGAAAAGTAAAACTTAATGGTAAAAGTTTTTTTTTCCAAAACTTTTGGGGAATATTGAGAAAAAAAATTGAATTGATCTGCTTTGGATGCAAAAAAGAAGAAATTAGTCATTGGAGAGACTAGATTATACAACTTTTCCTTATTTGTGTATTGTATGCAAAGAAATATATTTGTTTTACTAGTTTCTCCAAAAGATTCATCCTCACTCAACAATTTGGTACAAAACATGAAGATATGCTTCAAGCTTTAAATGTTTGTACACCTGTGATCATTTCTTAAACTATGAACAAGTGGAATGACATCCTCGATCACCTTAATAAATTACACATGGAGAACGAGATCATGCCCATATTGGACCTTAGCTATGATGCCATACACTCCCCTTTCCAACTATGTTTTCTCTACTGCTCTACTTTCCTCCAAGAAAAGAAAATCAATTCATTTAGATTCATACTCTAAATATTGTAGCCTTTAATATCTAGGTTCTAGGATCTTCGGGTTTACATCTTTCAAATATTTGATGTAAAATTACAACAATGCTTAAGATGTCCTAGGAACTATGCTCCATAATCAATGGCCTAATGGATGAAGGTCTCTATAATCTAAGTTCTAAGGATCTAAGATCTAGTGATTTTGAGGTCCAAGGCATCCAAGGGCAAAGTCTATAATCAAATGTTTTAACCCAATTGGTAACTTGAACAAGTCATCCTATTTTTTTATGATATTGATCCATCTGGTTCTACTATGCAAAAACTATGATAGATGTAACAATGTTATTCCTACTTTGTGACTTGATCATCAATAGACTAAAATTTATTATTTTGGCTATCATATTCTTGTATTGTTTAGCACTAATTAAAGAAATAGAGGTAGGAGAAGATACCTATGGTATCTGAAAGCACAAACCATCACTAGTGAGGATGACACTTTGGGATGCAAACTCATCAACACCATGCCTCCTCCATATAAATGGTTAGCCTAAAATCACATCATAGACATCCGAGGGTACATCATACACAATTTTATCTTTTAAAGGTTTTTTTTGAATAGGTAATAAAAATTTCAAGAGTATAAAAGTTATTTTCTCATTGTAGATGGATCAAAATAAAAGTCCAAGTACAAATTTATGACCATAAGAATGTGGTTAGGAAACAATAGGTTTTTGGACATAGATCCATGCCCCAAAAATATCATATTCCTATATTATAATCTTAAGTTAATCAAGACTCTACATGACCTTACTATATTTTAAAATATTTTAACCTTTAAAGTCATCTTCATCAAAATGCTCTTAAAATCAAATGTGTATTTAAAAGTTAATTACTATCTTCAAAACATGCATCTCCTTAAGAACAAATCATTATTTAAAAATAACTCAATTATTAGATCTTTGTTTGCCCTTGTATGACATTTAAAAATAATTTTAAAAAAGGAATAAATGAGGGATAAAATAGAAGAAATAAAATATATCTTTTCAAGTACTACAGTTAAGTTGAGTACGTAAAAACAATTTCTACTCCTAAGGCATGGCAATGCTAAAATTAAATGATAGAGAGTCCTCCTGAGTCCCTACCAACTACCGATTACCTCCACCCACCAACAATGACATCAGGTTGTATTCCAAACATATTCATTTTCTGAGTGTTAAAGATTTAATTCTATATTTCTTTCTCTACCTAACAATTAAATGCCTTTTTATGTAAATGATAGTAATTCCTAATAATATTATTTAAAACATTACATATTCGTATATATTATCTTATTCAAAATGATCCTTTGCTAATGATATCGATACATATAATGTTGATATTGAATTTTCGAGTAGTCACCTTTGGATGTCCTATATATTGTGGTCCCCAAACAATTCTAAAAAAAATGTACGAAATAGGGACCATTTTCATTGAACCCACCTTCCAAGAAATTGATCATTTATAACCTAAAAGCATATGCATAGAATTCTATCAATTCACGAATTAATTAGAACTCCTCATTAGAAATAAAATAAATAAATAAATAAAAAGCTAAAACTTTCTTGTTTATGGTTGCTTGGGAAACTTTTATAATCCCTAGCATGTGGGATAAAGATAAAGTTAACAAACCCCAACCCAAAGCAGTCCACTAGCAAGCACTTGGTCGCTACCAAATGGCCTATCCCTTTCTAGGTAACAAAAAAAGTGTTGAGCATACTAGAGTTTAAATTTGGATCTTCTAAATGAAAACCTAAAAACTTAACATTATAATATGATCAAAATTATTGTTAATCCATATTGAATTGTGTGTGATCCTACAAAGATAATTATAAATAAAAAAAATAAAAAAAATATAGGGGAGTGCCCAGTTTGACATACAAGCAATTAGTAGGTTAATAGAGTCATTGCTTTATCATAGCATGGAAAGACATAATTGTAAGCTTGATGTTAAGCGAGGAAAGGCATAACTATACCTTTAGGATTCCGTCACTTCGTGCAGGGATGAGACTTGACAGTGCAAGGTTGAGACTTGATAGCCCATCAACCAGTCAAAAAAATTCTAACAAATAGGACATCATCGTTAACCTGTAAGCCCTTTGGTAATTTCAATTGTTTAATCGCAGTTTAGGAAAAGGACCCACTTCATGAGTAAAGGCAGTGATACCTTTGATTTAACATCTAATTTTATAAAATTTAATATAATAATTAAATATTTAAATGTATTAAAATAAAAAATTAAATTATTAAATTTTATTTATAACTTAAAATATATATTAACTTTTATATATGTATTTGGACTTAAACTACTGAATACAATGAGAAATAAATGTTACCTTATCTCACACTAGCAATCATTACGTTTAACTCCTAAAATATTATTTGTTTTGATAGATAAGGGGGTTTTGAAAGGGTCCCCAAACCTTTTACAAAGAGGAAAAAACAAGAGATACAACCTCCCAAAGAATATCCAGGAAGAAACAAGAGCAGGGAGATGATCTCTGAACAATAGGAGACGATCTCCTTGAGACCGTCTCTAGACAAGCACAAAGACAGAAGATGGTTTCCCAAAAACCATCACTGGGCAAGTAGAGAAACATGAGATGATTTTACCGAAATCATATTCAAATTGTCACAACAAAAAAAGATAGGTTTCCCAAGAGATGAAGAAACAACCGTGTAAACTAGTTGAGTTCCTACTTAGGGAACATCTCAGATTCAAATAAATTGAATCAAAAAATTGAAACTGAGTTCCAGCACAAGGGAACTTCTAGGAATCATACAAATTGAAACACGATCTTTCTGCTTGAAATGAAACACCACAAAAACTAGAAAAAAATTCTTGCTCAGGGAAACCAACTCTTGCAATGCAAAATATGGAGAAAAGTTCCACACTAAGGTAACCCTTTGAACACCAGCTAGATCGGAGGAACTGAGCGAGTAGAAGGAAGAAGCTGGTACCAGAGCTAAAAGTAGAGACAGTTTTGAGAAGATGCAGATCACCAACACCACCATCCAAAGGGCCTCTCAAACTAACTGGAAAATAAACAAACATGGAATCCTCCTCAATAGCCATTGTGAAAGCACCGGGTCCCACCAAGACGTCAAATAGCTGTAAGGATAAGGATTCCGAGAAACAACTCCTCTTCAAAATATGAAAGAACCCTAGCCAACCAAGGACCAACTCTGTAAGCCAACAATGAGCCCCACAACTACGACCAACAAACCGTAGCGGTAAGTTCATAAGGACTTCCACACCAATGACCATAGAACCAATGCAACCATACAAATGCAAAGGTCGCACAACCTTGATACACTACTACCAGATCAAGAGATTATCTAGAAGATGCCTCCCCTACAAAAATAAAGTGCCTGGTCTCCACCCCAATGACCACCAAAATGCAAGGAAAGAACAAACAAGATCACCTCGCACATCTGGAAAGCAACAGATCATACCATGGGTAGCCCAAACCCGTTGAAGCCAGAATAGGAAATCATCCAAGATAACCTACTTCCATGACTGGAGGAGCAGGGGAGGGAGTAGGGAGAACAAAGAAGTGGTCTCCATCCCAGAGCAGGAGACCTCCTATCTCCCTCACCAATTATCTATACCCAAAAATGAGGAATGGAACTAACAAGACCGTCTCACACATCAGCAAACAGTGGACGACTTGACCACCAAAAAAGCATTGTTGTTCCGTAGCAAAGACAATCTCATCCACCAGCACAACTTAGAAAAAAAAAAAAAAGATCACCCACCTGAAGACCCACCCACCAGCACAACTTAGAATATGCACTCCTACACTGTAAGCTGAATCTAATAGTAATCCAATGGCATTGAACAACATAAAAAAATTCTTGGTGGTTTGCATCAAAAAATTTTAATTCGAAGTGCCAAATGAGTTGCCTAATCATATGCCTCTCCCAGTTCAATCCCCTGTAAGTAAGAAATCATCCATGGGAAGATCTGAGCTTCATTTTTCTTTGGATAATCTGGCCATCAGAACATTCATGATGTACTCTAAACTCTTATTTTGTAGTTGCAACTATTTAACTCCTCGATTGTTGTGAGTTGCTAACATGAAATCATGTTCTTCATCTATCAAAGTAGTGATACCCTAAATCAACTATGAAGTTTTCTTTGGATCAACTCACTCATTCACCATTAGTTTTCCCTTCATTGAAAGTCCAAATGTATGTCATAATTCTTCAAGGATAAATTCAATTACTAGGTTCTAATCACCCACACATATGGTACTAGTATTATGTAGTGCATCGTAAGTTTGTAGTAGCTGCACCAGATATTTCTTGAAAAAGTCTTTCTCAAAGCTTTGAACCTGTAAAATAAAATTGACTCTCGCATATTTGATCTTCATCTTCACTGGATACTTTGTTGGTGTTTTTGCCCACCATTATCGGTAAAATTCTCCTTTTGGAAAAATCCAGGTGATCTCATCAATTAAGACCCGATTCTTGTTGCTTTGTTGAACTTCTTTGGTTTTTTGAGTGGGTACTTATTCTTGCATCACCTCACATTTTCCTCGACTCTATCCCTTATTTGGGCTTGGTATTTATCTGCACATCATATCTCCATGCTCTTGATTATGATGGAGTTGCTTAGCAATAATTGACTCCTTAGATTGGGTTGGAACTTGTCTTGATTTATATTTGGATGCATCATAGCCAAACAATACGTGTGATTTCTCACTTCTTTTCATGCAGTGTTGTCTACCTACAAATCAAGAAATAGAATTACCTGTAATTGCATAGAAAAATATTGAAAACACCATGAATTTTATGATATGCCAGTTGATGTAGCATCTATATTCATCTTGGAAAATAATCGGTGCACCAGAAATCCCTCTCAACTCTAAACTTGTTGAACTTGTTTCTGCCCTGCACTTTCAAATGCTTTAAAATTGAATGAATAATGTTACCCAATCGTATTCACTTTACAGGTAAGCTACCGCTCTCATAACTGCTTATCTAACTACCACCTAGCACTTGCCATTTGCATGCATGCCATGTTGCCAAATTTTGCATGTGCAAGACATCTAACATCTTTATTCTAATTTTTTCGTTTTCTGTTTTATCATTTTTTTTCTTCTTTTTATTTTTATTATTATATATATATTTCAAAAACTATGATCTTTTTCCTTTTAACCCTTTTAACATTGTTGGGTGAAGTGCATGGCAATGTCAATGCATACTTCAAAGGTATCCAACACATTATCTTATTGTTGACGGTTATCAGTTCCATAATTATTGAAATCATATTGTCTTATTGTGTTTTAGTCTATTGATGGCTTATGCGATTACTCTGTCTATGAGAGGTTTCCATATGAGGTTGTTTCTCATACCTTACAGTTCTTCATTGGATGAGACACCAATCTTCCCGCTCATATTCTTTTTGCTGATGACGTGTTCCCTATCCAGTCATCTGGTAATTTACAATTTGATGTCTACTTTTGTTGATGCCCTCTTGACCTTCAATATGGATTGTATCAGCTACAAGATGGATTCATTCTGACCATATGTATGTTATACGAGTCCCTTCCTCATATAGACATGTAACTGCATCACTCAGATGAGATATACTAGTTCCTATATATGTTGACTCATCTTCCAGATGGGTGCTTCCAGAGTCTAGACATGTTATCTCCTCATCTAGATGGGTAGGCTCATCTTCAAAATAAATTTGCTCAGTTATTCCATAACTCCATTAATTTATCATACAGTTGTCAAGATAATGGAAAATAGTCTCTTATTGCTCCTAATGGTTAGTCATCCTACCACTGGGATGATGATTTCCTCTTTGCCCAATATTTTGATAGATAATTCATGTTCCCTGGCCTCTTCCTCAAGCTGGTGCGACTCATAATCTTCCTCTTGTCGATCAAATCTTTGTAATATGGGATTGTCGTACTCCTAATTATCCAAGATTCGATTGGTACCTCTATCGTTCTTGATGAAATATTTAGTTCCTACAAGCTCACTGAGGTAGGCCCAAAAATCTATCCTTAGGAGCATGTAGTGATGGGTTGACTTGGACCATGTCCACAAATGGTCCTTACAACCCTATCTGTCCTTATCAATCATCATTGCCACCTCACTTCTTTAAAGCATCTCTATGGTGCGCATTGAGCTAGGGCCTCTTGGTACTGATTTGAGAAAGTCAAATTTGTGCTTGAGTTATTTTCTTCTCCTATAGTGTTCATTGGCCAGTCTGAGGTTTCTTGAACCCTTTGTTGCAATTATTTTATTTCTCTTCTATGTCATCGTAAGTCCATTACCGCCAATTGATACATTGCCACTGCTTACTGCTCAATCAAATGTTGCATGGATTCTTCATATGACGTTCTCCACCTATGTGGTACTAATATTCTTGGTACTACACCTTCATTATTCGATGGGATATTCATCCTTCCGTTGTTCTCATCTTGTGGGCTCAAATATTCCTCATATTCAATCACCTACATTGTCTCGAGGAATCTAATCCCTACTTGTCAACTTTGGAGTTCATCCCTTTGTCTCCTGCGGTTAGGATTAGGACTCGAATAGGGTATATTAGGGTCTCGAGGTTGATTCTCATCCTCGTTTGAGTCTTCCAACCATATTCGATACCTTAGCTATTCAAGTATCTCCATGATATCCCACCATAAAATATAGGTTGCTTGTTCTTGATTCATATGATATCCACTATTGGTGGCCAAATTTTGATGCGGTTCCCTTGCCCCATCTTGTTCTAGTGATATTCAAAATAATTGAGGATGTCGGACCAATGGTAAAGTAGTTCTTGAGGAGTATTTAGTATTCAAGAGGATTCTCAATGTGGTTGTAGATGAACTATCAAAATTTGAGGATAAGGTGACGTGTTCCTTTGCATTATTTCATGTACCCTTTCTTTGCTCCTCTGGTTGTATCTATAGTCTATGATTTTGTTGTCCTCGAGGATGGCTTACAACTAGTAAATTATTGGTTATGGAGAATAGGCTACCTTATGAAGAGGCTTGTTCATTACCATTCACACTTCCTCTTAAGTCTTCTTGGTACCTTTCAACCCATTCAACCCTACATGCTTCCTATCATTGGTTCATTCATTGCATGGTACTATCAAGATCCTAAATGACTTGTTACCTTAGTCATGCATTATATTAACTTAGGGTTTCATACTCCTACAATCTTTGTGTTTTTGGAGCCATATATTGTAAAATTTGAGCTTCTTGCCCTTTATCATCTTCCACTTCTAGAACTTATTCCTATAAAGTGATATTCATGAGGGTTTGAAGTCACTCCTCTTCTTCACTATTTGGAAATTGAATTTGAACTTATAATAATCTTTGATCTCCCTCTCAAGGTTACAACTCCCTCTACTCGATTACTGGTTCTTTAGTTCCAAATAACAATTCTAGGTTAGTAGGTTCATCCTATTAAACAACATTACTTGGCTCGTCATGTTCATAGGATCGTATGCTTGGTCGTACTTCTTCAGTATCCTTCATTATTTCTAAGTTGATTACGTTTATCTACACCTATGCATTGTACACCTTCAACTTAGAATCATTTACCACATCGGACCAGATTGTTCCATCGAGATTCTTCAATCAGACAACCCCATTGTCCAATACCTGTTCCACTTGGAAGGATCCAAGACATAGGGTTTTCAACTTCTCTAGATTTATCTCTCTCTTCCCATTGTACTTGAACACTAATCTACCAAACTTCAAATTAATCTTGCAAAGATGTTTGTCATGCCAATACTTCCATAGTTACTTAGAAATCTTCGTTACCCATTGCCATCACCATTTTCTCGCCTAGCTGTACTAGTGCTATGAGTCGTTCCTTGATACTATCTTCTTCATTCATATGGGTTTCGATGGCTACCCTTAAAATTGGTACCAAAAATCCTATAGGTGTTACCGCCTCCTACCCATATAACAATTAAAAGTATGTGTGGTTTGTGGTTAGTTTAAATGTGGTTCTCTATACCTACAAAACTACTGGTACGCACTCCCAATATGCTCCTTTGATTGTACATGTTTTATACATAATGGAAACTAGGACCTTATTTGTCACTTTTGCCTACCCATTTGCTATGGGATAATATGGGTTTTACAAGGAATGAAAGATCCTGAATTCCTTTGTCAAATTTTGAATGATTTCATTAATGAAATGGCCTCCCCTATCACTTGTAAATTTAAGAGGTATGCCGAACCATGTGATAACTTTCTCATACAAAATGTGAGTTGTGCTTCTTGTAGAGTTATCTAGTAAGGCCCTTGATTTAACCCATTTCATTAGGTAATCCATTGCGACTACAATATACCTACACTTCCTCTTGTGACTTGTTCTTAGTGGACCCATAAAATCCAACCCGTATCTCTCAAAGAGTTCTTAAGATTGTAATGGATGCAATGGCATGAAGTCCCATTTTAATGGCTTCCCTGTTCTTTGACACATATCACATGTCTTAACATAATTCTTGGCATCATGATAAAGGGTAGGCCACCATATGTCTACCAACAATACTTTCCTAGTTGTTGCATCTGGTCCCATATGTCCTCCAGCCAATCTTTCATGTGCCTCCTTTAGGGTCTACTGCACTTCATCTTCCATCACGAATCGTCTTAGAATGTGGTACTCTCCTATATTATATAGTAATATTGAAATCAAGGTAAAGGATATTGATTTCATAATCACATTTTGTTGTTCACTTGTCGTCATATCCTTTGATAGTTCTCCTATTGATAGGTATTCCCCTATATGTTTATACCACACGGGTATCACACTTATCATGAATAACTATGCATCGAGGGATTCATTTGGTATTCCTCCTTCTCTTTGGTTAAAGGTTAATCCACCTTTATGGATTACTTGAAGGGTAATTTGTTATTATTTTAATGTAAGTTTAACCTCAAGGTTAGTTAATATCGACCTAAGAATAACCTCTCATTAAGGTTATAGAATCACTATAAATACCTCCTAATGATCAATTATTTGTAATATATTAAAAATACTGTGAAGGGTACCCATAAACACCCTATTGTTGCCACTGCTACTGCTGTTTTCTTGATCTACCCCATCGGTCAAGGAAGCTTCTCTGACGGTATGCCTCTAGGAATCTCGGGTACTTTCAATTTCATGATTGTATTCCAGGCTGAGCACAATATTCTTATGCATCCATTTCACATGTTAGGTGTAGCTGGCGTATTCGGCGGCTCTCTATTTAGTGCTATGCATGGTTCCTTGGTAACTTCGAGTTTGATCAGGGAAACTACCGAAAATGAGTCTGCTAATGCAGGTTACAAATTCGGTCAAGAAGAAGAAACCTACAATATAAACCCATCTCTTATATATCATGCCATTTATTTATTTTCTCTTTTTTTCATTTGTAGACTCCTTTTTCATTCTTCTTTATTTTTTAATATAAGGGTTACATTCCTTTTTTTCACTCTTTCTTTTTTGAATAGAATTTCCTTACTACTCATTATGCCATTTATTTATTTTCTCTTTTTTCATCTATATACTCATATTTTTTTTTCTTAATCTATACACTTTTCTTTCATTAATATAATTGTAAGGAATGGATGTTTCTAGATTTTTTTAGAAACTATTACAATTTCAACAATTGTATCTTCTAAAATATCATATTCTCTCGAGGGGGAAAATTTCTCTATCTTTATTTAAGGAAGCAATTTTTTCTATTTTAAATCTTAAAGACCATCGAAGCTTTGAATATTTTGTTAATAACATAATAACGCCTCGACCCAAGAGCAAAAGCATTTTGTTTTAAAAATGACATGACATGGATATTGTCCAAAGAAAGAGGTTTGGTGTGAAAATCCCATGGGTTGGTTTGAGGTTCAATAAATTAAGGTTGAGAGCTTTAGTGAATTTGATATATAGGCTCTAAGGATTAATGAAAATGTAATACTTAACAATTTATATAATAAGAATGTAGTATTTACCAATTTATAAAACCAATTATGTGATTAACCTTTGTTTGATTTCAATACAATGCTTTGAAGTGAGAGACCTATAGGTTGGTTTGAGGTTTAAAAAATTAAGGCTCAAATATTTCTTGTAATTTGAGGGTTGAATGTGATACTAAAGGCTCTAAGGATTAATGAAAATGTAGTGTTTAAATTTTTTTATGGGGGTCGAATGTGATATAAATACTAAGGATTAAAGAAAATGTAGTATTTAACAATTTATAAAAAGAACTCAAGGTTCTATGTATTTGAGTACAAGTCTCAATTAAAAATTATGGTTCTTTGATTTTATAGACTAATATATAAAAACAACGGTTTAAATATTTGTAGTCTAGAATTCTAGAATCTAGATTTAGAGTCTAGTGCCTAAGATTTGGGTCTAAATTCCATATTTTCTAAGGTGAAGGATTAAGAATCTAAGGATAAAGTTAGAACTTATGGTTATTTGATTTTGTAGATTAAGGTATAAAAACAATGGTTTCAATATTTGTAGTCTATAATTCTAAATTCTAGATTTAAATTCTAAGTCCTTATTTAAAGTTTATAATTCTAGAGTCTAGATTTAGAATCTATGTCCTCCATAATTATAAATTTCTAAGATGACGGATTAAGAATACAAGGATAAAGGATATATAGTTTAAGAGATCTAAGATGAAATATTAAGAATACAACAATAAATATCTATAATTTATAACATAATATTGTAAACCAATGGTCAATACATCTTTAAATCTAAGGTTCATTAAACAATAAGCTAAGGAAATAGATTTTTTAAAGTCCCCTCGAACGATTGTCTAATAATTAGGGGTCATAATTCTTATTACTAAATTCATGGATCATAATAAATCTTCAAGTTTAAATCTCCTAACTATCCTAACTAATAATATATCTAAATATATAGATATCTTATGTATGCCATGTAAGTCCTAGGTTTCTAAGTACTATATTTAAAAGTTAAAGAAAATCTAGAGGTTAGAATTTTAAGTTTAAAGTTTAAGGTTTTAATATTTACTTACTATGGTATATAGTATACGATTAAGAAATATAAAAGAATGCAATCTGAAGTTCTAGGTTGAGGTTGAAGTTCCCAAGGCATTTTCTCTTTGCTTGCTCTTTTGGGGTGTATTCTAGTGAGGTGCCCCCAATTAAGTTAAGAGGCCGACTTTTTTTTTTTTTAATTTTCAAGTTGAAGTTTGAGGCCTATGGGTTGTTTTTGAGGTTCAAGAAATTAAGGTTCAAATATTAAAGTCCAAGGTTTATTTTCCTTAGAATTTAGGAGGTTTATGGGTTGGTTTCGAGGTTCAAGGAATTAAGGTTCAAATATTAAAGTCCAAGGTTTATTTTTCTTAGAATTTAAGATTTGTGTTTCATATTAAATTTGAATTTGATATAAAAGGTTCTAAGGAGGGGTCTATGGGTTGATTTCAAGGTTCAAGGAATTAAGGTTCAAATATTAAAGTCCAAGGTCTATTTAGGGTTTGCATTTGATATAAAAGGCTCTAAGGATTAGTGAAGATATAGTATTTAACAATTTCTACGAACAACTTAAGGTTCTTTGAGTATGAGTCCTAATTAAAACTTATGGTTTTCATTTGATATAAAAGGCTCTAAGGTTTAATGAAGATATAGTATTTAAAAATTTATATGAACAACTTAAGCTTCTTTGAGTATGATTTCCAATTAAAACTTGGTTCTTTGGATTTAAAACTAAGGTATAAAAACAATTCAAGGTTTTTTTTAGTATGATTTCCTTCTTTGGTTTTAAAATTATGGTATAAAAACAAGTTATGGTTCTTTGGTTTTAAAACTATGGTATAAAAACAACTTATGGTTCTTTGGTTTTAAAACTAAGGTATAAAAACAACTTATGGTTCTTTGGTTTTAAAAGTAAAGTATAAAAACAATTGTTTAAACATTTGTTGTCTAGAATTCTAAAATCTAAGAGTTTAATTTGGGGTTTGCATCTAAGGATTAGTGAAGATATAGTATTTAAACAATTTATATGGACTAAGGTTCTTTGAGTATGAGTTCCAATTAAAACTTATGGTTCTTTGGTTTTAAAATTAAGGTATAAAAACAATTGTTTGAATATGATTCTTTGGTTTTAAAACTAAGGTATAAAAATAATTGTTCTTTGAATATGGTTCTTTTGTTTTAAAACTAAGGTATAAAAACAACATACGGTTCTTTGGTTTTAAAACTAAGATATAAAAACAACTGTTCTTTGAATATGATTATTTGGTTCTAAAACTAAGGTATAAAAACAACTGTTATTTGAGTATGAGTTCCAATTAAAAATTATGGTTCTTTTTAAAAACTAAGGTATGAAAACAAAACAATTATTTGAATATTGTTCTTTGGTTAAAAAAAAAAACAACTATTCTTTGAACATGGTTATTTGGTTTTAATACTAAGGTATAAAAACAAATAAAACTAAGGTATAAAAATAAAACAATTGTTTGAATATTGTTTTTTGGTTAAAAAAATAACTTTTCTTTGAATATGGTTCTTTGGTTTTAAAACTAAGGTATATAAAAACAATAGTTCTTTGAGAATGGATTCCAATTAAAAATTATGATTATTTTTTAAAACTAAGGTATAAAAACAAAATAAATGTTTGAATATTGTTCTTTGATTTCAAAACTAAGATATAAAAACAACTGTTTGAATATTTATTGTCTCAAATTCTAAAATCTAAGATTTAGACTCTAGGGTCTAAAGATTTAAGTCTAAGCTCCCAATTTCTAAATATTTATCGTCAAGAATTCTATAATCTAATATTTAGACTCTAGGTGCTAAAATGTGAGTCTAATCTTAGACTCTAGGTGGAAAGATTTATGTCTACAATCCCAGTTTTTAAATATTTATGGCTAAAATCTAAGATTTAGACTATAGGTGCTAACATTTGAATCTAAGCTTCCAATTTATTATTTTTTGTTCTTTGAATATAGTTCTTTGGTTTTAAAACTAAGGTATAAAACAAGTGTTCTTTGAGTATGAGTTCCAATTAAAAATTATGGTTCTTTTAAAACTAAGGTATAAAAACAAAATAATTGTTTGAATATTGTTCTTTGGTTTAAAAAACAATTGAATATGGTTCTTTGGTTTTAAAACTAAGGTATTAAAACAACCGTTCTTTGAATATGGTTCTTTGGTTTTAAAACTAAGGTATAAAAATAACTGTTCTTTGAATATGGTTCTTTGAGAATGGATACCAATTAAAACTTATGGTTTTTTTTTTTAAACTAAGGTATAAAAACAAAATAAATGTTTGAATATTGTTCTTTGGTTTTAAAACTAAGGTATAAAAACAACTGCTTGTTGTCTCAAATTCTAAAATCTAAGATATAGACTCTAGGTCTAAATATTTAAGTATAAGCTCCCAATTTCTAAATATTTATGGTCAAGAATTCTATAATCTAAAATTTAGACTTTAGGTGCTAATATTTGAGTCTAAGCTTAGATTCTAGGTCTAAATATTTATTTATACGCTCCCATTTTTTAAATATTTATGGTTAAAATCTAAGATTTAGACTCTAGGTGCTAACATTTGAGTCTAAGTTTCCAATTTCTAAATTTCTAACGTGGAGGACAAATAATCCAAAAAAAAAGAATCTATGATTTAAGATATTTTTAGTGTAATATTGTAAACAAAAGGACAATACATCTTCATCAAAGAATAAAAAAAGAACTAAGGATATGGATTTTTAAAGTCTAGGGTTTCAATGGTCTATCTCAAATGATTATCTAATTATTAGAGGTTATAGTTCTTATGTCATAGATTTAGTGAAGATGTTGGTTATAGTTCTTACATCATATAATTAGTGAAGATGTTGGTTATAGTTCTTATGTCATAGAATTAGTAAATATGTAGTGATTTAACTATTTAGGGTTTCAATGGTCTATCTCAAATGATTGTCTAATTATTAGAGATTATAATTCTTAATTCAAAGGATTAGTGAATATGTAGTACTTAACTATTTAGAAGAAGAAGAGGTAGTATTTAACTATTTATAATAAGAGGAGGTAATATTTAACTATTTATAAAAATAATGGTTTAAATATTTAGTGTAGAATTCTAAAATCTAATATTTAGAGTCTAGGTTCTAAGATTTGCATTTTTGACTATGCGTTCCAATTAAAAGTTCAAAATATTCAAATATTTATTGTCTAGAATTCTAGAAACATAGATTTAGACTCTAGTTGCTAAGATTAGATCTAAGCTCCCAATTTTTAAATTTCTAATGTGAATGATTAAGAATCCAAGAACCTATAATTTAAAATACTTTTGGTTTAAACAATACACCTTCACCTAAGAATAAATAAATAGAAATACATCTTCATTAAATAAAACTCAAGATACTTTTGGTTTAAACAATACATCTTCACCTAATAATAAACTAGCTTAGATATATAAAATATATATCTATAAACGCCGAGAGTTATCAATCTCGAGGTGCCTAAAATGTACCTGTGATGTTACTTTTTTTCGCAGCGATAGAACCCTCTGTTCACTGGCGCTGTGTGCTGCTCCTGCAAAAACTTAGGGTTTTAGAGATATGGACAGAAAATTTCGAGGAGAGAAGCAAATAATATTAGAAAATTTGGGCACCATTTTAGTTTAAATAGTTTAAATATTTTTTAAATATTTTAAATCCATCGTAACCTTGATAATTTTCTTAATGTCGACTTTTTTAATAAAATATTATTATTGTTTACGGCGTGGCTGTGTGGCTGACCTTCCTGTAGGACGCCTATCGACGTAAATATAAAATATATACCTATAAGCGTCGAGAGTTATCAATCTTGAGGTGCCTAAAATGTACTTGTGATGTTACTTTTTTTCGTAGTGATAGAACCCTATTCGCCTGGCGCTGTGTGCTACTCCTACAAAAACTTAGGGTTTCAGAGATGCGGAGAGAAGAGTTCGAGGAGAGAAGCAAATAATATTAGAAAGTTTGAGTAAATATTTTTAAATATTTCAAATCCACCCTAACCCTTAATGTCGACGGATGCTTTTTTAATAAAATATTAATATTATTTACGGTGTGGCTGACCTTCCTAGCTGCCATAGCTGCCATTGTAGGATGCCTATCAGCGTAATAAATGGAAATACATCTTCATTAAACAATAAAATAAGAAAAGATGTAGTATTTAACTATTTATATGAACAAATCATTTGGTTTTATGAACCAAGAAATAAAAACAAGTTTTAAAGTTTTGTTGCTTAGAATTCTAAAATTTAATATTTAATGTTTAGGTCCTAAGATTTTGGTCTAAGCATTGACTTTCTAAATTTCTAGGGTCAACGATTAGATAGAGGATATATAATTTAAAATATTTTACTTGATTGTGTAAGGGAGTTGGAGGCACTGGGTTGTGTAAAACTCTTGATATAAGAGAAGTACCAAGGTCAAATCCCTCCCTTCACATGCAAATATGACCTTAATCTAAAAACAATAATTTAAAATATTTTTAGTCTATTGTATGCCTGGCCTCCCCTCTATTAAAAGCCAAAGCCAAGCCCGCGCTCTCTGTTTTAACTTTGAGGGTTTTCCGGGTATTGAATTACGGATCCATAATCCCTTATGTAAAGGTCAATAATCTTAAAATCTATGGATCATTAGACAATAAAATTGTTCGGGTCAATAATCTTCAAATATATGGCTCATTAAACAATAAACTAAATAAATATATTTTTAAAGTACAATGTTTCAAATGGTCCATCTCAAATGATTGTCTAATAATTAGAGGTCATTTGGGTCTAATAAGTCTAAGTCCAACAAATAAAATAAAAAAAAAAAAAAAATATATATATATATATATATATATATATATATATATATATTTATTAATTATGCATACCATCTAAATACTAGGGTTAAAGTTTGCATCTAAATGTATGGTTCATTAAACAATAAACTAAAGAGAAATATTTTTAAAGTGCAATATTTCAATTGTCTACCTCAAATGATTGTCTAATAATTAGAGGTGGGTCTAATAAATCGAAATATCCAAATTCTATATATATATATATATATATATATATATATTTTGTGCATACCATCTAAATACTAGGGTTAAAGTTAAAAAAAATATAAAGGATGCAATTTAAATGTTTAGAATTTTGAGTTAAGGGTTTAACCTTTCTTACTATGATATATGGTAAGTAATATACTGTAAAGTTTTAAGTTGTAAGGGTTGAACTTGTTTGAGTTCAATACAAAGCTTTTGACCTATAGGTTCATTTTAAGGTTCAAGGAACTAAGATTCAAAGCTTAAAATACAATATTTATTTTTCTTATAGTGTGGGGTTTGCTTTTGATATAAAAGGCTTCAAGGATTGGG
Source organism: Wollemia nobilis (assembly GCA_028583015.1). NCBI lineage: Eukaryota > Viridiplantae > Streptophyta > Pinopsida > Araucariales > Araucariaceae > Wollemia > Wollemia nobilis. The sequence goes on from JAQPPZ010002816.1 coordinate 1,989,696, forward strand.
GAAGATTTTGCATTTGATATAAAAGGTTTTAAGGATTGGGAAAATGTAGTATTTAACAATTTATATGAATAAATTATGGTTATTTGGTTTTATAAACTAAGTAATAAAAATAAAGTTTTGTTGCATAGAATTTTAGAATTTGGTTTTGCTGCATAGAATTTTAGAATTTGGTTTTATGAATTAAGTAATAAAAACAATGTTAGGATCTAATTTTTAAAATATAAAGGAATTCAATCTACAAGTTATGAGAAGTTTTAATTGTTTGAGTTTGAAGTGAGGGAGCCTATGAGTTGGTTCTAAGTTTCAAGGAATCAACGTTCAAAGCTTAATTTGAGTATGAGTTCTAATTTACACTTCTATATGCAACTCGAAATGTTGAAATAGGTCAAAATATAATTAATGTCCTTAAACTAATATCAAAAGCAAATTTTTTAAAAGAATTAGCAAAAATAACATGAAAACTGACCTATATTTTTGAGATAAAGGTTTTGTTCACACTATTTAATAGGTTAGTGATTAAAGAACCCAATACCTTAAAAAATAAAATAGAATAGAATAGAACATGTGACTCTCTATTTATAAAAGGGAAGCCTGGTAGAAGTTTTTTTTTTGAGTAATACTTTTTATACATATCCACTATGGGGATTGAACGCAGGCCACATCATCGATAATGCAAGTGGTGTCCTTACTGGTAGACCATATATATTATTAGAAGTTTTTTTTAGAATGCAACAAATAAATTTTTTAAAAGAGATGGACTTTCTCCTAATGATTTTTAAAATATAAAGTGGTGACTTCACCCTTTAATATAGAGGAGAGAAGCCCACATTTTAGCTGCACCCACAACCTATCAATAATAGAGCCAAAAAGAGCTCTCCCATTTGAATATAGAGAGCTAAGGGGTATTTGGGAACGTGGAAAGCACCATGAAGGATGCCATGTTATATTTTATAAATTTGACCAGGGAGAAAGGGTGCGAGTGAGTTAGCTAAAGGGAGAAAGGGTGTGAGTGAGTTAGCTAACTAACTCTGCTATTATTGAAGAACATTTTTATTCACCTCTCTAGATTTTAGATAAACTTTTAAAGAGTTAAATATTGCTATTATTGAAGACTATTTTTATTCACCTCTCTAGATTTTAGATAAAATTTTAAAGAGTTAAATATTGCTATTATTGAAGATCATTTTTATTCACCTCTCTAGATTTTAGATAAAAAATTTAAGAGTCCCTCTCCTCAGCTTTCTCTTATGGCATATTTGACCCATTTAAAATAAAAGCTAGTTAAAGATGTAAAAATACAATAAAAATAAGAAGCTCTTAAAAAAGAACCCTTTATTTATCAGAGGGTAGAGGGGTACAACCTTTTATTTTATCCCCTATATAGTTCAGTTGAGCGGGGATAGAGGTGCAACATTTTATTTGAGAGATATTATTTGTATAAATTGACCCTATCTTAGCTATATAATATTTGTATTAATGAGTTAATATTTAATAAGGATTGTTTATATTTATGGAAATATTTTAGTTTATCCCCTATATAGTTCGGTTGAGTGATTTTTTCTATAATTTTACCCCTTAGCTATATAATATCTGTATTAATGAGTCGATATTTAATATGGGTTGTTAATATGTATGGAATTCTCCTATTTTTAGTGCATAACTTATGTTTGTAAATAAAGAACTAACAACCCAAAGTCCTATATCTCCCTAATAACATATTTAATACTCGTACAAGAGGCCATTCCTTGTATCTTTTTGGTTACAAAGAAATAGAACTTCTTTCTATAGATATGGCAAAAAAAATAAACTAAATTGATAATGCCCCAAATGCATCAATTCACCTATTTATCACATTCTTATGGTGTTGCCTGATATTTTCCCCATGTTCTCTCTCCCTATGTAATGATGGAGTACCTAGGCCAAGCAATGGAGGGAACGACATCCTAAGCAATGACCCAAAAGGGGTTGGAAGAGATTTTTATTATAGTTTTTTTTAGTGGTACCTCCTCTTTCACACATTCTTGTGGTGTTGCCTAATATTTCCCCATGTTCTCTCCCTATGTAATGATGGAGTACCTAATCCAAGAAATGGAGGAAACGACATCCTGAGCAATAACCCAAAGGGGTTAGAAGATATTTTGGTTATAGTTTTTCTTAGTGATACCTCCTTTATGTATTCTACTTTGTTCGAAGTATTTTGATGGGGTAACACTGATTTAGATGGAAGAAAAAATGAAATCTTTTTCTCTATCATGTTTCAAAGAAATAAGTGATCACAAAAAATAGATAAAAACATCCTCTATGTGGTTCTAAAGTATTCATATATCACAACTCCCAATTATGTATTTGGATGGAGTAAAAGAGATAACATAGTGCTAACCCGTATTCTACACGACTAAGCTAACCTTTGATTCAATTACCCTCATAAATTTTTACCTTTAAAATACAGGTGGAGTGGAGAGCTGACCTTTGATTCAATTCTCCTTAAAGTTTTGACCTTTAAAATACAAGTGGAGTGGAGAACACTCATTTTAAAATAAAGTATCATTTACATAGTACTCAACCAAGAGGTACAATATCCTAAACCTCTTAAGAGTGCTTATCTATCTAGAAGTTATCTTATATCTAGTCCATATTTTAAGATGCCTCCCAAACAAGCACTTCATCTAAAAAATCCATTTACCTTACATAAGCATAATGCTAAGCCAAAATTTCAATACAACACAACTTAATCAAAATACAAGAATCTATTTACCTTGCATAAGCATAATGCTAAAACCACATTTTTATTACAATACAACTTAATAAAAATACAAATGCATATATTTTTAAAATAACTTATACAAGCCATCCTATAAAAATACATCAATTTTAAGTACCCAATTCTATTCATTATTTAAAATGGATAACATTCTTGTCTTTACTACATCAATTTTAAGTATCCAATTCTACTCATTACTTAAAATGGATAACAATCTTGTCTTTACTAAGGAAGAGACACCTAACTTCATGTCATCACTAAACTCAATTGCATAACTATAAAATAGATACATAAGTAATATTAGCTTTATCATCTAGAAAAACCATGTCATCACTAAGACTCATGTTTATACCTATGGAAAAAAATAGGTAAGGAGGATTATATTTATCATCTAGAAAGACTCATGTTTATACCTAAGAAAATAGATAGGTAAAGAGGATTAGATTTATCATCTAGAAAGTCGTTGCCTATCTTTGGACTCACAATATTGAGAATATTTCACATTAAAAAATACTTCCTAGACACTCAATTTTTAAGGGTACATATCTTAAAATGCATATATTTTTAAAATAACTTATACAAGCCATTCTATGAAAAAACATCATTTTTGAGTATCCAATTCTATTCATTATTTAAAATGGATAACATTCTTGTCTTTACTAAGGAAGAGACACATAACTTCATGTCACCACTAAAGACTCATGTTTATACCTATAAATAAATACATACACTCATGTTTATACATATAAATAGATAAATAGGTAATATTAGCTTTATCATCTAGAAAAGTCGTGTCATCACCTAAGACTCATGTTTATACCTATGAAAATAGTAGCTTTATCATCTAGAAAAGTCTTGTCATTACCATCACTAAGACTCATTTATACCTATGAAAACATATAGGCAAGGAGGATTAGCTTTATCATCTATATATTCCTTGCCCATATTTAGACTCACAACATTAAAAATATTTCACATTAAGAAAAGACTTCCTAGCCACTCAATTTTTAAGGGTACATATAAAGAGATACATAAGTAATATTAGCTTTATCATATAAAAAAGTCCTGTCATTACCATCACTAAGACTCATGTTTATACCTATGAAAACAAATAGGTAAGTAGGATTAGCTTTATCATCTATAAAGTCCTTTCCCATCTTTAGATTCACAAAATTGAGAATATTTCACATTAAGAAAAGACTTCCTAGCCAATAAAGTTTTACACAGATAAAACCTATGCAATATAACTCACTTTATTTTGTAATACCTATGCAATATAACTCATATTGAAACATCATTTCACTTATTGAAGTATCATTTGCTTTAATAATGGACTTCCATGTCCTATGGACTTATTATGAAATTTGAAATAAAGAAATTAATTTGAAAAATTCATAAAGGTGTACTCAACAAAAATTTTAATTTGAAATAAAGAAGCTAATTTGAAAAAGTCATAAAGGTGTACTCAACAAAATTTTAACACACAAATGTTCTAAGTTTTGTGGGTTTCAATAAATAAAATAACTCAACTACCATAAGATAAAATTCACAAGTCAAAAGCCATGAGCTGTTAGAATAAGTAATTATTCTCTTAAGTTCTACTAGGATAGACTTACTTGAGTTACCACTCTTCCATGAGTCAGGTGAACTCTCAGTTTATCCTAGTTCAGATTTGATGAGTTGTTGTAATCCAACGACTCTCAATGATCAACTTTGCTATTTATACAAAGTTGATCCATGAAATAAATCAATCAGTTCTATTTTATTCCTTAAAATCTTGTAATGCTTTGTAGTTCTACTCTTGGGAAATTTTAACATGGTACCAAAGCATGATAGATTTTGCTAGGCATTCTCTCTTGAATGCAGTTTCACGAACTGGTTCTTTATATCTTATATTTTGTTTTTAAAAAAGGAAAAAATGTTTTTATATCTATTGTAGATTGCTCATTTTATATCTGCAATTTTTTTAGAGAAATTTGTTTATGGTAATATCTAAATAGTTTGTCTAGATTTATTTTACCATATTATGCAAATATTCTCCTCAATTATTTTTCAAAAAATATTAAAATTGCTACTCTTACACTGCAAAATATATAGATTTTGAAATTTATAATTGCCTTCCATTTTTTATTGTTCTCCTCGTATGCCTATTTGTTCTACTCTCTCCTAACGAATGCTTTCTTTGGCTCCTTTTTAGCCATTGATGCATTTCGTTCTGTAGTGGAGACCGATTTTGAAATACATATCATATTTGGTGATCAATTAAATCATTGGTTTTTTTATGTTGGAAAATATTTTAACTTCGTGAAATATTTAACAAATAAATGCAACATTTCTTGCATCCAAATTAAGTGGAAATTTGGTTATTTAAAAAAAATACCAAAGTCCATTAGTTGTTTATAAGATGTGGCATCTTTTCCAACGATTTTATATGGCGTGCAATGTATAAGACTTTCGTCTTCTCAACGGGCATTTCCTAGTCAAATCTCAACGATCGAAATATTAGATTTTGCATCTCAAGTTATCTCGAAGCTTCTCCTCTTTTTCAGCCCTCGGTGCTTCAGAGAAGATTTTCGATTGTTTTTATATATATTCATCAAGTCAATTCTTAAAATATTATTCTCCTCTGTGAATACTCGAAATACTATTTTTTTACCTGTGTTTGCATATTGGTTCTTCAATATAGAGCATTAATATTGATAGTATATGGTGTGGTACCTTCACTAAGGTCTTCCACAACCTTCACTATGCTTTCAGATCTAGTGGTGCATTCACTAACATATTTTTGTGAGCCTCTTTGCATATCTCCATCCCTCACGTCTTCCATATGCCCCAAAAATTGATGTCTTCGATAGCAAGTGGTGCAATCGCTGATGTCTTTCCGAGAGCCTCTCTACATAGTGCCATCCTTGATGTCTTCCATATGTGCCAAAACCTAAAGTCTTTGATAGCAACTAGTATTCTAGTGCACCTCCCTATCGTCTTCGGTAGCAGCTAGGATTGTGGTGCACCTCTCTAATGTCTTCCATGTGCACCAAGCCCCTATGAGTTCAAAGCATTTAAAGACTTTCAAATATTCCTCACTACCCCTTGACATCTCTTCTAAAGTCTCTCATAAAATCATGTATAAATTTTAATTTTTTTCTAGTTTTGAGCTAATCATTCCTTGGTACAACGAAGTTCATAGCCTTTGAAGGCCTTAAAATCTTACCTTGCTGCCTCTTCTCTTGTGATGTCTCTTTTCTAAAATCTTTTGTAAATAATGTTATATTTACTTTAAGTTTTCAAATCTTAGGGTTTCAAATTTTTTTCTTGAGCGAAAATAATACTTCTGCTCATTGTATAAATTTGTAACCCTCTAGAAAATTCTTATATCCTTTTCTTTTAGTGTCTTTCCTTGGCAACTATAAGAAATCAAAAGGATACAATTGTAATCTCACTAAATAATATTTTTTTTGGTGGGGTTTTAGGTGCAATATTTAGCACCTATTCTAAAAGCTTCATGGGAGGTTTGTTGTTGTTTTGGTCATTGCCTCTATAATTTTTATTTTGATTTTTTTTTTTTTTGGTAAATAAGATACTTTATATTGTTGGTAGGGTTTTTAAGGATCCCTTAACCTAATTACAAAAACAGCCATTATGGCAATGTCATAATAAAAGATAAGCTGAAAGACTTTAGCAGGGCATATACTGACATAAGCAAGATATGAGGATGCAACCTCAGACTTGAGATTCCAAAAATTATAACAGTAACTAGAAAATGAGGATGCTACCTCAAACTTGAGGATTCTACCAGAATAGATACAATATTTAAACAAAAATCTATGACTAATGATGTGCATGCTTCCATGCAGGGAAGACAAGAAACCAAAAAGACTTATATTAGCCGAACCAAACCAGGTAGTCGTAGGAACAACAAAATAAGGAATGAGGAAATTAGTCCTCAGTCGAGGTTTTCTCCTCTTCCTTAGTATCATTCTTCTCGGTGTCCTCAGGCTCATCTTCCTTGGGTTCAATATTCACCGTGACCTTATCCGCTTCAGAGCCTCCATCCACTTCCTGACTAGGTTGGCCACTGTAGAAGAGTTTTTGTAGTCCTTCTCTGATGTCCATCATGTAATTTACCATTGAACTCATCATTGTAGTGGTGGATGAAATGATGAAGTCCTTAAGTTGTTTTTTGTCATCCTGCATTTCTTCTTCATCATTCAAAATATCTATGATGTTGCACCTGGTGGCTAGGTTTTGAAGCCTAGCTGACTTCCTCACCGGTTCTTCTGCACTGTCAAAGCTGATGCTTTTCCTTGCCCTTAATTTGGCAACATCTTGCATAGCATTTTTCTTCCTCTCAGCAAGGGGTGGTTTGACCACGGGGGATTTAGTAGAGTTGGCCATGACAGGATTAGGCTTAGGGTTGTTGGCCAAAACATAAGTATAGATAACTTTGTACATACCCTGATGCTGGGGGAGGTCATGACTTTTCTTGTCTCTATAGGACGTAATGGCATGATTCATGGAATTGAGGAAGAACAGGGGAATGTTGAGGGGGTTAATATCTCTAAAATGATTAACGAAGGCCAAGTGATAGGTTTTGAAGGCTTTGTTAGGGTTGTCAACTGTAATGAACTCCATGATAGGTTTCATCACAGAGCCCCAAGGAGAATTGAAGTCGTTGCTGAAGATGCCGGGGCTCTTGGATTTTTTTAGGATTTTTTCATTCCCTTGAAACTCGACTAATTCAACCTCCCAATTATGTTTGTGACGGTGGATGGAACGACCCTTGGGGTTTTGGCCAGTGATGGACGCTAAAATATGGACATCAACAATGAAGTTTCTACCATGCACAGAGACAGCCCCATTGTCCCAAGTCTCAAGGAAGGCAATGGTGATGTCAAGGTCATTTCTAGAAAACATATGGAGGAAAGGGAAAAAGTTTCTATCTTGGAGGACCTTTTCTACCATGGCATCACAGACAAGGGAGTTGGGCTCGAGGAAATCGCTCGACATGGTGGGGGTAGGAGGGTGACTAGTGAAACACAGACAAGGACTAGAGGAAAGAACATAGATGGGGGGACACGAGCGGGTGAAGGGTGAAGTGACAGGTATTAAAAGGACAGGGAGATGGGGAGGGGGCCCAGTGAGGTGGTGGGTGGTGAAAAACCTAGCCAAACAAAGCAGGGAAGGGGAAGACCAGGCATGGAGGCAGAAGTGAAGTGGCTCATGGGAAGGGGGGCTTACACGCATGACAAGGCAACCACCTCACGCAGGGACTCACATCAAGGAAAAATGTGGGCTTAGGAAACCTGCCACTATCAGGAGAAACCATCGGGATAGGTCTAGGGATACTGGTAAGGAATGATGCACATCCCAAGCTACTAGGGGTTATAAACATTAAGGATTGTGAATCCATCCTATCATGACCATTGGCCAAGGTGGAGTTCTTTTTGTTCTACCACGTCATGCCACTGTGAGTGTGGGAAATGCCCTCATCATGGATATCTATGGTGAATCGGTAATTGGAGATGTTCGTTCCATAGGAGGTGTGGTTCTGGATCCGAATCTTGTGTGAAGTATTGAAAAAAAGTGCATATTTGGACATCTTCACGCTATCTGCATTGGAAACCATAAATCGGGACCTACAAAGGTTGAAAATATAGTGCCAAAAAATGACAAAAATGTTAGCGTGCATTCCAAATAAAGAGGCCCAATGGGGGATGGCTAAGTGGCAGCAAGTGATGAAGTGGTGGAAGTGGTGGGGGTAGTGGAAGATGACATGGACTTGCCAGTGGGAGATTAAACGATGGTGAATGGGGGTGGAGGGGATAGGCATATGGATACGAAGAAAGTGGTAGGGCATGTGGATGCTGAGGTGGTGGTCAACATTACGAATGATAGGGGTAATTTTCCAAAAACCATGATGAATAGGAATAATCACGTGGAGTGTGACACTTCCTGCAAACCTATTAATATTAAGCATGAGGATAAGGTTGGCCATCCTGAGGAAGGACCTCCTACTGAGGAAGGTTGATTTGTTGTCTCTCTTGATCTGCAATGGCTTGAACTTCCTCTGGGATGTTATCGTACCAGATCTGGGAATTGGCCGTGTTGACCCCAATGTTAGCTAACTTATCAATGATCCTATTAGATTCTATGAAAGTATGTTGAAAGATAACTTCTTGCAATTCGAGGACTAAGGTCCTAGCTTCCTCAATATAATATCTGACTCTCCAGGAAGGTCTACAATTTTTGTTCTTGAGGTAATTAATAATGTTAAGGGAATCACCTTCAACTATTAGTTTGGTGCAATGGTTCTTGGAGAGGCATAAACCTCTCCACATGCTTTTGGCTTCAACACCATGGTTAGTCTGATCACCTAGCCCCTCCATAAAATCTAGGATGATTTCTCCTTTGTGGTTTCTCAGGACACCTCTAGCCCCAGCCTTTCCTGGATTACCCTTTGCAGCTCCATAAAAATTGAGTTTGTGCCATCCTATCGGAGGAGGTTTCCAGATAGACTCAAGATGAATGTTGGCAGGAAGGCAGAAATATTCTAAGGATAAACCCAGCTCTATGCCAAGGTCGGACTCAGCCTTGGAGGGAGGCTTGGAAGCTGGGGGAATAAGAAAGGCATTTTCCAATGCAAAGGCCAAGATTTTAGAGGAAATGAGCTTAGGGACCTTGGTCTTACTGGAGAAAACTCTACTGTTTCTTTCGAGCCAAATTTACCATAGGAAATGGTGAAGGGAAATATTCCAGAAGAACTTGAGGTGGGGGTCATGGAAGGGGGAAGGCCAATGGATGAAAAGGTCTCTTATGGAGCAGGGTCTAACCCATTGAATGTGGAAGGAATGGAAAATGGAATCAAGGATGGAGGAGGAAACAGGGCAATGGAGGAAGAGGTGGGAAGTGGATTCCAAAGCATTGTGGTAGAGGTAGCATCTATTGGGGATGGGTAAGCATTTTTTCATGAGATGGTCAATGGTAAGGATTTTCTCTTGGATGGAAAGCCATGAAAAAAAGGAAATCTTAGGAATGAGATGCTTGATCCAAACATGGTCAAAAGGAAGCAACAAATCCTCATTGTCAAGGAGGAGAAGATAGGCCGATTTAACAGAGAAATATCCACTCTCAATAAGTTCCCAAATGAGTTGGTCCACAAAATTAGATGAGGGAATGATAGTGGAAGAGAGGAGAGAGTTCAAAATATTAGACTCAATGGGAAAGGTTGGATTGGAAATGGAGATCCACCTTGGGCTCCTACTCTGAGCATTAAGGAAATCAGAAACCTTGTGTCCTACCCTAACATCAGTAAAGGGTTTGAGTTTGGACAGAATCAGATCATTTAGGAGGGGTTCTTGGGTGATCCATTTGTCATTCTAGAAATCAATGTTTCTCCCATATCCCATTTTCCACCTTATTCCTTTCTTAATGAGGTGCTTAGTACCAATTATGGAGTTCCAAAAAGCTGACCCCCTGTTAGGAATGTTCTCACTGAGGAAATCACCATGTTGGAGGTACTTCCTTTTGGTGATGGAAATCCACTCATTGTTGTCTCCTGAAACCAATCTCCAAGCTTGCTTGGAAATCAAAGCGGTGTTGAGGGAATGAATTCTTCTTAGCCCTATTCCTCCTTTGTTTTTGGGTCTACAGACCTTGTCCCAGGCTACAAGATGGATTCTTTGTTTATTTTCAGCTCCAGTCCATAAAATTTTTTTTGAATTTGCTCTATCTTTAAAGCAACTGTCATTGGAGCTTTGAAGATGGATAGGAAATAGACAGGGATGCTTTGCAGAACAATAGTAGTCAGAGTACTTTTAGAAGCTTGGGACAAAAGGTTTCCTTTCCATCCTGCAAGTCTTTTTTGGATGTGCTCTGTAACATTGTTCCACATAGAGGCTGCAGGTTGCCCACAAAAGAGAGGCAGGCCCAGATAAGTGGCTGGGAGGTTAGCTATAGAGCAATCTAGAATCCTTGCAATCTTGATCTATCTCTACATGGGAGTATTGAGGAAGTACAATTTTCTCTTGTTGAAGTTGACTTTTTGACCAACAGCTGCTTCATAAACTTGAAGGATGTATTTGATAACTTTAGCTTCAAAAATAGATGCACTTGTCGACAGAATGGTGTCATCCACAAATTGTTGGTGGGAAACTGGATTGGTCTGGGAGGAGGCCTTGATTCCTGATAGCAAACCAGTTCTGCACACAGCTTGAATAGTTCTACCTAGAGCTTCAGCTATGATAATGAATAAGAATGGAGATATTGGATCTCCCTGCCTGAGACCTCTGCTGCTTTTGAAGTAACCTACTAGAGAACCATTGATGAGGACAGAGAACCGGGGGGAAGATATGCAACTTCTGATGAGGTCGACCCATTCGGGATGGAAACCAAACTTATGCAGAATAGCTAAAAGGAAGTTCCAGTTGACTCTATCATAGGCTTTATTCATGTCAAGCTTGAGGACGCAAGTGGGATTTTTGGTCTTGGAAGCAGAATGGAGGGCTTCATGGATGGAGATGACTCCATCGAGGATGGATCTACCTTGAACAGAGCTTCCTTGGCAAGGGTCAATAATGGTGGGTAGGATGGTTTGCATTCTAGTGGCCAAGATTTTTGTGAGGATTTTGTATGTGACATTGCAAAGGCTAATGGGTCTGTAGTCAGGAAGGGACTTGGCGGCTGGGTTTTTAGGAATGAGGGCAATGAATGTGGAGTTGAAACCTCGAGGAATTATTTTGGAGGACTGAAACTCTTTTATGGCCTTGCAAACATCAGGACCGACAATATCCCAAAAGGTTTGAAAAAAGCGAGGGGGAAACCATCTGATCTCGGGGCTTTGTCAGGATTCATGGAGAAAAGGGCAGATTTAATTTCATCATCCTAAAAAGGAGCAATAAGAGAGGAGTTGACCATTTTAGGAATTGAGTTAGAAGGAATGTGGTGAAGTAAAGCTTCTTGGGCTACAGATGAGCAAAGGTTATCATCCTCAAGCATGTTTTTGAAATAAGTGCTAGCTTCATTCCTGATTTCATCTATGTCAGTCGTGAGGTTGCCATCACTTTTAGTCAGTTCCTTGATGCGATTTTTGCTTCTATTTCTAAGGGTGGACACGTGAAAGAATTTAGTATTTGAGTCTCCTTATTTGAGCCAGAGAGCTCTAGATTTTTGATGCCAATAGGTCTCTTCGTAGGCAAGAACATTGTGATACTCAGCTAGGATCTATTTTTCCTCATTCCTGATGTGGACATCTGCTTCCCCATTTTGAATTTTGGTCTCGATGTGATCTAATATTTCTTTGAGAGATTGTTTGTTGGCAAATAGATTGCCAAAAACTTCCTTATTCCAAATTTTTAGATCTTCTTTGAGGCTTTTGAGTTTTTGGGCTAGTTTGAAGGAAGGAAGTCCTTGGATGTCTTGTTGCCAACTGTGAGATACTCTCTGATGAAGATCAGGATGATGAAGCCACATAGCCTCAAATATGAACGACCTTTTATAGGGGTTAGATTTGTCAATGTCCAGGATAAGAGGGTTGTGGTATGATCCAATTTTTGGAAGAGGATATAAAGCAACATCTCCAAAATACTGAACAACTTCCTGTGAGAGGAACACCCTATCTAATTTGACTTGAATGTGATGTGATCCAGCTCTTCTGTTACTCCAAGTATATTTAGCCTTTCTGAGATTTAAGTCCATTAAACAATTTGCATTGACAAACTCATTAAAATCCTCCATGCTTTTAGCTGGGGTTTCAAAACCTCCTTTTTTATCTGAGGAATAAATGGGGGTGTTGAAATCACCTGCAACAATCCAGGGAATATTTTGAAAGGAGTCTTTCATACTAGTTAGGGTATCCCACAACTGAGCTCTCCCGACAATAGTGTTAGGAGCATAGACATTGGTGAGAATCCAGGATGAGTTGTTGTTGACATCATGAAAGAGGATGCTAAGAAGCCTATCACTAGAATGGAGAAGACATCCTTCAACTATATTCTTGTCCCATAAGCACATAAGACCTCTAGACGTACCTCTAGCATCATTGACCACTACACCTGCATTCTTCCATATTTCTTTAGCTACTGAGGCAGAGCTATTGGCATTGATTTTTGTTTCTTGCATGATAATGATAGAAGGTTTGATATCCTTTCTCATAGACTTTACAAGTCTTTGTTTGACTGGCCCATTGAGGCCTCTCACATTCCATGATAGAATCTTCATTTAGAATATTTTGGGGCTTTCTTGCCTCCTCTCCCATTATGGTGAGGGGGTTTGGAGCTTTTACTCTCTTCCTTAGACTGAGATGTAATATTAGGAAAAAGGGTTTTCTGAATTCCATTTGCAATGTCATCTACTATTTGGGAACTCTAGATCTCCTCTCTAGATGGCCTGCCTCTTTTCTTTTCACTACCAAAATCGACGGGAGATTTGGTAGTACTTCTAGTTTTCTTGGGGCTGAACTTATAGGGAATGATTTGTTCCAAAATAGGGCTCTGAGGCCTGATAGTCTAGCTTAGGCTAGGTGATATTATTTCCTCCATGGGATTCTTATTGGATATGGCTACACTTTCATCCCAAGGGCTGCGAGATGGTCCAAATTTGGAAGGGGTGTTGACAAAACTGAGGTCAATGTTCAGCTCAGGGGGGATTTGAGGATCTGGCTGAAAATTGAGATCAGCTTGGGTTTTCAAGGGAGGGAGGTTTTCCTCTTGCTGGATGGGCATAGAAGACAAAGGGATTTGAGAATTGGTAGCAACATCATTTTGAGAATCCTTAGAGGGATGTTTTAGAATAGGGGAAATCGGGGCATTTCCTTGGAGAAACTTATCAGATTCATTTAAGATATTAAACCTGTTAGGAGACATGAAAGGGGAACTTACTTGATGGAGCTCTGAGTTCACCATTTCCTTGCCTTTGAGAGAATGAGGCCCTTCTTGAGATTTAGGGGGCTTTTGTTGTTGCTGGTAACTTTTTCCTGCCTGACTTTGTTGTTGCCATTTCTTCTGGGTTTTGGAATACCCACTGTTGTGTGAGTTTTTGCTACCTCTAAAATGGTCAATGTTTGCCCCGTTGGGTTGGGGTACTCCTATATTTTGCCCAAGATATTTGTTTGAGTGAGTCTAGGTTTTGAGGATAGGGCACTGAGACCTCAGATGTCCCTGGGTATGGCATTCTACATAGAAGGCCGATTTATTTTCATATTCCAAGGGCTATTTTTTGTAGAAATACTTGTGAATAAGATTAACATAAGTTGGTAGATCTGAGGATAGATTGGCATTCACACAAATTCTAGCCACGTTCATACGCTTACAGGCTCTGGTCATAGGGTCAATGGCAAGGAGTGTTGAGCAAGGTGTTGCAAGAGTTTTGTCATTGTTGTCAACTCAGGCAATTAGATCTAATCATGTAGTGGACAGGCAGTTCAAAATTCATTCAATGTAGGCTAACAGATTTTAGGGTTTACAATTGACCACATTTAGGGTTTGCAGCCGACCATGTTTAGGGTTTGCAATCGACCAAGATTAGGGTTTGCATTTGCATAATCAACCGACTACTATTAGGGTTTTCATCTCAAAATCTCAAGTATATAAGCGGGGCTGTTTGGAGATTTAGGCATCCATCGGGTGAATGTTGAAGTGCGAGATGCGGCCATAAAAGTGTAGATAGCGTAGAATCGACGAGATGATAGCGAAGTGCATAATGTGAGCTAGTTGTGTCGAGTTGTTCGAAGTGCGATTGTGAATGTGCATAGAGAGCAGAGTGTGGAACGACACAGAGTGTGCGAAGCATGTGAGCAGAGAAAGCAGAATGTGCGAGAGAGCGCAAAGGGCAAAGTTGATTGCAAAGTTTGGCTGTAGCAGTGCAACAGATTGTGTGAAGAGATTGCACAAGAAAGAGCAGAGTGTGCAGAGATTGCAAATGTGAAGTAGATCAGTTAGAGTCTTGCAATAACAAAGGTATTTGTCAAACATTTTTATTCAAAATTGAAGTCCAGTTGGTGCTGGCAAATTAGGGGTTGGTGCTCCTTTCTGTTGGTGCAGATAAATAAGGGGTTGGTGCTCCTTCCAGTTGGTGCTGGTAAACAAATTTTAAAGTTGGTGCTTTGCAAGAGGCTAGATTTGGATGGTAGTCCAAGCAGCCATTCTTTTTTAGGAGTAGCCATTTTGGTGAACCTCGTTAAAAATATATGTTGTGTGATGTTCTCTTGCTATACTTATTATATTTGTTTATAAGTTTTAATTGCTATGGTTTTTAGAGCTGTTAATTCATGTTTTGGAATGCCACACTGATTCACCCCCCTCTTAGTGCCATACTAAGTACAACAATTGGTATCAGAGCCAAGTTCCATTTAAAGGCTAAATCAGCTAGGGTTGATCTTGGATTAATACTCTAATGGCAAAGAAAGGCAAGAATGGAACCATGAGACACAAGAAGAAAAGATCACACAAGGTCATAAAAGAAAATAAAGATAAATTCATTATTGTTGTAGATTCAAGAGATGAATCAAACAATGGAGAAAAGGCCAAGAGTCAACTCGATCATAATGCAGGTTCTCAAGGTTCATAATGTTTTGATCAACTCGAGCATAATGAACGTCAGTGTTATGGGTTTAGTAGCAGTGAAGATGAAGAAGAAATATAATCATAATAGGAATGTAATAAAGAAGAAATGAATGCAGAAGCAAATTGGAATGAAGATCAAATTATAGCTCCAAGTAAGAAGAATAGAGCCTCCTTCAAAAGGACATCTCATCCAATTTTAATTTCTGTGGTAGAGGAAATTGAACCAAAAAAGGCAAAAGGGGTGAACACTGAAGCAGATAATAAAAACCTCAATGCTGAAGTAGACTGGGAAGGTGAGTTGATCTCTGCTCTTGAAGAGTTGAGTATAGAAAAGAAAAAGAACAAAAGACTATCCAAGAAATTGGAAGAATATGGGGATGAGATTGAAAATCTGTTCTTACAATTCCAACAGGCCAAGAAAATAGAAGAAGACTTGAAGTCACAGCTGAATGATAAAGTCAATGTGTGTAACAAACATGAAGAGGATTCTAACAAAGTAGTTAGTAATCTAAAGTTACAAGTAGAAGAGTCTAAAAGGATTGAGGAAACTATCAGGTCGCAGATCAATGAGAAAGAGATTATTTGCCGCAAACAAGAAGAAATGATTGTTTCATTGAAGAAACAACTAGAAGAGGCGAATACAAATCTTAAATTCGAGAAGAGCACAGAATTTCTAGATAAAATGATAAGTCATCAGAGAAGCTCCATAATTAAACATGGTCTTGGATATGAAGCTAAACAACCTGTATCTTCCAATTCTGCAGAGAAGAAGAAGTTCACTGTTGAAGGGTCAGAGCAAGAAAAGGTTAAAGCTGTATCTTCAAAAGAAAGAAAATATCGAAGGAGATTTACAAGCAAAGCAGACCACAACAAAAGAGGTTCTACCACTCTCACTTTTTTCATACTAACACTTTTAATGGCTATTGTTTCAGATGTAACCAGTATGGTCACAAGGCAACTTATTGTGGATTAAATAATAAATCAAAGAGTTATGCTGGTCGAAATACATCTGCATATCTGAGTGAACACTTTGTACAATGTTTTCAATGCAATGGTCATGGGCACATAGCAAGGTTTTGTCCAAGAGCTTATGTATCAAATCTAAGGAAAAATAGTAGATTTCATAAGACGCAAAGAACACAACACAGACAAGAAATAAATCAGGTTCATAGAAGAAAGGAAAATAATCATTCATCATGGATGCATAAGAGACAACCACACCAGAGAGATATTCAAGTTCATGCAATGATGCAAAATAGGGACGTAGGTGAAAAATCCAAGCCCGAGGTCAAGAAAGTCTGGAGAAAGAAAGAAGAGAGGAAATTGTGTCTCCTTGAACTAAAGGAGACTGCTCTTCTACTGCACTAAGCAACTCCAGGTAACACATCCTCAGGGGGAGCATTTTGAAAAAGGTTTTATTTTAATGCTTCTGTATATTTGTCTGGGTATCTGAGGATGAAAGACCAGCAGTTGGGCTTTTGTGGTATAATTGTCAAGTGTGTTGGCTGTTCATTTAGTTGTGTGTGGAAGTGTCATGAAGGGTAGTGTTTGCATTGAGAATCTTCACCATTGGTAGTATTGCTTATGTCATTGTTGTTTTGTTGATGGTTCTTACTGCCACTGATTATAGCTATGGATTATAACAGTTCAGATTGTTTTTATTTATTGAAAGAATGCTTGCCCAGCTGCGTATTTGTGTTTCGATAATAGCAACGTGTTTTTGTTCGACGCTTGATGTGAAGATTGTCAGATCTTTCATTACACCTTGGTGAATATATTTAATTCACAGACAATTTTGTTTTAACTTTTAATATAATGCCAATTCAAGGATAAGAAGTTTGAGGCTGAGTAAGGTGCACTACGGTTGGCCATAAAGTGTTTGACAAAATTTCTTCTTTCGACATGCATAGTTGAAAGTAAGAGTTGGCAGTAAAATTACAGTCTTTGGAAAAAAATTGGTACAGATGTGAGTCACTTGTCAATTCTGTTGATAGAAGTGAAATCAGCATGTTGAATGGGAAGATTGAAGAAAAAGTTTATAATGTGCAGCCAGATGATTTCCAGCCTAGTGATGAATGTTTGAGGTGCTTTTATAAAGAATTGAGGTAGTCTATTGGATTCTCACTGCAGAGAAAGACAAACAGCTGTCAGTAGGTTCAAGTCTATTGAGAATATTCAAGATGTATATGCAGATGTTGTTTGCATTACAGAGCAAAAAGTTGGATAGTTAAACGATCAGTCTATGCTTTCACTAAAATCAGTGGACAATTTTGAGATTGCAGAGAAACAGAGGGTTGAGGCTCAGAAGACAACGTGAATTGAAGTGGCCACATATTCCCAAGAATAGTCTAAAATTTGACTAGCCACTGGGATCAAATTCTCAGGGGGGGCATTTGTGCATTTGTTCATCTTATTGATCATATCCATGATTTTTGCTAACTATTTCAATGTGGTTCTGAGAATGGTGTGTATGGACTCAGGGGGAGTCTGCAGTGACCCTTTGGTATTATTGACAAAGGGGGAGAAGAGTTACAGGAATGTACACAGGTGTTGCCAACAATTCCAAAGGGGGAGATTGTTGAGCAAGGTGTTGCAAGAGTTTTGTCATTGTTGTCAACTCGAGCAGTTAGATCTAATCATGCAGTGGACGAGCAGTTCAAAAGTCATTCAATGCAGGCTAACAGATTTTAGGGTTTGCAATTGACCACATTTAGGGTTTGTAGCCGACCATGTTTAGGGTTTGCAGCCGACCAAGATTAGGGTTTGCATTTGCATAATCAGTCGACTACTATTAGGGTTTTCATCTCAAAATCTCAAGTATATAAGCGGGGCTGTTTGGAGATTTAGGCATCCATCGGGTGAATGTTGAAGTGCGAGATGCGGCCGTAAAAGCTTAGATAGCGTAGAATCGACGAGATGATAGCGAAGTGCATAATGTGAGCTAGTTGTGTCGAGTTGTTCAAAGTGCGATTGTGAATGTGCACAGAGAGTAGAGTGTGGAACGACACAGAGTGTGCGAAGCATGTGAGCAGAGAAAGCAGAATGTGCAGAGAGCGCAAAGGGCAAAGTTGATTGCAAAGTTTGGTTGTAGCAATGCAGTAGATTGTGTGAAGAGATTGCGCAAGAAAGAGCAGAGTGTGCAAAGATTGCAAAGGTGAAGTAGATCAGTTAGAGTCTTGCAATAACAAAGGTATTTGTCAAACATTTTTATTCAAAATTGAAGTCTAGTTGGTGCTGGAAAATTAGGGGTTGGTGCTCCTTTCTGTTGGTGCAGATAAATAAGGGGTTGGTGCTCCTTCCAGTTGGTGCTGGTA
Source organism: Wollemia nobilis (assembly GCA_028583015.1). Classification (NCBI taxonomy): domain Eukaryota; kingdom Viridiplantae; phylum Streptophyta; class Pinopsida; order Araucariales; family Araucariaceae; genus Wollemia; species Wollemia nobilis. The sequence continues at coordinate 2,008,328 of JAQPPZ010002816.1, forward strand.
AACAAATTGTAAAGTTGGTGCTTTGCAAGAGGTTGGATTTGGATGGTAGTCCAAGCAGTTATTCTTTTTGAGGAGTAGCCATTTTGGTGAACCTCGTTAAAAATCTATGTTGTCTGATGTTCTCTTGCTATACTTATTATATTTGTTTATAAGTTTTAATTGCTGTGGTTTTTATAGCTGTTAATTCATGTTTTGGAATGCCACACTGATTCACCCCCCCTCTCAGTGCCATACTAAGTACAACAAGGAGTTCTCCTATAATATTTACGATGGATAGGAGGATGTCATCATGCCAACAATGAAAGGGAAGGTTTGGGATACGAACCCATATAGGTGCAAAGTTTATATCCTAGATATCAGGATCAAAATATAGGTCCTATTTTCTAAGAAATAAACTTTTGCACCCTAATAACCAGGGGCTTCCTATGAGGATGCATTTCATGTTCTCATAATTGCTCAATTTGATGGCAAAGAAACCTCTGGATAGAACAACCAGTTCCATGTTGCCTAGGGTTTTCCATTTGGTGATAGCCCACCTATGGATGGTCTTGATATCAGGTCTTCCTCCAACAAAATTTCCCACCAAAGCAAAACGTTATATGGCAAGATAGCTATCAGGGATATTGTCAGGGATGTTTATATTTTTTTCGTCAGGAATGGTTGAAGTGGTTGAATGTTTTTAAGGACCTCATCCATTGTTGGACAGGATGTTGGCATAGGAATTTGCCTTGGTTTTATCAACAGTGGGACCCTTGGCTGTTAAAGGAGGGGCCCCAGTGTCAAGAGGTTCATCTCCCTAGAAGATGATCGTATCTGAATCTTCCTTATCCTTAGATCTCTCATCCTTATCCTTGCTAGAGTCCTTGGTACTTGAGTTCTTGCCTTCCTTACTACCAATGTCCTCCTTGTGACCTGTCCTGCTACCATTTTTCTCGGTTGAACTAGTCCTCCCTCCATCTTCCGCTCCTCCTCACTCCATTTTTCAAAAATAGGCTAGAGTATTTTTTTTTTTAATATTTTGATCTTATTCCTATTACTATGTTCTTCAATAGAATTAATATTAAAATCTAATTCCTTTTGTTTTGATATAATTACTAGTTAAGTTAAAGATTGAGGAGCAACTTGAAAGGATCCTTTTATTAAGAATTTTTTTTTTTTAATTAATAAGATATTTATTTTAATTTTAATTTTTAATAAAAAAAATTTAGTCCTTCAATATTGTTACTTAATAAATTTTATTAATAAACTTAACAAGATCATTAAAAATTTATTAATCACCTATCTTCATAGTATTGGACTTCTAATAACTTAGAGTTTCCCTTACGTAAGGACGAGTTATTATGAATCTGATATTAATATCTAGATGATTAAAAGCCTATGTTCCAAGTATCAATTCTCCTCTTTACTTATAGTTTCCCTCACGTAAGGGCTAATAATTGAGAAGAAAAGATATATAGGTATGAAAATATACAATTGGTCTATTTAGCTTTATCAAAAATCCTCATTTACTTATAGTTTCCCTCTTGTTAGGGTGGGTAATTTAAGGAGCATGGTATTTCTTAAAGGCTTTTGTTTCCTTCTTTATAAGATCCATTGCATTCTCTAAATAATATAATTAAATTTAAAGGGGGGAATTATTGGTTCACTTCAATTATCTTTGGAAAAATGAATATAATGAATACAATTGATCCACTCACCCCTCACAACTATCATACATGGAAACCTAAAATATTAAATCTCATTTCTCAAAAAGGGCTCACACACTTGCTAGAAGAGAAGCAACCTGAATTTGAAAAAGAATATGAAATTTTTGTTCATAAAGGGAATATGTATGAAACAATGGGTATCATAAGCACCAATATAAATGAAAGCTTATGGTTTCACATTACGAATTGTAAAAATCCATATGGAAGTTGGCAAAAACTAAAGAACCTATTTGAAAAGTAGATCAAATAATGTCAATGCAACTAGAGGCAGAACTAACAACATTATGTCCTGAAGACTTCAACAATATTGTTGACTTTCTCACAAAATTTAAAGAAGTCCTCACTCAATACAAAGGTAGTGGCAAGAACAAAATAAAAGAAGAATGCATCTATCTAATTATTTCTAAATTAAATGGTGTATTCCAAATTTTTACAACCACCTTTTGATGCTCTTGGTGCAAGTTTTAAAATGCCCTACTTAGAAGAATTTTGTGATAGGCTAACTAGAGAAGAAACTAAAATTGTAAAGTATAATATCTCTTCCTCTTCCTCAAAAGCCTTAGTAGCATCCAATAAAGAAAAATTCAAAAAGAAAGAAAGGAATCCCATAACTTGTACTCACTGCAAAAAGAATGGTCATTCTGTAAACAAATGTTGGAAAATATTACAACTAGAGGTAGTAATGAAGGATCAAAAGATAGACACTAAGAAGCATATAGGAAAAGCCCTAAATATTCAAGGAAAGACCACAAACACTTCATCAAAATACTGGGTTCTTGATTATGGAGCAACTCATCACATGGCTGCCTCAGATGAGTCATTCACTTCAATCTCATCAAGTTTAACACGTAGCATATTAGTTGGTGACTCATCCTTTATTCCAGCCAAAGGAAAAGGTGACATATCCATTGATGGTGGTTCTATCAATAATGTTCTCTATGTTTATGCATACATGCGACATTCTGGGACTACATAAATATGTAATAATCCCATGGGCATACAACAAATGAGTTTAGTGAAAAATAGTTCTGGGACTACATAAAGATGTAATAATCCCATGGGCATACAACAAATGAGTTTAGTGAAAAATAGTTTAAAAAATATTTGTTAGAATTTGGTATTAGTGTGGACCATAATTCTAATCATAGGAATATGTGAGTAGATGCATCTTGTATAAATAATAGAAAATAAGAGAGTCGACTACCTGCCTTCCCCCTACCACCCACCCTAAACACAATCATATGCCACAAATTGATATTAATATGGGTGAATAAACCCGTATAACTGGTACCTAGGAATTGCATCTCTAAGCTTGCTACCCCATTTCAAGAAACTTTGGCAAGTGATGGGTCTCATAAACCACATCTTAAGCCTGCTACCAAAAACTTGCCAAAGTTACAAGTGATGGGTCTCATGAACCACTCAAGCCCCACAACCATATCAATATTCTCACATACTACACTAAAAAGAACCAAGTATTAGATTAGATTATAATAATTTACTTGGATACTATGTTCTCCTGTAAAGAAATTAGATTTTAGAGATTATGTTCTGCAATGGCATGAAAAGAACCAAGTATTAGATTGGATTCAAATTCTAATAAGAACATACCACTAGAAAAAACCTATAGAAAACATGGATTATAATAATGAAAAGAACCAAGTATTATATTGAATTTAAATTCTAATAAGAACATATCAATCAGCTTATAAAAAACATGGATTTTAATAATTCACTTTGAATGTTCTCATGCAAATAAAATGGATTTCGAAGATTTTTTTTTGCAATGGTCTATGCAAGACTCATTTGTTGTTGCCTGAGTGTATCATCTACAGTTGTCCTGCAATGGTCTATGTAAGACTGAATTGTTGTTTGAGTGTGTCATCCACACTTTCTTCATTTTATCTTCTATATTGTTAATGTTCAATTTGAATTCTATTATTTTTTATTTCAATTATGAATTTGATTCCCATATATTTCATATAGATGGGTATTAACGTGGAATGAAATTCCAATCATAGAATATGCCATTAGACTTGCAACATCACATTAACCGGCTAGAAAGCAAGAGGGCCAACCTCCCACACATGCCTAAACCCGATGTTAATAGGGGTGAGGAATCCCACATAGCGAGACCAAGGACTTACACCTTTAAGCCTAGTACCCCATTGGCAAAGAATATGGCAAGTGTTAGGGTTTATAATATAAAATATTTTTCTTGAATTTCATATTCAAATTATAGCATATGAAGACCACAAAATGATAACATAGTTGATATTTCATATCCGATAGTTCTTTTCATTTCAGTTCAAATTTGGGTTTCCAAAAAAACAAATTTTAGATTTCAATTCCATTTAAATTCTCTCAAATTTTATTGGCTTTGGACTAATTTATAGTAATATAAATAGTTACAATGTTTCCAATCTGAATTATAAAATAACAAATTATAGGTCTTTATTAAATTTAAACTCTCTCAAATTCTATTAGCTTTGGCGTTGGACTAATTTATAATAACAAATTTTAGGTCTAGTTTAAAATCTCATATTCTATTAACTTTCGACTAATTTGTAGTAACATAAAACTTACTAGGCCTTTATACAAGGCTATTGGATGGAACCCTTGAGTGCTCTCTATCTGTTCTAGATTCTTTTACCTACATTCACAACGACGTCAGTGCTCTCTACCCTTGAGTGCTCTATATATGTTCTAGAGTCTTTTACCTACATTCACAACAATGTGAGTGCTCTCTATATCTTCCATAGAGGAAGATGATAAAAGCTTAACAAAGAAACTATTAAACATAAAACCAATATTCTTAAAAAACAAGAATGACGGGAAGTTCTAATCATTATTTTAAATGAAAATTCTAGGATATATGAAAATAAAAGATTTAAGAAACAAAAGTTTGACTGAAACAAAAACTGTGCCAAAGTGAAACAAACTTTAACATAAATTCACCACCAACGACGTGATGAGAAGAAAAAATTGAGGGCTCCTGAACCTCCATAAAGGAAGATGATTTTTCCAATATGGCCCGAGCCTCTTCTTCAGTAATACTTATCAACGGATGGACCGAAGGGAAGGCTACGATCCAAAGGAGGATCCATCGTCCGTAGGCCTCCTTCCAGAATCTGAACATAAAAGATTAACAAACATAATGAAACAAAAACTGTGCCAAAGTGAAGAAGATGATTTTTCCAATATGGCCTCAGTGTCTTCTTCAATAATGCTTAAAAGATGATTATTATCAACAGATGGACCGAACCGAAGGCTACAGTCCAAAGGAGGATCCATCATCTGTAGGCCTCCTTCCAGAATCTGTAATATAACGGACATCCTTGGCCTCAGCGCTGAGTTGCTCTGAATACACCACAATGCCAGATTAATCACTCGCTTCAACAATATCTTCTTTTATTTCCTTCGTAATTTAAATGTCCGTTGTGTTTGATGGCATAGCTATGGAGATTCTCTCTCCGGATAGACCAATGACCAAATACCATGACCGTGTGCAGAGAAAAACACAAAAACAAAATGAAAAACCCTAATAATTTCACTTTACATACGCAGCAATTCGAGAGAATAAATTCATAATGATACTAAATCAATTAGAACATCTCAATATGTGGTGACTTTCGACCGGAGAAGAATGCTGAACCTCCTTTTGAAAATATTTAAAAAAAATTCCTTTATAAACATAAATAATTATAAAAAAAATCACACATTCAAAAAAAATAAATACACAACAGGAGCGCACCCTCAACAAAAGAAAACATAAACTGAGAAGAGAAAAACATTTACTGCCAAAAAAAAATAAAAAACTCATCCGAAATCCAGACAGAATGCTCTTTGATGTTTCTTCCTTCGTATGATATAGCTTTATATAAAGATTTTCCACCGCTTTTCCCAACGGCTATAAAAAAATTTCTTCGCTTTTTCAACTGTTCAAAAATCTTTTCTTCGCTTTTTCTCAACGGTTCAAATATCTTTTGATTTTTTAACGCACACCTCGAATGTGATATTTGTAGGAGTTTTCCAACTTCCTAACAAATCCTCCTAAGTCTTACAATAATTTCTCGTGCAATGGAGTTTAACTGTAACCTATGTAACCTTTATTTTCATTTTTCTAATACTAGACACAATGCACATTATTTTACATATATGTGATTTGAACAACCTTTGGTCTTTTAAAATGTTAAAATTCTCGCCAAGGACCAAGATTACATAAACTTCTCAAAACATGTATAGCAACTTAAAAAAAAACTCTGAAACAATAGCATCTAAAATACAAAGATTCATAATTAAAAACATACTTAAAAAATCTTTTACACTATTTGTTTAAAATTCTTAGTAGAAACTCTAGATATTTTAGAATATATTAGCATAAACTTCTCAAAACATGTATAGCAACTTTAAAAAATAACTATGAAACATTACCATGTAAAATACTAAGATTCATAATTAAAAACATACTTTAAAAAACTTTTACACTAGTAAAAACTCTACATATTTTAGAATATATTAGCATAATTAAACCATGTAACAAACATATAAACGAGAAAAAGTAGTACTTAATCGTATGCTGTGAATGACCATCCGTTCTCTACCTGGAATGAAAAAAAGCGTCCTCCCAACGTAGTGATCACAGAAAAATCTCAGACAAGAATGAATAGAAATCGGTGTCTTACAAGGAAACTGAGGGAAATCTCTGGACTTCAATGCAAGAAGATTCCCAATATTAAAAAAAATGCTTTAAATTATTTAATATGTACAATGCCACCACACTTTATTCATTTTCATAGCAATTTTTTCACAGTTACTTACCATTTCCACTAACCATTACTAAGATATATTACTCCGAAGAATGGTGGCCTTTAAGCAAACGGTGAATCATAGGTACAGTCACTTGGAAGGATAATTACGTTTAGTAATGTTTACAACTAGATATAGACCTAGGTATAGCGAAAATAAATATCATTTGTTTTTTTTATAGTTGTTGATAATGTCAATAGGCATTTTTTTAAAATAATAAGTATTGAACTGGGTCACATCATTAACAATGTAAGTGATATCCTTACAAATAAACCACACTCACAAAGATTTTCTTATCCATTTTCTTATCCATGTACAACATTTCAGGAGATAAGTGAACTACTTTTTACCTAAACATTCTAGGTATTTTCTGGCACAACGTTATCTGCTGACAGGTACACTTTAAGTATATCATTTCTTAACACAATAATTTAAAATGTCATTTAGATATTAATGACTGATGGCTACCTAAAGATTTTAGGTGTTAGCTGTCACCATTACTTTGAACCACGATATTGATTAATATTTTTTTTTAATTTGGTTATTGTAAAATATTTTTATAATGGAGAGTTTCTTCTCAATCATCATCCTTTTAAAATTAAAAATTATACTTATATTTTTAAATTTCATCATTTCTTCACAAAAAAAAATTAAAACGGGACCTACTTAATTTCTTTATTATGTGCATATACGATATGTTTCCACAAGTCTAGGATATGTATAATAGGTGATTGCATTATTTAATAATATTATCCATTTTTTAAATTTTTAATTGGTTTATATTTTTTATACATGTTAATATGACTACTTAATTTCTTTATTATGTGCATATACGATATGTTTCCATAAGTCTAAGATATGTATAATAGGTGATTGTATTGTTTAATAATATTATAATTTTTATTTTTTTTTATTTTTTTGATAAATAAAAGTCTTCATTAATTACCGGGTTTTGCAGGTTAACCCAAGACCTATTACAATAACCAGTCTTCTGCTGAGATTGTAGATTCTAGTCATCCTTGAAACTTTATTACCAGAAATTGTGTTGAATCCCCTACAACACCTTACTAACAAAGCACACCCATACCTAAACATAACTGTAAACATTACTTACATTGACAGGAATTGAAGTTTGGAACTTTGCACTTGTGAAACATGTTGCTTGCTCATTTCCTATTCTCTGTCGGAATCTTCCAAGGCTTACACCCTGTTACCTTCATTTCCAATTTGGTATGATTTAGAGGGAAACCTCATAGTTATTACCGGCTCCATGGGGAAAGAACACCCATTCATCTTTCTCCTTAACGGGTAGGTTTCTTTTCATGACTAATAATGTTTTCCACTTCACGTGGCACACCTTGTGTCCATGTCACCAAACTACCAACATCAACACCTATGTTGGCTAATTTGTTAGCTGACTTGTTAGCCTCATGTACACGTGATGAGCCCTCCTGTTCTGTCTTGTCGCAAAAAGGATCCTCACTTCATGGATGACTCCCTCGATTCTCCATGGAGGTTTTTTGTCATTGGTTAACAGGTTGATGATGTTCATAGAATCACCTTGAATCATCAAGTTACCTTGAGTTTCTTGGGCTACTTGCAACCCTCTCCAAAGGGCTCTAGCTTCTGCTTTGTTATTAGTTATGATTCCCAATGGTTTAGCGAAGGCCTTGACCAGATTTCCTTGATGATCCCTGATTATTCCTCCAGCTCCAGCTCTTCCTAGGTTCTCCTTGGTTGCACCATCAAAATTTAGTTTAAACCAACCCTGGGGGGGTGGCTCCCAAGAAATCCCATTTTTGATATTGGGCAAAGGAATGGAATGTTTGTCCTCAATACCTAAGGCCCAAGCTAACTATTTTTCTTGGGGAAGAATTGAGTGGTTCTCATCCACTAAGGTGCTCAGGTTTTCTTTCGCAAAGACAATAATCCTCTTGAGGATGGTTTTTGGGTTGTGAATGGTATCCTTAAAGGCTCTATGGTTCCTTTCTAGCCAAAACTGCCAGAGAAAATTATGCCAACAGATTTTCCATAGGTACTTAAGTTTTAGGATAACAAAGGGTTGAGGCCATTGATGGAACACTTCGGATATAAGAGCAAGCTTAACCCACGAGATCCTAAAGTCTTGGAAAAGTTCATCCAGGATGGACTCCGCTACCGGACACTCCAGAAACAAGTGTTGGGTTGTCTCCCATCCTGCCCTGCACATGTAGCAACGGTTAGCAATAACCATACCTTTGGATAACATATTGTTCATAGTGAGGATTTTTCCTTGAATCACCAGCCATGAAAAAAGGATATTTTAGGAATTAAGCCTTTGATCCAAACTAAACTCGGTTGAAATTGTTGACCTTCCACATTGAGAAGCAAATTATAGGCAGACTTAACTATGAAGTCACCACTTTCAGTCTCAGCCCAAACAATGTGATCTTCATCCTTTCCAGAGGGAATAATTTGCTCAGTTAAAATGTTATAAAGCTCTTCAGACTCTGCTTCAAAACCCTGTACTCTAATGTGTTTCCACCTGTTGATATTTAAATCTTGCCACATATAATTTGCAACCTTCTTCCCCATATGCTACTCCATATGCTCTTGAATCCTAGCCAAACGAGGATTCTGGGATAACTCCTCAGCTCTCACCCATAGATCCTTTCAAAATTCTATAGTTTGCCCATTTCTTAGAATCCATCTAAGACCTTTCTTGACAAGATCCCTACTCGTGAGGATTACCTTCCAAAAAGTAGACCCCCTGCTTGCTAAGTTGTCATTAAGGAAGTTCACACCTTGGACGCATTTCCTCCTAACTATGGCAGTCCATTCATTATCGACCTTAGTCAATAACCACCACACTTGTTTGGATAACAGAGTTGTATTGAGATGAGCAGTTATCCTCAATCCTAACCCTCCATCAGCTTTAGGTTTGCAAACCTTGTTCCAACCTACTAAATGGATCATTTTCTTATCCTCAGTCCCTGACCAGAGAAATTTTTTTTGAAGTTGCTCAATTTTGTGATACACCTTGTTGGGAGCTCTGAAGACTGATAGGAAGTAAACGGGTATACTTTGAAGTGAAGCCATAGTTAAAATTGCTTTGCTCGCTTGAGATAACAGATGTCCTTTCCAACCTGCTAGATTTTTTTGGATCCTCTCCAGAACTATGTTCCACATTGATCCTTCAGGTTTCCCCGTAAATAGGGGAAGACCTAAATAGGAGGTGGGAAGAGATGCAATTTGACATTCCATGATCCTTGCTATGTTGTTTTGCCTAGGAATGAGGGTATTGATAAAATAAAGTTTGCTCTAATAAAAATTCACCTTCTGTCCAGCCGCTTCTTCATACATTATGAGAATATTTTTAATCCTTCTTGCCTCATGTGTCATCAAAAAATTGTTGATGTGTCACTGGGGTAGTTAGCGACGTGGCCTTGATACCTGATATGAGTCCAGCTACCGTTGTTGCCTTAATGGTTCTTCCCAAGGCCTCAGCTACAATGATGAACAACATAGGACTTATGGGATCTCCTTGTCTTAGACCACATTTGCTTTGAAAAAAAACCTGCAGTAGACCCATTAACCAAAACTAAAAAACAAGGCTTAGAAATACACTCTCTTATTAACTTGACCCATTTCATGTTGGAGCCAAATTTTAATAAAACTGCCTCTAGGAATTTCCAATTTATCCTGTCATAAGCTTTGTTCATGTCTAAATTTAAAGCCATGACTACTTTTTTGGTCTGAGTGGCTGTATGAAGAGCCTCATGAACAGTAATAACTCCATCTAAGATTGATCTTCCTTGTACAGAACTTCCTTGATTTGGATCAATGATAACCGGTGGAACTTTCTTCAAATGGTTGGCTAAAACTTTGGACAAAATTTTATAGGATATATTACACATGCTAACCGGCCTAAAGTCAGCCATAGTCTTGGGGATGGGTCCTTTAGGGATCAAAGCAATGAAAGTTGAATTGAAACCCCTTGGAATATGATTTGAACTTTGGAACTTCTTGATTGCAACAATAACTTTTGCTCCAACAATATCCCAACAAACTTGGAAAAACCATGGTGAAAACCCATCCGGCCCAGGAGCTTTGTCAAGATCCATGTTAAACAAAGCCTCCTTGATCTCTTTGTCTGAAAAAGCTGTTGTAAGAGACTCGTTAATTATTTCATCAATGAGTTGTGGAATGAATTAAAAGAGAGATTTTAGTCTCACAATGACACTGAGAGGGGGGGTGAATCAGTGTAGCTCTTTAAAACTTAAATCTTCAACTCTTAAATGCAAAACAATGAAAACTTAAAACCAAATAAAGCAAGTATAACAAGAGAACATCACACAACACAAGATGTACCGAGGTTCACCGATTTGGCTACTCCTAAAAATGACTGTTTGGACTCCCATCCAAATCCAGACTTTGCAAAGCACCAACTTTACAATCAATTTACCAGCACCCACTAGAAGGAGCACCAACCCCTGATTTATCTGCACCAACAGAAAGGAGCACCAACCCCCGATTTATCCGCACCAACGGAAAGGAGCACCAACCCTTGATTTACAAGCACCAACTGGAAGGAGCACCAACCCCTGATGCCAAGCAACAACTTGGACTTCAATTTTGAAACTAAAATATTGACATAGAAATGCCTTCACTTTTACAAGACCCTGACTGGTCTATTGCTTACCCAACCTCTCTCACAATTCACAAAACACACACACTCATCGCACTTCACAAAATAAAATCCTCTCTTCAAATTCTCCAAGCAACACTCCTTTTATAACTATCCTTTCTCTTTGTAACTCCAGTTGTAACTCCTTCTTTCATATTCTCATACGCCACTTGTCAATTGTAACACCTTATTTTGTATATATTGAGAAGGCATTTCGTCAAACACGTCACATGCAAAGAATTGACACCATATTCTCCTACCATGACTGTTCGTTTTCTCCTTCATGACTGTTCATTTTCTCCTTCGATGACTGTTCATTTTCTCCTTCATGACTGTTCGTTTTCTCCTTCGATGACTGTTCGTTTTCTCCTTCATGACTGTTCATTTTCTCTTTCCACGACTGTTCATTTTCTCCTTCCATGACTGTTCGTTTTCTCCACATGGGCATGCATCCGCTTCTTTCCATGACTGTTCATTTTCTCCTTCCATGACTGTTCATTTTCTCCTTCCATGACTGTTCGTTTTCTCCACATGGGCATGCATCCGCTTCTTTCCATGATTGTTTGTTTTCTCCTTCCACGACTGTTCGTTTTCTCCACATGGGCATGCATCCACTTCTTTCCATGACTGTTCGTTTTCTCCACATGGGCATGCATCCGCTTCTTTCCATTAACTGTTCATTTTCTCCTTTGATTTATTCCTTATAGGTCCACGTCACTATGTAGTCTTCAGTTTCACTATCCTGGTGTTCATCACTAATATTAGACGCACTGTCAACTACTCTGTTCCTTTGGCAAAAATGCAACATGTCGCGATATCGCGACACTTTTGTTTCTCTGCCTGCCTGCCCTTTTTGAGTCGCGAAAATGCGACATGTCGCGATATCGTGACACTTTTGTTTCTCTGCCTGCTTGCCCTTTTTGAGTCGCAAAAATGCGACATGTCGCGATATCATGACACTTTTGTTTCTCTGCCTTCCTGCCCTTTTTGAGTCACAAAAATGTGACATGTCGCGATATCGCGACACTTTTTCCTTCTTGCTCTTTCTCTTCTCTTTTGGCCACGAAAATGCAACATGTCACGATATCGCGACACTTTTTTTCTTTGCACTTTCTCTTTGCTTTGGCCCGTAAAAATACATGTCGTGATATCATGACACTTTTTCTCCTTGCTCTTTCTCTTTGCTTTGGCCCACGAAAATACATGTCGCGATATCGCGACACTTTTTTCTCCTTGCTCTTTCTCTTTTCTTTGGCCCACGAAAATACAACATGTCGCGATATCGCGACACTTTTTCTCCTTGCTCTTTCTCTTTGCTTTGGCCCGCAAAAATACAACATGTCGCGATATCGCGACACTTTTTCTCCTTGCTCTTTCTCTTTGCTTTGGACCACGAAAATGCAACATGTCGCGATATCGCGACATTTTTTTTTCTTTGTTTTTTCTCTTTTCTTTTGGCCACAAAAATGCAACATGTCGTGATATTGTGACACTTTTTTTTCTTTGATTTTTCTCTTTTCTTTTGGCCACGAAAATACATGTCGCGATATCACGACACTTTTTTCTCCTTGCTTTTTTGCTTCTCTTTTGGCCGTGAAAATGCAACATGTCGCGATATCGTGACACTTTTTTCTCCTTGATTTTTCGCTTCTCTTTTGGCCGCGAAAATGCAACATGTCGCGATATCGCGACACTTTTTTCTCCTTGATTTTTCGCTTCTCTTTTGGCCGCGAAAATGCAACATGTCGCGATATCGCGACACTTTTTTCTCCTTGCTTTTTCGCTTCTCTTTTGGCCGTGAAAATGCAACATGTCGCGATATTGCGACACTTTTTTCTTGTGGTGTTTTGCTTTTTCTTTGATCTTTAGCATATGGGCCACTTCGGTCTTCTTGGAAAATATCAAAAACAACTTTGCACAAACAACCTGTGTTTTTCAACTTTGCACAAACAACCTGTAACAACTTCACCCAAACATCAAAAACATCCTCATAAGCATTTAACATCACTATACATACTCTGAATAACCTCTGAACTCCTGTCCACTGCATCAACCGATCTATCTGACTGTGTTGACAACAATGACAATACTATCGTTGCACCTTGCTCAACAATCTCCCCCTTTGGAATTGTTGGCAACACACGTGCAATTTCCTGTAACTCTTCTCCCCCTTTGACAACAATACCAAAGGGTTGCTGCAAACTCCCCTGAGTCCATGCACAACATTCTCAGGCAAAAATTATTACACTTAGCAAAAATCACAAACATGAGCAAAAAGATAAACAAATACACAAATGCTCCCCCTAAGAATGTGGTCCCGATAGCTAATCAATTATTGGGAAGCATGACCACTCCCAATTTATTGCGAAGGTACTCAAAGACTTCCTTGGGCAACGGTTTTGTGAAGATATCCGCTACTTGCTCTGTTGTTGGAACAAAATCTAACTTAACCTCACCTTCCGCAACTTTCATTTCAAAAAGTGATACCGGATAGCAATATGTTTTGTGCGAGAATGCATAACCGGATTCTTTGAGATGTTAATGGCATTGGTGTTATCACACTTAACTAAAATTGGCTCACTGAAGTTAATACCAAGATCTTTCAGGGTTTGTTTCATCCATAATACCTACGTACAACACATTGTCGTTGCAATATATTCTACCTCTGTTGTGGATAAGGAGACTGACTCTTGTTTCTTACTATGCCATGCGACCAACCTGTCTCCAAGATAGAATGCACCTCCATTGGTACTCTTTCTGTCATAAAGTCTTCTTGGATAAGCACTCTAATCTTTGCTCATCATATTATAATTCTTGTTGTACCTTGCTTTTACTTATTTAGTATAGTTTGATCAACATGCAACTCTCAGCTGCGCAAAAGTTACTCCCAAATCAAAAGTGACCGACTCTCTAGGCAACCTGTGCATAATTTCTTTAGCCTTTTGACTGCCACCTCCTCCATGACTGACGACTTTGCCTTGCATCCGTTGTGTAGCTCAATGTCTCTGGTTTGCATGTGCCACTTGGCACTCTTGATGAACTGGGTGCTAGTGCCACTGTTTGCTTTGAATCTGGCATCTCTTTGATAACGGCTACTTCTTTAGAGAAAATTAATGCTCTCTTATACCAAATGATGTGTTGTATTTTTGGTTAAGAAACGCACGCCTTCCCACCTACACATTGGCAATAATTTTCATAACGATCATGAAGAGCTTTACCATAGTCCTCCCTCGATATTGGTAGATGAATTGAGACGTACTCACAACACGGATTCTATTTTATCTGTAGATTGGGAATGTTACAAGCTTCAAAACCAGCACCTGCCAGCTTATGCTTCCATGACACGTCGACCTGTGTTGCATGTTCTATCTCAAATAACGCCTATCACCGTTGCATCGAAAACCTAGTTGTTCACCATGTTGTTCTGTTGAAGCACATCAGTTTGACACTATCTGCTATTGTAACCGCCATCACCAGAGATATTTCACAATAATTAAAAAAAATGGCTCTGTCAAGCTAACGTCTCATGCTCCTGCTTATTACCTCCACAAACAACTACATGAACTGAAACACACTTTGACAACTATACGACAACTCCCCATGACTACTTGCCTTTCATCCTCAAATAACCAAACAACATAGGAGCATTAAAATAAAACTTTAAGATTGCTCCCCCTGAGGATGTGCTACCTGGAGTTGCTTAGTGCAATAGAGGAGTAGTCTCCTTCAGTCCAAGGAGACACGATTTCCTCTCTTCTTTCTTTCTCCAAACTTTCTTGAACTTGGGCTTGAGTTTTTCAACTGCATCCCTATTTTGAACCTTTTCGTGAACTTGAACATTTCTCTTGGGTGGTTGTCTCTTGTGCATCCTTGATGGATGATTATTTTCCTTTCTTTGATGCACATGATTTCTTCCCTATCTGTGTTGCATTCTTTGTGTCTGATGAAATCTACTGTCTTGCCTTAGATTAGATACAAAAGTTCTTGGACAAAACCTTGCTATGTGCCCATGACCATTACATTTAAAACATTGCACATGGTGTTCAATCGGAAAAATAGATGTATTTCTACTAGCATAACTCTTTGATCTATTATTCAATCCACAATAAATTGCCTTGTGACCATAATGGTTGCATCTAAAACAATAGCCATTAAAAGCATTATTATGAATAAAGTGAGAGTGATAGAACCTCTTTTGTTGTGGTTGCTTTGTTGTAGATCTCCTTTGAGATTTTCTTCCTTTTGAAGTTTCAGCTTCAAACTTTTCTTGCTTTGATCCTTCAGCAGTGGACTTCTTCTTCTCTGCAGATTTAGAAGATGAAGGTTGTTCAGCTTCATATCCAAGACCAAGCTTAGCCATGGAGCTTCTTTGTTGCCTTATCATTTCATCTAGCAACTCTGTGCTCTTCTCAAATTTGAGATTTGTATTGGCCTCTTCTAGTTGATTCCTCAATAAAACAATCTCCTCTTCTTGTTTGCAGCAAACAATCTCTTTCTCATTGATCTGTGACCTAAGAGTTTCTTCAATCCTTTTGGACTCTTCTACTTGCAGCTTTAGATCACTAATAACTTTGTTAGATTCCTCTTCATGTTTGCTACATACATCGCCTTTATCATCCAGGTGTGACTTCAAGGCTTCTTCTATTTTCTTGGCTTTATGAATTTGTAAGAAGAGATCTTCAATATTATCCCCATATTCTTCCAACTTCTTGGACAATATTTTGTTCTTTTTCCTTTCTATACCCAACTCTTCAAGTGCAGCGATCAACTCACCTTCTAGATCTACTTCAACCTCAAGGTTTTCATCACATACTTCAGAATTCACTCTTCTATCTTTTCTAGTTCAATTTTCTCTTCCACAGAACCGAAACTGACTGAGATGCCTTATTGGAGGAGGATCTATTCTTCTTACCCATTGCGTACTAATCCAAGATCAACCCTAGCTGATTTAGCCTGACAAGGGAAACTGGCTCTGATACCAATTGTTAGTCTCACAATGACACTGAGAGGGGGGGTGAATCAGTGTAGCTCTTTAGAACTTAAATCTTCAACTCTTAAAGCCGAAACAATGAAAACTTAAAACCAAATAAAGCAAGGTATAACAAGAGAACATCACACAACACAAGATGTACCGAGGTTCACCGATTTGGCTACTCCTCAAAATGACTGTTTGGACTCCCATCCAAATCCAGCCTTTGCAAAGCACCAACTTTACAATCAATTTACCAACACCCACTGGAAGGAGCACCAACCCCTGATTTATCTGCACCAACAGAAAGGAGCACCAACCCCTGATTTATCTGCACCAACAGAAAGGAGCACCAACCCCTAATTTACCAGCACCAACTGGAAGGAGCACCAACCCCTGATGCCAAGCACCAACTTGGACTTCAATTTTGAAACTAGAAGATTGACATAGAAATGCCTTCACTTTTACAAGACCCTGACTGGTCTATTGCTTACCCAACCTCTCTCACAATTCACAAAACACACACACTCATCGCACTTCACAAAATAAAATCCCCTCTTCAAATTCTCCAAGCAACACTCCTTTTATAACTATCCTTTCTCTTTGTAACTCCAGTTGTAACTCCTTTCATATTCTCATACGCCACTTGTCAATTGTAACACCTTCTTTTGTATATATTGAGAAGGCATTTCGTCAAACACGTCACATGCAAAGAATTGACACCATATTCTCCTACCATGACTGTTCATTTTCTCCTTCATGACTGTTTGTTTTCTCCTTCGATGACTATTCATTTTCTCCTTCGATGACTGTTCGTTTTCTCCTTCATGACTATTTGTTTTCTCCTTTGATGACTGTTCATTTTCTCCTTCATGACTGTTCGTTTTCTTTTCCATGACTGTTCATTTTCCCCTTCCATGACTGTTCATTTTCTCCACATGGGCATGCATCCGCTTCTTTCCATGACTGTTCGTTTTCTCCTTCCATGACTGTTTGTTTTCTCCTTCCATGACTGTTCATTTTCTCCACATGGGCATGCATCCGCTTCTTTCCATGACTGTTCATTTTCTCCTTCCACGACTGTTCGTTTTCTCCACATGGGCATGCATCCACTTCTTTCCATGACTATTCTTTTTCTCCTTCCATGACTATTCGTTTTCTCCACATGGGCATGCATCCACTTCTTTCCATGACTATTCATTTTCTTCCTTATAGGTCCACGTCACTATGCAGTCTTTAGTTTCACTATCCTGGTGTTCATCACTAATATTAGATGCACTGTCAACTACTTTGTTCCTTTGGTGAAAATGCAACATGTCGCGATATCGCGACACTTTTGTTTCTCTACCTGCCTGCCCTTTTTGAGTCACGAAAATGCGACATGTCGCGATATCGTGACACTTTTGTTTCTCTGCCTACCTGCCCTTTTTGAGTCGCAAAAATGTGACATGTCGCGATATCACGACACTTTTGTTTCTCTGCCTGCCTGCCCTTTTTGAGTCACTAAAATGTGACATGTCACGATATCGCGACACTTTTTCCTTCTTGCTCTTTCTCTTCTCTTTGGCCGCGAAAATGCAACATGTCATGATATCGTGACACTTTTTTTCTTTGCTCTTTCTCTTTGCTTTGGCTCGCGAAAATACAACATGTCGTGATATCGCGACACTTTTTCTCCTTGCTCTTTCTCTTTGCTTTGGCCCACGAAAATACATGTCGCGATATCGCGACACTTTTTTCTCCTTGCTCTTTCTCTTTTCTTTGGCCCACGAAAATACAACATGTCGCGATATCGCGACACTTTTTCTCCTTGCTCTTTCTCTTTGCTTTGGCCCGTAAAAATACATGTCGCGATATCGCGACACTTTTTCTCCTTGCTCTTTCTCTTTGCTTTGGACCACGAAAATGCAACATGTCGCGATATCGTGACACTTTTTTTCTTTGCTCTTTCTCTTTTCTTTTGGCCACGAAAATGCAACATGTCGTGATATCGTGACACTTTTTTTTCTTTGCTTTTTCTCTTTTCTTTTGGCCACAAAAATGCAACATGTCGCGATATCGCGACACTTTTTTCTCCTTGATTTTTCGCTTCTCTTTTGGCCGCAAAAATGCAACATGTCGCGATATCGCGACACTTTTTTCTCCTTGCTTTTTCGCTTCTCTTTTGGCCGCAAAAATGCAACATGTCACGATATCGCGACACTTTTTTCTCCTTGCTTTTTCACTTCTTTTTTGGTCACAAAAATGCAACATGTTGCGATATCGCGACACTTTTTTTTGCGGTGTTTTGCTTTTTCTTTGATCTTTAGCATATGGGCCACTTCGGTATTCTTGGAAAATATAAAAAACAACAACCTGTGTTTTTAAACTTTGCACAAACAACCTGTAACAACTTCACCCAAACATCAAAAAAATCCTCATAAGCATTTAACATCACTATACATACTTTGAATAACCTCTGAACTCCTGTCCACTGCATCAACCGATCTATCTGATTGTTTTGACAACAATGACAATACTATCGTTGCACATTCCTTTGCTTGGGCATTACAGGCCCGTTATTCACCCAATAATGAACTAAAAAATTAACAGCCTCATCCCTGATCTCTTGAATGTTTTGAGTTGAGGATCCATCCACCTTAGTTAAATTTCTAATATTATTGTTGCTTCTATTGCTCAATGTGGTAACATGGAAAAATTTTGAATTAGAGTCCCCTTCCTTTAGCCATAATGCCCTTGATTTTTGCCTCCAATACATCTCTTCACAAGCTAAAATATTATAAAACTCACAAAGGGTTTCCTTCTCTTCAGTCCTTGTCGCCTCATCATAGGTTCCATTTTGGATTTTGCTTTCTATTATTCTCAGTTTTTCCCCCACTACTCTCTTATTCTCAAAAATATTTCCAAAGACTTCTTTATTCCATATTCTAAGGTTGTTTTTCACCATCTTAAGTTTTTGAGATAGTTTGAAGGAAGCACTTCCCTGGATAGGCTGCTACCACCATTCCTCTATTCGTTTCTTGAAGTCCGGATGTTTAACCCACATTGATAGAAATCTGAATGGCTTTTTAAAGGAGTTAGCCTGAAATGCCTCCCATTGAATAAGATTATGGTCTGAAGCGTATTTAGGAAGGGCTTGTAACGTTGAATCACCAAACATTGTTGTAGCTTCCTTGGATAAAAAAAAGGTATCCAACCTTTCTTGAATCATTTGACTTCCTATCCTCTTGTTACTCCATGCAAATTTGGCTCCTTTTAGTCTTACATCCATCAATTCATTTGTGTTAATGAATTTATTGAAGTCCTCCATGCTCCTTGAGGAGATCCTCCATTCTTATCATATGGGTAATGGGAGGTATTGAAATCTCCCCCAATCACCCAAGGAATGTCTTTAAAAGCTTGGATCAAATGCCCCAAAAACTCCTACAGTTTAGACCGCCCTTGGACAGAGGTGGGGGCATAAACATTTGACATAATCCAATTCTTATTAGTATCAAAATCATGAAATAATACGCTTAATACTCTTTCATTTGCCTAAATAATACTTCCTTCTATTTTAATAGGATACCATAAGATTATGAGGCCCCTAGATGCTCCTCTCTCATGTTGAAAGGCCACTTCCCCTTGCTTCCAAATCCTTCTAGCTATAAGTGCTGATTGTGCCGCATTTGTTTTGATTTCTTGAAGAAAAATAATAGTAGGATTCCAATCCTTCCTTATAGACTTCACCATCCTTTGTTTTGGTGGGTCGTTTAGGCCTCTCACATTCCATGAGAGAACCTTCATTTAGACTGTTTGATATTTTTTCCCCGCCCCCTTCCTTGATCCAAAGGGGGTTTGTCAATTTTGCTATTATCCTGGCTAGGAATAGCTTGCTATAACAATGTTCTTTGCTTTTCATTTGCAATTTCTTCATTGATTCTCATTCTATAGTGCTCTGCTGTAGATATTCTCCCTTTCTTTCTTTCACTTCCATAATCTATTGGAGGCTTGGTAGTGCTTCTAGTCTGTTTTGGACTGAAATGAGGGGGCATATACTGTGATAGTCTTGGGCTTGAACCTTCTTCCTCATTTTGGGGATTTTCAATTTCCTCTTCATCCTCAGCCTTGTTTTGGTTCACCTCTCCTATCTAGTTCCTAAACAGGGGGCTTTCCTTCAAGGAACCTTTTACTGTTGGGCTCGCCTAATAAGGGATAATTTACTCCACTACCATATTAGGAGCTACATTCCTGGCTCTTGTTTCCATAACTTTGACTTTTGACTCTATTTTTCCCATGTTTAAACTGAAATGACTTGGCAATTTTACTTCATTTTGAGCATAGCTTTTGGGGCTTTTTGTCATAGTTGTGGATGGTCCCGATTTGGATGGGAAGTCTAGGGTTTCAAGAAACTTGACACTGATGGTATCATCCTTACTGTTTTCTTTTTCAACTTCTATATTTTCTAGGATATCAAACATGTTCAAGCTGGGATCTTTATTACATACCTTATGATTTTTGCCTCCCTCATTATGTTGCTTTCCTTTCTCCTGGATTATTTCTAGTTCTGTGTTGGCTTGGTCAGCCTGGTTATTCTTA
The DNA here is from genome assembly GCA_028583015.1 of Wollemia nobilis. Taxonomy (NCBI): domain Eukaryota; kingdom Viridiplantae; phylum Streptophyta; class Pinopsida; order Araucariales; family Araucariaceae; genus Wollemia; species Wollemia nobilis. The sequence continues at coordinate 2,029,056 of JAQPPZ010002816.1, forward strand.
ACTTGTCTGTATCCTTCCAAGTTAAGACACGATCCTTGAAACTTTGGGATCCCTCTCCCATTAGCTTTCCCCAGAAAACCTTCTCTCATGGCTTCCTTGTTTTAATTAGTTTATATTTTTTTTACATGTTAATATGATTTAAATTTAGATTTTTAAATAAATTTTTAAAACCATTTTACTGTCTCAGTAAATCTCTTAATGATATTTTTTTAATATATAAAAAAAATCTAAGTTCATATCTTAAAGGTTAAATTTTTTTATTAAAATATTGAGTGCTTGTATGACAATGATGGTTTCAATCCCAAACTACTCAGGATCTCCCTTAATTCGAGGTAGAGGTTATAATAGGAGTTTCAAATATTTGAACCTGTAGTTAAAAATAAGAGGCGTTAATATTGTTAGAATAAGTGAATATTCTCTTAAGTTCTATTAGGATAGACACACTTGAGTTTTCACTCCTCCATGTGTCAGGTGAACTCTTAGTGGTGTCTTCATTAGACTTGAGTTGTTCCACTCCTCCATGTGTCAGGTGAACTCTTAGTGATGCCTTCATCAGACTTGATGAGTTATAATTCAACAGCTCTCAATGATCAACTTTACTATTTATACAAATTTGATCCCTGGAATAAATCAATTAGTTCTATTTTATTTTTTCAAATCTTGTAATGCTTTTTAGTTATACTCTTGGGAATTCTAACATGGTATTAGAGCAGGGTAGATTCTGCTAGCATTCTCTCTTGAAGGAGGTTTCTCAAAATGGTTATTAATCTCTTATTCTTTGCTTTAAAAAAAAAAAAGGTTTTTTTTCATATTGTAGTATGCTCATATATGCAATTTCTTTAAAAAGATATTTTCTTATGGTAATACCTACTGGTTTATATAATTTTGTTTTTATCATTGATGCAAATCTTTCAAAATTTCTTTATTCACTACTTTGTGTATGCATATTGAAATTATTTTTGCCTCTATAAAAATACCCATTCTTAACGAACGCAGCTTGCTTTAAAATAATTAAAGCAATGTTGCATCCAGTTCTAGGTGTTTTTTAATTTATATTATTCTTCCCCTCTCGAACACATCCATCACTGTGTTTCACTCAAGAAGGAAACTAATATAGATTAAACATTTTTTTTAGAGGCCCCCTATTTTTATTTGTCCTCCTACTTCACCTACGTTTATTTTTTTCCCTTAAATTCCAGCTCGTTCGACTTTCAATAGCCTTCGTTGCGCATTTAATAATGTAGAAGGATAAGTGTTTGGTGTCCTTTTGTCCTCACTACGTATCTTCAAACATGGAGGAAAGGGAAAAACCGTAGGCCCTTACTTTTTATGAGAATTAAATTATTTTGATCTTACAATCTCAAATTGTTTTGTCTTCATAAATTTTAATTAATGTAAGGATTGCTCTCCACATCACCAATTAATGACTATTGGTCTACCTACCTAGACCAACGTTCGTAAATTTTTTTGAACGTGGTCTTTGGCCAACATTTTGCTATGGCGCATCTTGATACTGCATCTCTCAACGGGCATTTCCCTCATTAATTTTTTATATTCTTCGAAGATCTTGAGATTTTAGGAAGTGTTCTACTTGAAGTTCGTCATATCTGTTTGTCCTTCGACGCTCAAGAGGATCTTCTTTCCTCTTGTTATATAAACATATTTCTAAGCTTAAAATCATAACTCTTTTGTATTCCTAAGATTTTCTTCGATAAATCTTAGATTGATATTTCTTTGGGCCCATTTTATATTGTTCCCTATAAATATCTGCAAGTGTTTTTTCTTTAGGTTAGTGTGTGGTGAGATAATCTGTTCTACAAGTGAAAGATTAAGAAACACTCAGGTCAATGCATCCTCTCTTCAGTGCCTTGCTTTCAACGTCTTCGATTCATCTTTTAAATCTGGTCTATGGCACAGTTTCTAAGGGAGACTCTCTGCTTTGGTGTCACTCCTCTCAACGCCACTTCAATGCGTCATATGGTAAGGTGTTATATAATTTTTTAAAATAACATTTTTCTTATCCAATGCAGATATAGAAGGAGTCTCCTTTTTCCTGGACGCCACCATTGGTGCGACGAACGTAGATGCCACCCTTCCTTATATCCAGTGCAAATATAGGAGTCTCATTTTTCTTGGATGCCGCCATTGGAGCGGTGAACGTAGATGCCACCCTTCCTCACTGCTTGTTCGTTGAAAGATGCTTCGTGGACCCTTAATCATTGCCTTTCAAGACATTTTTTCTGTTGCATCCTCTGTATGATGTCAACCCCTTTAATTTAAGATATAATATATTTTTTTATATATTGTAGCAAGAGAAAAAAAAAGCATTTCATTCCCTTTCCTTTTCGGACTTTTCTTCACACGAAAATCAAAGGAGAATTGTAAAACTTTTAATAAAAAAAAATTTGTGGAGATTTTATAGGTGCCTTTTGCACCTATACTAAGTTCGGGGGGTTTCATTGCGTCACTTTTTGCATTATTTTTCCTTCTTTACTTTCGTTCTTAAGTTGGTAATATAAATTTTGTTAATATATCTTGCAAAATATTAAAAAGTGTTAATTAAATCTTCAATCCTTAATTAAAGGAATTACTAAAATATTTTTTTACTATTTCTTTATTTCATTAAGCAAAATTTTATATTAACAACTTAAATTCTCTATTTTCCAAACATCTTTAATATTTTATAGAGATATTTTAGTGAATGAAAATTATTTCCTTTCAAAACAGGCTCTATATTAATTAACTATTTTGGAATCAATTTGTTACATATAGTCAACTTAAATGAAATAAAAGGGCATTCAATCCAATCCTTACATAATAAAGAATAAATAAAATATATCTATTATTTATTTATTATTTCATTAAGAAATTAAAAATATTTATGTGTTCAATTTATTATTGTTGACAAAGAGTATTTTTTAATTATCTCTTTAAAAGCATTATTTCTCATTCTAAACTTCCTAAGAAGAACAAATAATTCATATCACCATTCACCTTGTTGTACATACTATTCAACTTATAGTTTCCCTCAAGTAAGGGTGAGTTATTTGGTAACCAATATAGGCCTGGTTGATATTCACCTATGTTCCAAGTATCATATCTAATAAAATACTTATAGTTTCCCTCTAGTCATGGTGGTTATTTGAGAAGAAAAGATATATATGTCTGGCATATTTGTTCTCTTAACCATAATTAATATAAAATTTACTCAAAATAATTATAGTTTCCCTCTCATTAGGGCAGGTATTTTTGAGTTATTTGGTGTTTCCTAATAGCTTTGGTATATTTATCTCATTAACCTCATTAAATATCAAATAACCTCAAAATTATTTATAGTTTCCCTCTCGTTAGGGTGGGTATTTTTGAGCAATTTGGTATTTTTTGCAGGCTTCTGTTGACTAATATCCATTGCATTCTCTAAATTAAATTTAAAGGGGGGACCTTTGGGTTAACTTCAAAATGAATTCAATGAATACAATTGATCCTCTCACTCCTCACAACTTCCATACATGTGAACCCAAAATTTTAAATCTCATTTCTCAAAAAGGTCTCACAGACCTATTAGAAGAAAAGCAACCTGAGTTCGAAAAATAATATGAAATATTTATTCACAAAGAGAAAATGTATGAAACAATGGGTATTATAAGCTCTAATGTGCATAAAAGTTTGCGGTTTCACACTGCATATTGTAAAAATCCTTATGAAAGTTGAGAGAAACTAAAGACCTTGTTTGGGAAAGTAGATCAAATAAGATCAATGCAACTAGAAGAAAAATTAACAACTCTATCTCCTGAGGACTTCAGAAATATTGTTGACTTCCTCACCAAATTCAAAGAGGTCCTCACTCAATAAAAATGCAGTGGCAATACTAAGACTGAAGAAGAATACATTCATCTAATCCTTTCTAAACTAAATGGTGTATTTCAAATATTTGCTACCACCTTTCTATCTACCAAAGATGCTCTTGGTGCAACCTTAAAAATGCCCTCTTTAGAAAAGTTTTGTGATAGAATAACTAGGGAAGAAAAAAAACATGCAAGATATTAAATCTCTTCTTCTTCCTCTTCCTCAAAAGCCTTAGTAGCCTCCACCTCTTCTAAAGAAAAATTCAAAAATAAGGAAAAGAATCCCATAACTTGTACTTACTACAAAAATAATGGTCCCTCTATAAACAAATGTTGGAAAATATTACAACAACTAGAGGCAACTATGAAGGATTAAAAGATAGATAATAAAAAGCAAATAGGAAAATCCCTTAATATTCAAGGTAAAACCTCTAATTCTTCTTCTAATCACTAGGTCCTAGATTCCAGAGCAACTCATCAAATGACTGCTTTAGATGAGTCATTCTCTTCTATCTCCTCAAGTTCAACCTATAGCATAGAAGTTGGTGACTCTCCTTCATCCCAGTAAAATGAAAGGGTGATATAACCATTTATGGTGGCTCTATCATTAATGTTCTCTATGTTCCAAAAATTGCCATAAATCTCCTCTCTGTCTATCATATTTGTACTTCTCGAAGGGGGAAAATTGTTCTCTTATCGCCAATAGGAGTTAAGATAAGAGACTTTCAAGATCCCCATTAACTCATAGCCAAAGGAGATATTGATCATAAAAATCACCTATTTAACTTCAAAGGATTCAAAAATACAGAAGGGGCCTCCTATTTTGTGGCTTATGGAGATATTGAAAGCAAAATTTGGCATGAAAGATTTGGTCATCTCAATTACAACTACCTAAAGGAATTGAGCACCCATGAAATGGTAACATGTTTACCTCAAGTATCTTCTATTGATGGATTTTTTCCTGAATGTGCTCTTGGAAAGCAACATCAAGATCCTTTCCACCCAAGTAGTTCTCTAAAAACTTCATCCCCTCTAGAATTAATCCATAGTGACTTGATGTCTTTCCAGAATCTTCTTTCAAAGGAGTAAAATATGCTCTAACCTTTATTGATGACTTTTCTAGAAGAACTTGGGTCTACTTCCTAAAATATAAAAGTGATGTTCTATCCCACTTCAAAGTCTTCAAAGCCTTAGTTGAAAATCAATCCTCTTGCAATATCAAGCAAATTCACACAGATAATGGGGGGAAATACTACAGTAATGAGTTCTCCATATTTCTATAAAATCATGGCATAATTCATCAACATTCTATATCCCATAATCCTCAACAAAATGGTATTGCAGAAAGAAAAAATCAAACATTAAAGGAAATGGCAAATTTTATGCTCCATTCAAGAGATCTTCCAAAAGTTTTTTGGGCAGAAGCTATTAACTATGCCAATTATATTCAAAACCGTACACCTCATAAAGCTCTTGATTATTTTTTTTTTGGTAAGTAACAGAATATTTACAGTGGGTTTTTTAGAACAGGATCCCAAAACCTTAGTTACATCATAAGCCTAGGCTAAAAAAATGAACAAAAATCGGGGCTGCGCCCAAAGGCAGTGATCCGGGGCCCGGGGCCCTGGTGCCTACAAAAACAACTAGGACAAACAACAACAAAACCTTGGCTAGAAGCCACCAAAAACCAGAAAATGCCACCGCCAAACGCGCAGAAGCTGGACGCCAGTGAACCGGTGGACCCAGCGGCCGGTCCTGGCCAGGACGGGGCCCCACGTCGGTCAATACTACTCCCTATCGGGGCCATCTCCCAGCCTGCGCCGGAGCTCAGCCAGGGCATTGGCAGCGGAGGAGGCTGCTTGGGCAGCCGCATTCAGAGAGCCGATAGCCGCGTCAAGGAGGGCTCTGATAGCCAGATTCTGCATTCTACTGCCTGTCTCGAAACTAACATCGATGGGCTCTGGGGCTTCCTGTTTGGTCCTCTTGGCACTGCCAGCAGCCCTGTTGCTGCCAGGGAAGGGGCCTTTGCGGGCGCCCCTAGGAGTCGGGGCCCCACCTGTGCCCTGGGCCGAAGTCCTGCACTTTCGAGTGGGTCTACGGTGCTTCGGGGCAGGGGAGCCTTCTGGCGAGGGGGACTCCTTAGAAATGGAAGTAGCAGGGGAGCCAGCTAGGGAATTAGCCGTATCGGGGGGGCAGCAGACAGGGGAGGAATGCGATGGAGCTACGGCTGGTTGGCCAGGGCGTGCCTATATAGCACGACCATGAGGCCTTGGTGGGAGGGCCGAGAATGGCTTTTGCGGGCACGGTCAATGGAAAGACCCAGGGAATACAATAGAAAATGGGGAGTGCTGACCACCGTGGCCCCTCGGAGGTGGTTGAAGTAGCTCAGGTGGAAGCTAAAAAGCCTCTGGTCTGGGTCGTCGTAGGTAATGTACTACATTACCGGGATGATGGCCTCATCGAAGGGGGCCGGGAGGTTGGAGCGGAATAGGTTTGCCTTGTCCCATTGCTGCTCCGGGAAGCGGGACAGCTCCTCCTCCCAATTATGCTTGTCCCGCCTGACTACTCGCCCCTTTTCCTCGTGGTGGAGGCCTGTAACCTCTGTTAAAAATTCTTTGTTAACTTTGAAATGAAGCCCCTTGACCGTAACCTCACCGTCGTTCCACGAGTCCAGGAAGCATTGGGTGATCTCGTCATCAGCTCTAGTGAATTTACTGAAGAAAGGAGTGAAATGTTTGGCATTGGAAAACAGCTTGGCCGACTCGCTCAGAGTGAGCGTGGAAGGCTCGATGAAAACATTTTTGGCAGCCATGGGGCAGGGGAGGCAGGGGAAATCTGACCAGAAGCGCAGGGGCAGGGAACGGGGGAAACAGACACAGCGGGAAGACTCAGCGCGCGATGGATTTAAAACCATGCAGGGGGCCGAAGAAGGGGGGAGCCGTCGGCGTCGGGAATGGGCGCTCGGGGTCGGGTGCGACACGAGGGGGGAGGGGCTGAGGGGGCACGACTGTAGGTTGCCACGTGGGGCAAGGGGGAGGGGCCACTGCCAACGCGCCAGGTGGCACAAACTGAACGGGGGAGCGCCTTGAGGGTACAACATGGGATAATGTCATGGGCAGACTGACGCGGCATGGGGATCCGTCAACGAAGCGATCGAGGCAAAAAAATTGGGGAGGGCCGACGTGGAGACAGTCTTGGAACTGCCAGAGGCGCCAACGGAGCAATGCAGGTCCACGTCGGGAACAGTCGATCTTCTGGCATGGCCGAGCACACCTGCCACCGCGAGGGGGATCTGGGAGACCAACAGGCGGGCAGGAGACGGGCCTGGAACAGGCGACAAGGCGCCACAGGGGAGGAAGTCCTCTGTCCTCTGGAAACCATGCCGGTGGAATGTCGGGGCCCCGGCATGGGGCAAGTTAGACACCAGGGTCCTCCACATTGTTGGGCTGATCTTGCATGGTAATGTGGACCAGAGCTTCGGGAAAGTTCGTAGTCTAGGTAGTGAAGGCGTCAGCAGAGATGGCTTGGTTTGCCATGAAATCGGTCGCCCTGTTGCCTTCCCTATACACGTGCCGGAAGCTATGATCGGGGAATCCCTGGAGGACGGAGAGGGCTTCCCGGATGAAGTTGTGGATGCGCCAGAAGCAATTGCCCGGACTATGGGCAGCTTTGATAATGACTTGGGAGTCGCCCTCAATGATGACTCTTGAGGGAGACTCCCTGAGGGCGGTCAGCCCGCTTAGCAGAGCTGCTGCTTCGGCAAAGTTGTTAGTCTGGAAGCCGAGCGGAGCAGCAAACGCCATGATCAGGGCCCCGTGGCAGTCACGGATGACCCCACCCACCCCAGAGGGCCCGGGATTGCCTTTAGACGCGTCGTCGAAGTTGAGCTTGACCCATCCGGGGGGGCAGTCCACCTGGTCAAAGATCGACAGGAGGGGGCGGGGGGGTCCGAGGGGGGAGCTGAATGCCGAGAGAGGATAGGAGAGTGGCTTCGCCCAGCCATCGGGGTGCCTCGATCAAGGGGATGGATCAGGAATTCTCAAGGGCAAAGGTCACAGCCTTGGTCGCAATCCACTGGGGGGAATGGGCCGGGGAGGAAAAGGCTCTACTGTTGCGCTCTAGCCAGAGTTGCCAAAGCATATGGGGAAGGCAAGAACTCCAGAGGAAGCGGGTGAAGGGATGGGCAAAGGGGTTGGGCCACTGCAACAGGAGGTCAGATATGGATTTGGGGCCCACCCACTGGATAGAGAATTGGGAGAGGATGAGGCCCAAGACTTCAGATGAAAAGGGACAGTTGATAAAGAGGTGATTGGTGGATTCCTAGGCATCACAACAAAGGTAGCATCTATTCAAGATCTGGAAGCCCCTCTTGATCAGATTCTCGATCGTCAGAATCTTATTTTGGACGGCCGCCCAAACGAAGTGACTGATTTTGGGGATCAGCTTCTTGGCCCACACCTACCGGGTTGGGAAGGGAGCCTCGTCAGGGACTCTCTGAAAATTGTAGGCAGATTTGACAGAAAAGACTCCACTGGGAGTCCCATGCCAAACGCATCTGTCGTTTCCTCCGGAGGACGGGATGACAGTCACATTGAGGAGGCCCTGGAGTCTGGCAGCTTGAAGCGGGTGCCTGGGGTCCAGGATGGGCTTCCAGGTAGCACGCCCCAGGTTCTGAGAGAGATAGGCCGCAACCCTGGGACCTCTGTCCGCCAGTCCTGGTTTGAGAACGAGGAGCTCTCTGTCGGTAGACAGGGCCTCATCATGAATCCATCTGTCATCCCAGAAGTTGATCTTGGCTCCGTCCCCGAGGATCCATCTGCTCCCTTTCTGGATTATGTCTTTGGTGGAGATCAGGGACTTCCAAAAGGCTGATCCATCTCGGGGCTGAGAATCACTGAGGAAGGGGTGGCTATGGCAGTATTTTCTATGCACAATGCTGACCCACTCATCAGGGGTGTTGGTGTGCACCTTCCAGGCATGCTTGGCCATGAGAGCCTTGTTCATGGGGACCACCCGCCTGAGCCCGATCCCTCCCTCAGCTTTGGGGTGGCAGACCAGGGGCCAGGAGACCAGGGGAATCCTCTTCTTGTCTTCACTTCCCGACCAGAGAAAGCATTTCTGAATTTGTTCGATGTGTGCTGCAATGGAGGCCGGGATTCTGAAGACCGACATGAAATATATCGGGATGCTTTGCAAGACCGCCGCCAAGAGGGTGGCTCTGCCAGCCTGCGAAAGGAGGTGACCTTTCCAGGGGGCCAGCTTCCTCTGAATCCGCTCAATCACCCCGCCCCACAGGGCCCTGGAGGATGCACCTGTGAACAGGGGGAGCCCGAGATACGAGGAGGGGAGGGAACCAGGGGTGCAGCCCAAAATCTGCCCGATTTTGATCTGTCTAGCCAAGGGGGTGTGGATGAAGAAAATCATGCTTTTTTGGAGGTTGATTTTTTGGCCGACCGCCTCCTCGTACAGGGTCAAAATATGCTTGAGAGTTTTGGCTTGGGGAATTGAGGCAGAGGTGGCAAGGATGGTATCATCCATGAACTGCTGGTGGGACACAAGGGGTAGGCCCGACGTAGGCCTGATGCCTGAAATGAGACCGTGGGTCACAGCGCCCGAGATGGTACGCCCTAGGGCCTCAACCAAGATGATGAAGAGGATCGGGGACAGGGGGTCACCTTGGCGGAGGCCTCTGGAGCTGGGGAAGAATCCGGCAGGGGACCCGTTGACGAGGATAGAGAACCACGGGGAGGACACGCAGTTGCTAATGAGCCTGACCCAGGAAGGGTGGAACCCGAACTTGAGGAGAACCTTGGACAAGAAATCCCAGTTAACTCTGTCAAAGGCCTTGTTCATATCCAGCTTGAGCAGAAAGGAGGCCTTTTTGGATAGGACAACCGAGTGAATGGCCTCATGCATGATAATGACCCCATCAGTGATCAATCTGCCTTTGACCGAGCTGCCCTGACAGGGGGCAATAATCAGGGGGAGGATATCCTTGAGACGGGAAGCCATGGATTTAGTCAAGATTTTGTATAGGACGTTGCACAAGCTAATGGGGCAGAAATTCGAGAGGGATCGGGCTGCCTGGGTCTTGGGGATCAGAGCTATGAAGGTGGAGTTGATACCTCTGGGGATGGATCGGGCAGTCTGCAGGTCCTGGATGGCAGCACACACTTCCACCCTAACGATGTCCCAAAATGATTGGAAGAATCGGGGGGGAATCCGTCCGGGCCCGGGGCCGCCTCAGCCTTCATGGAAAAGGTGGCAACATGGATTTCGGAGTCAGACAGAGGCTGCAACAACATCTGATTTGCCATGGTCGAGATAGAAGATGGGATATGCTCCAGAAGGGAATCAACCGCATCTGGGGACATGGGGGGCTATCACCCAGGAGCTCCTGGAAGAAGCGAGTGGTTTCAGCCCGGATGTCCTCTTCTTCCTTGATGATTCTGCCATCGCTGCCCACCAACTCAACAATTTTGTTGGAGCCCCTGTTCCTGAGAGTCGACGCGTGGAAGAACTTAGTGTTTGCATCGCCATCTTGGAGCCACAGGGCTCTCGAATTCTGTCTCCAAAAGATTTCCTCCCGGGCCAGGATGTTATGATACTCGCTGAGAGCAAGGCGTTCCTCATCCCTGAGCCCCGGGTCTTGGGAGCCAGCTTGAAATCTGGACTCGAGGGCTTCGAGTTTTTCTTTGAGAATTGCTTTGTTTTCGAAGATATTGCCGAACACCTCCTTGTTCCATACCTTGAGTTGGTCCTTAAGGCATCTCAGCTTATGGAAGATTTGCTCAACGGGGCATCCAGGGACTGGGGGAGCCCACCAATGCCCAACCTGGGCCCGAAAGTCAGGGTGATGCAGCCACATGGACTCGAATCGAAAAGGCCTCTTGGGGGAGGGCCCATGGTCGGTTTCAAGGAGGAGGGGGCTGTGATCAGACCCGATTTTGGGGAGGGCCAACAGGGTGGCATCAACAAACATAGGGAGGGCTTCCTTGGACAAGAAAACTCTATCTAGTCTGACCTGGATATGATTTGCTCCCGCTCTTCTGTTGGTCCAAGTGAACCTGGCTCCTTTCAGGCTGACGTCCATGAGCTCGTTGAGGGCAGTAAAGGCTCCAAAGTCCTCCATGCTCTTGCCCTGAGCCGTTGAGCCCCCACTTTTATCAGAGAGGAACAGGGGGCTATTGAAGTCCCCGACCAGGATCCAGGGCAAGGGGGCGAAGGCTTCTCTCATCGAGCTAATTTCCTTCCATAAGGCCGCTTTCTCGACGGGACTGTTAGGAGCGTAGACGTTGGACAGAATCCATGAGCACCTTGACTTTACGCAATGGACCAACATGTTGATGATTCTGGGGGACGAAGATATGAGTCTTCCCTCAAAGCACCGGGGGTCCCACATGCACAGTAGACCCCCGGCTGAGCCAACCGTAGGGGTAGACAGGGACTCGCAATTGTGCCAGGTAGCTTGGGCTACACGCCGGGCAGCAGCCTCATCTATTTTGGTCTCCTGAAGGAGGAGGAAGGATGGACGGTGATCCCTGCGGAGTTGGTCGAGGATCCTTTTCTTGGGGGCCCCATTGAGGCCCCTGATATTCCAGGTGATGAGCTTCATTTGACACCCTTGAGGGGTCGCTTGCCCCCCTTCCCGGAATGAGCGGGGGGTTTGGGTCGGATGGCGTCCGTCTTGGAGAAGCTTGCCCCCACGTCAGAGAGAGTTGCCTGGGAGCCATTGGCTATGTCATCTTCAGTGATCCTAGTCCGCTGATCGCCCAGGGTGGGGCACCCTCTTTTGAGTTTGCTGCCAAAGTCTGTGGCAAAAGACCTACTCCGGGTCATCTTAGGACTGACTTCGTCGGGCCCGGATGAAGAACTAGCTTCGATCTCTTCATCGGACTTCTCAGATCCGCACTCCAAGGGAGGAAGCCCAACAGGGATCGTCGGGAGGGCCGAGAGGGGGTCAAGGGAGGAGCGGGGATGGGGGGGAAAGGGGGCCTCGATCGAGGGAGCCGACGGGGAAGAGAGCCTGGTCGGCTCGCTTGCCTGGGCGCAAGCAAGGCCCTACGGGGAGGGGTTCAAAGCGGGCTGGGCGGGAGAACCTGGGATCGGGGCCACGAAAGATGACCCAGGGGAGGGAGCAACAGAAGGGGAAACCTGGGGGAGATCGCCCTCCAGACCGAGGTCCATATGAGAATCCTTTGGGGCCGGGGGGCCCCTTGGTGGTCCAGGCCTGGGATCTGGGGCCATCGCGAGGGGGCCCGCGAGATGGGGCCCGACCTGATTGAGAAGGGGGTTTGGGGGGAGGGCCTTTCGCATTTCTGGAAACCGGGCATTGGTGGGAGAGGTGGCCCTGAGTGCTACAGGTGGGGCAGAAGGCGGGTTTGTTTTCGTAGATCAGGGGCTGGCTCCAGAAGTAGGACCCAGAAGAGATGGTCATCGAGGAGGGGAGAACGGATTCGAGATTGGCGTTGACGCAAAATCGGGCATGCACCATCCGGGATCCTGCCTTGGTAGCAGGGTCAAAGGCCACCAGGTCCCCGACCGACTGAGCAATGAGTCTGAGGACGTCTTCATGCCACAGATGGAAGGGAAGGTCTGGGAGCCGAACCCAGACTGGGGCGAAGTTGATGCTTTGGGTGTTGGGGTGGAAGTCAGCTCCATACCGCCTGAGGAAGAGGCTCTTGCACCCCAAAAACTAGGGCCCACCTAATAGGACCTTTTTGGCATCCTCACTGTTGTTTAATTTGATGATGAAGAAGCCCTTGGTCAGGGCAACCAGCTGGATGTGCCCGAAAACCTTCCATTTGGTAGCCGCCCACCTGCGGATGGTTTCCATGTCGGGACGCCCTCCCAAGAATTTCCCTACCAGGGAGGCAGAAGAACCAACTACCAAGGAGGAGTAGACCTCCTCCTGGATAGAAATGTGAGTGCCCTCGAGGGAAAGACCTAGCCCCGGGGCCCGGGAAGGGGCCCTGGTGCCCGCCAAGATCTGCTGATAGGAGGGTTTGGGCCCGCCCGGGACAAAGCCCAACCCAGGAACAGGGGGCTTTTTCCCCAGCCCTGCGCTCGCATCGAGGCTGGCCTATGGGCCAGGGCCCAAGATGCCGACCCCACCCTGGCCCCCAAACGGATCAAGCGCAGACCCATCCTCTGGGCCCGTCGAGGGTCCTGTAGGCCCGAGACCGGGCCCTGACGTGCCTGTCCCCGACCCCGAGCCCGATCCCGACCGGGGACCTGCACCATGCACTGAACCTGCCCCCAGCCCTACTCCTGCTCCTGCTCCTGCACTTGCTTCCGCTTTCGCTCCCGCCATCTCTTTCGCCTCAAGGTCGACTTTTGATTCAAGCTCTTGATCATTTAACTCCTGAAGAAGTATGGAATAATTCAAAACTAGATGTTTCTTTCTTCAATATTTTTGGGTGTACTGCTTGGGCGCACATACCAAAGAAGAAAAGGAAGGCTCTAGATAAGAAAAGCAGAAAGCTCATCTTTGTTGGTTATTATGAGGAAATGAAAGCATATAGGCTCCTTGATCCCTCAAATCATGAGGTATTTTTCATAGGAATGTCCAATTTGATGAAACATTCCCTCAAAAATATCCTCAATTCTCCTCTTCATCCATTGAGCCTTCTCTTATAATAGAACCTCAATATTATGAAGAACCAACTCTAGAGGTTAACTTAGATATTGATAATCAAGATGAGGAACCTGTAACTCCAATTCAATGTCTTTCGACTCCTACTTCTTCCACTATGCCAAAATGGACCCACACCATTGTTAAATAAGCTACTCCTTACATCCAAAATCTTCCATCATCCAAATCAACCAACTCCATAGGCATTGGTCTTGTTTGTCAGTATAGACCCTGTTTCCTCTGATCCTTAGTCCTTCAAACAAGCAACTGGTATTAAGGAATGGGATGATGCCATGGAAAATGAATTCTCTTCCTTAATAAAAAATAAAACTTGGGATTTATTTCCCTTGCCTAAAGGAAGGAAATTAGTTCGTTGTAAATGGATTTACAGAACAAAGTATGGTCCTAATGGAGAAATTGACAAACACAAAGCTCGCCTAGTAGCCAAAGGTTTCTCTCAAATTGAAGGAATTTATTATGCTGAAACCTTTGCTCCAGTTGCTAAAATGGATTTTGTAAGACTAGTTCTTGCTCTGGTTGCTTCCAAAAAGTGGTCTATATTTCAAATGGATGTAAAAAGTGCTTTCTTACATGGGGATTTAAAGGAAGAGATATACATGGAAAAACCTGTTGGTTTCACTCAAGACTCCTCTCTTGTTTGTAGGCTAAACAAGTCTCTCTATGGCCTCAAACAAGCTCCTAGAGCTTGGTATGAAAATATGGACACCTTCCTTCTTTTCATAGGTTTTTCTCATTGTGAGTCTGATAACACAGTCTACATTTGGAGATATGGAGGAAAAATCACCATTCTTGTTTTATATGTTGATGATCTTCTAATCACTTATAGTACCTTCAATCACATTCAGACTATAAAAGAATTCCTCTCTAAAAAATTTGATATGGTTGATCTAGGTTTAACTCATTACTTCTTTGGGATCCAAATAAATCAAACAAATGCAGGTATTTCATTGTGTCAATAAAAATACACTCTAGATCTTCTTCATATGTTTAAAATGTCAGATTGCAAACCTTCTCCTACACCTTTTCAATCTGGCATATCTCTAACTACTTCCTAATCATCCCCTCTATGTGATGCAACTCTATACCGTCAACTTGTAGGGATTCTGTTATACCTTACTCATACTCGTCCATATATCTCATATGTTGTTGGCCTCATATCTAGATTCTCCCATAAACCTCACTTCAGTTATTGGCAAGAAGCAAAAGAATCCTCTGCTACTTGCAAGGAACTACTCAATTTGGGATCTTATATAAGGGAAAATCCATGGATACCATTGGCTACATAGATTCAGATTGGGTAGGTTCAGTAGAAGATAGATTTTCAAGTTTTGGCTATGTCTTTTGTCTTGGTTCTTCACCAATAGCCTAGTTATACAAAAACAACAAGTATTAGTATTATCATCTACAGAGGTAGAATACAGGGCAACAATTTTAGCAAGTCATGAAGCTCTTTGGCTTCGTCAAATTCTAATGGAATTTGGTTTGTTGCTTGACAAACCTATAACTCTTTGGTGTGACAATCAGAGCATAATTCACATTGTATGAAATCCAATTGAGCATCAATGCACCAAGCACATTGAGATACATATGCACTTCATTCGACAACACATTCAGAATGGGGACATATACTTGGACTATATTCCAACTGAGGAGCAAATTGTAGACATCTTCACCAAGTCATTTCCTTCTCCGCGTTACATATAATTACGAGAGAAACTTGGAGTAATACAACTACATTGACACAAAGGTCTTCCACCTCTCCTTTTACTATTGTATTCTTTGGAGGATGGTTTTTCCCTTGTGGTTTTTTTCATCATCTCTCCAAAAGTATATATTGTTCATGAGTACCTAATCAGGACAAGTTACCGAGACTCATTCTTTTTTTGTGTTGAGAGGACAATATTCGTCATCCGAAGACATGCCTCTATCTTGGATATTTTTCTTGTAATAGATGGTTTTCCCCAAAGGGTTTTTTCAACATCTATATATTGTAAATGAGTACCTCATCAGGCCATGTTGTCGGGACTCATCCTTTTATTATTTTAAGAGGACAATTTTCGCCATCTGAAGACAAGCCTCTTATTTATTTATTTTTTGATTGATGACTTTTCTCATTGGTTTTTTACCATATTTTTAGAAAAGAAATCATTGTACATGAGTACCTCATCAAGCCTTGTTTTCAGGACTCATTTGTACAAACCACCCCTAGTATCACTTAAGGGGGGGTGTTAGAATAAGTGAATATTATCTTAAGTTCTACTAGGATAGACACACTTGAGTTTCCACTCCTCCATGTGTCAGGTGAACTCTCAGTGGTGTCTTCATCAGACTTGATGAGTTGTTCCACTCCTCCATGTGTCAGGTGAACTCTCAGTGGTGTCTTCATCAAACTTGATGAGTTGTTCCACTACTCCATGTGTCAGGTGAACTCACAGTGGTGTCTTCATCAGACTTGATGAGTTGTTGTAATCCAATGACTCTCAATGATAAACTTTGTTATTTATACAAAGTTGATCCCTAGAATAAATCAATCAATTCTATTTTATTTCTTCAAATCTTGTAATGCTTTGTAGTTCTACTCTTGGGAATTATAACAAATATATATGTATATATATTATCAAAATATTTTTAACAGAAAAAATTAATAATAGTGCTAGCTTGAGGTTAAGGGTTCCAATCCCTAACCCCTTCAAGGTCCCCTTACTCGGAGTAAAAGTCTTGTCTAGATGATAGAGATTTTTTCTGTTAAAAAAATAATAATAATAAAATTTTGTATTTCTTTAAATTTTAAATATAATATTTAATTTTTTTTATTTTTTCGCAACTTTAATGCAAGTTTATAATCTAATATATTAGCACTTCCACTTAATTTTAGGATACCATAAACTTTAAAATTCTTATAAAATGTTTAATAATCTCACTTTTATAAAAAATTACTAGTAAAAACCAAAAGTTATAATTATGTAATTTTATTTTGAGTTTTGGTTTATTTTTGGGAGTTCCAAGGTTCAAAATGTGGGGTGGATAAGTGTGTGAGGGGGTGTGTATATGGCTGTGTGTTTGAATCCTATTAAAAAGTTCAGCTCTCTTCTTTATAATTAAAATTAGAATATCCATCATAGAATTTTCACACTAATTTAATTAAAAAATAATAATATAACTTTGTATATTAATTGACAAAAACATCACACTATAAAAAGTCAATAAAATCTTTTAATAAAAACCTGAGTTCAATTTATAAGCAACATCCAAGGTGTCTCGGATATGCTATGCTCTTTTTTTTAATAAAAATTAAAATTTTAATATTAATTCCTTTAAAAAATATTAAAAATTAAAAGCCCCACCCTTGTGTCCTTAAAAAAATTATCTACCTATATGAATAGGATAGTTAGGCTTGAGAGGACTTTCATAAATACATCATGATATATTAAAAGGTTTTAGATAAAGATTTAGAGCACCCAACAACAAGCCCGCTTTGACTTTAAGAATATAACTGAATTTTTTTATCACACGATTATGTATAGACATTTTAATTGTACTGAAAGCAAGTGGTTATTTTTAAAATTTGAATAATTTTATTATTTTTAACGAATAAGTATATGTAGAAAGAGTGATTTTTTATTTTAGTTTAGGATATGATTGTTGTTTTATATAATATATAATTTTAATTAATTAAATTAATTATTATTTTTTGTTTATAAAAATTATATTTTTTTTGGGGTAAACATGTTTATAAATCTTCATTGGTGTTTAAACTTTGGTCTTCACACAAAAGTTTAAGGCCATAACACCATGGTGTAAGGTTTGGATAAATTTATTGGGTTTATTCAAATCATTAGGAATAACACTTGTTGGGCTCGAAGGGTTAGATGGATTGGTAAGTGCTAGTCTGGATGGGCACTTGTTGAGAAAAGACTTGGGTTCAAACCTTGGTGGTACCAGTTTGCAAAGGTAGTAGTCTGTTTTGAATTTTCTGACTGCGCATCAGATCGACGACGATGGTACGAAACTCCCCATCTCACACCGGGTCAATAATTAACGATACGGATAGGTTTGGTGGTTGCAGTCCCTGTGGTTTGAACCCTGCATTGGCCAGTTACTAAAAATAGTGGCTCTTACCAACTCTTCTATGTAACAAAAAAAAACAAAACAAAACAAAAAATTGTGCAACATCATTCCATATCAATGCTATAATTTTGTTTAAGGACAAGGACAACCATTATCTTGTTAGATCAAACTTAGGTTAAACTTAATTATGTAATTTGGGGATTAGATATTTATATAAATACCTCCAACCACTCCATCCATAATCTTGGAGTGTTGTGATTCTTTTCTATGGATAATATAATGATTATTTTATAGTGTTTATTGGTGTTCACTTTATCTCTTTCTTTTGTCCTTCTTATGCTTTCTCTTTAAGATTTGAGTGAATGGATTATTTTTTTACGTATGGAAATAGGTGTGAATTTCAATGGGGTTGTGTTGGTTCATGTAAAATACAAGAAAATATTATCCTTCATTTTTTATCCTTAATTATACAATTATACTTGGATACAATTTTCCTAAATTAATTTCATAGATAATGAACATGAAAGTCGTATTGGTTAATTTCCCTTGATTTTATTAGAAAGGAAATTCTAAAGCTAGTTTTTCCTAATAATATCCATATATAAATCTTCCTTGTCTTCTTGTATATGCTTGTCTATTTGGTTGTAACATGTTTTGAGTCTACAAACTCTGATTTTGATTATACAAAAAAATGTATTCTTTAATTATTCTAAATCTTAGTGAACTTGGTAGTAGCTTAGAATTGAGAGTTGTTGCTACTCGCTCTTTAGTTTAAGAGATTGAATATCCCTTAAAAATCTAATCCTTATTTTGTGAATGGTGGGATGACTTGCTTGTAAATTCAAGGTAAAGCATAAAAGTTCTTTGTCAGTACCTACTCCTAATCTCTTATCAATAGCTTTACTCAGGCCTTTGGATACCCAACAACTTAATAAAATATTTTCTATCTATATATTAAAGCCTTTTTCTCAACTCAAAAGCTTAATCCTTTTGGGATTAAAGAAATTCGATAATATTGCCAAGTACTCAAGAATTATTTGGTTGATGTTCTCTCCCATTTAAAGCATATCCTATAAAAAAAACTCTTAAAAATGTTCCTTTATTTATCATAGGGGAGAGGGGTTCAATAATTTATTTGATCCACTCTATAGTTTGGTAACTTGGTTGAGTGATTGTTTCTGTAACTTGGCCCTACCTTAGCTATATAATATTTGTATTAATGAGTTGATCTTTAATATGGGTTGTTAATATGTATGGAATAACTCCCCATGTTAATATGTTCAAGGCTTGTTTTTACATAGAGAGGTATTCAATTCTCTCATCCTAAGTATTGAAAGCTTTAAAGCTCCCATACTTTATGTTGGTAAACAAATAACTAACCACTCGAAGCCCTATATCTCCCTAGTAGTATCTTTACTATTGGTACGAGAGGTTATTCCTTATATATTTTTGGATATGAAGGAATAGAACTTCTTTCTATGGATATGGGGAGGGGAAGAAATAAACTAGATCGATGATGCCCCAGATGGATCAATTCACTTATTTTACACATTCTTATGGTGTTGCCTGATATTTTTCTCTTATTATCTCTCCCTATGCAATGATGGAGTACCTAGGCCAAGAAAAATTCTCAAACCATGAAACCTTATATTTAGGGATCCATGAGGAGGGAATGACATCCTGAGCAATGACCCTAGGGGGTGGAAGAGATTTTGGTAATATTTTTTCTTAGTGGTACCTCCTATATGTACTCTAGTTTATTTGAAGTATTTTGATGGTGTAACACTAACTTACTTGGGAGGAAGAATGAAATCACTTCTCCATAATGTTTCGAGGAAATAAGTGGATCACACATAATAGATAAAAACATCTTCTATGTGGTTCTAAAGTATTCATATAGCACAACTCCTAATTCTCTATTTGGATGGAGGAACCAAGAGAACATAGTGCTAACCCATGTTCTACATGACCAAGCCAACCTTTGATTCAATTCCCCTCATAAAGTTTTACCTTTAAAATAGAGGGGGAGAGGAGAGTGCTCATTTTAAAATAGAGTGTCATTTATGTAGTACTTGAATGAGAGGCACAATATCCTAAACCTCTTAAGAGTGCTTACCTATATAGAAGTTATCTTATCTCTAGTCCATATTTTAAGGTCCCACCCAAGCAAGCACTTCATCTATGAATAAGAGTGCTCTAGAAATTTGAGTAAGTAAGCCCCTCCTCTCCTCAAAGGTTAGGTTAGGTTGGTTAGGTTAGATTGGTCGAGGGGGAGGGATACTTCATTCATTAAATTATGATCTTGACTTAGCTCTCTGTGTTAAAAAGGCATTACCTTAGATCTAATTTGTTCTATTTAAGAAGCCCTCTCACTTGTTTGTTTGATGGGAGAGGGAAGATATGAAAAAAGAAGAATAAAAATCATTTTTAAGGATTGAAAAGGTTTGAAATAGTAAGCTAAGATCACGTTTTAAAGATACCCAACACTTTATTCCTTAGAACCCAAGGCATGCAAGAACGAGCCCTCCTATGCCTTTAAAAATATTATGGTCTTTATCTACTTTAAGTACCTCATATAAGGAAAAATGTATCCCATATACCTCTTAGAAAAGGAGCCCAACATTTTGGTTTAGCCCTATAGATCCACCTCTATATAAAACCTACCCCAAAAAGTTATAGTTTATCTATCTCGATCAAATTTAAAGTAATTTATCAATGAGAGAATTTGGCCTAGGACATCTATAAATGAAAGAACCTAGGAGATCTTGAGACAAAAGAACCTGAAATAAAGCTTTAGGAGGTGCCCACCCTTCTCTTACAATAGGGCAAGAGGAATAGTAACATGTTTTGAGTCTACAAACTTTGATTTTGATTATACATAAAATCTATTCTTTAATTATTCTAAATTTCAGTGAACTTGGTAGTAGCTTAGAATTGAGAGTTGTTGCTTCTCATTCTTTAATTTAAGAGGTTGAATGTTCCTTAAAAATCTAATCCTTATTTTGTGAATGGTGGGATGACTTGCTTGTAAATTCAAGGTAAAGCATAAAAGTTCTTTGTCAATACCTACTCCTAATCTCTTATCAATAGCTTTGCTCAGGCCTTTGGATACATAAAAAATTAATAACATATTTTCTATCTATATCTTAAAGCTTTTTGTTCAACTCAAAATATTTAATCTTGTTGGGATTAAGGACATTAGATAATCTTGCCAAGTACTCAATAATTCCTTGGTTGATGCTCTCTCCCCATTTAAGGAATTCCCATCAAAAAGCTCTTAAAAAGGTTCCTTTATTTATCATAGGGGAGAGGGGTTCAACCTTTTATTTGATCCCCCTCTATAGTTTGGTTGAGTGGTTATTTCTGTAACTTGACCCTACCTTAGCTATATAATATTTGTATTAATGAGTTGATCTTTAATATGTATGGAATAACTCCCTATTTTAATATATTCAAGGCTTGTTTTTTCAAAAAGAGACATTTAATTCTCCCATACTAAGTATTGAAACCTTTAAAGCTCCCATACTTTATGTTGGTAAACAAAGAACTAACCACTCGAAGTCCTATATCTCCCTTGTAGTATATTTACTACCAGAATGAGAGGATATGAAGCAATATAAATTCTTTCTATGTATATGTGGAGGGGAAGAAGTAAAATGGATTGATGATGACCGAGATAGATCATTTAACTTATATCACACATTATTATGGTGTTGCCTAATATTTTTCTCTCAATCCACATCCTTATGCAACGATGGAGTACCTAGGTCAAGAAAAATTCTCAAACCATGAGACCTTATATTTAGAGATCCACGAGGATGGGATGACATCGTTAACAATGATCCTTGGGTGTTGGAAGATATTTTGGTAATAGTTTTTCTTAGTGATGCATCCCATATATACTCTAGTTTATTCAAGGTATTTTGATGGTGTAATGCTAAATTACTTGGGATAAATAATGGAATCATTTCTCCATACTATTTCAGAGAAATAAGTGGATCACACATAATAGATAAAATATATTCTATGTGATTCTAAAATATTCATTTAGCACAACTCCCAATTCAATCATGCGCTTGACTTAGATCTCTATGTTAAAGGGGCCTTGCCTTAGATCTAATTCATTCTATTTAAGAAGACCTCTCACTTTTTTGTTTGATGGGAGAGGGTAGGGATGAAAAATAAGAATAAAGATCATTCTTGAGGATAGGAAAGGTTTGAACCAGTAAGCTAAGATCACATTTTAAAGGTGCCCAACACTCTATTTCTTAGAACCTAGGGTAGGCAAGAACAAGCCCTCCTATACCTTTAAAATGGTTATGGTATTTTATCTACTTCAAGTACCTCCTAGAAAGGAAAAGGTATCCCATATACCTCTTAGAAAAGGAGCCCAACATTTTGGTTTGGCCCCCTACATATCCACATCTATATAAAACCTACCCTAAATAGTTATAGTTTGTTTGCCTCAATCAAATTTAAAGTAATTTATCAATGAGAGAACCTGGCCCATGACATCTATAAATTAATTAACCTAGAAGATATTGAGATAAAATAACCTAAAAGAAAGCTTTAGGATATTCCCACCTGATTAAATTTAAAGTAATTTATCAATGAGATAACCTAGCCTAGGACATCTATAAATGAATTAACCTAGAAGATCTTGATACAAAATAACTTGAAAGAAATATTTAGGAGGTGCCCACCCTTCTCTCCCCACAGGGCAAGGGAATAAAATATTCAAAGCAATAGAGCACATACACAAAATTGTTTATGGTTTCATCTTCTCAAAGGAACCCTTATCACTTAGTAGATCCAAGTCCATGGCCTATCTTGAGGTCACTCGAGACTTTGGCAACCACTGTTGGAGGTGTTATGTACATGCACTCATTCACAAGAGGTTCACCACTCCTCAATTTAAGCTTGATATTCATCCTATATACCATATTTATTTGGTGGTATGATATGATGCATGAATCCACATTGGAAGGATATCACAACAAAGTTGTACAATTAGAACTTCGATATGGGTTCATTATATTCATCATATTAGAGATCATGTTCTTCTTCACTTTTTTGGGACTTTATTTCATTCTCCTATGGCACCTATGATAAATATTGGAGGTATTTGACCCCCCGAGGGGATTTTTAAATATGTAGGAAATTCCTTTTCTTAATACCCTTATTGTCCTTTCATCTAGAGTTGTCGTAACTTGGGCTCATCATGCTATACTCATGAAGAAGGGGTGACAAGCAGTTGTAGCTTTAGTAGTCATAATTTCATTGGATACACTATTCATAGAGTTCTAAGGAATGGAATATTATCAAGCACCTTTCACTATCTTGGATTTCATGGTTTTCATGTGATTGTAGGGACTCTTTTCTTGATCATATGTGGTATTCACCATTATCTAGAGTATTTTAACAAGGAGCATCACATCAAATTCAAAGCATCTGCATGGTACTAGCACTTTGTAGACATGGTGTGGTTATTCCCATTTATATCTATCTATTGGTGGGGGGTCTATGAGGGGACAAACAAGCAAATTGAGAAATAAAAGCTTGAAAACAAAGAGAACCAATAATTTTTGAATAATCATTATTGCTTTCCTATTTTCCTTGAGTATCATATCAAGATTTTCTCCCACTTTTATGCCAAACATCTATTTATTTTTGCATATTCATGTGGGGATCAAAGAGATTATGGTAGATTATGCTCACCAAGGAATGACCCAAATTATATTTTTATCTATTTGGGACCATTATTTTTCATGTTGATCAAAGATGTTTTCTCATTTCTATTTGGCTTATTCTAAATGAACTTTTATTGAAAGATTTAAAGGTGGTAAAGTGGGTTAGTAGACTTCTTAAAAAGGTTTTATTGTCTGTGGTTGGTCCACTATAGCTCTCTCCTCTCTAGAAAAGCAAGAGAACTTTTATTTAAGAGTGGGTGAGCCCTATTTATTTAAAAGGGAACCTATTTGTATTTATTTAGTGATCTATTTGTTGGTTTATTTAATTGGGCTACTTAAATAGCCCTTAAAAGTGCCCCCTCTACCCTGGGAGAAGGCCCTCATGTTTTAAAAATGCCCTTTTAAATAATGGAGGAGGGGTAGGGGGTCATGTGCCTTTTAAAATAGTTTAAAAGGGTTGTTTTAAAAAGGCCCTTTTAAATGGTGGGAGTGGGGGAGGGGGTCAACCACCATTAAATTAAATTAGATTAAATTAAATAGACATTAAATGGTGTTCATATCAAGGAGAGGATGAACAAAATTATGAACAATATTACAATGAATCACAAGAACAACATCATCGTGGGGGGTCCAACCCCAAGAATAACCCAAGGGCTTGCTTTAAAGGTTAAATTATAGTTAGAGAGATTTTAAAGGCCCAAATCATATGTTTTGTGTATTCTTTTAAAATATCTAAGAGTTGGGGGTTTTTTCAAATCACAAAGCTCCATATTACCATTTTATAAAAGGACCCACTTATTTACCTTTACCTTTTAAATAGAGGGCTTTTTACCTGTAACCGAGGATTTATATTTTAAAAATGTCTCATATCCCTCTTAAGATAAAGAATAAGAAGAGATCTCTCTATACATAAATGTAAGAGGGATGATCAAAAAACTTTTGATTCATATCCTCATGTTTGAAAATGGCCCTTTTAAATAATGGGGGAGAGGGACATTTTAAAATAGAGAGAATGCACTAGTGAAGCACTCGTTGTTTATTATTTTTTATTGAGGGAAATCATATTGAGGGTACACAAGAATGATACAAAGTAAATGACTCTGGGTAAACAACAATTTTTTGTTCTCAAACAACCCATATAATCCACATTGAACCAACATATGATATATTATGCAACCCAAGCAATATAAGTTATTGGTGGGATCTTGGATCATTAGCTGATTTTCTTTTAATCAATAACGTAGATAGGCACTATGGATTCTACAACTCCCAATGCTCTTTCTTATATAAGAAATGGTTTGAATCCTTAAAGAGGTAGAATCTCTATTTATTGTGACTGGCTGGTGTTATCTACAACTTTAAGGTGAATCCATTTTTAAAAGGTTCACCCCTTTACCTTATAAAATATAGGGGGGAGCATTCATGTATGAGAAATAAGTGAATAGGCTCCCTTACTTAAATAGTCAAGCCAACCGACTATTTCACTTTACCATGAAGCTTAAAATTTTGAAGGAGTGTCATTTCCATTCAAAATAGATGAGAACCTCTTCATGTCATCGTGATGCACATCCTTATAAAATGTCCTTGAAAGAGTCCTATAGTCATTTCTGAGAAAGAGTCATATAGGGGAGAGTTCATCCTCTTTAAAAAAGGGGGCTCTCTTTGCCCTTTCTATCTATAATGGAACCTCTCTATTTTAAGGTGGGACACACACCTTGAATAAGCTATTCACCCCAAAACTACCCCTAGTTGAAAAAAGAGCAAAGACCACCTACCTTTATCTATTTTAAAGGTGTTGTAGAACTGCTCGCACCTCTCTATATAAAGGGGATGCTTTTTGGGTTTCTCTTCTCCTAGAGAAAAATATTTGGAACATGAGATTTATTACACAATATCTGAAGCAGTTATAACAAAGAGGTCATGGGTGCCAAGGTTATAAAGAGGAATTTTAAAGACACTTTGAATTTTAAATAGGTTCCTTATATTGATCAACGACCATCCCTACCTATTGAGTACCTACCTCTACCCCTAGGGACCCCACTTGCCCCTTATAATATAGATGTCAACAAACTATACAAATTATATTAAAAGTCTTGTCATGATCACATTCTCTCAAGGGGAACCCTTTCTATATCCTTATTTAAGGAAGCGCTCTCCCCTATTTTAAAGCTTATTAAAGCTTAAAGTTTAAAATAGCACCCATGCTTTAATATTTTGTTGATAACATAATAACACCTCGACCCAAGAGTAATATAATATAGATGTCAGCAAATTTTATTAAAAGGTAGGGGTTATAGAGGCAACTTCAATGATTTGAACTATGTTCGAAGGTAGAAACCTCGGGGATAATGTTTAACCCCATACCCAATTGTTAAGGATGAAAGGATGTTACCAATTCCCATGATATCAATATATATATATATATATATATATATATATATATATATATATATATATATATATATATATATATATATTTAAAGGTTTATCATGATCACATTCTCTCGAGGGGGGCCCTTTCTCTATCCTTATTTAAGCAAGCGCTCTCCCCTATTTCAAAGCTTAAAGTTTAAAGAGCACCCAAGCTTTGAATATTTCGTTAATAACATAATAACGCCTCGACCCGAGAGCAAGAGCATTATTTTTTGAAAATGGTATGGCATGGGGACTGGCTAAAGAAATATCTTTGAAGTGAAAATCCCATGGGTTGGTTTGAGGTTCAAGAAATTAAGGTTCAAATATTTAATGAATTTGATATAAAAGGCTCTAAGGATGAATGAAAATGTAGTATTTGATAATTTATATAATGAGAATGTAGTATTTACTAACTTATAAAACCAACAATGTGATCAACCTCATTTGAGTTCAATATAATGCTTCAAAGTGAAAGGCCTATGGGTTGGTTTGAGGTTCAAAAGGTTAAGGCTCAAATATTAATGTCATTTGTTTCTTGTACTTTTGTAATTTGGGGGTTGAATGTGATATTAAAGGCTCTAAGGATTAATGAAAATGTAGTATTTAACAATTTATAAAAACTCAAAATTCTATTTGAGTAGGAGTCTTAATTAAAACATAAAATCACATTTTCTTGTAATTTGGGTGTTGAATGTGATATTAAAGGCTATAAGGATTAATGAAATTGTAGATTGTTTTCTCCAATCAACAAAACCAGAGCAAAACAAGAGACTTTAAAACCTTTCAATATTCTCTTGTCTATCACTAGAAAATAACTACAATGATTTGAAATATCATAGGGGGTTTTACCACAAGGATTGATGGGAGTCTCAATTAAAACTTATGGTTTTATTTATTTATTTTAGAGACTAATATATAAAAAAAATGGTTTAAATATTTGTAGTCAAGATTTATAGTCAAGATTTAGAGTCAAGATTTGTAGTCAATATTTGTAATCAAGATTTAGAGTCTAGTTCCTAAGATTTGGGTCTAAATTCCATATTTTGGATCTAAGGATAAATTTAAAACTTATGGTTCTTTTATTTTATAGATTAAGGTATAAAAACAATGGTTTAAATATTTGTAGTCTATAATTCTAAAATCTAGATCTAGTGTCTAGGTCCTCAATTCTAGAATCTATAATTCTAGAGTCTAGATTTAGAGTCTAGATCCTTATTTATAGTCTATAATTCTAGAGTATAGATTTAGAGTATCGGTCCTTATTGATAGTCTATAATTCTAGACTAATATATAAAAACAACAGTTTAAATATTTGTAGTCTAGAATTCTAGAATCTAGATTTAGAGTATAGTTCCTAAGATTTGGGTCTAAATTCCATATGTCAAATCTAAGGACAAAGTTAAAATGTATGGTTATTTGATTTTATATATTAAGGTATAAAATTAATGGTTTAAATATTTGTAGCCTATAATTCTAGAATATAGATTTAGAGTCTAGGTCCTTAATTCTAGAATCTATAATTCTAGAGTCTAGATTTAAAGTCTAGGAACTTATTTATTGTCTATAATTCTAGAGTCTATATTTAGAGTCTAGATCCTTATTTATAGTCTATAATTCTAGAGTCTATATTTAGAGTCTATGTCCTCAGATTTAAGCTTTGTAATTATAAATTTCTAAAGTGAAGGATTAAGAATACAAAGATAAATGATCTATTGTTTAAGAAATTTTTAGTCTAATATTGTAAACCAATGGTCAATACAAATCTAATGTTCATTAAACAATAAGCTAAGGAAATAGGTTTTTAAAGTCCCCTCGAACAATTATATAATAATTAGGGGTCATAATTCTTATCACTGAAAGTCATGGGTCAAATAAGTCTTCAAGTTTAAGTGTCCTAACTATCCTAACTAATATTATATCTAAATATATATATCTTACGTATAGCATCTAAGTCCTAGGTTCCTAAGTAGTAGGTTTACAAGTTAAAGAATAGAAAGTGATGCAATCTAAAGGTTTAGAATTTCATGTCAGAAGTTTAAGGTTTTAATATTTACTTACTATGGTATATAGTATATGATTAAGAAATATAAAGGAATGCATTCTATAAATTTAAGATTGGTGTTTCAAGTTGTAGTCAGGGCCCTATGGGCACATGGGTTGATTTTGAGGTTGAATTAAGGTTCAAAGTTTAAAGTCTAAGGTTTATTTTTATTAAAATTTAGGGTTTACATTTCATATTAAAGTTGCATATGATATAAAATGTGTAGACACCAAAATATATCCACTTGTCATACATCCATAACTTCTCACCATAGTTATCCATTATTTATATATATTTGTTTAATATTTTTTAAAATAATAATATTTTATATATTATATTATATATATGTATGTATATGTATGAATTAATACCAAGCATCTATCATGTTTTAATCCTAGCCATACATCCACCTTAATCCATACCACTTACCCAGATTTAATCTCCACCCTTCCACATGTTTTAATCTTGGCCACACAAATTGTGTCATCAAAACCCTAATATGTCTAAAGGAAAATTAAATATAGGAGTCATTGTGATGACTCAAACCATGAATCCCTTAAGTTATCCTTAAGTTTTTGAGTTATCTAAGTTTTCAAATTCCCTGAGTTCCCTAATCCCTCATGCCCTAAGCTCTCAAACATCCTTGCCACTTTCACCTGCCATCGTTTCCTCTCGCATCCTCTACATCCATTGCCTTGTTCCCCTTGTGAACTAGATCTATTAAGTAGCTTTTGTCTCACATCACAAAACACACTCCAAAGCTTCGTGGGCACCTCCAAAAGTCTCCCAAGCATCCTTAGGTATTTATGGTTACCACTGAGCACCTGCTAGTATTTCCCATCCTAGTTCTGCAACCCTACGACCCTTGAGCACTGTTATGACACATCTTCATAACCATACTTTACATCAACGATGAAGATAGAAATGATAAGTTAGCATTGACAAGGTAAAATTTTACTGGTAAGCCTTTTCATATTCTCATAGTTGTTTACAACTTTATTTCTACAACTAGGGTTTAGTGATTTCATTTTTAGAGGGTCTCATGCATTGGAGCCCTCACATATATTATTAACCCATATTATTGTTTACTATTGGTAGGTTTAAGTATAACATCTATTAAAAGTTGTTGAAGCTCAAATGGCCCTGCATAGGATATCAAAGCCCACTCACCACTCTGTTGGGATTGAAGACGAGCAAGAAGAAACCACCGTTCATTGGATTAGGATTTTGAAAATCCTAATATTGTAATAAATGTATCAAGAGCATTGTAAAAACCCCATATTGGGGCACATTATTTGTCTAATTGGGATATTTACCCACATGCAATAAAAGAATATTTGTTCTATGCAATTATGTGTTATTTACTTGTACTTTTGTTACTTTTATATATTGTATTGGTGTCTCATTTTCATATTCACAAATGGATATCACGATGGGACCTACAAATGGTTCTATATTATAAATTATATTGTCACTAACTTGTTCTCTTTTGTTTTTTTTTTTGTAGGTTTTTCGAAAACAAGATTGCAAAATTTCACAGAACCAGGGTTTTTGAAGAGTTTCAAAAGTTGCAGAAGGTGCACAAATGCCCAATAGTGCTTGAAGGACACCCCAAAGTGTTTAAAAAATTCCTAGGTGCTTTTCAAAGGTGTTGAGAGGCATTTTACAGAGTGGAAAAAGGAATACATAGGCTTATCTGTAAGTTTGCTTCAAAACCCTAACCCCTTTGTTTTATTTATTTTTACGTTTTTATAGATAAATTACTAAAAATAACATCATTCAGGGTCTGTTAAAAAAAATCATATTCAAATTACATTTTAGAAATTTTAGAATAGTTTTGCATCCATCTTCATCCAGACATTCACATTTCAGATTAAAATTTCATTGCTCTCTCGTGTGTTGTACTTAAAATTCTGCATTTTGTTTTCATATGAATTGATTATTGCATGAAATAGTTTCCATTATAGAGTTAGAAATATCTCTTTTTGCTTGTCTAAGTAGGAACAATATCAAAATATAAAAAATACTCCCGCATTTTGTGATTCAAGGCGAAAGAGAAGACGAATCCCCTGTTATTTAGAGAGGGTCTTAAGTGGTGTACTCTACATATTTTGAGGAAATTGATATTTCTATTGTTGGATTCTGATTTAGACTTGAAAAATTAGTTATTTTTAACATTGTATGAACACCATAGAAAACTTGAAATTTTAAAAGGAATCATACACAACACATATCACATTAAATAGTAATGGATTTCATCACCAACCATTTCTTGAGATTTTATGATGGTGGGCTTCATCTCCATCCACCAATATATACCCTTAGCCACCATAGGATACCCATGAGCAAAATTTCTAGATTTCATCACCAGGAAGAATCTCATTGCCCAGCCAAACCATAGAGTTTACCCATCATAATTCATATTAGTACATCAAAAACACACAAAAAAAAGAGAAAAACATTAAAATGAGATTAAAAAAGAGGTAAGACACATTTTTGCATAAAAATAGGATTGAGTGTCTTTATTTTATTTTTGTGAAGTTTCATTTGCATTATTTTCTTGCACATTGTGTATATTTGGTTCATTAGCTTATGGTATTAACTAGAAATCAGAAGAAAGTATTGAATCAAATTTCCATCCACCAAAAAACTGCATCCATGGACTATTCATCATCCTTTCCCACCACTTCTGTGGTTGATCCCACTAGTGTGATACAGACAAGTTATTCATATTTATCTATGGATCCCTCACACATTATGAAAAATACTAATGTTTTACATAGAACCATCCACACAAACATTCCACAAATAGAATCATATTCATCAACCATTGACCACAATATTACCTATATAGACATGACCAAAGTAGAAGCTCTTTATAGATCTGCTAACTATGTATTAGAACCAATCCATAGCTCACCTAGGTATGATTCTTATTTTTAGCAAGGACTTACCTCTTCCCAGCTTTCTAGCCTTACCCAGATGTATCACAATCCTCTTTTTGAGACACTAGTTGCACCTTCCCATAGTTTGTCTATATCTCAATAGTCAAGTGCTCCAAGAACTTCCATACCATCTTCCTATACCACCACATATGACAACCCTTTGTATGAAATACATGTCAATGTTGCTTCACAAATACCAGTATCCACCTCATCCAATCCAATTATAATTCCTGTTGCAACTTATCTCCCACCTACATCATCCATTCCATATACATCCATGCCATATACCTCAGATATGGAAATACATGAAGTATAGGAACACCTTAACAAACTACTTAAGAGGTGACATAATGCTCAACAACAAGTTTAGGTGGTCAATCCTAAGCCTCGACCTATTTCCACCTAATCCACCTTTGTAACCCAAAGTCCATCATGGGTGCCACAATCCTCTATGGTTTCCATCCCCACACCACCATAAAATTATACCCATGCCATTCCCATAAATCATCATATTCATAACCCTCACACACCATCTCCCTTCCAACATTCACCATCATTTCTTCACCAACCTCATCATCATCAATTTTAATCCACTCCACCGCATCATCATCATCTCATTACACCTCAACATATTTCCACCCCAACTTCACAGAATCATTAAGTGATTCAAGGTTTTCACATTCCAGGGGAAGACCCTAGGATCCAAACCATGCAACAAAAAATTAATAGTTTGGTGCAACACACTCCTCGTTTCATGAACCAGAAGCCTACTTTATGTCAACTGATCAATCAACTAATTTTTTCTTTGGTACCATCATAACCATATTCTATAGACTTCACAATACCAAAGTTTGAAAAATTTAAAGTGACTAAGGACCCTAGAGAATATGTGAGCACATTTATCCATTCATGTTTTAGAATTAAAAGTAATGATGCTCTAATGCTTCAAAATTTTCCTCAGACATTTAGAGTAGATGTTATAGAGTGGTACAACCATTTGCCTCACCATAGTATTTATACTTTTGAGAAATTTATTGATTAGTTTCTCGAAAGGTTTTCCCTTAAAGTTAGAAATAAGGTTTCATTAACTATTTTTATGGTCTAAAGCAATATGATGATGAGTCAGTTTATGACTTTAGAAAATATTGGAGGGCCATTATCACCAAACTACCATTCTCCCTCCCAAAGGAATATCTTACTAGTCTGTTTACTAAGAGTTGCTTAAAACCCATCTCTTGGTTATTACATATTACAACAATATCGATCATTTGAAGCTCTTGTCCAGGCTAGAGTCATTGAGAAAATAAAATTCCAAGAGGGCATACTTAAATCTAAAAAGAAAGAATGGAAAAGTAAGGTCCAATATAAAAGTAATTATTCTGGCCAAACCAAATCAAATCAAGCCAATCCAACCAACCAAGCTAATCAAGTCAATCAAGTGGTCATGAGCCAATCGATAATGGCCCAACAACAACGTATGCAACAACAACCGCAACAAATTTCATATCATGTAGTACCTTCACCATATCAACCAGCACAAAAAATAGTTCCAACTATGGAAAACCATCCACATCGACAATATTTTTGATAAAACCACCAATACACTCCATTAGCTGAATCTTATGCTTCAATAGTCCATCGGTTTTATGATACCAAAAAACTTGCCTTACCTGAAGTTAGACCAGATTATCCCACCAAACGTAGTAAACACTATAGGGAACATTTATTTTTCTTTTATCATAGGAAAAATGGGTATGATATTAACAATTACCATATATTTAAGGACATAGTGCAAGATATCATTGACTTAGGGGCCATCAATATTGATAGTCTCTTAACCCAACATAACCAAAACCTTGGAATTTATTAAACATCACTTCATCATCATGAGGAGGTGAAACCAAAAATGGTAGGGACTAACACCAATACTCCTCCCAATCAAGTCAATCATGTGTAACAATACCAAGGTTTTGTGGGTGCTATTCATGTAGTTACCCAAGGTCAACAATGCACCAACCAAAAAAATGTATAACAGTAATCTATTCAACTACCTATAGCACCACAAGCAAGTGTATCTCCTCAACCTGCCACATTATCACTATAAATCCATATTCCAAGTCATCCAAATCCACCCATTCATCCCATAAACCATCACCAAAGACCAATCATCTCCTTGAGTATCTGGTTAACCACAAGTCTAAATATGGCTTCAACAAAACTATCTACATATGAGCTCATTCAACAATCTCCTCCACATCGTAAGGCATTAATGGATACCATTACAATTCAATCCCAAGATCATAATGCCTTTAGCAATTTTATGGATAGCATCCAAATATGTATGGAGCCTTCCATCACTTTCTATGATTTTGAGATAAAACCAATATCATTAGAATCGATGGACCCTCCATTACATATTATGGCTAAAATTGATAGGAAACCATTTAAACAAGTTTTAATTGACACCAAATCCTCCATCAATATCATCATTATATCTGCCCTTCATCATCTCAATATTTCTACATCCCATATCACCAAATCCAATTTCACCTTGAAAACATTTAACAATGCTCTATGTTCTATAGTTGGCACTATCGTTTTGCCCATCGAAGTGGGGATAAAAAAATTGCACATCATGTTCCACATATTGAAAGGATCCATGGCATATAATGTACTCCTTAGATGACCTTGGATGAGGGAATGATATGTGTCCCTTCTATACTAAATCAATGCTTGAAATACGTAAATGAGGGATAAGTTCATTGCATACCAATGGATGTTGAACCATTCAAGTATTGCAATTTCATTTCAAACCCCTATGAATCCATGTTGCCTTCCACTCATATTTTCCTCACATCATCAACCACCTCATCAACCACACCATCCATTTCTTCATCAAAAGCTCCCATTCCTAAGGAGCTCCCCATCACCACTTCACATCAAGCATCCAATTCCATACCCCCATCTTGATCACCATTGAATCCATGCATATGCAGTCAAACTCAATCCACATTAACCACATCATCAACATCATCATCTTATACAATAATTCCTTCTACATTATAATTTTTCATTCAACAACAACCACAACTAAATCCATCTCCATTCCCATCATCCAACATCTCACAAGTCAAAGTGATGGATTGTGAGATGTCCACAGCTCTCCCATTTCTAGAACCATCAACCAACCACGAGCCTCCCACATACACATCCACTTCACCCACCACCACATCATCCCAAGTCGAGGTCCACCTCACTAATATTGATATTGGTGAATATGTGGTCCAAGATATCACAATCACACTGCTCAATATTCAAACTGCTAAGGATTATGGTCATCCACATGACTCACCCTTATCTATAGGATTGGTATATAACATGGGTTCAACACCTAATAGTATAAATTTTATGTATGGGGGGATAAATTCTTCATCCAATCTAGCTCCTCTAGAAGAACCCAAGAAACCCTCATTTACCAATATACAACTTATATCAGGTTTTCCATCCTAGCATTTTCACATAGTTAATTGGTAAGGACATGGCCTAGGATGGCATGAATAGGGAATACATGAAATTATCGATGCTTCATATCAAGAAATGTATGACCATTGAGGTTTGGGCTATCATCCAATTTCATCCATTTCTTCTCTTGAACAAGCCTTTCAAAGTCTTAATTTAAATTAAGGAGAATCTACCCATCATCCCAATGACTTCGAAGATGAAATTTATGAAGGATTCAACCTTATATCAATAGATTTTTATGAATCTAAAGAGGAATCATAACCCATAATTCCACATACTAAACAAGATGAATTTTACCTCAGAATGTTCCCCATCCATCAACTCATCATTCACTACTTCTTCCAAAAGAGTGAGCTAAACCAACCGATGAATCACAACCTCAATCTTATTAATCTACATCACCATCCAATTTTGTAACATATGTACATAAATTAAAAAAAATCAAATTTTGCATTGCATGTACATTACATTTATTTGTGTTGCTGTAGTGACTAACCCCAATCTGAGAGAACTGATACTCTGCTTTGTTTTTGGTAATGCTTGGTATTTTGTAATTTTTTTGTAGTTTTTTCAATATATGTTTTTTTTTTTTTTTCTTTTGAGAATGATAACACAGCTGGAAATGAATACTATCGTAACTTTCAATTGTCAAAAACTTCTTTTTATCATAATACATAAACCCAATGAAGGAAAATGTAGAAAGATAAGTTTACCCGTAAAAATCTCTGGTCTGATATTAAACTGGAAATTTGCATCAGCTACAGAAAAACATGTTTTTCTCATAACTTATAAAATACTGACTTCTCCATTGATTGGAAAATAGTTACAAATACCTCTTTTTGTTGCTTAACAAATTCCACTATCTCTAGTGCAATCGATGAGAAATGGACCCAAACACCCACGTGGGGCTGCAAATGTACGACCCAATGTTGCAGAGACAGGGCTGCCTTGTAGGTTATTTGCTGCTCTTAAAATGCTTCTCAAAACTGACTTAGAACCCTCATTACAGTCTGCAAAACTGCTGGTAAGCAATGCCAATGTCTTTCTTGTGATATGCAGCTCAAACTCACCAAAACCCTTCCAAAATTGTTTGGCCAACTGGGGAAAATGCCCAATAGAGATTGAAGTTGGAAACTTGATAATAAATCTGCATATGATCTGAGATAACTTCACACATTTATTAGAAAACTGCCTTCAATGTCTTCTTCACCTGTAAACTGAAAATCCAAGCATTGTGATGGTGTCTTTCAACCACAACAACACTGTACTTGAGGGTGGGCTACGTCACCAACAAGTTGAAGCTTCGAACTCCTGCTCATAGCAAGAACTCTCATACAGAAAAAAATAGTAAATGCTCATCCCCCCTCCAGCAGCTCTCAAATGAGCAATATAAACTAGCTCACAACTCCTATGTCCCAATTCTTGCTCAATGTGGGATTAATAACAAACCACAACTTACTTTTCCCTCTCATGAGGTGATCGACCCCCTTCTAGTGGGAAAGAAGTACTTTATTAAATTAAAAAAACCTTTCTTGTATTTATTTATTTATTTTTTTCCATCACACCTTATACCCCCCTATTTCATTAAATGACCCCTCTATATATATATTTAAACATTAAACTTAAATAACATTTAAATATAACATATTTAGCTTGCGGGTATAAAAAATAATTGCCTTCCCAAGATCAAGACCTCAAATAAAATATAGAAACGGATACCCATTTCGCCAAACTAATTAACTGTAGCTTCCGTTTCCCATATCACCAACATGCCGACTTACTAAAAATAGTAAGTCCCCCACTTAAAGAGCCAAACGGACCCCAAACTCAAAACTGAGCATATCACTGGACACCCAAATCGGCAAAGATCATGATACCACTGTCCGCTCGGCCATAATTCAATAACTAAATTTACTAAAAATAGTAAATCCACTCCTCCAAGTCACCAGATGGTTCCTAACCTGCTGACTATGCCTACGGAACCGCATGGATAGGCAAGTCACACTGCACCCAATGTGTTGGCTAAGGTGGGGACATTACAATACCACCCCTCCCAAAATTGCTTGTCCTCAAGCAATTCCAACATCATCTTCTCATCATCAAGCTGAAACCAATGGTGATTCCAGGATCCCAAATAAATGTTAAAGGAGTAGGTCCATCATGTTGATGCTGTGCCACTGTCTTCTTCTTGGCAGCATCAACATGTAGAGACACAATTCTCCAAGTATCCATCAAGGCCACTCCAAGGTCCATACATGCTGATTTTTGAAGTACTATCTTTGCCATATATGCTTCATCTTTCATGTTTTGCAAATAAGTGTATATGAAGTCTACCAATTCATGTTCCTTAATTTCCCTTTTCAAAACAAACTCAGTTCTGATTTCTAAATGAAAAGCAGTCTTTGACATCATGAAAAATATTCCTGCACACTTTCTATCATGAACAATTTCATTCCCATAACTTATCAATGTAACCAACTCATGAATGCCAAAACTCTTCAAACAACTGTCATAAAAATTAGAATGAATGTCATACCTTATGTAAGTAGTATCATGGCTGATCCATGTCTTCAAGTGGTGCAAAAGTGACCCCAAGAGAAGAACATTTTCCCCCAAACACCCCAATACTGAAGATGTGTTCCCAAGATTATCCAAGAATGAAATGGTATCTTCCTCCTCCTTATCAAAACAATCTAAGCAAGGCTGATCAGAATGTAATGTCCCATGGCTAATCAAAATTGCAGTCCTTCTTATAGAAATGGCAGCCATCAATGTGTTATCAACAGAATAAATTATGGTTTCTTTCAGGATGCCATTAGCAACCTTCCAAGGCTCCCGGTATGCAATGTCTATCTTCCCAATGTTTGCAGTCCCTATTTTCCATCCTATGAATGTTTCTAAGGCCCACCATGTGATAATACCAATGCCAAAATTGCCATTTACCTCAAATGCCCTTACCAATGCTGCCCAAAATAGCTCCTCAAGAAACACAGCTCTAATTTTTGAAGAAAAGACAATCCTAAACAACATGCAAAACACCTTCTTATACATCATGTAAAGTGCTAATTCAAACCTCATGAAGATCTTAATTAGCTTGGGAGGAATTGTCCCAAATAATGTGTCACATGTAGCCCCAAAACTCATTGTCAACGCAGCTGCATCAGTCATCATTATTACAGTCCTATTTGTCATGGAGCTTGCAGTCTTCTTAATAAAAAACTTGGCCAAAGCTTCCCTCAAAAGTGATGTCCAATGAGTCAAAAACACGGCCCCATCGGTGATAAAAAATGCAGTCCAGTATGTTGTCAACATTTCAATCTTAACTCTCTCAACAAATGTTGCCTCCAAATACAAATATGCAGTCTCACAAATCAACCAACATGTAGTCCCATACATCTCCAACACTGTCCCAGAATTCATCACAAAAACAGTCCTAAAAGATAGAGAAGATGCAACCTCAAAAATCAGTGAACAATCAGTCCAAGTTGCCCTTAGAAAAATAGCCTCATTAGTTATGAAAGATGCAGACCAAGGCGTCTCAAACAAAGTGGTAATATTAGACACAAAAGTCACAAACACAACCTCTTTTATCAAGAAGTGTATGTCCTCATAGAAAATGAAATGTGCAGCCTCAATCTCCATCAGTGATGTAGTCATTTTGAACAAAAACTCAGTCCATTCTATCATCAAATATGCATCCTCATTCATTACCAAAAATGCAGTCTTAGGTCTCAACAAGAATGCAACCATAGGTGCCATCAATGTTTCTTTTTCCACAATGCTAATGCTGCCCATAAATGGAGAACTACTGTTATATTGCCAACAAAAATCAGAACTGATAACATACCTTCTTGCAACTTCCTTAAGGCTACTTTGTGCCTCCCCATGGCTCAAGAGTGGCTCCAAGGGGGGAATGTTTCCCAAGCTCACCCAAAGACTCTCAAAAATAGGATGAACTTCTTGGAAATTCAAAACTGAGTTTTTGGAACTCTGAAATGAAATGTGGATGGTATTGAAGTCAATAGGGCATTCATTCCCCATGGGTACTTCCTCACATCTAGATGCCAATACACCCGGATCCCAAGGTGTGAATCTGCTGTCCCAAATATTCACAATATCCCCATGTATGCGATGAGATCTGCATACCCTTCCAAAGAACAAATGAAACTCCTCTATTGTTGTTAAGACAACTATAACAATAGGGAAATGAGCAAATTCATTCATTACAACCCTCATATAATTGTTACCTCTATCTTTGGCCAATTTGGTGATGTAATCCATGGGCATGTTTCCTTGTTTTAAGGCTGAAATAGTTACTCCTTCAAAATCTACCTCCTCTTCTTCTTGATCATAATCAGCCCTATGAAATAACAGTTTGGATTTGTCTTTAATGCAAGGATCAGCCGTCTTAATTTCATTTCCTTTGCATGATTTTTGAAATAAATTTTGGGCAGCTCCTTGTTCAAGATGAAATTCATCCCAAATCGATTCCTCATCATAACTAGGTGCTGAAATACTTGGATCCCATGTGTCTAATGGCTAATGTATTTTTGGTGTTGCATGCTTATTGTAAATCTCATGTTCATTTTCCAAATCAAACCAATACTCATCAACTCTATCATTACTGAAATATAATTTGTAAACTCCTATGTGTTCACTCTCATCATACTCTCCATCATGCTCTTCAAGGGCTTTGAATGTCACTTGTGTTTCACTTAACACATCAATGGCCAGAGAAGAATCTGATTCCACAAAGCTGTCTACTTCATATTCATATTGTTGTACTATGCCATCAATTTGTTGCCTTGCTAATTTTTCATCAATTGCATTTGGTACTAATATCTGAGACAATGGAGCTGAACTTGTAAGGTATCCAGAAGAAATATTATTCTACTGCAAAATAGAATTTGTTGTATCCATATTTGATAGAGGTCCTGTGACCTGTAAACCACTAGAAATCATTTATTTTTCTGCAAACTGCCTTCTAAAGTTTTTTGGAACAACAAGTTCTTCTTCTACCATCTCGACCTTCTTGGACCCAACAACGTTTCTTTGTATAGGAATTGAGGTGGAAGACATTGGTTCATATTTTCTCTCCTTCCTATGCAACTTTTGTTGATTATGATTACCTCTCCGATTAGGTTTTTGCCTCATCCTCATGTCCACCCAATCATGAAGAGACATCATTTCTTTGAATTTCCCACTAGCATTGGTCCATTTGTGAACAAACTGATCCCGTAACTCTGAGATGGGGGGCTCAACCTTAGCCTTAGAGGAAACCATAGGTGTTGACTTAGGTGACATAGCAGCTGTCAACTGCTTGAGATTTTGTTGCAACTCTCTCTGACCTTGCCAAAACTCACGCTGAAACCTATCCCAATCACTGTGTGGCTCCATCTTCACATTGAACTAACCAACTCTCAGCTACAACTATTATGAGAAAACACACTAGATAAAGAACCCAGATAGGCTGACAAAATATTTGGCTCTGATACCACTGTAGTGACTAACCCCAATCTGAGATAACTGATACTCTGCTTTGTTTTTGGTAATGCTTGGTATTTTGTAATTTTTTTGTAGTTTTTTCAATATATGTTTTTTTTTTCTTTTGAGAATGATAACACAACTGGAAATGAATACTATCGTAACTTTCAAACTACTTAACCAAATACAATGAAATTTTATCAAAAACTTCTTTTTATCATAATACATAAACCCAATGAAGGAAAATGTAGAAATATAAGTTTACCGATAAAAATCTTTGGTCTGATATTAAACTGGAAATTTGCATCAGCTACAGAAAAACATGTTTTGCTCATAACTTATAAAATACTGACTTCTCCATTGATTGGAAAATAGTTACAAATACCCCTTTTTGCTGCTTAACAAATTCCACTAAGTATCTCTAGTGCAATCGATGAGAAATGGACCCAAACACCCACGTGGGGCTGCAAATGTACGGCCCAATGTTGCAGAGATAGGGCTGCCTTGTAGGTTATTTGCTGCTCTTAAAATGCTTCTTAAAACTGACTTAGAACCCTCATTACAGTCTGCAAAACTGCTGGTAAGCAATGCCAATGTCTTTCTTGTGATATGCAGCTCGAACTCACCAAAACCCTTCCAAAATTGTTTGGCCAGCTGGGGAAAATGCCCAATAGAGATTGAAGTTGGAAACTTGATAATAAATCTGCATATGATCTGAGATAACTTCACACATTTATTAGAAAACTGCCTTTAATGTCTTCTTCACCTGTAAACTAAAATTCCAAGCATTGTGATGGTGTCTTTCAACCACAACAACACTGCCCTTGAGGGTGGGCTACGTCACCAACAAGCTGAAGCTTCGAACTCCTGCTCACAGCAAGAACTTTCATACAGAAAAAAATAGTAAATGCTCATCCCCCCTCCAACAGCTCTCAAATGAGCAATATAAACTAGCTCACAACTCCCACGTCCCAATTCTTGCTCAATGTGGGATTAATAACAAACCACAACTTACTTTTCCCTCTCATGAGGTGATCGACCCCCTTCTAGTGGGAAAGAAGTACTTTATTAAATTAAAAAAACCTTTCTTGTATTTATGTATTTTTTTTTTCCATCACACCTTATACCCCCCTATTTCATTAAATGACCCCTCTATATATATATTTAAACATTAAACTTAAATAACATTTAAATATAACATATTTAGCTTGCAGGTATCAAAAATAATTGCCTTCCCAAGATCAAGACCTCAAATAAAATATAGAAACGGATACCCATTTCGCCAAACTAATTAACTGTAGCTTTCGTTTCCCATATCACCAACATGCCGACTTCCTAAAAATAGTAATTCCCCCACTTAAAGAGCCAAATGGACCCAAACTCAAAATTGAGCATATCACTGGACACCCAAATCGGCAAAGATCATGATACCACTGTCCGCTCGGCCATAATTCAATAACTGAATTTACTAAAAATAGTAAATCCACTCCTCCAAGTCACCAGATGGTTCCTAACCTGCTGACTATGCCTACGGAACCGCATGGATAGGCAAGTCACACTGCACCCGATGTGTTGGCTAAGGTGGGGACATTACAACCAAAAGAGTGAGCTAAACCAACCGATGAATCACAACCTCAATCTTATTAATCTACATCACCATCCAATTTTGTAACATATGTACATAAATTTAAAAAAATCAAATTTTGCATTGCATGTACATTACATTTATTTGTGTTGCTTACTATTGTTCAGGTTTCCAAAGTCCTAGCATCGGTTCTAGCAGATAGGATCCATTCACCCATCCATTCACCTTTGCCAACCATCCATTTTCTCTTTAAGTCAACATGAATCCTGCTCACTTATTCACCCCACTCTATAATCCATATGATTTGGCAAAGCCAATTCCGATTGACATGAGCCTTATTGATATGTATCATATTTCCTCACCACCATCCTTTTTAGAGTTTATCCTATCCAATGAATTGTTAAAGGCTTTAGGCAACTACATTCCTTCATCACCTTGACCTTCACCTTAATATCAGGAGGTTTTCCAGGTAGACATGGTGATGATAAGTCATAAGAGTTTGATGACATAATAGATGATATTCATATGATCTCAATGCCCCATCAACTTGAGGAAGGTTCTCATATATCCATTGAAGATACTATCGATGTGAACCTTAGTTAAGACGTAGACAATCCTTAGATTGTCAAACTTGGTAAAATCTTACCCACATAACAAGAGCAATTAATTGCTCTCATCAAGAGAAATAAGGATATTTTTGCATGGTCCTATAAGGACATTCCTGTCATGGACCCTAACTTGATTGTACAATATCTCACCTTACACTCTGATGCTAAATAGATCAAACAAAAATTGAGAAGGATGCTTCATACCATGGCCCTCATAGTCAAATAAGAGCTTCAAAAACTTTTATATGTGGGTTTCATTATATCCATTGACTATCCTGAGTGGATTTCAAACATGGTACCCGTTCGCAAGCCTAATGGAGTGATACACATTTGCATGGATTTTTGATACCTTAACAAAGCATGTTCCAATGATGATTTTCCTCTTCCAAAAATTGATACTCCTGTTGAAACCTATGATGACCATGAAATGCTTTTTCTCATGGATGGTTTTTTAGGATACAACCAAATTCGAATAAATCCTTATGACCAACACAAAACAACATTCACTACATCTTGGGGAACTTTTTGTTACAAGGTGATGCCCTTTAGCCTCAAAAATGTAGGTGCCACTTATCAATATGCCATGACATACATATTCCATGATTACATGCATAAAATTATCGAAGATGATCTCTTGGTAAAATCTAAAACTCGATGAGAGCACATTGTTGTATTGGA
Source organism: Wollemia nobilis (assembly GCA_028583015.1). NCBI lineage: Eukaryota > Viridiplantae > Streptophyta > Pinopsida > Araucariales > Araucariaceae > Wollemia > Wollemia nobilis. Next base: position 2,071,592 of record JAQPPZ010002816.1, read on the forward strand.
AAAAGTATTTGATTGACTTCTAGAGAATAAGGTAGGGGTTGAACCCAAAAAAGTGTGGCTTTGGTGTTACATCTAGAAAAATACTAGGGTTCATTATCTCCAAAAGAGGCATTGAGGTGGACCCAAACAAAGTTAAGGCCATCATGGAGATGCCTGCCCCAACAAAATTAAAGGAATTACATAGTTTACATGGAAATATTCAATCAATCCATCGTTTCATTGTGCAAATTTTTGATAAATGCAGGCCATTCAATCACTTGATACAAAAGGGGTGCCATTTTCATGGACAAATGAGTATCAAAAAGTCTTTGATGACATTAAGAAATACCTAGATTCAAAACCAGTCTTAGCTCCTCCTCGTCTAGGGGTCCCCTTTCATCTTTATGTTTTAGCAATGGACTTTGCATTAGGGACAATACTTGCACAAAAAAATGAAGATAATTGAGAGCAAGTTATCTATTACATTAGTTGAACACTGGTAAGCTATGAAACCAAATATTCTTACATGAAAAATTGTGCTTAAAAATAGTTTTTTCCACTAATAAACTCATATATTACATGCTTAGTCACACAACATATGTCATAGCTAGAGAAAAGCCTCAACATTATATGATATCTCGCACTTACAATAACACATGCACCACTAAATGGATAATGCTTCTCACTAAATTTGATCTTGAGTTCATTAGCCAAAAATCCATTAAAGTTTAGGTCATAGCCAATCAGCTTGTGGAAGCTCCACTTCCTAGTGATCAACCCTTGATTATTGAGCTCCCAGATGATTTGGTATTCACCGTCATTGAACAAGAAGAAGATGTCATTCTGGAGGAAGATGTTGATATCACACTATTCTTTGATGGTTCTAAGTGCAAAAAAGGTCAAAGTTCTAGATTTATCTTTCATACACCATAGGGGGTGCCTATTTCCTTGTCATTCAAACTAGACTTTCAATGCATAAACAACAACAAAGAGTATAAAGCCTTAATATTAGGTCTTCAAGTAGTTATAGCTATGGGTATAAAGTGTATCAGGATATTTAGTGATTCTCAATTTGTTGTTAGAAAAATCAATAGAGAATATCAATGCAAAGAACCTACCATAAAACTTTATCATGAAGTAGAAATGTCATTGCTATCTAAGTTTAATTGGTATAAAATCGATAGTTTGCCATGTTCAACTAATATATTTGCAGATGTGATGGCCTCTCTTGGATCATTGCTTCCAAAGGACTCCTTAGGAGGGGTACAACCACTCATTTTTACAATGATCTCTAAATTTGCAATTGTTCATGCTAAATCTAAGGATGAAAAGTATGCTTAATTTATCCATTTGAAACTATATAAGCCTTGGTCAAACCAAATAATAGTACTTATGAAGTTTGGAACACTCCCATAAGACATACCACAGACTGCTAAACATACTTTTAAGAAAAATATAGCTCACTTTACTCTCTTGGAGGACATTTTGTATAGACATGGTTATGATGGAATTCTCCTTCATTGTCCTACTGAGGCGCAAAGAGCCATAGATGAAGCTCATGATGGTACTTGCGATGGTAATTTTAGTGGAATGGCCATTGCAAAATGTATTCTATGCATGGATTATTATTGGCCCACCATGGAACGTGAATGTTGCACTTATGTCAAACATTGTAAGAAACGTTAAGAGCATGCTAATTTAAATCATGTACCATCACAGGAATTACAACCTATTTAAAGCCTTTGGCCCTTTTCATAATGGGGTATTTATTTGATTGTAAAAATCTCACCTCCTTCCTTAGGATAACATAAATTCATCATCACAACAACTGAGTACTTCAAAAAATGGGTTGAGGCAATTCCTCTAACCAATATGATAGGACCTAGAATTATGGAGTTTATACTTCATCATATCATTTGTCGTTTTGGTATTACATCAAAAATCATCTCTAATAATGACAAGTCTTTCAAGAACAAGGATGTTCGAGTACTTTGCAAATAGTATAATATCCAACATAGTTTCTCGACTCCCTATTACCCACAAGAAAATGGAAAAGCTGATGCTACCAACAAGATCTTAATTGCTATTCTTAAAAAACTAGTCAATGAAAATCATGGAGATTAGCATACTAAAATACCCTTGGTATTATGGGCTTATCAAACAAGCATCCACATGCCTACTGGGGAAACACCATTTTCATTGGTCTATGGAGCTAAAGCAATCATGCCTCTTGAGATTTAGATCCCCTTCTTGCAAATTTCTTTACATGAATTCATAGATGATGATTTGGCTAGACAAGCACGTTTTGACCAACTCACACTTCTTGATGAAAGACGAGTCAATGCTTTAGATAATTTATGAGTTTATCAAGAAATCCTAAAGCATGATTACAATGAAAAAGTTCATATACATAAATTTCAAGTAGGAGATCTTACCCTTAAAGAGAATTAACAAAACACCAATGCATTACCGCATCTTTGTGATAAATTTATGACTAATTTATTAGGTACATACATTGTTACTCAAAAGGTGGGTAAAGGAACTTATAGGCTTGCCAGACTAGAGGGATTTGAAGAGCCTGAACCACTTAATATTATACACTTGAGAGAATTTTATGCTTAATATGATTTATATATATGTATATATACATGGCTATTACACAAAAACAAATTACATTTCATACATTGTATTTTACATCTAGCATTTCATACATTTAATTTTACACATTTGTATTACACACATTGCATTTCACATATTGCACTGCACACATTTCATTTTCACAAATTTACAATACACACATTCCATTTCACAAATTGCATCTCATATATTGCATTCATACCATAATTTTCACATATTTCATATTAGGGATCATTTATTTAGTTCAGATATTAATTAGTCCATCAAAAGTCATGTTGCCTTAATTAGGTACACCTTAAAAACATCATTCATATCATTCCATAAATCCAAATGGTCACTTGCAAAGCTACGTGTCCATAGTTCCTAGGTGTTTTCGGTCACTCAACCAATCCTAGTATTTTAATCAGACCCACAAATACATGTCAAGTTTTCTTTAGGATCAAGACATAATTTCACTAAGAAAATCTTGAGTTCTGGGAATTAACTCCAAAATATTCTTGAACCAAACACATATATACATATTAAAAACATCTTGTATCAAAGAGAGATAATACCATACTTAGGTTGTACCTCAAAGTGAAAATGGTATTCCTTACTTGTCCCATTATGCAACATAGTCTACAAAAATAGTAGTTTTCACTACTATCACACTATCAAAATAAAATGAGGAGGGTAAAATCCCTAAAAACTCTAAATATTTTACACATCACACACCACGAATCCTTAAGTTGTAAATATAGTACTACATTTCCAATCAGATGGTTAGGTAGTCATCCCATGGATAAAAATTCTTGGACTATGGATCTAATATCCATCAAGGCTATAGACGCTTGACTTGTAGTGGAGTACACTCACACGTGGTGATACATCTCTTTTAAAGAGACGTCTAATCACATATAAGGATCAACTAGCTTCTTGGTCTTCTCCATAATAGGTTTCACCCAATTTACTTAATATGGGTTAATGAACTCACTTGCACACACATTGGTTCTTGATTACCTCGAGTCACTACCATGCTCATAATTTGGTAAATGAATTAATTGCACACATATTTGATCCTAGAGGAATTAGGTTGTAGTTAGTGAGTTTGTTTGATATCACTAGTATGTCCGAGTCTCTACAAAATAGTTAGTTTTACATATCAACATCCATATCTTCTTCCACATCAACATCCATATCTTCTTCCATGTCAACATCCATGTCTTCTTCCATGTCATTATATACCACCAGTTTGGTACCCCTGATTAAACAACAATGCTATAAATGGCCAACCAAAATCTAAACTATCAATGATGATTAGAATATTTGCATTCATACACATTATCATTTGTATTAATCATCCATATACACATGCATCCACATAAAAGCATTTACACAAAAGCATTCACACAAAAGCATAACACAAAAGTAAAATCCATGTATATATATATATATATATATATATATATATATCACATGTACAATGAATACCTATTGGCTACATACAATGGAGCACCAAGGCTCATATATAAAAAGTGCATATAAGAACTAGCGAACGCCTATGAGAGGAACCTTGTGATCTCAAAGGAGCCCTAGACCTAGAGCTATACCTAGAATCACTAGGCCTAATAGATCCAAATATGGATGAGGAGGGTGGATCTAGAAGCTCAATATGGTGCTCCATCAATCGATCATTGAATAGATGGATATATCCCTTTTGAATATGAATGCATAGTACATAATACCTCTTATGATTATCCCTCTATAGTAGCTCTTCCTAGAGCCTCATGATCCTATCCTTACATCTACTTGTAGCCATTTGTGTACCCTTCTTAGCTTGCAATCAAGCAATCTCTTCATCTGGAGCTACTATAACTACAACCTGAGTTATCACCATCGCATCCACTCTACCACCAGCTGCTCTAGCATCACCCAATCCTCCTTGCTACAACCAAGAGGTCCATATAAAACTCCCTCCATGTCATATTTACCATATCCATCCTCTCCACTCCCTAGATCTTGAAGAACACAAGCTTATACCGAGAGGGGGGGTGAATAGTATAAGACCACTGTTTACTTTCTTTCCAAACCAATATCAATTAATATCCTTAATTACAATAACTAAATACAACAGTGTGCATTAATAACTCAGATAGAAGTAGTAAGAAAGAGCACAAGTCACCACACACAATTGAGACACAAGATTTAATGTGGTTCCCCCAATGTGAGGTACTCCATGGAGAAAATATTTTACTAAAATTTTCTCAATCAATATCTTTGGGAATCACTCCCAATTACAATGTTTATGGATCTATGTCCAAAGGATATGTTGATACCCTAATATCAAGTTCGTGGATCTCTTACACATGAAAAATATTTTCCCTTCTGATCTGGCTATGCGATCTTCTAGAAGACTTTGTATCTCTACTGCACTGACTGGTGGACCTCTATCCACTTGAAGACTCATCACTCAAATCTGTCTTCAAATGTGTTGGCTGCTGGATCTCTATCCACTAAGACTATGTCCTCTGTACTCTATCACCTCCAAAGCTCTGTCAATAGGCTCACAAAAAACGTACACAATAGGATCACACATAACCTGCACAATAGGCTCACACATAACCTACTTAACAATATCACACATAACTTGTCAAATTTTCTCAAGCAAGCCCACCAAGAACTTGCCTAATTCTGCTCTAGCAAGCTCACAAATAACTTTCCCAATTCTACTCTAGCAAGCTCACCAAGAACTTGATCAAATATGCTCTAGCAAGCTCACCAAGAACTTGCCCAAATTTGCTCTAGCAAGCTCACCAAGAACTTGCCCAAATCTGCTCTACAAATATTTCCACAAAGCTGTCCACAAAACTGTCCTAAAACTGTCTTCAAATCTATCCTAAAGGCCTTCTCAAAGGCTCAATAAATCATGCTCAAGTAGAACTTAAATCTCATCCACAAATATATCAAGGCAAAGCTCAAAGATGAACTCAACAATGAATGGCAATGTACTCTTCAATGGATGACAACAATGATCCACAATGATCTCAAATCAACTCAACTCATAGAAGCATAAAGAGAATTTTTAGAGACTCAATATGTTCTAATCTCAATCTCAACTCAAATCAACTCATAGAAGCATAAAGAGAATTTTTAGAGACTCAATATGTTCTAATCTCAATCTCAACTCAAATCAAATAAAATCAATCTCAACTCAACTCAAATCAATATCAACTCAACTCAAGTCAATCTCATAGAAGCATAAAGAGAATTTTTAGAGACTCAATATGTTCTAATATTACTCTCAACTCAAATCAGAATAATGGAATAGTTTGTTTCATAGGACTTGAACAATCACTTCACACATCACTTGACTAGGCTCAATCAACTCAACTCAACCAATCACCATAAGGGATAACTCTCTCTCACACAACCCTAGTCCAAGTATGTATCAACCAACTCAAATATTTCCAACAATTCTCAACCACAAATCTCACATAACAGTGACACTCATGTTATTTTCTAACTCAAGTTCTTTCATAACTAATGGGCTTCAAAAACTATGCTTATACAACAAAGTTTAAACACAACTCTCAACTTATAAAACCTTGAGACATTCAATCAACCACTTTCGAAAAGGAAACCACAAATAATCCTTTTCACTCCAATGATATTTCAGAAATCAATCACCATAAACAATCAATAGAAGAATGTGCCCATACCTTTTATGAAGATGAAAAACCTCTTTGTAAATTTGCCACAATCACAAAATTCTTTTGCCAATCTCCACGAGGGTTAGTAGATCACAAAATAATCAACATTACTCCACTTTCCAATAATCATCACCAAGGCATTTAATTGCACAACTTCCTTATCTATCCTAAAACCACTTGTACCATAAAATAAAATAAATCAAAACATTGCATAACCTTTTCACTCCCAAAACCACTTATACCATAAAATAAAATAAATCACAATATTGCATACCTTGTCACCTCATGAAAGAATTAATCCTCTTGAAAAAGAACAAGGCAAATTTCACTTTTGGAACCCCTTTGTAAAATATGAAATATCTCTTTACACACACATTATTTCTCCTTCTAAATAAGTTAGTCAAATAGCCCTTGAAATAAGCTTTTTGACGATATATAATATGTCCCATTTCCAAAATAAATTGAAACCTTTACATATATATATATATATATGCCAACCTCCATTAATTGCACATAGGTCGGTCCTCCATTAATTTAAACTTAAACTTTAAACTTTAATATCTTCATCACCGGAGGTCCTTTTTCAATGAAACAAAATTCCACCTTAGCTTTTAAGAAAATCCCTTTCCACATAAGCCCACCATGGTTTTAAATAAAATCTTTTATTTTACCTACCTTGGTTTTCATAAAAAAACCCTGTAAATAGCCATGCTTTCCAAAATATCATAAATGCTTATTTATGAAATATTTTGGCCACCAAAACCAAATGTGATCCATGTGACATCAATGACAACATAAAATTCCTCAAATTACCTCAAATTTACAATAGAGCCTACCCTGCAATGTCCTTAGTCCACTTCCTTTGACTACTAGATCGAAGGTGCCACTAATGTTTAGGAGCCTCACTAGTCTCCTTGACCTATGCCTCATACCTAATCTCATTCCCTCCATCATCTACCAGACTCGATATCCATGGTTGTTGTGTAGTAAACCATATATCATAATATGAAGTGGTACTCACATTATCCACATCAAGGAGGTCCATCTCCTCATCATCCTCATACGTCTTCCTCCATAAAATAGCATAGGATAGATACATCTCATCCCGATGACACATGTAGAGAACTGGTGCCTCAGGAACACCCTACCTCAACCCAAACTACCTCAACACCCATGAGAACTAGATCAACTCCACCTCCCTCTTATGCCTCCAAACCATACACCTAGTATATCAAACCCATTGTAGTTGCTCCCCATCACCAGCCCACATGGAACCTCATGATGTCCTCCATATCACTTGAATTGATGTCATCCCTGCCCATAGATCCTTGTACCATTGGCTTGTTTTAATAAGATGAATCAACTGCATCTCTTCTACCACTCACTATATCATAGCATAGGGTTACTCCCTATCCCACATCATAGCTGGTAAACCCACAAATTGAGCCACACTAAAGTTCTTCCAGTTGTAAAACTATAGTAGCAAACTATACCCCAACATATTTTACCTCTATCTCCTCACATCATATAGCCCTTGGTACAACTATACCAATAAATAAGGAGCTTATGCATACACCCAAGGTATAGTGATCATATCATACACCAACCTGATTAGGTTCCAAGGGAACCGATAGCCAGTGCTATTCGGGACCACTATGTTGGCCAACACAAACATCACTAAAGTAGGTAGGATAGCTATCTTATTGTCCACATACATGGAAAATTAAGATATCCCTCCACCCATCACCTCCACATCTCGTCGCCTATCTTCGAACATACTACTCATCTCATGCACTTTATCATTTCCAACCTTGACATGAATCCCCTCCACTGGTAACTTGAGGATGCGGTATACATCCTCAAGTGTTACTATAATATCTCCAATAGGGATATGAAAAGTTCCCATATTTGGATCCCATCCCTCTACCAAGGCAGAGAGATATTACTTGTCTACCCTCACCACGTCTATCCTAGCTGCCCTAGCCATCCCCACACTCTCTAACCAATTCCACTCCTTCTCCCTCAATGCCTTCCTCATCCCAAGGATGAGAGGTGAGAATCAATGTCGAGCCTCCAAAATCCTCAGCTACGACACAACACAAAGAATTCATATCAAATACATTGCATAATTAAAAATAATAATTTTTTTTGCACAAAAACAAAGAGCTTCAAGTCCACTTACCTTGGAAAAATGCACACCCGCTCCCACTACTGCATCAACATCCTCCATCGCCATACCTTTTGCAATAATTCACTTCACTCCACTCCACTCACTCCCTCAAACATAACTTTTGAAATTCACAAATGCAACAATGAACCTGATTTCCCCTCTATAGGCTATTTATAGCTATTTCAGGTGCATTGAAATGCATCCTTGCATTTGGGAAATAACAAACACCGATCGACATCTATGTATGTAGGAGATGCTAGCTGAAATTTGGTATCAAAACTGGTAGGAAGACCAAAATGATCCAAAAAGGTAAGCTTACCTCCACATTATTCTAAATTGCATCCATACATCATTTTCATCATAATATCATGTTTTGTGAAGGTCCAAATTGATTTGGACGCATAATTTTTTTTTGCATCCAACATGTGCAAATCACCTATTAATGTCCAAAATGTTTCAAAACGGTTCAAATTTTCACAAAATGACCATAATAATCATTCTTATCATCCCATATTTTCCACATCATTTTCATCCATCAATCATCACATTTGCACATTTTTCCAACTTCACATACAATTTCAAGTGAACCTTGTATCTAGTGGTTTGTTCTATCTCCTTGGCAATTGTAGCGATTAGTATCCATGCAATTAGGTAAGATGAGTAAATCACCATAAGAACACTTGGTCATTTTCATCATCCAATATCTCATTATTTTAAAATATAATCAATTTTGGTACCTCACCTTTTGAGTGAAACTATGCCAAGACCAATCTTCTCAACAACTATCATTGATGGCCTTATCCATGGGGCTTGAAACATGGATAAATTACACTACATCATTCTATTAAAAGATTTAGGAATTATGCAGATTCAAATAGGATACACTTCCTAGCAATCATCCGATCTTAGGGTCATTAGTTCCTTATATTTTGCATATTCATCACTTTGCATATCAATGATGCCAAAGGTATTTTCTTCAATAGCATGGAATCACCCCAAACTTGGGATAACCATATTTGAATTTGATTTTTATACATAGAGACACATGTTACATGATCATGGCATCCACACTTGGCAAAAACCCTTTCTCTGTTGGAGCAAAAACAAACACATGCATCTCACAACAACCCTTTTCTTCTTTAGAGAAAAAACAGATTCCTTTACATCATTCATATCATTATTTTATGTCATTAATATCATCCTTTTACATCATTCATATCATCCACAACTAAATAATTTATTTACACATTCATTTGAACAAATATGTCAATTGACTCGTGAGATTCATTCTTCACTCATTCGTTAATTAAGGGAGTAAGCTACACAATCAAAATCCTTTTATCTTCAATTTCATATTCACATCCCAAAGAAAGAAGCTACTTCTGCACAAGGTCAAAACTAGGTGTCTCATATTTTTGCACCGCATTGTGTTTTATGCAACATAGTACAAAAAGGGACATCTGTAGACACCAAAATATAACCACTTGTCATCCATCCATAACTTCCCACCACAATTATCCATTATTTATATATTTATTTAATATATATTTAAATAATAATATTTTATATATTATTTTTATATATTTAATATATATGTGTGTGTGTATGAATTAATCCTACCCATCCATCATGTTTTAATCCTAGTCATCCATCTGCCTTAATCCATGCCACTTACCTAGATTTAATCTCCACCCTTCCTCATATTTTAATCTTGGCAACATAAATTGTGTCATCGAAACCCTAATATGTCTAAGGGAAGATTATAAAGAGGAGCCATTATGATGACTCAACCTCTGAATCCCCTAAGTTTTTGAGAAATATAAGCTTTCAAATTCCCTGAGTTACCTAAGCTGCCATCATTCCCTCTCACATCCTCCACATTCATTGCCCTGTTCCCTCACGAACCATATCTATTATGTAGCTTTTACCTCACACCACCGAACACCCTCTAGAGCTTCACAAGTACCTCCTAGAGTCTTCCGAGCACCCTTGGGTATTTCCAATCACCACTGAGCACTCACGGGTATTTCTCATTCCAGTTTTGCAGCTCTACGGCCCTCGAGCATCGTTAGGACACATCTGCATAACCATCCTCTACATTAGTGACAAATATAGAAATGGTAAGTTAGCATTGACAAGGTAAAATTTTACTAGTAGGAATTTTCATATTCTCATATTTGTTTACAACTTTATTTCTGCAACTAGGGTTTAGTGATTTTATTTTTTGAGGGTCTCACACAATGGAGCCCTCACAGATATTATTAACCCCTATTATTGTTTGTTGTGTGTAGGTCTAAGGATAACTTCTATTAAAATTTGTTGAAGCTCGAGTGGCCCTACATAGGATACCAAAGCCCACTCACCACTATATTGGGATCAAAGACGAGCAAGAAGACACCACCATTTATTGGATTAGGGCCTCAAAAAACTTAATATTATAACAACTGTATCAAGAGCATTGTAAAAACCCCACATTGGGGTACATATTTGTACAATTGGGGGATCTACCCACATTTGATAAAAGAATATATGTTTTGTACAATTATGTGTTATTTACTTGTACTTTTATTACTTTTATATATTGTATTGGTGTTTCATTTTTGTATTCACAAAAGGTTCTAAGGAGGGGCCTATGGGTTGGTTTTGAGGTTCAAGGAATTCATATTCAAAGCTTAAAGTCCAAGAAGGTTCTAAGGAGGGGCCTATGGGTTGGTTTTGAGGTTCAAGGAATTGAGATTCAAAGCTTAAAGTCCAAGTAGGTTCTAAGGAGACGCCTATGGATTGGTTTCAAGGTTCAAGGAATGAATATTCAAAACTTAAAGTATAAGGTTTATTTGAGGTTTTTATTTGATATAAAAGGATCTAAGGATTAGTGGAGATATAGTATTTAACAATTTATAAGATTCTTTGAGTACAAGTCCCAATTAAGACTTAATACTTATGGTTTACATTTGATATAAATGGCTCTAAGGTTTTGCATTTGATAAAAAGGCTAAGGTTTAGTGAAGATATAGTATTTAAAAATTTATATAAACAACTTAAGGTTCTAAAAGGCTCCAAGGATTAATGGAGATATAATATTTAACAATTTATAAGGTTATTTGAGTACGAGTCCCAATTAAAACTTAAAACTTATGGTTTGCATTTGATATAAAAGGCTCTAAGGTTTTGCATTTGATAAAAAAGACTAAGGTTTTGAATTTGATAAAAAAGGCTAAGGTTTGGTGAAGATAAAGTATTTATTAATTTATATAAATAACTTAAGGCTCTAAAAGTCTCTAAGGATTAGTGGAGATATAGTATTTAACAATTTATAAGGTTCTTTGAGCATGAGTCCCAATTAAAACTTAAAACTTATGGTTTGCATTTGATATAAAGGCTCTAAGATTTTGAATTTGATAAAAAGGACTAAGGTCTAATGAAGATATAGTATTTAAAAATTTATATAAGAAAATTAAGGTTCTTTGAGTATGAGTTCAAATTAAAACTTATGGTTCTTTGGCTTTAAAACTAAGGTATAAAAATAACTTAAGGTTTTTTGAGTATGAGTCCCTTCTTTAGTTTTAAAACTGTGGTATAAAAACAATTTATGGTTCTTTGAGTATGAGTTCCATTGATGTAAAATACTTTAAGATTTTACATTTGATAAAAAAAGCTAAGGTTTAGTGAAGATATAGTATTTAAAAATTTATATAAACAACTTAAGGTTCTTTGAGTATGAGTTCAAATTAAAACTTATGGTTATTTATCTTTAAAACTAAGGTATAAAAATAACTTAAGGTTTTCTAAGAATGAGTTCCTTCTTTGGTTTTAAAACTATTGTATAAAAACAACTTATGGTTCTTTGAGTATGCATTCCAATTAAAACTTACCGTTCTTTTGTTTTAAAAGCAAGGTATAAAAAAATTGTTTAAATATTTGTTGTCTAGAATTCTAAAATCTAAGAGTCTAATTTGAGGTTTGCATTTAATACAAAAGGCTCTAAGGATTAGTGAAGATATAGTATTTAAACAATTTATATGAACTAAGATTTAGTGATTATGCGTTCAAATTAAAATTTATGGTTCTTTAGTTTTAAAAGTAAGGTATAAAAACAATTGTTTGAATATTCTTTGGTTTTAAAAGTAATGTATACAAATAACTGTTTGAATGTGGTTCTTTGGTTTTAAAACTAACATATAAAAAAATAATAATTTTTTGAATATTTGTTGTCTTGAATTATAAAATCTAATATTTAAGTCTAAGCTCCCAATTTGTAGATATTTGTGGTCGAGAATTCTAAAATCTAAGATTTAGACTCTAGGTACTAAGATTTGAGTCTTTGGTTTTAAAACTAAGGTATAAAATCAATTGTTTGAATATTTCTTGTCTCAAATTTTAAAATCTAAGATTTAGACTCTAGGTCTCAAGATTAGAGTCTAAGATTCCAATTTGATAAAGAATCCAAAGAATAAAGGATCTATAATTTAAGATATTTTTAGTTTAATATTGTAAACCAAGAGATAATACATCTTCATCAAACAATAGTCTAAGAAAAATGCAACGTCATCAAACAATAAATGAAGAACTAAGGAAATAGATTTTTAAAGTCTAGCAATTTAATGGTCTATCTCAAACGATTATCTAATTATTAGAGGTTAAAGGAAATAGATTTTTAAAGTCCAGGGTTTCAATGGTCTATCTCAAATGATTGTCTAATTATTAAAGGTTATAATTCTCATGTCAAAGGATTAGTGAAGATGTAGTATTTAATAATTTATAATAAGAAGATGTTCTATGTATTTGAGTAAGAGTTCCAAAGTTCCAATTAAAACTTACGGTTTTTTGGTTTTATAAACTAAGTCTTAAAAATAATGGTTTAAATATTTATAGTGTAGAATTCTAAAATCTAAGATTTAGAGTTATGGTTGTTTGGTTTTATAAACTAAGTTATAAAAATAATGGTTTAAATATTTAAAGTGTAGAATTCTAAAATATAAAATTTAGAGTTATGGTTGTTTGGTTTTATAAACTAAGTTGTGAAAATAATGGTTTAAATATTTATAGTGTAGAATTCTAAAATCTCATATTTAGAGTCTAGGTTCTAAAATTTGCATCTAAGGTTATATGTATTTGAGTATGAGTTCCAAGTTCCAATTAAAAGCTAAAATTATTTAAATATTTGTTGTCTAAAATTCTATAATCTAAGATTTAGACTCTAGTTGCTAAGATTTGAGTCTAAGCTCCCAATTTCTAAATTTCTAGATTTCTAAGATGAACGATTAAGAATCCAAGAATAAAGGATCTATAATTTAATATATTTTTGGTTTAATATTATAAAGGGCCAATACATATTCAACTAAGAATAAACAAATGAAAATACATCTTCATTAAAGAATAAACTAAGGAAATATGTAGTATAAGAATAAACAAATGAAAATACATCTTCATTAAACAATAAACTAAGGAAAGATGTAGTGTAAGAATAAACAAATAAAATTGCATCTTCATTAAACAATAAACTAAGGAAAAATGTAGTACAAATCATGGTTATTTGATTTTATAAACTAAATAATAAAAACAAGTTTTAAAGATCTGTTGCCTAGAATTCTAAAATCTAAGATTTAGAGTCTAGGTCCTAAGATTTTGGTCTAAGCATTGAATTTCTAAATTTCTTGTTTTATAAACTAAGCAAAAGAAAAAACTCTTAGAATAAGTGAATATTCTCTTAAGTTCTACTAGGATAGACACACTTGAGTTTCCACTCCTCCATGTGTCAGGTGAACTCTCAGTGGTATCTTCATCAGGTTTGATGAGTTGTTGTAATCCAACATCTCTCAATGATCAACTTTGCTATTTATACAAAGTTGATCCTTGAAATAAATCAATCAGTTCTATTTTGTTTCTTCAAACTCTTGTAATGCTTTGCATGTCTATTTTGGAAAATTCTAACATGGTACCAGAGCAGGATAGATTCTACTAGCATTCTCTCTTGAAGGAGGTTTCTCGAACTGGTTCTTAATCTCTTTCTTCTTTGTTTTTTAAAAGAGGAAAGAGGTTTTTTTATATATTATAGATTGATCTTAGCTGCAATTTTTTTGAGATATTTGCATATGGTAATTGAAAGCATGAGATTCCGAAAATAAAAGGAAAACTATAGCTATGCAATATAAGACAAAATATAACGCTTTAATCCTATGCACGAAACAAAGAAAGGAGATAAATTGGAAATGAAAGAAAGATGTATGAAAGCACAACCCTCTTTATTCAATTTTCTTATCCTCGGTTACAAAGACGTCTCCTCCCTTTTTAGGGGCTAGGAGCGTTAAATGGATCTTTGTTACAATTGTGACTTAGTCTTCCTCCTTCCGCATGCCCACATTTGAAACGGGCGAGCCAAAGTGTTGCCGCCGCTTATTGCTGATGAATCCTTGCTCCTTGCTGTTCTTCCTGCGATCAAAGAAACACAGAGACGTTGTTAGTAGCACCTGCTGCAAAAAGGTAGAGCGTTTGACTTTAGAAATCGATAAGAAATACGTGCGAAAGATTGATTAAATGCGTGCAACCAAAACAACTCTATGCAACCTGCAACTCTGACAGAAATCAAAAAACGTCACCAGATGGCCACTGCCATTGAAACAGTCGGCCAATCCACTGTCGAATCAATGTTGTTACCTGCAGGTTAGTGGGGTAACAAAAACGATAAAAGCATGATAATACTTGATGAACGTCTAAAGTCGCGATAGCATGATAATATATTTGATAAACGATTTAAACAGTCTAAAGTGTGATGCAGGATATATATTCGAACAGAAAGCATAATCTATTTAAACACTGTTAACTACAGGATATATTCGAAAACAACATAAATTAAATTAAGAATAAGAACGTGCGTAGGGTGCCCAAGCGGGCCGCCCCCGTTAAAACTTAACTTCGACGCCAATCCACTAGGGATGGGCTCAAAATCTAAGATACTGTAGTGTCGGCAAATTGGTGGATTACGGTGGTAAAATGTCGGGTTTAGATCCGATTCACGCTTTCGAAAACCACCCAACAACCTCTCTTGCGAAAGAGATTCTGGATGTGAAAAAGGTGAATCGAAACAGATGCAATCGGGTCTCTGGTTTAGCAGCACTTCGTTGCGTTAAAAAAATGCTTGTCAACCTCTCTTTTCTGGGCGGGAAAGTCCATCGTTTTATAGACCCATGGGGTCTCTTTGGAGGGGGCACGCAGGGATGCCACGTGGTGGCCATGCCTTCTCAAAAGGGAGGAGACTCCGCCTTGACTAGGGCTTACCTGACTGCCCTCGCAACAGTCCGCTAACTGCCAATCTGCCCACCTACGCGCGCATGCACAGCAGGCGGCAATAACTGACTGTTCTCGGCTGCCACTTGTCTAACGTCTGCTCTGATGGTTTTAATGTTGCCTCTGAATGCTTTAATGTCGCCTTTGATTGGTTGAATGTCGCCTTTGATTGATTGAATTTTTGCTTAGGCACAAAATGCCGAAGTGTCGCGATATCACGACGTCGCGATATCGCGACACTTCGGCCGAGGTTCCCCTTTTGGGCCTTTGGTGTCGCGATTTCGTGACGTCGCGAAATCGCGACACCCTCGGCCAAGGCTCCCCTTTGGGCTTTAGGTGTCATGATTTCGTGACGTCACGAAATCGCGACACCCTCGGCCAAGGCTCCCCTTTGGGCTTTAGGTGTCGCGATTTTGCGACGTCGCGAAATCGTGACACCCTCGGCCAAGGCTCCCCTTTGGGCTTTAGGTGTCGCGATTTCGTGACGTCGCGAAATCGCGACACCCTCGACCAAGGCTCCCCTTTGGGCTTTAGGTGTCACGATTTCGTGACGTCGCGAAATCGCGACACCCTCGACCAAGGCTCCCCTTTGGGCTTTAGGTGTCACGATTTCGTGACGTCGTGAAATCGTGACACCCTCGGCCAAGGCTCCCCTTTGGGCTTTTGGTGTCGACGGATGTTGCGAAACGGATGTCGTGACACCCTCCAAGGTCCTCTGGGCTTTAGGTGTCGTGATTTTGTGACGTCACGAAATCGCGACACCCTCGGCCAAGGCTCCCCTTTGGGCTTTAGGTGTCGCGATTTCGTGATGTCACGAAATCGTGACACCCTCGGCCAAGGCTCCCCTTTGGGCTTTAGGTGTCACGATTTTGCGACGTCACGAAATCGTGACACCCTCGGCCAAGGCTTCCCTTTGGGCTTTTGGTGTCACGATTTCGTGACACCCTCGGCCAAGGTTCCCCTTTGGGCTTTTGGTGTCACGATTTTGCGACGTCGCGATTTCACGACACCCTCGACCAAGGTTTGCTTTTGCTTAAGGCTTGCTTATTTTTACTTAAATCTTGCTTGTTCTTGCTTAAGGCTTGCTTGCTTTTGCTTAAGGCTTGCTAAAACGACCAGCTTTGTTTTGTTTACTTTTCGACCTTCTAAACTGCTATGTAAGTGGCTAGGACCACTGTTTGACCTCTGAGGGCTGCCCTGAAAGTTGTGTGTGTCAATGCGATCAGTGTTTGTAGTCACATAATCGGATTGGTGCTATTTTGGTGTCTACAGATGCCCCTTTTTGGGAAGCACTGCGAGTGACGCGATCGTTGAGCAAAAATAGATAACCAAAGCACTAATGATTAGGGTTTCTTGGTAACCTAACCAACTTTTGATGCCCCAAGTATGGAAAGGGCATGCATTCTTGAATCCTTGCTTCGACGAGCTAAGGAATTTGATTTCAAGTGTTAACCTATTTTGGTGAGGTGTGACTTGAGCTTGGACATTGATCGATCATGATTAGGCAAAGGGCGTAACCTTTTGTCCACAGGGGAACCTTGTGTTCATGCTTCGGGAATGCCAAGTGTTTGATCAATTTGATGATTGCTTGTTTACTACCCCAAGCAGGAGCGTGATTGTCTTTGTCAATGATTCTTTGAATGCATGTCATTGCTTTGATTGGGTGTGTGCTTGTTGATTGGTGACTAAGTGTGACTACCCCCTCAAGCGACGAATCGATGAGGGAATGACCTTCATGAGAAAAGCGACGAGTCGCTTGACCCAAGATGACTTGTGCAAGGGTGCCTTTAGATGTTTTACCGTTTAAGCACGTGCAATTTCTCGACATTTGGACCTATTTTTGGTGGGTGTTAACCCTTTTGGTGATGCCATAATGGGGTGAAATCATCAAAAACCCGTCTTCCCGTGGAGCGGTCCGGCTATGGTAGCCTTCTTGGGGAAGTAGGAGAGTGACAATTTGAGCCCCGACATCGATTTTTTTATGCCAAGAGGTTAAGTGCAAGAGCACTTGTGTCCGACAATGCTTATTGCTATGTTTTTGTGTTACATTTTTGGGATGTTTTTGTTGTTTTGATTTTCTTGCTTTGTGTATATGTCATGATTTTATGTTATGCATAATGATTGATGTTGATGGATGCATGCTACTTTATATTGATGTATGCATATGGTATGATAAATGCGATTGTTGTATGTTGATTTATTTTGATGGATGCATATGTTGTGATGAATGCAAATGTTTTTGATTTATATGTGATATGCAGAAATGAAATGGATGGATAGAATTTGTGATGTTTGGCTATGGCACCATAGACTGTTTAGAACTCTGTTATTTTGTCTTTTAGGCGATTGCTGTGATGCATGACTTTGTATGTATACATGTGGTTTTTCTTTTTTTTGTATTTTTTGATGGTATTGTAAGGATGAAAAGTAGCGCAGTTGGTTTAGAAATGTAGCTAAGGTTTTTTGAGACTCAGACGGTTTTAACTTACTAGCCATGACTGTACTTTATCTTACAAGACTTTTGAACAAGGTATGAATCGGACTTGTTTTTGACCAAGCTATTTCACATCCCTGTGTGTGCAATTGAGTTCATTTATGTGGTATTTGTCGGGATACCGCCGGGTGCCGGATGGGCTTTCAACCGAACCTGTGCTCGAGGATCACCTAATTAGCTCCACTAACTCCTTTGTTGTATTTAGTTAGATTAATCTGCGGTGTTATCCAGGATACCATAAGCTAGCTCATCCTTATGCAAACATTGGTCTACACATATGCAAAGCGAATGTGACTGACATATCGTCATGCGGGTAGGATACCACCATTGCCAGATAGGCTATCAACCAAACCTGTAATGAGGATCACCTAGATGGTTTTCGAATGCTGAGAATTCCAGGGATTCAAGTTCAGGATATTTGTTGGCTGAATGATTTGGAAAGTTGCTCGTCCATATAGTGATGAAAATCACTGTTTATTTTCTATTAATTCTTTTTGAGCAAGGATTTTGAATAGTAGTGATAACCACTGTTATTTGATTTTGTATTTTGAGTATTGTGAGTTTGGGCTTGTGAGTGGCCTTGATCCTTGTGGACTTGGGGACGACTACGCATCCTTTGCAGGGACGTGTAGTACGAATCCTTACGACGTTAGGGACCAAGGGGGTGATGGAGATTATGGAGCAAGGGCATTGATCTGTTAGGCCTTGGGGATGACTACCCATCCTGGTTAGGGGCGGATAGTACGAATCCTTACAACTTGGAGACCAAAGGTGAATGGAAAGTGTTAGGATGATGATTTGTTGGAATTTTGTTTGTGAATGGTGTTGATCCCTTTAGGTCTTGGGGATGACTACCCATCCTTGGTAGGGACGTGTAGTACAAATCCTTACAACTTTGGGAACCAACTATGATTGGGATTTGGTAGTGGTGAAAACCACTGTATATGGAGGTGAATGGATAGGAAAGAGCTTGTCCTTTTGTCAATTCTCAGCATTCTAGAACCATTCGCACGGGGGGATGAGCAAGATAACCGTTTCACTTATGGTGACCTGGATTACTACGCAAGTTTCATCTTTCGTTCACACAACTTGGGAATTTTTATGTGTTTTAATTTGTGTTGGGATGTTACGTAACAAGGTGTATTTCAAGTGTAACTCTACCTTCGTAAAATCTGTTTGACTCGGTACATTACGTGGCTAAAGAGCAAAATGATGACTGAATCACGAAAACTCTTGATACATTAAAAGACCACCGACTCTAGTGTGGTAAAAAGCAATGCATGGTGTTTTTGTTGTTTTTGTAAAATGGAGCAAGTGTGGAACAAGATGGACTAGCAGAGCAATTACTGCCTATGGTGCCTTTGACCCGTACGACCACAAATATGCAATGTATGGATGCAATGCTTTAATGCAGCTATGTATTTTTGTATTTTTGATGGATTGATTTTTGTGAATATGAAGATGAGGTGTGAGAAGAGCTCTCTATTGATGAATTTGAGTATGCCTAGAAATGAGATGCAAATTTTTGTTGTTTTTGATGATTTTTGTTGTTTTTGAATTTTCTTGATTTTTGACCAAGCGATTGTGGAAATCCTTGGAGCATTTTGGGATTGACCAAGCGATTTTAGGGATCCTTGGAGCCTTTTTGCCAAGGTGAAGTCCTTAGCTTTTGGATTGACCAAGCGATTGCAAGAATCCTTGGAGCATTTTTGGGTTTTGACCAAGCGATGGCGATAATCCTTGGAGCATTTTTGGGATTGACCAAGCGATTGCAAGAATCCTTGGAGCCTTTTTGGGATTGACCAAGCGATTTTAGGGATCCTTGGAGCATTTTTGGGATTGACCAAGCGATTGCGATAATCCTTGAAGCATTTTGGGATTGACCAAGCAATTTAGAGGATCCTTGGAGCATTTTTGGGATATGGCTCTCTTAGATATGAAATGGTCGCAAATGACTGATATTCAAGGGTTCTGTTTCCTTGATACCATCAAGAGAAGCTAGCCGGTATGTCCCGGGTCCTATTTTGCTATCAATGACATATGGACCTAACCAATTTTCCGCAAACTTGTCCCTTAGGTGGGATGGCAAACTAGAATTTTGCTGGTTTTCCTTCAAAACCAAATCACCAACCCGAAAGTCTCTGAGGTGAACTTTCATGTTGTAAGCTTTCTTAAGTCGCTCTTGATAAATACGTAAATGCTCGAGAGCATTAACGCGTCGTTCATCAAGCAACGTAAGCTGGTCTAACCGGGCCTGCCATGCAGAGTCATCATCGATGAACTCCTGCATTGATATGCGTAGGGAAGGAATCTCCAACTCTAGAGGCATGACTGCCTCGGAGCCATACACGAGCAAAAATGGAGTGGCCCCAGTGGGTGTTCGAATGCTAGTGCGATAGGCCCATAGGGCAAGTGGGATTTGAATGTGCCAATCCTTATGACTGTCTGTGACGGTCTTTTTAAGGATGGCAACTAGCATTTTGTTTGATGCTTCTGCTTGCCCATTCGCCTGCGGATAATAGGGTGTCAAAAAGCTATGCTGAATCTTGTACTTTGTGGTCAAAGCACGCACGTCTTTGTTCTTGAAAGGCGTCCCATTATCCGAGACTATTTTGGATGGAATACCAAAACGACATATGATGTTATGCAAAATGAACTCCACAATGCGGGGTCCTATCGTAGAGGTAAGCGGAATCGCTTCCACCCACTTGGTAAAATACTCTGTGGCCATTATGATAAACGTGTGATGGCCTGACGACGCAGGGGAGATCTTTCCAATTAGATCGAAGCCCCACTGCGAGAACGGCCAAGCAGACTAGAGTGTCTGCAAGGCCTAGGAAGGTACGTGCATCAAATTGGCATGATGTTGACACTTCACGCACTTCTTGACATATGCGCAACAATCTCGCTCTAAAGATGGCCAATAATAGCCCATGCGAAGAATGCGCTTTGCGATGGCCATACCACTAAAGTGGCCACCACATGTACCATCGTGCGCTTGGGCAACTACCCAAGTGGACTCTTGCTGGTCCAAGCAACGAAGGAGGATTCCTTCATAGCTGCGACGATACAAAATGTCTCCTATCAAGACATACTTAGCTACTTTCTGCTTGAGTGCTCGTTTTGCGGCATGAGTCAATCCAAGCGGGAGATTACCTAACTTGAGGTAGTCTCTAATGGGTAAATACCAATCCTGTTGATCAGAAACCTCGATAGTATGAACAACCAATCCCTCTTGAAGTTCATCCCTAGCAAACGCTGAATGGGATAGAACCTGTAAGAATAGCGTTGTGTTGCTATTAATGGGAGTAGGGGAGAACAAGGACCCCCAGTTGGCGCATTTCAGACGATCTCGGATTCGAGAGAACTTATCCGAGGATGGTTCAATCTGGATCATGTGGATTCCTAGCGTCAAGTCTGAGCTTGCACGCTCCATCATGGATTGCGATAAGGTTTTGACTTGAATGGTTGTCATATCACCGGAAAGGTCTTGCGGAATTAGTGACCCCAAGGAGGCCATTGTGTCCGCAAAATGATTCGATGATCGAGGGAGTGCCTCGATGTCATACCACTCAAGTTTTGCCAGGAATTTGTCCATGAGGGCTTTATAAGCCTGCAGGACTGGGCATTTGCATTGATATACCCCTTTGACTTGATTGACTATTAACAGTGAATCACCAAAGATATTCAGTCGTTTGATGTTCATGGCGATTGTTGTCTGAAGACCTAGGAGCAAGGCTTCATACTCTGCATTATTGTTGGTGCACGGGAAGTTTAATTTAAATGACAGGGGCATTGGAGCACCCTGCAGTGTGAAGAATACAATTCCCGTGCCACCACCTTGCTCACATTTAGAACCATCAAAGAATAGGGTTATGTCGGCCTGTGACTCAGGCTCATCAGAATCTGGCGATTCCGAGACATGGAAGACCCCATCATCGGGTAGTTCTATGACTAGAGGCTGATCGTCTTCAAGAGGAGCCTCTGCTAGTTGATCGGCTATGACTTGTCCTTTGATAGATTTTTGTCCAATAAACTCTATGTCAAATTCCGTCAACAACATGATCCATTTCGCCGTGCGACTACTATGATAAGTACGACTCATCATGTATCGCAATGGATTCTCCTTAGACACAACATACGTAGTGTTGCTCAGCATGTAGTGGCATAGCTTTTTGGTAGCAAACACCACTACCAAGCAGAGTTTCTCAACGTATGCATAGTTAAGTTCATAACTGACCAGGGTGCGGCTAAGATAGTAAGTAGCCTGTTCCTTGTGAAGTTCATTCTTCTGGGCTAACATGGCGCCCAGTGCCACCTCAGTAGCTGAGATGTATAAGTAGAACGACACTCCTGGTCTAGGTGGTGCCAATACTGGCGACGAAACCAGGTATTGTTTGATTTCGTCAAAGGCTGACTGGCACTCGTCATCCCAATGAAATGTAACCCCCTTGTGCAATAATTTGTTCATGGGTCGGCACTTGTCAGATAATTGTGCTATGAAGCGTTTAATCGATGCGACCTTTCCCTGTAGACTTTTGAGCTGCTTGATTGTAGTTGGGGGAACCATTTCAAGGATTGCCTTGACTTTCTTTGGGTCCACCTCGATTCCTCGCTTTGAGACTATGAAACCCAAGAGTTTTCTAGATGTGACGCCAAATACGCACTTCTTGGGGTTTAGTCTAACTTTATGCTCCATGAGGCGATCGAGGATCTTGCTTAAGTCATCGATATGATTTGAGCACAAAAGAGACTTGGCTAACAAATCATCCATGTAATCTTCCAAAGTTTTGTGCATGTAATCATGGAAGATGTACGTCATGGCACGTTGGTAGGTGGCACCAGCATTTTTAAGGCCAAAAGGCATGACCTTATAACAAAATGTCCCCCAAGGCGTTGTGAACGTCGTTTTTAGTTGGTCTTCAGGATTGATACGAATTTGATTGTATCCTGAGAAACCATCCATGAGGGAGAGCATTTCGTGACCTGTTGTAGCATCTACCAACGCGTCGATGCTGGGCAAGGGGAAATCATCCTTAGGACTCGCTTTGTTTAGATCTCAAAAATCGGTGCATATGCGAATCCTCCCGTCGGGCTTCTTGACGGGAACCATGTTGGACAGCCATGGCGGATAATCCACGCAGATGACAAACTGTGCATCCAACAGCTTTTGCAATTCATCTTTGACCATCAAGGCCACTATTGGGTGCATCTTACGTAGTTTTTGCTTTATAGGCTTGATTGTCGGATCAAGCATTAAATTATGCGTGACTAGCTGCGGGTCTAGTCCTGGCATATCCTTGTACGACCATGCAAAAACCTCCTTCTTCTCTTTGAGAAGGGCAATGTAGTCGGCTTGCTCTTCGAGGGAAAGACTTACCCCCGACTTGAGAATCTATGGATTCATTGGATCTGTGTCGATATCTACATCAGTCGTCTCCTCGACTGACATGTGGGATCCGTCCTCCAACTGATGTGGAGTCGGGATCAAATGGATATCATTAGCTGAGTTTAGATCTACGTTGGGAACCTCGGGTTCCTCTTCAGCCTAAAAAATATCTTGAGTTGTCCCTAGGGTAAAATGAGGCATTTCATCGAAAGGCCAGTACTCTGATGGTGATAAAGGTGAATTGATGTGATCCCAGTCGATGGCATCTATGTCTAGATGCAATGACCATGCTGGATCGGCCGGATTGCGGATGGGTGCGGTCAAATCAATGGAGATCATGTGGATGGAATGAATTTGGTCTCCATTACCACGGGTGTGATAACTTGAATCTTCTGGATGCTCCCTATACTCTGGATCTGGCTCTAGGGGAATGGGCACGAACGGATCGGCCCTATGTGCTGATAGGAGGACAGGGTCTGCCCTCGGTACTATTGTCATGATAGGGTCTCGGGGTGGACGGTGCTCATCATGAATTTGGAGCCATGGATCCAACACTTGGTCCCACCCCGTTGGGTCTACCCACCATTCATGCCCTAACCTTATGCCCATCTGTCCCATCAGATCTTCATGAGTTAAAGGGTGATTATGCCATCGTGCATGATTGAGATAGTTCATCTCAGTCATCATCTTCTGAATCACTTTCGAAGATCCAAAAATGTTCATTCTCTTCAACAACTGTTACTTGCAACATTGAGGGTTCTCCTTGTTCCAACAAGTTAATCTGGTCCCATTGCGGTTGTTCCACTCTTGGTGGAGGGACCTGATTCTCTTGACACTGTATTGACTCAACTGGAACCTCTAAGGGGAACAACTTCAAAAAGATGTCCGAACATCGTTTATGTTCTCTTTGGGGATTAGTGTTCGAACTTTCACCTCTCTCTAGCAAAGGAGAGGGATTACTGATGTTGCCAAGGGTGTTTGTTGACCATGGGAGGTAATCTCCCAATGTATATTCTGTATTTGGGTTGGCATAAGGATCTAGTGCCAATCCCCCCTTGTTGCCTATTTCTAGGCCTTGCATATTTTCTACCAAGATGTCTAAGGGCAGGGGGTGGTTGAACCCTACTCCTGACTTATCATATGGCATCTGATATCTTGGTTGGCAAAGGACATGCATCCCTTGCTCATATCTGCCTAGCCCGTATCCATGCCAATTGCATTGGTCAAGATATCTTAGAGCGAAATCCGGGTTTGACAGATAATTGATATTTTTAGCAAAAGGCTCTTCGTCTTCTTCCTTTTGCTTGCATGGTTCAAGACCATGATCAAGGCCCCCATACACAAAATTTGTTTGGTTTGGTGGGTAACCTAGAGGAACAACTGTTCCTATGGGAAGGCGAGGTCTCCCCATGTCTTGTACTGATTCTAATGCGGGCATTGCCACAACATTCTGCACTAAATACTCTCCCAGGCCTGTACTGGCCATTTCAACGATGATTGTTGATGCTTGGGAGGGAGGGAACGGGAGTCCTTCTTGAGTCCATTCCATGTTTGGTGGTTTAGGAGTCTCAGCTTCCATTGTGCTAGGTATTTCCTCTGTTGATACCATTGATATTGTTGGCAACCCCTCTTCTAGGGGCTGAGCCTCTTCCATGATCTGTTTTCCCTTGTCCTTCTATTTAGCCATGACAGGTGGCATTGGTAGTGAAGGAGCAGATGATGAAGACTCACCTGGCTGGGATTTTTCTATTTTGGTCACCAGTGGTGCCTGCGGTATTGGACCCTATTTAGATGGATTTAGCTGGAAATCCAAATGCGTTGAAGGGAGGGTCGATTGAGGCATTAATTGCACCGCATTGCAATACTTGAAGGGTTCTAAGTCCATCGGGACTACATGTATTTCTCCTTCAAATGCATACTTTAAGCACTGGTGAGCGATCGAAGGGACACACTTCATGTCCTTAATCCATGGCCTCCCTAGCAGTATGTTGTAAGCCATCTCACCTTCCAGAACATGGCACAATGTTGGTATTGTCTTTTGTCCTACCTGGACAGGCAGAACAACTGTGCCGACTGTCGAGCATATTGCATCGTTGAAAGCTCACAGTGTGTATGTGGAGGCTGTGATATGAGAGGCTGGCAGCTTCAAATGTTTTAAGGCTGTAGTGGTAATGATGTTACTGGACGAGCCAGTATCTACCAACACTCTCTTTTACGGGATCCCGTTGACCCGCGCGATAACATGTAGGGGTGGATCTGTCGTGTCATTCGATATTGTTTTGACTTCATCCTATCTGAAGGTAATGACCGGCTCCATACATCGTTTCACATGTCCCACGAAGTTGTTGAAAGAATTTGCTTCGTGAGGTTGTAATTCGATGGCTTTTAAAATTTCCATAAGAGCTTCCCTATGAGGTTTTGACTATTGAATAAGCTCATAAATGGAAAGCCTAGCCGATGTGGTCCACAAACTCTGCATGAGTTTGGTCCGTATCGTGACCTCGGGTCTAGGCGGAGGCAACTGCATAAGGCATTGTTGAGGCTGCGACGTTGTTGGAACTTCCCTTGTAGCTACCTCGGGGGCAACTCCTGGGTACTTTTTGTTCCTGGTCACTATGCTGATCATTCCCAAAAATCCTTGCATGGGAAGATTATGTCGCACCTCATTAACCTGGAGAGGTTTTGCCTGTGCCTCGTGGGCAGGCAAAGGGTCCTTGAATACCCCCATTTGTTGATTATTTGGCGCTATGGGGTTGTCCACGACCAATGTTTTATTGTCGATCAAATCTTGGATTAATCCTTTGAATTTCCAGCATCCATTCAAGTCATGTCCCCTTCGCCTATGGAATCTACAATATAATTCCTCTTTGTATCCCTTAGGCTTGGGAGCGTTAGGGTCTACAGTTTGGATCTCTGGAAGGGTGACTAAATTTGTCGCTGACAATCGATCAAATAAGGAGTTCCTAGACTCTGCATAAGGGATGAATTTTTGCCTAGGGCGATGCTGCTGATTCTGCTCTTGTTTCTTATTATCTCTTTCATAACTAGGAGGCACTACCTGGTAATTAGCCTTTTGGGGCTATATTTCTTGCATAGGCTTGGGGACATTTATCGCAACTTGATTAACCGTAGCGGGTTGTGATTGCGTAGTCCCGGTCTTAGTGGTTTTATTCCACTCTTTCTTTTTAGGCTTGGCGATTGTGCCTTCGCCTATTTTAATCTCTTCTATAACTCTGGCTTGCGCCAAAGCTTCTTCTAAGCTGGTGTATTACTGCAGTAGCAATATCCCAGAGATTGATTTTAAGCAACTCCGTGCAAACATCTGTGTGAGATCAGACATAGCGGGAAGGTAGGGTAGCTTAGAAAGAAAAGCCCTCCATCGATTCCCATATGCTGCCATTGTTTCTTCCTCATATTGCCTGAGGCTGGCCAGATCACTCAATGATGCCTTATTCTTTGTTTTGAAGGCAAAGCATTCAAGAAACGCATCTACTAATTGATCTAGGTTGTTTATGCTATGTTTTGGTAATTGTGTGAACAAATCCGAGGCAGGGCCTACGAATGTGGTTATGAATGTCCTAAGCAACAATGCATCATTATCTTGGATGCCAAAGCATTGGCTTAGGAATCTTGTGACATGTTCTTGTGCATCCTCTTCACCTTTAAAGACTGCAAATTGAGGCAACTTGAAATGTTCGGGGTAAAGAGGTGTTGTTTTGGTGTCTACAGTAATACTTTTTTAGTTTATCTAATTATTGTTTTAACCATTGATGCAATTTGTCAAAATTTTCTTTCATTGTATTCATTGCTCTGTATATGCAACTTGAATGCATTCTAAAAATTTTGTTTCTCCGAAATTTGCTTCATAAAAATCTCCTTCTAAAATGAATGCAACTTGCTTTAAAATAATTAAAGACATGCTGCATCCCGTTCTAGGTGATTTTTTTTATCTTTAATGCCCTCCTCATATGCTAAATTTATATTTTTTTCTCCTTCTTCAAGCGCAGATCGTTCGTCTCCATAGCCATCCCTACGTACTCTATATACGAAGAATTTTATAAATCTACGCATTTTTTAAGAGGCCATTTTTTTCCCACTCGCCTACATTTTTCCTTAATATTCTTCTCCAACTAATTGTAGATCGTTCGGCTTCCAAAGCCTTCACTGCGATTCATCTATCATGGAGTAAATATTCATAGCAATTATTTCTTTTGGTGGGCAATCTTCTAAAAATCATTTTATTCGAAATCGTTGTATCTTCGTCTATAAATTACTTAATGGAAATCACTCTTCATGTCATATAAAGAGACTCTTGGTCTAATTAATAGACCAAAGTTCTTTATCTTAAACGTGGCCTCATTTGACCACCGTTTAGCCTTGGCGCGCTTGAGACTTCGCCTCAACATGACTTCTCCATTAATTACATTTCAAAGATCTCGTGATTTTATAAAACTCGATTCTCTTCCCGTTTATTTGTCCTTCGGTGCTCTGAGAGATAATCGAGTATTTTTGCTATATAAACCACTTACTTAAGCTTAATACCATAGTTATTTACTGCTATGAGTCTCTTTGACAGAGCTTTAAGTGATTTTTTTTAGGCCCATTGCTATCTATTCTCCTATTTTACAAGCTATTTCTATTTTGTAGGTTTGTGGAGACGTCACAATCAAAGCCCCTTTCTCTCGCTCCTCCTCTTTGAATTCGCTGGTGGTTGTGGCATCATCGCCTTCTCTACGTGCAAATCCCTCTGTGCCTTCTGGTGTGTGGCACCATTGTCTTCCTAGAGAACTCTGAGTGCCTCCTCTTAAACTTCTCTGACTGCTAGCACAATCCTCTCAAGCGCTCCCTCTTGGTATTGTTAAAATATTAATTTTTTTACATATAACATATTTTCCATGCAGGTGAAGTGCTTAAAGATACGTCATTTTATCGACTTTCATCTATGCTATGGCGCCCAACGATTCATCATTGAAAGATGCTGGTATTCTGGGTAACCCAAAAATCTAAAGCAACTCTGACGACTCGCCTTCTTTCTCTACACTTTTTTAGGCTTCATTATATGTTACCTTTATTTTTTGGTAATTTCAATATTGTAGCCATCCGGAAAAGGTTAATTCGTTCCTTTTATTTTTGGCCTCTCTTGGCTCGAAAATCAAAGCAGTTGTAAAATTTAATATAAATTCCTTTGGGGGGGTTGATAAGGTGCTTTTTCCGCACCTATCTCAGATTCGGGGGGTTTCTCATTGCGTCCTTTCATTTCGCCTCCTCTTTATTGCCTTATATTTTAGTATAATTTTTTATTTGCTTAAAACATTAAGGAAAATATAAAAATTAACATTTTGTCTTTATAATTTTCCATTAAGCAAAACTTTATATTATACATTTCTAAATTAATTCTTTCTTACATAAGTTCTTTACTATATATTAGTAACATATAAGTGGAAAAGTGTATATTTATTTTGACATTTCTCTACATTTTCAGAACTTATTATTTGTTTATTTAATTTTCTAAATCAATTTTTTTTTATAGATATATCTATTTTTCTTTTCATTAAGCAAAATAAAAGAAAAAAATAATATTTATTTTTTTGGCAAAGTATAACTTAATTCTTAATTTTTTAAAGTTATATCTAATCTTGGGAAATAAAAGTTATTGTCTCTTCCTTAACTTTTTTTACAAATTTATATCACCACTCACCCATATTGGACATCCTATAACTTATAGTTTCCCTCAAGTAAGGGCGAGTTATTACGATAACCAATATAGGCCTGGATGATATAAGCCTAAGTTCCAAGTATCAAATCTTATCAATACTTATAGTTTCCCTCTCGTAAGGGTGGGTATTTGACAAGACAAGATATATAGGCCTGGCATATTTGTAATCCTTAAAACAAACTTAATATCAAATATCCTCAAAATACTTATAGTTTCCCTCTCGTTAGGGCGGGTATTTTTTGAGTTATTTGGTGTTCCTAAAAATATTTGGCATATTTTTTCTCATTACCCTCATTGAATATCACGTATCCTCAAATTACTTATAGTCTCCCTCTCGTTAGGGCGGGTAATTTTTGGGAATTTGGTATTTCCTTGGGGCTTCTGAAAATTAATATCCATTGCATTCTATATTTTAAATTTAAAGGAGGGAACTTTGGGTTAACTTCAAAATGAATTCAATGAATACAATTGATCCTCTCACTCCTCATAACTACCATACATGGAAACCCAAAATTTTAAATCTCATTTCTTAGAAAGGGCTCACACACCTATTAGAAGAAAAGCAACCTGAGTTTGAAAAATAATATGAAATATTTGTTCACAAAGGAAAAATGTATGAAACTATGGGTATTATTAGCTCTAATGTTCATGAAAGTTTGTGGTTTCACATTACAGATTGTAAAACTCCTCATGAAAGTTGGGAGAAACTAAAAACCTTATTTGGAAAAGTAGATCAAATTAGATCAATGCAACTAGAAGCAGAATTAACAACTCTATCTCCTGAGGACTTCAACAATATTGTTGACTTCCTCACCAAATTCAAAGAGGTCCTCACTCAATACAAAGGTAGTGGGAAGACTAAGTCTGAAGAAGAATGCATTTATCTAATCCTTTCTAAACTAAATGGTGTATTTCAAATATTTGCTACCACCTTTCTATCTACCAAAGATGCTCTTGGTGCAACCTTTAAAATGCCCTCTTTAGAAGAGTTTTGTGATAGACTAACTAGGGAAGAAACAAAACTTGCAATATATGAAATCTCTTCTTCTTCCTCTTCCTCAAAAGCCTTTGTAGCCTCCACCTCTTCTAAAGAAAAATTCAAAAAGAAGGAAAAGAATCCTATAACTTGTACTCACTGCAAAAAGAATGGTCACTCTATAAAAAAATGCTGGAAAAGATTACAACAACTAGAGGTAGCTATGAAGGATAAAAAGATAGACAATAAAAAGAAAATAGGGAAAGCCCTAAATGTTCAAGGGAAAACCTCCAATTCTTCCTCTAATTACTGGGTCCTAGATTCTGGAGCTACTCATCACATGACTACTTCAGATGAGTCATTATCTTCTATCTCCTCAAGTTCTACATGTAGCATAGAAGTGGGTGACTCTTCCTTTATCCCAGTCAAAGGAAAAAGGGGACATAACCATTTATGGTGGCTCTATAAATAATTTTCTCTATGTTCCAAACATTTCCACAAATCTCCTCTTCGTCTATCATATTTGTACTTCTGGAAAGGGGAAAATAGTTCTCTTCTCTCCAACAAGAGTTGAGATAAGAGACTTTCAAGATCCCCATTCTCTCATAGCCAAAGGAGTCATTGATCACAACACTCATCTATTTCACTTCAAAGGATTCAAAAATCCATAAGGGGCCTCCTATTTTGTGGCTCATGGAGATCTTGAAAGTAAAATTTGGCATGAAAGGTTTGGTCATCTTAGTTACAACTACCTAAAGGAATTGAGCACCCATGATATGGTAACAGGTTTACCCCAAGTCTCTTCTATTGATGGATTTTGTCCTGGATGTGCCCTTGGAAAGAAACATCAAGATCCTTTCCACCCAAGTAGTTCTCTAAAAGCCTCATCCCCTCTAGAATTAATCCATAGTGACTTGATGTCTTTTCCAGAACCTTCTTTCAAAGGAGCAAAGTATGCTCTAACATTTATTGATGAATTTTCTAGAAGAACTTGGGTCTACTTCTTGAAATATAAAAGTGATGTTCTATCCCACTTTAAAGTCTTCAAAGCCTTAGTTGAAAATCAGGCCTCTTGCAAAATCAAGCAAATTCGCATAGATAATGGGGAGAATACTGCAGTAATGAGTTCTCCATATTTCTATCAAGTCATGGCATCATTCATCAACATTCTGTCTCCCATAATCCTCAGAAAAATGGCATTGTAGAAAGGAAAAATTGAACATTAAAGGAAATGGCAAATTGTATGCTCCATTCAAGAGATCTTCCAAAAAAATTTTGGGTAGAAGCTATTAACTGTGCCAATTATATTCAAAACCACACACCTCATAAAGCTCTTGACCATTTAACTCCTGAAGAAGCATGGACTGGTTCAAAACCAGATGTTTCCTTCTTCAATATTTTTGGGTGTACTGCTTGGGTGCACATCCCAAAGAAGAAAAGGAAGGCTCTAGATAAGAAAAGTAGAAAGCTCATATTTGTTGGTTATTGTGAGGAAATGAAAGCATACAGGCTCCTTGATCCCTCAAATCATGAGGTATTTTTCATAGGAATGTACAATTTGATGAAACATTCCCTCAGAAATATCCTCAACTCTCCTCTTCCTCCATTGAGCCTTCTCCTATAATAGAACCTCAATATTATGAAGAACCAACTCTAGAGGTTAACTTAGAGATTGATAATCAAGATGAGGAACATGTAACTCCAATTCAATGTCTTTCCACTCCTTCTACTCCTTCCTCTATGCCAAAATGGGCCCGCACCATTGTTAAAGAAGCTACTCCTTACATCCAAAATATTCCATCATCCAGATCAACCAACTCCATAGGTATTGGTCTTGTCTATTAGTCTATTTCCTCTGATTCTCAGTCCTTCAAAGAAGCAATTGGTATTAAAGAATGGGATGATGCCATGGAAAATGAATTCTCTTCCTTAATCAAAAACAAAACTTGGGATTTAGTTCCCTTTCCTAAAGGAAGGAAATTAGTTCATTGTAAATGGATTTACAGAACAAAGTATGGTCCTAATGGAGAAATTGACAAACACAAAGCTCGCCTAGTAGCCAAAGGTTTCTCTCAAATTGAAGGAATTGATTATGTCGAAACCTTTGCTCCAGTTGCTAAAATGGATTCTGTAAGACTGGTTCTTGCTCTGGCTACTTTCCAAAAGTGGCTTGTCTTTCAAATGGATGTAAAAAGTGCTTTCTTACATGGGGATTTAAAGGAAGAGATATACATGGAACAACCTGCTGGTTTCACTCAAGACTCCTCTCTTGTTTGTAGGCTAAACAAGTCTCTCTATGGTCTCAAACAAGCTCCTAGAGCTTGGTATGAAAATATGGACTCCTTCCTTCTTTTCGTAGGTTTTTCTCATTGTGAGTCTGATAACACAGTCTAAATTTGGAGAGATGAAGTAAAAATCACCATTCTTTTTTTATATGTTTATGATATTCTAATCACTGGTAGTACCTTCGATCACATTCAGACTATAAAAGACTCCCTCTCTGAAAATTTTGATATGGCTAATCTAGGTTTAGCTCATTACTTCCTTGGGATCCAAATAAATCAAAAAAATGTAGGTATTTCATTGTGTCAAAAAAAATACACTCTAGATCTTCTTTAGAGGTTTAAAATGTCAGACTACAAACCTTCTCCTACACCTTTTCAATCTGGCATAAATCTAAGTATTTCTTGCTCATCCCCTCTATGTGATGCAACTCTATACCGTCAGCTTGTAGGGAGTCTATTATACCTTACTCATACTCATCCAGATATCTCATATGTTGTTGGCCTCATATCTAGATTCTCCCATCAACCTCACTTTAGTCATTGGCAAGGAGCAAAAAGAATCCTCCGCTACTTGCAAGGAACTACTCAATTTGGGCTCTTATATAAGGGAAAATCCATGGATATCATTGGCTACATAGATTCATATTGGGAAGGTTCAGTAGAAGATAGATGTTCAACTTTTGGCTATGTCTTTTGTCTTGGTTCTTCGCCAATAGCCTGGTTATGCAAAAAAAAAAACAAGTAGTAGCCTTATCATCTACAGAGGCAGAATATAGGGTAGCAGTTTTAGCAAGTCAGGAAGCTCTTTGGCTTTATAAAATTCTAAGGAAATTTGGTTTATCCCATGACAAACCTATAACTCTTTGGTGTGACAATCAGAGCACAATTCACATTGCACAAAATCCAGTTGAGCATCAACGCACCAAGCACATTGAGATACATATGCACTTCATTCGACAACACATTCAAAATGGGGACATATACTTGGACTATATTCCAACTGAGAATAAAATTACAGATATCTTCACCAAGTCATTTCCTTCTTCGTGTTACCTTCAGTTGCGAGATAAACTTGGAGTAATACAACTGCATTGACATAGAGGTATTCCACCTCTCATTATATTCTTTGGAGAATGGTTTTTTCCCTTGTGGTTTTTTTTATCATCTCTCCAACAACATGTATATTATGAGGACAATATTTTCCATTCGAAGACATGCCTCTATCTTGAATATTTTTTGTGACATATGGTTTTTCCCCAAGGGATTTTTTCACCATCTATAACTTGTAAATGAGTACCTAATCAGTCCAATTTTATGGGACTCTATAATTGTATGAGGACAATATTTTCCATCCGAAGACACACCTCTATAATAAATATTTTTCTTGTGATAGATGGTTTTTCCCCAAGGGGTTTTTTCACCATCTCTATAATGTAAATGAGTACCTCATCAGGCCATGTTGTCGGGACTCATCATTATTTTTGTATTAAGAGGACAATATTTGCCATCCAAAGACAAGTATATTACTTTTTTTTTATTTTTATTGATGGCTTTTCCCATAGGGTTTTTACCATATCTTCAAAAAAGGAAGTCATTGTACATGAGTACCTCATCAAGCCTTCTTGTCGAGACTCATTTGTAAAAACCACCCCTAGTATCACTTAAGGGGGGTGTTAGAATAAGTGAATATTCTCTTAAGTTCTACTAGGATAGACACACTTGAGTTTCCACTCCTCCATGTGTCAGGTGAACTCTCGGTGGTGTCTTCATCAGGTTTTATGAGTTGTTGTAATCCAATGGATCTCAATGATCAACTTTGCTATTTATACAAAGTTGATCCTTGGAATAAATCAATCAGTTCTATTTTGTTTCCTTAAACTCTTGTAATGCTTTGCATGTCTATTTTGGGAAATTCTAACAAAAAAAGTTTTAAATATTTGTTGCCTAGAATTCTAAAATCTAAGATTTAGAGTTTAGGTCCTAAGATTTTGGTCTAAGCATTGAAATTCCTTTTTTTTATAAACTACGTAAAAAAAAGCAAGTCTTGAAGATTTGTTGCCTAGAATTCTAAAATCTAAGATTTAGAGTTTAGGTCCTAAGATTTTGGTCTAACCATTAAATTTCTAATTTCTAGGGTGAAGGATTGGATAAAGGATATATAACTTAAAATACTTTTATTCTAATATTGTATACCAAAGGTCAATAATCTTCAAATCTATGCTTCATTAAACAATAAACTAAAGAAATATATTTTTAAAGTGCAATGTTTCAATGGTCCACCTGAAATGGTTGTCTAATAATTAGAGGTCATAATTCTTATATCTAAAATTCCTGAGTATAATATAAGTCTAATAACTCTAAATATCCAAAGTATAACAAATATTATCTCTAAACATATAGATATCTTGTGCATACCATATAGATACTAGGGTTAAATTTTAAAATATACAATATAATATTTTAGAATTTTTATTTAAAATAAATATTACATCTAAATATATAGATATAATGTGCATACCATTTAAATATTAGGGTTAAATTTTAAAGGCTGCAATCTAAATGTTTAGAATTTTGAGTTAAAACAAATATTATAGCTAAATATATAGATATCTTGTGCATACCATATAAATACTAGGGTCAAAGTTTAAACAATATAAAGAATGTAGTCTAAAGGTTTAGAATTTTGAGTTAAAACAAATATTATAGCTAAATATATAGATATCTTGTGCATACCATCTAAATACTAGGGTTAAAGTTTAAACAATATAAAATATGTAATCTAAAGGTTTAGAATTCTGAGTTAAGGGTTTAAGCTTTACTTACTATGATATATGGTACGAAATATACAAGTTTAAGATGTAAAGTTTCAAGTTGAAGGGGTTGAATTTTTTCAAGTTCAGTACACAGATTTTGGCTTTTGGGTTGGTTTTAAGGTTCAAGAAATTAATATTCAAATCTTAAAATACGAGATTTATTTTTATTATAGTTTGGGGTTTGCATTTGATATAAAAGGCTTTAGGGATTTGGTAAGATGTAGTATTTAATAATTTATATGAATAAATTATGGTTCTTTGGTTTTATATACTAAGTAATAAAAACAAAGTTTTAAAGATTTGTTGCCTAGCATTTTTAAATCTAAGATTTAGATTTTAGGTCCTAAGATTTGAGTCTAAGATTTAAATTTCTAAATTTCTAAGGTGAAGGATTAAGAATCAAAGGATAAAGGATCTATACTATAAAATATAAAGGAATGCAATATGCAAGTTAAAGATTCAAAATTTTAAGTTAAATGGATTGAACTTGTTTGAGTTTGAAGTGATAAGCCTATGGGTTGGTTTTGAAGTTAAATAATTAACGTTCAAAGCTTAAATTCCATCTTTTATTTTTCTTATAATTTAAGGTTTACATTTGATATAAAAGGCTTTAATTATTATTGAATATATAGTATTTCATAATTTCATAATTAGAGTGAGTTCTAATTTGTACTTTTATATGCAACTCAAACTATTGAAATAGGTTAGAATATAATTAATGTTCTTCAACTATCATCAAAAGCAAAAAAATAAAAATAACTAGCAAAAATTTAAAAGAATCACGGAAGGACCGCAAATTCATGAATTTAGGATTTTACCATCAAAACTATAACAACCCACCAAAAAAACCCAAGATAGAAAGATCTTTCTTTTTTACAAGCAGGATTCACAAAGGGAACCCCAATATTATTTTTAGTATTCACAAGGCTTCACCACATTAATTTCAATGTCGCTGCAAATGACACTCTATGGACATGAGTGGCTAGCATATCGTAGTTTCTAGGGTTCACCTTACTAAACCTCAACATTTAGGAGGATACCAAAGTGGCACCCTCATCTTTCCTATACCCTCACTGGTACAATATTGTATGACAATAGCATAGGGATTATCCTTTAAGACCCATAACACTTGAAGGGGAATTCCTATTCCCTAACCTTATCATAAGTCCATCAATGTTGCTTATTTTGGTGTAAATCCTTGGTGCTTAGTTACCACACCTATGTGGGCTAACTAAGGTCATTTACACTCATCTAAAAATGAACATGATCAACCAAACCTCCATGTTCAATGTATTATCATTATTGTATTGTGAATTATTCCTATAACTTCCCAGTTATGGAACATCTAATCCTCATTGTTTAGGGTTTATTAATTCACAAGAATCTGGCTATTGCATCATTTCAAATCTTTCCATATTCGTAAGTAACTAGCTATTGTATTCTTACAACTTTTTATAGGACTCACTTCTACCTAATTATTGAATCAACTCCTTCTAATATTGGGTTAATTCCTTGACTCAAGGTTTAAAAGAAGTTCTAGATCCAACCCAAGAACCCCACCCTTAACCCAAATATATTTAGACACACACACACACATATTTATATCTATATATATATAGTACATACCTACACTATAGTACAATTAAGAATCTTAATTAAAACATTACAAATTTAGCATATATATATAGTACATGCCTAAACTATAGTACGATTAAGAATCTTAATTGGAACATTACTTCACAAATTTAGCATAGGCTTCAACATAGGGCTACCACTATAGAATATTTCACTAAAAACAAATTTGATTGATCACAATGCTATCATTACCCTATAATGAATGCATAAAATTTTCCAACATACATAGATCACATATAACATTTATTATTTTTCAACAAAAGAAAACATTTTGTAAGATAGATATCACAATCCAAATCATCCCTTGCTTAAGCTTCAAAAATCAAGAATTATCCATATTTTTGTTTTTAATAATGTTAAAAGTTTCTATATAAGAAACACTAAGCATCCTCTTATTTACATAATAAAATTTTAAGCCAAGATATGTTAGGACCATTATGCCTAAGCAGTCTCCACATCATCTTCTTTTCATGATCATATTCATGAATAGATTTTTTTGCAAACTTGAGGAAGACTTAGGAATAAATACTTATCTTTATGCAATGCAAATTAACATGCTCTAAGTAAGATGCAAGCATCCATGCATGCAGACATTGCTAAGACAATAAGGAGAGAATCCCACACTTCTCTCTATAATTCCCCCTTACCTACTCAAGTCTCAGGAGACCACTATAATTTTCAAAACAACAAAGCTCATCCATCATTAAATAAAATGCCTTATTTTTTTACTTATCTAGTAATTAACAAGTAACTAAAAAGGCACTATATTTTCTCATCAAAACAAATCATTAATGTTTCTTTAAAAATAATACCTACATAAGTGTAAATATTTTCTTATGAAAACATAATAAACATTATAAAATAACTTCTCTTCTAGTTTTGACTAATTATTATCCAAAAAAATAATGATTCTAAAATAAAATTATAACTAACTCCATATTTTATTTACCACTCGCCATTATTCAAAACCATAATTATTTCCAAAATAAGGTTATAACATCTTTAATTTACTATTAACCATTATTCTAAAAATATTATGAATTCTAAAGGCACATTATAACTATATCAGCTCTTCAATTTTCCATTAACCATTATCATAAATCAATAATATTTCTTAAAATAATAATATAACTATATCATGCTAAATGCATAGGTACAATACTTGGTTGAAGATGAAATCATCTTCATAGAATAGTTTAAATAAAATGCTCATAGTAAAGTCCAAAACTAGCATCAACATCAAGCAAATGGCCTCACACAGAAGACTCAGATCACCAACAAACCAAAATAGAGATAAAACTCATACACACACTAACTTCACCAAAAAAAGCTCAAACATAGGGATGAATGACTCCCAATAAAATTCCCAATAGAGAGGCACTTCTAGATCACTGACAATACCATGATATCACTCTAGCTAATATAGGCCTATATGCACTAAATATAGGTAGGCTTTTATGCTATCCAAGTAGAAAGGAGAAGAATAGAATAAAGAGAAAACAACCCATACCTAGGTGCTAACCAAAATACAACCAACATCAAATCCAACATAACAACCCGATGCTAGAGAAGGACATTGCACGACTCAAAAATATCTCCAAAAACTAGCTTATGGGAAAGGTTCTCAAACCTTATCCTACAAGCAAAATATAAAGTAAAGAAAGTTGCATCTACAAGACACAAAACAACCATACGCAAACCAAAACTACCCATAAAGCAAAATTATGGTGGTGTTATAGAGCCACCAAGCTACCAAACATAAAAAACAAAAGGCCCATCCCAAAAAGCAAGGAAAAATGAGAAAACACTCACATCTAGGAAGCTAAAAATATAATAACATAAAGATCAAGTATATTCAACACTGCAACATAAGTAAAAATAGGGGCTACCTCTTAACACAAAGCCTCTAACACCAATATTGCATTCTCCAAGCTTCATTGCTTTCTTTTTCTTGCTAACGATACCCAAAACAACCCATCAAGCCTTTCAAATAGCTCCTATGAATCCTTGTGATAGGTGGGAGTCCTTTCCTATTCCTTCTTGGATTCATTTGCCATCATTGCCAACCTGCTCTAGCTTGATGGTAATATTTAGGAGCATCATCAAGACTCATTGAGGCTAGGCTTTAAAGTTGTCGATCATGCTACTTAAACAAAGCAAATTTTAATCCCTTAAATAAATATTATTTATAATTTTCCAACCTTAGGAACACTTGGATTAATTTATCTTTTATCACCTTTATAATTATTGAGCATGGCCATAAAGGCAAACAAAATAATTAATTACAAACCCAAAATACTATTGCTTCTATATAGTGAAAGGATAAAATACTCATTAATTAATACCATATGTCAATATGAATTATTAACATTGATATTAACATTAAAGTATTAATGGTATTATCCCTATTAATACTTTTATTTGGCTAACCACCCAAACCAAAGTTTCCAACATAAGCAAAACAAGGATTTGCAATTCAATATTATACAACATTGATTTATCTTTAAGTAGATGGAT
The DNA here is from genome assembly GCA_028583015.1 of Wollemia nobilis. NCBI lineage: Eukaryota > Viridiplantae > Streptophyta > Pinopsida > Araucariales > Araucariaceae > Wollemia > Wollemia nobilis. Next base: position 2,111,176 of record JAQPPZ010002816.1, read on the forward strand.
TTTTAAGATAACTAGAATGTTATCCCCATCATACTAAATATGAATCCTTTTCCAAAGTGATCTCCTGGCCCAATGTTGTATTTATCCAACAAGCACAAATGCAATGCATCTATATGAAAGTAACATTTACTCTAGAAATGTCAATGAAAAAGTCATCCATAATTTCCTAGTTTTATCGCTCAACTTTTGTGGTTGTCCCTTGCCAATCCATTGGTGAGAGTACCTCGTATTACAACTTCAATTTCATTAGTATTACCATATTATCAAGCATTAAATCAATATTCAACATAAAATGGTGACACAAAAATTTAGATTATGCATTAGACACCCACTCATCAATACATAAATTAATATCAATAACAAATCCTATAAACAAGGGTCGTTACATACTTCCTCCCTTGTACTAAACATAGTTCTAAATATTTCCTAAAAACAAGAATAGCATATATTTCATTCAAATAAATATGGAAATTGCTTTCTCATGATTCAACATATTTCCAAGTTGCATAGTTTTTAGAATACTAGTCCCACTAGACCTTACATTGTTCTAGGGTTTGTTTCCTCAACGTATTGGAATGAAACCATAGAATATTTACTAGTCTCACCTGAATAGCTGAGGGATATTCCATTTGCAAATTAAAAATATTCCAAATGTGATAAGCATTAGCAACATATTTCCTAAGTAGTGATATGTAGAAAGTATCATGGATCTTTGATAGGTTGGGTAGTAAGGTGAGCATATAGGCTACTAGACTAATCTTATCAATGACCCCAAAAGGCACAACATAGTGGGGATCTAACTTAGTTGACTTGATGGTACTTTTTATGGGTTTTAATCTCAAGAAAACTCTATCTTCCATAGAGAATTCTCTTGGTGATCTTTTTAGATCGACATAGCTCTTCTAGCGATCAATTATTTTCTTAAGCCTAAGTTGGATTACTCTAAGCTACTACTCCATATCTTTTATAGTGTCTATTCCAATCACCACTCGATCCTTTTAATTGTCCCATGATGGAGGTATTCTACATCTCTTACCATATAAGGCTTCAAACGATGTCATTCCCAAGGATGCATGGTACCCATTATTATATGCAAATTCAATAAGATGCAAAAAGTCTTCCCACTTAAAATTTTCCTCCATGCAATACATGAGAAGCATGCCCTCTAGAACTTGGTTAACCATTTCTATTTGACCATCTATTTTTGGATTATATGCAAAACTTATGTTTAGCTTAGTGCCCACTTTACAGTGAATATCCTGTTATAATTTTTATGTGAACTTGGAATTCTTGTCTAATATGATCATCTTAGGAAACCCATGTAACCTAAAAAATTATTTGGTAAAATTATTTTCCACCATCAGTGCATTATCCTTAATGTTACCTGATATGAAATGTGCAACCGTGGTCAACTTATCGACCACCTCCAAGATTGTATCATGTTGATACCTATTTTTAGGCAAACCCACAATAAAATTCATAGATATTACCTACCATTTCTATATAGGTATATCATGTGGGTATAATTTCCTCGTTGGATGTTGATGTTCTGCCTTAACCTTTTGGTATTATAAACATCTTTCAATAAAACTAGCGATATCTTATTTTATTTCTTTCTAGTAGGTCTTTTTTATGTTTTCTCTCATTTTTAATCCTCCTGGATGAGCAGAGTATGGAGAACTACATGCCTCTTACATAATCATTCCCCATAATACACTATTTTGGGGTATGATAACCCTATCCTTGAAACTTAAAATTCCATATTCTATGTTGAAATCCTTACTCTCCTTAGGATTTCCCTCAAATTTTGCCCATATTTCTATGCAATACTGATCATGTAGTTGAATTTCCTTGATATTTCTCATAAAGTCTATATGACTTCGGGTTAGGGCTGCTACGTACCTTCTTCTACTCAAGGTATATGTATCCTTATTTTATTTCAATTTAATATACTCAATACCAAAGTCGTATTCTACTAGGAACTCTACCCATCTTATCTAGCTTACATTCATCATAGGTTGGGTGAAAATATACCTTAGAATTTGATGGTTTATCCTTATATCAAATGGTTTACCCAACAAATAGTATCTCTAGACCTTAGTGAATGAACCACTACTTCCAATTCTAATGTTTCTTGAGTTTCCTAGACTCATATGCTACTATAGCCTCTTCCTAGGACAATACCCCACCCAAATATTCTAACAAAGTATTATGTACACACTACAAAATTCCTTAGAGGATCCAATATATTGAGAATTTATGTTGTGGTTAGATTATTCTTTAGAGTCTTAAAGGCAACATCACACTTATCCATCCATTTGAATTACTTCCCTTTTCTTTGAGAATTGGTGATTGAATAGGTAATCTTGGGATAATAATTCACATATCGCCTATAATAGCTAGTGATTCCCATGAACATCCTTACCTCTAAAATATTTTTTGGTGTAGGCCAACTTAATATAGCCTAAATATTTTTAATATCTACAAAAATTCCTTCTAACGAGATGATATGTCCCAAATACAACACCTGTGACGTATACAAATCACACTTGGATAACTTTCCATACAATTAGATTTTTCTGAGCACTTCTAACAATAACCTTAAATGGTGGTCATATTCCTCTTTAGTGTGAGAATATATCAAGATATCATCTATGAAAACTAGAACTAACCAATCTAGATATTTTCTAAACATGTTTTTTATCAAATTCATAAAAGTTGTTAGTGTATTTGTCAAACCAAATGGCAATACTATGAACTCATAGTTTTCATATCTAGTCTTAAATGTTGTCTTACAAGTATTATCTTCTTGAATCCTTAACTGATTATATATGGATCTCACATCTATTTTTGAAAATATAGTATCATCCTTGAGTTTATTGAATATATTATCAATCCTCGACAAAGGATACTTAATTTTAATGGTTACCATATTCAACATCATATAATAAATGCATAACCTCAAGGAACCATTCTTTTTCCCAAATAATACCGTATCTACCCAATATGACACACTAGGTTTTATCAAACAGTTTCTAACAAATATTGAAGTTGCACCTTCAATTTTTACAACTCAATTGGGGTCATTCTATATGATGTATTTGCAATAGGTTCAATCCCTAGCATTAATTTAATAGTGAAGTCAAATTTCCATTGAGGTGGCATACCTGAGAGATCTTTTGGAAATACATCCCTAAATTCATGCAAAATTAGATGTTTCTTAAACATTTTCTTATACCCTTTTTCACTAGTCTTGTCATTAATATTACAACATACCACCTCTTTTAATGGCTTTCTTGAGGTACATAGCTAAGAGTAAATGAGGCTGAAAAAACTCTTTTCTACTCTAAACACTTAATCTCTTCTTATCATTGTCCAAGGATTCCTTCCACCTCCTTCAAAATTTGATTAATGATCCATGGGACTTAAACAAATCCATCCCTAGGATAATATCAAAGGTGTGGAGTGGTGCTACATATAAGTACCATATTGTATAACCATTAGGTAAGATTATCTTGATTGTAGGCAAACATTGGTCCACTAACTAGGTCTATCCATAACCATACTTGACTTTCCACTTTTGTGCCAAAAATCTAGGTATTTTTGGCATATTCCTAATGTACTAATGGAAATAAAACTATATGTAGCTCCACTATCTATTGAAACCTTAACATATTTGTCCAAAAACTTACCATTTAGTAACATAGGTGTTGCTTATCCATATAGGTTTTGAGTATCTATCATGACATAGATTTGATGCACTTGATCCTTTGCTCTATTACTAAAATGTCCATTGGGGACACTTCTTGGCATAATGAAGACCCCTCAATTTGTAAAAACCTATCTTGGATAGTCAATTTTTTAACTCATTTCTTTTTTTGATGTTAGGTCCTTCTTTAGAATTTTCTTTGTTATTTCCATATTTGATTTTCTATTCAACAATCCTCTCTAACATCACTTGTTGTTGACCCATCTGGTCTTGTAATTATCTAACTAGGGATGTAAGGTACCTTATTTCCTCTTGTAACATCCTAAATAATGAAGTAATATATTTTGAGCTTCCATTGGAATCCTCTAATTTCTTAACTTCCTTTCTAGAGCCCACTACTCTCCTAAATTTCTTACTGGATTTCTACATCCTTCCTATTTTCTTACTTGAATCCTTTGATTTTCTAGATTTCCTTAGATATTGCACTTATAATTACTTAAACACAACCAATCCCATCCCTTTATATGATCTTACTATGGGTGTCATCTCTTAATCACACAAATAAGTTGGGTAAGTTACAATTTCCCTCAATTGTATTTACAATCAATTAGTTTAATTTTCACATGAACTAACATAGATCATCATCATTCAATTTATAATGATCATGGTAATGGTTAATTCTACAAGGTACCATTCCCCAATAAGAAACTATACCCTCTAGGATTTTCACTCCTTGGTATGACTAGTCTAGTCACCATGCAATACTTGGTTTATCCTAGATTACATTAAGATCCCTAGTAGAGTAAGTTTTCCTAAAGTAGCACATCAAGTCAAGGCTTATCCTAGGTGCACTCCATGGAAGCTTCTATTACTATGACCTAGAGATCTAATACCAAGTACAACAACCCACCAAAACAACCCATGAGAGAGAGACCATTTTTTTTACAAGTAGGGTTCAGAAAGAGAGCCCAATATTATTTTTAGCATTCACAAGGCTTCACCTCATTGAGTTCAATGTCATTGTAAAAAACACTCAGTAGATAGGAGTGGCTAGCATCCTATAGTTTCTAGGGCTCACCTTACTAAACCTCAACATTTGGGAGGATATCAAAGATGTACCCCTACCTTTCCTATACCCTCAATAGTACAAGACAATGTGATCATAGCATAAGGATTATTATTTAAGGCCCATAACACTTAAAGGAGAATGCCTATTCTATAACCTTAATATAACTCCATCTATGTAGGATATTCTGGCGTAAAGCCTTGGTACTTAGTTACCACACTTCTTTGGGCTAACTAACGTCATTACCACTCATATGGTAATGAAAATGATCACCCAAAACTCCATGTTCAAGGTATCATCATTTTTGTCTTCTAAATGATTCCTATAACTTCCCAATTATGGAACTCTTGATTCTCATCATTCAGGGTGTATTAATTCATAAGAATATGGCTATTGTATAATAAAATCTCCTTTCATATTTGTAAGTACCTAGCTATTGAATTCTTGTAATTCCTTCTAGGACTCACTTCTACATGGTTATTGCATCATTGCAACTCCTTCCATGACTAGATTAGTTTCTTGACTCAGGATCTAAAATAAGTTCTAGATCCAACCCAAGAATCCCACCCTTAACCCAAATGCATTTTAAAACATATAAATATATCAAATATCTCTACAAATAAATGCTTTAATTGAAAACAACATGCCTAAACTATAACACAATTAAGAATCTTAATTAAAACATTACTTCACAAATTTAGCATAAGCCTCAACATGGTGCTACCACCATAGAGAATTTCACTTAAAACAAAATCGATTAATATAACAACCCTCCTTGGTAGAACTTTTATAGACAATAAACTATGTATTATTGTGAATGTTTAATAACATATTTTATTCAATAATGTATATATGATGGGATGATTGCATTTTTTTGAGCTTGGAATATGGTATTGTTGACATAATTATGGATGCAGGATTAGGTGCTCTATCTCATTGGTGGGATAACAAGGGTGAACCACATACAAAGAGATATATTTTAGGGAAATGATGATGATGATGATGATGACTTGCTCATCAATAGTCCAAGGTAAAAAGGAAAACTACCTTTCATGTAGATGCATTGCATTTTTCTTGTTTGCATGTTCATACCATTGGACCAGGAAGTTGCTTGTGCAACAAGTCTCCTTAATGGGTTTGTGATAGCATTAGATTATATTAATGGAGTCCACCCACTTAACAATCAATCAATGGTGTGTAATATTGTTGGTGCAAGTCTATTTTTGTCTTAATATGCATAGATTTTGTGAAGTAATATTATTGGTGCAAATCTCTGTTCTTGGTATGCATGGATTTTATGTATTATTAGTTGAGCTAAGTTTTTATTAAAATTAAAATTAAGATGTTTTAAGAAAGAGTATTCATATATATCTTAGTTTGGAGAATAATAATATAAAGGTTAATAAACTAATACTAACCTTTGATATTAATATAAATTACCATTACTTAATTAATAAAATGAGTAATGGATTATAAATAACTCATTTTCTAAAGTGCCTTGGATATCTTTTATTCAATAAGGCTGAGGTGGTGCCTTAATGAAGAGAATTAAGAGAGGTTATCTATTGAGCATATTATACATTATAATAAGAACAAGGCACATATTCTTATTTGAATGGAGTGAATTTGTTAAAAATAACCTAGCTTTAGGGGGGAGCAAGGATCAAAATATTGGTGGAGGAAAGGAGATAAGCTGGACGATGTGTGTAGAGTGGTTTTTGGAACCAGCGCTTCACCAAATCCATAAGGGGGCATAAAGGAATGCTCGAGTTAGGTGGTTATTTGATTTTTCTTGTATGCAATGCTTTGCTATAACTCTATTATGCTTTGTTGTTTTAAATCCACCTTATTTATTGTATGTCTTCTTTCTTTTGTTGCAAATAATTTGGTGTTAGACCTAATCATGCTTGCATTTGAGTCACCTACCTTTTTAATGATTGGGATGCTGGTCTATTTTTATTTTAGAATCCTTCAATATCTTTGGGATTTTTTTGCTTGAATAAGCTTGTTTCTTTGGGTTGGTTTATCTCTTTCCTATCGCATAGACCAACTAGAATTCCTGTCTATTGCTTCTCCTTAAATCCATAGGGTGTGCATTTACTGGCTCTTCATTTTTCTTGGATTATCTTGGTGTTTTATTTTATTGGGTCCAACATCTGGAGTGTGTGCTACCATCCTTGGTATCAACCTAGTGTTGTCACCCTTGTTCCTAGGTCAATTTGTGCGCAACATTTCTCAAGTGGCAATGCTAGATTTTTGGGCTTTGATTGATGTTGATCCTTAGAAGCTCCAATGTTTTATTTGTTAATTTTTTATTTATTTGGTTTATGGTTTTAGAAATGTGTTTCCTAAGGTTTTAAATTACCTTTTTGCTTAGAGAGCATGTTTTGGAATTAAATTTTCTATGCAATGTTATAATAGAGTCTTTGTAGTATTGGGTTTGATTCATTGCTTAATGGATGTTAAGTATATTAATGTAAAGAAATATAGATCCTTTGAAGTATTGGATTTGATTTATTTCTTATTATAAGTTTAAGAATATTATTTTTAAAGGAAGATAGATTCTTCATAGTTATGGATTTGGTTTAAGTTTAAGTATAATTTGGGATAAGTTGAAAACTTATAATGAACTCCTAATATCTATGTAGATAAAGGGGTCCATTATAAAGAGAAGTATGGGATTATATTTAATAAAATTGATGTAGGAGCATCTAGTGGTGTAAGGGTAATCTTGCATCACCAAAAAAAAAATTACATTTTCTCTTTTGGTTGTAAGTTTCTTTAGTTGTTTTCGAGTCCATGATGACACTTGGGAGGTATAAGTTAGTCAAAAGTCCAAAAAGGTGAAAAATAGTCATCGGCTATTTTTAGTAAGTTAGCCTAAATGGACACATGTGGATTTAAAAATTTACCCCAAGGAGCGGGATTGAAAAATATATCCGATGGTGAAAGAATCACCCCAATAGCCTGAACGATGTGAGAGATATTAAAGTTTTCAATCTGAGAAATATCTCCAAGAAGGTTTAAAAATAAAATTTGAAGACCTTGAAATATTTTCGTAAGCTTTCCAATGATATATTACGAAAGCTAATTAGATATTTGAATCAAAAGTTACAGTTCCAGGAAGTTGTGCCACCAAAATTCAAATTTGAATATCTTTTTGGGTGGAAATATAAAAATTCAAATTTCAGATGAATATCTTCTTGAGCGATAAAATGGGAGTTACGCTTTCTATAATATTCTAGGGAAGTTATTAAAGGAGTAAGAGGGATTGCCAAAAGGCATTCTGGGCAGGGGAAGACATATCATGGCTCCAGATTGTAGATTTTCCAATTGATTTTCATTGTAATAAAATTGGCCCTGTGGTCGTAGCATTGTAGTCTCTCTGATTCTATAATTTTATTTCATTGAATAATATCAGATATTGAATTTCTTTGTAATTTCTCTATGTTTTTTAGTATTGTGTGAGTGTTGGGTGGGGTAGCCCTTCATCAAAAATGATTTATGCTATGTTGGTTTTGAAATAGAAACTATTATAATAATTCCTTAGGTCTATGTGGATTAAGAGATCATTATAAAGAGAAATATGAGATTATATTTAATAAAATGATTTACTGTATGTTGGTTTTGAAAGAAATTATTATAATAATTCTGGATATCTATGTGGATTCAAGGATTATTATAAAGAGAAGTATGAGGTTCTCTCTATGTTGGCTTGTTTCTTATGCATGGTTGCTTGCATACTAGGAAATGTCATATTTTTAAACTTGCATTGCATCTAGGGCTATCTTGATCCCTATGTATCTCTCATAAGTTATGGGTGGAGTTTCTACCAAGAAGACATTTCAAAGCTTTAGAAGGCTTGGAGATATTTGTAGAGTGGCTTCACAGGGTCTAGAAATGTTTAGTTGATGAAAATGAATCATGGTATTTGTAAAAGAATGCTTTGTTTAGATAGTTTTTTAAACTCGATTATTGTACAAAGTTAGAGATTATACTATTGTTAAATGATGATTTAAGTTTTGCACTTTAAGATGTGTTTAAAAATCCTTGCCATGGATATATAGAAATGAGTTCTTTCAATTGCTAGAATTACATCATTATGATAATTAGATCTCTTATGTAAAAGTATGTACGTTAGTATAAAGAATCCATGAAGTTTATGATAAGCATTTGTAATATGCACAATTTTGGATTTGTTTTATGTTGAATATTTACTATGAAATTACAACATGTTGGATTATGTAGTTCTTAAATGAATGCTTTTCATATAGTGTAAATTGTAAATTTTTATTAGAGAATTATGTTTCAATACAAGTTTTATTACCTTGGGTTGGGATGGTGATGTTAGAAGCACCACAACAGAAGCCGACCAACACACACAAACACGATGTAGATAATAAATAAATGCTTTTATTAAAATAACAACCTTGAAATTAAAGCATTCAAAAATACAATTATAGATTCAAGGGGTACTTATACACCCACACACTATACAGAGTGCTACAAACTTCCTCAAGAAGCAGATATGTCAATGTCAATCTATTTTTAAACATCACAAGACTCAATATCATGCAAAGAGATAAAATAATAAAAACCCCCAGGCCACCATGTGGTGGTATGGAGCTAACAACCCACCCCCTAACTACTAATTGAATCAAACATTTATAGGATTTGATAAATTTGACCATTACAATATGATTTTACAATATGACTATTATAATATGGTTGTTACAATATGACCATTACAATATGGTCATTATAATATGTTCGTTGTAGAGATAATACCATTGTAGTGGAATGATTACCAAAAAAAAATCAAAAGAAAATATGATTGTTATGAATTTCAGAGGAATATGGTTAGAATGCAATGCTCCTATATCAAAATCCCATGCTTTAAAATTTCATGAGCTCTTGCTCATAAGCTCTTCATTTTTTTGTAGCTTTATTTGCATGTCTATTGCCACATGTCTACCAATAGGATGTGTGTATGCCATTGCCATCATGCAAAAAAATATTGAGCATTTTTTTCACCATTCAAGAAGATCCTTAAGCAAGTTCTATTTGATAATTGTAAAAATATACAAAATATCGAGTGTATGTTTCACCAATTGAGTAGATCCTTAGGCAATATTTGTTTCACACTTGTAATCTATGTACATATTCTATTTCACACGTGAAGCACACTTGTGGTAATCGATAAAATGTTGAGTGTCTATTTCACCAATCGCACAAATCCTTACAAATTTTTGTTTCACACTTGTAATCTATGTACACATTATGTTTCACACATACAACACGCTTGTGATAATCCATGAAATATCAACTGTTTGTTTCACCACTCGCATAGATCCTTAGGAAATTTTTATTTCATACTTGGAATCTATGTGTATGTTCTATTTTACACAGTCATCCCACTAAATCAATAGGTAAATGCACTCACAACATCGTAGGAAATGTTTTGAGCTCTGATACCACTTGATGTTAGTATCACCACAGTAGAAGTCAACCAAGATACAAAAACACAATGTATATAATAAATAAATGGTTTTATTAAAATAATAACCTTGAAATTACAAGCATTTGAAGATGTAGTTACAAATTCAAAGGGTACTTATACACTCGTGCACTGTACACAATGTTATAGACTTTCGCAAGAGGCAGATATGTCAATGTTGCTCTGTTTCTAAACACCACAAGACTCAAGATCGTACAAAGAGAAAAACAATTCTTAGGCCTCCATGTGGTGGTATGGAGCTAACAACCCACCCCTTAACTACTGATCGAATCAAATATTTATAGACTTTGATAATTTCGACCATTAAAATATGATCATTACAATAGGATTGTTACAACATGGTCATTACAATATGACCATTTAAATATAGTCATTACAATATAACTGTTGCAGAGAGAAGACCGTTGGAGGGGAATGATTACAAAAAAACTAAAAGAAAATATGATCATTAGGAATTTAAGAGGAAGAGGGTTAGAATGTGATGCTCCTACATAAGGTGGTTAGAAACTCTATTGTAAATCAAGTCATAATAAAACTCAATCCAGGGAGGAGTTGCATGGATATAATAACTAGGTAAATATGAGGTTTAGAAGGAGTTACGAGGATGCAAGCTAAGATTTCATAAACTTGGAAGAAGTTGTGTGAATACAATAGACAACTATCTTATGAATATTTACACCTTGAACGAGTAGGATTGGGTGTATCTAAACTAGAAGTTCGGGAATCATTCACAAGTTAGCAATGGTGATCCCTCAATCATGTAGGATTAGGTGATCATGTTAGTTGTTATTGAAGTGGTAATAACCTTAGTTAACCCATAAAGGTGTGGTAACTAAGCACCAAGGCTCTACGCTTGATTAACCTACCTAGATGGACTTAGAGTTAGGTTAGGGAATAAGAATCCTCCTTTAAGTATTATGGGCATTAAAGGGTAATCCCTAAACTATGGTCACATGGTCCTATAATTATGAGGGTATGGGAAAGGTGGGGGACCACTTTTGGTGTCCTTCTAAATGTGTAGGTTTAGTAAGGTGAACCCTAGAAAATATGGGAGTTGGCCACTTCTATCCACTAAGTGTTGTTTACAGAAACCTGGAACTCAAATGTCATGAAGCCTTGTACACTAAGTTAAATAAAATAAGGGTATCCCCTTTGAGAACCTTTTATTGTAATCATTCTATAAAAAAAATAGGATGGTAGATTTTGGGTTGTTATAGTTGGTATCAAAGATCTAGGTTCATAGGGCTAGAAGCTTCCATGGAGTGTGACTAGGTTGAGCCTTGACTTGATGTGCTACTTTAGGTAAACTACCTTGTGAGAAGGCAAGTGTGACCTAAAAATTATCAATTAAGTGATAATAGTATTTTTTAGTTCTTGAGGAACTAACTAATTGTAAGTACAATTGAAGAGAATTATAACTTACCCAACTCCTTGTGGACATGAGATGACACCTATATTAAGATCCTCCAAGAAGATGGGGTTGAATATATAGAAGGGGATTGAAGTATGCTCCTCAAATATACCTAAATAAAAGAAGGATTTGGGTAAGAAGATGGTGTCATGGATGACCTTATAATAGCTAGAAATACAAAAGGATCCAATAGAAACATTGGAAAGTTAGAGGATCTAAATAAGGACACAACAAGTAATATAATTTAACTCAAACTACTATGAGATGAGGTAAGTTAGTTGACATCATTAGGAAGGTAACTTCAATACCAAATGGATCAACATCTATAAATGCTAGAAAAGTTTACCGATCAAGGATACAATAGGGAAAATTAAGGAAAATAACATAAGATCACTAAGAAGGGAAAGACAAGAATTCAAATTCCTAGGACTAGATCTTATACTTACGGGGGTCCTCACTATGCAAAAAGGTGCCCTCAATGATTTCAAACAAGCAATAGGATAAAATAGTAGCAACACCAGGGATATGCAACTATCGAGAACCCGAATGAACAGTTAGCCCTAATGTTACTATGTGGTAAGTAGTTGTAAATTTTTAATAGATAGTGGAGTTACTGATAGTTTTATTTCCACTAGTATTATTGGGGATATGCTGGAAAGATCTGGATTTTTGGCATAAGGGTGGAAAGTCGAGTATGGTTTTGGTTAAACTTACTCATTGGATAAATATTTACCTATAGCCGAGATAACTTTACCCAATGGGTCCACTATATGGCATTTGTATGTGGCACCCCTTCATACTTTTGATATTATCCTAGGGATAGATTGGTTGAAGGATCATGCAGACTTAATCAAATTCCAATATATGTGGATGGATTACACTGATAAGGATAAGAGAAGAGTGAGGGTTTAAAGTGGGTAAGGTTATTTTTTAACCTCACTTGCTTTCAGCTATGCAATTAAAGAAAGCCATCAAAAGAGATGGTATTCTATATGTAGGAAAGATCAATGGGAAGAGTAGAGAAAAAGAGATGAAGAAATATTCAAGCATCTAATTCTCTATGAATATTGGGATGTATTTCTCAAATATCTTCTAGTTCTACCTCCTTGGTGAGAATTTGACTTCACTATTGAATTAATATTAGGATTTGAACCCATTTCAAGGACACCTTACAAGATGACCCCAATTGAGTTACAAGAGTTGAAGGTACAACTACAATAATTATTAGAAAAGGGTCTAATAAAACCTAGTGTGTCACGTTGGGGTGCTCTGGTTTTGTTTGTGAAAAATAATGATGGTTCTTTGAGGCTTTAGATAGATTATAGAAAGTTGAATAAGGTAACCAAAAATAATAAGTATCTTTTACCATGAATTGATGATCTCTTTGATCAACTAAAGGATGCTACCATATTCTCAAAGATAGATCTAAGATCAAGGTATCACCAGCTAAGGATTCAAGAAGAGGATACCTCTAAGACAACCTTTAAGACTAGATATCAGCACTACGAGTCCACAGTTCTACCATTTGGATTGACAAATGTGATAATAACTTTTATAAACCTGTTGAACAATGTGTTCAAAAACTATCTAGATCAGTTTGTCTTGGTATTTTTGGATGATATTCCAATATATTCTCATTATAAAGAGGAACATGATCACCATTTTTAGTTAGTGTTTGAATATGAGGAAAAACCAATTATATGGAAAATTATCCAAGTGTGAGTTGTGTACCTCAAAGGTGCAATATTTGGGGCACATAATATCAACAGAGGGAATTGTTGTAGACCCAAAGAAAAATGAGGTTATATGAAATTGGCCTCCAACAACGAATGTGGCAAAAGTTAGGATTTTCATGGGACTCATTAGCTATTATAGGCATTTAGTGAGAGATCACTCTAAGGTTACCTATTAAAATCACCAATATTCAAAATAAAAATAAAGAGTTCAAATGGACGGATAAATATGAGGATGTATTTGAGGCCCTAAAGAATAATTATTGGTCAAAAATTTAGCACGACACGAAGGATGGGTGCAGACCAATGCCAATATTGAATGACTGCCACTTAACAAGGGTAGGATGGTCGATCTCCAGAGAAAGTTAGTTCCTCTATGATGGTTCTAGCTATCTTTGTCATAAAATAGGAAAAAGAGAAAAATGAGGGAAATATATAGGAATATAGCCATAGACAAAACTCACAAGGATAGGTATAGCTACATAGATATACATGTAGGCATCGTACCATGGGTGGAAACACAAACCTAACACCTAACAGATCAGCCAACTGTACCTTCACTAAACAATTTGAAGTGGAGGGTGAAGAGTGAATTCCAGAACTAGCAAGTGGGTGCATAAAATCTAGAAAGTAAAATTAGATAACTCCCATCCAACAAACTTTAGTAGAAATAAATCCTCACCTGTGTTATGAATGCAAATTCCAGAGTCACCTAGTGAATTCTATGAAATCAATATTGTGTAATTATATGAAACCACTTAACTGACCAAAGTAGAAATAAACACTCATACATTCAATGGAAAAAAATGAAGGTAAAATCAAAGACCAAATAGTGATAAGTTTATATTTACATAGTGGTGAAAACCTTACATACAAATTATAATGGCTAAAGAGTCACCCTTAGGAATGGCCAAAATTCCACTATTTATAGGTATTTTACATTAATTTCAAAATTTAACATTAATGGTGATAGGCGGGAAGACATCCTTTGGAACTAACAGGCGCTCAGCTAGTACATTGCTCCTTAGGATGGTGATGATATTCTAGAAATAGGTAGATGCATTCAAGTTGATTTGATCCCTTGGAACTATTGCCATTTCTACCCAATTCATTAATTTTCATCTACCTCATGCTTTTACTCAACCAATGGTCCTCTGGTCAGGTGGTGAATGATTGGTATTAACCATTGTGGGTGCAGCGTATCTCAAATCTATAACTTTTGCATATGATCACATGGTACTAGATTGCTACAACAATGAGTACTTTTGTTTGAATATCAGGCAATGGTGAGAGTTTTCATGTCAGGCGGGTGCTTCCATTTTTACCTAGAGAGTCATTAGGAAGGAGGGCGGTTACTTATCAAAGTTTCACCCAATTTATGCCTGAGAGTTCTGCCTAAGAATTGGTGGAAATATTTATCCTCCCTATGTGTGGGGTGTACAATGTTTTTGCCCTTTTTGGTTGGTTGAAATGTTTTCCTAACAAGTGGGTGGGTCTTTTTGGATAGTTCCACCTGATGCAAAGGGTAGATCGTCCACGCATTTTATTATTCACCTCATTCCTTTGAACAAACCGCAATTCACCTACTACTTGTATCTACTCATTAATGCTACCATCGCTTCTTATCTTTTATCCATCCATTGATGTTCCGAAAACTATGCAAATTCTTAAAAAAAGTATCATTTTTTGAAAAAAATAGTGGGTGAAGGGCGCAAAATTCACCCACGCTTCTAGTGATTCATAGGGGTTTTCTACATTATGAAAAAATAACCTAGAGGGATCAAGAAATATAAAAACCAAAATAGAGAGATGAATAAAGGGAGAGAAATACTGAAAGGAAATGAAGATGTGAAGATGAAGACAACACAAAGGGAGATGAGTTATAAAGAAATTCCAGAAGAAGCGATACACTTAACATGAAAATAAGTAGAGTGGAGGAAAAGGAATAGGGGTATAGCTAATATGGAGACAAAAATGAAAAAGCAATCCGAAGCTTATCAAGTGAAATTGATAGGGCATAGATCCTTTTCTATGAGACACTCTCTTAGATTAAATCCCTTTAAATGTAGCCCACTAAGGATCTGAGACATTCCAAGAGAAGATAAATTACCATTATTTTTTGCTTCTTGTATTCTAGACCTTCTTTTTCACATAGTCCAATAATGGTCCTCTTTTACTGACTACTATCCACAAGAAGGCCATTCAGTTTCGATCGCATTTTGTAGTTTATACTTTTTGGTCTCATTTGCATATACCCGCAAGGTGCTATTTATAGTGTGCTTGTATTACCTTATTCTTGTGTCTGTGAGTTCCAAGGCTTATTTATGTAGCTCTCAAGGATGAGATAAAAGACCTTGATAATTTTTGAATGCATCCATTGGGCTACGAGGTCACAACAACAACAAAAGTAAGGAATGAAAAATTGGAAGACAACATGGAGATAGAGAAGAAATGGTATATTTCTAATACAAATTATGGGAAACCTTCCCTAATGCTTTTCTAGTGCCAAACCAGGTGGAAATATTTCACAGGAGATTCTTGCCCTAATGGTTGCTGATAAAAATTATGATACCCTTGCATTGGCTGCACATAGCATGAGACTTTATTTACTGGTCTTAAAATTATGGTGTGATAGATACACCTCAGCTAGGATGTTCATGAAAATTATCCTATGAATCTACAATAGTCAGACCAGATTACATTGTACTTAAGGCATTGCTTGTATTGCATCTGGAACCATCCACGCTGGCTCAGAATTATGACAAAATCATAATTCATCTTATTTTACCTAAGCACTTGGATACTCAGGCCTTTGAAACCTAGAGTGGCAATGATATTTACCACTGTATTTCATCTTTTGGATGGTGACATGTCAAGTGATAGATTTTTATACTATATCTTTTCAATATTGGACTACTATGTCAATCTCGTGGTTGGTTGCTTCTCCACTATTGGACCTTTCTCCAACTCATGGGTACCCATATCCTCATCCAGACTTAGTTGAGTCTGGGGTTTATCTATCATGTTGTCCTTATGGATGTAGTCATCATGGCACAATCATCCTTGATGTGTGCCTACTTTGTAATCTAGCATTAGCTCCCAAAAAGAACTAGTTGGATGAAGCATCCATGTTAGAACTTTCTCAACTCTTATGGCTTCCTCATAAATTTAGGAAAACCTAGTTTCCCTAGATTTGTGCAGAAGGAAGTTGATGTTAGGGCTAAGAGTCTCGATGTAGAATAGATACACCTGGTGAAGGTTGGGAGGATTTGTCATGGAATCCTCCTCTAAATTTTTTTAAAATAGATGTTATAGTCCACCACACTCTTAAGAGGGATCCTCTTGATAAATATCAATTGATCCAAAGGTTGGAAGAGGTCCTCCAATTCACCAAATGTATCCATGAGAGGCTCTGCCAAGTCTTCCCATGTAGAGATGCTCCTAGGCTACAAGCTTTTGTACCAGAGCCATGCTTTGCCCTCAAGAGAAGAGACTAACAACTTGATCATTACATCCTCATGCATAATATTATGAAGGGTGGATAAAGAAGCCATATTTTTAATATGTTCCTTCATGGTGTAGACACCAAAACAACACCAATCTGATTATGTGACGACAAGCATTGATCGAATTGACATACATAGCCCCTAGGGCAGCCCCTAGAGGTTAAACAGTGGTCCTAACCACTCCCACAATAGTTTGGAAGGTCATAGGTCAATTTGGAAACTTTTTAGCACTTTTCTCTCTACTCGTCCCACCCCGAGATGATTACAAACTGGTATTCGTCCCACCCCGGGACGATTATCAGGATTCGTCCCAGGGTGGGGCAAATAGCAGGTTTGACTAGAAAAAATTCAAACCTCAGCAGGTCTGCCACTTAACTGTGCCTTTAGGGCATGCAATTACGAGGAATGGCTTCAAATAAGAGAGAGAGACTTCAGTCATGCATGCCTTGATTATGGAGGCCTCATGCAAGGAGACTCTAAATCAGGGAATAATATTTTCTCCCAAAATAGGGCAAGCAAGTCAAGTGGTACCCTCGCATGCGCATTCAAAGAGAGAGACCCTAGGTCTATAAATTGGTGAGTCTTCTCACCCCCCAAAAAAAAATAGGGGAGGAGAATTTGGAGCAATGAAGTGCTATCGAATTACATCCTCACCCATCGTTTGTGCTTTTACATCCTTAATCTCTCTTTTGGAAGGGAGGTTATTGGGTGATTATTGGAAGTGCAATCCAGACCCAAACCCAAAAATTTGACCACAATACCCCACAAAATTTGTCGACATAATTCCATAAAAGGGTTTGGACCCCTCCCAAGTGGATTGGTGCTGAAACCATGTCCCAAACGATGGGTGTCCTGCCCCCAGGTGCCCCCCGCACTACTGCAGTTCTAATTGTCCCACCTCGGAGTGATTAGAAATCTATGGCATATTTCCCTAATTTTTCTTTTGCATTTGATTCTAGGTTACTTACATATGTTTTTATTCAAGTTTCATGTGATTCTGACAAGTTTTGGTTGTGATTTTATCATTTCTCGCTTTCGCTAACATACAGGGAGCATCATCAAATATAGGGCAATTGAGGTCGAATTCACAAAATCTAACCTTCTGGGTCTTCCCAAAATGCCCCATTTTGTCTAACCCCAACTTTGTAGGTGTTTTGGAAGCTTCTAGACTAGACATTTAGGAGGTGGCTTTTTGACAGCTTATGACAGTCATAATCGTCCCACCCCAGAGCGATTAGAAATCTGTGGCAGATTTCTAGAAATTTTGAGGACCCACATACAAGAGGGATATATATGAGGCCAAGAAGGGTCTTTAGAAGATGAGTCAGAGTATGAGGTAGCACCTTGGGACCCTTTTCAATCTGATAGCAATCATTCACAAGTGACCCCCATAGATGATTATTAGGAGAGATTCATGAAAATGTTCCCTTTGGATGCTCCAATCGAGCATATGCCACCTCAAGAGAATCAGGTCCCCCCGTAGAGAGTGAAACAACCCTGATGGGACCAGATCAATTTGCTCGAGCAAGATGAGCCTCACATGTCACAAATAGTTGTTGGAGCCAATGAAGGCCTATGGATCTCTGATAGCAATTATGAATGAGACTGAGATGGCATATCTCAATCATATGCAACAACAACAATACCCCGTGGACATTGAAGACATGTTTTAATAGCTACACATAGGGCCAAGGCATAGGTGGCACCTAAACCAGGCACAGTTGGACCAACTACTACACCCACCACTTCAGGTATATAGAGAACATCTTTCACCCAGAGACCCTATAGAGCCATCAGTTCCAAGGTCAGATCCTGTCCTTTATCTGCACATAGGGTCGATCCATTTGTGCCAGTACCCACAGAGCCAAATCCAAAGCACAAATATCACCTAGGATGTCCGATTCACCACACCCGTGGTAATGGAGACTGAAATCATTTCATAAACATGATCTCCATTGACTTAATTGCCCCCATACATAACCCAGTCGACCCAATATGGTCATTGTATCTAGACTTAGATGTTATAGACTGGGATCATGCTGACACACCACCATCCCCATCGGAGTACTGGCCTTGCAGTGGGATGTTCCATTTCACCCCAGGACAGACTCAGGATGTCTTCCATGCTGAAGAGGAACCCGACGTTTTGAACGTAGATCTAAATTCAGCAAATGATATCCACCTGATCCCAACTCCACACCAATTGGAGGACGGGTCCCACATGTCAGTTGAAGAGACAACTGATGTAGATATCGGCTCTGATCCAATGAATTCACAAATCATCAAGCTGGGGGTAATTCTATCCCCCGAAGAGCAAGCCGATTACATTGCCCTTCTCAAAGCGAATATGGAGGTTTTTGCATGGTCCTACAAAGACATGCTGAGGCTAGACCCATAGCTAGTCATGCATAATCTAATGCTTGATCTGAAAGTCAAGCTAGTTAAGCAAAAACTATGTAAGATGCACCCAATAGGAGCCTTAATGATCAAAGACGAGTTACAAAAGTTGTTGGATGCACAGTTTGTCATCTGCATGGATTACCCACCATGGTTGTCTAACATGGTGCCTGTCAAAAATCCAGATGGGAGGATTCGCATATGCACCAATTTTAGAGACCTAAACAAAGCGAGTCCTAAGGATGATTTCCCCTTACCTAGCATCGATGCATTGGTAGACACTACAGTGGGCCACAAAATGCTTTCCCTCATGGATGGTTTCTCAAGATACAATCATATTCGTATCAATCTCGAGGACCAACTAAAAACAGCGTTCACAATGCCTTGGGGAACATTTTGTTATAAGTTCATGCCCTTTGGCCTTAAAAATGCTAGCGCCACCTACCAACATGCCATGACATACATCTTCCACGATCACATGCATAAAACTTTGGAAGATTACATGGATGATTTGTTGGCCAAATCTCTTTTGCACCCAGATCATCTCGATGACTTAAGCAAGATCCTCGATCGCCTCATTGAACATAAAGTCAGACTAAAACCCAAGAAGTGCGTATTTGGCATCACATCTGGAAAACTCTTAGGTTTCATAGTCTCAAAATGAGGAATCGAGGTAGATCCACATAAAGTGAAGGCAATCCTTGAAATTCTTCCCCCAACTACCATCAAGCAGCTCAGAAGCCTGTAGGGAAAGGTCACGTCAATCAAACACTTCATAGCACAGCTATCTGACAAGTACTGAGCCATGAATAAATTATTGCACAAGGGGGTAGCATTTCACTAGGATGACGAGTGCCAGTCAGCCTTTGATGACATCAAACAATACTTGGCTTCATCGCCAGTATTGGCACCACCTAGACCAGGAGTGTCGTTCTACTTATACATCTCAGCTATTGAGGTGGCACTGGGCACCATGTTAGCCTAGAAAAATGAACTACACAAATAACAGACTAATTACTATCTTAGCCGCACCTTGGTTAGTTATAAACTTAACTATGCATGCGTCGAAAATCTATGCTTGGTATTGGTATTTGCTACCAAAAAGCTATGCCACTACATGCTGAGCAATACGACGTATGTATGATGAGTCGTACTTATCATAGTAGCCACACGGTAAAATGGATCATGTTGTTGATGAAGTTTGACATCAAATTCATTGGAGAAAAGTCCATCAAAGGTCAAGTCATCACCGATCAACTAGCAGAGGCTCCTCTTGAAGACGATCAACCTCTAACCATAAAACTACCTAATGATGGGGTCTTTCATGTTTCAGAATCACATATTCTAATGAGCTTGAGTCACAGGTCGACATGACCCTATTCTTCGATGGTTCTAAATGTGAGCAAGGGGGTGGTGCGGGAATTGTATTCTTCACACTGCAAGGGGCTCCAATGCCTCTATCATTTAAATTAGATTTCTCGTGCACCAACAACAATGCAGAATATGAAGCCTTGCTCATAGGTCTTCAAACATCAATCACAATGAACATAAAACACTTGAACATCTTTGGTGATTCGCTATTAATTATCAACCAAGTAAAAGGGGTATCCAATGTAAATGCCTAGTTCTACAGGCCTACAAAGCCCTTGTGGACAAATTCCTAGCAAAGCTTGAATGGTACGACATCGAGGCACTCCCTCGATCATCGAATCATTTTGCGGATACTATGGCCTCCTTGGGGTCACTAATCCCGCAAGACCCTTCTAGTGAAATGACAACCATTCAAGTTAAAACATTATCACAATTCGTGATGGACCGTGCAAGCTCTGACCTAATGCCAAGAATCCACCTGATCCAGATTGAACCATCTCAGGATAATTTCTCTCGAATCTTTGATTATCTAAATCGCACCGACTGGGGGTCCTTGTTCTCCCCGACCCCTCTTAATAGCAACACAATGCTATTCTTACAAGTTTTTTCCCACTCATCTTTTGTTAGGGATGAACTATAAGAGGGATTGGCTGTTCATACCATCGAGGTTTCTGATCAATAGGATTGGTATGCACCCATAAGAGACTACCTCAAGCTAGGTAACCTCCCACTTGGATTGATGCTTGCCGCAAAAAGATCATTTAAACAGAAAGCGACAAAACATGTCTTGTTAGGAGACATTTTGTACCGTCGAAGCTATGAAGGGATCCTCCTCCATTGCTTGGACCAGTAGGATTCCACTTGGGTGATCACCCAAGCGCACGATGGTACATGCAGTGGCTACTTCAGCGATATGACCATCGCAAAGCACATTCTCCGCATGGGCTATTATTGGCCATCTTTAGAGCGAGATTGTTGCGCATATATAAAGAAGTGCGTGAAGTGTCAACACCATGCTAATTTGACACATGTGCCTTCTTAGGCCTTGCAACCGATCCAATAGACCTGGCTATTTTTGTAGTGGGGCTTAGATCTAATCGAAAATATCTCCCCTGCATCGTCAGGTTGTCACACGTTCATCATAATGGCCACAGAGTACTTCACCAAGTGGGTGGAAGAAATTCTGCTAACCTCTATGACTAGACCTTGCATTGCGGAGTTTATTTTGCATAACATCATATGTCATTTTGGTATTCCATCCAAGATCATCTCGGATAATGGGACGTCATTCAAGAATAAATATGTGCATGCATTGACCATAAAGTACAAAATTTAGAACAGTTTTTCAACACCCTATTATCCACAGGCAAATGGACAAGCAGAGGCGTTAAACAAAATGCTAGTCACTATCCTCAAAAATATGGTCATAGATAGTCATAAGGATTAGCACATTCAAATCCCACTTGCCCTGTGGGCTTATCGCACTAGCATTCGGATGCCCACTAGGGCAACTCCATTTTCGTTGGTGTATGGCTCCGAGGCAGTCATGCCTCTTGAGTTGGAAATACCTTCCTTGCACATCTCAATGCAAGAGTTAATCGATGATGACACTGCACGGCAAACCCGATTAGACCAAATTACGTTGCTCGACGAATGACGCATCAATGCTCTCGAGCATTTATGTATCTATCAAGAGAGACTTAAGAAAGCATACAACATGAAAGTTCACCTGAGGTACTTTCAAGTTGGTGACTTGGTCTTAAAAAAGAACCAGCAAAATTCTAACTTGCTGCCCCATCTAAGGGAAAATTTCATGGCAAATTGGTTAGGTCCCTATGTAATTAATAGTAAAATAGGACCTGGAACATATCGTCTCACCTCTCTTGAAGGAATCAAGGAGCTAGAACCCTTGAATATCAGTCATTTGAGGCCATTCCACATTTAGAGAGCCATGGCCCACCCCAAAAAGCTCCAAGGATTCTCACAATCGCTTGGTCAACCTAAAATGCTCCAAGGATGCCAGCTATCACTTGGTCAACCCTAAAATGCCCCAAAGGTATCAATAAACCCTTTGGTTAAAACCAAAAGCTCCAAGGATTCTCACAATTGCTTGGTCAACCTAAAATGCTCCAAGGATGCCAACTATCACTTGGTCAACCCTAAAATGCCCCAAAGGTATCAATAAACCCTTTGGTCAAAACCAAAAGCTCCAAGGATTCTCACAATCGCTTGGTCAACCTAAAATGCTCCAAGGATGCTAATTATCACTTGGTCAACCCTAAAACGCCCCAAAGGTATCAATAAACCCTTTGGTCAAAACCAAAAGCTCCAAGGATTCTCACAATCACTTGGTCAACCTAAAATGCTCCAAGGATGCCAGATATTGCTTGGTCAACCCTAAAATGCGCCAAAGGTATCAATAAAACCTTTGGCCAAAACCAAAAGCTCCAAGGATTCTCACAATCACTTGGTCAACCTAAAATGCTCCAAGGATGCCAGCTATCACTTGGTCAACCCTAAAACACCCCAAAGGTATCAATAAACCCTTTGGTCAAAACAAAAAGCTCCAAGGATTCTCATAATCACTTGGTCAACCTAAAATGCTCCAAGGATGCCAGCTATCGCTTGGTCAACCCTAAAATGCCCCAAAGGTATCAATAAACCCTTTGGTCAAAACCAAAAGCTCCAAGGATTCAACCAATCGCTTGGTCAACCTAAAATGCCCCAAAGGTATCAATAATCCCTTTGGTCAAACCAAAAAGCTCCAAGGATTCTCATAATCGCTTGGTCAAACCTAAAAAGCTCCAAGGATTCTCACAATCGCTTGGTCAACCTCAAACACCCCAAAGGTGTCCATAAACCCTTTGGTCAAACCAAAAGCCCCAAGGGTTCCCACAATCGCTTGGTTGAAAACAAATATTCAAAAACAAACAAAAACAAAAGATAATCAAAAATAACAAAAAAATTGCATCTCACTTCCATGCATACTCTTAAAAATCAAAACACAAAAACATAATAAATTGTATTAGGCATCACATACATACATTGCATATTTGCTGGTCATACATGTCACAAGCACCATAGACTGTAATTGCTAGGCAATTCCATCATTTTACACCTTCAATCCATTTTATCAACATGTCATTCCAAATAACACCGTCCACATTTTTAGCATAGTCAGTTGTCTCCTAATGTATTTAGGGTTTTCGTCATTCAGCTGTCTTTAAATTTTTAGCCAAAAAATGTACAAAGTCAAACAGATTTTACAAGGGTAGAGTTTTACTTGGATAACACTTCGTTACGTAACATCCCTACACAAGTTAAAACACATAAAAAAATTCCTAAGTTGTGTGAACGCAAGAGAAACCTACAAAGCAGTCTAGGGTACCATAGGCAAAAGGTTAACCTATTCATCCCCCTGTGCGAATGGTTCAAGAATGCTGAGAATTGACAAAAGGACAAGCTCTTCACCCTCCAATACACCATAATAAAAAGTGGTTTTCACCACTAACAAAAATCCCAAAACACCTTTGATCCCCGAAGTCGTAAGGATTCGTACTACACGCCCCTAACAAGGATGGGTAGTCATCCCCAAGGCCTAAAAGGATCAATGCCATTTACAAACAAAATTCCAACAATCCATCATCACAAACTTCCAAAACACCTTTGGTCCCCAAAGTCATAAGGATTCGTACTACACACCCCTGACAAGGATGGGTAGTCATCCCCAAGGCCTGAAAGATCAATGCCCTTACATAATAACATTCCCAATCACCTTTGATCCCCAAATGTCGTAAGGATTCGTACTACACGTCCCTGAACAGGATGGGTAGTCATCCCCAAGACCAAAAGAATCAATGCCATCCACAAGCCAAAAACCTACGAGCTCAACTTTGCAACCTATAATGCAAAATCAAATAACAGTGGTTATCACCACTATTCAAAGTCCTTGCTCAAAAAGAACAACAAAAGAGAAAAATAAACAAGTGATTTTCCCAACTATGTATACGAGCAAGTATCCCAACAAGTTGAGCAACCGAAAGATGCCTGAATTTGAATCCCTAGAATTGTCAGCATTCGAAAAACCATCTAAGTGATCCTCATTACGGGTTTGGTGGACAACCTACCTGACAATGGTGGTATCCTAAATGCATGACGATATGTCTATCACATTAGCTTTGTGTGTAAGCAGACCAATGTTTTCATGTGGATGAGCTAGCTTATAGTACCTTAGATTGTCCCGTGGATTAATATTACTAAATACAACAACAGAGTTAGTGGAGCTAATTAGGTGATCCTCAATAAAGGTTTGGTTGATAGCCTATCTAGCACTGGTGGTATCCTGACAAATACCACATAAACGAATTCCATTGCACACACAGGGATGTGAAATAACTTGGTCAAACTCAAGTCTGATTCGTACCTTATTCAAAAATTCTTGTGACATAAATGTATAGTCTTGGCTAGTTAGTTAAAACATCTAAATCTCAGCAAACCTTAACTACATTTTAAAACAACTGGTAAATTTCATTACTTACATCAACATAAGAAAATACAAAAAATACCAAAACAAAATTCACACATGCAAAGTCATTCCACAAAGCCATCACATAAGTACAAAAAGCCAGTAAATCTTGTACAGTCTATGGTGCCATATACAAGTTATCAACAACTCATTTCATTCATTCCATATGCATACATCATATAATTAGAAACATCGCATTCATAATAACACATGCATACATCATCATAAATAAATGTGCATAAACAAAAAAACTAAATCATGACAAGTGTATAAACACAAAGAAAAGTCATGTATATATATATCGTCAAAATGCCCACAGGCTACAATAAGTCGGTCCTCTGACCTAGAAAAACAAAACAAAAACTCAAAAATCCTTGAGCCTAGGGCATCAGCCACCATGATCATGTAGGATCGGTGTGACGGGAACTACCCCTCATGGTGTGGGTCCTATGGGATCTCTCAGGGCGGCTGCTGCTAGCCCCTGCATCACACCCACTAGCATCCCCCTCATCCAGCCACCTATGATGAGAAGATGTTGATTGCTCAGTATCGTTGTCTCTAGTTCGATGCAAAGACCCACCTCCAAGGAGCTCAGGTAACTGCCCACCGAGGCAGATAATCTTTGCCTCCAAATCCATCATGTGTTAAAACCAATCCACCTCCCACCGACGATACATAACCACTACGTCATCGCACTGCACCAACTGAGTTCGCAGGAGATCCCTCTCCCATGTAGCATCTGTGTCCCCATCCCTCCAGCGGTACATAGCCAATGCATTCTCCTGCTATGCCAACTAATTTTGTAGGAGATCCCTCTCCTGTAGAGCCTCCCTAATATCCTCATCCCATATTTGAAGCAGATCCTCCAATCATGCTCTCTCAGTGCGATGCCTCACCTCCACACCCTTCAGGACTACCTGGTGCATAGGCGTATCCGAGACTACGGGCTACTCCAGCTCCCACTACTTAGAGACGTCCTACGTATCTAGCTACTTTGAAACCCCACAATCATCCCCCCCAAAGCTGTCAACCTCCACCATGTTCGCATCCTTTATCGGAGCCCCCCAACCCCTTTCTTGATGCCTCTGCACCCTCACCACCTACTACTTCCACCTCTGGACCCCCTAGATGCCCCTCGCCTCACCACCACCGCAACGTCTACCACTGGTCATACTCAGCGTTCGCCTCAATGTTGTCCACATCAGGGCCATCGATCACAGGATCCGACTCCTCACCTAGCAGCTCAATGATCAGCCAGGCCAAAGTCCTCTCATTGCCTCGACGCCGATAGATCAAGGGCTCACTAGAAAACCCTTGCTCAATCCCTGTCACCTAATCAGCCATATTCCCTTGCGCACCCATCGAAGCCACTCTCTAGCCTCAGGCTAGGCTGGACAGTCCCGGTATGGGTGCTAGAACTCCTCCCCTAGATCAAGTCGAACGAAGGCATCGGCATAGTGCCCTACGACACCTGCCCACCACTAATTTTGCCCTTGCTCCTCAAACCGCCGCCATAGAGCCGCATACCCTATCCCCATGTCAACCATCTCTACCCGTGTGGCCCATGGGAAACCCTGTGGCTGCTCCACAGCTATGTGCTGCCACCCCCAGCATTGCAACAGGTAGCTACACCCAATCCCCTTCTGCCTCTGACAGTAGACCTCGTACAACTCATCATAAAGTTGTGCCAGAAGCGTTTGTCCCCATCTCATAATCAAGGGTGCCTCCGTCGAATACTCGATCAATCTAAACACTACCTCCAACAGGTTCCAAGGGAACCTCGCACCTGAGGAGTCGGGAAGCAGCATGTTGGAGATGAGGGTCATCAGTAATACATGCCTCACACCCAACATGCCCCTCTCTAGCCACCATCGCACCAAGATACCGTCAATCAAACAATCCCTGTCTGCTCATTCCATCAGACTATCCACCCCCATATCCACCCTATTCTCGAAGCACTATGTCAACACAGTCGTCCGCTGATCCCATGGAGTAGTTCGAATTGACAACCCATATATCAAAATCCGTAGAATCCGATAGACATCCTCAAGAGTCACTGTCATATCCCCTATTGGGAGATGAAAGGTATTGGTCTAGGGATCCCACAAGTTGATCAGAGCTGTCAGATAGGCCCAATCCCCCACCACAGGCTCGAGCCGAGTCACCTGCTTGAGCCTAAGGGCATCAAGCCACTCCCAGTCAGCCACAGTCAGCGCCTCCCGCACTTTAGAAAAAATTGTAGGTACACGGTACTGGCTCTTCACAACTTGTAAAATAAAACAAAACAACAACATTAAAACATGACAAAATCAAATGCAACACTGTACAACACTACAACAAACATACACACTGTCTAAATACAAAAACATTTAATAAATGTACAATACAAAAACAAAAAAACAAAACATTCTAAAACAAATTTGTCAGTTCCTTGGGTTTTTAACTCTAGTTCAAACTGATAAATAAAAAAATAACACTTTGTCAGTTCCTAGGGTTTTTAACTCTAAGTTCAAACTGATCAATAACTGACAAAAAAAAAATTCACTAACACATTTGTCAGTTCCTAGGGTTTTTTTAACTCTCAAAATCAAACTGATAAAAAAATACAAAACCAAAAAAAAAAAACAAAATACAACAAACAGTTAACCTAGGGTTTTCATCCTAGTCTAAACTGACAAAAAAAAACAAACTACAAAAAACAGTTAACCTAGGGTTTTCATCCTAGTCTAAACTAACCAAAAAAAAACAAAAAACAAACTACAACAAACAGTTAACCTAGGGTTTTCATCCTAGTCTAAACTGACAAAAAAACAAACTACAAAAAATAGTTAACCTAGGGTTTTCATCCTAGTCTAAACTGACAAAAAAAAACAAACTACAAAAAACAGTTAACCTAGGGTTTTCATCTTAGTCTAAACTGACAAAAAAAAAAACAAAATACAAAAAACAGTTAACCTAGGGTTTTCATCCTAGTCTAAACTGACAAAAAAAAAACAAAATACAACAAATAGTTAACCTAGGGTTTTCATCCTAGTCTAAACTGACAAAAAAACAAAAAACAAAATTAAACAGTTAACCTAGGGTTTGACCTTAGTCTAAACTGATGAACAACAACAAACAAAATAACAACTAGGGTTTCTAACTCTAGTTAAACAAAAATAAAAATTTAACCTAGGGTTTTCATTTTACTGTCAAAATAACAAATACAACACACAATAAAAGTTTTCAGTTCCTAGGGTTTAACATTCGTCTAAAACTGATAAACAATAGAAAACAACATAAACACATTTTTTTACGCTAAGTTTTCAATCTTAGTTTAGACTAGGGTTTTTTTTTTTAGCTTACAACAAAAAAAGCAAAAACACGGTTTTAACTAGGGTTTCGATCATAGTTCTAACATATCACTACAAAACACAAATTCACACAAAAATAACAAACATTTAACTAGGGTTTTCATTTTTAAATTGAAAAACAAAATACAAAAGAAAACAAGTGCGGTTTTAAAACTGTAAACTGAAACAAGCACACAACAAAGAGGAGGATCACTCATCGGTATCGCTTTGGCTCTGCCACTTGATGATCCGGTTCATGAACTCATGGTTTTCGAGAAATTTGATAGTGCTCCACTACGCGAACTTGACCTCCTCCTCACAGCTCCAAAACGCCAGGAAAAACAAATGCAAATGAGACCAAACCCCAGTTTTGGCCCTTAAATAGGATTTTAGGCCTGTAATCGTTACCTCCTGGGATGAGCGCTCTAGTTAGTGCTCATCCCACCCTGGGACGATTACTAAACTGGTATTCGTCCCACCCAAGGACGATTATAGAGCAAAAAATTCAAAAACAGCAAAAATTGCACCAAAATGCACAAATCAATAGCAATAACATTGCCGAACGAAGGCGCCTTTGTGCCTAAAATTATTGGCATCCAAAATATATGTTGGGGTCACAAATTGTCACTATCCCACTCCCTAAGATGGCTACCATAGCTGGACCACTCCACGGGAGGACGAATTTTTGACAATTTCAGCTCCAAAATGTGTCACAAAATGGGTCAAAACCCACCAAAAAATAGTAATAACATTGCCGAACAAATGCGCCTTTGTGCCTAAAATTATTGGCATCAAAAATAGACGTTGGGGTCACAAATTGTCACTATCCCACTCCCTAAGAAGGCTACCATAGCCGGATCGTTCCACGGGAGGACAGATTTTCGACAATTTCAACTCCAAAATGTGTCACAAAAAGGGTTCAAACCCACCAAAAATAGGTCAAAATGTTCAGGAACTGCATAGGCATTCAACGAAAAACAACTGAAGGCACCCTTACCTAAGTCATCTTGGGTCGATGCGGAGCTTACAGTTATTTTGCTGAGAATTTTCTGCTAGGGTTTGATGAGGAAAGCTGCTTTGCTGGAATTTTTTTGAGACCTATCTGGTGGGCTCTGCGGGGATGGCAGCAGTTTCTGGAGGAGGTATGAACAACTGGAGGAATGTAGTGATGGCATCGGGTCCGTCATAGAGCGTGCATGCTAGGGCTGGTATTTCTTTTAAAAATGATTGGAAGGAACAGGATTTCCCATTGCATGCCAGGAATCGCTTGTTAAAGAACAATGGATGTTTGGAACGATGTGAAGCCGGGCCGGTTCTAGTGGTTCAACCGGACTCGGTGGCGAGAAGATGTGGAGTATTTAACCAAACATGCGCTTATTGGTAAATTTATGGGCATCCGAATTTCTCTTCCCTTTGTGGAGGCTTGGGTTAGGAAGACTTGGAACCCTGAAGGTGATGTGGAGGTGATGCTGAGTGCAAACAGCTATTTTATGGTGGTTTTTTCTTGTCTTGCGGATCGTAACAAAGCATTTGAAGGAGGTCCCTATTTCTGTAACCAAGCGGGACTCTTTCTTAAACCCTGGCATGTGGGTTTCAACCCATCAGAGGAGCGGCCGTCACGGGTTCCGGTGTGGGTTCGGCTTTCGTGGCTCCCATTGGAATTTTGGAGAAATGACATCTTGCATATGATTGCCCTTCTACTTGGGAAGCCGGTTGGGCCGTCACGACAAACGCTTGGATAAAAAGGTAATCTCTGTTGCCCGTATCTGTGTTGAAATTGATTTAAACAATCCTATTCCAGATTCTATTGAAATACAATTCGGATCAACCAAATGGGTTCAAAAACTTGACTATGAAGCTCTCCCATTTCGTTGTCGGATTTGCCATGAATATGGCCACTTACAAAGAAAATGCCCTAAGTTTGTCCTGCCTGTGGCTTCAAATCCTGGGCCCTCTCGAGCTGTACAAAATATGGATAAAGGAAAAGCCCCGATAAAGGAGGGGGATCAGGATAAGGAAGGCTTTGTTACGGTAAAACCTCGAAACAAAGGAAGAAAGGCAAAAAGAGACATTAAGGATAACCTGACCGGATGCTCGGCTCAACCGTTTTGAAATTCTAGAGAATCTTGATCGGTGCGTGGAGATACCGAAACATTGCTACCTGTTATAGATATAACGGGACCAAATCAGTTGTCTCTTCATGAGGTGGAACCAAGGGAACCGAATATAGGGGGTTTAAATGAAGAACGAGAGGGCTTTGGTTCCGAGTATAGGTGATATGGTTGGCCCTAGCCATGGAAGTGAAGTTATCTTAGAAAATGGCACAGATTTAGACATGCCCTCTCCTACCCAGGCACTGATGCGGTCATCCATGGACTGTAAAACTCCTACGGTTCTGGGATTGCAGCATAAAATAATTAAAAAAAATGCTTGAGATAAGAATATGAAGGTGGGTCGAAAGAAAGACCAGGATAAAATTAAGTTAATGGGGGAGACTTTGGTAGAGTCAGGTTTGGTGAGAACATTGGACTCCCATTTTTATAACCCCCAAAAATGATTGTACTTTCATGGAATGTAAGGGGGTTGAACAACATCCCCAGACAAAAAGTTGTTCGTGATTTGATTCGTGTTCATTCTCCGGATGTGGTTTTTATTCAGGAGACTAAATTAGCTATTGATAGTTTGTTCAATATTGCTCCCAAGTTGTGGAGAAAGGGGCAATGTCAATGTATTGGTGCATGTGGATATCTTTGGTGGCCTTGCTTGTTTATGGGATCCGAGTTAAGATCTCTCCTCTTACCTGGATTTCCAGCGAGGTGGTCTATTTCGATGATCGGGCATGATAATGAATCCGGTGAGACCATCCTACTTACAAACGTGTATGCTCCTATTGATTACAATGGTAAAGTGAATTTATGGGAGCACATTGGCTTTGTGAGAAGTCGGCTCCCACTGTACCCATGGATTTTGGTTGGAGACTTCAATTCTATCACTTGTCTGGAGGAAAAACGTGGTGGGATTGATCGTCTTGAGCCTTTTTCTTCTGTCTTCAATGCTCATATCCGGGCCTTGAACTTGGTTGACATCAAGCCGGATAATGGGATATTTACCTAGCATAATAGAAGATGTGGGGAATATTCCATTTCAGAGAGACTGGATAGGTTTCTGATCTCTAGTTTTTGGATTGGCAATAATAGAAGCGCTAGTTCTGTGATTCTGGAGGGTAGAGGATCTGATCATTGGCCTATCAAACTCTCTGCTCTGGAGTTAGGGCTAAAAAGGAATCCCTCATTTAAGTTTCAACTTATGTGGCTGCGAGATCCTAAGCTTCATGATTTCATGCGAGGCTGGTGGACTAATGGCAAACCTCCTCATGGCACTGCTATGTACTCCTTTATGAAGCGGCTTCAATTTGTTAAGCATAAATTGAAGAGATGGAATAGACTAAATTTTGGGAACCTTTCCTTGGCTAAGCTGGCAGCTCTTAGGAGGGTGGAAGAAGCCTCAAGGAAGATTAGAGATCAGGGACTCACAGAGGAGCTTCTTGTTGAGGAATCTAAGGCTGTAAAAGACCTTGCTTGAATGGGAGCGAGGGAAGAAATTTTTTGGAAACAAAAAGCTCGAGTAGATTGGCTTCAGGAAGGGGATAGGAACACAACCTTCTTTTATAACTCTGTTAAGGCTCGTCGTAATGGTAACTTTGATTACCTCTCTTGTTAATTCTCGGGGTGCCCTGCTTTCTTCTTTCGGGGATATTTCGAGAAGAGACTAAGAGGTATTTTTCCTCTCTCTTCAAGGAGGATGCCCTCTCAGATGATGAGGAAGAAAAACTTATTCTAAACTGTATTCCCTCGATTGTTTCTAGAGAGATGAATGAGCACTTGATGGATCCAATTTCCCTTGAGGAGCTGAAAAGTGTTGTATTCAAGATGAAAAAGGGGAAAGCCCCAGTCCGGATGGATTCTCGATTGAGTTTTATCAAGAGTTTTGGGAGTTAATCAAATTTGACCTTTTGGAAGTGGTCCGTGAGTCCCAAAAGAACAAACGAATGCTAAGGGCCCTAAATGCTACCTTTGTGGTGCTTATTCCCAAGAAAGAGGGAGCGAATTCCTTGGATATGTTCGGGCCTATTGCTCTCTGTAATGTTGTATATAAGATCATCACAAAAATTATTCTTTGAGAGGCTGAAGATATGGTTGAGCAAAATCATCTACGAGGAGCAAGGTGGGTTTGTTGTTGGCCGACAAATCATGGATGGGGTTGTTATTGCTACAGAAGCTATTCACTCAATGGAAACTTCTAAGAAGAAAACTATGTTCATTAAGTTGGACATGGCAAAAGCCTATGACAGAGTTAGATGGTCCTTTCTTCAAAAAGTTCTTGCTGCTTTTGGCTTTGAGGAGGAATGGATTAGATGGGTGATGAGCTGTATTTCTTCTTCCTCATTCTCTGTTCTTGTTAATAACGAGACTACGGAGCTGTTTGAGGCCTCAAGGGGATTGAGGCAAGGAGATCCTCTATCTCCTTATTTGTTTATCATTATGGCGAGAAGGGTTGGGCAGATTACTCAAGTCTCAGGTCAGGCATGGTCTCATTCAGGGGTGGAAGTGGGATAACGGTTTGCCACCTCTTTCCCACCTTCAATTTGTTGATGATACTTGCTTTGTTGGGAGTTGCCACTATCAAGGAAGGCTGGAAACATTAGACAGTCTCTTGACATATATCTTGGTGCTTACGGACGGGTGATTAATGAGGACAAGTCCTTTATTTTCTTCTTCAATACCCCCCTCTTATTCAAGCCGGGATTGCTGGCATTCTAAGATTCAAGTCGGGACTCCCCCTTCATTTATCTTGGGATCCCGATTTCATCTCATCCTCTGCCTAGATCTTCTTGGCAGTCTATACTTGATAAGTTTAGAAGGAAGGTAAATCACTGGATTGTCAGATGGCTATCCTCTGCAGGTAGAGTATTGCTTTTAAAATCTATTATTCAAGCTTTACCCATTTACAGATGTTTTGTGCAAACAGCTCCTTCTCGTTTCATCAAGGACATGGATGCTCTGTCAAGACAGTTTTTGTGGTATGGCAAACTTGATCAATCTAAATGGAGTTTGGTTAGATGGGATTCCATTTGTAGGCCGGTTCAAGAGGGAGGCCTTGGGTTGCGACAGACAACTCTTTCTGGGTAGGCTTTGGCTGTGAAACTTTATTGGAGATGGTGTACCTCTCAAGATCAGATTTGGGCTAAAATATTATCTTATAAATACTTGAGAGGTATTTACGAGGCAGATATCCCTAGAGCCGGTTTGGTTGGGAAAGGTTACATTATACGGGACACTACGAAAAGAGGAGCTAATTTAATTAAGCAGGGTTTGTTTTGGATTTGCAATCGGGGATCAGATGTTCTTTTTTGGGAGGATTCTTGGGATGGCCACCCTCCTATCTTGACTCAATATCCCGGGTTACATTCCCTAAGCATTTGTTTCTTGGAAGCGGGTTGGTCTCATGTGGAGGACTTTAAAAAAATCTAGTATTTTGGAAATATGGAGATGTACAAATGGAAAGATCCGCAGGAATGGCCCCAAGGGGGATTGGTCGAGGATAGAGAGGTGCTTGCTCTTATTCTTGCGGGGAGGTACTTATTCTTCATTGAGGGATAAAGACATTACGGCTTGGAACCCTAATCCCAAGGGAACCTACTACGTAGCCTATGGTTATCAAGTTCTTGATAAGCAAAAGTTCGGGAGTCTCCCTGTCACATGGTGGAAAAAGGTGTGGAATAGATTTGCTTGGCCGAAATGTAACTTTTTCTCTGGCTGGTAGCTCGTAATAAATGCCTCACTTGGGATAACTTGAGGAAGAGGGGATTTCGGGGTCCCTCTTTATGTGTCCTTTGTGGTAAGAATGAGGATGACTCTTCTCATTTATTTTTCCAATGCTCCCTTGCCGAGAGACATTTGGCCTTGTTGGTGGAGTGCACTGGAACCATCCTTGTTTTCATGTGCTCTCCCTAGTGGAGTTTTGGAGTAGTGCAGGCGAGACCTCCGGCCAAGGCCCCCTTCCTCCAAGTGGCTTGGAATTTGGGCCCTTCTTGCATCATCGCGCGATTTGGCTCGAACGAAACCGACGCATTTTTGAGGGAAGTCATTTGGGTCATTCAACGAGATCCGGCAAAGGATCCTGTGTATGGTTCAAGAAACTATCCATAGTAAATGTGATGTGGACCCTCATTTGGACTCTAAGGAGGAGAAGGTACGACGAGGCCCTTGGTTTGTTTGGGGTTGGTGTGAATTCTTCTAGCCCTAGTAGGATTCCTCGGCTTAGCAAGAAGGTTAGGAGAGAGGGTAGATGGAGGCTGCCCCCTAGAGGAGTTTTAAAAATTAATGCGATGGGTCGTCCGGGGGCAATCCTGGACATCTTTGGAATTGGTGGTGTTGGGAGAGATTCTGCTGGCGTGGTCGGTTTTTCTTTTCCATTTATAAAGGTGTTTACTCCAACAATCTTATGGAAGCTATGGCGATACTTGAGGCCTTGCAAAGGGGATTTTCTCTTGGCTGGCGCGGGATTCTTTGTGAGTCTGACTCTCAAATTTTGGTTAATATTTTAAACAGCAAAAGAGTGGAGGATGTTAATTGGCAGTTGGCCTCTGTGACCATTCAGATTCTCAGAATGAGTGAAGAGTTCGAATTTATATCCTTTGTGCACATTCCAAGGGAATGGAATGGGGTTCTTGATTACCTGGCCAAAAGGGCTTCGAGCTATTGGATACTCAGAGTATTGATAACTGGGAGAGTCTCCCGTCTAGGGATTCTCAACACCTACGGGAGTTGATCCATAAGGATGTTCAGACTTAATGTGGTTTGTTTTTTTTGGTTTTCTTTGGGAGTTGACCTTGTCTGGTGATTTAGCCTTTCTTGTTGCTTATTTGAGTCCTGGGTGGGGGCTCAGTTGTACTTTGTAATCCAGACTTTTTATCAATAAATTTTTACCCCTTTATTTAAAAAAAAAGTCATCTTGGGTCAATTGACTCGTCGCTTTTCTCATGTCGGTCATTCCCTCATCGATTCATTTCTTGAGGGGGTAGTAACACTTAGTCACCAATCAACAAAAACATACTCAATCAAAGAAATGACACCCATTCAAAGGATCATTGACAAAGACAATCATGCCCCTTCTTGGGGCAGCAAACAAGCAATAATCACAGGCTGATCAAACACTTGGTATTCTAGAATCATGAACTCAAGGTTCCCACAGACAAAAGGTTGCACCCTTTGCCCATTCGTGACTGAACAATGTCCAAGATCAAGTAACACCTCACTAAAAAAGGTTAACACTTGAATTTAGCTCCTTTGCTCGTCAAAATCAAGGATTCAAGAATACGTGCCCTTTCCATACTTGGGGCATCAAAATTTGGTTAGGTTACTAAGAAACCCTAATCATTAGTGCTTTGGTTAACTATTTTTGCTCAGCACTGCGCCATGCACAGCGCATCCCAAAAAGGGGCATTTGTAGACACCAAAATAGCACCAATCCGATTATGTGATAACAAGCATTGATCGAATTGACATACATAGCCCCTAGGGTAGCCCCTAGAGGTTAAACAGTGGTCCTAACCACTCCCACAATAGTTTGGAAGGTAAGAGGTCAATTTGGCACCTTTTTAGCACTTTGCTCTCTACTCGTCCCACCCCGGGATGATTACAAACTGGTATTCGTCCCACCCCAGGATGATTATC
Organism: Wollemia nobilis; assembly: GCA_028583015.1. NCBI lineage: Eukaryota > Viridiplantae > Streptophyta > Pinopsida > Araucariales > Araucariaceae > Wollemia > Wollemia nobilis. The sequence goes on from JAQPPZ010002816.1 coordinate 2,147,480, forward strand.
AGCATTCGTCCCAGGGTGGGGTGAATAGCAGGTTTGACTAGCAAAAAGTCAAACCTCGGTAGGTCCATCACTTAACTTTGCCTTCAAGGCATGCAATTGCGAGGAACGGCTTCAAATCAGAGAGAGAGATTTCAGTCATGCATGCCTTGATTATGGAGGCCTCATGCAAGGAGACTCTAAATCAGGGAATAATATTTTCTCCCAAAATAGGGCAAGCAAGTCAAGTGGCGCCCTCGCATGCGCATTCAAAGAGAGAGACCCTAGGTCTATAAATTGGTGAGTCTTCTCACCCCCCCCAAAAAAATAGGGGAGGAGCATTTGGAGCAATGAAGTGCTATCGAATTACATCCTCACCCATCGTTTGTGCTTTTACATCCTTAATCTCTCTTTTGGAAGGGAGGTTATTGGGTGATTATTGGAAGCGCAATCCGGACCCAAACCAGAACATTTGGCCACAATACCCCACCAAATTTGTCAAAATAACCCCATAAAAGGTTTTGGACCCCTCCCAAGTGGATTGGTGCTGAAACCAGGTCCCAAACGACGAGCGTCCTACCCCTAGGTGCCCCCTACACTACTGCAGTTCTAATCGCCCCACCTCGGAGCGATTATAAATATATTGTATATTTCTCTAATTTTTCTTTTGTATTTGATTCTAGGTTACTTACATATGCTGCTATTCAAGTTTCATGTAATTCTGACAAGTTTTGGCTATGATTTTATCATTTCTTGCTTTCGTTAACATACAGGGATCATCATCGGATACAGGGCAATCAAGGCCAAATTCACAAAATCTAACCTTCTGGGTCTTCCCAAAATTCCTGGTTTTGTCTAACCCTAACTTTACAGGATTTTTGGAAGCTTCTAGACCAGACATTTAAGAGGTGGCTTTTTGACAGCTTATGACAGTCCTAATCGTCCCACCCCTGAGCGATTAGAAATCTGTGGCAGATTTCTAGACTGTTCCTTTTGCAGTGGGTTCTTGATAATGTTTTATTGCTTCTGTCAAATATTTAGCTCATTTTGATATGTTTCAGTTATCGTTTTAATAATTTTATGCATGCACTAACTGCAAGCCTTGGGGATCACATGTTTCTCTCCATCCGCAGGTGCTACTAACCATTTACTATTTCTTTGAACACAAGATATTGACACCAGAGAGGCAGCAAGGAACCATAGACATATTCACACAAGCGGCGATGACGTTTGGTCCGCCCATTTTCAATGTGGGCACACGAAAGATCTCAAAGGGGAATATATCATTCATGGTGTAATCAAAATATGTCCAATGCTCCTAGCCTCTGAAAAGGGAGGAGACATATTATAACCCTATTTGGATCAAATTAATAAAATAAAGGGCCGCACAACGAACTAATCTCGTTTTAGTTCATTGGTTTTCCTTATTTTCATGCATTCTCGTTCGTAGGACTTAGCATTGCATTTCCCCTTCTATTTTGCTTTCGTATCCTCGTGCTTTCACACGGCTCCCTTAACATTATTATATTTTGTTAAGGCATCAAAGGTAGCTTTTAGAATATCATGTCGATCAGGGAGATTGAGGGATCTGAATCATTCTAGTGTTAAAAATTGATGGTGGCACTAGTCTTCAAATATCCAGGATCAGAGTCGAAGTCATCATATGAACATACTATCTCTATTAGTGAGGTCAAGGTTGTTCATCAAACCTTGAGTCCTCTAGGAATTTGGATATTCATGGGTATTCACATCCTTACCTAGATCGAGTTGAGTCTGGTATTGATCTATCATGTTGTCCTCATGGATGTAGTCATTGTGGCACACTCATATCTGATATGTGCCTATTACATAATCTGGTACTATCTCCTGAAAGGAATTGGTTGGATGAATCCTCCACGTTAGGACTTGCTCGACTCTTATGACTTCCTCGTAAAGTTATGAAAATTTAGTTTTCTAGATTGATGTAGAGAGAAGCTGATGTTAGGGGTGAGAGCCCAAATGTAGAATAGACATGCTTGGGAATTTGTCATGGAATCCTCCAAATTTTCTCAAAACAGATGTTAAAGTCTACCACACTCTCAAGAGGGCTCCTCTTGATAAATGTGAATTGATACAAAGGTTGGAAGAGATCCTCCAATTCACCAAATGTATCTATGAGAGCATTTGCAAGGTCCACCTATTTAGAGATGATCCTAAGTTGTAAGGTTTTATACTAGAGCCATGCTCTACCCTCAAGAGAAGCGACCAGTAGCCTAATCATTACATCCTTATGCATGATATTGTGAAGGGTGGCTAGAGAAGCCATAGTTTTAAGATATTTCTTCACAACTTTCTTAACACTGTTATATTTTGTTCATTCAAACTTTAAATTTTAAATTTATCAATAATGATTCCGTGGGAGGCTATTTTTTTAAGGATTTATTAGATCTAGTTTAAGGTTTTCGACGAATCCCCTTTAACATATACATATGCTTCTTTAAAAATGACAAAGAATTACTTATACAAAATCTTATAGAATACATGAAAAGCCATTGAAAATTATAATTAAATAAAATATCTAAAATTTATAATGTTCATTCAAACTTTAAATTCTAATTTTATCAATAATGATTTCAAGAAAGGTATTTTTTAAGGTTGTATTAGATCTAGTTTAAGGTTTTCGCTGATCTCCTTTAACAATACATGAAAAGCCAGTGAACCTTATACATTAAATAATATATCTAAAAATTATTAGATATTATATTAAAAAATATATATTTTACACAGTTAACCTTATAAAATATCTAAAATTTATTAGATATTACATTAAAAAGTATATATTTTACGCATAATAAAGAATTAATTGAAACACAATATTATGCAACAACAACATTTTAATAGGATAAATGATTCCAAACCATAATCCATTAAAAAGTGGATATTATGCAACAACAACATTTTATTGGGATAGATGATTCCAAACCATAATCCCCTGGACAAGGAAGAGAATAACCCTATATAATATGATCTATCAATAAACATGACATGATATTCTAAGAAAAATACTCATGCTCATTTTATCATGTCCTATAATTGGCATTTCTCTTCACTGCTATTTTAAATTATCCTCCTCAACGTTTACTATCCATAATTAAAAAAAAAAAAAAAAAATCATTTTAAAGTTTAAATTTTAAAATTTAATAAAGACCAAAATTAAATACATTGTATGCTACTGAACAAGGACTATAACAAATATGTATTATATAGTTAAATTATATGCTTCACAATCTTTGAACCACATCAAATATGTTTATAATAAAATCTAAATTATTATTTATTTAATTTTCCATTTATTTGATAACTAATTAATTTTAATGATTTTTAGCAAAAGTTTATAATCTTTGAACCACATCAAATATGTTTATAATATAATCTAAATTACTATTGATTTAATCTTTCATTTATTTAATAACTGGCTAACTTTAATGAATTTTTATCTTTCATTTATTTGATAACTAACTAACTTTAATGAATTTTAGCAAAAGCTTATAATCTATGTTAATTAATTCATTTTCAGAAAACGCTAAACATAAGTATGCCTTCCCATCATGCCAAATCTTATAATAGTTATCCCTTATAATATTTATGTCTTAGATAATCATAGAAGAGTGATATGCAGTGATACAAAAACAAGAGAATATCTATCTAGGCCAGTAAAGTATATTAATTGGAAAGCTATAAGTAACTTAAGTAACCACTTTTTTGAGTTTGAAAGTCGTATTATATACATTTAAAATCATAAATTATAAAGAATTTATGTGCGTATATTTAACAATGTGACAGAAATGTAACCTACTTGCATGTCACTGTCTTCTCTCTCTTAGCTGGATTTATGCTCTGCTTTTTTTCCATCGTCCTCAAAATTAATTTAAAACAACCATGAGATGAGAGTTTTAAAACAGTTAATCCAAAATTATACATCTACAACCAAACACTTTAAAGAATATATTATAGACATTAAATAAAATATGTTGAAAACGTAAAAAGTTTAACCTACTTACCCGAAATTTGCCTATGTGATACAATATCATCATCATTACTCTCGAATCTAAAAAGTTTGTGAAAGATGGAGACACTGCAGCGACGTTAAGTTTGTGAAATTGGAAACGCTTCCAGTGAGGTTGCTGCGTACTACGACCAGAGCAGAGATCGCAGGATCAAGCCTAGAGAGCTGTTGTAAGGCTTTCGTGAGTAACAACTTGTTAGAATTTGAAATAAATATTATAGATTTTATTTTTAATTTTGTCTATATATAATAATATATGTTTTAAATTTTATTGTAAGGATTATGTTTTTTATAAAAGTTTTTATATTTTATTTTGATTTATTTAAGTTTAATTTTTATATTATGGGGAGAATTAATATTGAGAGGATATATGTAATTGATTAGTTAAATAATTTATTTATTTATTTTATTTTAATTGATTTTCAGTTTTGGAAAATATGTTTTTTATTTTTTAAAAGTTTTTGAATATGTTCATTTATTATTATGTAAATTATGTGAGTAGGTTGTTTATCATGAATAAAATATTACATTTTTAAAATTAAAATAATTATTAAAATACTTGGAACATAGGTTGTTTTTATATCATCCATAATTTAATATCGGATTTTTAATAATCCTCTCTTACGAGAGGGAAACTGTAAGTTATTGAGAAGTCCAACACTAGGAATATAGGTAATAAATTTTAAATGATTTAGGTAAAAAAATATTCCTATAAATCGAATTTTTTTTTTGAAGTTTATGAGAACTTTATTGATATAGACTTATTATATTTAGGTCTTGCTTTAAGATATAGAGAACTTTCTTAAATGCAAAAAAGGTGAAATAAGAAGGAGAAAGTAACAAGCAAGAAGAGGCAGAAAATTTGATGAAGATATACTTTATGCACCAATAGATGCCACTTAAAAATTTATAAGATTTTATATAAAAAATTATTTGTTTTGATATTTATGAGTGTTTGTATAAATTATTGAGTACCTTCTTAAAAGATATATTGGTTTAATGAGATAAAAACAATATACACCTTTTGAAATAAAAGCAACTATAAAAGGAAATAAAAGAGAGCTTAAAGAAGATAGACACTAAAAAAAAAAAACCCTTAAAAGATAAAACATAAAGAAGGTGCAATATTGTGCACCCTTAATCCCCTTCTCGAAAAGAGCTTAAAGAAGATAGACACTAAAAAAAAAAACCCTTAAAAGATAAAACAAAAAGAAGGTGCAATATTGTGCACCCTTAACCCCTCTCTCGAAAAATACCTTTGTATTATTAGATTACAAATGACTCCTTTACATTTCAAGAGGATAGCCTTTTGAAAAAGTAAAAGGCTTTAGTGAAGAAATGAGTCATAATGAATAACGAAAGGAGATATTTTGTAAGGTTTTACCTTAAAAAATGAAGGAACAAAAAAAAACCAATACAAGGTGCCTATGTTCGGTATTTAAACAAAAGACGCGAATTGAACGTCTACCCCAAAGGAAGAAGGTTGTCGTTCGCTTCTTTTGAAAGAATACGCCTGGTGCCAAAGGAAGAAGGTTTTCGTTTGTAGACCCTACGCCTCTCAAAAAAATAGAAGAGCTAGTGCCATAAGTCCTAGATTCACACTCCAATGAAGTCTTTCATTCTTCAAAAAGTTTTGTAGACCCTAGCACCTCGCTTTGAAATCCGTTAAGGTTCACAGAAAAGATAGAAGATCCAACGCCTTGGCTATGAAATTCATTTGAAACCTGTAGATCAAACATAAAATAGGAGAGGCGTAAAACAAAAAAAAGGGCTTAATATTACAATAATTTGATCAAAAGTTAATCAAAATAAAATATATAAAAAAATGGTAGATGCATCTATCTAGCACCACCACACTTCGCTTGAGGAGCAAACCAGAAATAGCTTTCTGCATAGAGCACTTGTCAGAGAAAAAAACAAGCTTATGAACATAAAATAAATGGAATGGAATACCAAAGGAAGAGATGCGAAACAAAATTTATAGGAGCTAAGTGAGAGCCGTTAGAATCTGCCAACTGAGAAAAGAAGAGACGACGGTATTGAAGATACTCTAACTTAATTGGGCTCCTACGCATTTCACCAATGCATAAAAGTGATGCTAAAAAAGGAGCACATGAGATGAAACGTTAGAAAATGATTATCATGCAATTGAAGTTGACGAAGCTTTAGAGCAAACAAATTTTTTAAAAAAGGTTATCTTAACAATAGTTGACTTAAATATTAGTTGCACCAAACGAGAAGGCAATGAAGAGCATCTTTAGATCTCTAGTGAAGGAGATATCAAAATCGATTGAGAGGTGTTATGAAGAGTGCCATTGGCACCCAATATTGGGTGTCTGACGCACGATTTGAGAGCCTCAATTGGACTTCTCCGAGAGCAATGAAAAAGACAGGGCAACAAGATTTGTTTTCTGCAAAAAAGAATACACTAAAGATAGGAAATAAAATTCCTATCGATCAAGCTTTTAGGATAATAAAATTTTTAATAATAATCATAAAAAAAAAAAAATTATTTTCTTGAAAAAAGGTGTTCATTTTTTTTAAGGAATTTTTTTTTAATATATATGAACTAGTCAAAGAGCGCCTTTATTTTAAAAATAATAGATATGAAAAAAACTAAGGGCAATTTTTATGAATAAAAATCATTTACACTAAAAGGCAATGAATCTTCATTTTCCCTTTTTAATGTGAAAAGGAGAGAAATATTATTCAGAATAACCCACATACATATATCTAAAAAATATAGCAAAAAAAACTATATATAAAATATTATTGAAGACTTAAATCCAAAAAAAAAGGAGAAGTCAACAAAAGATATAAAGAACCAGCTCCTATAACCTTCAAGAAGGAGATATATATTATTCAGAATAACCCACATACATATATCTAAAAAATATAGCAAAAAAACTATATATAAAATCTTATTGAAGACTTAAATAAAAAAAAAGGAGAAGTCAACAAAAGATATAAAGAACCAGCTCCTAGAACCTTCAAGAGAGAATGCTAGAAAAATCTATCCAACTCTGGTACCATGTTAGAATTTCCCAAAATAGACATGCAAAGCATTACACAAAATATGAGGAAAGAGTAAAACTGATTGATTATCCTATGGATCAACTTTCTATAAATAACAAAGTTGATCATTGAGAGCTGTTGGATTACAAAAACTCATCAAATCTGATGTAGACTATAACTGAGAGTTCACCTGACTCATGAAGGAGTGGAAACTCAAGTAAGTCTATCCTAGTAGAACTTAAGAGAATAATTACTTATATTAACATGGAGTATTGCCAATATGATAGAAGAGCTAAGGTTGTATGTTAATGAGTTTACCAATATTTCTATTCAGTATGTTTATCGTGAAGCCAACCAGCTAGCTGACATCATGATCTTGGTGTTAATTGCGGGTCTGGGTTTTCTATGTTGATCCTTGGCCACGTCTATGCTTATTCTTATTGGGAAGGTTATACATAAATTGAAGTAGCAGAAGGTGGATATGCGGTCTCCAGTCATTACGAAGGTGATCAAGGACCTTCAGGATGATCTTGGTGTTCGTAATACTGATGTGTAATGTGTAACTCTCCCTGGTGTTGGTGGTTTACTTCGGTCTTAGGTTATTCTAAATTTGTTTGGGATGATCCCATTTTGTTTTAGGCTTGCTGGTTTTTTTTGCATTAGGTTGGTTTGTGTGTATCCTCCCTTCTCTTCTGCCTCGGTGTAGGCTTCTGCTATGGGTTTTCCTTCTTCTCTTTTTTCAAGTTTTGGGGACCTTTCAACACCCCGTCTTATCAATAATTTTTTTTCAAAGTGTAAATGTAATCTGAAATTTTATGCTTTATATCAATAGTATTAAGTTGTTTATTGAATGTATGGTTTTCCTTACTATGTTATTGGAATAAGATTTCATGATTTATATAAATTTTAATTTATGAATTCATTTTTTCTCAAAGACTCTTGCTATTGGGATTATTATAAAATAGAATTTCGATCTAGAATAACAAAATTGTTTATACTTTATCTTTTTAATTGAATGTGTCTTATATATAATGTAATGTTTAATGGCTATTTTTCATGTCATATTATATAGTTTGAAAATTTTAAAGGGGATATTAAGGTTATAATTTGTTATAACATACTTCAAGTTTTGCATTTAGGTAGTATTAGTTTGAATCTTCACGTTATAAAATTTAAATTATTATTATTTTTTAATTTGTATTTTTAGTTGTATAATTTTTTAAATTATTAATTTCACTTTGTCTATTGCATGAACATAAAAGACATATCAAGGTAGATATTTTCATATAAAGACATGAATAATTGAAGTGAGAACTCACAAATATAATGATGTTGAAAGGCTTTATATATATATATATAAGAAGGGTAAAAATCCCCTCCTAAATCCCCAAGGATGGTCATGGACATTCTTAAGGATATGTCTTTTTGTGTGTGTTTTTTCAAAGTTCATTATAAGTTTTTTTAATAATGATCAAACTTGTAATATATAATTGTAAATATTTGATTAAATGAAAATATTTTTTATTTTATTTTATTCAAATAAGTTTTAATTTTTGTGATGTTATATGTTATATCATAAAATATATGAATAATATTTGTGCAATATTGTCACTAAAACCTAGAAGATAAAATATATACTTTGTTGTAGATTATATATTTCAATAGCCAATATACTTTAAAAATTTTCATTTTTAATATGTTTTTGAATGTTTTTTAAAATATTTCAAAAGAAGATTCTCTATTTTTTAAATCAACTTCAAAATTCATATTTGTTAATTTAATTCTTAACCTTAACAAATATATTTTTTTAGAAATGTGTTACTATTTTATCTCTTAAATTTTCTACATATTTCTATAAGATATCAAAAATCTTTAAAAACTTATAATTTTTTCCTCAAAATATATTTTCCTACGTTCCATGTATCTTTACCACTAAAAACTTATAGTTTCCCTCACGTAAGGGCAGGTTTTTGGAGGCAATTGGTATAAAGGCCTGGCATATATTTTTCATTCAACCTTTTTTTTTTGGATATCTCTCTCACTTATAGTTTCCCTCTCGTAAGGGCAAGTATTGAGAAAATCCAAATTAAGATCTGGTTGAAATCACTGCATTTCAAGCCTACAACCCTTGAAAAATTCTTCTCTATACTTACAGTTTCCCTCAAGTAAGGGCGGGTATTGAGAGGAACTAAGAGGATTTGGCATTTCAAAAGCAAACAATATTACAAACCTCATTATACTTATAGTTTCCCTCTTGTTAGGGCGGGTATATTGAGTTTTAAATATTGAAGAGCTTCATTTTTTCCCTTATAAAAATTGCATTAATCAAAAAATTGAAGTTCTAAGGGGGGATATATTGGTTTAATAACTTCAACTTTTCTTTTGTGTTAGAAAAATGATGAATTCAATTGAACCTCTCACCCCTCATAACTTTCACACTTGGAAACCTAAAATTTTAAATCTTATCTCTCAAAAAGGTCTTACTCATTTGCTAGAAGAAAAGCAACCAGAATTTGAGAAAGAATATGAAATTTTTGTTCATAAAGGAAAGATGCACGAAACAATGGGTATTATTAGCTCTAATGTTCATGAAAGTTTGTGGTTTCACATTACAGATTGTAAAACTCCTCATGAAAGTTGGGAGAAACTAAAGACCTTGTTTGGGAAAGTAGATCAGATGAGATCAATGCAACTAGAAGCAAGAACTAACATCTTTGTCTCCTGAAGATTTTAGTAGTATTTTTGACTTCCTCACTAAGTTCAAAGAAGTCCTCACTCAATACAAAGGCAGTGGGAAGACTAAGACTGAAGAAGAATACATTTATCTAATCCTTTCTAAGCTAAATGGTGTTTTTCAAATTTTTGCTACCACCTTTATATCTACCAAAGATGCTCTTGGTGCAACCTTTAAAATGCCTTCTTTAGAAGAATTTTGTGATAGATTAACTAGGGAAGAAACAAAACTTGCTAGATATGAAATCTCTTCTTCTTCCTCTTCCTCAAAAGCCTTAGTAGCCTCCACCTCTTCTAAAGAAAAATTCAAAAAGAAGGAAAAGACCCCCATAACCTGTACTCACTACAAAAAGAATGGTCACTCTGCAAACAAATGCTGGAAAATATTACAACAACTAGAGGCAGCTATGAAGGATCAAAATATAGACAATAAAAAGCAAATAGGAAAAGCCCTTAATGTTCAAGGAAAAACCTCCAATTCTTCCTCTAATTTCTGGGTCCTAGATTCTGGAGCTACTCATCACATGACTGCTTCAGATAAGTCTTTTTCTTCTATCTCCTCTAGCTCTACTTGTAGCATAGAAGTGGGTGACTCTTCCTTTATCCCTATCAAAGGAAAAGGGGATATAACCATTGATGGTGGCTCTATAAATAATGTTCTCTATGTTCCAAACATTGCCACAAATCTCCTCTTCGTCTATCAAATTTGTACTTCTGGAAAGGGGAAAATTGTTCTCTTCTCTCCAACAGGAGTTGAGATAAGAGACTTTCAAGATCCCCATTCTCTTATAGCCAAAGGAAATATTGATCATAACTCTCATCTATTTCACTTCAAAGGTTTCCAAAATCTAGAAGGAGCCTCCTATTTTGTGGCTCATGGAGATCTTGAAAGCCAAATTTGGCATGAAAGGTTTGGTCATCTTAGTTACAACTACCTAAAGGATTTGAGCACCCATGATATGGTAACAGGTTTACCCCAAGTCTCTTCTAGTGATGGAGTTTGTCCTGGATGTGCTCTTGGAAAGCAACATCAAGATCCTTTCCACCCAAGTAGTTCTCTAAAAGCCTCATCCCCTCTAGATTTAATCCATAGTGACTTAATGTCCTTTCCAGAACCTTCTTTCAAAGGAGCAAAGTATGCTCTAACCTTTATTGATGATTTTTCTAGAAGATCCTGGGTCTACTTCCTAAAATATAAAAGTGATGTTCTATCCCACTTTAAAGTTTTTAAAGCCTTAGTTGAAAATCAGGCATCTTGCAAAATCAAGAAGATTCACACAGATAATGGGGGGAATACTGTAGTAATGAGTTCTCCATATTTCTATCAAGTCATGGTATCATTCATCAACATTTTGTCTCCCATAATCCTCAACAAAATGGTATTGCAGAAAGGAAAAACCGGACATTAAAAGAAATGGCAAATTGTATGCTCCATTCAAGAGATCTTCCAAAAGTTTTTTGGGTAGAAGCTATTAACTGTGCCAATTATATTCAAAATCGCACACCTCATAAAGCTCTTGACCATTTAACTCCTGAAGAAGCATGGTCCGGCTCAAAACCAGATGTTTCCTACTTCAATATTTTTGGGTGTACTGCTTGGGCTCACATCCCAAAGAAGAAAAGGAAGGCTCTTGATAAGAAAAGCAAAAAGCTCATCTTTGTCGGTTATTGTGAAGAATTGAAAGCATACAGGCTTCTTGATCCCTCAACTCATGAGGTCTTCTTTCATAGGAATGTCCAATTTGATGAAACATTCCCTCAAAAAGATCCTCAAACACCCTCTTCCTCCATTGAGCCTTCTCCTATAGTAGAACCTCAATATTATGAAGAGCCAACTCTTGAAGTTAACTTGGTCATTGATAATCAAGATGAGGAACCTGTAACTCCAACTCAATGTCTTTCAACTCCTTCCACTCCTTCCTCTATGCCAAAATGGGCCCGCACCATTGTTAAAGAAGCTACTCCTTACATCCAAAATCTTCCTTCAACCAGATCATCCAACCCCATAGGCATTGGTCTTGTATGTCAGTCTATTTCCTCTGATCCTCAATCCTTCAAATAAGCCTTAGGTATTAAAGAATGGGATGATGCCATGGAAAACGAATTTTCTTCCTTAATAAAAAACAAAACTTGGGATTTAGTTCCCTTGCCTAAAGGAAGGAAATTAGTTCATTGTAAATGGATCTTCAAAACAAAATATGGGCCTAATGGAGAAATAGACAAACACAAAGCTCATCTAGTGGCCAAAGGTTTCTCTCAAATTGAAGGCATTGATTATGCAGAAACCTTTGCTCCAAATGCTAAAATAGATTCTGTTAGATTGGTTCTTGCTCTGGTTGCTTCCCATAAGTGGCATGTCTATCAAATGGATGTAAAATGTGCTTTCTTACATGGAGATTTAAAAGAAGAAATATTCATGGAACAACCTACTGGTTTCACTCAAGACTCCTCTCTTGTTTGTAGGCTTAAAAAGTCTCTCTATGGCCTCAAACAAGCCCCTAGAGCTTGGTATGAGAAGATGGACTCCTTCCTTCTTTCAGCAGGTTTTTCTCATTGTGAGTCTGATAACACAGTTTACATTTGGAGAAATGAAGGCAACATCACCATTCTTGTTCTATATGTTGATGATCTTCTTCTCACTAGTAGTAACTTGACTCACATATAGACTATAAAAGACTCCCTCTCTAAAATTGAAATGATTGATCTAGGTAAAGCTCATTACTTCCTTGGGATCCAAATAAGTCAAACCGATGCAGGTATTTCTTTGTGCCAACAAAAGTACACTCTAGATCTTCTACAAAGATTCAAAATGACAGATTGTAAACCTTCTCCTACCCCCTTTCAATCTGGCATTAATCTTAGTACTTCCTGCTCATCCCCTCTATGTGATGCAACTCTATATCGTCAACTTGTAGGGAGTCTGCTATACCTTACTCATACTCGCCCAGATATCTCATATGTTGTTGGCCTCATATCCAGATTCTCTCATCAACCTCACTTTAGTCATTGGCAAGCAACAAAAAGGATCCTCCATTACTTGCAGGGCACTACACACTTTGGGCTCTTCTACAAGGGAAAATCCATGGATATCATTGGCTACACATATTTAGATTGGGTAGGTTCAGTAGAAGGTAGATGTTCCACCTCAGGCTATATCTTTTTCCTTGGTTCTTCACAAATAGCCTGGTTATGCAAGAAATAACAAGCAATAGCTCTATCTTCTATAGAGGCAGAATATAGGGCAACAATTTTGGCTAGTCAAGAAGCTCTTTGGCTTCATCAAATTTTGAGAGAATTTGGTTTCACCCATGAGAAACCTATAACTCTTTGGTGTGACAATCAGAGCACAATTCATATTGCACGCAATCCACTTGAGCATCAGTGCACCAAGCACATTGAGATACATATGCACTTCATAAGGCAACATATTCAGAGTGGGGACATATACTTGGAATATATTCCAACTGAGAAAAATTGAGATATCTTCACCAAGTATTTCTTCTCAGTTATCTTAAATTACGAGATAAGCTTGGAGTTATACAACTACATTTATTGGTTTTATAAGGACAATCTTCACCATACGAAGACAAGCCTCTCTTCTTCTAATAGTTGTTTTTTACCCATAGGGGTTTTTTCACCAACTATATATTGTATATGAGTACCTAATTAGGCCAAGTTGTCGGGACTCATCTTTTTTTTTGTATAAAGAGGACAATATTTGCCATACGAAGACAAGCCTCTCTTCTTCTCATAGTTGGTTTTTCCCATAGGGATTGTTTCACCAACTATATAATGTAAATGAGTATCTAATCAGGTCAAGTTATTGGGACTCATCTTTATTTTTTGTAAAAGAGGAAATCTTGATAGAAGAAAGTCTCTTCTTCTCATAGTTGGTTTTTTCCCATAGGGTTTTTTTCACCAACTAATTATTGTATTAAGAGGAAAATCTTTGCCATAAAAATACAAGCGTCTTACTTCATTTTGATTGATGGTTTTTCCATTGGGTTTTTTACCATCTCTTCAAAAGAAGTCATTGTACAAGAGTACCTCATCAGGCCTTGTCGTCGAGACTCATTTGTATGATCTCCCCTAGTATCACTTAAGGGGGGTGTTAGAATAAGTGAATATTCTCTTAAGTTCCACTAGGTGAAAGCACGAGGATACGGAAACAAAAAGGAAAATGCCAAGATGCGATTCAAACGAAACAAAAGATAACGCTAAATCCTATGAATTGAAAGTGCATGAAAGGAAAGAGGCATGAACGAATCGAAACCAAATAAAAAGCCAATATGGAAGACAACCCTTTTATTAATATGCTTTAGAACTCGGTTACAATTCGTCTCCTCCATTTTCAGGGGCTAGGAGCGTTAAAAAATGTTCTTGTTACACCCATGGATGCTATTCCTTCTTCCGCGTGCCCACATGTAAAATGGGCGGACCAAACGTCGTCGCCACTTGCGTTGATGAGTCTTGACTCCTTGTTGCTCCTCTAATGTCCAGATCCTACGTTCAAGGAAACAAGAAATAGTCAGTAGCACCTGTAGATAAAATAAAACATGCAATCCCCACGCCTTCAATTAGTGCATGCAAGATATAAATAAAATGATAACTAAAATAGATCCAAATGAACTAAAAATTTGACAGGGGCATCAAAACATCACAAGGAAAACACTGCAAATGGAACAGTCAGAAAATTCACCACAGATTTGTATTCGCTCCGGGGCGGGACGAATAGACCTGCAACAAAACGTCAAAAAGCACTGTCCCAAATGTCACATCCGGGAAGCTCCAAATCACCTGCAAAGTTGGGGGTTAGCTAATTGGGGGTATTTTGGGAAGACCCAGAAGGTCATATTTTCCCAATTTGGCCTCTATCACCGAGAATTTGATGATGCTACCTGCATGTTAGTAAAGGCGAGAAATAATAGAAACATGATCAAAAATGCTCAAAACGATGTGAAATTTGAATGACAACCTATCTAAGCAGCATAGAATCAAATGCAAAAATAATAGAAAGGAAATCTGCCATAGATTTCTAATCGCTCCGGGGCGGGGCGATTAGGACTACAACAGTGTGGGGGGCGCCCGGGGGCAGGACGCCCACCGTTTGGGGCCCGATTTCGGCACCAATCCACTTGGGATGGGTCCAAAACCTCTTGTGGGGTATTGTCGAAAAATTTGGTGGGATATTGTGGCCAAATGTCGGGTTTTGGTTCCGGATTTGTGCTTCCAATAACCACCCTATGACCTCCTTTCCAAAAGAGATCAAGGATGTGAAAGGCACAAATCAAAAGGGTGTGGGTGTGGAAGTAAAATGACAGCACTTCATTGCTCAAAATGCTCCTTCTCTGTATATCTTGTGGTGAGAAAACTCACCAATTTATAGACCTGGAGGTCTCTTTGGATGAGCATGCAGAGGCGCCACTTGGCAATCATGCCTCCCAAGGGGGGAGGAGATTCCTCCCTGATTAGGGGCTCCATGACTGCCCCTGTAACTGCCTCTAACGCTCAAAAATGCTCACTCACCCTCCCATGCAATGAAGGAAGAGTTAAGTGGTGGATCTGAGCTGCCATTTGTCAAGATTTGACTTTTTTCCCATCAAACCTGCTATTCGCCCCACCCTGGAGCGAATACTGCTAATCGTCCCTGGGTGGGGCGAATAGAAGTTTGTAATCATCCCTGGGTGGAACGAGTATGGAGAAGAGTGCCTGAAGGTGCCAAATTGACTCCTGACCTTCCAAAACTATTGTGAGAGTGGTTAGGACCACTGTTTAACCTCTGGGGGCTGCCCTTGGGGCTATGTGTGTCAATGCGATCAGTGTTTGCAGTCACATAATCGGATAGGTGTTGTTTTGGTGTCTATAGATGCCCCTTTTTGGGATGCGTTGTGCGTGGCGCAGTGCTGAGCAAAAATAGATAACCAAAGCACTAATGATTAGGGTTTCTTAGTAACCTAACCAAATTTTGATGCCCCAAGTATGGAAAGGGCATGCATTCTTGAATCCTTGCTTCTGACGAGCGAAGGAACTCAATTCAAGTGTTAACCTTTTTCGGTGAGGTGTTACTTGAGCTTGGACATTGATCAGTCATGAATAGGCAAAGGGCGCAACCTTTTGTCTGTGGGAACCTTGAGTTCATGATTCATGAATGCCAAGTGTTTGATCAGCTTGTGATTATTGCTTGTTTGCTGCCCCAAGCGGGAGCGTGATTGTCTTTGTCAATGATTCTTTGAATGCATGCCATTTCCTTGATTGGGTGTGTATTTGTTGATTGGTGACTAAGTGTGACTACCCCCTCAAGCGACGAATCGATGAGGGAATGACCTACATGAGAAAAGCGACGAGTCGCTTGACCCAAGATGACTTGTGTAAGGGTGCCTTCAGATGTTTATCATTGAATGTGTGTGCAGTTTTCCGACATTTAGACCTATTTTTGGTGGGTTTTAACCCTTTTTGTGACGTCATTTGGGGATGAAATTCTCAAAAATCCGTCCTCCCGTGGAGCGGTCCAGCTATGGTAGCCTTCTTAGGGAGTAGGATAGTGACAATTTGTGACCCCAACATCTATTTTGCATGCCCAAAATGTCAAGTGCAAAAGCACTCTCATCGGACAATTTTATTGCTTGTTTTGGTGCATTTTTGTGCAGTTTTTGCTATTTTTTGAAATTTTTGCTCTGTATTCATTCCTGGGTGGGACGAATACCAGTTTAGTAATCGTCCCAGGGTGGGACGAGCGCTAACTAGAGTGCTCATCCTAGGGAGGAACGATTACAGGCCTAAAAGCCTATTTAAGGGCCAAAACTAGGGTTTGGGCTCATTTGCATTCAAATTTTCTAGCGATTTGGAGCTCTGAGGAGGAGGAGGTTGATTCTGTGAAGCGAAGCGCTACCAAATTCTTCCTGCCACCATGAGTGCATGAACCGGATCGAGCGGCGGAGCCGAAGCGAGACCAGTGAGTGCTCTTCCTCTTTATTTTTTTGACGTTACAGTTTTAAAACTGCAATTGATTTGTTTTTTTTCTTTTGTATTTTGTTTTTCAAATTAAAAATAAAACCCTAATAATTTTAATTTTTTATTTATTGTATGGCTTCATGAAAACTTAGGTTGAAACCCTAGTTGAAACCATGTTTATTCATTTAAACTAAAAGAAACCCTAGTTTAACAAAAAATCAAAACTTAGCTTAAAACCTAGGTTAACCCTAGTTAAACAAAGATCAAAACGTAGGGTAAAACTGAGCTTTAAAAACGTAGCTCAACCCTAGTTATTTTTTGTTTTTAATTTATCAGTGTAGAGTTAAAAACCCTAGAATTGACAAATTTTTTTTTTTATTTTTTTTGTTTTTAATTTATCAGTTAGACTTAGAGTTAAAAACCCTAGGATTGACAAACGTTTTTTTGAATTTTTTTGTTTTTAATTTATCAGTTGAACTTAGAGTTAAAAACCCTAGGAACTAAAAAATCATTTCTTTGTTGAATTTTTGTGAATTTTGTTGCTCGTTATTTAGCTGTTTTTAGCTGTACATTGTTTTGTTGTACAGTTTTTCATGTTTTTAATGTTTTTGTTTTGTTTTCTTTTGTAGGTTGTGAAGAGCCGGTACCGTGTGCCTACAATTTTTACTAAAGCATGGGAGGCACTGACTTTGGCTGACTAGGAGTGGCTTGATGCCCTTGGGCTCAAGCAGGTGACTCGGCTGGAGCCTGTGGTCGGGGATCGGGCCTATCTGATGGCCCTGATCAACTTATGGGATCCTCGGACCAACACCTTCCATCTCCCAATAGGGGAGATGACAGTGACCTTGGAGGATGTCTATCAGATTCTATGGATTCTGATAGATGGATTACCGATCAGGACGACGCCACGGGATCAACGGACAGCAGTGCTGACACGCTACTTTGGGCATGGGGAGGAGGTGGGTGTGGATAGCCCAATGGAGAGGGCAGAGGGTGACTACCAGATTGGTGGTATTTTGGTACGATGGTGGCTAGAGAGGGGTGTGTTGGGAGTGAGGCACGCAGTATTGATGGGCCTCATTTCCAACATGCTGCTACCCGACTCTTCGGGTGCGAGGTTCCCATGGAACCTATTGGAGGTGGTATTTAGGTTGGTGGAGTGTCCCACGGAAGCACCTATGATTATGAGATGGGGTAGACACTACTGGCATAGCTCTATGATGAGTTGTACGAGGTCCGCTATCAGAGGTGAAAGGGTATTAGGTGCAACTTTCTATTGTAGTGCTGGGCTTGGCCGGTGGGGTTGCCGTGGATTACTCGGGCAGAGATGGTGGATAGGGATATAGGTTATGTGGCTCTATGGTGGTGGTCTGAGGAGCAGGGATAGAGTCGATGATGGGCAGGTGTCGTAGGGCACTATGCTGATGCCTTCGCTCGGCTTACTCCAGGGGAGGTGTTATGGCACCCCTATCGGGACTATCCAGCCTGGCTTGAGGCTGGAGAGTGGCTCCGATGGGTTCGCAGGGGGTGGTGGCTGATTGGGCGGCATGGGACCGAGTAGGAGTTCTTCCCTTATGGTCGGGTGACATGATAGTTTGGGGTGCACCAGGGGTTTCTTGGTGAGCCCGTGATCTATCGACATCGGGGGGACGAGAGGACTCTGGTCTGGCCGGTCATTGCACCGCTGGGTGAGGATTCAGATACTATGATTGATGTCCTGGATGTGGATGACATCGGGACTACCATAGAGTATGACCAATGGTGGACATTACGATGATGGTGGGGTGAGGGACCTCTAGGAGGTGTAGAGGGAAATAGAGGGGGTGATGATGTAGAGGCATGAGGAGAGGGTAGGGGGTTCCACTCGAGGATGCGGATATGGTAGAGGTGGATGATTTTGGGGTTTCGGATCAACCGAAGATGTAGGACGTCCTAGAGCAGTGGGAGCCAGAGTAGGCTACTATTCTAGAGATGCCAATGCCTCAGGCAGTCTCGAAGGACACGGAGGTAGGGTTGACGTCTGAGAATGCATGATTGGAGGGGCTACTCCAGAGGTGGGATGAGGAGATTGGGGATGCACTACGGGAGAGGGATCTCCTACGAACTAGAGGGAGTGGGAGAATGCATTGGGCTACGTACCATCGATAGGATGGGGATACCGATGCTGCATGGGAGAGGGATCTCCTACGAAAGAAAAAGAGAGGATTTAGCTATGTATCATCGATGGGAGATGGACTTGGTGTCGACATCGAATGGAGATAGAGGGAGAGATTATCCACCTCGATGGGTGGATCCCTAGGTTAGAGGTGGATCATCGCACATCGACGAGGGAGTGATACTGAGTAGTCAGCATCCTCTCATCGAGGCGATTGGATGAGGGGGCTAGTAGGCATGATGCAGAGGCTAGCAGCAGCCTTGAGGGGTCCCATAGGACCCACACCATAGGGGGTAGTTCCCGTCGCACCGATCCTACGTGATCATGGTGGCCGATGCCCTAGGCTTGGGGTTTTTGAGCTTTTGGCTTTTTGTAGGGTCAGAGGACCGGTTATTGTAGCCTACGAGCATTTTTGATGATATATATACAGATGAATTTATTTTATTTATACACATGTCGTGATTTGATGTTATGCACAATGATTGTTGAAAGTGTATGTATGCATGTTAATTTATGTTGATGGATGCATATGTTATGATGAATGCAAATGTTTCTAATTTTTATGATATGCAAATGGAATGGATGAATTAAATTTGTGATTTTTGGTGGTGGCACCATAGACTGTTTAGAACTTATGGCTTTTTGTCTTAGGCGATTGCTGTGGTAAATGACTTTTTATGTATACATGCTATTTTTGTATTTTTTGATGGCAATTCGAGGATGAAAGATTGCACAGTTGGTTTAGAATGTAGTTAAGGTTTTCTAAGACTCAGATGTTTTAACTAACTAGCCAGCACTATATTTTTATCTTACAAGACTTTTGGACAAGGTATGAATCGGACTTGTCTTTGACCAAGTTATTTCACATCCCTGTGTGTGCAATTGAGTTCGTTTATGTGGTATTTGTCAGGATACCACCAGTGCCAGATAGGCTATCAACCAAACCTATACTGAGGATCACCTAATTAGCTCCACTAACTCCTTTGTTGTATTTAGTCAGATTAATCTGCGGTGCTATCTAGGATACCATAAGCTAGCTCATCCACATGCAAACATTGATCTGTACACAAGTTAATGTGATAGATATATCATCATGCGGGAGGTTTACCACCAGTGACCGATAGGCTATCCACCAAACCGATACTGAGGTTTACTTCATGACCTTCTAAATGCTGAGAGTTCCAGGGATTCAAGTTCGACTCCCTTCTTTTCTTCAATTGTATTGGGATACTTGCTCTTTTGTAGTGATAAAAATCACTATTTATTTTTGTTATATTTTCTTTTGAGCAAGGGATTTTGAATATTGAGTGATGAGAATCACTATTGTATGTGCCTTTTGATGTATGCACTTTTGTTATGATGTCAAATTTTTTGGAGTTTTGACTTTTGCAAATTTTTGATGTTTTGCAACTTTTTAAGAACTTGGGATTTCTTGGGGAATTGGGTAGGGAAGATGCTTGTCCTTTTGCCAACTCTCAGCATTCTTGGGGTCATTCGCACAGGGGGATGAGCAAGATAACCATTTCACTTATGGTGACCTGGATTACTTTACAGATTTCATCTTTCATTCACACAACTTGGGAATTATTTTATGTGTTTTAATTTGTGTTGGGATGCTACGTAACAAGGTGTGATCCAAGTAGAACTCTACCTTTGTAAAATCTATCTGACTTTGTACAGTACGTGGCTAGAAAGCTAATGACATCTGAATGACGAAAACTCTTGATACATTAGAAGACAACCGACTATGATATGGCGAAAATGATGTGCATGGCATTTATTTTTGATGGACTATTTATAGAATGGAGAAATGTGGAAAATGATGAATTTGTCGAATAATTACAGTCTATGGTGCCTTTGACCTTTATGACCACAAATATGTAATGTATGGATGTGATGCTTAATGCAACTATTATTTTTGTGTTTTTGATGGATTTTATGTTTGTGAGTATGAAGATGAGATGCAAAAAGAGCTCTTTATTGTTGTGATGATTTTGAGCATGCATGGAAATGAAATGTAAATTTTGTTATTTTTGATGATTTTATTGTTTTTGAATTTTCTTATTTTTGACCAAGCGATTGTGGGAATCCTTGGAGCTTTTTGGTTTGACCAAAGGGGTAATGGGCACCTTTGGGGCATTTTGGGATTGGACCAAGCGATTGCGGGAATCCTTGGAGCTTTTTGGTTGACAAAGGAAGCTTTGTTTTTGGTTGACCAAGCGATTGGGAATCCTTGGAGCTTTTGGTTAAATTTTAATTGAATCTTGGATTTTTTGAAATTGAATCCTTGGACCTTTTTGTTTGACCAAAGGGTAGGGTTTGGGGCATTTTGGGTTGACCAAGCGATTACGAGAATCCTTGGAGCTTTTTGGTTTGACCAAAGGGGTAATGGGCACCTTTGGGGCATTTTGGGGTTGACCAAGCGATTGTGGGAATCCTTGGAGCTTTTGGTTTGGGCTATGGCTCTTTTAAATATGGAATGGCCTCAAATGACTGATGTTCAAGGGTTCTAGTTCCTTGATTCCATCAAGAGAGGCTAGCCGGTATGTTCCAGGTCCTATTTTACTATCGATGACATAAGGACCTAACCAGTTTGCCATGAACTTGTCCCTTAGATGGGGTGGCAAGTTAGAATTTTGTTGGTTCTCTTTTAAGACTAAGTCACCAACCTGAAAGTCCCTCAGGTGAACCTTCATGTTGTATGCCTTCTTAAGTCGCTCTTGATAGATACGTAAATGCTCGAGAGCATTAACGCGTCGTTCATCGAGCAACGTAAGCTGGTCTAACCGGGCCTGCCATGCAGTGTCATCATCGATGAACTCTTGCATTGATATGCGTAGGGAAGGAATTTCCAACTCGAGAGGCATGACAGCCTCGGAGCCATACACGAGCGAAAATGGAGTTGCCCTAGTGGGCGTCCGAATGCTAGTGCGATAAGCCCATAGGGCAAGTGGGATCTGAATGTGCCAATCCTTATGACTGTCTACGACTATATTTTTGAGGATGGCAACTAGCATTTTGTTTGACGCCTCTGCTTGCCCATTTGCCTACGGATAATAGGGTGTCAAAAAACTATGCTGAATTTTGTACTTTGTGGTCAAAGCACGCACGTCTTTGTTCTTGAATGACGTCCCATTATCCAAGATTATCTTGGATGGAATACCAAAATGACATATGATATTATGTAAAATGAACTCCGAAATGCGGGTTCCAGTCGTAGAGGTAAGCGGAATTGCTTCCACCCATTTGGTGAAGTACTCTGTGGCCGTTATGATAAACGTGTGATGGCTTGACGACGTAGGGGAGATCTTTTCGATTAGATCTAAGCCCCACTAAAAATGGCCAAGCCGATTGGATCGGCTGCAAGGCCTGAGAAGGTACGTGTGTCAAATTGGCATGGTGTTGACACTTCATGCACTTCCTTACATATGCGCAACAATCTCGCTCTAAATATGGCCAGTAATAGCCCATGCGGAGAATGCACTTTGCGATGGCCATACCACTGAAGTGGCCACCGCATGTACCATCGTGCGCTTGGGTGATCGCCCAAGTGGACTCCTGTTGGTCCAAGCAATGAAGGAGGATTCCTTCATAGCTGCGACGGTACAAAATGTCTCCTAACAAGACATGCTTTGCCACTTTCTATTTGAATGCTCATTTTGTGGCATGCGTCAATCCAAGTGGGAGGTTACCTAACTTGAGGTAGTCCCTTATGGGTGTATACCAATCCTGCGATCGAAAACCTCGATAGTCTGAATAGCCAATCCCTCTTGAAGTTCATCCCTAGCAAAAGCTGAGCGGGAAAGAACTTGTAAGAATAGCGTTGTGTTGCTATTAAGGGGAGTAGGGGAGAACAAGGACCCCTAGTTGGCATGATTCAGACAATCATGGATTCGAGAGAACTTGTCCGGGGATGGTTCAATCTGGATCAAGTGGATTCCTGGCGTTAAGTCAGAGCTTTCACGCTCCATCGCTGATTGCGATAGTGTTTTGACTTGAATGGTTGTCATATCACCAGAAATGTCTTGCGGGATTAGTGACCCCAAGGAGGCCATAGTGTCCGCAAAATGATTCGATGACCGAGGGAGTGCCTCGATGTCGTACCATTCAAGATTTGCCAAGAATTTGTCCACAAGGGCTTTGTAGGCCTGCAGAACTGGGCATTTACATTGGAATACCCCTTTGACTTGGTTGACAATTAACAGCGAATCACCAAAGATGTTCAATCATTTGATGTTCATGGTGATTGTTGTCTGAAGACCTATGAGCAAGGCTTCGTATTCTGCATTGTTGTTGGTGCATGGGAAGTCTAATTTAAATGACAGAGGCATTGGAGCCCCTTGTGGTGTGAAGAATACAATTCCCGTGCCACCCCCTTGCTCACATTTAGAACCATCAAAAAATAGGGTTATGTCGGCCTGTGACTCAGGCTCATCAGAATCTGGCGATTCTGAGACATGGAAGACCCCATCATCGGGTAGTTCTATGACCAGAGGCTGATCGTCTTCGAGGGGAGCCTCTGCTAGTTGATCGGCTATGACTTGACCTTTGATGGATTTCTGTCCAATAAACTCTATGTCAAACTCCGTCAACAACATGATCCATTTCGTCGTGTGGCTACTATGATAAGTACGACTCATCATGTATCGCAATGGATTCTCCTTAGACACAACATACGTCATGTTGCTCAACATGTAATGGCATAGCTTTTTGGTAGCAAACACCACTGCCAAGCAGAGCTTCTCAACGTATGCATAGTTAAGTTCATAACCGACCAAGGTGCGGCTAAGGTAGTAAGTAGCCTGTTCTTTGTGTAGTTCATTTTTTGGGCTAGCATGGCACCCAGTGCCACCTCAGTAGCTGAGATGTATAAGTAGAATGACACTCCTGGTCTAGGTGGTGCCAATACTGGCGGTGAAGCCAAGTATTGTTTAATGTCATCAAAGGCTGACTGGCACTCGTCATCCCAGTGAAATGCTACCCCCTTGTGCAATAATTTATTCATGGGTCGGCACTTGTCAGATAGCTGCGCTATGAAGCGCTTGATTGACGTGACCTTTCCCTGTAGGCTTCTGAGCTGCTTGATGGTAGTTGGGGGAAGCATTTCAAGGATTGCCTTGACTTTGTTTGGGTCCACCTCGATGCCTCATTTTGAGACTATGAAACCCAAGAGTTTTCCAGATGTGATGCCAAATACGCACTTCTTGGGATTCAGTCTGACTTTATGTTCCATGAGGCGATCGAGGATCTTGCTTAAGTCATCGAGATGATCTAGGCGCAAAAGAGATTTGGCCAACAAATCATCCATGTAATCTTCCAAAGTTTTATGCATGTGATCATGGAAGATGTACGTCATGGCACGTTGGTAGGTGGCGCCAGCATTTTTAAGGCCAAAAGGCATGACCTTATAGCAAAATGTCCCCCAAGGCATTGTGAACGCCATTTTTAGTTGGTCCTCGAGATTGATACGAATCTGATTATATCCCGAGAAACCATCCATGAGGGAAAGCATTTCATGGCCCGTTGTAGCATCTACCAATGCGTCGATGCTCGACAAGGGGAAATCATCCTTAGGACTCGCTTTGTTTAGATCTCAAAAATTAGTGCATATGTGAATCCTCCCGTCAGGTTTTTGATGGGCACCATGTTGGACAACCATGGTGGGTAATCCCATGCAGATGACAAACTGTGCATCCAACAACTTTTGTAATTCATCTTTGACCATTAAGGCCACTGTTGGGTGCATCTTACATAGTTTTTCTTAACTGGATTGACTGTCGGATCAAGCGTTAGATTATGCATGACTAGCTACGGATCTAGCCTCGACATGTCTTTGTAGGACCATGCAAAAACCTCCTTCTTCTCTTTGAGAAGGGCAATGTAGTCGGCTTGCTCTTCGAGGGATAGACTTACCCTAGATTGATAATCTATGGATTCATTGGATCCGAGCCGATGTCTACGTCAGTCATCTCCTCGATCGACATGTGGGATCCGTCCTCCAACTGGTGTGGAGTTGGGATCAAGTGGATATCATTTGTTGAGTTTAGATCATCATTAGGAACCTCGGGTCCCTCTTCAGCATGGAAGACATCCTGAGTTGGCCCTGGGGTGAAATGAAGCATCTCATCGAAAGGCCAGTACTCTGATGGGGATGGTGGTGAATTGACGTGATCCCAGTCTATGGCATCTATGTCTAAATACAATGACTATGTTGGATCGATCGGATTGTGGATGGGGGTGGTTAAGTCAATGGAGATCATGTTGATGAAATGATTTTGGTCTCCATTACCATGGGTGTGATGACTCAAACATTCTGGATGTTCTTTGTGCTCCGGATCTGGCTCTGGAGGTATTGGCATGAATGGATCGGCCCTATGTGCGGATAGGAAGATAGGGTCTGCCCTCGACACTGATATCTCTATAGGGTCTCTGGGCGGTAGGTGCTCTCCGTATGCCCAAAGTGGTGGATTCAACACTTGGTCCCACTACGCTGGGTTTATGTGCCACTCATGCCCTGGCATTATGTTTAGTTGTTCAAATATGTCATTAATCTCCAAGGGGTATTGTTGCTATCGCATATGATTGAGATAGGCCATCTCAGTTTCATCTTCATAATCACTGTCGGAGATCCAAAGGCCTTCGTTGGCTCCAACAACTATTTGCGACATTAGAGGCTCATCTTGCTCGAGCAAATTGATCTGGCCCCATTGGGGTTGTTCCGCTCTCTATGGTGGGGCCTGATTTTCTTGTGGTGGCACTTGCTCGATGGGAGCTGCCAAAGGGAACATTGCCAAGAGGCTTTCTCGATAATCATCCATGGGGGTCACTTGTGAGTGATTGCTATCCGATTCGAAGGGGTCCCATGGTGCTACCTCATATTCTGACTCATCTTCTGAAGATCCTTCCTGACCTTGTCTATACCTCTCTTGTAGGTGAGTCCTCGAACTTTCTCCTCTCTCGAGCGAAGGGAAAGGGTTGTTGAGGTCAACAAGGTTGGTTGTCAATAATGGGAGATAATCCCCCAGTGTATATGTTGTGTTAGGGTTGGCATATGGATCTAATGCCAATCCCCCCTTGTTGCCTATCCCTAGGCCTTGCATGTTCTCTACCAAGATGTCCAAGGGTAGGGGGTGGTTGAACCCTACCCCTGATTTGTCATATGGCATTTGGTATCTTGGTTGGCAAAGAACACGCACTCCTTGCTCATATCTGCCTAACCCATATCCATGCCAATTGCATTGGCCAAGGTATCTCAAAGCGAAGTCTGGGTTGGAAAAATAGTTGACATCTTCAGTAAAAGGCTCTTCATCTTCGTCCTCTTGCATGTAAGGTTCAATACCATGATCAAGGCCCCCATACACAAAGTTTGTCTGGTTTGGCGGGTAGCCTAGAGGAACAATAGTGCCTATGGGGAGACGAGGTCTCCCCATGTCCTGCATGGACTCAAGTGTGGGCGTTGCTACAATGTTCCACACCAGGTACTCCCCCAGGCCCGTATTGGCCATTTCAATAGTGATTGTTGGCGGTTGAGGGGGAGGGAACGAAAGTTCTTCCTGAGTCCACTCCATGTCGGGTGAACTAGGAGCCTCGACTTCCATTCTGCTAGGCATCTCCTCAGTAGTTATGGTTGATACTGATGGTTGTACCTCTTCCAGAGGTTGTGCCTCTTCTAGAGGTTTCTTCCCTTTGTCCTTCTATGTGGCCACCATAGGTGGTATCATTGGTGAAGGACCAGACGATGAAGATGGACCCGATTGGGGTTTTGATGGACTTGTCAATGGGGATGCCTATGGAATCGGACCATGTTTAGATGGATTCAACTAAAAATCCAAATGCATTGATGGAAGGGTCGATTGCGGCATCAGCTGCACCGCATTGCAATACTTGAAGGGTTCCAAGTCCGTCGGGACTACATGCACCTGCCCTTCGAATGTATACTTTAAGCATTGATGAGCTATCGAAGGGACACACTTCATGTCCCTGATCCATGGCCGACCCAACAAGATGTTATAGGCCATCTCACCTTCCAAGATGTGGCACAATGTAGGTATAGTCTTTTGTCCCACTTGGATGGGTAGGACAATTGTGCCAACTATCGAGCATATTGCATCATTGAATGCTCGCAGTGTATAGGTGGAGGCCACTATGTGAGATGCGGGCAACTTGAGGTGCTTCAAGGCCATTGTTGTAATGATATTACTGGATGAGCCAGTGTCCACCAATACCCTTTTGTACGGAATCCCGTTGACCCGTGCGATGACGTGCAGGGGTGGATCCGCCATGTCACCAACCACTGATTTCAATTCATCTTCTCGAAAGGTGATGACTGGCTCAGTGCATCATTTGACATGTCCCACGAAGTTGTTGAAGGAGTTTGCTTCATGGGGCTGCAACTCGATGGCTTTTAGTATCTCCATTAGAGCCTCCCGATGGGGCGTTGATTGTTGTATGAGCTCGTAGATGGAGAGCCTAGCCGACGTGGTCCTCAAACTCTGGGTGAGTTTGGTCCGAATTGTGGCCACTGGTCTAGGCGGAGGAGGTGGTGCAAGGTGCTATTGTGGTTGTGACATTGTTGGCACCTCTCCTGTAGCTGTCGCGGGGCAGTTGTGCTTGGGTACCTCCTATTTCGAGTCACTATACTGATCATCCCTACATACCCCTGCATGGGGCAGTTCTGTGTGACCTCATTGACTTGTAGGGTCTTTGCCTATGCATCATGGGTAGGCAAGGGGTCTTTGAAGACCTCCATTTGTTGATTGCTTGGTGCCACGGGATTATCTACCGCTAATGTCTTGTTATCAATTAGGTCTTGCACCAAGCCTTTAAACTTCCAACATGCATTAAGGTCATGTCCCTTCCATCTATGGAACCTACAGTACAAGTCTTCCCTATAGCCCTTAGGTTTTGGTGCATTGGGGTCTATGGGTTGAATCTCGAGTAGGTTAATCAAGTTTTCGCTGACAAGCGGTCAAACAAGGAGTCTCTGGACTCTGTGTAAGGTGTGAATTGTCGCCTAGGGTGACGCTGCTGATTTTGTTCTTGCCTCTAATTTTCTCTATCATAACTATTAAGAGGCATCCCTGATAGTTAGCCTTTTGAGGTTGTGTTGCTTGTGTAGGCTTAGGGACATTTATAGCAACTTGATTGACCACAATGGGTTTCTATTGCGTGGTCCCTATTTTGGTGTTCTTAGACCATTCTTTCTTCTTTGGCTTGGCTATCTCGCCATCCTAAATCTTGATCTCTTCAATGATTCTAGCTTGTGCTAGAGCTTCCTCTAAAGTGGCATATTGCTGTAGCTACAATAGCATAGAGATCGATCTCAAACAGCTCTTTGAGAACATTTGGGTGAGGTCGGACATAGGAGGGAGGTAGGGTAGCTTGGAAAGCAGAGTCCTCCATCGATTCCCATAGGCCGCCATGGTTTCTTCCTCATACTACCTGAGGCTGGCTAGGTCGCTTAGTGATGCCTTCTTCTTGGTGTTGAAGGTGAAGCATTCGAGGAATGCATCCACTAGCTGATCTAAGTTACTAATGTTGTGCTTTGGCAATTGAGTGAACCAATCCGAGGTAGGGCCTACGAACGTGGTGATGAATGTTCTTAACAACAAAGCATCATTATCCTGAATGCCAAAGCATTGGCTCAGGAATCTAGTCACATGCTCTTGGGCATCCTCCTCACCTCTAAATATTGCCAACGAGGCAGCTTAAAGTGTTCAGGGTAAGGGGGTGCGGCACTGACGGATGCACAGGATGACTACGGAGTTGGCGTAAAGTGGGCTTTTGGGGCCCAGAAGTCTTGGTCTCCATAGACTCCAAATGCTCTAGCAACGCTTTATATGCATCGAAAGATTTAATCTCTTCCTCCTTAGTTTGCTCCCATTGTGGGTTGTGGGAAACTTGAGGCCTATGGAGGGGTGGCCGGATAGCAGCCCCTCCACCTTGGTAGGGCATTTCGGCCCGCTCTTCTTCTTGCTCATACTCCTCATAGGCTTCTTGAGGAGTTTCTGGATGAGACCTATAACCATGGGTGGGTCCCCGTGGGGGGTGCCCATCGTTGTTCCTGGGAGTGGCCTCCCGCTCAGGTCTAGGAGGTCTCGGAGGTAGCACTTGGTAAGGTCATGGGGACCTGTCTCGCACCAAGGGGTTGCGCCTCTCATATGGTTCTACTCTTTGGGTGTGAGGGGTTGGAACCCTCTCAGGCATCGTGTTATGGAGCAGCTCATCTATTTGGTGCCGAATGCGCTCTTTGCTAAGGTGATATAGATGCTCTAGCTATTATTGGTCTTGCTCAAGCTGCGTGATCTACGCTTGGTGGGTGGCATGTCTGGTGACTTCCAGGTCAATTTGTTCTACCATCTTGAGTCTAGGAGGCCTAGATGCCTCTCCTACACATTTATCTTGGTCATGATGATCCGAGATCTCTATAGGTCGCTTCCCTCTATCGAGGTTGGTGGCATTCACTCGAGGCTCTGGCCTCAGTAGGTGATTCTGGTAGATAGCAGGTGTGGAGGTGCATTGCTCCCATGTTGTGTATTGCTCTTGAGGAATGTAATGGTCTTCCTCATGCTCCCTTTCGTATATGTGAAAGGGGCGGGCAGAGTTGGCTCACCCTGTTTGAAGAGCCTTGTGCTCTGGATTTGGCTTATTATTCCTAATAGTGATGGGGGGTAAAGGAGGGATGACATAATCATGTGGCCTCTCCTCATGGACCCTATGTTGTTCTAGCGCTTCATCGCATGGTGGCCACTCATACCGAGCTTCTAAGGGAGCCTTCCCATTTATATTGAGGGCCACATGTAAGGACTCCTCCTGAAAGGGTCTATGTTGGATGGGAGTGTCCCTCAAAGGGGTGCCTCTATAGTCCCATTCTGAAATGGCATGATGTGGACTCTCTTGTGGGTCAGGCCGCCAAGGTGGTATGACCAAGTCCTTGGGGCTATAGCGGAGGTGACTTGTGCCCCCTTGTACACTCTCCGTAGCTCCTGCCCGTGATTGGGCTTGGCTACGGGTGTACACCATGGTGGTGTTTTCCTACAAGATGCGTAGATTTTTATTTCTTTTTATGATTTTTATGCTACACTAAATAGAAAATATCACACACACAAAGCAATGATTATCTCGTTTAAATATTAAAGGTGTGCCCTAAACCTGGTTTAGTGTGTTTTGATTTTTGTTTTGAAAGCTTTTGTAAAGAACATTTAAATGCAATATGATGGCTCTTATGACTCCCAAAAATGGTCGCCCCTTCGATATACCATTGCCGGGCCGATATACCAACCTCTCTATATACCCGCCCTTACGTGAGGGAAACTATTGGTACGTGAGAGCAGATGGTACGTGGAACGTAGGCGGTACGAAAGGGGAATCACCCTATTTTTGACACCTACCATAGAAGACTTATCCTCATGCACTGGGAATCACCCCAACTACACTCGGTCAGCTTTCATCAGGATTTACGTCTAGCAATAGTAGCGATCGGGGTTATGAATGCAAAATTCAAGCCAAGGTGGTGATGAAATCCATCGTTGGTCTTGATCAAGGGCTGGGGTTTTACGACCAGCTCCTTGGTGTTTATATTGCCATGTGATGTGTGGGGTTCTTTTTATTTTGCATGAAAGAAAATAAACATGCAGTACAACTTTTCCTAAGCAAGCAAGTAACCAAAAAAATAGAAAACAGAAAACAGAAAATGACAGAAAGAGTTCAGGACCCTTACCTCTTCTCTGCCCAAATCTGCTGGTTCTGAGTTTCTATCCTGAAACTGCATAGAGAGCTATTCATCCCTAGGTGGGATGAATAACAGGACTGTATTCATCATAGGGTGGGGCAAATGCCCATTCGTCCCTGGGTAAGACGAATTCAGCTCTGTATTCGCCACAGGTTGGAACGAACAGCAGTCCAACGTTTGAAAACTTGGTACCTGCAAGCAAAAACAATCAAGTTTTGATCAGATTTCTGATCTTAAAAATAGAGGACAAGGTCCCACCATGATCGCCACTGAAAGCATGAGGATACGGAAACAAAAAGGAAAATCCAAGATGCGATTCAAATGAAACAAAAGATAACGCTAAATCCTATGAATTGAAAGTGCATGAAAGGAAAGAGGCATAAACGAATCGAAACCAAATAAAAAGCCAATATGGAAGACAACCTTTTTATTAATATGCTTTAGAACTTGGTTACAATTTGTCTCCTCCATTTTAGGGGCTAGGAGCGTTAAAAAATGTTCTTGTCACATCCATGGATGCTATTCCTTCTTCCGCGTGCCCACATGTAAAATGGGCGGACCAAACATCACCGCCACTTGCGTTGATGAGTCTTGAATCCTTGCTGCTCCTCTAATGTCCAGATCCTATATTCAAGGAAATAGAAAATAGTCAGTAGCACCTGTAGATAAAATAAAACATGCAATCCCCATGCCTTCAATTAGTGCATGCAAGATATAAATAAAATGATAACTAAAATAGATCCAAATGAACTAAAAATTTGATAGGGGCATCAAAACATCACAAGGAAAACACTACAAATGGAACAGTCAAAAAATTCACCACATATTTGTATTCGCTCCGGGTGGGACGAATAGACCTAC
The DNA here is from genome assembly GCA_028583015.1 of Wollemia nobilis. Classification (NCBI taxonomy): domain Eukaryota; kingdom Viridiplantae; phylum Streptophyta; class Pinopsida; order Araucariales; family Araucariaceae; genus Wollemia; species Wollemia nobilis. The sequence continues at coordinate 2,178,947 of JAQPPZ010002816.1, forward strand.
AACAAAACGTCAAAAAGCACTGTCCCAAATGTCACATCCGGGAAGCTCCAAATCACCTACAAAGTTGGGGGTTAGCTAATTGGGGGTATTTTGGGAAGACCCAGAAGGTCATATTTTCCCAATTTGGCCTCTATCACCAGGAATTTGATGATGCTACCTGCATGTTAGTAAAGGCGAGAAATAATAGAAACATGATAAAAAATGCTCAAAACGATGTGAAATTTGAATGACAACCTATCTAAGAAGCATAGAATCAAATGCAAAAATAATAGAAAGGAAATATGCCATAGATTTCTAATCGCTCCGAGGCGGGGCGATTAGGACTACAGTAGTGTGGGGGCGCCGGGGGCAGGACGCCCACCGTTTGGGGCCTGATTTCGGCACCAATCCACTTGGGATGGGTCCAAAACCTCTTGTGGGGTGTTTTCGGAAAATTTGGTAGGATATTGTGGCCAAATGTCGGGTTTTGGTTTCGGATTTGCGCTTCCAATAACCACCCTATGACCTCCTTTCCAAAAGAGATCAAGGATGTGAAAGGCACAAATCAAAAGGTGTGTGTGGAAGTAAAATGATAGCACTTCATTGCTCAAAATGCTCCTTCTCTGTATATCTTGTGGTGAGAAAACTCACCAATTTATAGACCTGGAGGTCTCTTTGGATGAGCATGCAGAGGCGCCACTTGGCAATCATGCCTCCCAAGGGGGGAGGAGATTCCTCCCTGATTAGGGGCTCCATGACTGCCCTTGTAACTGCCTCTAATGCTCAAAAATGCTCACTCACCCTCCCATGCAATGAAGGAAGAGTTAAGTGGTGGATCTGAGCTGCCATTTGTCAAGATTTGACTTTTTGCCCGTCAAACCTGCTATTCGCCCCACCCTGGAGCGAATACTGCTAATCGTCCCTGGGTGGGGCGAATAGAAGTTTGTAATCATCCCTGGGTGGAACGAGTATGGAGCAGAGTGCCTGAAGGTGCCAAATTGACTCCTGACCTTCCAAAACTATTGTGAGAGTGGTTAGGACCACTGTTTAACCTCTGGGGGCTGCCCTTGGGGCTGTGTGTGTCAATGCGATCAGTGTTTGCAGTCACATAATCGGATAGGTGTTGTTTTGGTGTCTACACTAGGATACACACTTGATTTTTCACTCCTCCATGCGTCAGGAGAACTCTCAGTGGTGTCTTCATCAGGTTTGATGAGTTGTTGTAATCCAATGGCTCTCAATGATCAACTTTGCTATTTATACAAAGTTGATCCTTGAAATAAATCAATCGGTTCCACTCTTCTCTTCATATTTTGTGTAATGCTTTGCAATTCTATTATTGTGAAATTCTAACAGATATATAATTTTAAAATAAATATTAAAAAGTAACTTTGTGTTACTATTGATTACATTTTGAGCAAAAATTAAAATACTTTTTCGTATGTGTTTGATTATAGTTTTAAATTATTTCAAATGATAATAAAATTTAAATTTAAATTATCATTTTAAATCTTTTATTTTTAACCCAAAATAATTGTAGCGAGCATTTTGTAATTTTAAAATTTTATTAATTATTTTCCTTGAAATTTTATTTTTGAAAGATGAATTTATAAAGAAAATAATAAAATAATTGAATGTATGTTGTTTGAAAGTAAATTTATTTTCATTGGTGTATTGTTTATATTTTTTATATCCAAATTTTTATGAAGTCTAATTTTATTTTCATTAGTGTAAATTTAAACATGATAACTTATGTTGTGTTAGTAAATTGTTTGGCTATTTTTTTTGTACTATTAATTTTAAAGAGGGTTTTAAAAGGTATTCCACAACCTTTTACATCAACTCCAATAGGAGCATAGTCCATAACTTACAACAACACCTATAGGAGTAAATAAATAACCAAATATAAGATATAAAAATTTCACACATCGGTGAGACTAATCAATAAAGAAACAAGATCGAAAAAAATTAAATTAAAATTTGAAAATAAATTCCTGTAATGGGAGAAGAGATCAAGAAGCCCTAGCTTATTTCATAGTAAGCATCCGATGGAAAACGCACCATCAGGAATTTAAGTCCAGGATTAAGAAGAAACACCCAAAAGGCTCAGAAAAACAAATCCTAAAAATTAATGCACCTCAATTGAGGCTCCAAGAATTTCACCCAGGGTAGAGGAAAAATAGTTGGAATAGAGGACCCACTAAAACTGGGAGAAAAGAAAAAAAATTTGAAACCCTTGCAACTTCCAGCAAAATAAACCAAACCAAATGGGAACATGTGGTCCTAATAATCAGCATTGAAATCCAACCTGCAAGAAACAATATATCTATTCCTAAAGCACCAGCAAAATAGAAATCTTACATCAACTAGTATAACTAGCTACAATCTCCAAGATAACCACTTGCGCAAAGGAGATACAACCAAAAAAATTGGAGATCACTTTATCATGGAATAATCTAAGGATCTCTAGAAAAAAAAATTCCCATCCAAACATTCAATTCTACCCAATCAACATTTTTACTGTCTCTTCTTGCTGCTCAATCATTATGGCAAGGAAATACAATATTTTGCATATCATTGATCTCTTTTGATTTAATGCTTGATCCCTGTGAAAGGAGTCATGAATTGGTTCTTAACTATTTGAACCATTGCCCTGTGAGAGAAAAGGTAAAAGTTTAATGTGTTCATGATCCCCTTGCAGAGAGGCTATGGTGTCTGCATGCCTTCAATGTTCAATATTTGATATCATATTACACGTTATTATATTATCCATAAAAGGGGACCTCTAATCTGTTCCAAGTGATCTTCCTTTATTTTGAAATGAATCTCATTGTGAAACTATTATTAATCAATGTTTGATCTTTCCCCATTCCTTACTATTGCTTTGTTATTCTACTATTACTGAGTTTGTTCTTGATCTTGTAATCAATTGAAGGCAGGCAGTGAATTTTATGGAGCTGAGGTACCATTGTTTTCTAATTATTTTGATCCCGAACACTATCCCTTGAGATATGCTTTTACATATTACTTACTTCTTCAACCAACCTCTGAATATCCACCCTCAGATCTTGTTTTTTTGACACCTATGCTCTTGATACTCAACTGGGTAACTACTTTCTACAAACTGGCATAGGTGCGACACAAGATCTCCAAAGGAAGGGGTAGAAAATAAACATTAGAAAGGGTAAGGATTTTCTCTCGGTGATATTTTTCTTTCTTGAATTAATATATTCTCAGCACGAATGGCTTCTTTAAAAATTTAGGGAAAATTCCTTTCTCTAGATTGCTAAATTAGAAGGCTTATATTAGGATGGAAAGCATGGGTATAATATAGATATTTTTGGATACGGGATGGCTAGAACTCATAGGAAATCCTTCTCCACATCCTTTGGAATCGAATGTTGAAGTCAAGAATATTTTTTAGGGGTGCCCATTTAATAAATGAGCATTAAGTGAGTAGTATGAAACGATATGTAAAATCATCGAAAGCATCAATGAGAGCTTCAACTAAGTCTTCCCATGTGCAAACACTTTGATCTTACAATATTTTATACCACAAAAATGCTTTCCCCTTTAGAGAGAAAAAAAGTAGCTTGAGCATCGCATCTTCAAAGGAGATATTGTGTATGGTAGCCAAAGAAGCCACATCCTAGTAATGTTTGAAGGTGGTCTTCCCTATACCATCAAAGCTTGATAGGGTTTTCAAAGTAGCCTTAGGAATATTGTGCATACATTGAATATTTAGGTGGCCTATGTCATTCCAAATAGGACAATGTCATTGAGCCATCAATCTTCCTCAAATTTTAGGGGTTCTTTCTTCAAGAGGGAGTTACCAAACAATCATAGCTTCTACCACCACTTTGTATGACATCATATCTTCTTAGATAAGTAGGGAATAATAAAGGTTTCAAAGTGATTTCTCAAGAAAAAGGTAATCATTCACGGGTTTCTGATTTGGGCCTTTAACAAAGTCACCAGGTTATTTGAAAAGAGATTTTTAGTTAAAATAGGGTATCACCATACCCTGGTTTATTTTAATAGTGAGATGTAGGTCCCATCGAACGTGCCAAAAGTTGTTGGTCCAAAATCTGCCTATGGTTATATTTGCATCCAAGACATGGCCAACATTGAAAGACCGAACAAACTATAAGGTTTGATCAGTTCAATCTCTAGAGAAGTCTAGTTCTTGTGAACTTCTAACTTGTTATGGGGGAGTAAAGAGTGTTGAAGGATATGTAAATATATTGAATTCTAGAAATTAATGTGGTACAAATTAGACAACAAGAAGAAGATGAATAATGATCATAGATAGAACAACCCTTAGAACCTCCTAACAGACCAACCCGTTTTTCCAAATGCAGAATAATCTCTTAATCTATAATTATATCTATGGATTACCAAATCCAGAATTATTGAATAAACATAAGCAAGAATCTAAAAAATAAAATTAATTTCATGCATCTTCAAACAACTAAATCGAAGAATTCACACATTCATACATACATTTAATTACAAAAGTTGAACTAGAGGTCAAATAGAGATTTATTGTATTGTTCCTTCAATATCCTTATATATTCAACTTGTAAATGCTGAAATTGAACCTTACAAGAGTTTGCTACTCTTACTTATAATACCTTTATGGTTCAAATATACAAAATACAAAAATAGTTATATTAAGAAATTATCACAACAACATGCCATATGGTCAATTTGGTAAAATATCGTGCAGTGCCATTGGCCCAAAGTGGGATAGGATGCTCAGTTTTGACTACAAGCTAACATTCCATGCATTCGAATAGGTAGTGGAGGATGACTCATAATTTGGTCCATTCTTCGTTCTTCAAGATTACTCACCATCATTGATTTTGTAATAGCTACATCAGACTAAAACCACTTGTAGAAGATTCTATTTGCAGTAACTTCATGATGACTGCAATAGGCAAACACATCATGAAATCACGTCACTTTATTTTCCCTAGGTTCCTCCTTGCCCTTGTGGTAGTGAAAGAAAAAATGTCACAGTATCGCACCTTTCTTGCTACTTGAGAGTCTTTCTGGCTCCTATGACTGCGATGTTGAGGTATGTCACAATATCACCATGTTACCTCATCCTTCTGACCTTGGAATATTTATAACTCTTTACAACTTATCCTTCTATCATGGTCACAAAGAATCAGAAATACCTAAGGTAAAACATTGGTATGATGTTGTGACCTATTAGTGTTTTACAGTCTTTAAGGCCTAAAAATATCTAAAAGCAATAAGATATCATGATTTATTTAGCTTCTTATGGTCACGATAGGGAAACTAATCATGATTTTGTGATACCTTTCTATTTTTGAGCTTCTGGTACCTTTGCAATTGCAACATCGATGCAAGTTGTAATTTTGTAACACTTTGAAAATCTTGGGATCGTTGGGACCGTTTTGACTACGATAGAGAGATAAGTCGTGATTTTTTGCTAGTTTCTAAGGGATTAGGCTTTTTTTAGATTTATTTTTCTTACCACCTTGCATATGTTGACTATCTTCTCCTGTGTATCAAGATGAAATACCTCTTGTTTCCTCTGTATCTATTCTTATCATCTTACTCATAGTTTTCAAACTTGAAAAAATTAGGTGGGTGAACAAAACACAAAAATCACCCACAAGCACATCACTCCTTATTTATTTTTAATAAATAGTGTAAGGATGATATAACCACATCATAATTATCATTGAGGTATATTATATATAATCCATTTCATGGAAACTAATCCAAGTAAAAATAAAAGCTCAATACTCATTGTAATGTTATTTTGGTATTTGAAGCAATACCAAAGCTACACTTTAGAGTAAGAGTTATAAAATACTCAAATCTCAAAATCAATAAAGAATCGTGCATGGCATCCATATTTGATTATCTTTGATATTTAATTTATGGATGGATGAAATCAGTGGCTCTACCCTTATTTCCCTTGTTTGTTCTCTTTAGTTGGAATTGTAGATATTCAAAGAAATTATGTGATGAAGTTATTCGGTTTCTATTGAGAACACCAATTGCACTAGATTTAAACCCTACTACAGTCTCAATCGTATTTTACATTTTTTTCTCTTGTATCCTTTTCAATATTAGATTAGGTTAGATTATTTTTTGCACTTTGAGATTAGATTGCTTGTTTCATTTTTTACATAGTTTATTTCTTTATTTTTAACCTTAGATAGAAGGTAAAATGGAATCAGCCTAGCCAATAGGTCCTTGATTCAACGATTGGACAAGTAGTTGATGTAGCCTACACCAAGGTTCAAATCTCAACGATACCAAATATGTCAATGTGATTAATTTGATGTAAAAGGGAAAGGGTAACTCTTTCAAAAACCTATTTTTTAAAAAGAGAATCAACCTAAGATCCATAGGTTGGGAAGAGTAGAAACCTTCCCATCCATTTGTTGAACTGCAATCACGGGTGCAAATCATGCTTGTTGATTTTTATCTTCAACAATTTTGGCATGCTCAATGGGACACACAAGTACAATTTCATAATGAAATTGATATTTCCTCCAACCACACATAATGTTGTAGACTTGTACAAATACACTTCATATCCTTCCAAATATGCAAAAAAGGGTTGTGTGATACTAACATGCACAAAATCCAAAAATATTTTTGCATTATATGAGTTGTTTTTCGTTTTAGATTTATAAATGTTAAAATGTGAAAATAGTATTAGGGTTGTCCTTGTTATCGAATAAAGTCCTTTAAAAACCCACTTTTTTCCCTATAAGACCATATATATTCCCAATGTCACATGAACAGGGACAGTATGAAAAACTTGTACAAAATAAGCAAGTACCTTAACCATATCCATTCATTCACCAACAAAACCTTGAAACATTTGGTCAACAAGGGTACCCTACCCATACAATCCAAACGCCCAACTTGCACATCCAATACCCTTCTCCACAATAGTTGCCCCAATATCTATCATTTCTCCAAAATCCCTAGTGTCAACTAGCCCCTCAAGAAGAACAAGAATTGCAAGTGTAGTTAAATGAACTCAAGCATATGGTTTTAGCTCTTTGATAACTCACTCTATACACAAGAGTATAAAATTGATGGAGGGAACATGTTATTTCGTTAATAAAGATATTTTTATATGACAGATCAAAGGAACTAGTCGTTTCTCCAATAGGAAAATTTTCAGATGACTGATGAGGCATAAAACTATATGGTAAATCAATCCATTGTATTTAGTCAGCCAATGACTTATTAGCCCATAATGAACCAATTGATAATAAGTCAAGTCTTTGTACCTTAGGATGACATAATGCAAGTACATGTGATACTCGATACATCCTCAATCAGTAGAAATTGCACATTTTTCCAAAGTGTTGTCATGTACAATAACCACTCATATGGGCTGATAATTATTGCAAAAGATTTCCCACCTAAGTATCCAGAGTCATTATCCCTTCACTAGTGATAGAGGCCAATATTGTTAAAGAAGAATCTAAAGATGAAGAGCTAGAATTAATAGGGGAGTGTAAAGTAAAAGAAGAATCTAAAGATGCAAACCAATTTTTAGAAGGAAAAATTTAGAGCATAAACTAGGGTTTTATCAAAGAAAAACCAATTTATGTGGAGGAAAAACTAGTAATAACCCAATGACAGTGAATTTCATTATAGAAGAGGAGTTGGGACACATACCCATGGTAGAAGAGAGAGTTTTGAAGAAAATCCATGTAAGTTCTAGATAAAAATTTGAATTCATTTAAGAATTTGAAGATTGGGAACTTTCCCTAAGAGAAGCATAGGGAAAAGAATCCCTAGTTAGTTAAAGAAAAGAAACCCTAAAACTTTTGAGGTTGGCTTTGCTAAAGAATTTTCAAGTTAAAACTAAAAAATATGCAAAGAAGTCATTCTAAAGTAAGAACATATTATTTTGGTCTTGAAAAAAGTTGTTAGGTAGATGATGGTGCCCAAGAGAAGTTCCTTTTGACCATTCAAAAAAGGAAATGAGGACTGAACAACATAAACCTATCCAAGGGCTATATAAATTAAGATAGTCACGGAAAGGCACTTGATTTCCCTGCCCACTGAATTCCCTGGCACCAATTTGATTTGCATATCAATTTTACCAAATAGGTATTCGTTATTGGATTGGAACCTTACCCTTGAAGAATAAAGAGATAAAATTAGGAACATCTCTCAGATTTATCCTTGTCCGGACTGGATGGACAATCCACCAACTTAATTTAATTTAACTTGTTAGAGTTTTAACGACTACTTCATGTTTTTCTTGCAGCCAAAATAAAATTTCCTTATGGATAAGTTTTGTTTTTCGACAGAAAAGCTTTTACGGACTAATTCAAATTGAATTTCGATTTATGAAAGTAAACCCAAAAGATTGGAACCTTATCCTAAGATTAAAGAATAAAGAGATAAAATTAGGAACATCTTTCAGATTTATCCATCCACACTCTGGACAATCCACCAACGTTATTTGATTTATCTTGCTAAAGTTTTTATTTTTTTGGTTATGGTTACAATCACAAATTTTTAGTAACTTCCAGCGTAGCTAGCAGAGTTATCATGGAGACTACCGGATGCACAAGGTTCACACCGTCTTCATTAATTTGGTTCAACACGTGGCATGAAGGGGGCCTACGGACAAGCAGAAAACAGATCACCATCATCAGTCAAATGCAACACGCAGAAGAGTCGGATCGGGCTACTGGAGCTATGCATTCTCCTCTCGCCCTAGCTTACCAATCCACTAGAGTTTTAACGACTTTACGTAAAAAAAATTTCCCGGTGATTAAGTTTTGTTTTTCGGGAGAAAAAGTTTTATGGATTTATGAAAGTAAACCCAATGGAGTCCGCAAAATATCTTTTGATTTGTGGATTTATTTCTTTAATTATAGCATAACATATAGCATACACATGTTGGTAAGCTCTCACTTGTGTGCTTCACGCTATGAATTTTAACGTCTGCCCAAACTTTTTTTTAGGCTTCAACGACCCCACCAACCATAGGGGATAGGGAGGTTTAGCTATCTCATATATATATCCACATTCATTTTTTTAATCGTGTTTTATTTAATTAAATTTAAATACTATTTCATTTGATAGCATTTTTTTTTGGCTTTGAATAATACTCGTAGAAAATATACGTAGAAACTTCTATCTTTCGTGTAAACTTCTTCTCTTTGTTGATGACTCGAGAGTAGTGAGTAATATCCTTCCACCTTAAAATAAGTGATGGAGGTAGTTTTAAATTATTGATTTTTACGGTGGTTATTCTTTTATTTTAAATTATTGATAGGCGATTATTTTTCTATTTTATTTTTAGTTTTGGTCGGTTAAATATATGAAGTATATATTAAAACAGGGTTTTGACAGGGACCTTTGCCTTGAGTACAAGCGGAAGCAGGATACCAGTCGTAGAAGAAGGTGGAGAAGAAAAAACTGGAGCAGAGGTTGACCTTTGAGAGGACACTAAGAAGCTAAACATAAACTAAATAGAAAGGGAAGAAGGAAGTCTTGGGAGAGGACAGAAGAAAAGGAACACCGCTACGAAACAGAGACCATAGCCCAAAGAGACAGAAGAGGAGCCACGGAAATTAATTTAGACTTTTCTCCATACGAGACTTGCTAATATTTGTAAAAAACTTAGCTTCGGTCCCAACAGCAGGGGAGTCCTCAGGAAGAATACAGATACCATTTTATTTTAGTGAACATGTGTTTCAATAATAAAAATAAATATTTTTCCTTAAAATTTTATTTCATTTATAGTTGATATTTTGATTTGTATTTTTAAAGAAATTTGATTAATATAAAATTTTGGTTTAACAACAGGAACTTATAGATGATGTAGTCACATCAAAGTTTAAATTTTGGGGATATCAAATAGGTTATATAGTTCAATGACTAAGTTGATGTAAAAGGATAAAGATAAACAATTAAAAACCTTGCTTAAAAATAAATAAATAAATAAAATAAGATCATCGAGACATAAATAGATTATAAATGATGAATTTTTAAATAAATAAATAAAATGAGATCATAGATAGATATATTACAAATGATAAATTTAATAAAAGGTTTGAAAAAAATATTTGATATATTTAAATAAAAAATTAATTTTTTAGATATTAAAATTTATGTTAAATTCTATATATGTTTTATATTTTTGTATTTGTTTTGTTGTTATAATAAAAAAGAAATTTAATGCCATGGGGGACAACACAATGGTTTGGGCTTTGGCTTTTCTTTAGGAGGTCCAAAGTTCAAACCATGACGTAAATTCCCTATTGATAAGCTCAGTTCTCCCATTATGAGAGGTCATAATGAGATGGGGATCCCCAGCCTTGAGTGTCGGTCATAGAGGTTTCTCACATTAATGAAATCTAAAAAAATAAATTTAATACATTTAATGTTAGATTGTTGTTAATTTTAGTATTATTTTTGCATTAAAGTAAAAATTTCTAAGAATATAGTATTTGTATTTATCATGTAAACTTAAATTTTTACATGATAGATACCACAGTGTTAAGTCTTTAGGTTTTCATCCAGGAGACCCAGTTCAAACACCGATAAGAGGGGATCGAGACCCGTCATAAAAATCCTTGAAAACTCAAATTTAAGTCCAACAAGGACAACACAATTGTTAGGGCTTTGGCATCTCTTTGGGGAGGTCCAAGGTCCAAACCATGATGTACCCAAAAGGTAAATTAGATGGTAACGGTTTAGTGTTTACCTATTAGTTATCCTACTTCGATGCCCTAGAGGGTCAAGGGTCTCATTGACTTTGTCTAACCGAGTGGACTAGGATTTATAACAGTAACACCAATAGCGTTACCAATTTCCCTATGTATGAAAAAATCTAAGAAAATAGTTTATAATAAAGCAAACACTTCTTTATATATATATATATATATATATATATATATATATATATTATAAGCATGCATTTTCTAAAATTTAATGTGAATATTTACTCATCATAAAGATGTTTTTTTTTGTCTAGAGGACCATCAACCTTATTCAATTATAATTGAACCTTGTTAGACTCTTTTGACCCCAAATTTCTCATTAGTAGTATGTTTTTTGTAGTGGTTATAAAAAAGAGATTTTGAAAGGGTCCCAACCTTGTTACAAAATTAAGTTATCCAAGGTTACAAGATAAAATTTTAACCTCCTCCTTGGATAACATGAGATAAAAAGGGTAAAAGGGCTTGGTTTAACGATCACAACGCTACTCTAGGAGCGTAAAGACTAGGATTTCAATCTCTCAAGCCTTGTAGTACCAGTGGGTATGTCACGTTAGCATAGCCAACTACTTAAAAGGTTTACCCGATGCAACAAGAGATTATAGTGGCAACAAGGAGCAAGATTCGAACCCACAAAGAGGCATAGAAAATTTTAATGTGTTACCGATTCCTCTAGTATAATAAAAAATCATGAGATAAAATTAAATTTGTAACAAAAATTCTATAATAAAATAAAAAAAAACAACACTCTGGTTGATATCAAAAAATATTTTTAGCAACAAAACAAAGGTCAACGTGATTGTTATTTGTTCCTTCCACACGAACAATAGTAGCAATCACTCCAATTCTCAACAATAGGTAATATTAGTAGCAACAACAAAATAAAAATGACATTACATAGCATTCACTAAAACTATAATTATTGTAATAGCAACAACATACAGTCACATCAGTAGCACCAAAAGACCCCAGAAGCAACATCAATATCGACAACATCAAAAGATAACATCATATGGAATATAATTTTTTTCTATCTCTGATGAGGTAATCCTTAAAAGGGATAAGAGAAAATTAATTTTCCATATCCTCCTCTCATCAAAATGAACTCTAGTGTTTGCCAAACAATCAACTGCAATATTTCCTTCCCAATATAAATTTAATATTTTCACCTCTATCATTTATTTTAATAGGGATGAGGTATCCTTAATTAAACCTGATACTTGCTAGCTATTAGCTTTTTCTTTCTTAATATTCCTAAGAATATTCATAGATTCCTCTTCTATGATGACCTTCCTTACACTCTTTTGTCTCAATAACATAACACTAGAGTATAGGGCTTTAGCTTTCACATAGTGATTTCTTTGTATCCCATAACTTTTTGCATAATACCATACTACTTCACCTTTCTCATTTGGAATGACACCTCCTTTCCCAGCTCTACCTGGGTTACCTTTTGCAACTTCATCATAGTTTAACTTTACCCAACCCTCCTCTAGTTTTAGTGATCTAGTATTTGCTCTTTTCAAACTGGTTGGCAAAGATGCTACCCTATGTTCTTCCAAGTGCCATTCACTAGTTATCCTATTTTCTAAATTGTTCTCAAATTCCATACCATTATCAAGGGCAACCAAATTCTACCTCACTACAATTTTTATTATGTTAGAGGGTAAAATTTTATTCTTACTTCCCCCTTGAGTACTCTCTAATTTCTTTCCCATCAAACACCCCACCAAAATGAGGTGATAGTAAATTCTAGAGTTTTGATAACCTACTATTGCTAAAAGGGCATCTCCACTGGTTAAAAAGCTACCTAAAAGTACTAGGGACCACCCAAAAGTATAACATAGCTTCTATTAGATTATTAAGTACCTTATTTGCAAACTCACAATAAATAAATAAGTGGTCAGTTGATTTAGTATCCTTTGTAGAACATTTATTTATCATTTGAAAATCTCTCTTACTTAGGTTATCTAGAGTTAGAATATTACTTTGTAATAATAACCAAAGAAATAAAAATAATTTAGGGATTAACCCATTCTTCCAAACCTTATTCATATGAAAATCCTCCTCCACACCTCCAAACTACAAGGTATAATTTGATTTCATAGAGAATTGCCTTGAGAAAGTAGGAAACCGGATCAAAGAGTCCTTACATTGTAAGGTAAGTGGTACTACTACAACCACCTATTAAGATTTAGTGGATATTGTTGTAGTTTTAAACTAGCAAAATCTAAAGTTAGCTCTTTCTAAAACCGCTGACCTTCCCTAAAATCTATGTAAGTAGTCTATATTTTTGAACCAAGGGATCTTTTTTTCTTTGAACTCTTGCATTTGTTGTAAAGGAATCTCTACAATACAAGTGTCTTGCCTAAAAAATATTTTCTTGTCTTTTCCTGCCATCTATCTTAGACCATTTCTTAACAATTTCATAGTTTTTGAAACTCCATTCCAAACTGTTGATCCTTTAGGAGGGTCTAAACTTCTAAAGAAGGGTAACTAACCTTCCAAGTACTTACCTATAAGAATATTAGCCCAAATAAAATCTTTTTCCTTGGTCAATATCCAAATTGTTTTAGTTAGTGATGCTTTATTGAACTACTGCAACTATCTTATCCCTAGACCACCTTGCCTCTTGAAAGAGAAAACTCTATCCCATGATACCAAAATAAGTCTTTGATTTTCTTCTACCCTTGCCCCAAAAAACCTTCTGAAGATTTGCTCTATTCTATTTTTGACCTTGTAGGGGATTATGAAAAGCGACATGTAGTAAATTGGGATGCTTTTTAATGTTACCTTTAGAAGTTGTAACTTTCTAGTTTGAGATACCAGATTACCCTTACATCCCACCAAATTTATTTGAATCTAGTCTATGATTAGAGCCCACATTTCTTATTTTATTCTACCCATGAAAATAGGTAATCCAAGGTAGGTAGCTAGAAATTATACTATGTTGCATCCCAAGATCATAGCTATTCTCTATTGTATCTATCTAGCTATGTTGACAAATAAACATTTCTTTTTTAAATTGACACCTAGATTGAAAGCTCTTTCAAAAACATGTAGGATATTGAGTATCTCTTTTGCTTATCTTATTGAGGCTTCACCCAAGATGATACTGTCATCCATGAATAACTGGTAAGACACCGTTACAACATTACCTACAAGTTTAACCCTTCTTGTATTTTATATGGTAGTGGTTGCTCCTAAAGTTATACCTAAAGATTCATCCATGATAATGAATAAATATGGGGATGTAGGATCTCCTTATCTTAGACCTCACTATCCCCTAAAGAAACATGTTGATCTACCATTAACTATGATTAAAAACTTTGCTAAAGAGACATATTTTTATTCACTATCTCCACTTAAAATCAAAATCAAATTTTTGCATTACCTTATCCAATAAAATCCATGACACCGATCATATGCTTTATTTATATCTAGTTTAAATAGCACACCTACAACACCCCTCTTATCCATCGAATGCAATGTTTCATGTATTATCATTAATCTATCATTACTATCAACACCCCTCTTATTCTTGATACATTCTCAATGGGTAGAAACTGCAAATTTTTCCAAAGTGTTGTCATATATAATAACCACTCAGATGGGTTGATAATTATTGCAAGAGATTACCCACCTAAGTATTAAGAGTCATCCCCCCTTCACTAGTGATAGAGTCCAATATTGTTAAAGAAAAATTTGAAGATGAAGGGCTAGAATTAATAGGGGAGTGTAAAGTAAAATAAGAATCTAAAGATGTAGAACCAAGTCATAGAGGAAACAAGTTAGAGTATAAAATAAGGTTTTATCAAAGAAAAATCAATTTATGTGGAGGAAAAACCAGTAGTAACCCAGTGCTCGTGAATTACATTGTAGAAGAGGAGTTGGGGCACATACCCATGGTAGGAGAGAGAATTTGAAAGAAAATCCATGTAAATTTTAGATAAAAATTTTAAGTCATGTAAAAATTTGAAGTTTGGGAACTTTCCCTAGGAGAAGCATAGGAAAAAGAATCCCTAGTTAATAAAAGAAGAAACCCTAACCAAAACTTTTGGGGTTGGCTTTGCTATATAAATTTCTAGTTGGAAGTGAAAAATGCCCAAGGAAGTCATCCTAAGGCAAGAACATATTATTTTATCCTTGAAAAGAGTTTTTAGGTGGATGGTGGTGCCAATTCAAATGAAAGAGATGGTCCTTTTAGCCATTCAAAAAAAGAAAATAAGGTCTGAAAAACATAAGCTTATGCAAGGGCTATCTAAATTAAGATAGTCGAAGTGGAAAGACACTCAACCATCCAATAAGGAATGATAGTTGTTTAGAAGAGCTTACAAGTTACCCATAAACTATAAATATTCATGCTAGGAGAAATATTAGTCATTTGTAAGGTTTTGGTCATCCAAGACCAAGGGATGACTATCTAAAGTGAAAATCAAGCCATATGAGGATTTATCATGGCCATATAGGACCAATTTATCTAATAGTAGTTGGTAATCTGGAACAAAGAGTAGGTTGTTCAACTTATGGTGGAGTTTTACCAACAGATAGAAGTCACTAATATTATGTGAGAGGTTATTTGTTGATAAAGTTATTTAAAGCTTGGTCAAGACCATCTGGTGGATGGTAGAGTGGATGACCTGATTGGTTTTGTTAAAAAATATATTGTATAGGGTAAACCATGATACATACTACAAATATTTGGTATTTTTGGATTCTTGCAAAAAAATATTTTGGGGGGTCCCAATTGATCACTTATTTCCATTTCATATCTAGGTAACTATTTTTCTATGTTGAAAGTTTACTTTATTCCCTCCATTATTAATTTTTTTAAATTTAAATTTAGATAATATTCAAATGGACAAGAAAAGCTTGTACATTTTTGGC
Organism: Wollemia nobilis; assembly: GCA_028583015.1. NCBI lineage: Eukaryota > Viridiplantae > Streptophyta > Pinopsida > Araucariales > Araucariaceae > Wollemia > Wollemia nobilis. The sequence continues at coordinate 2,194,564 of JAQPPZ010002816.1, forward strand.
ACATGGTGCAAGAGTGATACACACCTACATAAATTGAGTGTATGGTCACATAGAAGAAGGTGGGTGGAACCTTCTGTTTAGCCTATGTGTGGTCGCTATTTACATTAGAATAAGTACCCTAGCTAATGGGGACTAGGGCAGCCTGCCTTAAAGCTTAAGGACCTTGAGGTCTATGGTTTAAATCTCATTTGCTTAACTTTTTTTTTTAATATTGTGATGTCATCTCTCATACTGAGGATGTGGTACATCTTAATACATGGTACTATATGATGATTTCACCCCTTATTGCTTGTACATATTGATATGACTTCCTATGATAACATGCCACTTAGTGATGACATGGCACCTAACGATGACATGGCACCATATCATGATATGTTATCTAATGATGACATGTCAATCAGTGATGACATGATAACTAATGATGATGTGGTAGTTAATAACATGTCACATGATGTGGCACTTAATAACATTGAAAATATTGACATGTCAAGGGTCAACGTATCAAAGGCTAACATGGAAGATAGGGAGTTGTAACATGAGTGGTAAGCATTTTATAAATAGAGGAATAAGATAAAAATACTCTTTGTAGTTTCACTCGTACTATGTTTTGGATTACAACTCCCATGTTGCACGTTCAATCTAAAATGTCTGCACACAAAGAATCCAAAATACACTACAACTACTTTTTTTTGGTAGATAAGATACTATATCATTAATACCGGGTTTTACAGGTTGACCCAAAACCTTTTACAAAAATCAGCCTAGGGCTGTTGATGAACATGTCCTTACTAAGGATCCTATATATGTAAAATATACATGCCACGAAATCCATTACATCCGGTAAGACACATAGCCTATTATCAAACAAGAACTTCCCATACAACATTTTGGGTATACCCCGAGAAAACACACCTACATCATAATTACAAAAAAAGAAACAGACATAGATCCCTTCCTTGAAATAGTGGAGAAACAAAAAGCTACAGACACACATAGCAGAGTACTAAAAAAAACTCCCACAAGCTCTGTATTGACAATTACTCTTAATAATTCTTTGGTAATTGCTTTCTTCCGTATATGACATGCTTTGGGACCACATCCCGTCTTGGCCAATCAGCCTTGGAGAAGTGAACCTGCTGGCTAGATTTATGGTGGTGGCTATCTAGTGGTCCACGTGGCTCTGGTTCAAAGTCTTATATTGTCGTTTCTTTCCTGCCCTATGATTATCAACCAACCTCAAATTACTAAGATGACTAGGATCCATGTTATATGACATGTGACTATCCCCATTAGTCTTTGTGGTATTTCCAAGCAACATCCACCAAGACTAACAACTCGGATAATTTTTATTGTGAGTCCATTTCAAAAAAGATACGGGAATACTCATAGCCTTCAAACTTACAATGCCTTCCCTATTGGTAAATTTGACTATCATTCTTGGCATTCTTGTTGAATAAGCTCCTCTACTTCTCTCGGGACACCGTGTTCCCATTTGAAAAGTTTATCACCATCGAAACCCAAATTGGCCAGCTTATCAACAACTTTGTTAGCTTTTCGAAAGATATGTTGGGCTTTTCTGTCCTGTCTTCCATGGAAAAGGATCCTAGCCTCTTCAAAAATTATTTTAATCCTCCACGGAGGTGTTTTCCAATTATTGAGGAGATTTATTAAATGCATAGAGTCTCCTTCTACGATCAAATTTCCTTCTAAGTCTTGAGTCATTTGAAGGCCTCTCCACATAGCTCTAGCTTCAGCTTCGTTGTTCGTCCTTGTTCCTAAATATTCAAAAAACACAAGCATCATATTTCCATTATAATCTCACACAATGCTGCCAGTGCCTACTCTACCAGGATTATCCTTAGCCACTCCATAAAAATTAATCTTAAACCAACCCGTAGGAGGTGGGGACCACTTAACATTGGCTCTGGGGTTGACTACCCTAGGCACAAACTCATCTAATAAGGTTAAGCTTAAATATTGAGAAATCGTGGTCTCCTATAGATGAGGTTTACAACTATCAAAAGGGATAAGGTTCACATTCTCATTGGCAAAGGATAGGATCCTGACAATGATAGTTTGATGATCATGGATAGACTCATTAAAGACTCTATGGTTCCTTTCTAACCACACCTACCAAAGATAGTTATTGAGACAAATTTTCCACATGTATCTAAGTCTTTGGGTAAGGCCACTGGACGAACAAATCAAGTACAATGGCTGGTTTAACCCAAGAAATATTGAAGGCCTAAAAAACCCCACTTAGGATAGTTAAGGAAAAAGGGCACTCAAGGAAAATGTGATAAATGGTCTCCCAATTAGCCTTGCACATATAACAACGATTAGTGATACAAATACCTTTACACATCATATTATCAATGGTTAGAGTTCTTCTTTGGATAACCAACCATGAAAAGACTGCAATTTTTGAAATTATATTTTTTTATCCAAACTAAGTCCTTTTTGAGGACAAAATCCTCGTCATCAAGCAGAATCTTGTAAGCTGATTTAATAGTGAACTACCCATTTTTCGTAGGAGCCCAGGTCACTTGATCTTCCCTGGGTCTCATGGGGATAAATTTTTGCTCAAGAATGTTAAAAATATCATTTGATTCTGCTTGAAATCCCTGAATCCTTATTTGTTTCCACTTCATTCTGCCTTTGTCCTCAACCATATAATCAGAGAATTTTCTGCCAATCCATTCTTCCGTGATATCTCTGATTCGGGCTAAGTTAGGATATTATGTCAATGGTTCGTCCTTAGCCCACCTGTCCTTCCAACAATTTATCCTCTACCATTGCCTAAACCCATCTTAAATCTTTTTTGATGATTTCTTTACAATTGAGAATTGCTTTCCAAAAAGCAGAACCTCTGATTGGAACTGATTCACTTAGAAATTTCGTATTTTGAAGATACTTTCGTTTGATAATAGCTTTCCATTTATTTTATTCACCAGAAATGAGGCACCACGCCTGCTTAGCTATTAAAGCTAAATTCATATGAGCAATTCTCCTCAGAACTAAGCCCCCATTTTCCCTAGGTCTGCACACTTTGGTCCATCCTACAAGGTGTATCCTTTTTTTCTCCTCTAATCCAGTCCATAAAAATTCTTTTTAGAGTTTCTCAATTTTCTGGAAAACCTTCATAGGGGCTTTGAAAACAGAGAGGAAATAGACTGAAATGCTCTGAAGAGAGGCCTTAGTGAGGGTCAACTTTCCTGCTTGAGATAGAAGATGACCTTTCCATCCAACAAGTTTTTTTTGAATTCTTTCAATAACCCTGTCCCACATTGACTCTCTTGAAGAACCAATGAAAATAGGGAGACCAAGATACGAAGTGGGGAGGTTTGCTATATCACATCCTAAAAATTTTGCAATCCTTCCTTGCCTCTAAATGGGGGTGTTCAAGAAATATAACTTGCTTTTACTAAAATTAACTTTCTGACCAACAACATCCTCATAGATTTGTAGGATGTATTTAATTCTTTGGCCTCAACCATCGATGCCTTAGTCAATAGAAGGGTATCATCGATGAATTGTTGGTGAGAAAAATCCCTAGTGAGAGATGTTGCCTTGATTCCCGATATTAGCCTTGAACTACAAGTATTTTTTATGGTTCTACCTAAATCTTCTGCCACAATGATGAATAACATGGGGCTAATAGGGTCCCCCTATCGAATTCCTCTGTGACTTTGAAAGTAACCAACAATTGTTCCATTAACTAGAATCGAGAACCATGCTTTAGAAATGCATTCTTTGATCAAATTAACCCATTGGTGGTGAAAACCAAACTTAAGGAGGACAACAATCAAAAAGTCCCAATTTAGCCTGTCAAATACTTTGTTCATATCAAGCTTGAGGGCAAAAATAGACCTGTTAGTCTTATGAGCAGAGTGCAGAGCTTCATGAACTGTGATAACTCCATCCAAGATTGACCTGCCCTAGATAGAGCTTCCCTGGCACGAATCTATGATGCAGGACAAAACATCTCTCATTCTATGTGCAATGGATTTAGTTAGAATCTTGTAAGAAACATTGCACAGACTGATTGGCCTGAAGTCAGCCATAGATTCAGGGGTTTGCTTCTTAGGAATTAGATAAATAAAAGTAGAGTTGAGACCTTTTGGGATATGATTTCTTGCTTGACATTCTCTGATAGCAAAAATTACATCCTCGCTTATGATGTCCCAAAAATATTGATAGAAACAAGGGAGAAAACCATTAAGTCCCGAGGCTTTGTCTGGCTCCATGCTAAACAATGCTTCATTAATTTCCTCATCAGAAAAGGGAGCTAGAAGCTTAAGGTTTATATCCTAATTTATTATGCTAGGAATGGATTGCAAGAGAATATCTTTGGCCTCCTCATTGCACTGTGATTCCTGACCAAGGATAGAATTGAAATAAGTTACTACCTCCTTTCTGATTTTTGTTAAGTCTTGAGTAATAGAACCATCTACTTTTAAAAAAAAAATTATCTTGTTATTGCTTTTGTTTCTAAGCATGGTGATGTGAAAAAACTTGGAATTTGAATCTCCATATTTCAACCAAATAGCCCTTGATTTTTGCCTCCAATAGATTTCCTCACAGGCCAAAATGTTATGAAACTCTGCTAGTTTTGTGTGTTCCTCCTACCTAGTAGTTTCATCAGCATCACCATGTTGAATCCTTTGATCAATTATCTTCAAAATTTCAACAACTTATTTTTTATTTTCAAATAGGTTCTCAAAGACCTCTTTGTTCCAAGTTTGAAGCTTTTCATTAACAAACTTTAATTTGCCAGCAAGTTTAAAAGTTACACTACCCTTGACAGGCCGCTGCCACCATTGAATTATGTTATCTCTAAAACTAGAATGTTTGATCCACATAGATTGAAATCTGAAATACTTCTTGAAGGACAAAGAGTTAGGGATCTCCAACAAAATGGGATTATGATCAGAGGTAATTTTAGGAAGGGCTTGTAGGGTGGAATCACCGAACAGAGTTGTAGGCTCCTTTGCTAGAAAAAACTTGTCAAGCCTTTCTTGAATGAGATCACACCCTATCCGTCGATTTCTCTAGGTATAATTCGCTCGTCTAAGTTTTACATCCATCAACATGTTGGAGTTCACAAAGTCATTGAACTCATCCATGCTCCTGATATATGGTCCATTTCCATCCATTTTGTCTGAAGGGTAAAGAGGAGTGTTAAAATCCTCAGCTAGAATCTAGGGGACATTATGGAAGATTTCACTCAGATTGCCTAAGTACTCCCATAGTAGAGCTCTCCCTTGAATTGAAGTCGGGGCATAAATATTTGAAAGGATCCATGACATATTGTTGTTTATTTCCTTCAATAAAACACTAAGAGCCCTATCATATTTCTGAATAATGGTGCCTTCTACTATCCAGGGATCCCACAAAGTCATAAGGCCTCCAGATGCTCCTCTAGCTGATTTGCAAACCATCTCCCCTTGATTCTAGATTTTTTTTGCTACCTTTTTTGATTGAATATCATTAGTTTTTGTTTCTTGCAACATGATAATAGTTGGATTCACTTGATTTCTTATTGCACTGACTTCCCTATTTTTGGGAAGGCCATTGATGCCTCTCATGTTCCATGAGACGAACTTCATTTAGATTGTTTGGGATTTCTTCCTCTCCCCCTCCCTTGAGGGGGTTTTCCTAATCTGTTATCTTCAGAACCCAGAAATACCTGTTGAAACAAGGTTCTCTATTTTCCATTGGCAATGTCATTATCAGTTTTAATTTTTTGATGCTCAGCATTTGATATTCTCCCTCTTATTTTTTCACTGCCAAAATCTATAGGAGACTTCATAGTGCTCCTAGTTTGTTTAGGACTAAATTGGGGGGAGGAAATTTATTGCAGAATCTGACTGCCATATTCCTCATTCTGAAGAGTTTCACATATCTCCACCCTTACATCCAAATCTTCTCCTTTTTTCCTGTATTCCCCTAGTCTACGGGACGACCCCTCAGTAGGATTCACTTGGCTTCTAGTGATGATGTTAGGGAGATGAGAATTTTTATTTTCCAATGCCTCAATTTTCTTCCTAAGTTCTTCAGCATTGGGGTTTGGCTTTTGGGATGCCCACTGGGCTTGAAGTATTTTCAGCATTGGGGTTTAAGGATCCCAACTTGGATGGAGATTCTAGAGATCGGGCATTAGGGTTTGGCTTTGTGATGCCCACGAGGCTTACAATAATTTTAGCATTAGGGTTTGAGGATCCTGACTTGGATGGGGATTCTAGAGAGTTAGAAAGGTTAGCTTGAAGGTTCTGGGCTTCCATGTCTTTCGATAATCCTCCTACTCCCATATTGGATAGAATTGAAAATTTATTTGAAACTAGAGGATTGGAACTTACCTGAGTATTTTAGTTGCCAACAACCTATTATTTTTCTTTGTCTTGTTGGGACCCTGCACCCTCTCTTTTCTTTTTTTTATAGACATAGTTTGCCTGATTGAAATCACCTCTGCCAGGGAAAATCCTCAAATTTCCTCTGTCTAGCATTCCTTGCTTCTATTTTTCTCTATTCATTGCTAGGTTAGGGCACTGATTGCATAGATGTCCTTGATTTTTATATTTTGCATAGAATATCGGTCTATTCTCATATTCTACCGGCTATTTTTGATAGTATTCTCCATACTCTAGATCCATAAACCTTGGAAATTCATTATCCAAATTAGCATTTACGTAGATTCATGCATGAGTCATCCTTGTCCTGGCCAAGGTCGTATGGTAAATGGAGATCAGGTCCCCTATAGTTCTGGCTATGCCCTGCAACCAATATTCATTGAAGAATTGGGCAGGTAGACTATGGAGACAAACCCAAATAGGGGCAATGTTAATGTTTTGATTTCCATGGTTGAAATCTTCACCCCATCATCTGAGAAAAAGGCTCCTTTTGCCCAAAAACCAAAGACCTCCTATTAAAATGTGATTAGCATCCTCCATATTGTTAAAAAGGATAATGAATAACCTTCGAGTTAGAGCTACCAACTCCAAGCTACCTACCGGTTGTCATTTACCCGTTGCCCAAGCCCTGATAGTCTCCATGTCCAGCCTACCTCCCAAAAACTTGCCTACCAAGGAGAATTCTTCCATTGAAAGAAAAGGGCTCATGGAACTTGTTGGGGCCAAAATTTTATTATTTACTGGAACTAGGGGCAGAAGAGAGAGAACCTCCTTTATTTTTCCTCTAAGAGTCTCAACAAAAGACAACCACTTCTTGGGCCCCATATTGTCCTTCGTATATTTTTTATTGGGGTCTTTCTGAGGAGGGTCGGGCCCCCGCATGATGCCCGCTTTCAAATCTGTCGTAGCCTGACTGCATTTCTCTGGATCCTCACTTGATCCATAGTTGAGGTTCCCATATGCCCCTTCCATACTTGCTCTACCTCTGTCACCTTGGTTGATATTCCTGTTCAAAAAATTCAAACCCTCACTCTCGCCGCACCCTCTAAACCTCAGATCACTCATTCTTATACACTACAACTACTAATGATAAACATTGAATACAAATTACACTCAATATAGGTAGAATATAAGCCAATTAAATTACTTATGATATAGTGTTATAGAATATCACACAATACATATACAATTTAGACTTATACTATAATATTTGCACTTATGGGTTACCAATATATGGCTCTAGTCTTGCTCTAAACACACTAGATATCCTCAATACACATAGATGAATAATATCACCATCATCTTGAATGAGAAAGGGGATTCTATTAAACCTTTGTCTTGGTCATTACCAACAATAACTTCCTAGGGCAACACACTATCCAACTATTGCCATATTCAATGTTCTCAGATTACCCTTAGTGCACTATAATCTATTTGCAATTCAACAAATAAATTATCAAATTGCATTACATTTTTTTTTTCTACATTTCATTTCGTTACATCTGCACTTAACTTTTTCTTGCATTATATTACTTTTAATTTTTTTTATAATTAGTGCATATTGCACTAGTTATTCTTTTGAGGTCTAAACTAGTACCTACATCTACCCTCCCATCTACTTTGGTCCATGTCCTCGTCAACATCTACTTCAGTTCCTAGGGATGTGGCTATTGGTGTTGAGGTGTTAGAGTAGGTGCTTCTTGCATTTCTATGATTCAAAGCTTTAATGCTTGATTCTTGTCCTACCCTAATTAGTACTAACTATTAACATCTACATATGATATATTACAAAGGAATAAGATGCTAGGATGAAAGTTCTAATGTATAATAGCCAAGTTGTACTATTACTATGTGGTCATAAGATAATATAATTGAGGCCCATATCAATCTCACATAACAAATTTTAAAAAATAATTAATGTCATAATATAGTAAAATTATAATATTAAACACTATAAAATTATTATTGTAAATAATTAAATAATAATATAAAAATAAAAACATATTCCTAGGGTACTCTTCACAATGATTTTAGAGCAGATGTTGGCCAAAGTACTTACCCTAGTTTAGTGGTCAGGACTTACACCTGATCCTACAAGAGGTTATTAGCCTAATACAGACGCTTATTAAGCACCAAAAATAAGATCCTCTAAAAATAATATATATTATAATTATTATAGCTATAAAAATAAAAATAAAAATAAAAAAGTATTTATTTATATATAAGATTTAGCCATATTATATCATGCTTAAATCATAATGATATTATAACAACTTAAAAATTATGTATAACATAAATAAGATTTAAACTTACATTTTTCACCTTAAAAATTAAAACATATATTAATATATATTATAATCAAATTCATTTAAATAACATACTTAAAAATAAAAATATTATAGAAATAAATTGAAATATTATGAAACAACTTGAAAAATAATTACACCTTACACTTACACTTACACTTACATGTGAGGCTAACACTTATTTAAGGAAAAATTGTTTGTCTTGTTAAATATAAAATTAAGTTAGATTATCTCGCTTGTATCTTCCAGTCTTTGTCTTTGTCTTCACTTTAGAAAGCCCACTTTAGAAAGAATTGTTTTGGATGTAAATATTATTATACTTAAAACTGGAGGATTAGGTAATCTATTGCTTACTTGGCGTCTTCCACTTTGCAAAGTGTGAACAAAGTACATCAAATATTGAATGGGTATGTAATCCTCCATGTGTAAAAGAATGTCATACGTAGTGCTTAATACATCACATATTCCTGAGCCATATGTCTTGATCTCTAAGAATCTTGTGGGGGCACTTTTACATATCTTGCTTACTTGGCGTCTTAAACTTTGCAAAGTGTGAACAAGGTACATCAAATATTAAATAGGTATGTAATCCTCCATGTGCAAAAGAATGTCATACTTAGTGCTTAATACATCACATATTCCTGAGCCATATGCCTTGATCTCTAAGAATCTTGTGGGGGCACTTTTACATATCTTACTCCCCTCTCATACCGAAAAAAATAAGAAGAGCATGGATTCATTTATTCATTTTTTCCAAGAAACATGCAAATGTGGACCCAAAAGAAACAAAAGGGCTATAACAAACAATCCAGTTTCAACTTTGATGGTCAATATTGTATACTACATCTTTCTTTTGGTTCAATGTCTGCCTTTCACGTTCTAAGACACCATTTGTAATAAAAAAAATATTGATTAGACAATATCGTAATGGTCAAACTTTAACCATGTATATAATAAATAAAGATATAAACATGATCATTGTTAATAATATTTTTATAGATTATAGTGGAGATGTTAGATCATGGGGAATGTTCCACAAGCTTAAAGGTGAATACATTTAGAGCTATTATCAAAAACACCAAGTAGATTCCTCTGTGTGTTGCTTTCTACTTATGTGGACCAAAATTTTAAGTTGTAACTCTTCAATTTGAGGATTAGTGGTATTAATATTATTAAAATTTTAATAATAAGTGTTAATAAAATATAGATTATTATTATTATGTTTATGTTTATAAGTGTTTATCAGTGGATAACTTTAACTTGATTTCTTTGAAGACTAGGCGTTAAAGACATCAATTAGACACGTGTTTAGTCGTCCTTGAACAAATATCGGAACGTAATTTTAAAATGTAACTCGTCGATGGGAAGGCTATTAGTATTATTGTTAATATTTTAATAAATTATAACATTCCTCAGTCCTCTAAAATCTCTTATATACTTAAAAAACAAATATATTTATAAAAGATAAATTTGTATTCAACTCTTAAGATCAATATCATTGTATTCAACTCTTAAGATCAATATCAATGTAACTAAACATTTTATCTGAGAACAAATTTTCCTTAAATAAAAAAGGAAATGTGAAGCTAATACATGTGAGGAGAAGATGTGCAAACAACGTTAGTGCTTAACTATAGCAAGCAAATCAAATAAAAAGCTACCTGAAAACAAGCTTTACATCTAACACACTTCCAAAACAGCTTCTAAGTAGATAAATAATAAAATACCAAAAACATCGACCTAAAATAGCACACAATAAGTGTAATATTAGCGGAACAAAAACAAAATATAGTAAAACATTAACCACTCCAAGAAAACAACCCCTCAGAAAGATCAATTTACAGATTAAAATATAGGAGAAAATAAAAAATGTTTGCTAAAATTATAAGCAAATAAAGACAAAGTTAAAAAAAAAACATAAGAATGAAAAAGACTTAGCCAACACTAAAATGAAAAAGACCTTGAAGCCCACTTTAGAGAAGGAACACCATACAAATACAAAAATATAATAAACAACCTAAATATCCTATGATTTATGAAAGGCTAAAAATAAGCGTCTTAACATCAACCTCAATTTTTATATAAAAATAACAAATAAAAATAAGAAGCAATTAACTCTCCACTCAAATAGAAGGATGACGGAAATTTCAACGACCTTAAAATCCGACTTGATTTACTTGCAACTTTGGGCAAACACTAACGTTGTTTTGCAAATCTTCTATATCTTAATAAATAAGAGTAAGGGCAAAAGAAGGTTTTGTTTAAAATTTTTGTCCAACTTATTTTCGCAAGATCCTTCAATTAAAAAAAACTTAAATTATATTCCAAAACATAAGTTTTTTTCTATAATAAGATATCATTACTTGCACACTTCAATTAAAAAAAAACTTAAATTATATTCCAAAACATAAGCTCTTTTTTATAATAATATATCATTACTTACACAGTGCTAACTCTTTCTCTTTCCTATTAAAATATTACCTATCAATGATAATTGTTGTGTGTTAACCCCAATAGCAAAATCATAATACCCAATTGTATGTGTTATCCCCAATAGAAAAATCATAATGTTTACCCCAATAGCAAAATCATAATACCGAATGTCCACTAAAGTGCAAATGTTGACATATAAGCACTCCCTCTCTTATATATCTTAGATCTTTCTATGTTCCCAACTTTCCAAATAAACAAAATAGGAGACGAGGGGAGAGAAAAGGAGTATCGGGAAAAGATGATGGATTATATCTTGCCAACTTTACTTCAGCCAAAGTAAAATTTCCTAGGGGTTTTTGTTTTTCGGCATACAACTGACTAATTCAAATTGAATTTCGTCTGAGTCCACAAAATATCATTTTGATTTGTGAATTTTTTGGGTTAGCTCCACTATGATTTTTAAAGTTTATCCAAACTCTTTTCGTATACTTCAACGACCCCACCAACCATAGAGATAGCGAGGTTTAGCTCTCTCCCGTAAATATATTTCCACATTCAATTTTTTTTGTAATCGTGTTTTATTTAAATATAGATTGCAATTTATTTAATTAAATTTAAATATAGACCTTTCTGTTTTATGAGTTATATTTTATTTGACAGTATTTTTTTGGTGGCTTTGAATAATACTCGTAAAAAATATATGTAAAGACTGATTTTTGTTGAAAAATTTACTTCTTCACTTTGTTGACAAGTTAGTATCCCACATACAATTGTCGACCTTAAAATAAGTGATGGAGGTAGCTTTAAATTATTGATTTTTATGGTGGTTATTTTTTTATTTTAATTTTTAATTTTTTTTTGCCAGTTGGTTATTTTTTTTTTCAATGAACATGTGTTTTAACAATAATAATAAATATTTTCCTTAAAATTTTATTTTATTTATAGTTCATATTTTGATTTGCATTTTAAAAAAAAATTGATTAATATTAATAAACTTTTGATTTAATAATTGGAAATTATAGATGATGTAGTCACATCAAAGTTTAAATTTTGGGGACATCAAATAGGTTATATAGTTCAATGGCTAAATTGATGTAAAAGGATAAAGATAAACCTTTCAAAACCCTACTTAAAAATAAATAAATAAATAAAATAAGATCAATAACATAGATAGATAGATTATAAATGATAAATCAATAAAGGTTAAAAAATAAAAAATAAATAAATATATATATGTGTGATATATTTAAATAAAAAATTAATTATTTAGATATTAAAATTTATGTTAAATTCTATATATGTATATATGTTTTATATTTTTGTATTTATTTTGTTGTTATAATAAAAAATAAATTTAATGTCGTGGGGAACAACGCAACGGTTTGGGCTTTGGATTTTCTCCAAAGTCCAAAGTTCAAACCATGACGTAAATTCCCTATTGATCAGCTCATTTCTCTCCTTATGAGAGGTCATGGTGGGATGGGGATGCCCAACCTTGAGCGTGGTCATAGGGGTTTCTCACATTAACCAAATTCAAAAAATAATAAATAAAAATAAATTTAATACATTTAATGTTAGATTAATGTTAGTTTTACTATTATTTTTGCATTAAAGTAAAAATTTCTAAGAGCATAGTATTTTTTGTTATCATGTAAACTCAAATTTTTTATCCATGAGAGATACCATAGTGTTAAGTCCTTGGGTTTTCATCCAGGATACCTAGTTTAAATATCGATAAGAGGGGATCGAGGTCCCTCATAAAAACACTTGTAAGCTCAAATTTAAGTTCGACAAGGACAACACAATTGTTAGAGCTTTGGCCTCTCTTTGAGGAGGTCCAAGGTTCAAACCACGATGTATCCAAAAGGTAAATAAGATGGTAGTGGTTGAGTGTTTACCTATTAGTTACCTTAGCTTGATTCCCTAGAGGGTTAAGGGTCTCGTTGACTTTGTCTAACCCAGTGGATTAGTATTTTTAACAGTAAGACCAATGGTGTTACCAATTCCTCTACGTATAAAAAATTCTAAGAAAATAGTTTATAACAAAGCAAACACTAGACCAAATGGTTCATCCAAACCCATAAGGGGGCGGACGTCCAAGGTTCAAATATCGGGCCTCACTAGACTGAATGCTTGTCCCTTTCCTGGTTCTTTCAGTGGCGTAAAAGGTTTAAAATGATTGTAGCATGGCGGTTATAGGGGCGGACTGTGCGAAGATCTGTGTGGTGGCTTCTGGGGTGGATAGCGCAGAATACTGTGATGGCCATAAAATCTGGACATCCTGCCTGGATTCATGGCGGCTATCGATTCCACCATGTTAAAAAAAAAAACACTTCTTCATATATATATTATAAGCATGCATTTTCTAAAATTTTATGTGAATATTTACTCATCATAAAGATGTTTTTTCCTAGAGGACCATTAACCTTATTCAAATTTCTCATTAATAGTATATTTTTTGGTAGTGGTGACAAAAAAGAGGTTTTGGAGGGGTCCTAACCTTGTTACAAAATTAAGTTATCCAAGGTTACAAGATAAAACTTCAACCTCCTCCTTGGATAACATGATATAAAACGAAAGTTGTAACAAAAATTCTATAATAAAACAAAAAAAAATAACACTCTGTCTGATATCGAAATATATTTCTATCAACGGAGCAAGGGTTGACTTGATTGTTATTTGTTCCTTCCACACAAACAGTAGTAGCAATCAATCCAATCATCAACAATAGGTAATAGACATAGCAGCAATAAAAGAAAAATTGTATTACATTAGCATTCACTAAAAATACAATTGTTGTAATAGCAACAACATACAATCACATCAATAGCACCAAAAGATCCCATAAATAACATCAATATCAACAACATCAAAAGATAACACCCTATGGAATAGAATTTTCTTCTACCTATGATGAGGTAATCCTTAAAAGAGATAAGGAAAAATTATTTTTCCATATCTTCCTCTGATCAACAATGAACTCCAATGTTTTCCAAACAATAAACTGCAATATAAATGTAATATTTTTACCTCTATCATTTCTTTTAATAAGGATGAGATATCCTTAATTAAACTTGATACCTGCCAGCTATTATATTTTCTTAAGATCCCTAAGAATATTTATAGATTCCCCTTCTATGATGACCTTCCTTACACTCTTTTGTCTCAACAACATAACACTATAGTATAAGGATTTAGCTTTCGCATAGTGATTGCTTTGTATCCCATAACTTTTTGCATAATACTTTTGCAACTTCATCAAAGTTTAAATTTACCCAACCCTCCTCTAGTTTTAGTCATCTAGTGTTTGTTCTTTTCAAACTAATTGGCAAAGGTGCCACTTTAGATTCTTCCAAGTGCCATTCACTAGTGATCCTCTTTTCTAAATTATTGTCAAAGTCCACACTGTTATCAAGGGTAAGCAAATTATCCCTCACTACAATTTTAATTATGTTAGACAGTAAAATTTCAATCTTACTTTCCTCCTTGAGTATTCTCTAATTTCTTTCCCATCAAATACCCCACCAAAAATGAGGTGACAGTAAATTCTAAAAGTTTTATAACCTACTATTGCTAAAAGGGCATATCCATTGGTTAAAAAGCTACCTAAAATTACTAGGTACCACTCAAGAGTAGAACATAGCTTCCATTAGATTATTAAGTACCCTACTTGCAAACTCACAATGAATAAACAAGTGGTCAATTTATTTAATATCCTTCATAGAATATATATTTATCTTAGATTATCTAGAGTTAGAATATTATTTTGTAAGCATAACAAAAGAAAGAAAGATAATATAGGGATTAACTCATTCTTCCAAACCTTATTTATAGGAAATTCTCCCTCCACACCTCCAAACTATAAGGTATAATTTGATTTTATAGAGAATTACCTTGAGGAAATAAGGAACCAGATGAAAGAGTCCTTATATTCATTCTGAGGTAAGTGGTACTACTACAACAACCTGTTAATATTTAGTAGAGATTGTTGTAGTTTCAAACCAGTAAAATCTAAAGTTAGCTCTATTCAAAATATTTGATCTTCCTTAAATTCTATGTAGTCTTTGAAACAAGGGATATTTTATTTCTTTGAACTCTTGCATTTGTTGTAAATGACTATCTACAATCCAAATGTCTTACCCAAAAATATTTTATTTCCTTTTCCTACCATCCATATTAGACCGTTCCTCAATAATTTTAGGAAGGGCTTGCAGGGTAGAATCACCGAACATAGTTGTAGGCTCTTTTGATAGAAAAACCCTGTCAAGCCTTTCTTGAATGAGATGACATCCTATCCACCGATTGCTCCAGGTATAATTTGCTCTTCTAAGTTTAACATCCATCAACATGTTGGAGTTCACAAAGTCATTTAACTCAACCATGCTCCTAATAGGTGGTCCATTTCCACCCATTTTGTCTAAAGGGTAAAGAGGAGTGTTAAAATCTCCAGCTAGAATCTAGGGGACATTATGGAAGATTTCGCTCAGATTGCCTAAGTACTCCCATAGTAGAGCTCTCCCTTGAATTGAAATCAGGGTATAAATATTTGAAAGGATCCACGACCTATTGCTATTTATTTCCTTAAATAAAATACTAAGAACCTTGTCATATTTCTGAATAATGGTGCCTTCTACTATCCGGGGATCCCACAAAGTCATAAGGCCTCCAGACGCTTCTCTGGCTGATTTGCAAACCATCTACCCTTGATTACAGATTTTTTTTGCTACCTTTTTTGATTGAATCTCATTAGTTTTTGTTTCTTGCAACATGATAATAGTTGGATTCACTTGATTTCTTATTGCACTGACTTCCCTGTGTTTGGGTAGGCCATTGAGGCCTCTCACGTTCCATGAGAGGAACTTCATTTAGATTGTTTGGTATTTCTTCCTCTCCCCCTCCCTTGAGGGGGTTTTCCTAATTTGTTATCTTTAGAACCCGGACTAACCTATGAAACAAGGTTCTCTATTTTCCATTGACAATGTCATTATCAGTTTTAATTTTTTGATGCTCAACATTTGATATTCTCCCTCTTCTATTTTCACTGCCAAAATCTATAGGAGACTTCATAGTGCTCCTGGTTTGTTTAGGACTAAACTTGGGGGAGGCAATTTGTTGCAGAACCGGACTGCCATATTCATCAAGAGTTTCACATATCTTCACCCCTACAACAAATATTCTCCTTTTTTCTTGTATTTCCCTGGTCTACGGGACGACCCCTCAGTAGGATTCACCTGGATCCTAGTGATGATGTTAGGGAGATGAGATTTTTTATTTTCCAATGCCTCAACTTTCTTCCTAAGTTATTTAGCATTAGGTTTTGGCTTTGGGATGCCCATCGGGCTTGAGGTATATTTAGAATTGGTATTTAAGGATCCTAACTTGGATGGGGATTCTAGATATCGGGCATTAGGGTTTGGCTTTGTGATGCCCACGGGGCTTATAGTAATTTTAGCATTAGGGTTTGAGGATCCTGACTTGGATGGAGATTCTAAAGAGTCATAAAGGTTAGCCTTAAGGTTTTGGGCTTCCATGTCTTTTGATAATCCTCCTACTCCCATATTGGATAGAATTGAAAATTTATTTGAAACTAGAGGACTAGAACTTACCTGAGTATTTTGGTTGCCAACAACCTATTATTTTTCTTTGTCTTGTTGAGACCCTGGACCTTCTCTTCTATTTTTTTGGTAGACATAGTTTGCCTGATTGAAATAACCTCTGCTAGGGAAACTTCTCAAATTTCCTCTATATAGCATTCCCTACTTCTACTTTTCTCTATTCATTGCCAAGTTAGGGCACTAATTGCATATATGTCCTTGATTTTTGCATTTTGCATAGAATACCGATTTGTTCTTGTATTCTATCGGCTATTTTTGATAGTATTCTCCATACTCTAGCTCCACAAACCTTGGTAATTCATTATCCAAATTAGCATTTACGTAGATTCGTGCATGAGTTATCATTATCCTGGCCAAGGTCGCATGGTCAATGGAGATCAGGTCCCCTATAGTTCTAGCTATGCCCTACAACCTGGGCAGGTAGACTCAGTAGACGAACCCAAATAGGGGTAATGTTAATATTTTACTTTTTAGGGTTAAAATATTCACCCCATCATCTGAGAAAAAGGCTCCTTTTGCCCAAAAACCAAGGACCTCCTAAATGCGATTAGCATCCTCCATATTGTTAAAATGGATAATGAAGAACCCTCGAGTTAGAGCTACCAACTCTAAGCTATCAACCGGTCACCATTTACCCGTAACACAAGCCCTGATAGTCTCCATGTCCAGCCTACCTCCCAAAAAATTGCCTAACAGGGAGAATTCTTCCATTGAAAGAAAATGGCTCATGGAACTTGTTGGGGCTAAAATTTTATTATTTTCCAGAGCTAGGGGCGGAAGAGAGAGAATCTCATTTCTTTTTCCTATAAGAGTCTCAGTAAAAGATAGCCACTTCTTGGGCCCTGCATTGTCCTTCATATCTTTTTGTCGGGATCTTTCTAAGGAGGTTCGGGCCCCCGCATGATGCCCACCTCCAAATCTATCACATCTTGACCACCTTCCTCTGGATCCTCGCTTGATCCATGCTCGAGGTTCCCACTCGTCTCTTCCATACTTACTCTACCTCTACTGCCTTGGCTAAGATTCCTACCCAAAAAATTCAAACCCTCACTCTCACTGCACCCTCTAAACCTCATCTCACTCATTCTTATACACTAAAACTACTAATGATAAACGTTGAATACAAATTACACTCAATATAGGTAGAATATAAGCCAATTACATTACTTATGGTATAGTGTTATAGAATATCACATAATACATATACAATCTAGATTTATACTACAATATTTGCACTTATGGGTTACCAATATATGGCTCTAGTCTTACTCTAAACACACTAGATATCCTCAATACACATAGATGAATAATCTCACCATCATCTCGAATTAGGAAGGGGGTTCTATTAAACCTTTGTCTTGGTCATTACCAACAATGACTTCCTAGGGCAACACACTATCCAAATATCACCATATTCAATGTTCTCAAATTATCCTTAGTGCGCTATAACCTATTTGCAATTCAACAAATAAATGATAAAATTGCATTATATTTTTATTTTTTCTACATTTCATTTCGTTACATCTGCACTTAACTTTTTCTTGCATTATATTACTTTTAAATTTTTTTATAACTAGTGCTTATTGCACTAGTTATTCTTTTGAGGTCTAAACTAGTACCTACATCTACCCTCCCATCTACTTTGGCCGATGTCCTTGTCAACATCTACTTCAGTTCCTAGGGATGTGGCTATTGGTGTTGAGGTGTTAGAGTAGGTGCTTCTTGCATTTCTATGATTCGAAGCTTTAATGCTTGATTATTGTCCTACCCTAATTAGTACTAACTATTAACATCTACATATGATATATTACAAAGGAATAGGATACTAGTATGAAAGTTCTAATGTATAATAGCCAAGTTGTACTATTACTACGTGGTCATAAGATAATATAATTGAGGCCCATATCAATCTCACATAACAAATTTAAAAAAATATTTAATGTCATAATATAGTAAAATTATAATATTAAACACTATAAAATTATTATTGTAAATAATTAAATAATAATATAAAAATAAAATATTCCTAGGGTACTCTTCACAATGAGTTTTAGGGCAGATGTTGGCCCAAGTACTTCCCCTAGTTTAGTGGTCGGGACTTACACCCGATCCTACAAGAGGTTATTAGCTTAACACAAGCGTTTATTAAGCACAAAAAATAAGATCCTCTAAAAATTATATATTATAATTATTATAGCTACAAAAATAAAAATAAAAAAGTATTTATTTATATATAGGATTGAAAAGACCTCATCCATGTTATATCATGCTAAATCATAATGATATTATAACAACTTAAAAATTATGTATAACATAAATAAGATTTAAACTTAAATTTTTACCTTAAAAATTAAAACATATATATTAATATATATTATAATCAAATTCATTTAAATTACATAGTTAAAAATAAAAAATAAAAATATTATAAAAATAAATTGAAATATTATGAAACAACTTGAAAAAAAATTACACCATACACTTACACATACACTTACATGTGAGGCTAACGCTTATTTAAGGAAATTTTTTTTGTCTTGTTAAATATAAAATTAAGTTAGATTATCTCGCTTGTATCTTCCACTCTTTGTCTTGTCTTCACTTTAGAAAGCCCACTTTAAAAAGAATTGTTTTGGATGTAAATATTATTATACTTAAAATTGGAGGATTAGGTAATCTATTGCTTACTTGGCGTCTTCCACTTTGCAAAGTGTGAACAAGGTGCATAAAATATTGAATGGGTATGTAATCCTCCATGTGTAAAAGAATGTCATACGTAGTGCTTAATACATCACATATTCCTGAGCCATATGCCTTGATCTCTAAGAATCTTGTGGGGGCACTTTTACATATCTCACTCCCCTCTCATACCTAAAAAAAATAAGAAGATCATGGATTCATTTATTCATTTTTTCCAAGAAACAAGCAAATGTGGACCCAAAAGAAACAAAGGGGCTATAAAAACAATCCAGTTTCAACTTCACAGTATCAAAGTCAATTTTGTATTTTTTGATTGATTTTGATGAGGGCTTCCTAACTTTTCTCTCCATCCCAAAATCTATAGACCCCTTCAATGGATTTTGGTCTTGGGACCTAGTGAGTATTTCTCCAAAGATGGCGTTGGGGAAACCAACAAAATTTCCAAACCTGGTTTCAGGGAGGTCGAAGAGCACTCAATCATATATTACAATTTTAATAACTATTATACTAAAGAAAATTATTGTAAATATTTTAATTTAAATATACAAAACTAAAGACTAAAAATTTTGGAAATACACATAACAAAAAATAGAAACACCCTCAAGAAGGTCCATGGCCATATTTGGGGGTTTAGGAAGGGTTTCTACCCTCGAAAAAATATATTTTTATTAAAATAATTGTTTATATAAATACATCCAAATAAAAAATAATATATATATATATTGATACTATTAAAAAGAAATAGGATTTTTAAAGGGACCCCACAACCTTTTACATCAACTCTAAAAAGGAGAAAACCAGAAGAAAAACACCATCGCCAAGAGACCAAACACCACCTCCAAGGTGACTAAAAGAGACACAACACAAAAAACAAAATCAAAATAGAAAGGAGGGGTAGAAGGCAAGAGGGAACAAGAGGAGAATCGAGGATGTTCTACACCAACATATAAACCTCTTGAATGACCTTACCTGCCATCTTAGATATCTCCTATGAATAATCTAAGGCAATCTTCAAGCTATGAATTACCAAATTCTTCCTCCTAGAGATCTTCTTCGGGGTGTAGATATCCTTAACCAACTTGTCCTTATGAAAGTACCTACGTAGGATATCCAAATCAATAGGAGGAGATATGGAGGACAAACCATCCTCCTCTCTCTTTTTACCAAGTCGATGCTTGGACTTATGAGTACCACCCCTCTCTACCTAGCTAGCAGATAGAGCTCCTACCACCTCAATCATAATCTTCACCTCGTTAGACTCAAAGCTTTGAAGCAATCTTCCACTACAGTAAAAAGGGATAAAAAAGAGACACGAAATAAACTAGCCCAACACAAATAGAATGGAAAGGAATTTCCCTCTCACTAAAGATAAACCTCGAGACAAGACTCAGAAAATCGAGGAAAAATGCTTAGAAAAGAGAAAACAACCTTCAGGGAGAAAACCCAAAATTGAGACACTGAAAATAAGAAATAAACATCAAACACCAAGAGAGGGACTGACATAAAAAAATTTGAAATTTAAAATTGAAAACACTCCACCTGACTCAAAAAACACCATAAATTCTTTGTGGCCCCAAAAAAAGTAATCCCAATATGATCTAAAAGAACATCATACTTAGGACACCAATGAGCTAATTGATAGAAAGGATTCAAAATTTAAAAATGAAGAGCTCCTTCCTGACTCGGGTGATACAATAGAATATTTATACCACCAACCCCCATAAAACACTCCACTATAAACAACCAAAAGTACAAAGAATGGCTCCTCTAGAATAACGCCCTATCAACATTCTAACAATAATTATGGTTTTTCTTCATTAGAACATCTAATTACCTCGATAAGAAAATCCCTCTACCATACCAAAAATCTTGGTTGAGAACCTCTAAGAATCACCATTAAGTCTGCCACCACATTACCTTCCTTGAACACATGATAAAATGAGACGTTATCAAGGGAACGAATATTCCATTTCGCTTCATCAATCAGATTAGACACCTTCCAGCTAACCTGACTGGCATCATTGAGAATATTAATCACATTTAAGGAATCACCCTCGATAATAGAATTATGGATCCCAAGATATTTTAAAAGCAACACCCCTTTGAATACCACCCTTGCTTTCACAAACTGTGAAGTTTGATAACCAAGGATATCCATGTACACTAGAATCAACATTCCATTACTGTCATGAATCACCTCCCAGGCACCAGCCAGTCCTATATTTCTCTTAGATGCACCATCAAAATTTAATTTAAACCAACGTTATGGTGGAAGGGAGCATCACATAAATCTTATTGGGTTAGAAGCAGGTAGAGCCTCGGCCACCAGACTAAAACCAAGTCTCTCCTCAAACCTAAATTCACTAGGGCACCGAGATGACAAAATGCTTGACTTTGTAAACGAGGATGTAACATTCTCCACCACCTTCCATAAAATTCTAGCACTTATTCTTTTGACCTCCCCCTCCTTATTTTTGAAGACTCTTGCATTTTGCTCCTTCCAAACACCCTAGAGAATGTGAGGTAATAGGAACTTTTAAAACACTTAAATCGAGATGAGGAGAAGGGAGACACCCACTAAGTTACATAGTTAAAAATTAAATTTGTTAACACCCAATCCACACCAAGAAAGTTAATAATATACAAGTAAAGTTCCTAAAAAACCTAGCACCTGAGTAGCATATGAGACATTGATTCCCAATCCACCTTACAGAGGAAGCATCTATTGACCAGATTGAAACCTCTTTTAAGTAAATTTTTTAAAGTCAAAATTTTATTTTGCATTGCAATCCAAAAAAATGTATTGACCTTGGGGTTCACATTCATAACCTAAATATTCTCAGTAGGGAATTGGTAGGCCAATCCTAAGCTAAAAAGCTCATACGCTGACTTCACTGAGAAAGACCCCTCACTATCCCCATCCCACACCAAATGATATTCAATATCCTCTTGTCTCACAACACAAATATGGAGTTCCTCCAACAGAATACTCCATGCACAAAGAGCATATTCATTTATCATAAATGAAGATCGATTACACTAGTCTTTTCTACCATTGTAAACCTCGAGAAAATCAACCACCTTAGAGAAACCCCCATTTATGGAAATAAAAATTAACTTCTTGAGATGTTGATCTTCAAAAAGTGGATGCTCTCTAAGCTAAGAGTCCTCCCAAAACTCAATAGACCTACCATTTCATATAAACCATTTACAATTTTCTTTAAAGAATTCTCTGGATTTAACCAGACTTTGCCAAAATACTGATCTACCATTCGAAAGAATATTCGATAAAAAGAATTCAAAGTTATACTTACCTCTCAGGATCTTGCACCAAAGGTGATCAACATTAAAAGAAACCTTCTAGCCAAGCTTTACCACTAAATCCTTATTCATCTTGGTCATACTCTTCAAATTCAATCCTCCCTCCTTATTTCTTCTACAAATTTGATCTCATGAGACCAAATGAAATTTCCCTTTCAACTCATGACCTACCCAAAGAAATGCCTTACAAATACTATCAAATTTCACTACAACTCTTCCTGGGAGATTAAAAAGAGAGAAACTATAAAGGAATACTCTGCAAGGTACTTTTAACCAACATAATCTTACCATCCTAATTAAGGAGTGGCCCTTTCTAGGAAGCCAAATTTTATTGAACTCTTTCAACCACCGGAGTCTAGAAAGAATCTCTGATATGATCAAAAAAGAGCGGGAGACCCAAATAGGAAGCCATAAGAGAAGCTCTCTTGCAATTTAGAATTTTAGATTTTTTTAATTGATGGTTCATTAGGGTATTGATAAAGTAGAGGTTACTTTTAATGAAGCTAATATGTTGTCCACTCACCCTCTCATAGCAATCTAGGAGGGACTTAATTTCTCTAGCATGCACAACCAAAGCTACGCATGATAGAAGGGTATTAAGCAAACTGTTGATGAGAAATTGGATTAAAAGGTAGGATAGGATGAAGGCCAATCTCATGTTGCCTCTGCTATAATAATCTTCCCAAGGCTTCCACCATCAGAATGAACAAGGCGGATAAGGGATCACCTTGATGAATTATGTGGGAGGATTTAAAAACCCAATGGTCGAGCCATTCACAAGGACTGAGAATCAATCTATCATCTGACAACAATCCCAAAAGAAGAATAATTTGTCAAGGAGTGTCAAATATTAGAAGACCTCAAGACATTTAGAATTGTGAGAAGAATATCCTACTTGAATTTAAAATTCAACAAGAAAACTTGAATATAGGAGAAGCCTGACAAATCTAGGAGATTCAAAGATTACCTCTTACAACAAGAAGAATTTTTTTACTGAGATAAAGACTTCTAAGAATCTATAGCAAAAAGGAGGAGACTACAAGAGGAGAACAATTTATCAAATCCTAAGCTCATGAAAGAAATTTTGAGATCATATTTTGGTGTAGAAGGAGTTGTTTAGGACAACCTACAAAGAGATGTAAGATTTTATTTAAGGTATCAACTTGGTGATATTAGACACCAAGATCCTCAATAATATATACATCCTCTCTAGAAGTTGCAAAAGAGCACAAAAGCTTTTAGAAAAAATATAAACAACTATTGGTGCAAGTAGATTCATAAATTGGATTACAGTCTTCAAAAGTGTAAAAAGAGAAAAGTTTATTTTAAGGTTCATTTGCACATTAGTTAAGAGTGTATTAGGTTTTAGAACTACATCTATCAACTACCTATCATCTAATTTGAAAAAGGAAATGAATACTAATTCCTAAAATATTAATTATAGAATAATTATTATAGGTTCATATCAAATTATTCCTGATTAGTTGCAGTAAATTTATTAACTGCATTATTTTAAGTTGATTGGAGTGACAAGGTAAAATTGTTAGTGCATTAAAATGAAATATTATTAGATTCATTTACATGGTTCTATTGCTCTCACAAATATTATCGTTTGTGTTCTTGAA
Organism: Wollemia nobilis; assembly: GCA_028583015.1. Classification (NCBI taxonomy): domain Eukaryota; kingdom Viridiplantae; phylum Streptophyta; class Pinopsida; order Araucariales; family Araucariaceae; genus Wollemia; species Wollemia nobilis. The sequence continues at coordinate 2,218,977 of JAQPPZ010002816.1, forward strand.
AAAGAGAACAAAATCAAAATTTGACAATGTCTAAAGACACTATTAATGTACAAAAATCTACAACACATAGTGTCCAAGAGAAGCCACCAAAAATAAATTAGGATCCTTGAGGTCTATGGTTCAAATATCATTTGCTCAACATTTTTGTTGAATAATGTGATATCGTCTCTCTGAATGAGGATATGGTACATATTAATACATGGTACTATATAATGATTTCACCCCTTCTTGATGGTACATATTGACATGGCTTCCTATGATAACATATCATTGAGTGATGATATGGCACCTAACAATGATATGAAACAATATTATGACATGCTATCCAATGATGACATGCCAATCATTGATAATATGATAACTAATGATGATGTGGTAGTTAATGACATGTCAGGTGATGTGGCACTTAATAACATTGAAAATGGTGACATGTCAAAGGTCAACGTGTCAAAGGTTAACAACGTGTCAAAGGTTAACATGGAATATAGGGAGTTGTAACATGAGAGGTGAGTATTTCATAAATAGAGGAATAGGATGACAACACTCTTGGTAGTTTCACTCGTACTGTGTTTTAGATTACAACTCCCATGTTCCATAGTCAATCTAAAACTATGATCAATATACATTACAATTACTAATGACAAACACATTGAATACAAATTACACTCAATATAGGTCGAATATAAGTCAATTACATTACTTATAGTATAACATTATAGAATACCGCACAATACATATACAATATACATTCATACTATAATATTTGCACTTATGTGTTGCCAAAATATGACTCTAGTATCGCTCTAAACACACTAGATATCCTCAATACACATATATGAATAATCTCACCATCATCTCGAATGAAGAAGGGGGTTCTATTAAAGATTTGTCTTGGTCATTACCAACAATGACTTCCTAGGGAAACACACTACCCAACTATCTCCATATTCAATGTTCTTATATTACTCTTAGTGTACTATAGTCTATTTGCAATTCATCAAATAAATGATTAAATTACATTGCATTGTTATTTTTTATATATTTTATTTCGTTACATATGCATTTGACTTTTATTTACATTATATAACATTTACAATTCCTTATAATTAGTGCATATTGCACTCATTATTCTTTTGAGGTCTAGACTAGTACCTACATCTACCCTCCCCTCTACTTTGGTTGATGTTCTCGTCAACATTTACTTTGGTTCTTAGGGATGTGGCTACTAGTGTTGAGGTGTTATAGTAGGTGCTCCTTGCATTTCTATGATTTGAAGCTTTAATACCTCATTCTTGTTCTACCCTAATTAGTACTAACTATTAACATCTACATATGATATCATTACAAATGAATAGAATGTTAGGATGAAGGTTCTAATGTATAATAGCCAATTTATTATACTATCACTATGTGGTCATAAGATAATACAATTGGACCCCATATCAATCCTACATAAAGAAATTTAAAAAATAATTAAAGTCATAATATAGTAAAATTATAATATTAAACACTATAAAATTACTATTGTAAATAATTAAATAATAATATAAAAATAAAAAATCTTCCTAGGATACTCCTCACAATAAGTTTTAGGGCAGGTGTTGGCCCAAGTAGTTCCCCTAGTTTAGCGGTCAGAACTTACACCTGATCCTGTAAGAGGTTATTAGCCTAATGCAAGCACTTATTAAGCACCGAATATAAGATCCTCTGAAAACTATATATATATATATATATATATATATACAAATAAAAATAAAAAAGTAATTATTTATATTTAGAATTGAAAATACGTCATCCATGTTATATAATGCCTAAATAATAATTGTGTTATAACAACTTAGCAATTATGTATAACATAAATAAGATTTAAACTTAAATTTTCACCTTAAAAATTAAAACAAATATATTAATATAGATTATAATCAATTTTATTTAAATTACATAGTTAAAAATAAAAAATAAAAATCTTATAAAAATAAATTGAAAGATTATGAAACAACTTGAAGAAAAATTACCCCTTACCCTTACATGTGAGGTTAACACTTCCTTATTTAAGAAAAAATTGTTTGTCTTATTAGATATAAAATTAAGTTAGATTATCTACCTTGTATCTTCCACTCTCTTTCTATTGTATTCACTTTAAAAAATCCCACTCTAGGTAACTAGCTACTTTAGATATTGTATGGGACAAATGCATTGTCATCATAACAATAAAATTAATACCAAAAGAACTGGTTTGACTATGCTTAAAATAGGAGGATTAGATAATCTATTGCTTAGTTGGCATCTTCCACTTTGCAAAATGTGAACAAGGTACATCAAATATTGAATGGGTATGTAATCATACATATGTAAGATAAATGTGATACGTAGTGCTTAATACATCACATATTCCTGAGTCATATACCTTGGTCTCAAAGAATCTTGTGAGGGTATTTTTACAGATCTTACACCCCTCTCATGCTGAAAAAAATAACAAGAGTATGGATTCGTTTAATCATATTTTCAAAAAAAATATGCAAATGTGAACCCAAAAGAAAACAAAGGGACTATAAGGAACAATATTATTTCAACTTTGATGGTCAATAATGTATGCTACTTCCTTCTTTAGGTTCAATGTCTTCCTTTCACGTTCTAAAGCACCATTTATAATTTGCTTTAAAATGTTGATAGAAATATGATCTTATGCATGTTAAGCTTTAGAAGATAATTTGTCCTTGCAATTGGAAGAAGGACAAAAGGATCCAAGCTAGCCTTAATCTAGGTTATTAAAGTGGTCTAACGAGGGACACCCCAATACCAATAATTTACACAAGCAACCTAGGAAGTAGGTACATATAGTGACTAGCTTATCCCCTGTTTAAATAATCAATTCAACTTATGAATAAAAATTGAAGTTACTAATAAAACCCAAGTCTAAATATGTGATCTCTAGATCTAATACATTTTATATCATATCATTAATTTGAACCATGAAACATCTAACTTATATTACATCAAACTTCCAAAATTTATATTTAAAAACTACATAATCATCCTTATGCATTAGGTCATGAATCCTAAAAAATGTAATTCTAAACAAAGTTAATGTTTCGTCCTTTAATCTTAGATCCTTTTTAAACATCATAAATAAACATGAATATTTTAACCTTATAAACCTATTTAGATCCTTTAGGGTATTGTTTATTGGACCCTTAAATTTTAAAATGTATTGAACCTTGGTTTATATCATAGATGAAAGATCTTAAACTTGAGATCTTAGATGAAATATCTAACTAATATTACATCAAACTTCTAGAATTTACATTTAAATACTACATAAGCATTCTTATGCATTAGGTCATAATTCCTAGAAAATGGAATTCTAAATAAAGTTAATTTTCCATCGTTTAATCTTAGATCCTTTCTAAACCTTATAAATATAAACATACAAATTTTAACATTCTAAATTTTTAAATATGTTTAAACTTTTTAAAACCTCTTTAGATCCTTTAGGGTATTGTTTATTGGACCTTATATTTAAATATGTATTAAACCTTGGTTTATAATCATAGATGATTGATATTAAACTTGATATATTAGATGAAAGATCTAACTAATATTACATCAAAATTCTAGAATTTATATTTAAAAACTACATAAGCATCCTTATGAATTAGGTCATGAATCCTAGAAAATGGAATTCTAAAAAAAATTGATTTTACATCCTTTAATCTTTGATCCTTTTTAAACCTTATAAACAAACATAAATATTTTAACCTTTTAAATATTTAAAGATGTTTAAATATTTTTAAACCTATTTAGATCGTTTAGGGTATTGTTTATTAGACCTTAGATTTAAATATGTATTGAACCTTGGTTTATAATCATAGATGAAATATCTTAAACTTGAGATCATGTATCCTTACACCTTAGAAATTTAGAAATTGGGAGCTTAGACTTAAATCTTAATATCTAAACACTAAATCTTAGATTCTATAACTCTAGATATTTATGTCCTTAGAGCCTTAGGGTATGATATCTCCTATGGTCATCCATAATCCTTAGTCTTAGGACTTGTATCTTATATCATAAAATATTAACACTGCATATTAGAATTATAGACAAAAACCTTGAAATATTAACCATAGATTCTAGAAGTAGTCCTTAAATTCTAAGCTTCTACAACTTAAAATATTTATAATCTTAAACCTTTGATAGTAACTAAACTATAGATGTTTCCTAACATAATCAAAGAATAGACTTTTACATGACCATAACCTAATAATTGTCTTTGCCTAGCTATAGACCTTCTACTAACCATACCGAAGCTACATTCCATAAGTAAACTATAAACTTTGCCCTAACCATAACCTATGTTTTTGATCTCTTTCTTATATGCCTTGAACCTCCAATGCATTAGATTTCAAATCATTAAAACTTATATTGTAGAGACCTTCATCCATTAGGCCATTGATTTAGGGAGCATAGTTCCCTATAAAAACATTTAAAATATGTAAATCTTGAGATCATAGAACCTAGATATTAAATACCATAAAGTTTAAGAGTATAAATTTAAATGAATAGGTTTTATGACCCTTTATAAAGCATAGTATTTCTAATACGTGAGATTATTTTATTGTAAAAGCTCAACCTTGACAACCTACATAGTTTAATTTAAAATCTCAAAACTTTAGTTTTCTTATGTCTTAAAGCGTCAAATCCATAGAATTCAAGCTACTAAGTCATCAATAGGTCTTAAAGCATCAAATCCATAGAATTTAAGCTACTAAGTCATCAATATAAAACATGGACAAAATTTTAAAAACTCTAATTTATTCTAAATATCACCATGCTTGTATAATTCTAGAGATTAAGACTATATAAAACTCTTGTGATTAGATCACACACCTTTGTCCCTTAATTAAACCCATACATTGAAATTCTAATCTCATACCCTTAAACCTAACTTTTATAATGGGAACCTATTTCAAGACTAGGATATTTGATCCCATATCTTGTAACATTAATTCAATGACCATACACCCATGACCCTTCACAAACTACTTAATCATATTTAAACCTTAGGTCATAAATCCTAGAAAATAGAATCCTGAACAATGTAAACATTTTAGCCTACTCAAACATATAGAATATTAAGTTATAAATTGTTAAGTAATACATGCTCATGAAGCCCTAGAACCTTTGATATCAAATACAAACCCTAATATATAAAAACAATAAAAACCTTTATATATTGAACCCCCAAACCCATAAATCCATGAAGTTAAAGCCTTGTATTGAACTCAAACAAGTAGAACCCTTGACTTGAAACATTAAATCCTAAAATTTTAGATCACATCCTTTTATCTCCCTTAATCATATATCATAGGTAATAAAGCTTAAATCCTTAAAAACTTTAAGATATCAAACTCTAAACCCTAAACCTTTTTAGATTTAAATATTTATATTCTTTAGTATTTAAAAGTCCATTTCATTAGTATTTTAGCACACTAAATTACATTGTTGTTAACGATTTCTTTATCAGCCTTGTCAAATAGAAGGATAGTGGGATGTATATTCTTTTAGCTTCTCCATTAGCAGGTTTAGCCCAGGTTGGTTTATTTTACTAAGATAGGGCTATCTTGTGTTTCTCTAATCTTCTCTTATTTATTTACCATACATATTTTGAGCTCCTTGTAAAGGGTTTGGGTCCTTCAACCCCCTTTTCTATCAATACCAAAAAAATAATAAGCTAAATTAGTAGTCCCAAGGAGGAAAACAAATTGACTAAATCACATATTAATTTTTTCTTGTAAACCTCTAAAGGACATAAATTATGTTACAACTATCGTAAATCCAATAACATCTCCCCAAAAAATAGACCAAATATTTTGATTGCATAAAAAATAATAAATTTTCCATTTCAAATTAGGGCAATAAAGCTTACGGACTATACTACATAAATTGAACTCTAATATAATGTAATCAATGTGTAGAACTTATACTATATAAAGGTTATGTACTTTAAATGTTTTACCCTAATAGCACTAAAAATACAAAAATTAACCTTATAGGCCTTAGAAGAGCAATAATCAATATCAACCTACCACTTGCCACCCACTCATTCAATGGATGCTTCTGTTTAGGTAGAATCATGACATCTCCTACAATTTGATTAGTTGAAAGAGGGCATAAACATCAACAATTATTTTCTTGGTACAAATCTAATATCTACTACCACATTGGCCAATTGATGGATGTGAAATAGAAAGTGCACATGAAAAGGTATGGGTGGGGTTCAAATTTTTAATATTTGAGTAGTGCATTGTCCTAGACTTACTTCATTAGTTATCTACCCAAACCTATTTTTTAGAAACAAAATGCACTACTCACCCCTTAAGGTAAGTTGAAGTTGTTCAAAATAATAAAATGTATTTTTAGATGGTCTAAACACATTACCTAGACTCTAAGAAACTTTCCATTTCCCTTCTACCATTATTCTAACTATAAATTATGTGAGGATGAAGTGAGCTTCTACTTGAAGACAACTCATCATGGTTAAAAATATCATAAGCAAAATAATAGTTTTTTCTCTTGCAAAAAATTAAAATGGAGGTCACCAACTAAAATCTTAAATTTAATGTACCATGTTCTACACCCATCTTCATTAACCATTATTTTCTTGAGTGACAATAAGTCATACAAATGTACCTCACCTTAAAGAAGCTAATTTTATCTACGTAAGAAAAAGGTATATACAATCAAAGACACAAAATGATAATCATAGTTTTCCATCTATGTTAACATAAATAAGGGTTAGGAATCAAATGCTCAACGTATTTACCCAGAGTCTTACACAAGATGACATTGTCTATGACGGCCATCAATGTCAAAAAGATTGTAAAATATACCTCACATCCCTCACAACAAGTTTATGAACAAAGGTGTAAATCCCTCACAATAAGTTTATGAACCTATTCAAGGTGTAAATCCCTCACAATAAGTTTATGAATAAAGGTTTTCATAATTGCAACACTTACATTTTAGCATCCTATTATGATTGGAAGAATTTGCTATTGATTCCATGAAATTGACAACCTCCATAATGTAGGGAAGTGGTTAATTTAAAGGTTTGACAATGTTTTATCCTACTAAGTTAATAAAAAGGAGGGAAAATGGGGTGACACCCTTTTTATTATTTGAAAATATTCCCTCTTGAATATCACTTTTAATAAATATGGTATAACAGAGATAAAGAAGTATATTTTTTCTATGCCTCTTGAGTTGTGCTTAACATGTTAAGATCTAGAAGATAATTTATCCTTGCAATTGGAAGGAGAAAATGATCCAAGCTAGCCTTCTATTGACCAAGTTTCATTTCTACATACCTACTTTGATACCATGTTGAAGTTCATAACTATTTCCAAATACAAACAAAAGAAATCCATCCACTCAAGCCCTCTATAAAGAATTATTTTTCAAAACTCCCTTCTACCACCATAAGGACAATATAAATTGACTACATAAATCAAATTTCCTAGCTCCATAGAATGTAAGTTTGTAACCACACTTGCCTCAATATATACCTTATCAACTAGTTGGAAGAAGGAATTCCATCCTGGTACATTCCCCCTAATATTTTGTTTGATTCTATTTGTAAAAACATATAATTTGATAGGAGAGAGGTGAGGATGGCTATTGCCTTTTGTCATTTAGCATTGTCTCCTAGATTAAAATTTTATCTCACTTATAAAGTGTAAATAATTGCTTTAGGGCTATTTAGTTATGAGGGGTCTCAAGCCCTCTAATATTTAAGGATAGGGTGATCATTGGTTCCCTTTCCATTTGTATTTTCCTTCTCTAAGAACCTTCAATCATTGATTTTTGTTTACTAGATAAAAAAAATTTCTCACCTTTTTTTATGTAATTTTAAGTAGGATTTCCTTCCTACTATAAAATCTTGAAATTGACTTGTCTCAAGATCCAAGCCCCTTAAAACCTGACCATACTCATTATATTTTTTACCTTTTGAAGGGATCTTAGGGCATATCTACCTAGAAATATGCTTGTATTGTAGTGATTTGTACAATATGATGGGGAATAGATCCTACTAGGGTTGTTTAAGCCCTATTTTCTTCCTTTACCTAAAATATCTCTTTCTAAAGAGGGTAAGAATTCAATACATTTTACACCCTTCTCCTCTACTTGTTCTAAGCCCTTGATAAAAAGAGGTTGTAAATCCCATATTGTATTTAAAGCCTTTTTCTCTTTCTCCTGACTATAAAAGTTCTTCTCCTTGCCCTCCCAAAGTGAAGGAATAACACCACCCTCTCGTAATATCCTATTAGAAATATGTCCTAACAAGACCTTCATGTAGGTCTCCACCTAGGAAAAGATGATATAGCAAGTTTATAATTGTTAGAATTCAATCCTCCATCCCTATATAAGGGTAATATTATATCTAATAAAATATCTCCATGCACTTTTTTAGTTGTAGGTATGGCCTCCCTTAACTCATTTTAAACTTCCCTATTGCAGTCTCTTGGAGCCAACTCTTTCTCTATCATCTGGACCTTAACAATAGAAAACCTTTCTTTATGTGATTCAGGAGTTTTGACTAGGTCCCTTAGGATTAATCAGATGAAGGGATGGTAAGTAGGGTTATGCATAGTGGTGAATATTCGCCAATTGGGCTAATATTAGGATTTTCCAAATTGTAAACTGGCAAATATGAGGACCCTTGACGTCGGTCCATTCGCCTAAAATTTTTAGGATCAATTTTTTCTTAGGGTCAATTTGCCATAATATATATCCAAATATAGGCATATTTGTACTCGTTGGAAAGCTCTTTTCAAGCCTAATATAATGGTGGTGTTTTTATGAAGTTATAAGATGATTTAATAGGTCAAAAGTGGCCCCAAATATCACATTACATTTTAGGGCTTCAAATACCCCAAATTTTGGTGTGAAGATGCTCTATTTGATTTGCTTAGAATTCTCCATGATTCACCTTGATTTTGATTTGGATTCACCATTTTTTTACAAGTACATTTTGAGTCCAACCCCTTACGCATAACCCTGATGGTAAGCTAGAGTGAAGGTTGATCTTGTTAGATCCACTCGACCAAACGAATGTATAGAAGGGTTGCATTTACTCTAAAAGAAATATAGAATAGAAAATAACCTCTTTAGGTAAGCCATAGTGAAGTTGAGTTGTTTAGCTAGGATTGATCAAACGAAGGGATTTTTTTTAATCCCTTTGGAAGAAATGATAATATAAAATATCTGGTAATTTGATATAAAATGGTTAATATATATAATAATGGAATGCATCTCATCTATTTTACTATTAAATAGGTCTTAAATAGGATTAAATAAGCTTAAACATAGTAGTCTCGATGAATAAATTTAGGCAATCCATAGTGAGGCTAAGGCCAATAGTTAATTCAGTCGAGCAGAGGGATTAACTGGATTTAATATTTCTTTGAGAAAGCCCTCTTTGTTTTCAAGCAAATAATATGCAGTGGTTAATGCATATCTAAGAGAATGCGCTCGATTTCTTTCTTGATCTCCTTTTTGAGGGACTTTTCCTGCTTTTTAAATTTTGCTATTAAGATCCCTTTTCTTGCTCTCCTCTTCCTTTTCATACCTTAGTTTACTCTTCCTTTATTTGTTCTCTTTTTGTTTAGAATCCTTCTCTCTTGTGATATATATATAGTAATCAGATATTACATATAAGAGTTGATTATAGCTAAATAAATACTCTATCTTGAATGTTGTATCTTGAGTATATGTACTCGAATGGATAGAACATAATATATTCTCGTAATAAATTGGTTGAATTAGATCTAATTGTGTGAATAGGGGATTGTTTGAATAGATATATCTTGCAATAATATTGTCTTAGAGAAGGTTGTAAAAGATCTCTACCTCTCCCCTTTTAAAGAGCACTTCCTTAGGTTTAAGATATTAAATAAGGTATTAAGGATAATACGATTTGATGAAATATTATCTTCAAACGTAAAGATTATATTCATAGGTAAAGGTTATAAAAGACCTCTACTTGTTCCCTCTTTTATTTCCTCTCCCCTATGCTCTCTTCCTTCTTCCTTAAAGAAATATGCTCTATTCCCCTCTTTTATTCTATGTTCCACCTCTCTAGCATACATTTTCTATTCCCTTTCAATTTAAACTCTTGAACTCTTATCTAAAGTATTAAGGCTTTACCCTTAGACTTAATCAAGATGAACTATTACATAATAGTCAATGTTTAAGTTTACTATCAAATTAAAACATTTAAAATGTTAAAATTATTTGGACAAAAATAATATGGTGATCTATAGTTATGTTTAACTCATTTTTATAAAATAATCAAAATAACGATGAATTTTCATCATTTTAGAATAAAGAGAATTTCAATATAGGTTAAGCAAAAAATAATAATTCTTTTAACTTAGATGATAAAATAATATTTTTGGAAGAAATAAAATACATTAAAAAATAATAATATTAAAAAAAAGTATCTTCTTATTTATCAAATATATATTATGTCGAGTTAGTATAAAAATACTAATCCTATAATTCATATAATTTTATTTTCATAAAAAAACTTTAAATTTTTTTGTAATATCTACGTATTTCTTTTTCTCCTTAGTGATCTCGTATAACACAAACTTATTTAACAACATAAGGCAACACCATACCAAATACTAACTAAACAAACAAATGATGTGAGTCATCCCAATGAGGAATTTCCAAAAGATATCTAAGATAATAGAGGTCCTTTTATACTTGAAGCATAAACTTGAAATGGAAACAATTTACTTGAATCATTTTTATTTTATTAGGTCCTCTTACTTATACTTGGGTGTGGATGTTGTGGAAATATTTTAACCCAATTAGTAATTTGATTTATGTAGCCTCGTTTTATATGGAATTGTATCTCTTGGGTTAGTTCCAGTTTGATTTGACGTAATCTCATGTGTTGGGTAGATAGCTATTTTATTTGGAATGCTTTCGATACAATGTTGGAAATCTTATTTCCCATAATGAGTCTTGTTGCAATAATTAGCATTGCATCACTTTATACTAAGTAAAAACAAGAGTCTTGAGTCAATTCTATTGTAGTAGTAATTTTTAACTATATGAATTGTTCGTAGACATGGACATTGTTGTAATACTATAATTTATGTATATGGAAAAGTTGTATAACTACACAAAAAATAAAAATCTAAACCCTAAAAATACATACTAAGGAATACATACATGCACCAAATCATTCAACGTTATCATCAAATAAATTTGATTCCAAAAGTTGTGATTTCTTGGAGTGATTTCACTTAAAAATGGAAGGAGAAAAATTTGGGACTTGGTAACTTGTGGGACCACCGATGCTATGGATTTGATCATCATGATAATTACCTCATACCATAAAAAGTACATAAATGTATTCCTTCATCTTATAAGAAGAACATGAATCTTTAATAGATGAGAACTAAAAAAAGTACTTGTTTTACCCTAAAAGTCAATGTTAAGATTAAACTCTTACCATAAAGCTTTAGCAAATACAAAATATTAAAAATAACATATTTATTGTGACTAGTAAGACTGTTTGAAAATTTATGGTTGCATTTCTTCTTTCAAAAGATATAATTCAACTATATATAATTGGCCCCTGTTGTGCTTTGATTTTATATATATCCAATGCATATTTGTTGAAGAGAAAAGAAACCATAAAAGTGTCTACATTGGACAATAAACAACATAAAGGTAAAGAGAAATATATTCTTTTTTAGAAAGGCAAAAAGCTAGCCGTTGTAGATGTGTACAATCTAGAAGAAAACAACTTTTAAGAAAACTTTTATTCACAGTATTTGCCTTATTTAAGAGCGCACACAAGGAAGCACCATCTCAACTATGCTCTTCATATTGTTATTTTTAATTGAAACTGTGCCATACATGTATGAATGTCTTTATGTCTTGTGGATGATTTAGATTTTTTTTATTTTTCCTATTCCAATTGAAGCAAAGCATATTTGTTTGTTTGCATAATTTCTTTCATTGCCTTGTATGTTTTTTTCTTCTTTGATTTGTAGATTTGGAGCGCTCCTATTATCTGTTTCGTTGTTTATTTATGTTCTAAAATTTTTCTTTCTATTCTATTGTTCTATTTATGTCCTTCTTTGTTATAATTTTGAGCATGATATATTAGTAAACTTCTAGCCAAGTCAAAATAACTTGCATAAAATAATAATTTAACTACTCCAATTTCCATATGTATAATCTCTATGAATCAAATATCGCAACCACTATCCATGGTCAGATTTTAAATAATGTGCATTCTACACTTAATACCCAACATGTCCCACAATCTGAAAATCAAATAATATTTATCATTTTTTCCTCGATTCTAAGCAACTTGGTGGATAAATGTTATAGTAAATTTATTTAAACACATAATTATGCAAATTATTTTAAACATGCCATAAGTTTATTGACAACATTTAGATTTAGCATTCATAAGCATGTAAAAGCTATTGACAATATTTAGGATTTTTTTTTATCTCAAGCCCTCCAAAAGAAGAAGAGAACTTAGAAGGTAAGCAAAACAAGTAGTTTTAAAATGATATTCTTAAATACATATAGGCAATGGCTTTTGCATTTGAAATCTGAAAATCATAAGCATTCACTATATAGTCAATGCCATGCTTAACTTTAACAAAATTTGAGATCCATGATGTAATTGACCAAATCATGATAAAGTCATGATAAAATCTCATCCCTTAGCTTTAGAATATAATTATTATAATGGATGGGGTATATATGGTAAATCATTGTTTTCTCATACTTCTATTGATAAAATTTATGTTTCACTTGATATGCAGGATGTTGAAACTTCTATTTCAAAAGAAGATTTCACAATTCCTACACAATCAGAAAATGACATGCCAATTGCAGAAATAGAGAAGGTTCCAAAATTGAATCACTTTGAAGATGAATTTATTGAAAACCTTGTTGAAATTAAGAATGAAGAAATGGTAAATGTTTCTTATGACTCATTTATTATTAATTAGGACGAGGTAAAGTCATCTCTTTTACCCATGACTAATAAATATTTAAGTACAAATTCACATGAATGGTTTGGATTTAATGTTGGTGATGACATAAAGGAAAATTTTGATCTATCAGAAGTAACTCAAGTGGTTGATCAAGAAAATTTGTTATTTAACACATCTTATGATCAGTCATATTTGTGGTTTGAAAATGATAGGCATACATTTAATTGGATGCCTAATTTTGGTGTCTTTAATAAACAGGTATTTTATGAAGATGAAGAACTACAAGGTGATCATGATGGAGACCATGAAGAAAAGGAAAAAGTGACAAATGCTCATTAAATATTGGTAAAAGCTAATAATGATGTGTTGACTATAGATGATGAGGTAAAATCTTCACCTTTCTCATTGGTTACAAAATTTTCAGGTAATGGGTTGTGTTGTGGCTGATCTACAACACACCCCAAAATTGGGGACCCACCTTTTTTGCATGCTTTCAAAGAAGACCGCAGTGACCCAGAAGCTAAAAATCAAGGAAAGAAGCAAAATATCACAAAAGAGAAGAAGTGTCGCGATATCGCGACATGTTGCTCCGTCGCGGCTAGAAATGAAAAGTTGTCGTGATTTTGCGACGTGTTGCTCTGTCGCGGCTAAGAAAAAGAAAGTGTCACGATATCGTGACGCGTTGCTGCTCAGAAAAAGAAAGTGTCGTGATATCGCGACGCGTTGCTGCTCAAAAAAAGAAAGTGTTGCGATATCGTGACGCGTTGCTGCTCAGAAAAATAAAGTGTCACGATATCGCGACAGGTCACGTTTTCGCGGCTCAGACAAGCGAAGTGCAGTGGAATGAAAAGGTGTCGCGATTTCGTGACATGTCGCGTTTTCACGGCCAAGAGTAACAAAATGCAACAAAATGGAAAATTGTCGCGATTTCGCGACGTGTTGCGTTTTCGCAGTTAAGAGCAGTAGAATGCATCATGAAGAGAAAATGTCGTGATATCGCGACGTGTTGTGAAATTGCGGGTCATAGAAGAGAGAGAAAGACAAAGTGGAAAATGTCACGATATCGCGACATGTCACGTTTTCACGACTCAGACAAGCAAAGTGGTACGAAATGAAGAGATGTCATGATTTTGCGACAAAAAGTAGCGAGACAGCCCAAAAGATAAAAGCGTCACGATTTCGTGACAAAAAACAGCGAGATGGTATGGAATGAAAAAGTGTCGTGATTTCACGACAGAAAGCAGCAAGACAGCCCGAAAGAGAAAAGTGTCACGATTTCACGACAGAAAGCAGCAAAGTGGTACAAAATGAAAAAGTGTCATGATTTCACGACAAAAAGTAGCGAGACAACCCGAAAGAGAAAAGCGTCACGATTTCACGACAAAAAGCAGCAAAGTGGTACGGAATGAAAAAGTGTCACGATTTCACGACAGAAAGCAACGAGACAGCCTGAAAGAGAAAAGCGTCATGATTTCATGACAGAAAGCAGCGAGATGGTACGAAATGAAAAAGTGTCATGATTTCACGATAGAAAGCAACGAAGACGACCGAAAGAGAAAAGCATCACGATTTCATGACAGAAAGCAGAGAGGTGGTACGAAATGAAAAAGTGTCACGATTTCGCGACATGTCACGTTTTTGCGACTAAGTGCAACAAAACACAAAAAAAAAAAAAGCATCACGATTTCGCGACAAGGTTGCATTTGCTCGGCTGTTGACATAAAAATGTCATGATTTCGCGACATGTCTCATTTTTGCAGTGCGTGAAGGTGGACAAGGCTGTTGACAAAAAAATGTCACGATATCGCGACATGTCTCATTTTTGCGATACAAATAGAGGAGCAAAGCTGCATACATAAAAACATCGCGATATCGCGACATGCTAGTTTTTACCATGATTTACAGGGGGTCGTTATGGAACATGCAGAAAAGCATTGAACACGTGGCATAAAGGTGTAAGGGTTACAAAACGGTTACAGTTAGCAAAGAAGATCAAACGTTTTGACACTCGAATAGAACCAAAAATAATGAAGAGTCAGGGAAGACAAAACAAAGAGACCTGGGAGATGAAGCGAAACATCACAGGATGAAACAGAGAACCGTACTTGAGGGTTTAAAAGTAGAAGCAAAAGGCAGATAGAGGAGTCAAAAACCACTACGAATAGAGTTGCAGAGCTGAAGGTGATAGGCTATTTTGGACCTACTTTTGGAGCGTTTTCCTTCACATTTGTTCTGGTTTGACAAAACTGGGAACTTCTGTTGTTGTAAACTGACATATTTTTAATACAAAAATTACAGAGAGTTACATCTCATTGGCAAGAAAGAAGGAGTTATTCTCTGCATGCAAGATTGAATGTTTATCTTTCCTCTTTCCGGTTTTAGGCTTATAGATGGAGTTTAATACAAGTCGTCTTGGTTGCTTCATGCGAATGTCTAAATCTGGAAACCATAGTTAAAATCCTAGAAACCAGCACTTAGCTTATCTGGATTTTGCATGTTTGCAGGTTCAATAGGTTAGGTTGTATGCAGAAAACCTCATATCTTCAGTCTTTTCGAATAGGATGGCAGCCTTCTAAATGTACTTTAGTTTTCGTTTTTATGCATTTTATTTTCATTTTCCTAAATTCTCTACATTTTTACTTTCTTGAGAGATTAACCTTAGTTTAATTTCCTGTTATTAAAATAAAACACTTGAAAATTTATCGAAATCGAAATCATTATAATTTCAGAGTAAAATAAACTACAATGCCCCTTGTTAATAGTTGCTTGCAACCACTAAGGTATTCCGAAACATTCACACTAAATATCAGCACTTATATCAAAATGCTAACATAGCGGAGACCTTGGAGAAATTACAAGTTTAATTTCTTTGCAAGAGGGGATTTGGAATCCAAATCCTATTGGAGAGTTGTAGTTTCACAACTGGGTGAAAATACCACTCAACAGATTGGCGCTAGAAGGAGGGCCTGATTTGGTTTACTTTATTTTTATTTTCATACAAAAGTAATGTGTTTTTTGGTTCGATTTCTTAAATCTCATTAAAGACTAAACTGCAACATTGTTTTTGTGTTGCAGGTTTTCTTGGAGATATCGAGAGTGTCGTCAGGCAGGCTAGACCCACCGCGTCGTATCATGACTAGGTCCCAAAAAATTGGGGAAACCATATTCCACAACCTTACACTCACTTGTAATCCAAAAAATAAAACCAAGCAAGTTGTAAACCTACCAGATAGCCTTGTCACGAAAGGTCTTTCTGCTTCAGGAACATCGAGTGGACCTACACCGGTGGTATCAATTGCCACTAGTGTACCTATCGTCAGTACCATTTCCACTGCTCTTGTAGGGTTGTCCTCATCAATTCTCAGTCAAATGGCCCAACCTCCAGCAGCTCCTTGGTATGGAGCTAATAATATCCATTTGAATATTGTAGGGGATATCCATGAAATCCCTAAGAACATAGAAAGATTCTTGCCCAAATATAAACCAGATGGCCCAAGAACTACAGAAGAGCATATCCAAGCCTATAGGGATGTTTTGATAAGGTTGCAAGTCCAACATGAAGATGTGGCTTGTAGACTTTTTCCCATGAGCCTAGACCCAGTGGCCTATGAATGGTATATTTGCCTACCTACGGGCTCGATCACTTCATGGACACAAATGGAGAACGCCTTTGTCAATCAGTTTAGGTCACCTTTGGATCCTGCAACCATCTACAACCAATTTATTACATGCAAAAGGGGCCAGGGTGAACCAATCATAACCTTTAATCAGAGATTCCAAAAATGTTATAATAGAGCAGTTCGGCATTTTGCCATAGACCCCGCAGTAGCTTTACAAATTTATTTTGGGACATTGGATCCAATGACAGCGATGTTTTCTAGGTGAAATCCTCAAGTCACCACGCTTGCCTTAGCTTACAACGAAGCTATGACCATTGAGCAACAAATGACACCACAGGGCTATGGGTTTCCCTAGATGCCTATGATGGGACAATACGCTCCATATGGTCAAGCTCCCATGGTAAATCAGATCATGGCATCGCAAATGCCAAACATGAATGCTTTCCCATATCAACAACCATACCCACCAGCACCTGCCTATGCACCCATTCCGATCCAACCGATCACATCCATTCCACCCGTTCTCGTATTTTTGCAAAATAGTCAATCGACTATACAAGGAGCCAGCCAGGTTAATTCTCAGGCTATAGTTCCTTTCCCAAATCCAACTCCGATCCAAAGTGCAAATCCATATATGAATCAAATTCCTCAAAGTCTGACTCAAATTTTAAATCAAGATCCCATGAATTATGCAAACCCAACGGGAACTAACAATAATGCAGCTCCATCGAAGGAGATTTATTCGGATGTTGAAGAGCTCAAGAAGATAGTTCATAAACTGAGTAACAACATGGTTCAAAAATAGAAGTATGAGTCCCATGCCCCTCACTCAAATTGAAATTTTAACAATAGAGGGAGACATTGGAACACAAATCCAAACAATGGAGGAGTACCTGCCCCCATTGCCAATCAACTAGATACTTCTGCAGAACCCAGTCAATCCATTTCCCTTTTGAATCTTTTTTATTTTGCATGGGAAAAGGGGTGCAGATTGCACAATACAAAAGAGCACAATGAGAGGAATTGTCCTGAAATTGCTAGATACACTCATTGTCTCCAAGCCCAAGTAGATGACCTGGAACTTGTGCCAAATGAGGGTCCACCCCAACATCAAGATGATAACATTATGGTGGTGTAAACTTTATACCATCAAGAAGGTGAGAGTGAGGAAGAAGAAGATGAAATTTTGGAATAGGAGGTGCAAGCTTTTCAAGAGTTTAGAAAGAGGAATCACGGATATCATTTGAGAAGTAAATCTAAAGCCCCTAAAACATCATCAACACCACCAAATAACTCTATCCTTCCTCTGAATACTAAGGCAGATAATAATCCTCCTCCTCCACTTAGAAGATAAACGTCTAATGACATGCAGAAGACAGTCAAACCTAAAAAAGCAAACTATGACATAGTGGAGGATTTAAGGAAATCTAAGTTGAGCCTTTCATTTTTAGAGGCGGCCAGGTTTCCTGGCCAAAAAGAAGCATTGATAAAGGCTCTAGACTCACCTAATCAAGTATGGAAGGGAAAGGAAGTTGAGTCTCAGTTGATTTTATGAAAGGAGAGACGGGATGTCCTGCCATTTTTATTGACTTTGAGAATTGCTGGTAAGAATTTGCATAATTGTTTGGTAGACACGGGTGCCATGAGCAACCTCATGCCTTCAGAGATATGTCAAATGCTAGGCCTATAGCCTATTTCATCCAAATGCAAGGTTTTGCAATTGGACCGATCTGAGGTAAATGTGATAGGGACCCTATATGATGTCAAAATTCAACTAAATTCTGAACCCAGGGTCCAACAAGTGGTCGACATTTTGGTTGTTAATATCCTAAGTAGATATGGAATGCTACTTGCAAGGGATTGGATGAAAACTTTGAACGACTATTTTTCAACCAATTGCTCACATATGTGGCTACCCTGGAAAGGAATTGCAAATCAAATAAGAGTAGAAAATGAACCGAGGCTTAAAGAAATCATAACAGAATTTAATAAGCCAAATGAAGTTCAATTTTTTGAGCCAGAATTGGGGGTTTATGCATTTGATGTTGAAGAGGCTACTGAAGAGCCTAAAGGGGAAATATTTCACGATAGCTCTCTTGAGGAAAATGATCACATATGGTTGCTTAGGTTTGATGGATCCAAATCTAGACAGGGAGCAGGAGCTAGAGTCGAGCTCACTTGTCCAGGAGGTAAACCTTTACTTGCTGCCTATAGGTTACAGTTTTCTTGCATGAAAAACGTTGCAGAGTATGAAGCACTAATTTTTGGTTTACAACTAGCGTTGAGCAAAAAGGTTAAATGCTTGAAAGTATTGGGAGATTCTCAACTGGTAGTCAAATAGATTAAAGGACAATATGCATGCCGCGATAAGAGATTGAGCCTTTATAGAACTAGGGTAAGGGACCTCATCGAGGAATTCGACGCTTTCAATATAGTCCTTATTTCTAGAAAATAAAATCGCATAGCAAATTCTCTTGCAGTCGCTACAGGCATGTTAAATCCAGTTGATATAAAAAGGTGTAAAAAGTTCTCCATCGAATTAGTTCCTTGTCCATCGATACCTGATAATGTCAAGAATTTCCAAGTTTTCGAAAACGACAGACACATTCAAATTTGTCATGAACTCAGGTGTTTTTGAAAACCAGGTGATTGATGAGGAGCAAAGATGGCAAGAAGAAGCAGAAAACGAAAGTAAAACTACATGTCGATCCAACAAAATACCTAAAGACATAGTTTCATTGGAGAAAATGTTCGATATGGGATACAAGGCTAGAAAATAAAAAAAGGTTCCACTCCCCAAAGATGCATGTGATCTAATTAATCTAGGGAGTGCAGATAATCCACGGGAAGTGTAAATCGCAAAGGCATGTACAGCTGAAGAAAGAGAAAATATAATACATGCACTAAAACACTACGTGGATTGCATTGCTTGGAATTATAACAAATTGAAAATGTACAACCAAAACGTCATTACACATACCATCCCTCTAAAGCCGGTCTCCAAGCCTTTCAGACAAAGTCAGCGAGTTGTTAACCCGCTATTGGAGCCCTTGATAGAAAAGGAGGTCAAGAGATTATTGGAAGCAAAGATTATTTTTCCTGTTAGGCACTCAACCTGGGTTGCTAACCTCGTTCTAGTAAGAAAGAAGAGCGGAGAGATTAGGCTATGTATAGATTTTTGAAATCTTAACAAGGCCTCTCAAAAGGATAACTATCCATTGCCATCCATTGATGAAATTTTACAAACAGTGAATGGATCCGAAATGATG
Source organism: Wollemia nobilis (assembly GCA_028583015.1). Lineage (NCBI taxonomy): Eukaryota > Viridiplantae > Streptophyta > Pinopsida > Araucariales > Araucariaceae > Wollemia > Wollemia nobilis. The sequence goes on from JAQPPZ010002816.1 coordinate 2,238,906, forward strand.
TCTTTTCTTGATGGATATTTTGGATATAACCAAATTCTTATTCATCCCAATGACAGGATGAAAACAGCCTTCACAACCAAATGGGGGAAATTTGCCTACAGAATAATGTCATTTCGACTGTTAAATGTTGGTGCAACATTTCAACGCGCCATGGACTATGCATTCAAAGGGCTTATAGGAAAGTGTATCATTGTGTATGTGGATGATATTCCAGTATTTTCAAAGAAAAGAGAAGATCATGTCAAGGATTTGAAGAAGGTTCTTCAAATATGCAGAGAGCATGGAATTTCTTTAAATCCCAAAAAATGCATCTTTGGAGTGACAGAAGGAAGACTACTTGGTCACATTATTTCAAAAGAAGTCATATCCATTAACCCAGAAAGAATAGAAGCTATCCAAAACTTACCTCTCCTAGGTAGTAAAAAGGAGTTGAGATCTTTCTTTGGGAAAATTAATTTTGTGAGGAAGTTTATTTCAAGCTTCGCTGAGATAGCCAAACCGTTGAACAAGATGCTCAAGAAGGATGTAGATGTCATGTGGAACAAGGAAATTAAGGTGGCATTTCAGCACATTAAGGATGCCATTTCCAGAGCCCCTACCCTCATAAGTCCAAACTATGCTAAACCTTTCTATATTTATACTTTCGCATCGAAACACTCTTTTGCGAGTGTCTTGACCCAAAAAGGTGAGGATAGTGCAGAAAATCCCATAGCATTTTTAAGTGCTCCTTTAAAATATGCTCAATTGAGGTATCCTATCCTCGATAAGCAGATGTACGCACTCTTTAAAACGGTAAAAAAATTCTGACATTACATTTTGCACAGCAGAGTTTTTGCCATTGTGCCTGACCCTGCTATCAAAACTATGTTTTTACAGAATGAGCTAGGTGAGAAAAGAGGTAAATGGATTTCTACTATCCAAGAATTTGATCTGGAAATCCAACCCATGAAGCTAGTTCGAGGATAGGGACTGGTGAAGACGATTGCTGAGAATAATCCACAAACGACATGCCAATATTCAAATGCATAATACATTTCTAAATATGACTGGTATGTTGACATTGTACATTTTCTATTAAACGGTAAGTGCCCATCCAATTTGAATTCCACTCAAATAAGGGCTTTAAGACTTAAGTCTGTTAATTATCTGATTATATCTGGTGTTCTGTACAGGAAAAATCATGAGGGGATCTACTTGAGATGCCTGAATAAAGAAGAAGCTGCCAAGATTCTACAGGAATTTCATGGGAAATATGGAACTGGCCATGGTGCGGCAAATGCTACAGCGCATCAAATCTTAAGAGCAGGATACTATTGGCCTCACATTTTTAAAGATGCACACGCTCATGTACGATCTTGCCACATTTTTCAAGTAGCTGCCAACAGAGAAAGAAATGTAGCCATGCCATTACAACCTGTAGTTGAGATGAGACCATTTGCACAATGGGGATTAGATTTCATTTGGGTTATTAACCCAAATTCTTCTGATTCCCATAAATTCATACTAACAGCTAAATATTATTGTACAAGGTGGACAGAAGTAGTTCCTACAAAACATGCCACTATAGACGTTGTAATAAGTTTCCTTGAGGATCACATCATAACAAGATTCGGAATGCCCGATTCTATCGTTAGTGATAATGGTAAAGCTTTTGTTTCCATACAATTTGCAGATTGGGCATACGAAAATAAAGTGAGTTTAAAATTTGCATCTAATTATTACCCTCAAGGAAATGGTTTGGCTGAATCCTCAAACAAAAACTTGTTGAATATCATTAAGAAATTACTGGAAAAGAACCCTCGAGATTGGCACAGCCAGTTAAAGTTTGCTCTATGGGCAGATAGAACCAGAGTAAAAGAATCAATAGGGAATATTACCTATCATTTGGTATATGGACAAGACCCAATCTTTCCTGCAAACTTGAAGCTACAAACCCTACATTTCATGCAAGAATACTTGGGAACAGATAACCACACTGAAGCCAGACTAAGTCATTTACTGCACCTCGATGAAAAAAGAGAGGAAGCCATGATTCACATGAGTAAACACCAAGAGGTTGTTAAAATATGGTTTGACAGAAGAGCTAAAATTAAGTCCTTCAGAATTTCAGATTTGGTTCTACTGTGGGATAAAAGACATGAAGAAAAGGGAAGTCATCAAAAATTTGATTGTCTTTGGTTAGGTCCTTATCAGATTTCGAAAATTCTAGGGAAAAATACCTTCAGGTTGAGAACTTTAGAGGGGAAGGATCTGACGTTACCAGTTAATGGGCATGTTTTAAAGCACTATTTTAGCCCTTAAGTCATAGGATATTGGTATCACATTTTTTGGTTTTGGTATGGATTTTCAAATTTTGTTTTTTTTGTAGGATTGCTAGTCTAGTTAGGATTTAAGTTGTGTGTTTGATTTCATTTGACATGTTTTGTTTGTTTTTATATATTAAAAAAAAGAGAAAAAAAAATAAAAAAGAAAAATTTGAGAAGTCAATTTATGCCCAAGATCAGGAGAGTATGAGACATTGGAATTGTGTTGTAGAAAGCTCCACGAGTAACACAAACATTTTAAATGATGTCGCTTCAATCTTGTAATGCATGAAGTTGTCAGTTTTACACATTATGGTAAAGTAGATGATAAATTCCATCCACATTTAAAAAGAAGCAGTGCATTCATATCTCATGTCACATTCCTCATTGCATATACATGTCATCTCATGTACATTTTCATTTCATGTGCAATCATTGAGAAGGTGTCGAATCCTCTTAGGGTTATTACATAACATATATTAAAAGGATCCTAAGGTTGGGAACTGATGCCCGAACTATATTGAACCAAGCACGTTCTATGCACATTAAAGAAGATCTTGGGCAAAATGATCAAAACCATGCTTGGAAGAAAAAGTGAGGTGAAAAGAATATTTCATGTCTATCCTATCATGCAACATTATCCTTAAAAAAATGGTTTTTACCACTCCCATAATGCTTAAAGCCTAAAATCAGAGTAGTAAGGATAGGGTTAAATCCTCATCTCACTGAGGTTGAGGATCCAATTCCCCAAAGCTCGGATTTGAACTTCATGGAGTAGTAAGGATAGGGTATAATTCTCATCTCACCTAGGTTGAGAATTCGATTCCCCAAAGCTTCCATCTTTCATTTTATCATAAAACTTGGATGGGAGGGATTGTACTACATGTCCTCTGCAAAGGATGGGTAGTCATACCAAAAGTCCAAGAAACAAAAATAAAATTAATATTTCCATCTTTCATTTTATCATCTTGGATTGGAAGGATCGTACTACATGTCCTCTGCAAAGGATGGGTAGTCATCCCCAAGGTCAAAGAAATAAAAATAAAATTAATATTTTCCATTTCATCTTAATATTGGATTGGAGGGATTGTACTACATGTCCCTAGCAAGGATGGGTAGTCATCCCAAATGTCCAAGAAAAAAAAATAAGAAGAAGAGAATGAATGAGGCCAAACCATGGATTATGGGGTTAAGTAAGCCCATGCGTGGCAGCATGTCTTGTCTAAAACAAGACCACTGACTGTTCAAACAGATTGACTAGCCTAACCATTTCATCCATGGTTAAATCATTTTGCTCAAAGTGAGGTAATGAATTCCAGATCATAGTAGTAAGGATAGGGTTAGATTCCCATCCCGCTTAGGTTGGTAATCTGATTCCCCAAAGCTCTGATTTCTTGCACATGGGTTCAAGATGGTAGTGACACATAACCAACTTTGGGATCTAGTAAATTAATTCAGTATACATATATTTGGTCCTAAGAGGGTTTGACAACTTTAATATGTTTGTTCATGATATTAGAAGGTTTGAGCCTTTGTAAAGTAGGTTGTTATATCTCTAGCATCTTCATCATACATCAAATCCTGCACAAATCATTCATAGCCTTGCATACAAATCATAGGTGAAACTAACAATGAAATGTTGATCAAGTTCAAGCGATAGGGAATGAAAACACATTGCACACACCAAGCTGATACTTAATGATTTTGATGTTTCATGTATTTTTGATCTGTCAGTATTTTCTTATCTTTTATGTGCTGACACCTGTATCTAAGCTTGTATATTTTAGGATGGGTTCTCATCAAAATGCTCAGGAGCATTTGATAGCAGAGTCGCCATTTGTTGTGGCTGATCCACAACACACCCCAAAATTGGGGACCCACATTTTTTGCATGCTTTCAAAGAAGACCGCAGTGACCCAGATGCTAAAAATCAAGAAAAGAAGCAAAATATCACAAAAGAGAAGAAGTGTCGCGATATCGCGACATGTTGCTCCGTCGCGGCTAGAAATGGAAATTTGTCATGATTTTGCGACGTGTTGCTCTATCGCGGCTAAGAAAAATAAAGTGTCACGATATCGCGATGCGTTGTTGCTCAAAAAAATAAAGTGTTGCGATATCGCGATGCGTTGCTGCTCAAAAAAATAAAGTGTCGCGATATCGCAACGCATTGTTACCCAGAAAAATAAAGTGTCACAATATCGCGACAGGTCGCGTTTTCGCAGCTCAGACAAGCAAAGTGCAGTGGAACGAAAAGGTGTCACGATTTCTCGACATGTCGTGTTTTCGTTACCAAGAGTAACAAAATGCAGCAAAATGGAAAATTGTCTCAATTTTGCGACGTGTCGCGTTTTCATGGTTAAGAGCAGCAGAATGCATCATGAAGATAAAATGTCACGATATCGCGACGTGTTGTGAAATCGCAGGTCATAGAGGAGAGAGAAAGACAAAGTGGAAAATGTCGTGATATCGTGACATGTCACGTTTTTGCGACTCAGACAAGCAAAGTGGTACGGAATGAAAAAGTGTCGCAATTTTATGATAGAAAGCAGCGAGACAGCCTGAAAGAGAAAAGTGTCGCGATTTCGTGACAGAAAGCAGCAAGATGGTACGAAATGAAAAAGTGTCACGATTTCACAACAGAAAGCAGTGAGACATCTCAAAAGAGAAAAGCATCACGATTTCACGACAAAAAGCAGAAAAGTGATACGAAATGAAAAAGTGTCATGATTTCGCGATAGAAAGCAGCAAGACAGCCCAAAAGAGAAAAGTGTTGCGATTTCGCGATAGAAAGCAGCAAAGTGGTATGAAATGAACAAGTGTCATGATTTCACGACAGAAAGCAATGAGACAGCCTGAAAGAGAAAAGCGTCATGATTTTGCGACAGAAAGCAACGAGATGGTATGGAATGAAAAAGTGTCACGATTTCGCAACAGAAAGTAGCGAGACAGCCTGAAAGAGAAAAGCGTCGCGATTTCACAACAGAAAGCAAAGAGGTGGTACAAAATGAAAAAGTGTCATGATTTCACGACATGTCATGTTTTCATAGCTAAGTGCAACAAAACACAGCAAAAAAAAAAACATCGCGATTTCGCGACAAGGTTGCATTTGCTCGGTTGTTGACATAAAAATGTCACGATTTCGTGACATGTCTCATTTTCACAGTGCGTGAAGGCGGACAAGGCTGTTGACAAAAAAATGTCACGATATCATGACATGTATCATTTTCATGATATAGATAGAGGAGCAAAGCTGCATACATAAAAACATCACGATATCGTGACATGCTAGTTTTTATCACAATTTACAGGGGGCCGTTATGGAACATGCAGGGAAGCGTTGAACACATGGCATAAAGGTGTAAGGGTTACAGAATGGTTACAGTTAGGAAAGAAGATCAAACGTTTAAAAGGTAGATAGAGGGGTCAGAAACCGCTGCAAACAGAGTTGTAGAGCTGAAGGTGATAGGCTATTCTGGACCTACTTTTGGAGCGTTTTCCTTCACATTTGTTCTGGTTTGACAAAACTGGGAACTTTTGTTGTTGTAAATGCGACATATTTTTAATACAAAAATTACAGAGAGTTGCATCTCATTGGCAAGAAAGAAGGAGTTATTCTCTGCATGCAATATTGAATGTTTATCTTTCCTCTTTACAGTTTTAGGCTTATAGATGGAGTTTAATACAATTCGTCTTGGTTGCTTCATGCGAATGTCTAAATCTAGAAACCATAGTTAAAATCCTAGAAACCAGCACTTAGCTTATCTAGATTTTGCATGTTTGCAGGTTCAATAGGTTAGGTTGTATGTAGAAAACCTCATATCTTCGATCTTGTCGAATAGGATGGCAGCATTCTAAATGTACTTTAGTTTTAGTTTTTATGCATTTTATTTTCATTTTCCTAAATTCTTTGTATTTTTACTTTCTCGAGAGATTAACCTTAGTTTAATTTCTTGTTATTAAAATAAAACACTTGAAAATTCACCGAAATCGAAATCATTATAATTTTAGAGTAAAATAAACTACAGTGCCCCTTGTTAACAGTTGCTTGCAACCACTAAGGTATTCCGAAACATTCACACTGAATATCAGCACTTATATCAAAATGCTAACATAGCGGAGACCTTGGAGAAATTACAAGTTTAATTTCTTTGCAAGAGGGGATTTGGAATCCAAATCCTATTGGAGAGTTGTAGTTTCACAACTGGGTGAAAATACCACTCAATAGGTTGCATGATAATTTTTTGGATGCTAATGCTATCAATGATGAAATATAAAATGTTGTTAACAAGAAGTTGGAGATAGCTTCTAAAATTTTTGCCATAAATGAAAAGAAGGAAAACATTTTTGAAATGCTTAATCAAATTCATGAGCAATCAACTAGTGAATCTAGGGCACAAATTTTTAATGATCTTCTTATACCAAATGTCCTAGATGCCTGTCAATTCTTGAATGATTGTGATTGCTTTAAAAACTTTGAAAGTGACTTGAATACGAAATTTTTAGAAATAGGTTCTTATTTGCAAAATCTCCTATTTGAAAAGAGGAGCCTAGTTCTAAATTATGAAACAAATTGTGAAATTCACACCTTTTTGAATAAGCAAAGGATAATTGAAAATCATGTTTTCACTTTTAAGTTTAATAAATCAAATCTTAAACATGGAAGTGCTTATAATTTTGAATCAAATCAGTGGGATGAAAAAGGCACAATGAGAATTTATATTTTTGGCCTAATCTTATTTTTATTGGATTCTTATAAAACTTGTCAGGCATGTAATCATATATGTTTTCTAAAGTATGCTAATCGTATTTGGGATCCAGGGAAATGATGGCAGAAATTTTGTAGTGTCTTGTACATAATGTATATTTTTGTAAATAGTCTTTTGGATTTTGTTTTCTTGTTTTGTGTTTTGTATAGTTTGTTTTTTTGTGAGTTTGTTAGTTAGTTATTTTGTTGATGTGTTAATGTGTGATGTTGTTGATGTTTTGTTGTTAAGTGTTGTCACATTTTGTTGTGTTTAGTTGAGTACAACAAATTGACTTTGCCAGATTTTGTGGGAGTTTCATGACTTGGATGTGATCCAAATTAGCACAAATTTTAGTTGAGTATTTCAAAAGTAAGGTATTTGTGATTGATATATTGTTCAGTTGTCGGTTGTGTCTAATTTTTTTATCCTATACCGAGTAGGATGAAGTTACCTATTCTGAAAACCCATGAAACTTGGAGAAAAATGAAAATGAGATTGGTTTATGTCCTTGTGAATATAAACTAAGATAGGAAAAATATGAAAAATCAGAATTGTATTGCAAAAGCTCCATGAGTATCACAAAATACATTAAAGTATATTGTTTGAAATTGCGATGCATGAAGTTGTTGGTTTTGCAAATTAGGGTGAAATATCTTATATACTCTTTTCAGCCTTACCTCATCTCTAACATAGGTGGCGGGTGGATTTGTTGCAAAGTACCATTCTACCGGATGTAAAAAAGAGTGAGATAAAAGAAAGAGAGAGATAAAAAAGTGAGAATGATATAAAAAAGAAAGGAAATAGAGTCAAATATATTACTAAAAATAGTCTTCACTGGAGCTATAGACACTCGGTTGGCAGTGAAGCAAGGTCTAGGGAAAATGTCATGAAGAGCTATAATGATAAATCTATCATCCAGAACTAAATAATCTTCACCGGAGCTATAGACGCTCAATTGGTAGTGAAGCAATATTTATAATTAAGGAAACACAACAACAACCTAATATCTGGGTATTTCAGATAATATCTACCGAAGCTATAGACACTCAGCTGGCAGTAGAGCAATATTTGAAGAGAATCAGGTGTAAGTTTTACTTTCTAAGAAGAATTATTCATAGCCTGAAATGTGAAACTAGCGATGGAATGTTGAATGGTTTCTCATAGATTCTTTGGTTTCATGGAGAACCTCGTTAATATACCTACCAAAGCCTTGTCCTTCAATGATAAAACTTGCTCTAACATCAAATCCTTACATACAATGAAAAATTTAGGCCTTTGTATTTTCTCAAGTTCTTTGTTATAGTCCATTGCATCCTCTCCATACATCATCAAATTAGTCATCCTACCATTGTCAACGATTAGTGGGTCATGTTTACATTGGTTGAGAGTTATAAATATTAAATATTTTTATAATATACATTTTGAAACCTTACACTTATCAAATTGAGGTTACTAATTATTGAAATATGTCTTAAATATGGCACATTCAATAATTGCATTGAATACTATAACTTTTATTTTAAAAATAAAATAGTTTTTATCGTCCATAGGTATTATATATCATGCCACCATGTACTCTAGTAGTTCATTATACTTATAATATGCACTCTTATCATGGGTAATTGATAGAGAGAAATATAATCAGAGAGTTGGATACATTTTTAAAAAAGAGAGAAAAACCATTAAACTAAAAGGTTTGGATCTGTTCTTCTAGATCACTCATATATGGAATGGATGGAATTATATGATAAGCCAATCGTGTACATGATCGATTGATCATCTTGCCCTCCTTTTCCTTCATAAATCTTGGATAGATAATGTCTACTCACATTTTTCTCATTAGGCATCAAAGAGTAGGGAAGGAATGAGTAATGAAGGCTAGTATTAGTCATTGGTAACAAATTAAATAATCGATAGTAGGTAGGCCGACTGATCGGGGGGTCTACCCCTTTCTATATTGAAGTATCTAAGTAAAGGTGTACTCTCTTTTATATATAGGGTACTCTTTTTATATTAGTGTGAAGGTGTGCTATCTCTCTCTCTTCTATGTGGTACTCCCTCTGTTGTAAGGAGTACTCTATTTCTTTTATTTTAATCTTAAAAATATTAAATACTTTTCCAAGATGTTGGACCTTTTCTTTGGTAATTATATCTTGGGCAAGTTGGAGTGAAGGTCAAGCTCCTGTCCCTTAGGATTAATCGGATGAAGGGATGGTAAGTAGGGTTATGCATAGTGGCGAATATTCACCAATTGGGCTAATATTAGGATTTTCAAAATTGTAAATTGGCGAATATGAGGACCCTTGACATCGGTCCATTCACCTAAAATTTTTAGGATCAATTTTTTCTTAGGGTCAATTTGCCATAATATATATCCAAATATAGGCATATTTGTACTCGTTGGAAAGCTCTTTTCAAGCCTGATATAATGGTGGTGTTTTTATGAAGTTATAAGATGATTTAATAGGTCAAAAGTGGCCCCAAATATGACATTACATTTTAGGGCTTCAAATACCCCAAATTTTGGTGTGAAGATGCTCTATTTAATTTTCTTATAATTCTCCATGATTCACCTTGATTTTGATTTGGATTCACCATTTTTTTATAAGTACATTTTGAGTCCAACCCCTTAAGCATAACCCTGATGGTAAGCTAGAGTGAAGGTTGAGCCTGTTAGATCCACTCGACCAAACAAATGTATAGAAGGGTTGCATTTACTCTAAAAGAAATATAGAATAGAAAATAACCTCTTTAGGTAAGTCATAGTGAAGGTTGAGTTGTTTAGCTAGGATTGATCAAATGAAGGGATTTATTTTAATCTCTTTGGAAGAAACGATAATATAAAATATTTGGTAATTTGATATAAAATGGTTAATATATATATAATAATGGAATGCATCTCATCTATTTTACTATTAAATAGGTCTTAAATAGGATTAAATAAGCTTGAAAATAGTAGTCTCGATGAATAAATTTATGCAAGCGATAGTGAGGCTAAGACCAATAGATAATTCAATCAAGTAGAGGGATTAACTAGATTTAATATTTCTTTGAGCAAGCCCTCTTCATTTTCAAGCAAAGAACATGGAGTGGTTAATGCATATCTAAGAGAATGCACTCGATTTCTTTCTTGATCTCCTTTTTGAGGGACTTTTCCTGCTTTTTAAATGTTGTTTAAAAGAGCCCTTGCTTGCTGTCCTCTTCCTTTTCATGCCTTAGTTTACTCTTCCTTTCTTTGTTCTATTTTTGTTTAGAATCCTCCTCTCTTGTGATATATATCTAGTAATCAGATATTACATATAAGAGGTGATTATAGCTAAATGAACTTTCTATATTGAATGTTATATCTTGAGTAGATGTACTCGAATGGATGGAACATAAGATATTCTCATAATAAATTGGTTGAATTAGATCTGATTGTGTGAATAGGGGATTGTTTGAATAGATCGATCTTACAATAATATTTTCTTAGAGAAGGTTGTAAAAGACCTCTACCTCTCCCCTTTTAAAGAGCACTTCCTTGGGTTTAAGATCTTAAATAAGGTATTAAGGATAATACAATTTGACAAAAGATTATCTTCAAAGGTAAATATTATATTCATAGGTAAAGGTTATAAAAGACCTCTACTTGTTCTCTATTTTCTTTCCTCTCCCCTATTCTCTCTTCCTTCTACCTTAAAGAACTCTGCTTTCTTCCGCTCTTTTCTTCTATGTTCCACCTCTCTAGCATACATTTTCTATTCCTTTTCAATTTAAACTCTTGACCTCTTATCTAAAGAATTAAGGCTTTACCCTTAGACTTAGATGAACTATTACATAATAGTCAATGTTTAAGTTTACCATCTAATTAAAACATTTAAAATGTTAAAATTATTTGGACAGAAATAATATGGTGATCTATAGTTATGTTTAACTCATTTTTATAAAATAACCAAATTAACGATGAATTTTCATCATTTTAGAACAAAGAGAATTTCAATATAGGTTAAGCAAAAAAATAATTTTCTTTTAACTTAGATGATAAAATAATATTTTTGGAAGAAATAAAATACAATAAAAAATAATAATATTAAAAAAAAGTATTTTCTTATTTATCAAATATATATTATGTCAAGTTAGTATAAAAATACTAATCCTATAATTTATATAATTTCATTTTCATAAAAAAAACTTTAAAAAGGTTTGTAATATCTACGTCTTTCTAGGTGTTTTTTAATTTATATTATTTTTTCCCCTCTCGAACGCAGCCATCACTGCGTTTCACTCAAGAAAGAAACTAATATAAATCAAATATTTTTTTAGAGGCCCTATATTTGTATTTGTCCTCCTACTTTGCCTACGTTTAAATTATTTTTTCTTTAAATGCCAGCTCATTTGAATTTCAATAGCCTTCGCTGCGCATTTCATAACATAGAAGGATAAGTGTTCGACATCATTTTGCCCTCGCTACATATCTTCTAACGTGGAGGAAAGAGAAAAACCGTAGGCCCTTACTTTTGGTGGGCATTTAATTTTTTTGATCTTACAATCTCAAATCATTTTGTCTTTGTAAATTTTAATTAATGTAAGGATCGCTCTCTGCATCACCAATTAATGAGTCTTGGTCTACCTACCTAGACCAACGTTCATAAAAAATTTCCCGATTGTGGCCTTTGTCCAGCGTTTTGATGTGGTACGCCTTGAGACTACGTCTCTCAATGGGTATTTCCCTCATTAATTTTTTATATTCTTTGAAGATCTTGAGATTTTAGGAAGCATTCTACTCGAAGTTCATCATATATGTTTGTCCTTCGGTGCTCAAGAGGATCTTCTTTCCTCTTGTTATATAAACATATTTCTAAGCTTAAAATCATAACTCTTTTGTATTCCTAAGATTTTCTTCGGTAAAGCTTAGATTGATATTTCTTTGGGCCCATTTTATACTGTTCCCTATAAATATCTACAAGTGTTTTTTCTTCAGGTTAGTGTGTGGTGAGATAATATGTTGTGCAAGTGAAAGATTCAGAAACACTCAGGTCACTGCATCCTCTCTTCGGTGCCTTGCTCTCAGCGTCTCTGATTTGTATTTTAAAGCTGGTATATGACATAGTTTCTAAGGGAGACTCTCTGCTTTGGCATCACTCCTCTTCAATGCATCACATGGTAAGGTGTTATATCATTTTTTAAAATAATATTTTTCTTATCCAGTGCAAATATTTTTTCTGGACATCGACATTGGTGCAGCGAACGTAGATGCCATAGTGCAGATATAGGAGTCTCATTTTTCTTGGACGTCACCATTGGAGCGATGAACGTAGACGCCACCCTTCCTCACTGCTTATTCATTGAAATGCGCTTCATGGATATTTACTCACTGCCTTTCAAGACATTTTTTCCACTGCATCCTCTGTTTGACGTCAACCCCTTTAATTTAAGCTATAATATCTTTTTTATATATATTGTAGCAAGAAAAAAAAAACATTTCATTCCCTTTCCTTTCCAGCTTTTTCTTCGCCCGAAAATCAAAGGAGAATTGTAAAACTTTTAATAAAAAAATTTCTATGGGGGGTTTATAGGTGCCTTTTGCACCTATACTAAGTTCGGGGGTGTCATTGCGTCACTTTTTGCCTTATTTTGCCTTCTTTACTTTCATTCTTAAGTTGGTAATATTAATTTTGTTTATATATCTTGCTTAATATTAAAAAGGTGTTGATTAAATCTTCAATCCTTAATTAAAGAAATTACTAAAATATTTTTTTTTCTATTTCATTAAGCAAAATTTTATATTAACTTAAATTCTCTATTTTCCAAACTTCTTTAATATTTTATAGAGATATTTTAGTGAATGAAAAATATTTCCTTTCAAAACAGTCTCTATATTAATTAACTTTTCTGGAAGTATTCAATCCAATCCTCACATAATAAAGAATAAATAAATATATCTATTCTTTCTTTATTATTTCATTAAAAAATAATTATGTGTTCAATTTATTATTGTTGAAAAGGAGTATTTTTTAATTATCTCTTTAAAAACATTATTTCTTATTCTAAACTTCCTAAGAAGAACAAATAATTCATATCACCACTCACCTTATTGTACATACTATTTAACTTATAGTTTTCCTCAAGTAAGGGCGAGTTATTTGGTAACCAATACAGGCCTGGTTGATATTCACCTATGTTCCAAGTATCATATCTAATCAAATACTTATAGTTTCCCTCTATTCAAGGCAGGTATTTGAGAAAAAAAGATATATATAGGCCTGACATATTTGTTCTCTTAACCTAATTAATATCAAATTTACTCAAAATACTTATAGTTTCCCTCTCGTTAGGGCGGGTATTTATTGAGTTATTTTGTGTTTCCTAAAAGCTTTGGTATATCTATCTCATTAACCTCATTAAATATCAAATAACCTCAAAATTACTTATAGTTTCCCTCTCGTTAGGGCGGGTATTTTTGAGCAATTTGGTATTTTTTACAGGCTTCTGTTGACTAATATCCATTGCATTCTCTAAATTAAAGTTAAAGGGGGGACCTTTGGGTTAACTTCAAAATGAATTCAATGAATACAATTGATCCTCTCACTCCTCACAACTTCCATACATGGAAATCCAAAATTTTAAATCTCATTTCTCAAAAAGGGCTCACACACCTATTAGAAGAAAAGCAACCTGATTTTGAAAAAGAATATGAAATATTTGTTCACAAAGAGAAAATGTATGAAACAATGGGTATTATAAACTCTAATGTGCATGAAAGTTTGTGGTTTCACATTGCATATTGTAAAACTACTTATGAAAGTTAGGAGAAACTAAAGACCTTGTTTGGGAAAGCATATCAAATAAGATCAATGCAACTAGAAGTAGAATTAACAACTCTATCTCCTAAGGACTTCAGCAATATTATTGACTTCCTCACCAAATTCAAAGAGGTCCTCACTCAATACAAAGGCAGTGGGAAGACTAATACTGAAGAATAATGCATTTATCTAATCCTTTCTAAACTAAATGGTGTATTTCAAATCTTTGCTACCACCTTTCTATCTACCAAATATACTCTTGGTGCAACCTTTAAAATGCCCTCTTTAGAAGAGTTTTGTGATAGACTGAGTAGGGAAGAAACAAAACTTGCAAGATATGAAATCTCTTCTGCTTCCTCTTCCTCAAAAGCCTTAGTAGCCTCCACCTCTTCTAAAGAAAAATTCAAAAACAAGGAAAATAATCCCATAACTTGTACTCACTACAAAAAGAATGGTCACTCTAAACAAATGCTAGAAAGGATTACAACTAGAGGCATCTATGAAGGATCAAAAGATAGAAAATAAAAAGAAAATAGGAAAATCCCTTAATGTTCAAAGGAAAACCTTCAATTCTTATTCTAATCACTGGGTCCTATATTTCGGAGCAACTCATCACATGACTGATTCAGATGAGTCATTCTCTTCTATCTCCTCAAGTTCAACCTATAGCATAGAAGTTGATGACTCTTCCTTCATCCCAGTAAAAGGAAAGGGTGATATAACCATTTATGGTGGCTCTATCAATAATGTTCTCTATGTTCCAACCATTTCCACAAATATCCTCTCCATCTATCAGATTTGTACTTCTGGAAAGGAGAAAATTGTTATCTTCTCTTCGACAGGAGTTGAGTTAAGAGACTTTCAAGATCCCTATTCTCTCATATCCAAAGGATATATTGATCACAAAACTCACCTATTTCACTTCAAAGGATTCAAAAATGTAGAAGGGGCCTCCTATTTTGTGGCTCATGGATATCTTGAAAGCAAAATTTGGCATGAAAGGTTTGGTCATCTCAGTTATAACTACCTAAAGGAATTGAGCACCCATGAAATGGTAATAGGTTTAACTCAAGTCTCTTCTATTGATGTATTTTTTCCTAGATGTGCTCTTGGAAAGCAACATCAAGATCCTTTCCACCCAAGTAGTTCTCTAAAAACTTCATCCCCTCTATAATTAATCCATAGTGGCTTGATGTCTTTTCCAGAACCTTCTTTCAAAGGAGAAAAATATGCTCTAACCTGTATTGATGACTTTTCTAGAAGAAATTGGGTCTACTTACTAAAATATAAAAGTGATGTTCTATCCCACTTCAAAGTCTTCAAATCCTTAGTTTAAAATCAGGCCTCTTGTAATATCAAGCAAATTCGCACAGATGTTGGGGGGAATACTGCAGTAATGAGTTCTCCATATTTCTATCAAATCATGGCATCATTCATCAGCATTATGTCTCCCATAATCCTTAGAAAAATGGCATTGCAAAAATAAAAAACCGAACATTAAAGGAAATGGCAAATTGTATGCTCCATTCAAGAGATCTTCCAAAAGATTTTTGGGCAGAAGTTATTAACTATGCCAATTATATTCAAAACCGCACACCTCATAAAGCTCTTGATCATTTAACTCTTGAAGAAGCATGGACTAGTTCAAAACAAGATGTTTCCTTCTTCAATATTTTTGGGTGTATTGATTTGACGCACATCCCAAATAATAAAAGGAATGCTCTAGATAAGAAAAGCATAAAGCTCATATTTGTTGGTTATTGTGAGGAAATGAAAGCATACAGGCTATTTGATCCCTCAACTCATGAGATATTTTTTCATAGGAATATCCAATTTGATGAAACATTCCCTCAAAAATATCCTCAACTCTCCTCTTCCTTGATTGAGCCTTCTCCTATAATAGAACCTCAATATTATGAAGAACCAACTCTAGAGGTTAACTTAGATATTGATAATCAAGATGAGGAAACTGTAACTCCAACTAAATGTCTTTCCACTCCTTCTAATCCTTCCACTATGCCAAAATGGGCCCACACCATTGTTAAAGAAGCTAATCCTTACATCAAAAATCTTCCATCATCCAGATCAACCAACTCCATAGGCACTGGTCTTGTTTGTCAGTCTATTTCCTCTGATCCTATGGGATGATGCCATGGAAAACAAATTCTTTTCCTTAATCAAAAATAAAACTTGGGATTTAGTTCCCTTGCCTAAAGGAAGGAAATTAGTTCGTTGTAAATGGATTTACATAACAAAGTATGGTCCTAATGGATAAATTTACAAACACAAAGCTCGCCTAGTAGCCAAAGGTTTCTCTCAAATTGAAGGAATTGATTATGTCGAAAACTTTACTCTGGTTGCTAAAATGAATTCTGTAAGACTAGTTCTTGCTCTAGTTGCTTTCCAAAAGTGGCATGTCTTTCAAATGGATGTAAAAAGTGCTTTCTTACATGGGGATTTAAAGGAAGAGATATACATGGAACAACCTATTGGTTTCACTCAAGACTCCTCTCTTGTTTGTAGGCTAAAAAAATCTCTCTATGGCCTCAAACAAGCTCCTAGAGCTTGGTATGAAAATATGGACTCCTTACTTCTTTCCACAGGTTTTTCTCATTGTGAGTCTGATAACATAGTCTACATTTGGAGAGATAAAGGAAAAATCACCATTCTTGTTTTATATGTTGATGATCTTCTAATCACGTAGTACCTTCAATCACATTCAGACTATAAAAGACTCCCTCTCTAAAAATTTTGATATGGTTGATCTAGGTTTAGCTCATTACTTCCTTGGGATCCAAATAAATCAAACAAATGCAGGTATTTCATTGTGTCAACAAAAATACACTCTAGATCTTCTTCAGAGGTTTAAAATGTTAGATTGCAAACCTTCTCCTACACCTTTTCAATCTAGCATAAATCTAAGTACTTCCTGCTCATCCCCTCTATGTGATGCAACTCTATACCGTCATCTTGTAGGGAGTTTGTTATACCTTACTCATACTCGTCTAGATATCTCATATGTTGTTGATCTCATATCTAGATTATCCCATCAACCTCACTTCAGTCATTGGCAAGTAGATAAAAGAATCCTCCACTACTTACAAGAAACTACTCAATTTGGGCTCTTATATAAGGGAAAATCCATGTATATCATTGGCTACATAGATTCATATTGGGCAGGTTCAGTAGAATACAAATGTTCAACTTCTGGCTATGTCTTTTATCTTGGTTCTTTGCCAATAGCCTGGTTATGCAAAAAACAAGCAGTAGCCTTATCATCTACAAAGATAGAATACAAGGCAACAATTTTAACAATTCAGGAAGCTCTTTGGCTTTGTCAAAATCTAAGGGAATTTGGTTTATCCCATGACAAACCTATAACTCTTTTGTGTGCCAATCAAAGTAGAATTCACATTGTATGAAATCCAGATGAACATCAGCGCACCAAGCACATTGAGATACATATGCACTTCATTTGATAGTACATTCAAAATCGGGACATATACTTGAACTATATTCCAACTGAGGAGCAAATTGCAAATATCTTCACCAATTCATTTCCTTCTCCGTGTTACATACAATTGCAAAAGAAACTTGGAGTAATACAGTTGCATTGACACAGAGGTCTTCCACATCTCCTTTTACTATTGTATTCTTTGGAGGATGGTTTTTTCCCTTGTGGTTTTTTTTCATCATCTCTCCAAAAGTATATATTTTTCATGAGTACCTAATCATGCCAAGTTGTCAGGATTCATTCTTTTTTTATGTTGAGAGGACAATCTTCATCATCCGAAGACACCTCTATCTTGGATATTTTTCTTGTAACAAATGGTTTTTCTCCAAGGGGTTTTTTCACCATCTATATATTATAAATGAGTACCTCATCAGGCTATGTTGTCAGGACTCATTCTTTTATTGTTTTAAGAGGACAATCTTCACCATCCGAATACAAGCCTCTTTCCTATTTCTTTTTTGATAGATGGCTTTTCCCATTGGATTTTTACTCTTTAGAAAAAAAAAATTGTACATGAGTACCTCATCAGGCCTTGTTGTCGGGACTCATTTGTACAAACCACACCTAGTATCACTTAAGAGGGGATGTTAGAATAAATGAATATTCTCTTAAGTTCTACTAGGATAGACACATTTTATTTTCCACTCCTCCATGTGTCGGGTGAACTCTCAATGGTGTCTTCATCAAACTTGATGAGTTATTCCACTCCATGTATCAAGTGAACTCTCAATGGTGTCTTCATCAGACTTGATGAGTTGTTATAATCCAATGACTCTCAATGTTCAATTTTGCTATTTATACAAAGTTGATCCCTGAAATAAATCATCAATTCTATTTTGTTTATTCAAATCTTGTAATTCTTTGTAGTTCTACTCTTGGGAATTCTAACAGTATTTGCCTAGCTATAGACCTTCTACTAACCATGTCGAAGCTACATTGCATAACATAAGCAAACTATAAACTCTGCCCTAACCATAACCTATGTTTTAGATATTTTTATTATATGCCTTGAATGTCCAATGCATTAGATCTCAAATCATTAAAACGTATATTGTATAAACCTTCATCCATTAGACCATTGATTTAGGGAGTATAGTTCCCTATTAAAGCATTTAAAAGATGTAAATCTTGAGATCATAGAACCTAGATATTAAATTCCATAAAGTTTAAGAGTATAAATTTAAATGAATAGGTTTTGACCCTTTATAAAGCGTAGTATTTCTAATACATGAGATTATTTTATTGTAAAAGCTCAACCTTGAGACCCTACATAGTTTAATTTAAAATCTCAAACCTTTAGGTTTCTTATATCTTAAAGCGTCAAATCCATAGAGCTTAAGCTACTAAGTCATCAATAGGTCTTAAAACATCAAATCCATAGAACTTAAGCTACGAAGTCTTCAATATAAAACATGGACAAGATTTTAAAAACTCTAATTTATCCTAAATATCACCATGCTTGTATACTTCTAGATTTTAAAACTGTATAAAACTCTTGTGATTGGATCATACACCTTTGTCCCTTAATTAAACCCATACATTGAAATTCTAATCTCATACCCTTAAACCTAACTTTTAGAATGGGAACCTATATCAAGCCTAGGATATTTGACCCCATATCTTGTAACATTAATTCAATGACCATACATCCATGACCCTTCATAAACTACTTAATCATATTTAAACCTTAGGTCATAAATCCTAGAAAATAGAATCCTAAACAATGTAAACATTTTAGCCTACTCAAACATATAGAATATGAAGTTATAAATTGTTAAGTAATACATGCTCATGAAGCCCTAGAAACTTTGATATCAAATACAAACCCTAAAATATAAAATATCTTAAACCCCCAAACCCATAAATCCATGAAGTTAAAGCTTTGTATTGAACTCAAACAAGTAGAACCCTTGACTTAAATATTAATCCTAAAATTTTAGATCACATCCTTTGATTGTTAGAATAAGTAATTATTCTCTTAAGTCCTACTAGGGTAGACATACTTGATTTTCCACTCCTCCATGAGTCAGGTGAACTCTCAGTATAATCTAGATCAGATTTGATGAGTTGTTGTAATCCAATGGCTCTTAATGATCAACTTTGCTATTTATACAAAGTTGATCCATGGAATAAATCAATCAGTTCTATTTTGTTTCTTAAAATATTGTAATGCTTTGTAGTTCTACTCTTGGGAAATTCTAACATGGCATCAAAGCAAGATAGATTATGCTAGGCTTTCTCTCTTGAAGGAAGTTTCATGAACTGGTTCATAATCTCTTATCTTTTGTTTTTTTTTTTAAATAGGACTTTTTTTTTAGATTGCTCATTTTATATCTGCAATTTTGTTTTGAGAAATTTGTTTATAGCAATCTCTAAATAGTTAAACTATATTTGGTTTATCATATTATGCAGTATTCTCCTGATATTTTTAAATAATATAGATATTTGAAATTTTTTTTCCTGTAATTTTTTATTGTTCTTCTCGTATTCCTATTTCAAAAAATATATCTCCATCTCTTTTCTCGGATGTGGGATTCCATTGGCCCCAATAGCCATCACTACGTATCATTTTTTAGTGAATGCATGCTTGCGTTGGTTGCATTATAGACATCATTGTGTACGTTCATTAGTGGAGACCAAGCTTTGTAGGCATATACCTTTTGGTAGGCAATAAAAATTGTGGGCAAAGTTTAGTAGTGACTGTTGGAATTTTTTTTATCTTCGAATATTCAAAGATTTGAAGATAAAGTTTATAGGTGCCATTTTTTACACCTATCATAGCTTCAAAGGGAGATTATTGTTGTGTCCATCTTTTCCTCTTTTATTCTTTGCCTCATTGCCTTTGTTCTAATTCTTTTATACAAAGTTCTTTATTATTATATAAAGAGAAATTTTGGTAATAGAATCTAAGTGAGGATAATTTTTTTTCTAAAGTTACTTTTTTTTTCATATCATTAAATTTTTTTATAAAATAGATTATTTTATACGATAATTAATGTTCATTTCTTAAAATATAACTAAAGCAAATACATTAACGAAATTATTATAATCACCTATATACCTCGCATTGGACTTCTAAATAACTTATAGTTTACCTCATGTAAGGGTGGGTTATTCAGATATCCGATATAAAGGTATGGTTGATTATCCATTTAAAAGCCTATGTTCCAAGTATCAATTCTACTCATTACTTATAGTTTCCCTCTCGTAAGGGCGGTTATTTGAGAAGAAGAGATATATAGGTCTGGCAAACTATTTTTCATAAGCCTAACAATTATATCAAATCTCCTCATTTACTTATAGTTTCCCTCCAGTTAGGGCGAGTATTTTGAGGATTTTTGGCATTTCTTACAAGGCTTTTGTTAATTTCTTTAAAATCCATTGCATTCTCTAATATATTTAATTGAAGTTGAAGGGGGGAATTATTGGTTCACTTCAATTTTTTAGCAAAATGAATACAATGAATACAATTTATCCACTCACTCCTCATAACTATCATACATGGAAACCCAAAATATTAAATCTCATTCCTCAAAAAGGGCTCACACACCTACTAGAAGAAAAACAACCTGAATTTGAAAAGGAATATGAAATATTTTTTCATAAAGGGAAGATGTATGAAACAATGGGCATTATAAGCACTAATTTAAATTAAAGCTTATGTTTTTACATTACTAATTGTAAAACTCCTTATAAAATTTGGGAGATACTAAAGAAATTATTTGGAAAAGGAGATCAAATAAGGTCAATGCAGCTAGAGGTAAAATTAACTGCATTATCTCCTGAAGATTTCAGCAATATTATTGACTTTCTCACAAAATTTAAAGAAATCCTCACTCAATACAAAAGGCAGTGGTAAGTCTAAAATAGAATAAGAACGTATCTATCTAATTATTTCTAAATTAAATGGTGTATTTCAAATTTTTACAACCACCTTTTAATCTACAAAATATGCTCTTATTGCAAGTTTTAAAATACCCTCCTCAAAGGAATTTTATGATAGGCTAACTAGAGAAGAAACCAAAATTGCAAAGTATGAGATCTCTTCCTCTTCCTCAATAGCCTTAGTAGCATACCACCTATACTAAAGAAAAAATCAAAAATAAAGAAAGGAGTTCCATTACTTGTAGTCACTGCAAAAAGAATGGTTATTCTATGAATAAATGTTGGAAAATACTACAACAACTAGAGGCATCAATGAAGGATAAAAATATAGACACTAAGAAGCAAATAGGAAAAGCCCTAAATGTTCAAGGTAATATCGCAAAAACTTCAACAAAATACTGGGTTATAGATTCAGGAGCAACTCATCACATGACTTCCTCAGATGAGTCATTCTCTTCAATATCCTCAAGTTCAAAAAGTAGCATAGGAGTTGGTGATTCATCATTTATCCCAGTCAAAGGAAAATATGACATATCTATTGATGGTGGTTATATCAATAATGTTCTCTATGTTCCAAATATTGCAACAAATCTCCTCTCCGTCTATCAGATTTGCACTTTTGGAAAGGGAAAAATAGTTCTCTTCTCACCAATAGGAGTTGAGATAAGAGACTTTCAAGATCCCAACTCTCTCATAGCCAAAGGAAATACTGATCACAACACTCACCTATTTCACTTCAAAGGATTCAAAAATTCATAAGGGGCCTCATGTTTTGTTGCACATGGAGATCTTGAAAGAACAATTTGGCATGAAATATTTGGGTGTCTCAGTTATAACTACCTAAAAGAACTGAACACCCATGAAATGGTAACAGGATTACCACAAGTCTCTTCTATTGATGGATTATGTCCTAGATGTGCTCTTGGAAAGCAACATCAAGATCCTTTCCACCCTAGTGGTTCTCTAAAGGTCTCATCCCCTCTAGAGTTAATCCATAGTGACTTGATGATCTTCTCAGACCCTTATTTCAAAGGAGTAAAATATGCTTTAACCTTCATTGATGATTTTTCCATAAGAACTTGGGTATACTTCCTAAAATACAAGATTTATGTTCTATCCCACTTCAAAATATTCAAAGTCTTAGTTGAAAATCAGGCCTCTTGCAAAATCAAGCAAATTCGTACAAATAATGGGAGGGAATACTTTAGTAAAGAGTTCTTAAGTTTTCTATCATGTCATGGAATAATTCATCAACATTTTGTCTCCCATAATCCACAAAAAAATGGCATTACAGAGAGGAAGAATAGAAATTTAAATAAAATGGCCAACTGTATGCTCCACTCAAGAGATCTTCCAAAAGTTTTTTAGGCAAAAGCAATTAACTGTGCAAACTATATTCAAAACCACACACCTCACAAAGCTCTTGACCATTTATACTCCCGAGGAAGCATGGAATGGATAAAAACTTGATGTCTCCTTCTCCAAAAATTTTGGGTGTACTGCTTGGGCGCATATCCCAAAGAAGAAAAGGAAGGCTCTAGACAATAAAAGCAAAAAGCTCATATTTATTGGTTATTATGAGGAAATGAAAGCATACAGGCTCCTTGATCCCACAACTCATGAGGTATTTTCATAGGAATGTTCAATTTGATGAAACATTTCCTCATAAATATCCTCAACCATCCTCTTACTCAATTGATTCTCTTGAACCATCTCCAATGTTAGAGCCTCAATACAATGAAGAACCAACATTAGAGGTTAATTTAGAGATTAATGATCAAGATGAGAATATTATAACTCCAACTCAAAGTCCTGCCACTCCTACTATTCCCTATTCTATGCCAAAATAGGCCAGCGCCATTCTTAAAGAAGCTACTCCATTCATCCAAAATCTTCCATCATCCATATTAAGCAACTCCATAGGCTCCGGTCTTGTCTGTCAGTCCATTTCTATAGATCCTCAATACTTCAAAGAAGCAACTAGTATCAAATAATGGGATGATGCCATGGAAAATGAATTCTCTTCCTTAATCAAAAATAAAACTTAGGATTTAGTTCCCCTACCTAAAGGAAGGAATTTAGTTCGATGTAAATGGATCTACAAAATTAAATAAGGACCTAATGGAGAAATTGACAAACACAAAGCTCGCCAGGTAGACAAAGGTTTCTCTCAAATTGAAGAGATTAATTATTCTAAAACTTTTACACCAGTTGCCAAAATGGATTTTGTTAGACTGGTTCTTGCTCTAGTTGCTTCCCAAAAGTGGTTTGTCTTTCAAATGGATGTAAAAAGTGCTTTCTTACATGGGGACTTAAAGGAAGAGATATTCATGGAATAACTTGCTAGATTCACTCAAGACTCCTCCCTTGTTTGTAGGCTAATGAAGTCTCTCTATGGCCTCAAACAAGTTCCTATAGCTTGGTACGAAAAAATGGACTCATTCCTTCTTTCCTTGGTTTTTTCTCATTATGATTCTGATGCCACATTATACATTTGGAGAGATAAAGAAAAAATCACCATACTTTTTCTATATGTTGATGATATAATACTCACTAATAGTGAATTTGCTCACATTCAGACTATCAAGGACTCCCTCTCTAAAAAAATTGAAATGGTTGATCTGGGTTTAGCTCATTACTTCCTTGGGATTCAAATAAATCAAACAAATACAAGAATTTCATTGTATCAAAAAAAATAAACTCTAGACCTTATTCAAAGGTTTAATATGGCATATTGCAAACCCTCTTCTACATATTTGTAGTCTGGAGTCACTCTAAGTACTTCCTGCACATCCCCTCTATGTGATGCAACTCTATACCATCAGCTTATAGGGAGTATATTATACCTTACTCATAATCACCTAAATATCTCATATTTTGTTGGCTTGATATACAGATTCTCACATCAACCTCATTTCAGTCATTGGCAAGCAGCAAAAAAATCCTTCGCTACTTGCAAGGCACTACTCACTTTGGGATCTTATATGTGGGAAAATCCATGGATATCATTGGTTACACGAATTCTGATTGGGCAGGTTCAGTAGAAGATAGATGTTCAACTTCTGGCTATTTTTTTTGTCTTGGTTCTTCACCAATTGCTTTGTCATGCAAAAAATAACAATCAATGGCTTTATCATCTACAAAGGCCTAACACAGGGCAGCAGTTTTGGCAAGTCAGGAAGCTCTTTGGCTTCGTCATATACTAAGAGAATTTAGTTTTACCCATGACAAACCTATTACTCTTTGGTGTGCCAGTCAGAGCATAATTCATATTACACACAATCCAGTTGAGCATCAGCACACCAAGCACATTGAGATTCACATGCACTTCATTCGACAACATATTCAGAGAGGAAAAATATACTTAAACTATATTCCCACTAAAAATCAAATTGCAGACATCTTTACTAAGTCATTTCCTTCTCCGCGTTACATTTAGTTGCGAGAGAAACTTAGGGTAAAATAGTTGCATTAAACAACAAATATCTTTCACCTCTCCTTTCTTATTTTTGTATTCTTTGGAGGATGGTTTTTTTCCATGTGGTCTTTTTTATCATCTCTCCTAAAGTATAAATTGGACATGAGTACCTCATCAAGCCATGTTGCCGGGACTCATTCTTTTTTTATATGAGGACAATCTTTGCCATCCAAAGACATGCCTTTATCTTTATTTTCTAATAAATGGTTTTTTCCCAAGTGGTTTTTTCACCATCTCTCACATATTAATGTAAATTTGTACCTCATCAGGCCCTATTGTCGGTACTCATCTTTTTTTTTTGTCATTGAGGACAATCTTCGCAAACCGAAGATATGCATCTTCTTCTTTTCTTTTTTGATAGATCATTTTTTCCCATGTGGTTTTTACCATCTCTTCAAATAAGACATATATGTACATGAGTACCTCATCAGGACCTGTTTTCGGGACTTATTTGTATCAAACTCACCTAGTATCACTTAAGGGGGGGTGTTAGAATAAGTAATTATTCTCTTAAGTCCTACTAGGATAGAAATTCTTGAGATTCCACTCCTCCATGAGTCAGGTGAACTCTTAGTATAGTCTAGATCAGATTTGATGAGTTGTAATCTAACGACTCTCAATGATCGAATTTGCTATTTATACAAAGTTGATCAATTAAATAAATTAATCAGTTCTATTTTATTTCTTTAAATCTTGTAATTCTTTGTATTTCTATTCTTGGTAAATTCTAACATTTATCTCCCTTAATCCTATATCATAGGTAATAAAATTTGAATACTTAAAAACTTTAAGACATCAAACTTTAAACCCTAAACTTTTTTATATTGTAAATATTTATATTATTTAGTATATAAAAGTCCATTTCCTTAGGATTTTAGCACACTAAATTACATTTTTTTCAACGATTTCTTTATTAGCCTTGTCGAATAGAAGGATAGTGGGATGGATATTATTTTAGCTTCTCCATCAGCAGGTTTAGCCCAGGTTTGTTTATTTTACTAAGATAGGGCTATCTTGCATTTGTCTAATATTCTCTTATTTTTTTCCCATGCATCTTTTGAGCTCCTTGTAAAGGGTCAGGGTCCTTCAACCCCCTTTTCTATCAATACCAAAAAATAATAAGCTAAATCAGTAGTCCCAAGGAGGAAAACAGATTGACTAAATCACATATTAAATTTTTCTTGTAAACCTCTAAAAGACATAAATTCTATTATAACTATCGTAAATCCAATAACATCTCCCAAAAAAATAGACCAAATATTTTGATTGCATAAAAATGATAAAACTTCCATTTCAAATTAGGGAAATAAGGCTTGCGGACTATACTACATAAATTGACCTCTAATATAATGTAATCAATGTGTAGAACTTAAAAAGTTGTTAGATTTAAAAAAAAAAAGGATCAAAACACTTATGTAAATAAAATTTATGGACTTTAAATATTTTACCCTAATAGCACTAAAAAATACAAACATTAATGTTATAGGCCTTAGAAGATCAATAACCAATATCAACCTACCACTTGCCACCCGCTCATTCACTGGTGATAGTCACTCATTTTGTGTCACTTGGATACCTTTGTTTAGCTAGAATCATGACATCTCCTACAATTTGATTAGTTGAAAGAGGGAATAAACATCAACAATTATTTTCTTTGTATAAATCCAATATCTACTACCACATTGGCCAATTGGTGGATGTAAAATAGAAAGTGCACATGAAAAGGTATGGGTTGGATTAAAATTGTTAATCTTTGAGTAGTGGATTTTCCTAGACTTGCTTCATTAATTATCTGCCCAAACCTATTTTTTAGAAAAAAAATGCACTACTCACCCCTTAAGGTAAGTTGACGTTGTTCAAAACAATAATAGGTATTTTCAAATGGTCTAAACACATTACCTAGACTCTAAGAAACTTTCCATTTCTCTTCTACCATTATACTAACTATCAATTATGGGAGGATGAAGTGAGCTTCTACTTGAAGACAACTCGTCATGGTCAAAAGCATCATAAGAAAAATAATAGTTTTTTCTCTTGCAACAAATTAAAATGGAGGTCACCAACTCAACTCTTAACTTTAATGCACTATGTTCTACACCCATCTTCATTAAACATTCTTTTCTTGAGTGATAATAAGTCATACAAATGTGCCTCACCTTAAAGAAGATAATTTTATCTACGTAAGGAAAAGGTTTATACAATCAAAAACACATAATTATAATGATATTTTTCCATATATGTTAATATAAATAAGGGTTAGGAATCAAATGTTCAATGTATTTACCCAGAGTCTTACACAAGATGACATTATCTATGATGACCATCAATGTCAAAAATATTATGAAATATGCCTCATATCTAACATTCCTACCACTTGTGTTCTAAAAATATGAACCTATTCAAGGTGTAAATCCCTCACAATAAGTATATGAATAAAGTTTTCCACAATTGCAACACTTACATTTTAGCATCCTATTATGATTGGAAGAATTTGCTATTGATTCCATGAAATTGACAACCTCCATAATGTAGGGAAGTGGTTAATTTAAAGGTTTGACAATGTTTTATCCTACTAAGTTAATGAAAAGGAGGGAAAATGGGGTGACACCCATTTTATTATTTGAAAATATTCCCTCTAGAATATCACTTTTAATAAATATGGTATAATAGAGATAAAGAAGTATATTTTTTCTATGTCTTTTGAGTTGTGCTTGACATGTTAAGCTTTAGAATATAATTTGTCCTTGCAATTAGAAGAAGGACAAAAGGATCCAATCTAGCCTTCTTTTGACCAAGTTTTATTGCTACATACCTACTTTGATACCATTAAGATTGTGACTATTAAGATTGTTTGAAAATTTATGGTTGTATTTCTTCTTTCAAGAGATATAATTCAACTATATCTAATTGGCCCATGTTGTGCTTTGATTTTATATCCAATGCATATCTGTTGAAGAGAAAAGAAACCATAAAAGTATCTACATTGGACAATAAACAACATAAAGGTAAAGAAAAATATACTTTTTTAGAAAGGCAAAAATCTAGCCATTGTAGATGTGTACAATCTAGAAGAAAACAACTTTTAAAAAAAGTTTTATTCAGAGGATTTACCTTATTTAAGAGCACACAAGGAAGCACCAACTCAACTATGTTCTTCATATTATTAATTTTAATTGAAACTTTGCCATACATGTATGAATATCTTTATCTTGTGGATGATTTAGATTTTGTTTATTTTTCTTGTTTGAAGCAAAGCATATTTGTTTGATTGCATATTTTCTTTCATTATCTTGTATGTTTTTTCTTCTTTGATTTGTGGATTTGGAGCGCTCCTATTATCTGTTTCGTTGTTTATTTATGTTCTAAAATTTTTCTTTCTATTCTATTGTTATTTATGTCCTTTGTTATAATTTTGAGCAAGTTAAAATAACTTTCATAAAATAATGAGTTAACTACTCCAGTTTCCATATGTATAATCTCTATAAATCAAATATGGCAACCACTATCCACGGCAGGAGCATAAATAATGTGCATTCTACACTTAATACCTGACATGTCCCACAATCTGAAAATCAAAGAATATTTATCATTGTTTCCTTGATTCTAAGCAACTTGGTGGATAAATGTTATAGTAAATTTATTTAAACACATAATTATGCAAATTATTTTAAACTTGCCATAAGTTTATTGAAAGCATTTAGTTTTAGCACGTAAAATCTATTGACAATATTTAGGAATTTTTATCTCAAGCACTCCAAAGGAATAAGAGAACTTAGAAGGTAAGCAAAACAAATAGTTTTCAAATGACATTCTTAAATACATATGGGTAATGGCTTTTGCATTTGAAATCTGGATACCACAATCATTCACTATACACTCAATATCATTTTTAACCTTAACAAAATATGACATCCATGATGTAATTGACCAAATGATGTTTTTAATAAATAATATTTAAAAATAGAACATACAACAACACTTTTTAACTACCAATTTGGCTTCTTCTAATAGTCACCACTCGAAGGAAACTTATATCTCAAGTTCATTCAAAGGAATAAGATAACTTTAAAGGAAATCAAGTTGTTATTTTGTGTTCTCATGGGGTTCAAACCCACTAGGGTTGGTGGTTGGGCTTATGTGTGTGTCTATGGGGTCTAATCCCATAGGCTTAAAGGTTCTGGGTCCTTTAAAAAACCTACTCCTTGGTTCTAGGATCCTCTTAAAACCCAATCACTCTCTCAAAATCCTGGGCTTTAGGGCATTGAGAGATTTATGGTTGATTCTGGTGATTCTTACCTATGCTATTTTTAGATGGATATTTTTATGATGTTTCATAGGCTTAAGGTTTTTGAGTTGGAGGGGAGTGTTTTCATTCTCTATTTTCCCAACCAGTAGTTGGGTGAGCTATAGGAACTGTATGCCTGAGTTGGTGTGGTAAATCTCTGATTGGTGCTCTTGGTGTTGTTTTTGTAGGCCTTTATCCATGGGCAAGAGTGTTTTTTTGTTTGGGGTCTTTGTTGCAAGGCTGGTGGTCTGGTGTTGATCTCTGTCCTATAGCAGAGGCAAGTTTTGGTGTTCCATCCTCATGTGATTTAAAAGTCATTCGTATTGATTTGAGGTCTCACTTTTTCCCTCAGAGAATCCTAGTTTATGGGGATCTTGAGGGTAGCTTTTGGTGGGGATTAGGGTTGTCCCCAATTGGTTTTTATCCTAATAATTTCTAGTGCAAAGTGAATTTATCACTTGATTTGTGCTTCTAGTTTAGGTTTTGATCTGCTTGGGTGTTTTTCATGTCCTCTACTTCAATTATGGATGAATCTCTAGTTAGGTGGTTTCTCTAGGAGGTGCATACTATCATGGTAGATTTTTGTTCCTATTTTGAAGTTGTTTTTGGTGGCCTCAGTCTTCGGGTTGAAAAGTTGGTTACTATTGCAGGTCTCTATTCTATAGCAGAGGTGAGTTTTTAACTATCCAGATACTCGGGTGCCTGTAGTTGGATCCATTTATGAATGGAGCAGGAGTTTCAAGCATCCTTCTTCTATGCTCTAGTTTTTGCCTAGTTGGAGCAGGATTTTGCAATCTTGCTTTTGGTTTTGTGGTGCTCTTACCTGGATTCTAATTTTAGCTCCTGGGTGGTTTTGCAGCTTGGAGGCACTCTTAAGAGCGATTTTTTTTATCGTGGTAGGATTCTGCTTTCATATTTCTTACCTCAGGGTTCTGGTTTCCTTAGCCAATTTTCTAGGGCTTGCTTGCTTTAATTTTCAAATATGGATGGAGCGAGTTTTTATTTTTAAATTTCAAATCCTTCTTTTGGAGAGACTTTATTATGGTATTTCTACCACATGTGGGCTTTTATTGATATATATTTGTAATTTCAGAGTTTTTTAGGAGTTGTTGACCCCCTCTATGGGGTTTCAATAAGGGCATTTTGGCCTGGAAGTTGTTCTTGTTCACCCTTGATCATAGGTTGTTGTAATGGTTGTGGGATCCTCGTAAAATCCTCTTCCTAATCCCTCTCAAAACCCTCTCATTTAGTTTTAATTATAAAAATAAATAAATTACTTTGCAAAAGTATCATTTCTAAACTCAATAACTCCATTCTACATGACCAGGGTGATACATGCCCCTCAGTATCTAACTGTGGTCAACACAATCATGGAAAAGTTCAAAATTACTCAATCTATCACATCAAGACAAGTAAAATAGTAACATTCTAAGGGTGCTAAAAATATTTATGTTTAACATCCTAGCTAGGGTTAGGTATTTTAGAGTACATTCTAATGGTACTCAATATGTTTATGTTTAAAGTGTCTAGGTGTATAGGATCAAAGCATTGATGGTTTGAAAAATTAGAAATTCAAGGTCTAGTAGTTTTCAATTTTTTAATTTATAAACATTTTGGTTATGGAGATAGCGAGATAGCTACAATCTCAAAAATAAGGTTTTAAAATATATTTAGTTTAGACTTTATTTTTCTCTAGATACTATTATACTCTCTAGAGTGAAAAAACCAAAGCTAGTAATTATAGTTATATAATTAAAAATTCAAAGCGAGTGATTATAGATGTACAAATCCCTATGATTTAAAGTCTTGAGTTTTATTTAGTGATCATAGGACTTACATGGTCCTTTTTAAGGTTTACAATTAAACACACTAGCTACAATCTCAAAAGTAAGGTTTTAATATAATTATTTTAGACTTTCTTTAACTCTAGTTAGTATTAAGATCTCTAGAGTAAAAAATCCAAACCTAGTGATTATAGCTATATGAATCCCTACGATTTAAAGTCTTTAGTTTTGTTCAGTAATCATAGGACTTACATGACCATTTTTAATGTTTACAATCAAACATACTGCCTACAATCTCAAAAATAAGGTTTTAAAATATAATTATTTTAAACTTTCTTTCGCTCTAGTTACTATTATGGTCTCTAGAGTGAAAAACCAAAGCTAGTGATCATAGTTGTATGATTAAAAATTAAAATCTAGTGATTATATATTTATGAATCCCTACGATTTAAAGGCTTGATTTTTTTTAGTGATCATAGGACTTACATGACCCTTTTTAAGGTTTACAATCAAACACGTTGTCAAGGTATTTTGGTTCTCTACAATCTCAAATATAAGGTTTTAAAATGTGATTATTTTAAACTTTATATTTTAAGGTTATGATCTACAAGGCTTAGGGATATTCAAGGCTCTAGAGTTAAAAAAACAAATTTAATGATTATAGTTATATGATTAAAAATAAAAAGTGAATTATTATAGTTGTATGAATATCTATAATTTAAAGGCTTAGATCCCAATTACTAATTATAAGACTTACATGGCCTTTTCTAGATATTTACAATCAAAAATACCACCATAACATCTTAAAGGATTAAGTTGTTTTACATCTAGTTTTAAGGATTTCAATCAAACACACCATAATCATATCTTAAAGGATCATGGTGTTTTACATCTAGTTTTAAGGTAAACCATCTGACACACTAACAAGGTTTTAAAATGTAGTTATTTTAAACTTTCTTTTGCTATGGATACTATTATAAGATTTACCTTTTAAGGTTATATCTACAAGGTTTAGGGATTTTTCCATGACACTATCAAGACTATAGAGTTAAAAAAAAAAAACAAACTTAGAGACTATAGTTATATAATTACAAATTCAAAGTGAGTGATTATTGTACGAGTACCTATGATTTGAAGGCTTAGAGTATGACTAGTGATTATAGTACTTACATACCCCTTTTAAGGTTTACAATAAAATACACCACCTTAACATCCTACAGGATTAAGGTGTTTTGCATCAAAGTTTTTAAGGTTTACAATCTAACAAACTATCAAATTACAATGTTATCTACAACTAGGTTTATAGTTTCACTTTTAATTGTCATAATCATTAAGGTATTAAGATCATAGGTTTATAGCCCTTGATTGATGAGCTATGCTCCCTATGTTTAATGAAAAATCATAATTTACAGTTCAAAAATTATTTTTCTATCCAAAGGTTCATCATCCTAGATAGAGTTAAGTACTTTACAAGTCTACCATCTAAGGGTGTACATTCTAAAGATACTCAAAACATTTATGATTAAACCATCTAGGTTGTAATAAAAATTTTGTTGTTCATTGTCCTAGATGGTGTCAAATTTTTTATAGGTCTACCATCAAAGGGTATACATTCTAAGTGTACTAAAAATATTTTTGTTTAAAGTGTATAGGAGTCTACGATCAAAGCATTTAAGGCTTGAAAATTTATGAATCCAAGGTCTAATATTTTTTTATTTTAACTTTATAAACATTTTACTTCTAGAAATAACTGAAATCTCAAAGATAAGGTTTTAAAATCTAATTATTTTAGACTCACTCTTGCGAAAATATTTTGCTTTTTAGGTTATGATCTACAAGGGTTAGGGACTTTTCCAAGACTTTAACAATGACTTGCCACCCTAATAATCTAATGACTTGTCAAACGTAGAAGACTGCATTTGAAAAATACTAAATGCAACATTGTATTTGAAAGACTCCAAACACAACACACTACATTTAACAGATCCTAAATATTGTAGACCATATTTGATAGATCCCAAACGCAGCAGGAAATTTTTTACAAATACCAATCAATAAGAAGTTGAGCTTAGGTGAGTGTTTAGATTTTCCTATATTGAAAATTGTAACAAGAAAAATACTTATCTATTTTTTGTGTGTGTGGTTACAAGATCTTCTCTTCAAAGTGTAGGTTAATAAATTACATTTTGTAGACAATAAAGCTAAACTGCATGCTAAGATAGGTTACATTTGATAGGTTTGTATACCCTAGCATAGGTTATCACATTCTATTTATTTTTATTTGTCATGTTGTGTGTTTGTGTCCTTAATTGCACAAATAGATATATTAGGTAAAAGTGCATCCTAGTCACATTTTGATAGGATTAGGCCGCATTTATTTTTTAGATTTGCAAAAACACCAAGAAAACAAGTAAACCAAAACATCCACATATATGTACTGCAAAAATTATGCACTTCAATATATATATATATAAGTGCAAGGAAAACCAAATAGTGAGTTGGATTTCATCACCAACCATTGATTGCCCTAGTAAAACCATAATTAGTTTGATAGTCTCTTGGACTTCATCAACAAGAGGTTGATTGCTCTTGAGATTAGCTGGGGGTGATCATTAGGGTACATTCTATGTGTACTCAAGATGTTTATGTTTATAATGTCTAGGTGTTTAGGATCAGAGCATCGATGGTAGACCTATTAGTTGAGTGGCCTCAAACATGACCAAATATATAATACTCCTTAAGGCAGAATGTAGAGGGTTTTCTCCATATTATGATCTATAGATTTTACAGCTGAAAGTTCTACCATTTTGGGTTGAATAAGTTGCTTTAAAATGTTGATAGAAATATGATCTTATGCATAGGAATTATGATATAAAATTTAAATCACAGATTTATAGCCCTTAATTGAAGTCCTCATCTCCTCATCTCCTTAGCTTCTCAACTAAAATTTCTTCAAAAAATTGAGCAACATCCTCCTTGGTAAGTTTTTACTCTTCAGTTTGTACAAGTAGCATCTATTGAATGACAAATTGAGAGATGTCATCCTAAAAATCCTATCATGGGATTTTATTTTTTGGGTATTGGCATTGTAAAATGCCATGCATTTAGACACCAATTCATAGCACCTCGAGCACCATATATTGTGCCAAAATACTACTCCAAATATTGGCCTTGAATATTACAAGTGGGCTAACTTTATATCTTTGTAGTTCATCTTCCCTCAAACTCTTAGTTCTCTTATAAATAGTGGGCTTTGAGATATTATGGCTATGTCTTTCAATATTTTAACATTCATGGTCTAATTTGGTGCTTATTGGCCCATAGAGAAAGAAGCTACTTTTATCTAAGAGCTGGTGTAAGAGTCTATTCTAGTTGTTCAGGGGTTGGAAGTCCTTTTCTTCCCTATGGTTGTTGGAAATTACTTAAAGTTCTTTGGCACTTGCTATATTTTGGCTCACTCTATAAATGCACTAATTAATGCTCCTTATATGGACTCTTAAATGCTTTGAAATTCAACAATGCAATGTCCCTTTTATAGATATTTCCTTAAGACCTCATACATATGCTCATATTAATTCTTATACCATAAATTTATGATCTCTTTTTTTTCGTGGGTAGGCAATATCCACCACATTTGAACTATTAACCCCTACCTTATTTGAATTTATTTTTGCTCCTACAAAGCTATCTTTAAATAAATTTCCATACACTCTAAGTTCAATTCATTCCAATATTCATAATTGTATTTAGCATATGCAAGGTTTCTTATATTCTATACAAAGCCAACATGGAGGTCATCATCATTATCGATGCAATAACTCTTGTATGTAAAATTTATTTTGCTTTCTAGGCTAGCATGGAAGGAAGAGAAACTACCTTCTTTCAATGATTGGATATTTTGTAGAGTTTATTTGTTGACCAAATAGAGGATTGGCACTCCCTCAAGGAACTAGTTTTTTATCTGAATAATATCTATTGATTGTATTAATCAAATGTATGTGCTAATCCAAGCAACCACTCATCATTATTACTCATAGAAAATCCATGATATCCATAGATTCAAATGAATTAGATGATATGCTTAGAATCAACAGTTAATAGGCATCCATGACTCTATTTACCAAGGCTTCTTGTGTCATCCTAGATATTTAAAAATGTAGGTCATTGATCATTAATATAAAATAGAATGTAGAACTTTTCCTGATTGACTTCTAATGAAGCTTCCCTAAAATAACATGGCATTGATTGTTAATAGAATATTCATTTTATCTACTGTGATTTTGAGTTTGAGAATATGCAGGTGGAAATTGGTAGGTAGAAGTAGACAGTGCAAGGAGTTTGAGGAGGGGGCCTTCCAATAAGAGTAACATCGATCGGTACAACTCCAAATACACCGCAGGCCACCATTCAGAATTAGGATTTTATTTTATTATTATTTTTATGAGCATAGTTTTTTATTAAATTTTATTTTTATTTTTATTTTTATGTAACTATTAATCTATTTATTTTAAATATATTTCTGAATTATGTATTTTTTATTATTTAAAATTATTTTACAAAATTATATTAACAATTGGTTTTGGTATTGTGCAGGTGTAAAGTCTATCCTAAAGAATCCAAAAGATGATTATATGCATATTGTCAACTTTAATTTTTTTCTTCTATTCAAAATTATGATGTAGATTATGTCATGGTCTTTGTAGATTGTATGGAGGTGCAAAATATTGTCCTCCTAGTTTAAAATCGTTATTAATTATAAAAAAAAAACCTTGTTGGAGGGGTAAAAGCCCTTCCCAAAACCCCTTAAAGAGAGGACCATGGATCTCCTTAAGGGTGATGTTTCTTTTGTGTTTGATGCTTTTTTTAACATTTTTATTTATTTATATGATTTAAATAAAAATAAAATTAACTTGAAAATAACTTGATTATTAGAACTATTTTCTTATTTGAAAACTCAATAACAATAATTATGGTTTGGTCATGATGTTTCCATATTAAATTTCAATATAAATTTATTTAGTATTATTTTCCATTATGCAAATTAGACTAAGAATGCTATATATCATTTGTTTCTTAAATGTTTTTATAAATAATTTTGATATTTATGTTAGATTTTTAAATTTATTATAATGTATTTTATTTTTATAAATTTATTGTCCAAGTCTTGGATAGATTGTTGGTAGTGGAACATTTTGGGGACTTATGTGGAAGTAAGTCTCCCAACTCAAAATCTTGACACAAGGGCTAATGTTGTAGCTAGGAACTAGGACGTCGTTGCGCTAATAATAGGTGGAGGGAAGAAATTCCCTAAGAAGCCCTCATAGCACGTCCCAAGTTGGACGGTCGACTGTGCATACATGAGGTTATTAAAGTGGTATAACGAGGGACATCCCACTACCAGTAATTTATACAAGCAGCCTAGGAAGTAGGTACATATAGTGACTAGCATATCCCCTATTTAAATAATAAATTCAACTTATGAATGAAAATTTAAGTTACTAATAAACCCCAAGTCTAAATATGTGATCTATAGATATAATACATTTTATATCATATCATTAATTTGAACCATGAAACATCTAACTTATATTACATCAAACTTCCAAAATTTATATTTAAAAACTACATAAATATCCTTATGCGTTAGGTCATGAATCCTAGAAAATGTAATTCTAAACAAAATTAATTTTTCATCCTTTAATATTAGATCCTTTTTAAACCTTATAAATAAACATAAATATTTTAACCTTCTAAACCTATTTAGATCCTTTAGGGTATTGTTTATTGGACCCTTAGATTTTAAAATGTATTGAACGGTTTATAATCATAGATGAAAGATCTTAAATTTGAGATCTTAGATGAAATATCTAACTAATATTACATCAAACTTCTAGAATTTACATTTAATTACTACATAAGCATCCTTATGCATTAGGTTAATTCCTAGAAAATGGAATTCTAAATAAATTTAATTTTCCATCCTTTAATCTTAGATCCTTTCTAAACCTTATAAATATAAAGATACAAATTTTAACCTTTTTAAATTTTTAAATATGTTTAAACTTTTTAAAACCTATTTAGATCCTTTAGAGTATTGTTTATTGGACCTTAGATTTAAATATGTATTAAACCTTGGTTTATAATCATAGATGAATGATCTTAAACTTGAGATATTAGATAAAATATCTAACTAATATTACATCAAACTTCTAGAATTTATATTTAAAAACTATATAAGCATCCTTATGAATTAGGTCATGAATCCTAGAAAATGGAATTCTAAACAAAGTTGATTTTCCATCCTTTAATCTTTGATCTTTTTTAAACCTTATAAACAAACATAAATATTTTAACCTTTTAAATATTTAAAGATATTTAAATCTCTTTAAACCTTTTTAGATCATTTAGGGTATTTTTTATTAGACCTTATATTTAAATATGTATTGAACCTTGGTTTATAATTATAGATGAAAGACCTCAAACATGACATCATGTATCCTTACACCTTAGAAATTTAGAAATTGGGAGCTTAGACTTAAATCTTAATATCTAGACACTAAATCTTAGATTCTATAACTCTAGATATTTATGTCCTTAGAACCTTAGGGTATGATATCTCCTATGGTCATCCATAATCCCAAGTATTAGGACTTGTATCTTATATCATAAAATATTAACACTACATATTAGAATTATAGACAAAAACCTTGAAATCTAAACCATAGATCCTAGTAGTAGTCCTTAAATTCTAAGCTCCTACAACCTAAAACCTTTAAAATCTTAAACCTTTGGTAGTAACTAAACTATAGATGTCTCCTAACATAATCAAAGAATAGACTTTTACATTACCATAGCCTAATAATTGTCTCTGCCTAGCTATAGACCTTCTAATAACCATACCGAAGCTACATTGCATAACATAAGTAAACTATAAACTTTGCCCTAACCGTAACCAATGTTTTTTATCTTTTTCTTATATGCCTTGAACGTCCAATGCATTAGATCTCAAATCATTAAAACTTATATTGTAGAGACCTTTATCCATTAGGCCATTGATATAGGGAGCATAGTTCCCTATAAAAATATTTAAAAGATGTAAATCTTGAGATCATAGAACCTAGATATTAAATTCCATAAATTTTAAGAGTATAAATTTAAATAAATAGGTTTTATGACCCTTTATAAAGCGTAGTATTTCTAATACATGAGATTATTTTATTGTAAAAGCTCAACCTTGACACCCTACATAGTTTAATTTAAAATCTCAAACCTTTAGGTTTCTTATGTCTTAAAGTGTCAAATCCATAAAACTTAAGCTACTAAGTCATCAATAGGTCTTAAAGCATCAAATCCATAGAATTTAAGCTACTAAGTCATCAATATAAAACATGGACACAATTTTAAAAACTCTAATTTATCCTAAATATCACCATGCTTGTATACTTCTAGAGTTTAAAACTATATAAAACTCTTGTGATTGGATCACACACCTTTGTCCCTTAATTAAACCCATACATTGAAATTCTAATCTCATACCCTTAAACCTAAATTTTAGAATGGGAATCTATTTCAAGCCTAGGATATTTGATCCCATATATTGTAACATTAATTCAATGACCATACACCCATGACCCTTCACAAACTACTTAATCATATTTAAACCTTAGGTCATAAATCCTAGAAAATAGAATCCTGAACAATGTAAACATTTTAGCCTACTCAAACATATAGAATATTAAGTTATAAATTGTTAAGTAATACATGCTCATGAAGCCCTAGAACCTTTGATATCAAATCCAAACCCTAAAATATAGGAACAATAAAAACCTTTAGATCTTGAACCCCCAAACCCATAAACCCATGAGCTTAAAGCCTTGTATTGAACTCAAACAAGTAGAACCCTTGACTTGAAATATTAAATCCTAAAATTTTAGATCACATCCTTTTATCTCCCTTAATCCTATATCATAGGTAATAAAATTTGAATCCTTAAAAACTTTAATATCAAACTCTAAACCCTAAACCTTTTTAGATTGTAAATATTTATATTCTTTAGTATATAAAAGTCCATTTCCTCTGGATTTTAGCACACTAAATTACATTGTTTTCAGCGATTTCTTTATGAGCCTTATCAAATAGAAGGATAGTGGGATGGATATTATTTTAGCTTCTACATTAGCATGTTTAGCCCAGGTTGGTTTATTTTACTAAGATAGGGCTATCTTGCATTTATCTAATCTTCTCTTATTTTTTCCCATACATCTTTTGAGCTCCTTGTAAAGGTTCAGGGTCCTTCAACCCCCTTTTCTACCAATACCAAAAAAATAATAAGCTAAATCAATAGTCCCAACAAGGAAAACAGATTGACTAAATCACATATTAAATTTTTCTTATAAACCTCTAAAGGACATAAATTCTAGTACAACTATCGTAAATCCAATAACATCTCCCCAAAAAATAGACCAAATATTTTGATTGCATAAAAAATAATAAAACTTCCATTTCAAATTAGGGCAATAAATCTTACGGACTATACTACATAAATTGACCTCTAATATAATGTAATCAATGTGTAGAACTTAAAGAGTAGTCATATTTTAAAAAAATTATAGGGATCAAAACACTTATGTATATAAAGGTTATGTACTTTAAATGTTTTACCCTAATAGCACTAAAAATACAAAAATTAACCTTATAGGCCTTAGAAGATCAATAACCAATATCAACCTACCACTTGCCATCCATTCATTCAATGGTGATAGTCACTTATTTTTTGTCACTTGGATGCCTCTATTTAGGTAGAATCATGACATCTCCTACAATTTTATTTGTTGAAATAGGGCATAAACATCAACAATTACTTTCTTTGTACAAATCCAATATCTAATACCACATTGGCCAATTGATGGATGTGAAATAGAAAGTGCACATGAAAAGGTATGGGTGGGGTTCAAATTGTTAATCTTTGAGTAGTGCATTGTCCTAGACTTGCTTCATTAGTTATCTACCCACACCTATTTTTTAGAAACAAAATGCACTACTCACCCCTTAAGGTAATTTGAAGTTGTTCAAAATAATAAAAGGTCTTTTCATATGGTCTAAACATATTACCTAGACTGTAAGAAACTTTCCATTTTCCTTCTACCATTATACTAACTATAAATTATATGAGGATGTAGTAAGCTTCTACTTGAAGACAACTCGTCATGGTCAAAAACATCATAAGCAAAATAATAGTTTTTTCTCTTGCAACAAATTAAAATGGAGGTCACCAACTAAACTCTTAACTTTAATGTACCATGTTCTACACCCATCTTCATTAACCATTATTTTCTTGAGTGACAATAATTCATACAAATGTGTCTCACCTTAAAGAAGCTAATTTTATCTACGTAAGAAAAAGATGTATAAAATAAAAAACATAATGATAATGATAGTTTTCCATCTATGTTAACATAAATAAGGGTTAGGAATCAAATGCTCAACGTATTTACCCAGAGTCTTACACAAGATGACATTGTCTATGATGGCCATCAATGTCAAACAAATTATAAAATATACCTCACATCTAACATTCCTACCACTTGTGTTCTAAAAATATGAACCTATTTAAGGTGTAAATCCCTCACAATAAGTTTATGAACAAATTTTTCCACAATTGCAACACTTACATTTTAGCATCCTATTATTATTGGAAGAATTTGCTATTGATTCCATGAAATTGACAACCTCCATAATTTAGGGAAGTGGTTAATTTAAAGGTTTGACAATGTTTTATCCTACTAAGTTAATGGAAATGAGGGAAAAGGGGGTGACACCCTTTTTATTATTTGAAAATATTCCCTCTAGAATATCACTTTTGATAAATATGGTATAACAGAGATAAAGAAGTATATTTTTTCTATGCCTCTTGAGTTGTGCTTAACATGTTAAGCTTTAGAAGATAATTTTAATAAAATGGTTGAATTAGATCTGATTTTGTTAATAGGGGATTGTTTGAATAGATCGATCTTGCAATAAGATTGTCTTAGAGAAGGTTGTAAAAGACCTCTACCTCTCCCCTTTTAAAGAGCACTTCCTTGGGTTTAAGATCTTAAAGAAGGTATTAAGGATAATACAATTTGACGAAATATTATCTTCAAATGTAAATATTATATTCATAGGTAAAGGTTATAAAAGACCTCTACTTGTTCCCTCTTTTATTCCCCTATGCTTTCTTCCTTCTTCCTTAAAGAACACTGCTCTCTTCCTCTCTTTTCTTCTATATTCCACCTCTCTAGCATACATTTTCTTTTCCCTTTCAATTTAAACTATTGACCTCTTATCTAAAGTATTAAGGCTTTACCCTTAGAGTTACTTAAGATGAACTATTACATAATAGTCAATGTTTAGGTTTACTATCAAATTAAAACATTTAAAATGTTAAAATTATCTTGATAGAAATAATATGGTGATCTATAGTTATGTTTAACTCATTTCTATAAAATAATCAAATTAACGATGAATTTTCATCATTTTAGAACAAAGAGAATTTCAATATAGGTTAAGCAAAAAAATAATTTTCTTTTAACTTAAATGATAAAATAATATTTTTGGATGAAATAAAATACATTAAAAATAATAATATTAAAAAAAAAGTATCTTCTTATTTATCAAATATATATTATGTCGAGTTAGTATAAAAATACTAATCCTATAATTTATATAATTTCATTTTCATAAAAAAAACTTTAAAAAGTTTTGTAATATCTACGTCCTTCTTTTCCTCCTTAGTGATCTCGTATAACACAAACTTCTTTAACAACATAAGGCAACACCATACCAAATACTAACTAAACAAACAAATGATGTGAGTCATCCCAATGAGGAATTTCCAAAAGATATCTAAGATAATAGAGGCCCTTTTATACTCAAAGCATAAACTTGAAACGGAAACAATTTACTTGAATCTTTTTTATTTTATTAGGTCCTCTTACTTATACTCGGGTGTGGGTGTTGTGGAAATATTTTAACCCAATTAGTAATTCGATTTATGTAGCCTCATTTTATATGGAATTGGACCTCTTGGGTCAGTTATAGTTTGATTTGACGTAACCTCATATGTTGAGTAGATAGTTATTTTATAATGAGTCTTTTTGCAATAATTATCATTGCATCACTTTATACTAAGTAAAAACAAGAGTCTTGAGTCAATTCTATTGTAGTAGTAATTTTTAACTATATGAATTGTTCATAGACATAGACATTGTTGTAATACTATAATTTTTGTATATGGAAAAGTTGTAGAACTACACAAAAAATAAAAATATAAACCCTAAAAATACATACTAAGGGATGCATACATGCACCAAATAATTGAACGTTATCATTAAATAAATTTGATTCCAAAAGTTGTGATTTCTTGGAGTTCTGATTCCACTTAAAAATGGAAGGAGAAAAGTTTGGGACTCGGGAACTTACGGGACCACCGATGCTATAGATTTGATCATCATGATAATTGCCTCATACTATAAAAGGTACATAAATATGTATTCATTCATCTTATAAGAACATGAATATTTAATAGATGAGAACTAAAAAAATACTTGTTTTACCCTAAAAGTCAATGTTAAGATTAAACTCTTACAATAAAACTTTAGCAAATACAAAATATGGCTTTAGGGCATTGAGAGATTTATGGTTGGTTCTAGAGATTCTCCCCTGTGCTATTTTTAGATGGATATTTTTATGATGTTTCATAGGCTTAGGTTTTTTGAGTTGGAGGGGAGTGTTTTCATTCTCTATTTTCCCAACCAATGGTTGGGTGAGCTATAGGAACCATGTCTGAGCTAGTGTGGTAAATCTCTAGTTACTACTCTTGGTGTTGTTTTGGTAGGCCTCTATCTAGGGGTAAGAGTGTTTGTTGTCTAAGGTCTTCGTTGAAAGGTCGGTGGTCTGGTGTTGGTCTCTGTCTAGTGGTAAAGGTAAGTTTTGGTGTTCTATCCTCATGTGATTTAGAAGTCATTCATATTGATATGAGGTCTCACTTTTTTCCTTAGAGAATCCCTTTTTGTGGGGGTATTGAGGGTAGCTTTTAGTGGGGATTAGGCTTGTCCCCAGTTGGTTTTTATCCTAAGAATTTCTAGTGCATAGTGAATTTATCACTTTATTTGTGCTTATAGTTTAAGGTTTGATCTGCTTGGTTGTTTTTCATTCCCTCTACTTCAATTTTGGGTGAATCTCTAGTTGGGTGGTTTCTATAGGAGGTGCATACTATCATGGTGGATTTTCATTTCTATTTTTATGTTGTTTTTGGTGGCCTTAGCCTTCGGGTTGAAAAGTTGATTTACTATTGCAAGTCTCTATTCTATGGCAGAGGTGAGTTTTTACTGACTAGTTACTTGGGTTCCTATAGTTGGATCCATTTGTGGATGGAGCAGGAGTTTCAAGCATCCTTCTTCTATGCTCTGGTTTTTTCCTAGTTGGAGCCAGATTTTGCAATCTTGCTTTTGGTTTTGTGGTTCTCTTGCCTAGGTTTTTATTTTAGCTCCTGGGTAGTTTTGCAGCTTGGAAGCACTCTTAAGAGAAGTTTTAATAAAATTTTCAATTATTGTACTTCTCATCATGGTAGGATTCTACTTTCATACTTCTTACCTCAAGGTTCCAGTTTCCTTAGCTAGTTTTCTAGGGCTCACTTGCTTTAATTTTTAAATCTGGATGGAGAGAGTTTTTGATTTTTTAAAATTTCAAATCCTTCTTTTGGAGGGACTTTATTATGGTAATTTTTCCACATTTGGGCTTTTATTGATATATATTTGTAATTTCAGTCTTCGTTAGGAGTTGTTGACCCCCTCTATGGGGTGTCAGTTGGGGCATTTTGGCCTAGAAGTTGTTCTTGTTTACCTTCGATCATAGATTGTTGTAATGGTTGTGGGATCCTCTCAAAATCCTCTTCCTAGATTATAGATCCCTCTCAAAACCCTCTCCTTTAGTTTTAATTATAAAAATAAATAAATTATTTTTCAAAAGTATCATTTCCAAACTCAATAACTCCATTCTACATGAGCATGGTGATACATGCCCCTCAATATCTAACTATGGTCAATACAATCATGGAAAAGTTCAAAATTACTCAATCTATCACATCAAGACAAGTAAAATAGTAACATTCTGAGGGTGCTAAAAATACTTATGTTTAAAATCCTAGCTAGGGTTATATATTTTAGAGTACATTCTAAGGGTGCTCAAGATGTTTATGTTTAAAGTGTCTAGGTGTATAGGATCAAAGCATTTATGGTTTGAAAAATTAGAAATTCAAGGTCTAGTAGTTTTCAATTTTTTAATTTATAAACATTTTGGTTATGGAGATAGCGAGATAGATACAATCTCAAAAATAAGGTTTTAAAATATAATTAGTTTAGACTTTCTTTTGCTCTAGATACTATTATGCTCTCTAGAGTGAAAACCCCAAAGCTAGTAATTATAGCTATATAATTAAAGTTTCAAAGCGAGTGATTGTAAATGTATGAATCCCTACGATTTAAAGTCTTGAGTTTTGTTTAGTGATCATCGGACTTACATGGCCCTTTTTAAGGTTTAGAATCAAACACACTAGCTCCAATATCAAAAGTAAGGTTTTAATATAATTATTTTAGACTTTATTTCACTCTAGTTAGTATTAAGATATCTAGAGAGAAAAACCCAAACCTAGTGATTA
The DNA here is from genome assembly GCA_028583015.1 of Wollemia nobilis. Taxonomy (NCBI): domain Eukaryota; kingdom Viridiplantae; phylum Streptophyta; class Pinopsida; order Araucariales; family Araucariaceae; genus Wollemia; species Wollemia nobilis. Next base: position 2,283,378 of record JAQPPZ010002816.1, read on the forward strand.
TAGCTATATGAATCCCTACGATTTAAAGGCTTGAGTTTTTTTCAGTAATTATAAGACTTACACGACCCTTTTTAATATTTACAATCAAACATACTACCTACAATCTTAAAAATAAGGTTTTAAAATATAATTATTTTAAAATTTCTTTCGCTCTAGTTACTATTATGGTCTCTAGAGTGAAAAATCCAAAGCTAGTGATCATAGCTATATGATTAAAAATTCAAATCTAGTAATTATATATTTATGAATACCTACAATTTAAAGGCTTGAATTTTTTATTTTTTATAGGACTCACATGACCCTTTTTAAGGTTTACGATCAAACATGCTATCAAGGTATTTGATTCTCTACAATATCAAATATAAGGTTTTAAAATATGATTATTTTAAACTTTATCTTTTAAGGTTATGATATACAAGGCTTAGGGACATTCAAGGCTCTAGGTTAAAAACAAAGTTAATGGTTATAGTTATATGATTAAAAAATAAAAATAAAATAATTATAGTTGTATGAATATCTATAATTTAAAGGCTTAGATCCGAATTACTAATTATAGGACTTACATGGCCTTTTCTAGATGTTTACTATACTTGAACATCTTGAGGTTCAAAGGTAACTCTAGCAATGGGGCCCTTAGGTCCTTGAATTTTTTGCATAGGAAACTTAGATTCTCATCTAAAATTTCTTCAAAAAATTGAGCAACATCCTCCTTGGTAATTTTTTACTTTTCGGTTTGTACGAGTATCATCTATTGAATGATAAATGGGGAGGTATCATCCTAAAACTCCTATCATGGGATTTTATTTTTTGGGTATTGGAATTGTAAAATTCCATGCATTTAGACACCAATTTATAGCACCTCGAGCACCATATATTGTGCCAAAATACTACTCCAAATATTGGCCTTGAATATTACAAGTGGGATAACTTTATATCTTTGTAGTTCATCTTCCCTCAAACTCTTAGTTCTCTTAGAAATAGTGGGCTTAGAGAATATTACGACTATGTCCTTCAATATTTTAATATTCATGATCTAAGTTGGTGCTTGTTGGCCCATAGAGAAAGAAGCTACTTTTATATAAGAGTTGGTGGAAGAGCCTATTCTAATTGTTTAAGGGTTGGAAGTCCTTTTTTTCCCTATGGTTGTTGGAAATTACTTAGAGTTCTTTTGCACTTGCTATATTTTGGCTCACTCTATAAATGCACTCATTAATGTTCCTTCTATGGACTCTTAAATGCTTTTAAATTCAACAATGCAAGGTACCTTTTATGGATGTTTCCTTAAGACCTCATACATATGCTCATATTAATTCTTATACCACAAATTTATGATCTCTTTTTTTTCCAAGTGGGTAGGAAACATCCACCACCTTTGAACTATTAATCCCTACCTTATTTGAATTTATTTTTGCTCCTGCAAAGCTATATTTAAAGGAATTTCCAGAAACTCTGAGGTCAATTCAGTCCAATCTTCATAATTGTATTTAGCATATGCAAGGTTTCTTATATTCTATCCAAAGCCAACATGGAGGTCATCATCATTATCGATGGAATCTCTTGTATATAAAATTTATTTTGCTTTCTAGGTGAGCATGGAAGGAAGAGAAACTACCTTCTTTCAATGATTGGATATTTTGTAGAGTTTCTTTGTTGACCAATTAGAGGATTGACACTCCCTCAAGGAACTAATTTTTTATTTGAATATTATCTATTGATAGGATTAATCAAATGTATGTGCTAATCCAAGAAAACACTCATCATTATTACTCTTATAAAATCCATTTTATCCATAGATTCAAATGAATTAGATGATATGATTGGAATCAACAGCTAATAGGCATCCATGACTATTTACCAAGGCTTCTTGTGTCATACTAGATATTTAAAAATGTAGGTCATTGATCATTAAGATCAAATAGAATGTAGAACTATTCCTGATTCTCTTCTAATGAAGCTTCCCTAAAATAACATGGATCATTGAGTGCTAATACAATATAATCAACAATTTTTTATCAGTAGCTATATTAACATCCTTCTTAGACTTCTATGGTTTACTAAATTAATCTCTCTTTTACCCCTATTACCTATTTTTTTCTTCTTTAATACCAATGCTAGTCGTTAATCTAGCACAATCAATGGTTATAAGGGTATCGAAGATTATTGAAACCTTCATAGCTATCATATATTATAAAATTAGATTATGGTCTTCAATTCTGAGATCCTAGTCAAGCCATTCAATTGATCTAACACTGAAAATTGATTTCTAAGATCAAACAGTTGATAAAAAATTTTGTGTTTCATCTTAATTGAAAGTATTTAAAATAGTATGTGTTGTTGATCACTTATATTGAGTGGTTTATAGAACTTTTCTATTTTCATCTTTTATCAGGCCATATAAAAATAATGTGTGCCATTGATCTTCTATTGAATGGTCTATGGAGTTTTGTTCTTCAAACTTTATTAGATTTCCCTTATAATAGCATTGGTCCTAAACATTTTGAAATTGGATGATCAATAAAGTTTTCACTGGTCAGGTTCTACTAGAGCTTCCATAAAAAAACATGGACTATCGATTGATCTCATAATTAGTGGAACTTTTTTATAGTTAAATTTTTATCAAAAGCATCATGGGATAGCATAGGCCATTTATTTTTGAGATCATACAACCCATTAAACTCTACTTCATAAACCTTTATTAGATCCTCCCAAATTAACACAGGTCATTAACCTTTGAGATCAATGGCTTGTTAAAATCTTTGCAATCTCCTTTATTGAATACAACCTAAAATAACATGTGTTATTGACCTATTATTAGATGATATATGAAACTTTAAAACCTAATAATTCAATAAATTTCCTCAAACTTCTATGAGAAACCTAATTTACCACTTGTATCTAGATCATAATCAATGTGTTCCTTGATGTGCACCTTGACTCATTATAGAAATTGAAAATTTTCCTTTGTTTGTCTCATCTAGGGCTTATGCTCACCATTTTATCTTGAAAGTGTTCTTAAATCTCCAACTTCTTGAAATAATATCCACTATCAATTGAAAACATCAAATGACTGGTGGAGCATTTGAATTGATTTATCCTTCAATCCTTCATGTTTTACAAATACATCAACCTTTTCAAGGTCTAGAACTTACAAAAGAAATAAACATATATATATATATATATATATATATATATATATATATATATATATATTATATAGTAAAATTATTTTCTTTCTTCCATTTATTTTTATATATTAAGGGTATCTCTTAAAATAGATTCCATTAACTAGGATCAGTAGAATATCACCATATTTTATAGAGATTTCAAATAAATTTTACTCCTTGTAGGTAGAAATGATATATGGGTGAATCTGAATGGCATCAAACTTTGTGTGATGACCCAACTTGCTCCTATCTTCATCCTATTCTAGCATTAGGTCACAAACCTTAAAGATTTGAGAGGTAGCCTTCTTGTTCAACCATATTCTAACCATTTCTTGGTGTCTCAATAGCTATTCTTTGGTCTCTTTCCTCAGTTATTCGAGCTTAAGTGGTTCTTAAAGAGGCATTTTATATAGATGCCACACTAAAAGATAAATTGAGTAATATTGGAAAAAAGATAACATCCCAAAGAGGTACAATTATAGTTGACCTATTTAGATGATCTACCACATTAAATCATTCTAGAAAGTGAGCCTTATAAGAAGAGCTAGCAATCCATTGGGGTTAGGCTCTCTCTATTATAGGTAATTTAAAAGTAGTATCTTGTATAGGGGCTAACTCTTTCTACTTATAATATTTTGGGATGTTTTTTATAGAAAACGTAGGAGTATCTAGTACATTTTGGATTGTATCCATAGTGAAGGTATTCTTCCTAGGATCTGGTGGTCTATACCATCTTGTATTTTTTTACCCTTGCTATTTTACTAAATCTACACTTTGGTCTACCATTTTCTTTATGTAATCTTCATTTTCTTAAAATATTGAACTTCATAGAATCCCAAATACCCTCCCGTATTTGTAATACAATTGTTATGATCTTATAGAATCTGCATGCCCAAATATCTTGGTATCAATACCTTAGCATCTTTTCAAGTTTCAAATTTGCCTTATTCTCAATTGCATTTAATCCTTATTCAACTAAATGGACTAATGTATTCCCTTCATCTTATGGTTGTTTGTCATTACTAACATCTTCTCTTAGAATAAAATCCCTTATTCAATATTCTTCTATTACTTCTAACTTATTTTGTATATCCCTTAGTAGACCTACCGTATTGCACCAAGTTTTCACTCAGTACTATGGCTGTCTATCTTCCTATTTTCTATCCAGGATTGCACCCAATAGTTGCAGCTCAACACTCAATATTGGATGGACCAAAATAGGAGTTTCTGATCCAACCTCCAGAGTAGGTTGGTTCCTTGTCAACTTAGCATGTTTTTGACACAATTATGCTCACTTAGGGTTTGGATTTTAGGGTAATAAAAGGTTATGATTAGAGAGATGTAGATAACAATGGATGGATAGGTTAAAAACATTGCACCATCATAAAAAGCTCCTAAAAATATATATTAAGGACATACACTCAGATCAACAATTATCTCATAATAGATCATTTCATGTATTTAAAGCATAACAGGGAAATGTTATAATAAGCAATTTCAATATCCAGGGAATGATAATCCAAATAACAGAATTGACCAAACACTTAGATCTTAGAATGAATTCAAAGCATATTTTAATTACTCACAACAGCTTGTAATCCAAAATAGACACAAACTAACCATCTAAGTATTTACAGAAATGCAAATATGAAATTCGAACCTCTGACATCAAGCAAGAGAACGTGATTTTGAGGCGAAGATCAATGTATTACTCCTTTTATTTAGATCTTCAGGAATATTTACAATAGCACAGGAAAACACGCTAGAGTTGACCCTTCAAAATGAGGTTTTGATCTCTACTTATAGTTTTTCATATTACAAATCAAGAAACAATACATCAAATCTTGTTACAATAGCTCAGCAAAGAGCTTAGCCAGCATTAGCTCATTGGTTCACTCTCTGGTAATTCCGCTGGAAGGGCATCTACCATGACAGCACGGGGCCTCTACAAATTGCTTGGTCACTCAGTAGAACTGTAGTTTAGAAAATTCTAGATCATACATTCCCGTCGATCCTTCTTGGGAATAGATTGCGATCGTCGATCTGTAACTGCATCTAGTCTAATATTCTTGGAAATATTCGATGTTTCATCTTCCAATCTAATGTTATAATTCTGATGTAGAAACATTTTTTAAACAACCTAAACTTAGAAGACTAACCTTCAGCATTGATCTTCTTAATTACACGGTGAAGATTCAATCTGTCACGAGCTAACTGTCATTCCACTTATGACATTATCTTTCTTAGTAGTAGAATCTCCAATCTGGATTCAGAGTATATAAACCTTGAATCCACTCCGATATTTATCTTATATCTCCTTATTATTCAGTAATTCCACTTTATCTTCATTCTAGAAAGAAAATACTTGTCCATTCCCCGGATCACCATTTCACACTTTTTCACCATTGACATCATCATTTCCTTAAGACTTGCAGATTTTGAAGATAGCACCAATCCAAAGTAGGAGACAAAAGACCTTCCAGAATGGGATACATGCAAGGAGGCTAATCCACACTTTTCCATTGCTGACATCATCATCTCTCAAAGTTTTTTATAGATTTGAGACCTGTCATCATTTCGGACCCAGAATACAGTTACCCAGAATCGCTTCAAATATTTCAAAATTGAATAACTGTCGAGCGGACTCATATTATCAACCTGATTCCATAATGGAATGATAGATTTATGACTTAGTAAAAATTGTGCAAAATTTTACTAAGTATGTGGCCATTTCAGGCCTACATTCTAGCACCTCCCGAGTGGATTTGCTTGCAAAGCCGATTGAATCCAGAGTCTTATCCATTGGGCCTTAGGAGTAAAAATAATACTTATTCTTGAATACATGTTTTAAGGAATTATTTTCATACAAATCCTATCCTCTGAAAACTAAATTCTACCTAGAGGGTAGAGGTTCATATTGAAACTATGCCAAAAATATCATAGAACTCATTTGTTTAACTAGAGATTGTGTCTATAATATCAGTATTACTACTGCCTTTAGAAAATATACACAACTCTCCTCCTTTATAAGGCTTCCTTTCAAAAATGCATTCACACAAAAATATTGCGCTATAGGCCTCATGCCTTTATTGCTTATTTCTTACAACTGTTAGAGTAAAAACAAAAATACAAAACTGATGTATAGAAATACAAAACCTGTGCATATATACAAATAGAAAAAGAATTGTTTAAGCATGAGCCCCTCTTGGGACAGTAATTACTCAATATTACTCTTATTCTTCTAAAGCCTCTTCCTCTTTGTCCTCTCTAGGAGTTTGTACTCCTTGCTCATCTTTATCAGAAGTATCCTCGAAAACCTGGACCATTGATTCCAAATATTGAAGAGCCTATTTCTAGGCTTGCTCAAAGGGATTTGATGTCTCTTTAAGTTGCTTATAAAAATATTTTAACTCTCCAACATCTTCATAATTAGCAACATTCCCTCTAATCACCAGATCTTCCATGAGATCTCTTAGGCGGGTGTAACCCATAATTCGCTTAGCAACTTGTTCTTGGGATAGTGGCTCTTCTAATGAATCAATTTTAGCTTCATCTTATAGATTCTCCTTGATTATTTGTTGGGCTTCTTCCACAGAAAGCAAGTTGTGATCCTCCTTCCAGAGCCCTTTGTAACCAACAAGAACCATCTCCTCATTTATTTCAATAATATATTTAATTCCCCTGTCCATCCAATCAAATAACAGCCAGGCTCTCTGAACTACCCTGTGCTTTTTCACCACTTTTTTGGAGGCTACCCCAGCTAGATTCCATTATTTATTAGAAATTGGTTTAGCAGCATCACTGAGCCTACTACCAACCAACCTGTACATTTGTTATTTCATAATCACCATAGGCTGTAACTCTTCAGTGATTTGATCTAAATCCTTATGAATGGTATATAATAATTGGCTGGCATCCTTGAAGTAATAAATTATGAGTTGAAGACCTAAACATTTTTCTTAAAATTTATAAAAAAAGTCCTGCTTTATCTTCTTCATATTATCTTTGGAAAATCCTGTGGACTTGGCCCTCTCAATCTGAAGCTGATGTTTCAAACTTTGAATCTCTTTCGCCTGATCATCATTCAACTTCTTTTGATCTTCAAGATAGTATTTCAACTCATTAGCCTTATAAAATATTTCCTACAAACTCTTAGCTTCCTTCCTTAGAACCTTCTCTACTTCTTTTTGATCATGGAGGCTCTTATTAAGCTTTTCAACCAGTTGTTTCAACTTTTCTACCTTATATTTTTCTATATCGATATTAACATAAAAGGTATCTAAGTGAGCCTTGGCCATCCCTAACTCATCTTCAGCAGGAAGCTTGTCAATATCTTCTATGATTTCTTTCCCTCTATAATCCTGAATAGTCATCTCATTGTCAGGCTTGCTCACCTACAAAATCAAAGACCTTAAAACCCTTTGCCTAGTGATGGGATTAACATACATACTTTTTCTTGTCACAACCATCCAACTAGAAGGCTTGGTAAGCTTCTCTGCCCAGTAATCATTTATGCTCTGTGCAGCTACCTGCTCTTTGGATACAACAACACATTTTTAAATATCAGCAACCAAAGGAGATAATGGCATAAAAAACATGAGGGTAGACTGCCCTATTGTTGATGGGGGTGGAGACACATTGATAGCAGCCTCTATTACAATGGTAGATTTTGTGACTATTTTTGCTATTGATACAGGTAAATTCATGGAAACAAGGACAAAACTGATAATAGAGGGGATATATGAACTTAGAATGCATTTTCCCATGGATGGTGGTAAAAGAGATGACGACGCAATGATGGTGGATACTGAAGTGGATGTCTCAAAAATGGAAGGTGGGTTTGAAGGAGGTTGTGATATAGCAGAACTAACTGATGCCTCCATAGCTACTGATGGGATGATGGGAGGACTGTGAGGTGAAGGAGGCAAATTTACCACATTTTTTTGACCAAAAAGGGAGGGAAATCCTTTTGGGGATTCCTGGAGATGAGTAGAATAAGAGGGATTAGAAACCATACCTTTGCCTACAAATGTAGGGTGTTCTTGTTCAGCTTCTTTTTCAAGCTGTTGTTCTTGTTTAACTAATCCTTCTGTATTAAAAGCAGCTACTTCTTTCATAATTTTCTCCATACTCATCTTCTGCCTTTTGGAAGCCTCTTCCTCCTCTATTTTTGGGGTTCTCTTAGTCATTCTATAAAATAATTGGAAAGCAGCCATTTCTCCTTCAGAATTTTCTTTCTCTTCATCTTATTGAACTAATCTAAAAAATAGAGGTTGCTCAGATATGGGTAGTAGCTTAACTGATGTTGTAGAGACGGTTGAAAAAGGTAGAGATCTTATTTCAATTAGCAGAATATTGACAGCTCTTTCCTCGGGGAATTGTGTTTCATTCGATAACTTAAACTTCTTGGGAAACTTCTCTACATGCTTAGAAATAGGACTAGATATTTTGAGTACTTTAGCTGTGATCGAAGGAACTTCTTGCATCTCTATTTGAATCCTCTGATGTGTAAGAGGAAGTAGTGATTCAAAAAATTTCTAGGATTTTTCCTTTGGTCTCTAGATTTCAACATTCTTATTATAAATTGCTAAAAATTCCTTATCAATTTTCATTCCAAACTTTGATTTTGGAAAAAAATTTCCAATTTCAACCCTCATACGCCACCAATCAGAAATATTTGTCATTTTCCATGGTCCTTTCTCCTTCGGTTTTCCTCTCTCTGCTACATCTTCTTCAAAAGGATTGTCCTTCATATTGGTAGATTCAACCCTTACCTTATTAATTGTATCTTTTGTAAGATGATGACTGAGCTCATGTTCTGGATCGAAATCCACCATCTGTTCATAGAAATCCAAACATGGAGGTAACTGATTCATATTTGAGACGTTCCACTCTAAAAGAGTAGTTTCATCATTATTCCTTCCCTGTTCAAAATTAACCCTAGGCCTTCTTTCAAATTTATAGGCCTTGTCTCCATTTAGGGTTTTATTTCTCATAGTGAACACATCATCGAGATCATAACTCCATATTTGGGGAATATATAACAAACCTAACCTATCACGGTATTGGTCAATTTTTTGGCTCTACCACTCAGATACAATAATACTACTTTTAGTGCGGTAAGTAATCAAAGACTTCTTCTTTCTTCCCGAATGAATAGCCTTTCTATGAAAAAGTGAGGTAGGAGAAAAGGTTTATCTATGAAACCATATAACCTGATTACTGTGCCCTTTGTTAGTAGATACCAATCTCCTTCCTCAGTGTATTCTTTTCTCAAAATTTTCTTAGCTAAGGAGGGCAACCTAGGGTGCTCATTGTACATTATTTTTAGGGCAGGTTCCAAAAATTCCAAGTTAAATTTGTAATAGGACTCACTGCTCTTAAAACATTCCATCCAATAATAGATCGACAAGGGTTCTCCATCACTGGTTTTATCCCTAGCTGGGATCCATGAAATTATACTTTTGATGGCTGCATAGAACATCCACACCAGACTCGAACAATGTCTGAAACTGGGAGCACCAACACCCTTCTTCATGTTTACCATTTTCTCATGGATCCTTTGAGAGAGAAAAGTTGGCCAGTCAAAGTAAATTACTCTGGTATCTCTCTCTCTTGCATCCCTTTTGTACATCCTTTCATCAGAAATACAATATGCCACGGTAATTTGCCAACCATGAACCATCCTGTCAGAGTCCAAACCCTCCATACAAGACAACATAGAAAATAATTCTGGGTTTACAAATTCATCAATGTGAATTGGGACTTCGGGCATTTCATCTCCTTATCCTTATAAAATTAAAACAAAGCCATTTTTCAAGTGCCTCCCTTTTTTCTTCTGAGGCCATCATTTTAGCATAAGCTCTGTCAAGCTCTGCTATATTAAATGATCTAAGCTTTTAGGATGGGCCCACCCCTATGAAAAATAACCCATAGCAAGTCTCCCTTGTGATTGAAAATAGGGGAGTTCTAGTAGGGGTTCTGATTATACTATTTTTAGAAACATAAAAATGAATCATAGCAGAGACTAGTTCGGGGTAGTGATGCACAAAATCATAGATATAAGAGAACAAAAAGGATTTTATGGCTATCATACCTTATCTTCACATTGGCTTTCCTTCAAAATACAAAAATTTGAAATATGTTCTGAGGTGGGTCCTTCCTCCTCTTGTCATCATTGTATCTACGACTCGACTGATCCGATGTACATGAAATTGCAATCTTGTTGCTACCCTTGATGATTCGGTGTATGAATTTTTGGGTGCCATTTTGACAGTAGCAAACTTCGTCCTCCTGCTTTGCAATAAATTCTCCAAGGTATGGATGTACTTTCTCTACCTTCCTGTAAATGCAAGGGGCCTCCAAATGGGTTTTGTATATGCTTCTCATTACTTCTTTTCTTTGGATCTCACGTATCTTTCACCATTAATGCAGCTACTACGCGATATCTTTGTTGGCACACTTTCCAATATTTTTCATTATTTACTTTGGTGGCTCAAAGGTGGTACACTATCTCCTTATTGGTTAAATTTTGAAATTGTACCACCAACTCATCACATCCCTCCGGCCATTATTTGGTTCATGCGCGAGTTCGTTAGAATTGAATGCATGAGCAATATTTAGCCTCCATGTGTCAAATTGAAACTTATAGTTTGGCTTTGGCCTAATTCTGCTTTGATGTCTTTAAGAAATTTTTGAGCCCGCTAAGCCTCCACGTGTGTCACTTTACCCTGATTTTGCTTCGGCTATCTCTAGTTTTGAGAGGTTCCTAGATTGGTGACATTCTTGTCCTTACTTATGCAGGATAGAAAAAGATATACCACTCTGTGGAATTACCAATATGTATTTAACCATGCGGTCTTAAGGGCAGAATGCCACTCCGAGGAGTTTTGCACAACACAATGTGCGTAATGGAACTTTACCATGAATTTGGCCAATACTTAGTCATTTCTTGCAAAAATTCTCCTCTCTCTCTTCTTTTTTTTAGCATTTCTTCAAAAAAATAACTAGTTACAAAGTACAAAAAGAAAATGAAATAGAAATTGTAGAAAGGAGGGGGAAATATTTGTATAATGTATATACATATGTTACAATGAGATTATTTCTTACATATAGTAAAGATTAAGGTGGAAACCATTCATAGGAATTGGTTTTATGTTTGCCTCTAGATCCTTCAACTAAAATACATTAGACTCTTTAGCTTCCACTATTTCGAAAGAACCATCCCAAAAGAAATCAAATTTTTCATGTTTACCTGGTTTTGCCCTATCAACATTCCACCTGAGAACTGAATCTCCAACTTGAAGTTTCCTGAACCTGGCATTTTTATCAAACCATGCTTTAATGTCCGATGAGTGCTTTCAAAAATTATTATATGCCTAAGTCATGCTCTCTTCTAATCGCAACAAGTATGTCAATGACTCAATCTAGTTTTAATTGGATCATCCTCTAATTCTTCTTCTGTATTGATAAGCTTAAGTGTTGGGATTTCTAAGTGAATTGGCAATACTACCTCTTTTCTGTATAAAACTGCATAAGATGAAGTTTCGATGGAATTTTTAATAGTAATTATGTCTGCCCATAGAGCATGGTTGAGCAACAGGTGCCAACTCCTTTTGTTACCTTCCAAATATTTTCTCAAAATTCTTAATAGGATTTTATTGGTAGATTCTGCAAGTCCATTACCTTGTGGGTAACAGTTTGAAATATTTTTAAGGGTGATGCCATACTTACTGGAAAACTCAATATACTTAGCTCCTATGAAATCAGGGCCATTATCACTCACCAAAGCTTCTGAAACTCCAATCTAGAAATCAAACTCTCCACAAAGTTTATCACAACTTCCTGGTATGCCTTCTTTGTAGGAATGGTCTCTACCCATCTGGTAAGATAATCTATAGCTGTCAAGATAAACTTGTGCTCTGCTAAAGAATTAGGATTTATAAATCCTATAAAATCCAATCCCCATTGTTGGAAAGGCTCTTTGACTTGAATAGGCTTTAGGGGAGAGGCAACATTTCTTGTTCTTCCAACGTACCTATGACACTTATCACAAGCCTAGGTAATTTTAAAAGCATCATTGAACACATTAGGCCAATAATAGCTTACTCTAATTATCTTCAAAGTTGTAGTTCTGTCGGAGCTATGACCTCTTGTAGAGCCTCCATGAAATTCTTCAATAACTCTCTTTTGTTGGTCCTCCAAAAAATTTAGGAGAATACAATCCAAGTTTCTTTTGAACAACCCTTCAGGTAGTAATACATATTTTAGAGCATGAATTTTATACCTCCTTCTTTGAGAAGAATTTAGATCAGGTGGGCAGATCCCGATTTGGAAATACCTGGTAATTTGCTCAATCCAATCAGAATCTAGAGTGTGAACAATCTCTATCTGATCCTCTTTTGTCATCTGACAAGCTATTATTTTGGCCAATGCTGAAGCATCTGTCAATCCTTGGCACAAGGATCTACCTCTTACCAATTTTGTGGAACGTATCTCTACATCATATTCCTGGATCTTAGTAATCCAACCAGCCCTTTTATCTCCCAAGTCACCCTGTAAAATAAAACTCCTTACATCTGGATGAACCACATATACCAAGGTTTTGCTTTGTACCATATATTATCTAAACTTCTTTAGTGACTTCATTACAACAAACACTTGTCTCTCAATAAAGTTGTATTTTACCTGATAATCATGTAGAGTCTAACTCCAAAAGAACATAGGATGCTCATCCCCTTGACTATCTTTCTGGGTGAGTATCGAGGCATAACTTTGTGAAATTAGGATTTATCAAGACTAGGGTTGTTGCAATGGATTGCTTGATGACCTTGAAAGCTTGCTTCCTTACCTCAGTCCATTTAAACTCTACCTATTTCTTGAGTAGTTCAGATATAGGCCTCACTTTTTATGCAAAATCAGAAATGAATTTCCTTACAAAATTGATTTGACCTAAGAAATAATGCAAGGTCTTCTGATTAGTAGGCAAAGGAATAGCTAGAATTTCTCCAATTATTTCCGGATCTATGGCCTTTGAGACCACATGGTCTAACATTTTTCCCTCATGTACTGCAAAGAATGACTTCTTAAGATTTAATGAGATACCATATTATCTGTATTTTTAAAAAACCTGTTCCAAATGATATAGATGATCATTTTTATCATGAGACAATACCGTCATGTAATCCAGGTAAATCAAAATAACTTTATTTATAAGTGTACCAAAGGCATAGTCCATGGCCCTGTGAAATGTAGCTCTAGCATTGGACAGCCCAAAGGGTATTCTCTGATAAGAAAATGTACCCCATTTTGTAGTAAATGTTGTCTTGTATTGGTCTTGATCTTTTAACCAAATCTAATTATATCCAGAGTAACCATCCAATAGTGAGAATCTTTCTGCTCCAGCTACTAACTGTAAGATCTGGTCAATCTTGGGGAGAGTATAGTGATCCTTGAGATATGCTTGATTCAAATTTCTAAAATCTACACATAGGCGTATATCCCCATTCTTATTTCTTATGGGTACCAAATTGGCCACCCAAGTGGAATGTTTTATTGGATATATTATCCTAGCCTTCAGTAGCTTTAAGATTTCCTTCCTCATAATGGCTTCTATCCTTAGATTAACAGGCCTCTATTTTTTTCGAAATGGTTTAGCATCAGGTTCTAAATCGATAGTATGTTGGATAATCTTTTCGTCATACACCTTAAGGTCTTCATATGACCAAGCCATAGTGTCTTGGTATTTTAAGCATAAATATTTAATCTCTTATGCTTCTTCAGGTGAACATTGGATCCCAACATTGAGCTTCTTTCCTATTCTGACCTCTACTTCTTTATAGATATTTTTACCAACCTTCATAGCTCCAACCTTCTTTCTATCTTCATTATCAAATAGACTTTCAAGGGTGACCAATCCCCTTGGGATATGATTGTTTCTTAGTTGGATAAAGTCTTGTTGATCTATTTCTTACAAGTCTTCCTCTTGGATCGTCGAGAAGCATGCTTCTCTTATCATGAAATCTAGAATTTGTTCATCACTTTCAAAAATATACCAGAATATCTGCTTGTCTGGTACTGTAGGTCTAAAAACCATTTTAATGCCTTTGGTATTCTTAGTTCCAAAATCTACATGAGGATTGAAATTAGCCCCCTTCATTGCCAAAGAATCTGCCAGGTGATTATCTTCTCTAGGTATAAAACTTAGATTCAGGGCATCAAACAAATCCATTAGTTCCCATACTCTATTTTTGTAAGATTTCAAGTAATGGTGCTTACTACTGCACGTATTCCTAACCTGATGGACTATTAGCTCAAAATCACCATATATGTTCAAAATCTTAATGCCCATACTTTCTGCTTGCATCAATCCAAGGTACAAATCTTCATATTATGTGGCATTTTTGGTACATGACCATGTCAGTCTATAAGCAAAATTATTTATACCTTTAGACTGTGATTGCAAAACCACACCAGTCCCTACACCAATTCTACATTTAGCACCATCAAAATGCATAACTCATGTTTCTTTGTTTCTTATGGATTTATTAGAAATAGCAAGGAGTTCATTTTCCAGTTCAGTTGTGATACTGTATGTACCCATACCAGTTCAAAATTGACTATAGTCTTCTCTGAAAGATAACTCATATTCAATGTCTAGCTCTTCAATATTTTCCACTAGCTCAAATTCCTCCACAAGATTAAGATTGCACATATCCTCTTCAATTTTTCAATATGATAAGCAAATGGTTTCTCTGGTGTTATCCTTATTCTTTTTCCTTTGAAAGGTATTACCATGCTAGAATAATACATGTACATACATCCTCCTAATTTTGCAGTAAATTATCTTGAGAGGCATAACCCAAAATAAGGTTCCAAATCCACCACCACTATTTCCTACACCACTGTTACCTCGGGAGCTCTGTGCAACGTCATTAGTACATATTTAATAACCCCAACTATTTTAACAGGTGTTCCATCTAATTACAACACCCTGGGACAAGACCAGGTATATTCCATAACCATATCTTCACAGACCGCCTTAGGCATAACTGTGGTTTATGATACTGAATCAATCATACAATTTTGTACTACCCATCCTTCCATTCTTAAGGATATGTAGAAATGGGGAGGTTTGTTTTTTACAATAGCAGGTTTCATTTCCCTCTTTCCTGGTGGTATATTGAGTATGGTGGTGGTTGGTCTGTTCTAGGTATTTTTTCTAAGGGAAGTTTTAAGCAGGTCAATCTGGCTTGGGATGAAAAGAGTATCATATAGACTAGCTTTTGATGGAATCATTTTCATCTCCTCAAAAATGTTATACTCATACTTGGTCAGGGATAGTCTTTCTAGGCCTTTGTCTGGCTCACCATATTTCCTTTTGTATTGTTGGGTTACCTCTAATATTTGTCTTTTGGTGATAGAGAGGAACCTAAGCCTTTCTTGATCCTCACTCTTGGATCTCATTATGTCTCCTTCTGTTTCTCTTTCAATATTTTTAGGGAGACTATTTGTCTTCTCCTTCCCTCTAGCTTGAGGAATAGGAAAAGTGTCATTACTTTGGGGGGAAGTAAGCTTTCTTTTGAGAAGGGACCTGGAATTGTCCCATCTTCTGGGTATCTACTTGTAAAGATTTCTTTCCAGATATTGTCATCATAGCAATCGAGATTTCTTCATCCAACTCTTTTTTGGCCATGATCTAATTAGGGTGCCTTAACATATTAAACCTCCCTTTCTGATTTCTTTCAGCTTGATCCATAGCTTGTTGAACATGATGTTGATACATCATACAAGATTATGAGTCATGGGGGTCATTACATACCAAAAACCAAGCATTTGCAAGAGTGGTATTTGTAGAACATTCCAGCTCCTCATATGCTGCATTCACCCTAACCTCAGTACTATTGCTAGGACCAGACGTTTGATCTTTGTTTACATATGGGAATCTCCTCTGTTGCGACCTTTCTTGATATTTTTTTCCATTGAATTTATTCTGTTACTCAAATTTTTCATGGTATTTTGTATATCCAAAATAGCAAACAATTCTTGAGAAGGTTGGGAAGGAAGGGGAGGAAAAGGAGGTGTAGAGGCTACTGGTTTAGACCAAGGAATCAGATTCATTTGTGGATATGGGTATGGTAAAGAAAGGAGGTCCATGTAGGAGGACTTTATGGATTTTTCATGGCCACTATTGATTTCTAAGTTATATGGTAACACGGTTTTTAGGGAATCCTTCCTACATTGATTAGGATATTTTTAGCATGGATGGTTATATTATAAACTTGGGGAAAGGTTTCTACTCCAGACTTTTGTGTCTACAAACATAGTTCTGATCCCAGGGCACGTATATAATATATATAAGCTAAACATGCAACTGGTCTAGTGGTAGGGGTAATTCTCTTCCATGTTCTACTAAATCTCAAATTGAAGTCTAAGATAGTTTCTCGCTAGGTTTTTTGCATGGTTGTAAACTGATTCAATAGGAAAAAGGATCAACAAATTCATTAAATTCTTCTATGAATGGCTCAACCAAAAATTGCCATGAAGTTATAGAATTATCTTCCAGAGTTCTAAACCAATGCAATATCTTTCCATGAAAGGACAGGGCTAGAATTATGACAATAATATTTTCTTCTTTTATGTTGTGGATTACTGCTAGATTCAAGATATCTTGGCAGTGCTCGTAAGCTATTTCCCAAATCCATCATATGTGGGGGTTGCTTTAGATACAAACTGAGGAATGGCATCCATTTATACTAATCTAAGGGGCCCAGTTGAATCCCATTTAGGGTACTTTTAAAGTGGTTGATTAGGAGCCACATATGTGCCATGTTTCTGACTGTAGGTCTTCTTGGGGGAACTATTGAGTTTTCTTCCAGAAGCTCTTGTTCTTCAATAAAATCTTGATCTAAACTTTTGATAACAGCAGCCCCTCTCTGAGGTAACTCACAATGAAAGAAATAATCATGGTTGTTCCTCTTGTAATACCTGCTTTACATGAAAGGGTACTGGTCTACAATAATTTTTTAGGGTCTTCTGACCAGGGAGTCACTAGGTGAATTTTCTTTTCTCCGCTTACAAGGTCAAGACAATTCACCCAATCTTGATTCCTTTGGGTTGAGATAATAATAACTCTTTTGATGGGTTTCGTGTTCCTTGTGAACTGGTCCCACCGAGCATGCCAAAAATTGTTGGGCCAACTATTATAATTTTGATGCAAAAATATCTTTTAAACAACCCAAACTTAGAATATTAACCTCCAACATCGATCTTCTTAATCGCACGGTTCAGATTCAATCCAGCACGAGCTAACTGTCATTTCGCTTATGACATTATCTTTATTAGTAGCAGAATCTCCAATCCAGATTTGGAGTATCTAAACCTTGAATCCGCTCTAGGATTTTATCTTCCACATCATTATTATTCAATCATTTCACTTTATATTCATTTCGAAAAGAAAATACTTGTCCATTCCCCGGATCGCCATTCCACACTTTTCCACCACTGACATCATAATTTCCTTGATAATTTTGTAGATTTTGAAGATAGCACTAATCCGGAGTGGGAGATAAAAGACCTTTTTGGAATCGGATATATGCAAGGAGGCTAATCCACACTTTTTTGTTGCTGACATCATCATCTCTCAAAGACTTTTGTAGATTTGAGACCTGTCGTCATTCCGAACCCAGAATACAATTACTTGGAATCGCTT
Source organism: Wollemia nobilis (assembly GCA_028583015.1). Classification (NCBI taxonomy): domain Eukaryota; kingdom Viridiplantae; phylum Streptophyta; class Pinopsida; order Araucariales; family Araucariaceae; genus Wollemia; species Wollemia nobilis. Next base: position 2,301,252 of record JAQPPZ010002816.1, read on the forward strand.
CAAATATTTCAAAATTGAATAACTGTCGAGCGGACTCATATTATCAACCCGATTCTAGAGCGAAATGATAGCTTTATGACTTAGTCAAAATTGTGCAAAATTTTACTATGTGGCCATTTCGGGCCTACGCCTATCATATTGGATGCATCAATTGCTCCTTTGGTACAAATATTTACTACTCTCTTTTGATGTGTCTTCTCACTTCATAACTTCATAAGTACTAATACTTTTATGGTAATCCTTCATAACTTCTCTCTTTGTAGAGTTTCTTTGTTGACCAATTAGAGGATTGGCACTCCCTCAAGGAACTAATTTTTATTTGAATATTATCTATTGATTGGATTAATCAATTGTATGTGCTAATCCAAGCAACCACTCATCATTATTACTCCTAGAAAATCCATGCTATCCATAGATTCAAATGAATTAGATGATACACTTGGAATCAACAACTAATGGGTATCCATGACTCTATTTACCAAGGCTTCTTGTGTCATCCTAGATATTTAAAAATGTAGGTCATTGATCATTAAGATCAAATAGAATGTAGAACTTTTCCTAATTGACTTCTAATGAAGCTTCCCTAAAATTACATGGATCGTTGATTGCTAATACAAGGCAATCAACAAAGTTTTATGATTAGCTATATTAACATCCTTCGTAGACTTCTATGGTTTACTAAACTAATATTTCTTTGACCACTTTTACCTATGTTTTTCTTCTGTAATACCAATGCTAGTCATTAATCTAGCACAATAAATGGTTATAAGGGTATAAAATATTATTGAAACCTTCATAGCTATCATATATATATATAATTAGATTATGGTCTTCGAGTCTGATATCCTAGTCAAGCCATTCAATTGATCTAACACTGAAAATTAATTTCTAAGATCAAAATAGTCGATAAAGTTTTTTGTGTTTCATCTTAATTGAAAGTATTTAAAATAGTATGTGTTGTTGACCACATAGATTGAGTGGTTTATAGAACTTTTTTATTTTCATTTTTTCTCAGGCCATATAAAACTAATGTGTGCCATTGATCTCCTATTGAATGGTCTATAGAGTTTTATTCTTCAAACTTTATCAGATTTCCCTTATAATAGCATTGGTCCTAAATATTTTGAAATTGGATGATCAACAAAGTTTTCGCTGGTCAGGTTCTACTAGAGCTTCCATAAAACAACATGGACTATCGATTGATCTCATAATTAGTGGAACTTTTTTATAGTTAAATTTTTATCAAAAGCATCATGAGATAGCATAGGCCATTGATTTTTGAGATCATACAACCCATTGAACTCTACTTCATAAACCTTCATTAGATCCTCCCAAATTAACACAAGTCATTAACCTTTGAGATCAAATGGCTTGTTAAACTTTTTGCAATTTTCTTTATTGAATACAACCTAAAATAACATGTGTTGTTGACCTATTATTATATGATCTATGAAACTTTAGAACCTAATAATTCAATAACTTTCTTCGAACTTCTATGAGCAATCTAATTTACCACTTGTCTCTAGATCACAATCAATGTATTCCTTGATGTGCACCTTAAATCATTATGGGAATTGAAAGTTTTCCTTTGCTTGTCTCATCTAGGGCTTACACTCACCATTTGATCTTGAAAGTATTCTTCAATCTCGAACTTCTTGAAACAATATCCACTATCAATTGAAAACATCAAATGATTGGTGGAGCATTTGAATTGATTTATCTTTAAATCCTTCATGTTTTATAGATACATCAAATTTTTCAAGGTCTAGAACTTACAAAAGAAATAAACTATATATATTATATAGAAAATTATTTACTTTCTTCCATTTGTTTTTAGATATTAAGGGTAGCTCTTCAAATAGATTCCATTAACTAGGATCAGTAGAATGTCACCATCTTTTATTGTTGTGTTGTGTGAGAGAACAAAGAATGAAGAATGAAGAATGAAGAAAGAAGTACAAAAATTTTGGTATGTAGTCTATATTTCTTCTTTTGTACTAGGAAAAAGTGTTAGGGTTAAGAGATGAAATGTAATAATTTTTAATGGATGGAAAATCGAAGACAAAAAAATGTTAATGTAAAGGGTTCGGTCTTCTTATATCGTATTTGAATTTAAATCTCTCCAATAAAAACCAAAAGACTTACTACTACAATATCTTTCTCAAACTTTTTTATTGTAATAATTACTCTAATCCAATTACCCAGACAAATTAAAAAATAAATAAAATGGAAAGTCTAACCGTACCAATCCTTGTCTGAGAGACCTTGAAAGAAGGGTCGAGGTATTTACAACCCGTTTCGCTTGAAGCATGTATATTTTTTAATAGAATATTTTTTGATGAAAAGCTAAATTATATTAATAATAAAGTTTAACATGAAAAAAAGTGGTAGGTGGCAATGATCACACCCCTGGAAGAAACAAACCAACCCTAACCACGAGTTGGGAAACCACAAACCAGAGCTCACTATAAACTGGGCAACATCAATCAAACAGGCAATGAAACTTGCATGCAATCAGAAAGTTTGTGGCTGCTTGTCTACGTTGGAGTCACATGGAATGGCCAAGGTATGCGGTAATCCATCTGTATGTCCCTGATCCTCATGAAAATTTGAATCTCCCCAGCCCTGTCCTTGAGATCTATCAAGTTGGCGATTATGTGCACTTATATCCCCTGCATTCCAGGCACGATCTTGTGTGCCACCATTAACTTCCACCAGCTCATCCCAGGCACCTCTGGGTGGAGAACATGATGGTGATTGAATTGGATGTGCATTCCATCCATCATTGTAGGTAAAATTGTCATGTCCCCAACCTCCCTGTGCATGCACCAGACGTGGCAGTTGATGAGACCTCGATCGGGAACAGGACATCTGTTGTGCGTTGTTTGGAAAAACCCTACTAACTGAGCATGGTGCATTTTTCCAGTCATCCAAAAGTGCCTTCATGCGCGCCTGCTCAATGTCAAGTTTAGCCTGCTGATTACAAATCTGGAACCATGTATCTTGAAACACCTCTATTTTGTCAGCTAGAGAAAATTCATCAGAAGGATTTTGATGCTAAAAAACTATCTTATTTCTAGATTTCCACATGTGAAAAAGAAGACTAATTCGAAATATGTGCCATACTTTGGACAAGGGAAGAAAAAATTTAATCTTATCCCCTAACAGAGCTTGCTGCCAAGTAAGGGATTCATCCTGGAATTGGGAAAAAAAAGACCATCCCCATTCCCAAGCACTCCTTGCTCTTGTGCGGAACCGGAAAATATGAGGAGAAGATTCATCCTCATTACGGAATGCACATTTAGGGTTAGCAACTCCCAAGTGCCCGAGTCTGTCTCCTAAGGGTAAAATTTGAAAGAGAAGGCTCCAAGCAAAAAAAGATTATTTTGGCTCAAGAAAAGAAGACCAAACTATCTGAAATCGAGCCTTCCAACCAGAAACCGCCACTGGATCTCCCCATTTATCATTAAGTCTAGGGACCATGGGCAACATTGGGGAGAGCCACTGGTAACCCAATTTAGCTGAGTAATTCAACAATGGTATATCCAAAAACCATGACCAATCTTTCCACCATGGCCTCTGAGAGTGCTGCCCACACTTGTGCCACATGGAAAATGGGATAATGTCAACTACTGAGTCATAAGTGAGCTTGTCACCAGTGCTCAACTGAAATTGTTTCTTAAAAAGTGGCCAAGGGATCCAATCCCTTGAGGTTTGAGAATAAAAATCAAAAACTGTAGATATAACTTTTTTAAAAAACTTTTGGGCATGAATCCACGGGACCTGAGCAAGAGGATTTCCCTGAATGTTAATCACCGAAGACCACCAAATGTTTAAAGAATTGATGGACAGCCCTTTATGGCCTCTATTCCCTTTCCACTTAAGCCAAGGAGTGAATTGCTACCATGATTTCCAAATATTTTTAATCACAAAAGAACCAGAGATTTTCACAAAGACTAGCATTACAATTAGGGAAGGGAGGTCAATTCCTCTCCAGGCTTGTTTGTTCAAATGCAGCCCTGAAGAAATACAATGTCTGATGAGGATTTTCTAGGCCTCTGAGCCTTTAAGGGTTTGTATGATCCATTTTGCACAGAGAGCCGTGCCTTGTCTTTTACAGTCAACCATGCCCATTCCTCCTGAAGCTTTAGGTAAACAACACATATCCCAAGCAACCCGGTGAAAACCTTTCTTCTCAGCTGAGTTTGCCCACAAAAAATTCCTCAATAGTCTTCCAAGATTAAGGTAGCATGCTTGTGAAGGGACCCAACAATAAGAGTAATACACATGAGTAGAGGCAAGGACTTTAGAACAAATCTGGAATTTTCCTGCCAGAGACATCTTTTTAGTAATCCAATACTCAAGATTTTTCTCAACTTTCTGCAGAACATAGTTCCATAACTGAACATGGGAACCATAAAATGCAAAAGGGATCCCTAGAAATTTGAACACTTCTCCTGGAAAAATCCAATGCCATTGAAATTTTTCTAGCCAAGGAGGGAGCAAGGTAGGGGACTGTCGATAACAAGAAGTTTTTCTCCACTGAATACTAGAACCAGAGGCTTGACAAAAAACTTCCAAATATCTGAGTGCTTCCTTTACTGAGTGTTCCTCCTCTAAAAGAGTGAGAAAAGAGTCATCAGCAAAGTGACCATTAATGAGCTGACCTTGGTTATCAGGGAGAGAAATACCCTTAATTTGGCCCAAAGAAGCATGCCTAGCAAGCAATTATCCAAAGGCTTCAGCAACAAGGATATACAGAGAAGGAGCCAAGGGACAACCTTGCCGAACATATCTGAACAAACCGATTGGCCTAGTTTGATGATTATTCAAAGATAAAACAACCGAAGCATCCTGAAAAAGAATATTGACAGATTGAACAAACACAGGCCCAAACCCTAAAGACTGTAACATGGAAAGAATGAAGTTCCATTCAATTCTATCATAGGCCTTTTCAAAATCAATCTTCAAGAAGAGGGCTTGCTAACCAGACCGCCTAGCCCATTCCATACCTTCCCAAACTGCAATGACATTATCCAAGATATATCTGCCTTTAATAAATCTTGTTTGCTCTGGCCTAACAATAAGAGGCAACAAGGGCCAGAGTTTCAGAGCCAGGGCTTTGGCAATAATCTTATAGCTGACATTGAGCAGGGTAATTGGCCTCCAATTTGTTATACATTCAGGATCCCCTTGTTTTGGAATGAACTTGATATTACCTCGGTTCAAAATTGCTCCAAGAGAGCCACTGTGCATGGCTTCAAGGTAGACTTTGTGTAAATCAGAACCAACAAAGTCCCAACGAGCCTTGTAGAATTCACAAGGAAATCCATCCAAGCTTGGGGCCTTCTCATTGGCCATTTGAGTTAATGCTGATGCAAGGTCATCAACAGACAAATACTTTTCACACTCCTCTCTTTGAGCTACAGAGAGTTTGTTAGGGACAGCATCCATGCAAAGCTTGAGAGCTTCATCCCTATTTGGAGAAGAAGACTGAGCAGCAAAAACTTGAGTGTAATGCTTAACAAAAATGTTAGCAATACTGGGTAGAGAGGTATGGCGAATACCATTGTCCACAATAGATTTGAATTTAGTGGCATTGCGAGGAGGACATAACTTTTGGAAGAATTCCTTAGAAACTCTGTCCCCAATTTTAAGCCAATGTAAGTGGGTCTTGATCTAAGCACCTTTAGCTTCATAGAGCTCTGCCACCTTGAGCTCATGATGAACCTGAGCAGCATGCCCCTGCAAAACAGGATAGAGAGGGTTGGCTTCAAGCCTACAAGAGGCTTTTGTCAGTTCAGTGCGTAAAGCAAGCAAAGAATATTTTCTAAACTAAGCAACTTTCTTGCCCAAACTGTGAATAAGGGTTGTGGTTTGGGATATAGCATCATTCCACCACTCAATCCATCCTTCTTCACCAATAGGTCTGTCCCCAAATTCCAGACTCTCTGAATATGACACATCATGGAAGAATGCTGAAGAAAGGATGTGTTAAGAAAAAACTGAGACTTAATACCTTGAATAGGTACCACAAAAGATAGAACAGTGAACATAATTGGGGAATGATCAGACCCAACAGTACCAGCAATAACCTCCATAACTGGAGCATCTCCATGCTTTCGATGAAAATGAAATTGGGTATGGTCTGACAACATAGCTCTATCTAAACGTTTGAGAATCCTTGCCCGCCCAACTTGAAAGTTATTCCAAGTAAACCAAAGGTGCTCATCAAAAGAAGTAGGAGAAAGACAGGAATTAGGGTCAGACAAACATATTTTTTTTTCATAAAAAACCAGGCTTCACACTCACCAAGGGCCCACCTATGGTTTAGACCCCCAATTTTATCAGAAGCATGCTCAACCATATTAAAATCTCCACAGACGATCCAAACTATAGGAGGTAAAGAAAAGGCACACCATTTCCAAAGCAAACAGCGCTCTGGAGCACTATTGGAGGCATATACATTTAAAATTCCAAAGGACATTCCATCAACTTCAAGCAAAATCCAAATAGCTTGGTTAGAAGGGTCAACCCCCCAATCAACAAAATTCCCATGCCATCTATTGGCCAGGAGAATAACAGCACCACCACGACCGGGAGGGTGCTTGGTGGAAAAAAGTTTACTAGGGTAAATGAGCGCACAAGCACACTGCAATTGGAACTCGATGATTTTAACTTCTTGCAAGCAAACGATATTTGGGCCCCCATACTTGGTTGCACAGAAAGTAATATCATCGCGAACCATGTATCTTCGAACTAGGTCCGTCAGTCCTCTAACATTCCATGATAGAAAAATCATTCTGACCTGTCGAGGATCAAACTTCCTCTGACCTTATCAGAGTCATCCAGAGTAGCAAGCGACTGAAACGAGTTGCTAGAAAAGCTTCCTAGTTGTTGGTTTTTGTCTACATGCAGACCCTGCACTGGACTACGAGACCTTCGGCTTCGAGCATTCATGCCTTCTTTTTGCTCTAGCTGGTGAGCAACCATGGATACAGAGAGGATACCATCATCTTTAAGAGCCATCGACATATCTTCAGCCACAACCGTTGAATTGGAAAGGATTTGAGTACTTGGGAAAGCATTCTGGGATGGAACTGGGACATGCAAGGGTGGTTTGATTGCTGTGGCTTGAGCATAGGATCCAGCAGGCTGGCCCCCCTGAGAATTATGGACAGAGGATTGGCCTCCCTGAGGACCTTTACCAGGGACATGCTTGCCTTTCTTGGAGACCACCGTCCAGTCACTATCAGACCCATCTTTGGTTGGCTGGTTTTTCTCATTAGAAGCTTGATTAACAGGGGTTGGGCCCTTGGATTTAAACTTATCTGCCATTAAGGGACAATCTTTAATCTTGTGTGCGGCAGACTGGCACCTGTAGTAAGTGTTTGGCAAATTGACATACACCACTCTCTGGTGGATATTAGTATCACCTACCTTAATATCAATAAATTCCTTGAGGGAAGTGGCCAAATCAATTTTCACACAGATCCGATGGGTAGGCTGAGCATTATAGAAGCGTTGAGGCTCTTCACATACAAATTTCACAACTTTCATGGCAACATCACGAATAAATGGGACCAATGCCATTGGCAAACCTGGGAATTCCACCCACACAGGGACAACAAGAGAGACACCATTGGCAACCTGGAAATTCTTGTGCCATGGTTGACAAATAAGCAAAGTGCTATGAACATAACAAGGACCCTTGCTGAGAAATTTTTTGACACACTCTAGATCAGAGAACCGAATATGAAAGAAACCTTTGGTCAGGTTTTGCACAGACTCTACAAAGATACCATATGGGTTCCAATAGCTTTGAAACTAGTTTCGTAGAATTGCATCAGAGGGGATACGACCCAAGAAATAGCCTATGACAGTATTTTGCTCTAGCCAAGTACAAGCTTTATTGAAACTATCGAGGGGAATAGAAATTTTTGGCACATTACCTTGTGGAACACCATGGGAATGAACTTTCGAGGTTGCTTGCCCGCCATCCTTTTCTCCATCGGCTTCACCAGACGATGAACTAGGAGGAACCAAATGTGACATATTAAAAAAAAACACAGTAACTCTGCCCAAGGCGGATCAATGATGGAAGGACAAAGTAGCAGAACCCATCCACTGGCACATGCAGCACTGTGACAAGGCAGTTTGAGTTTGAGTTTTAATAGAATATTTATTTTATCTACTGTGAGTTTGAGTTTGAGAATATGCAGGTGGAAATTGGTAGGTAAAAGCAGACAATGCAATCGTGGAGTTTGAGGGGGGCTTCCAATAACGATCAGTACAACTCCAAATACACTGCAGACCAACATTCAAAATTCGAATTTTATTTTATTATTATTTTTATGAGCGGTAGTTTTTTATTAAATTTTAATTTTAATTTTATTTTTATGTTTTAATTATTAATCTATTTATTTTAAATATATTTCTGAATTATGTATTTTTTATTATTTATAATTATTTTAAAAATTTATCTTAACAATTGGTTTTGATATTGTGCAGGTGTAAAGTCTATCGTAAAGAATCCAAAGGATGACTATATGCATATTGTCAACTTTAATTTTTTTCTTCTATCAAAAAATTATGATGTAGATTATGTCATGGTCATTTTAGATTGTATGGAGGTGCAAAATATTGTCTAGTATTAAAGTATTGTTTAAAATTGTTATTAATAAAAAAAATAAAAAACTTTATTGGAGGGTAATTAAGGGTGATGTTTCTTTTGTGTTTGATGTTTTTTTTTTTAACATTTTTTTTATATGATTTAAATAAAAATAAAAATAACTTGAAAAAAAAATTGATTATTAGAATTATTTTTTTATTTGAAAACTCAATAACAATAATTATGGTTTGGTCATCATGTTTTTCATATTAAAATTCAATATAAAGTTATTTAGTATTATTTTCTATTATGCAAATTAGACTAAGAATACTATATATTATTTTTTTCTTAAATGTTTTTATAAATAATTTTGATATTTATGTTAGATTTTTAAATTTATTTAATTTTTTTATTGTTTATTGCAAATGCCTTATGAATAATGTATTTTATTTTTATAAATTTATTGTCCAAGTCTTGGATAGAATAGATTGTTGGTAGTGGAACATTTTAGGGATTTATGTGGAAGTAAGTCACCCAACTCGGAATCTTGACACAAGGGCCAATGTTGTAACTAGGAACTAGGATGTCGTTGCGCTAGTAATAGGTGGAGGGAAGAAATTCCCTAAGAAGCCCTCCTAGTACGTCCCAAGTTGGACGGTTGATTGTGCATACACGAGGTTATTAAAGTGGTCTAACGAGGGACACCCACTACCAATAATTTATACAAGCAGCCTAAGAAGTAGGTACATATAGTGACTAGCATAGCCCATGTTTAAATAATCAATTCAACTTATAAATGAAAAGTGAAGTTAGTAATAAACCCCAAGTCTAAATATGTGATCTCTAGATCTAATACATTTTATATCATGTCATTAATTTGAACCATGAAACATCTAACTTATATTACATCAAACTTCCAGCATTTATATTTAAAAACTACATAAGTATCCTTATGCGTTAGGTCATGAATCCTAGAAAATGTAATTCTAAACAAAGTTAATTTTTCATCCTTTAATATTAGATCCTTTTTAAACCTTATTAAAAAAACATAAATATTTTAACCTTTTAAACCTATTTAGATCCTTTAGGGTATTGTTTATTGGACCCTTGGATTTTAAAATGTATTGAACCTTGGTTTATTATCATAGATGAAACATCTTAAACTTGAGATCTTAGATGAAATATCTAACTAATATTACATCAAACTTACATAATTTACATTTAAATACTACATAAGCATCCTTATGCATAAGGTCATAAATCCTAGAAAATAGAATTCTAAATAAAGTTAATTTTCCATCCTTTAATCTTAAATCCTTCTTAAAACTTATAAATATAAAAATAAAATTTTTAACCTTTTAAATTTTTAAATATGTTTAAACTTTTTAAAACCTATTTAGATCCTTTAGAGTATTGTTTATTGGACCATAGATTTAAATATGTATTAAACCTTGGTTTATAATCATAGATGAATGTTCTTAAACTTGAGATATTAGATGAAAGATCTAACTAATATTATATCAAGCTTCTAGAATTTATATTTAAAAACTACATAAGCATCCTTATGAATTAGGTCATGAATCCTAGAAAATGGAATTCTAAACAAAGCTAATTTTCGATCCTTTAATCTTTGATCCTTTTTAAACCTTATAAACAAACATAAATATTTTAACCTTTTAAATATTTAAAGATATTTTAATCTTTTTAAACCTATTTAGATCGTTTAGGGTATTGTTTATTAGACCTTAGATTTAAATATGTATTGAACCTTGGTTTATAATCTTAGATGAAAGATCTTAAACTTGAGATCATATATCCTTGCACCTTAAAAATTTAGAAATTGAGAGCTTAGACTTAAATCTTAATATCTAGACACTAAATCTTAGATTCTATAACTCTAGATATTTATATTCTTAGAGCCTTAGGATGCTTCCTATGGTCATCCATAATCTTTAGTCTTAGGACTTGTATCTTATATCATAAAATATTAACACTGCATATTAGAAATATAGACAAAAACCTTAAAATATTAACCATAGATTTTAGAAGTAGTCCTTAAATTTTAAGCTCCTACAACTTAAAAGCTTTATAATCTTAAACCTTTGGTAGTAACTAAACTATATATTCTTCCTAACATAATCAAAGAATAGACTTTTACATGACCATAGCCTAATTACTATCTTTGCCTAGCTATAGACCTTCTACTAACCATATCGAAGCCAAATAGCCTAACATAAGCAAACTATAAACTTTGCCCTAACCATAACCTATGTTTTATATATTTTTCTTATATGCCCCAATGCATTAGATCTCAAATCATTAAAACTTATATTGTAGAGACATTCATCCATTAGGCCATTGATTTAGGGAGCATAGTTCCCTATAAAAACATTTAAAAGATGTAAATCTTGAGATCATAGAACCTAGATATTAAATGCCATAAATTTTGTGAGTGTAAATTTAAAGGAATAGGTTTTATGACCCTCTATAAAGCGTAGTATTTCTAATACGTGAGATTATTTTATTGTAAAAGTTTAACCTTGACACCCTACATAGTTTATCAAACCTTTAGGTTTCTAATGTCTTAAAGTGTCAAATCCATAGAACTTAAGCTACTAAACCATCAATAGGTCTTAAAGCATCAAATCCATAGAACTTAAGCTACTAAGTCATCAATATAAAACATGGAAAAAATTTTAAAAACTCTAATTTATCCTAAATATCACCATGCTTGTATACTTCTAGAGTTTAAAACTGTATAAAACTCCTATGATTGGATCACAAACCTTTGTCCCTTAATTAAACCCATACATTGAAATTCTAATCTCATACCCTCAAACCTAACTTTTAGAATGGAAACCTATTTCAAGCCTAGGATATTTGACCCTATATCTTGTAATATTAATTCATTGACCATACACCCATGACCCTTCACAAACTACTTAATCATATTTAAACCTTAGGTCATAAATCCTAGAAATAGAATCCTAAACAATGTAAACATTTTAGTCTACTCAAACATATAGAATATTAAGTTATAAATTTTTAAGTAATACATGCTCATGAAGCCCTAGAACCTTTGATATCAAATACAAACCCTAAAATATAAAAACAATAAAAACCTTTATATCTTGAATCCCCAAGCCCATAAATCCATGAAGTTAAAGCCTTGTATTGAACTCAAACAAGTAAAACCCTTGACTTGAAATATTAAATCCTAAAATTTTAGATCACATCCTTTTATCTCCCTTAATCATATATCATAGGTAATAAAACTTGAATCCTTAAAAACTTTAAGACATCAAACTCTAAACCCTAAACCTTTTTAGATTGTAAATGTTTATATTCTTTAGTATTTAAAAGTCCATTTCCTTAGGATTTTAGCACACTAAATTACATTATTTTAAGTGATTTATTTATCAACCTTGTCAAATAGAAGGATAGTGGGATGGATATTATTTTAGCTTCTCCATCAGCAGGTTTAGCCCAGGTTTGTTTGTTTTACTAAGATAGGTCTATCTTGCATTTGTCTAATTTTCTCTTTTTTTTTTCATACATCTTTTGAGCTCCTTGTAAAGGGTCGGGGTTCTTCAACCCCCTTTTCTATCAATGCCAAAAAAATAATAAGCTAAATCGATAGTCCCAAGGAGGAAAACAGATTGACTAAATCACATTAATTTTTTCTTGTAAACTTCTAAAGGACATAAATTCTATTACAACTATCGTAAATCCAATAACATATCCCCAAAAAATATATCAAAGATTTTGATTGCATAAAAAATGATAAAAATTCCATTTCAAATTAGGGCAATAAGGCTTGCGGACTATACTACATAAATTTACCTCTATTATAATGTAATCAATGTGTAGAACTTAAAAAGTTATCAAATTTAAAAAAGAAAAGATCAAAACACTTATGTATATAAAAGTTATGGACTTTAAATATTTTACCCTAATAGCACTAAAAATACAAAAATTAACCTTATAGGCCTTAGAAGAGCAATAACCAATATCAACCTACCACTTGCCACCCGCTTATTCACTAGTGATAGTCACTCATTTTATGTCACTTGGATGCCTCTGTTTAGCTAGAATCATGACATCTCCTACAATATGATTATTTGAAAGAGGGCATAAACATCAACAATTATTTTCTTTGTACAAATCCAATACCTACTACCACATTGGCCAATTGATGGATGTGAAATAGAAATTGCACATGAAAAGGTATGGGTGGGGTTCAAATTGTTAATCTTTGAGTAGTGGATTGTCCTAGACTTGCTTCATTAGTTATCTGTCCAAACCTATTTTTTAGAAACAAAATACACTACTCATCCCTTAAGGTAAGTTGAAGTTGTTCAAAACAATAAAAGGTCTTTTTAGATGGTCTAAACATATTACCTAGAATCTAAGAAACTTTCCATTTCCCTTCTACCATTATACTAACTATCAATGATGAGAGGATGAAGTGAGCTTCTACTTGAAGACAACTCGTCATGGTCAAAAGCATCATAAGCAAAATAATAGTTTTTTTCTCTTACAACAAATTAAAATGGAGGTCACCAACTAAACTCTTAACTTTAATGTACCATGAATATCTTTATGTCTTGTGGATGATTTAGATTTTGTTTATTTTTCTTGTTCCAATTGAAGCAAAGCATATTTGTTTGTTTGCATATTTTATTTCATTGCCTTGTATGTTTTTCTTCTTTTATTTGTGGATTTGGAACACTCATTTTTTCTATTTTGGTGTTTATTTATGTTCTAAATTTTTTTTTTCTATTCTATTATTCTATTTATGTCCTTCTTTGTTATAATTTTGAGCATGATATATTAGTAAACTTCTAGCCAAGTCAAAACAACTTGCATAAAATAATGAGTTAACTACTCCAATGTCCATATGTATAATATCTATGAATCAAATATTGCAACCACTATCCATGGTCGGATTATAAATAATGTGCATTCTACACTTAATACCCAACATGTCCCACAATCTGAAAATCAAAGAATATTTATCTTTTTTTCCTCGATTCTAAGCAACTTGGTGGATAAATGTTATAGTAAATTTATTTAAACACATAATTATGCAAATTATTTTAAACATGTCATAATTTGATTAGCGTTCATAAGCATGTAAAAGCATGTAGAAGCTATTGAAAATATTTAGAAATTTTTTATCTAAAGCCCTCCAAAAGAAGAAGAGAACTTAGAAGGTAAGCAAAACAAGTAGTTTTCAAATGACATTCTTAAATACATATAGGCATTGGCTTTTGCATTTGAATTCTGAAAATTATAATCATTCACTATAAAGTCAATATCATGCTTAACCTTAAAAAAATATGAGATCCATGATGTCATTGACCAAATGATGTTTTTAAAAATATATATTTAAAAATAGAACATACAACAACACTTTTTAACTACCAAGTTGGCTTCTTCTAATAGTCACCACTCAAAGAAAACTTATATCTCAGGGTCATTCAAAGGAATAAGATAACTTTAAAGGAAAGCAAGTTGTTATTTTGTGTTCTCATGGGGCTTGAATCCACTAGGGTTTGTGGTTGGGGTTATGTGTGTGCTTGTGGGGTCTAATTCCACAGGCTTAAAGGTTTTGGGTCCTTTCAAAACTCTACTCCTTGGTTCTGGGATCCTCTTAAAACCTAGTCACTCTTTCAAAACCATTGAATTTAGGGCGTTGAGAGATTTATGGTTGTTTCTAGTGATTATCCCCTGTGATATTTTTAGATGGATATTTTTATGATGTTTCATAGGCTTAGGGTTTTTGAGTTGGAGGGGAGTGTTTTAATTCTCTATTTTCCCAACCAATGGTTGGGTGAGCTATAGGAACTGTGTCTGAGCAAGTGTGGTAAATATTTGATTGTTGCTCTTGGTGTCGTTTTGGTAAGCCTCTATATAGGGGCAAGAGTGTTTGTTTTCTAGGGTCTTTGTTGCAAGGTCGATGGATTGGTGTTGGTCTCTGTCCTGTGGCAGAGGTAAGTTTTGGTGTTCCATCCTCATGTGATTTAGAAGTCATTCGTATTGATTTGAGGTCTCACTTTTTCCCTTAGAGAATCCCAGTTTATGGGGGTCTTTAGGATAGCTTTTGGTGGGGATTAGGCTTGTCCCTTGTTGGTTTTTATCCTAAGAATTTCTAGTGTAGAGTGAATTTATCCCTTGATTTGTGCTTATAGTTTAGGGTTTGATCTGCTTGGGTGTTTTTCATGCCCTCTACTTCAATGCTAGGTGAATATATGGTTGGGTGGTTTTTCTAGGAGGTGCATTCTATCATGGTGGATTTTCATTCCTATTTTGAAGTTGTTTTTTGTGGCCTCAACCTTCGGGTTGAAAAGTTGTTTTACTATTGGAGGTCTCTATTCGATGGCAGAGGTGAGTTATTAACTGGCCAGTTACTCGGGTGCCTACAGTTGGATCCATTTTCGGATGGAGTAGGAGTTTCAAGCATCCTTCTTCTATGCTTTGATTTTTACTTAGTTGGGGCAGGATTTTGCAATCTTACTTTTGGTTTTGTGGTGCTCTTACCTAGGTTCCGATTTTAGCTCTTGGGTGGTTTTGTAGCTTGGAAGCACTCTTAAGAGCAGTTTTAATAAAATTTTCAATTATTGTACTTCTCATCATGGCAGGATTCTACTTTCATACTTCTTACCTCCGGGTTCTAGTTTTCTTAGCCAGTTTCGAGGGCTCGCTTGCTTTAATTTTCAAATCTGGATGGAGCAAGTTTTTATTTTTTTTAATTTCAAATATTTCTTTTGGAGGGAATTTATTATGGTGTTTCTGCCACATGTGGGATTTTATTGATATATATATATTTGTAATTTTAGTCTCTGTTAGGAGTTGTTGACCCCCTTTGTGGGGTGTTAGTTGGGGCCTTTTGACCTGTAAATTGTTCTTGCTCACTTTCGATCATAGATTATTGTAATGGTTGTGGGATCCTCTCAAAATCCTCTTCCTAGATTATAGATCTCTCTCAAAACCCTCTCCTTTAATTTTAATTATAAAAATAAATAAATTATTTTGCAAAAGTATAATTTCCAAACATAATAACTCCATTCTACATGAGCAGGATGATACATGCCCCTCAATATCTAACTATGGTCAATACAATCATGGAAAAGTTCAAAATTACTCAATCTATCACATCAAGACAAGTAAAATAGTAACATTCTGAGGGTGCTAAAAATATTTATGTTTAACATCCTAGCTAGGGTTAGGTAGTTTACATTACATTCTAAGGGTACTCAAGATGTTTATGTTTAAAGTGTCTAGGTGTATAGGATCAAAGCATTGATGGTTTGAAAAATTAGAAATGTAAGGTCTAGTAGTTTTCAATTTTTTAATTTATAAACATTTTGGTTATGGAGATAGCGAGATAGTTGTAATCTCAAAAATAAGGTTTTAAAATATAATTATTTTAGACTTTATTTTACTCTAGATACTATTATGCTCTCTAGAGTGAAAATCCCAAAGCTAGTGATTATAGCTATATAATTAAAAATTCAAAGCGAGTGATTATAGATGTACGAATACCTATGATTTAAAGGCTTGAGTTTTGTTCAGTGATCATAGGACTTACATGGCCTTTTTTAAGGTTTACAATCAAACACACTAGCTACAGTCTCAAAAGTAAGGTTTTAATATAATTATTTTAGATATTCTTTCGCTCTAGTTAGTATTAAAATCTCTAGAGTGAAAAACCTAAACCTATTGATTATAGCTATATGAATCCCTACGATTTAAATGTTTGAGTTTTGTTCAGTAATCATAGGACTTACACGACCCTTTTTAATATTTACAATCAAACATACTACCTACAATCTCAAAAATAAGGTTTTAAAATGTAATTATTTTAAACTTTCTTTCTCTCTAGTTACTATTATGGTGTCTAGAGTGAAAAATCCAAAGCTAGTGATCATAGCTATATGATTAAAAATTCAAATCTAGCGATTATACATTTATGAATCCCTACGATATAAAGGCTTGAGTTTTTTTAGTGATTATAGGACTTACATGACCATTTTTAAGGTTTCAATCAAACACGCTATCAAGGTATTTTGGTTCTCTACAATCTCAAATATAAGGTTTTAAAATGTGATTATTTTAAAATTTATCTTTTAAGGTTATGATCTACAAGGCTTAGGGATATTCAAGGTTCTATAGTTCAAAACAAAAGTTAATGATTATAGTTATATTATTAAAAATAAAACGTGAATGATTATAGTTGTATGAATATCTATAATTTAAATGCGTAGATCCAAATTACTAATTATAGGACTTACATGGCATTTTCTAGATGTTTACAATCAAAAACACCGCCATAACATCATAAAGGATTAAGGTGTTTTGCATCTAGTTTTAAGGTTTAGAATAAAACACACCATAATCATATCTTAAAGGATCAAAGTGTTTTACATCTAGTTTTAAGGTAAACAATCTAACACACTAACAACATTTTAAAATATAGTTATTTTAGACTTTATTTTGCTATGGATACTATTATAAGATTTACCTTTTAAGGTTATATCTACAAGGTTTAGGGATTTCTCCATGATAGAGATTATAGTTATATGATTAAAAATTCAAAGTGAGTGATTGTTGTACGAGTACCTATGAGTTGAAGGCCTAGAGTATGACTAGTGATTATAGTACTTACATACCCCTTTTAAGGTTTACAATCAAATACACCACCTTAACATCCTACAGGATTAAGGTGTTTCGCATCTAATTTTTTAACGTTTACAATCTAACACACTACCAATTTACAATGTTATCTACAATTAGATTTAGAGTTTCCCTTTTAATTGTCATAATCATTAAGGTCTCAAGACATAGGTTTATAGTCCTTGATTGATGAGCTAAGCTCCTTATGTCTAATGAAAATTTACGTTTCAAAAATTATTTTTATATCCAAAGGTTCATCATCCTAGCTAGGGTTAAGTAATTTACAAGTATACCATCTAAGGGAGTACATTCTAAAGATACTCAAAATATTATTAATTAAACTGTCTAGGCTGTAATAATATTTTTATTGTTCATCGTCCTAGTTGGTGTCAAATTGTTTTAAGGTCTACAATCAAAGGGTATACATTCTAAGTGTACTAAAAATATTTTTGTTTAAAGTGTCTAGGATTCTATGATCAAACCATTTAAGGCTTGAAAATTTATGAATCCAAGGTCTAATATTTTTTAATTTTAACTTTATAAACATTTTACTTCTAGAAATAACTGAAATCTCAAATATAAGGTTTGAAAATCTAATTATTTTAGACTCACTCTTGCTAAAAGATTTTTCTTTTAAGGTTATGATCTACAAGGGTTAGGAACTTGTCCAAGACTTTAACAATGACTTTCTACCTTAATAATCTAATGACTTGCCAAACATATAAGACTGTATTTGACAGACTCTAAATGCAACACTGCATTTGAAAGACTCCAAACACATCATACTATGTTTAACATATCCCAAATATAGTAGATCGTATTTGATAGATCCTAAACACAGTAGGAAATATTTGACAAATCCTAATCAATAAGATGTTGAGCTTAAGGTGAGTGTTTTATATTTTCCTATCTTGAAAATTGTTATCAAGGAAAATACTTATCTGTCTTTTGTGTGTGTGGTTGCAAGATCTTCTCTTCAAAGTTTAGTTTAAGAAATTGCATTTTGTAGACAATAAAGTTGAACTGTATGCTAAGGTAGGTTACATTTGATAGGTTTGTAGACCCTAGAATAGGTTATCACATTATATTTATTTTTATGTTTCATGTTGCGTGTTTGTGTCCTTAGTTGCACGATTAGGTATTTTAGGTAAAAGTGCATCCTAGTCACATTTTGATAGGATTGGGCCGTATTCATATTTTAGATTTGTAAAAACACCAAAAAACAAGTAAACCAATACCCCCACATATATGCACTGCAAAAATTCCGCACTTCAACATATATAATTAGTGAATTGGATTTCATCACCAACCCTTGATTTCCCTAGTAAAACCATAATTAGTTTGATAGTCTCTTGGACTTCATCAACAAGAGGCTGATTGCTCTTGAGATTAGCTCAGGGTGATCATTAGGGTACATTTTATGGGTACTCAAGATGTTTATGTTAAACATTTCCAGGTGTTTAAGATCAAAGCATCGATGGTAGACCTATTAGTTGAGTGGCCTCAAACATGATCAAATATATAATACTCCTTAGGGTGGAATGTAGAGGGTTTTTTCCATCTTAGGATCTATAGGTTTTATAGCTAAAAGCTCTACCATTTTGGGTTGAATAAGTTGCTTTAAAATTTTGATAGAAATATGATCTTATGCATAGGAACTATGATATAAAATCTAAATCATAGATTTATAGCCCTTAATTGAAGTCCTCATCTCCTTATCTTCGATGAAGACATAATTTAGATTAAATAAATATTTGCATATGCATAGGTTAATCATCCTAGCTAGAGTCGAGTATTTTATAGGTCTACCATAAAAGGATGTACATTCTAAAGATACTCAAAACATTTATGTTTAAATAATATGTGTGTTTAGGTTATCACAAATATTTTTATTGGTAATCGTCCTAGTATTTTATGTTTAAGGTCCTCTTGAACACCTTATCAGTTAGGTCCAATTTCTTAAATAATTCTAATGTAAAAAATTGCATGAGATAAAATTAGAAAGTTGGTAGAACGATTGATTGAAACAATGTAACCTAAAAATCATGGCATTATTTACAAAAAACCAATATGCTTGATACTTCTTTGGCAAACATAGTCTACAATACTCTTAGATATGTTTAGGACCATGTCTAGTTAGAAATGGAATAACTTATGCTAAAAATGTTCAACAATATAATAGTATGATGAATTTTTATTTAGGACCTCCATCGAAAATGATAACTCTTGGCCTCCATCATCTTCCCACATTATCTTCAAACTCATGAATAATCTATGCTTTTGGAAAAAGGTCAAGTGTACCAAAAATAAAGAGTACCTAAATAATTTAGTGGCTAAGAATTGGAATAGCCACTCATGAATTTTTTTGTGATGAATTTCCTAAAATTAAATACCACCCTTTTGTCTCTAGGTTTTTATTTCATTAAGTATTTGATGAAGATTACAACCTTATCATTATCTAGATCAAAGATAAAAGGCAACATATTGAGGGCATCCCTTGTACTATACTTGAACATCTTGAGGTTCAAAGGGAACTCTAGCAATGGGGCACTTAGGTCCTTGAATTTTGTGCATAGGAAACTTAGCTTCTCATATAAAAGTTATTCAAAAATTTGAGAAACATCCTCCTTGGTAAGTTTTTACTCTTCAATTTGTACAAGTAGCATCTATTGAATGATAAATGGGGAGATTTCATTCTAAAAATCCTATCATGGGATTTTATTTTTTGGGTATTGGCATTGTAAAATGCCATGCATTTAGACACCAATTCATAGCACCTCGAGCACCATATATTGTGCCAAAATACTACTCCAAATATTGGCCTTGAATATTACAAGTGGGCTAACTTTATATCTTTGTAGTTCATCTTCCATCAAACTCTTAGTTCTCTTAAAAATAGTGGGCTTCAAGAATATTATGGCTACGTCCTTCAATATTTTAATATTCATGGTCTAAGTTGGTCCTTGTTGACCCATAGAGAAATAAGCTACTTTTATCTAAGAGCTGGTGGAAGAGCCTATTCTAGTTGTTTAGGTGTTGGAAGTCCATTTCTTCCCAATGGTTGTTGGAAATTACTTAGAGTTCTTTTGCACTTGCTATATTTTGGCTCACTCTATAAATGCACTCATTAATGCTCCTTCTATGGACTCTTAAATGCTTTGAAATTCAACAATGCGAGGTCCTTTTTATGGATATTTCCTTAAGATCTCATACATATGCTCATATTAATTCTTATACCACAAATTTATGATCTCTTTTTTTCCAAGTGGGTAGGCAATATCCACCATCTTTGAACTATTAACCCCTACCTTATTTGAATTTATTTTTTCTCCTACAAAGCTATCTTTAAATAAATTTCCATACACTCTGAGGTCAATTCAGTCCAATATTCATAATTGTATTTAGCATATGCAAGGTTTCTTATATTCTATACAAATCCAACATGGAGGTCATCATCATTATCGATGCAATAACTCTTGTATGTAAAATTTATTTTTCTTTCTAGGTGAGCATAGAAGGAAGAGAAACTACCTTCTTTCAATTATTGGATATTTTGTAGAGTTTATTTGTTGACCAATTAGAGGATTGGCACTCCCTCAAGGAACTAATTTTTTATTTAAATATTATTTGTTGATTTGATTAATCAAATGTATGTTCTAATCCAAGCAACCACTCATCATTATTACTCCTAGAAAATCCATGCTATCCATAGATTCAAATGAATTAGATGATATGCTTAGAATCAACAGCTAATAGGCATCCATGACTCTGTTCACCAAGGCTTCTTGTTTCATCCTAGATATTTAAAAATGTAGGTCATTTATCATTAAGATCAAATAGAATGTAGAAAATTTCCTGATTGACTTCTAATGAAGCTTCCCTAAAATAACATGGATCATGATTTCTAATACAAGACAATCAACAAAGTTTTATCATTAGCTATATTAACATCCTTCTTAGACTTCTATGGTTTACTAAATTAATCTCTCTTTGACCCCTATTACCTATGTTTTTCTTCTTTAATACCAATGTTAGTCGTTAATCTAGCATAATCAATGGTTATAAGGGTATCAAATATTATTGAAACCTTCATAGCTATCATATATTTATAAAATTAGATTATGGTCTTCGATTTTGAGATCCTAGTCAATCCATTCAATTGATCTAACACTGAAAATTGATTTCTAAGATCAAAAAGTTGATAAAAAATTTTGTGTTTCATAGTAATTGAAAGTATTTAAAATAGTATGTGTTGTTGATCACTTAGATTGAGTGGTTTATAGAGCTTTTCTATTTTCATATTTTCTCAGGCTATCTAGAAATAATGTGTACCATTGATCTCCTATTGAATGGTCTATGGAGTTTTGTTCTTCAAACTTTATCAGATTTCCCTTATTATAGCATTGGTCCTAAATATTTTGAAATTGGATTATCAACAAAGTTTTCATTGGTCAGGTTTTATCAAAGCTTCCATAAAACAACATGGACTATCGATTGATCTCATAATTAGTGGAACTTTTTTATAGTTAATTTTTTGTCAAATGTATCATGGGATAGCATAGGCCATTGATTTTTTAGATCATACAACACATTAAACTCTACTTCATAAACCTTCATTAGATCCTCCCAAATTAACATAGGTCATTAACCTTTGAGATCAAATGGCTTGTTAAACTCTTTGCAATTTCCTTTATTGAATACAACCTAAAATAACATATGTTGTTGACCTATTATCAGATGATATATGAAATTGTAGAACCTAATAATTCAATAACTTTCTTCAAACTTCTATGAACAACCTAATTTACCACTTGTCTCTAGATCACAATGAATGTGCTCCTTGATGTGCACCTTAAATAATTATGGGAATTGAAAATTTTCCTTTGCTTGTCTCATCTAGGGATTATGCTCACCATTTGATCTTGAAAGTGTTCTTCAATATCCAACTCCTTGAAACAATATCCACTATCAATTGAAAACATCAAATGGTTGGTGGAGCATTTGAATTGATTTATCCTTAAATCCTTCATGTTTTACAAATAAATCAACTTTTTCAAGGTCTAGAACTTACAAAAGAAATAAACTATATATATATAGAAAATTATTTTATTTCTTCCATTTATTTTTAGATATTAAGGGTAGCTCTTCAAATAGATTCCATTAACTAGGATCAGCAGAATATCACCATTTTTTATAGAGAGTTCAAATAAATTTTGTTGCTTGTAGGTAGAAATGATATATGGGTGAATCTAAATGGCATCAAACTTTGTGTGATGATCCAACTTGCTCCTATCTTCATCCTATTCTATCATTAGGTCACCAACCTTAAAGCTTTGAGAGGTAACCTTCTTATTCAACCATATTCTAACCACTTCTTTGTGTCTCAATAGTTATTCTTTGGTCTCTTTCCTCAGTTCTTCAAGCTTAAGTTGTTCTTAAAGAGGCCTTTTATATAGATGCCACACTAAAAGATAAATTGAGTAATACTGGAAAAAATCTAACATCCCAAAGAGGTACAACTATAGTTGACCTATTTAGATGATCTACCACATTAAAACATTCTAGAAAGTGAGCCTTATAAGAAGATCTAGGATTCCATTGGGGTTAGGGTCTCTCTATTATAGGTAATTTAGAAGTAGAATCTTGTGTAAGGGATAACTCTTTCTACTTATAAGCTTTTGGGATGTTTTTTCTAGCAAACGTAGGAGTACATAGCATATTTTAGGTTGTATCCATAGTGAAGGTATTCTTTGTAGGATCTGGTGATCTATACCATCTTACATTTTCTCTATCCTTGCTATTTTACTAAATCTACACTTTGGTCTACCATTTGCTTTATGTAATCTTCATTTTCTTAGAATCTTGAACTTCATCGAATTCTAAATACCCTCCCGTATTGTAATATAATTGTTATGATATTATAGAATTTGCATACCCAAATATCTTGGTACCAATACCTTAGTATATTTTCAAGTTTCAAATTGGCCTTGACAAATTTATTCTCAATTGCATTTAACCCTTCTTCAACTAAATGGACTAATGTATTCCCTTCATCTTATGGTTGTTTGTCATTACTAACATCTTCTCTTGGTACAAAACCCCTTCTTCAATCTTCTTCTATTACTTCTAACTTGTTTTGTATATCCCTTAGTAGACCTACCATCTCATCCATTCTACCTATCATATTGGATGTATCAATTGTTGCTTTGGTACAAATATTTACTACTCTCTTTTGATGTGTCTTCTCACTTAATAACTTCTTATGTACTAATACTTTTATGGCAATCCTACATTGGTGATTTTATTTTCTTGTATTCTAATGCTCTTTTGATGTTGATACCAAAACTTATTCAACAAAATGTTGATGCAAATAACAACATAAAAAAGACAATCAGATTTCTTGATTCAACAATATAAAAAAAATTTAACTCCTCAAGCTCACAACATGGAAAAAATAACCAAACTTCTCAATAATTCTTTACATCCCTAACTTCAAAGTTTTTTTTTTAATTATGTAATTTATTGATATATTTTATCTTCATGCTCAATGCACTTTTATTATAACTTCAAAGTAGCATAAATATTATGTATAGCATAGTTATAGTAACATTATTTGCACTTGATACAAGAAGTTATTGAGAAATAATAAATAAAGACTAGACTTAAAATTCTAAGTAAATGAATAGATTTTTGTTTATAAATATTAGTACACTATAATATCACATAGTTCTATCCTATACCCTATAGTTTAAATGGTCATCACTCTAACTCATGAACAAATGATACATAAACATTATTTATTACCAGTAGATAAGTCAATATAATGACAATGATAATTATGATGATGTTATCATATCAATAGTAGGAAATTATAAGGAGTTTGTACAAGTTGTAAATTATATACATATTTTGTAATACATGTTGAGAAAGAAGACGTATAATGAATTATCACTGCACTCAAATGTTGTCTTAAGGAAATATTAAGTGGAAGGTGAAACAAACAAGAAGTAGAAAATAAAGCATCAAATAAAATGAAAACAAAATTTTCAATCTACAAGATTTGAAGATCAAAATACAAAAAGGTCCAAAAAGAAACAACTGAACAAAATATCCAAAGTTTGAAAGTTATAAAACTATTTACCAAAGACGTAAAATAAACTAAACATGAAATGGGTTGTGTTTGGTAGAATTATGTAGAGCTCTAATGTATCCATGCTAAATGTAGAGGAATCTATCATCCCATGTGCATAGATACTTGGTATTATATATTTAAATAAGATATACATCAATTGACTCACAACTTTTGTTTGACCATCAATCTAAGCATGGAAGGTTGTGGATATGGTCAACTTGGTGTCCATCATGCTTCATAGGGTGGACCTAAAATACTTTAAAATATGCTATCCAAGTGATTCAATAGACTTCGTCAAGGTAAATTTGAGCCATACATGACTAAAATAGAGCTTAGCTATATCCTCAACTAAAATGATTTTTTTACAAGGAATCAAGATAGCTCTTTTTAAAAATTATAAAATACTACAAAAAACAATCATTACCATGCTTAGATATGGATAAACCTAACATAAAATTCATGGAGATAGATTCCCAAGGTTTGGATAGCACTGATAATAGTGTATACAGTCTTTACTTCTTATTGGTTAGTTTGGCTACAACATAGGGGATGCATGACTTGATGTGCTTACCAATATCATTCCTAATTTTGTACCAAAGAAGTTATTTTAAATAATTGCTAACGTTCTTTTCCATCCTAATATGACTTGCTATTTTTATAAAGTGCACTTCCCAAATCATCTTTAAGAACATATTACTTGGTAGAAAAATATGTCCCATTTGATAGAGGAGGCTATCTTAGAAATTAAAATCAAAGATATGCTTATCCACATGAAGAGCTTGGTATGAATTTATAAAATAAGAATCTAGTTCACCAATTGAGAAGAAATCAAATCATTTTGACTCCCACTATCAACAATAAAATTTATCGACTTACTTCTTATTGTGACTCTTTCTATGACTCCTCTGGTGTAACATATATGGTGACAACAATCATATTTGGTTCAACTTCCATGATCTACTTCCCTTTATGCTCAGCTTGTGAGTGTGGAGGTAGTGGTGCAATTTATGTAGATGGTTGTGACCCAACAAGCAATGACTATACTACTTTGGCACTCCTTCCTCTAATATATGTTACTCTTGTGATAGTCATACCATTTGCTAGTCTTGGCCTTTGGAGGATTAGTTTCTTGAAAGTCCATTTTTTGCTTTAAATTTTAATTTTGGGGTTAACCTAGCACATGACTCATATTACGAGAAAGTCTCTCATGATTACATAATCTCTTACTTTACATATTAACACATCTCATATAACTGGACACCTATCATCTATGATTTTTCACTTGCATACTTGCACACCTTTCACCCATAAACACTCTTCTCACTTTAAGATATATTTTAGACAAATATTACACACTTTTTTTTAACTAAATAGTTACAACAATAGTCCATTGTACTTCATGATACTAGATAGTAGTCAACCGCATAATGTAATACCTATAACACTATTAAAGTATTATTCCCAATGCCTACATTGCTTCTCATATTTAATATAAAAATACTGTGTTGTTTTAAAAACTATAACTTAAATTCCATACATAACCGTAATATTTTAAAAGAAATTTATTGACGCAACGCTTTTACTTGGTGGGTTCTATGTAAATTATTAAAAAACTACATTTTAAATGTATAAGATAAAACATCGAATTACAAGTCTTCGAGATAACATTCTAGAACGGTTCGAATTTTCCGGTACATAGAACTTTCTATATATTACCGATTAAAGTTGTTACAGGGCAACTTTTAAATCGTTAGAATTTGTTAGAATTTGTTGGAGAACATTCTAGAACTTTCTGTTCAATGAATTCAAACATTAAAATCAATTTTACCCGTTAAAATGAACTGCGTGGAAAGAGACGCTTGTTGGAGATCATTTCGTTGCCGTTGTTTTATATTGTTTTTTCCCCTGTTTCTGTTTGTTGTGTTGTGTGAGAGAACTGTTACAGCAGAACAGAGCATGAAGAATGAAGAAAGGAGTACAAAATTTTCGGTATGTAGTCTATATTTCTTCTTCTGTATTGAATGTTATATCATATGCTCAGAAATTACATTAGGGAAGTTTACTTGGATCGATGTGTCCTGTTGGACCTATAATTACATAACATACCTTTAAGTTCATGATTGATCTCTATTTTCTTAACTGTTTTTTGGATTCATCTCTCTGCGAATTTTACATAGATTTTGACGGAACAACAACTAGTTTTAGATTTTAGCCAAGAATTTTAGCTGCTCTGCATTATTTCATAAAATCGCTCAAAACCTGGTCATGTATAAATAGTTCTTTATCACAGGCTTTGTTATCATTAATGGACCATTAGGTATGATTAGAGATTTAAATGTTGAAACCAATATCCATATTAAAACTGAATTGCTTTAAGAAGGGATGAAAATGCACGAAATTTAATTCCAGTTCTGTGTTAACAGATTTTCTTAAAAAAACCCTGATTCGGTTATTACAATTCAATGTGAAGAAATAATATAATCCCTGCAAAAGTCTATAATGTCCGATCTAGATCATTGGCATCACCCAAAGGATTAACAGCAACTAAATATTGACTATCCCAAAATTTTCTACATTTCATATTTAGTTTGTCCTAAAGATCACCATGATTGTATACTGTATAAAACTCTTGTGATTGGATAACACACCTTTATCCCTTAATTAAACCCATACATTGAAATTCTAATCTCATACCCTTAAACCTAACTTTTAGAATGGGAACTTATTTCAAACCTAGGATATTTGGGGTTATTGACCCCATATCTTGTAACATTAATTTGACCATACACCCATGACCCTTCACAAACTACTTAATCATATTTAAACCTTAGGTCATATATCCTAGAAAATAGAATCCTAAACAACGTAAACATTTTAGCCTACTCAAACATATAGATTATTAAGTTATAAATTGTTAAGTAATACATGCCCATGAAGCCCTAAAACCTTTGATATCAAATACAAACCCTAAATTATAAAAACAATAAAAACCTTTATATCTTAACCCCCAAACCAATAACTCATGAAGTTAAAGTCTTGTATTGAACTCAAACAAGTAGAACCCTTGACTTGAAATATTAAATCCTAAAATTTTAGATCACATCCTTTTATCTTCCTTAATCCTATATCATAGGTAACTTGAATCCTTAAACTTTAAGATATCAAGCTCTAAACCCTAAACCTTTTTAGATTGTAAATATTTATATTCTTTAGTATTTAAAAGTCTATTTTCTTAGGATTTTAGCACACTAAATTACATTGTTTTCAGCGATTTATTTATCAACCTTGTCAAATAGAAGGATAGTAGGATGGATATTATTTTAGCTTTTCCATCACCAAGTTTAGTCCAGGTTTATTTGTTTTATTAAGATAGGGCTATCTTGCATTTGTCTGATCTTCTCTTATTTTTTTAATGTACATCTTTCGAGCTCATTGTAAAGGGTCGAGGCCCTTCAACCCTCTTTTTTATCAGTACCAAAAAAATAATAAGCTAAATCAGTAGTCCCAAGGAGGAAAATAGATTGACTAAATCACATATTAAAATTTTCTTGTAAACCTCTAAAGGACATAAAATCTATTACAACTATTGTAAATCCAATAACATCTCCCAAAAACAGACCAAATATTTTTATTGCATAAAAAATGATAAAACTTCCATTTCAAATTAGGGCAATAAGGCTTTCGGACTATACGACATAAATTGACCTCTAATATAATGTAATCAATGTGTAGAACTTAAAAAGTTGTCAGATTTTAAAAAAATGGATCAAAACACTTATGTATACAAAAGTTATGGACTTTAAATGTTTTACCCTAATAGCACTAAAAAATATAAAAATTAACCTTATAGGCCTTAGAAGAGCAATAACCAATATCAACCTACCACTTGCCACCCGCTCATTCACTAGTGATAGTCACTCATTTTGTGTCACTTGGATGTCTATGTTTAGCTAGAATCATGACATCTCCTACAATTTTATTAGTTGAAAGAGGGCATAAACAACAACGATTATTTTTTTTGTACAAATCCAATATCTACTACCACATTGGCCAATTGATGGATGTGAAATAGAAAGTGCACATGAAAAGGTATGGGTGGGGTTCAAATTATTAATCTTTGAGTAGTGGATTGCCCTAGACTTGCTTCATTAGTTATCTGTCCAAACCCTTTTTTTAGAAACAAAATACACTACTCACCCCTTAAGGTAAGTTGAAGTTGTTCAAAACAATAAAAGGTCTTTTCAGATGATCTAAACACATTACTTAGACTCTAAGAAACTTTCCATTTTCCTTCTACCATCACACTAACTACCAATGATGGGAGGATGAAGCGAGCTTTTACTTGAAGACAACTCATCGTGGTCAAAAGCATCATAAGCAAAATAATAGTTTTTTCTCTTACAACAAATAAAAATGGAGGTCACCAACTAAACTCCTAACTTTAATGTACCATGTTCTACACCCATGTTCATTAACCATTATTTTCTTGAGTGACAATAAATCATACAAATGTGCCTCACCTTAATGAAGCTAATTTTATCTACGTAAGGAAAATGTATATACAATCAAAAACAAATAATGATAATGATATTTTTCCATCTACGTTAACATTGATAGGGGATAGGAATTGTAATGTCCCCTTCTTAGTCGGACAACAGGAGATGAGTGAACTTGCCTACTCAAGGGTTCCCGTAGGCAATGTCAGTTAGTTGGGAGCCCATCGAGTGACGTGGATTGTTGTTTGGACGAGCAGAATTTTTCGTTGCCATCTTTTCAGGCCGTTTCGGACACTTGTAGGAGGACTTATTATTTTTAGTAAGTCAGTCAGCTAGGGAATTGATGGAAACGAATAGTATGATTGAATACCTCGACGAAATGGGTATCCATTTCCATAATTTGTTTGGGATTCCGGGGTCTAGGAAGCAGAGATTTTAATGTGTAAAGTTAATTATATTAAATTAAATATTTAATATAGTTTAACTTTATAATATTTCATATGTGAGAGATATAAGGTTTATTAGTTACTTAAAAAACAAGTAGAAATATAAAGGTGACTTATAATATTCAATTGTTAATATGGTCAGCCAAGTTATGAGAATTAAAATTAAAATGTTTTATTTTAATTTTGCTTTGGAAAGAGAAAAAAAAAGGTCGGCCCCTCTTGGAGAGTTATAAAAAGAGCAATGAAACTTCATTTTCATCATCTTTGGCTATTCATTCTCTTGGAGTAATTTTGAGGAGTTCTTGCAGAGTTGCAGGGGTTTCAAATTCAGCTTGTTGTGTGACGAAAATCACCAACAGGGTGTTGAGCAAGGTGCAGCAAAAGCATTGAGAAAGTATTGTCATTGTTAACACAGCATGCATTGATGCGATTGATGCGATTCGGAGGTCGACGGATCAAGTGCGAAAGTTTCAAGCAAAACAGAGGTGACCCAGATTCATAAATTGGCAGAAAGAGACAAGGAAAAAAACTGTCGCGATATCGCGACATGTTTTCTGTCGCGATTTCGCGACAAAAAGCAGGAGAGAGAAAATGCACGCCAAAATGTCATGATGTCGCGACATGTCGATTTTTCGCTGAGGAGAGAGAAAATGTGTCGCGATTTCGCGACAAAAAGAAGGAGAGAGAAAATGCACGCCAAAATGTCGCGATGTCGCGACATGTCGAGTTTTCTTTGAGGAGAGAAAATGTGTCGCGATTTCGCGACATAAATGGAGGAAAGGAGCTTGCAATGAAGAGAGTAGCGATTTTCATGCATGTTAAAGTTTCGCATTTCAAAGCACAGCTGAAAATGTATGGAAACAAAGGTGTAGCGATTTCGCTACAAATCGAAAGTTAAGAAAACTGAGATGCAGCGATTTCGACAAGTAAAAATTCACAAGAAGAAGGTGTAGCGATTTCGCTATATGTTGAAACAAAGAGAAACTAAGGTGTAGCGATGGCGCTACATGTTGAAACAAAGAGAAACTAAGGTGTAGCGATGGCGCTACATGTTGAAACAAAGGGAAACTAAGGAGTAGCGATTTCGTTACTAGTCAAAAGTGTAGAACTGAAAGATGTAGCAATGATATTACAAGTCAAAATTTCATAAAAAGAGGTAAGGTGAAAACACAAGGCACAAAGATGTAAAAATTTCGCCATTGCATGAAGCATAGTGTCGCGATTTCGTGACATGTTCCATTTTCGCTGCTTGTTGGCAAAAAAGAGTGTACAGAAGCCGGAAGTGTCGCGATTTCGTGACAAGTAGGATGATGACGTCAGCAAGAGTCGAAAACGTCGCGATTTCGCGACAAGAAGGATGATGACGTCAGCAAAGTTGAAAAGTGTCGCGATTTCGTGACAGGATGAAAGAAAAGCCATTGGAAGCCGGAAACGTCGTGATTTCGCGACAAGCAGGATGATGACGTCAGCAAGAGTAGGAAACGTCGCGATTTCGCGACAAGAAGGATGATGACGTCAGCAAAGTTGAAAAGTGTCGCGATTTCGCGACAGGATGAAAGAAAAGCCACTGGAAGCCGAAAACGTCGCGATTTCGCGACAACCTTTAGGGTGACGTCAGCATAAGTTAAAAATGTCGCGATATCGCGACAGGTTGGCAGGTAAAAGCCGAAAAAGCAGGCATGGTGACACGTGTCATAAAAGACATCATGCAGCCGGTTACATAAAATGTAACTGATGTCAGATCTACAGTTACTGATTGACAAGTGTTAGTCATGCATTCGAACAACCGTTTGCATGTATTCGAAGAATCAAATATAAATTATCGAAAGGTTTTCGAAAAGTTTTTTTTTCAGCTTTCGAACGGTCGCACTCATGGAATCGAACAGACATTTTGCTTGTATTCAAAGAGCCGAATATGAAGGATCGAGATATACTTTTTGAGAAGATATGTTTGCAGCATTCAAAACAGCCATACCACAAGAAATCGAAACGTCGTATTGCAGGGTTTCGAATAGTCGTTTTCGAACAGCCACTTATTTGTAGGAGAAAAGAATTCGAACAGTTGGGTATATGATTCGACTGCGTGTCGGATTGGATGTATATAAATGAATAGCTATAAAGAGAAATTGTTGAAGAAAGATAGAAGTTGTTGCAGTAAGAAGGGAATTGCTGTGAAAAGAGGGTCTGATAGAGAAATAAGCAGAGACATGAGATTGTGCAGAGGTTGTTAAAATTACAGACCAATCAGGGTCGAGTTAGTAGTGAAGACATTTTTATGTCATTTTTATTTGATTAGAATTACAGTCCAAGTTGGTGCTTGGTACTAGGGGTTGGTGCTCCATCTCATTGCATGAGAAAATTACAGGGGTTGGTGCTCCTTCCAGTGGATGTCTGGTAAAGAAGTTGTAAAATTGAAATTTTGCAAAGACTCGGATTTGGATTGAAGTCCAAACAGCTTAATTTTTGAGGAGTAGCCAAATTGGTGAACCTCGTTATATTGTGTGTTGTGGTGTGCTCTCATTTTGTTCTTCCCGGTTTTATAAGTTTTCTGTGCTTTAGTCTTTGAATGCTGTTGTTTTGAAGTTAAATAACTACACTGATTCACCCCCCCTCTTAGTGTCATTGTGTGAACATCAATTGGTATCAGAGCAAGGTTCCTTGTACAAGCTTAATCAGCTAAGGAGATCTTGGAAGAAACAATGGCAAAGCGGTGAAGGATTTTCATCCAACAAAGCTCCCTTATTTGATGGAACAAATTACACCTTTTGGAAACTCAGAATGCAAACATATCTGAGTGCATTGGGATATGATATTTGGGATGTTGTAGATAGTGGATACACAGCACCCACTACTCCTCCAACAGATATTGCTGAGAAAAATAAATTTGAGAACAACTCCAAAGCTAAGAATGCCATAATGTGTGGGCTTGTTGACAGTGAACTGATAAGAGTCATGAGTTGTAAATCAGCAAAAGGCATGTGGGATAAATTGAAGAGCATCCATGAAGGAGACAATAAGATTAAGGAAGCAAAACTAAAAACTCATCGAGCACAGTTTGAAGCACTGCAAATGAATGAAGATGAAAACATAGAGACTTATATGTTGAGAGTCAACGGAATTATTAATGCAATCAGAGGACTCGGTGAAGAAATTGATGATGCATTTGTTGTGAAAAAGGTTCTCAGAACACTTCACAAAAGATTTAATTCCAAAGTCTCTGCAATAGAAGAGGCAAAAGATCTAAACAGCTTCAGCATGGATGAGTTGCATGGTTCCCTGACAGAATATGAAATGAGAATAGGACAAACCAAGTCTACAGACAGAGAAGCAGCTTTTAAAGCACACAAGAATGTAAAAGCTGAACATGAATCTGAGGATGAAGGAACACTGGATGAAACATAAGCCAATTTTGTTCGGAAACTCACAAAAGGAAAAGGAAAATATCGAGGGAAGCTATATTTTAAATGCTTCAATTGTGGAGGAGTCGGTCATTTTGCATCCAAATGTCCAATGCAGGAGAGAACCAAAAATGGTGAAGGTTCACACCAAGAAAAAGGTGACTGGAAGAAGAAACAAAATTTCAGAAAGAACAACTTCAAGAAGAAAAGCTTCATAACCAAGAATGTCGGCAGTTCTGAAGAAAGCACAGATGAGGAGTCCGAAGAAGAAGGAGGTGAAGCTTTGTTCATGGCACTTGAAGAAGAAAGAACAGAGAAAAATCAGGAAGGTGATGAAAATTCCAAGGATGAAGTTGAAGTGTATTTGGAAGGAGAATTGGTTGTTGCACTTGAAGAGTTGAGTGCAGAAAGGAAGAAGAATAAGAAATTTTCAAAGAAATTAGAGAATGCCATAAACATAATAAACAATCTGAAAATACAGACAGAGGAATTCAAGAAAATGTCTGAAGTTCTTGATGAACAATTAACTGTAAAGACAGTTGAATGCAGCAAGCTAGAGGAAGACATTGTTAAGTTAAGGATGCGAGTTAGAGGAGATGAATAGAAAATTGAACTGTTTTCATAAGTTTGAAGAAAGTATTGTAAAGCTGGATAAAATGTTAAATAACCAAAGGCCTTATGGCATAAAATTTGGTTGAGGCTTTGATGAAGAAGAATCTTCAAAGGATTCAAAGAACTTGAATATAGAACAAGAATCAGTCTCTCTATCCACTGCAGAGGCAGAATACATTGCAGCCACAACTTGCTGTACACAAATATTATGGATGAGACAAACTTTGAAAGATCTTGGTATCCACTTCAAAGAGCCAATATCAATAAAATGTGATAACACTAGTGCTATCAACATATCCAAGAATCCAGTTATGCATTCAAGAACCAAACACATTGCAATCCGATATCATTTCTTGAAGGATAAAGTTGCAGAAGGAGAGGTCAAGTTGGATTTTGTTCCAACTACAGAGTAAGTAGCTGATATATTCACAAAACCATTGCCCAAGGATGTTTTTGAGTACCTTAGGAATAAGTTGGGAGTGGTCACAATTCCCAAGAACTGACTATAATTAGGGATCACATTCTCAATGGGTGCATGCATGCATATACTTATAGTTTTGCTTATATTTATGATTTTTGCTAACTATAACGATATTTTCCTGAGAATGGTGTACAGAGACTCAGGGGGAGTCTGCAGCAGCCCTTTGGTATTATTGGCAAAGGGGGAGAAGAAGTTGAGCAAGGTTGCTGTGTGTTGCCAACAATTCCAAAGGGGGAGATTGTTGAGCAAGGTGCAGCAAAAGCATTGAGAAAGTATTGTCATTGTTGTCAACACAGATGCATTGATGCGATTGATGCGATTCGGAGGTCGATCGGATCAAGTGCGGAAAGTTTTAAGCAAAACAGAGGTGACCCGAATTCAGAAATTGGCAGAAAGAGACAAGGAAAAAAACTATCGCGATATCGCGACATGTTTTCTGTCGCGATTTCGCGACAAAAAGCAGGAGAGAGAAAATGCACGCCAAAATGTCGCGATTTCGCGACATGTCGAGTTTTCGCTGAGGAGAGAGAAAATGTGTAGTGATTTCGTGACAAAAAGCAGGAGAGAGAAAATGCACACCAAAATGTCGCGATGTCGTGACATTTCGAGTTTTCGTTGAGGAGAGAGAAAATGTGTCGCGATTTCGCGACATAAATGGAGGAAAGGAGCTTGCAATGAAGAGAGTAGCGATTTCCATGCATGTTAAAGTTTCGCATTTCAAAGCACAGCTGAAAATGTATGGAAACAAAGGTGTAGCGATTTCGCTACAAATCGAAGTTAAGAAAACTGAGATGCAGCGATTTCGACAAGTAAAAATTCACAAGAAGAAGGTGTAGCGATTTCGCTACATGTTGAAACAAAGAGAAACTAAGGTGTAGCGATGGCGCTACATGTTGAAACAAAGGGAAACTAAGGTGTAGCGATGGCACTACATGTTGAAACAAAGGGAAACTAAGGAGTAGCGATTTCGCTACTAGTCAAAAGTGTAGAACTGAAAGATGCAGCAATGATATTACAAGTCAAATTTCATGAAAAGAGGCAAGGTGAAAACACAAGGCACAAAGATGTAAAAATTTCGCCATTGCATGAAGCATAGTGTCGTGATTTCGCGACATGTTCCATTTTCGCTAGCTGGCAAAGAAGAGTGTACGGAAGCCGGAAGTGTTGCGATTTCGTGACAAGCAGATGATGACGTCAGCAAGAGTCAGAAACGTCGCGATTTCGCGACAAGAAGGATGATGACGTCAGCAAAGTTGAAAAGTGTCGCGATTTCGCGACAGGATGAAAGAAAAACCACTGGAAGCCGGAAACGTCGCGATTTCGCGACAAGCAGGATGATGACGTCAGCAAGAGTCGGAAACGTCGCGATTTCGCGACAAGAAGGATGATGACGTCAGCAAAGTTGAAAAGTGTCGCGATTTCGCGACAGGATGAAAGAAAAGCCACTGGAAGCCGAAAACGTCGCGATTTCGCGACAACCTTCAAGGTGACGTCGGCATAAGTTAAAAATGTTGCGATATCGCGACAAAGCACAAAGTTAGAGGTAAAAGCCGAAAAAGCAGGCATGGTGACACGTGTCATAAAAGACATCATGCAACCGGTTACATAAAATGTAACTGATGTCAGATCTGCAGTTACAGATTGACAAGTGTTAGTCATGCATTCGAACAGCCGTTTGCATGTATTCGAAGAATCAAATATAAATTATCGAAAGGTTTTCGAAAAGTTTTTTTTTCAGCTTTCGAACGGTCGCACTCATGGAATCGAACAGACATTTTGCTTGTATTCAAAGATCCGAATATGAAGGATCGAGATATGCTTTTCGAGAAGATATGTTTGCAGCATTCAAAACAGCCATACCACAAGAAATCGAAACGTCGTATTGCAGGGTTTCGAATAGTCGTTTTCGAACAGCCACTTATTTGCAGGAGAAAAGAATTCGAACAGTTGGGTATATGATTCGACTGCGTGCCGGATTGGATGTATATAAATGAATAGCTGTAAAGAGAAATTGTTGAAGAAAGATAGAAGTTGTTGCAGTAAGAAGGGAATTGCTGTGAAAAGAGGGTCTGTATAGAGAAATAAGCAGAGACATGAGATTGTGCAAAGGTTGTTAAAATTACAGACCAGTCAGGGTCGAGTTAGTAGTGAAGACATTTTTATGTCATTTTGATTTGATTAGAATTACAGTCCAAGTTGGTGCTTGGTACTAGGGGTTGGTGCTCCATCTATTGCAGTAGAAAATTACAGGGGTTGGTGCTCCTTCCAGTGGATGCTGGTAAAGAAGTTGTAAAATTGAAATTTTGCAAAGACTGGATTTGGATTGAAGTCCAAACAGTTAATTTTTGAGGAGTAGCCAAATTGGTGAACCTCGTTATATTGTGTGTTGTGGTGTGCTCTCATTTTGTTCTTATGGTTTTATAAGTTTTCTGTGCTTCAGTATTTGAATGCTATTGTTTTGAAGTTAAATAACTACACTGATTCACCCCCCCCTCTTAGTGTCATTATGTGAACATCACAGGGACAACATCATCGGAGTTGAAAGATATTCTCAGGGTGTTCATGAGCAGCTCTACTTCAAGGGTTGCATTGGAGCTTTATATCTATAGATTTATGAGCAACTCTACTTCAAGGGTTGCATTGGAGCTTTATATCTGTAGATTTACAGTGGTTTTCAAGGGGTTTGGAAGGGATTTCGAAGCATATTTTGCATACATTTCTGTAGCATTCATTTCTCAGCATAGCCGTACAAGTGGAGTCATTTATTGTATATGATTCCATGATTTGAGTTGGGGTTTTAAGGTGACTTGGTTATTTTGCTTCTACAGTTCCAGCCGTTCCATTTAGAGTGGGTTTCTTATGGTTTCAGGGTAGATTTCAAACATTTCTTGCTAGCCATAATTTCCCCTAGCCTGGCCATACCATATCTTGCCTGGCATTGAAGGTGGTTTTTAATATTCAGAGTTTGGGTGCCAATGAATAATTGTAATTAAGGCGTCTAAGGATTGGAAGCTTTCCTTTGCATTGATATTGTAAAAAGACATCTTTTATTTGTTGCTGGGAAAGAAATACATATATTCTTGTGTTGTTGTTCAGCTATAAAGTCGTCATTTTAAGTCTTGTACAACTTTCGGTTATTTTGATACTTTCCAAAGTTCTTTAGAGGGTTTATAGTTTTATATAAATATTATCTAAATTCCAAGTTTCATTGATTCCCGCAAAGTAGTTTGCTAGATATTATTTGTTCAAGTTGTCAATTTAATTTTTTTTGCATATTCTGTACTGAAATTAAAAAAATACAAAAAAATTTAGAATATTGCACAAAAACCAAAAACCTTGCAAATTTCCAAAATAACAAAACAAGGCAAAATTTTCGTATCTCAGCTTGGGTGGGATATTACAGTGGTATCAGAGCCAAAGATTTTGCCAGCCTTTTTGGGTTCTTTATCTAGTGTGTTTTCTCATAATAGTTGCAGCTGAGAGTTGGTTAGTTCAATGTGAAGATGGAGCCACACAGTGATTGGGATAGGTTTCAGCGTGAGTTTTGGCAAGGTTAGAGAGAGTTGCAACAAACTCTCAAGCAGTTGACAACTGTTATGTCACCTAAGTCAGCACCTACGGTTTCCTCTAAGGCTAAGGTTGAGCCCACCATCTCAAAGTTACGGGATCAATTTGTTCAGGAATGAATCAATGCTAGTGGGAAATTCAAAGAAATGATGTCTCTTCATGATTGGGTGGACATGAGGATGAGGCAACAACCTAATAGGAGAGGTAAACATCATCAACAGAAGTTGCACAGGAAGGAGAGAAAAGATGAACCAATGTCTCCCACCTCAATTCCTATACAAAGAAACGTTGTTGGGTCCAAGAAGGTCGAGATGATAGAAGAAGAACTTGTTGTTCTAGAAAATTTTAAAAGACAGTTGGCAGAAAAAGAAATGGTTTCTAGTGGTTTACAAGTCGCAGGACTACCACGGATGAGAAAGAACCAAATGAGACGTGAGCACATGTGTTTCACATGTCAGGAATCTTGGACACTTGGCCACACATGTGAAATTAACAAAGAGAATGACTTATTGCATCCAAGTAAAGTTATGGACAGTAGGGAGGTTGAGACCTTAGAGCTAGAAATCGATGTTTCTCATGCGGTAAGCATGGCAAAGACCCAAGATGACTTTAATAATTATGGGAATGATAGGACAACAGTTGTGGAATTGTTTCCAGAGCAATCCAGTGGGGTCTGTGAGACCTTGGACATAAGGTATGATGAGCCTTGCACTTTTCCAAGCAGCAGTTCATTGGTGCATGATGGTGTGTCTACTTGTGGAGAAGTGTATGATGGTCATCATGAGATTATTGAGATCATGGGATATGCTGATTTGGAGGATGTTAAATCAGCAGCTGATGAGGTTGTTTCCTCATGTGTTTCTGCAAGCAAACAGAAGAACACAAGTCTTCCTGATAGTACGGTGATTAAGGGGTATGTTGATTTGGAATTTGCCAAATCAGCAAATACTGAAACATCATATGAAGATGAGGAAGGAAATAAATTAATCATTCTTCCAAAAAACACAGAAGATGTAACGAGGAACCAGAAAATGTGTGATGAGTGGCTAAGGAGAGCCAAGGAAGCTAAAATGATAGCTTCTCAAGCAAAACAATACTTACAAAAAATCAAGGAGAAGGTTGTTCGCATTGACTGTTACTATGACAGCTTGGAACATGAAAAGAATATTTCAAATCTAGGAGTGGCTTTTATGGGAACACTCATTAGTTCCGGAGGAACTACCGGTGACAGTATCAAGTTATGGGACCCAGGAGCAGTTCCAAAATCTGAGTTGGAGCAAAATTTAAAAGGGAATGAATTGTTAGACAAATCAGAATATTTCATGCATGATGTTGATTCTAATAGGAACCAAAGGGATGAAGATGTTTCTTATGTCAAAAAAGAGACACTTGGAGCTCGGAGTAGCTTGATAGACACTGCTGAAAGGTATGCTGCTGCTCCTCTTTTTATCAGCCACCATATATATCCATTTGTGATCATACAAATGGATTGGAAAGAAATTTTTAACAAGGATTGGATGCTTGATGAGTTAGTAACTTTTTGGGAGAACTTTTCCATTAATGTGGTCAGTGTTAGCATTCTAGTAGACATATTTCAGATATGCAGCAGTGGTGATATATGTGGTACGCTGATTTTCCAAAAATCAGACCATATGATGACATTTTCAGTTTTGGACAGAAGTAGGACTGCTCTATTTGGGAACATTCAGCTGGATGGTAAGGTTGGATTTTGTTATTACATGATTGTTGCAGCTAACTCAATTTAGTTTTGGAGGAGCATTTGGGTTTTCGGAGTATGTTGTAATAGTCACCCCTTGCTTATGAATGATACAACTTGTAATGATGCTCTCTTACTTGCTGTTGTTCACTCTTTGAGCAATCATGTTATGAATCCATATGTGTTTATACAAGTGGATTGGAGGGAGATTCTGAATATGAATTGGAGATTTGTTGAGCTGGTGACTTGTTGGGAGGTCACCTCAGTTGGTAATGAGATCAAATTTTGCATACCGGGTGATGTAATTCTGAATTACAGCAGATATGCTTTGTGCAGATCACTGATTTGTCATGAATCAAACCTTGAGATAATAATTTCAGTCTTGGACAACGGTATGTTTCTTCATTTTGGGGTATCTCGAGAGTGTTGTTACATACACTTCATGTTGATGAATGATATATTTCCTAATAATGCTTTCATTACTACTTTTGAGTGGGAATGTTTGAATCCTTGGGATGACTTTTTGGACACTTGGAGTTTAAGTGCCAGCAGGGTGTTTCTAGTTTTGGGCAGCGGAAGCATTCCTAGGATGATTGTTCTCAGAGTTGACATTGCTGACCTCTTCTATATCAGCCACTTTTTAGAAGATGCTACCTGGGAAGATGAGCAGATCTTACAGCATCCAACACTCCAATTGCTTGAGGACAAGCAATTTCGGGGAGGGAGGACTGTAATGTCCCCTTCTTAGTCGGACAACAGGAGATGAGTGAACTTGCCTACTCAAGGGTTCCCGTAGGCAATGCCAGTTAGTTGGGAGCCCACCGAGTGACGTGGATTGTTGTTTGGATGAGCAGAATTTTCCGTCGCCATCTTTTCAGGCCGTTTCGGACACTTGTAGGAGGACTTATTATTTTTAGTAAGTCAGTCAGCTAGGGAATCGGTGGAAACGAACAATACGATTGAATACCTCGACGAAATGGGTATCTGTTTCCATAATTTGTTTGGGATTCCGGGGTCTAGGAAGCAGAGATTTTAATGTGTAAAGTTAATTATATTAAATTAAATATTTAATATAGTTTAACTTTATAATATTTCATATGTGGGAGATATAAGGTTTATTAGTTACTTAAAAAACAAGTAGAAATATAAAGGTGACTTATAATATTCAATTGTTAATATGGTCAGCCAAGTTATGAGAATTAAAATTAAAATGTTTTATTTTAATGTTGCTTTGGAAAGAGGAAAAAAGAGGTCGACCCCTCTTGGAGAGTTATAAAAAGAGCAATGAAACTTCATTTTCATCATCTTTGGCTATTCATTCTCTTGGAGCAATTTTGAGGAGTTCTTGCAGAGTTGCAGGGGTTTCGAATTCAGCTTGTTGTGTGACGAAAATCACCAGCAGGGACAACATCCTCGGAGTTGAAAGATATTCTCAGGGTGTTCATGAGCAGCTCTACTTTAGGGGTTGCATCGGAGCTTTATAGCTGTAGATTTATGAGCAGCTCTACTTCAGGGGTTGCATTGGAGATTTATATTTGTAGATTTACAGTGGGTTTCAGTGGGTTTGGAAGGGATTTCGAGGCATATTTTGCATACATTTCTGTAGCATTCATTTCTCAGCATAGCCATACAAATGGAGTCATTTATTGTATATGATTCCATGATTTGAGTTGGGGTTTTAAGGTGATTTGGTTATTTTGCTTCTACAGTTCTAGTCGTTCCATTTAGAGTGGGTTTCTTATGGTTTTAGGGCAGATTTCAAATATATTTTTTTGGCCATAATTTCCTCTAGCCTGGCCGTACCATATCTTGCCTGGCATTGAAGGTGGTTTTTAATATTCAGAGTTTGGGTGCCAATTAATGATTGTAATTGGGGCATCTTTGGAAGCTTTCCTTTGCATTGATATTGTAAAAAGACATCTTTTATTTGTTGTTGGAAAAGAAATACATATATTCTTGTGTTGTTGTTCAGCTATAAAGTCGTCATTTTCAGTCTTGTACAACTTTCGGGTATTTTGATACTTTCCAAAGTTCTTTAGAGGGTTTATAGTTTTATATAAATATTATCTAAATTCCAAGTTTCATTGATTCCCGCAAAGTAGTTTGCTAGATATTATTTGTTCAAGTTGTCAGTTTAACTTTTTTCTGCATATTTTGTACTTAAATAAAAAAAATACAAAAAAAATCAGAATATTCCACAAAAACCGAAAACCTTGCAAATTTCCAAAATAGCAAAACAAGGCAGAAATTATGTATCTTAGCTTGGGTGGGATATTACAGGAATCAAGTGCTCAACGTATTTACCTAGAGCCTTACACAAGATGACATTGTCTATGATGCCCATCAATGTCAAAAAAATTATGAAATATGCCTCACATATAACATTCCTACCATTGGTATTCTAAAAAAGTGAACCTATTCAAGGTGTCAATCCCTCACAACAAGTATATGAACAAAGGTTTCCACAATTGCAAAACTTACATTTTAGCATCCTATTATGAGTGGAAGAATTTGCTATTGATTTCATGAAATTGACAACCTCCATAATGTAGGGAAGTGGTTAATTTAAATGTTTGACAATGTAATCCTACTAAGTTAATGAAAAATAGGGAAAAGAGGGTGACACTCTTTTTATTATTTGAAAATATTCCCTCTAGAATATCACTTTTAATAAATATGGCACAATAGAGACAAAGAAGTATATTTTTTCTATGCCTCTTGAGTTGTGCTTAACATGTTAAGCTTTAGAAGATAATTTTTCCTTGCAATTATAAGGACTAAAGGATCCAAGCTGGCCTTCTATTGACCAAGTTTCATTGCTACATACCTACTTTGATACCATGTTGAAATTCATAACTATTTCCAAATACAAACAAAAGCAATCAATCCAATCAAGTAATGTATAAAGAATTATTATTCAAAACTCCCTTGTACCACCATAAGGACAATATAAATTGACTACATAAATCAACTTTCCTAGCTCCATAGAATGTAAGTTTGTAACCACATTTGCCTCAATATATTCCTTATAAACTAGTTGAAAGAAGGAATTCCATCCTGGTACATTCCCCCTAATATTTTGTTTGAGTCTATTTGTAAAACATTCTAATTTGATAGGAGAGAGGTGAGGATGGCTATTGCCTTTGTCATTTAGCATAGCCCCCTAGATTAAAATTTTATCTCACTTATAAATTTTAAACAATTTCTTTAGGGCTATTTAGTTATGGGGGGTCCCAAGCCCTCTAATACTTAATGGGAGGGTGATCATTGGTTCCCTTTCCATTGGTATTGTCCTTCTCTAAGAACCTTCAGTCATGGATTTTTGTTTACTAGATAAAATTTCCTTCTCACCTTTTTTTATGTAATTTTAAGTAGGATTTCCTTCCCACTATAAACTCTTGAAATTGACTTGTCTCAAGACCTAAGCCCCTTAAAACATGATCATACAAATTATATTATTTATCTTTTGAAGGGATATTAGGGCATATCTACCTAGATATGTGCTCATATTAGAGTGATTTGTAGGACATGATGGGGAATAGATCCTACTAGGGTTGTTTAAGCCCTATTTGCTTTCTTCGCCTAAAATATCTCTTTCTAAAGAGGGTAAGAATTCAATACATTTTACACCCTTTTCCTTTACTTATTCTAAGCCCTTGAAAAAAGAGGTTGTAAATCCCACCTTGTATTTAAATCCTTTGTCCCTTCCTTATGATCATAAAAGTTCTTCTCGTTACCTTCCTAAAGCGAAGCAATAACACCACCCTCCTGCAACATCCTATTAGAAATATGTTCTAACAAGACCTTCATGTATGGGCTCCACCTAGGACAAGATGATATAGCAAGTTTATCATTGTTAGAATTCAATACACCATTCCTATATAAGGGCAATATTATATCTAATAAAATTTCTCCATGCAGTCTCTTAGAGCTAACTCTTTCTCCTTCATCTGGACCTTAATAATAGAAAACCTTGAAGAACACAAGCTTATACTGAGAGGGGGGTGAACAGTATAAGACCACTTTTTACTTTTCTTTCCAAATCAATATTATGCAATGTATAGATAGCAATATCAACAGTAGTAATCAAAGCAATGCACAAATCACCACACACAATAGAGACACCAATTTAACGTGGTTCACCCAAAGATGGCTACCTCCACGGAGAAAATATTTCTTACTAAAATTTTCTCAATTAATCTCTTGGGAATCCTTTCCCTACAATGTTTATGGACCTCTATCCAAAGGAGATGTTGATCCCCTAAATCAAGTTCATGGATCTCTATCCATAGGAGAACTCCTTCTCCTCTGCTCTGGTTGGTGATCCTCTAGAAGACTACTACCTCCACTACACTAGCTTGTGGATCTCTCTCCACTGAAGACTCTTGTCCCCACTTAGAAGACCTATCCTCACTACCCTAGCTGATGGATCTCTATCCACTAGAGACTATTGTCCTCTCTGCTCTATCACCTCCAAAGCTCTGTCTCAAATATGCACTAAACATAGTCCTTCGGTCTAGCACAAATATGCTCAATTCTATCTTTAGTCTAACACAAACCTGTCCTCAAATCTACATAACTTGCTCAAATCTGCTCAACAAGTCCACTCAAAACTTTCTCAAATATGCTCAACAAGTCCACTCAAAACTTGCTCAAATATGCTCAACAAGTCCACTCAGAACTTGCTCAAATATGCTCAACAAGTCCACTCAGAACTTGCTCAAATATGCTCAACAAGTCCACTCAGAACTTGCTCAAATCTTCTCAACAAGTCCACTCAGAACTTGCTCAAATATGCTCAACAAGTCCACTCAAAACTTGCTCAAATATTCTCAACAAGTCCACACAGAACTTGCTCAAATATGCTCAACAAGTCCACACAAAACTTATCCAAATCTGCTCAACAAGTCCACACAGAACTTGCTCAAATCTGC
The DNA here is from genome assembly GCA_028583015.1 of Wollemia nobilis. Lineage (NCBI taxonomy): Eukaryota > Viridiplantae > Streptophyta > Pinopsida > Araucariales > Araucariaceae > Wollemia > Wollemia nobilis. Next base: position 2,345,325 of record JAQPPZ010002816.1, read on the forward strand.
TCAACAAGTTCACACAAAACTTGCTCAAATATGCTCAACAAGTTCACTCAAAACTTGTCCAAATCTCATAGAAACATAAAGAGAATTGTTAGAGACTCAATATGTTCTACACTCAATGCTCAATCACTTTCTCAACTCAAATCAGAATATAGAATAGTTTATTTTATGGAACTTGAACAATCACTTCACACATCCACTTGACTAGGCTCAATCAACTCTACTCAACCAATCACTCAATGAAACACCCCTTTCTCACAAACCCTAGTCCAAGCATATAACCACCAACTCAAAATATTTCTAACAATGCTCAACAACAAATCTCACATAACAATGATACTCATGTTCTTTTCAAACCCTAGTTCAAGTTCTTTGCACAACAACTCACTTCAACAACAATGCTTATAAAACAATCTTCACATAACAATGATACTCATGTTCTTTTCAAAAATCCTAACTCAAGTTCTTCACACAACCAATGGCTTCAACAACAATGCTTATCAAACAAGGTTTTAACAACAACTCTTTATTCCAGAAAAACCTTGAAGCATTAACTCAAACACTCTCAAAAGGAAACCCTAATCAAGTCCTTTTCACTCCAAACTTATTTTCTAGAAAACCAATCAATCAACTCAACTATGGAAGAATGTGCTCATACCTTTTTCTTGATGATGAAGGGATCTCATAAATCTGCCACAACCACAACCACTTCTATGCCAATCTCAAAGAGGTTAGAAGATAAATCTTTCTCACAATATAATGTAAATACTCAATTACACCTTATCACTCCACCTTTCAAAAACAACCATCAACATACATAAAATATTTATCCAATAACACCTTATAAACTCCCAACTAAAATAAATTTAACATCCACCAAAAATTAACTCAAACCTCTTTAATTTAATTTAATGGCAAGAGAAACTTTGATAAAAATCAAATCAACTTTCTTTATAATTCCAATGATATAAATCACTCATCAATAAAACAACCTTTCTCAAACCCTTATAACTCCAAAATAATATAAATCAATTATCAAATAAAATAACTTTTCACAAACCCTTATTACTCCAAATTACCCCTTAAGAAAAACTTTAGGCAATATAAAATTAATTATCAAAAATTACCTTTGCCTCTTAGTGGGTTTCAAACCCACAATCTCTGCCTCCGTGAGCGCTCTAGCCGATGACTTTATCACCATGTGTGCTAGATACATATTTAAGACTCAAAAGCACTCTCATTCTCCTTCTACCTCACCCGACGTTCAAACCGCATGTGCACAAAAACTTTCCCTTGGTGCTCAAGACACACCACTCCACATGAATCGATCGTGTGCCTCTCAACTCCCAACGCCTTCACAAAACGTATTGTACCAATGGACCACCATGTCCTATGTGACTCAAACCAATATTGCTCTTACACCTTATCTCTTCTACCTCGCACCTATAAGACAAGTAATCTCTTTGTCTTCTTCCTCAACGATCCACGAATGCATGAATTCCTTTACTTTATCGCATGAAAAATAATATCGAAGAGGTAAGTTTTAAATGCCTCTTTGGCATTTATTTATACATAATTTCACATATTGGTGCATTTCGAAATATTTTATAATTTATAAATTATTTAAATTCTAAGGAATTTAAATTTTATAAATTATATTTATAAACTTTAGCTTTAAAGAAATTAAAGCCTTCCTTGGGTTTAAACTTAAACCTTTAATTTGTAAAATATTCTACCACTATGGGTATTTTAAAATATTAACTGCCATCTCAATGTGTGAGGAGAATTTTATATCCTCATAATGATTTTAATAAAACCATTTAATCTTCCACCATGGGTTTACCATAAACCCTCATAAAATATTATTTTACCAACTTTTTCTTCAACTCTTCGCATTGTTCCTGGTGCTATTGATGGTGTGCTCCATGGTATTAATGATGCTTCATTTTTACTTTGGCATCAATGATAAATTTTCACCTTGACATCAATGACAACTAAATGAGCTCAAAATTTCCAACAATCTCCCCCTTTGTCATTGATGGCAACCCAATTTCCTTTTACCTAAAACTTGACCTTTCATTTGTTATGCTCCCCTAGGACATTGCTCCCCTAGCTCAATGCTCTCTCAAATATCAAATCTCTCCCCCTTACTCAAATATCTCCCCCTTTGACATCAATGGCAAAGGGTCACCTTTGGGGCTCGGGGCTAAGAATGAGCCTCTTAGCTTAGCCCCTCCCCCACCTTCTTTTGAGGTGGTTAATTCTAGGGTGGGAGTATTTCTACTCCAGAAAGCACTATTCTTTACCTTTATCCTCTTTTCTTCTTATCTAATCCTTTTGATTCCTCTGACTATTTCTTTCCATGTCCATGTTCTTGTTCACATTCTTGTTCTTGTTCCTGTTCATATCCATGTTCCTATTCCTATTCATATCCATATTCTTGTTCCTCTATCCATGTTCCTGTTCATATTCATATTTTTCTTCATACCTATTTTTGGAATGTCTGCTCTACACCACTTTGTTGTGTGACCATCATTATTGCACTTATAACACTTAATGTTATTATTCCTTGGAGGTGCAAATGTCTTAGGATTTCTCCTAGTGAAGCCATATCCTCTTCTATCATGAACCCTGCAATTCATTGCCTTGTGACCAAACTGATTACATGAGTAGCAATACCCATGGAAAAGTTATTTGTTCCCATATTCCTATCTTTCATGTGTCCTGCATTATGAAGCCATGTGCCCAAACCTGTGACATGAAAAGCATCTTCCATTGAAGTTTCCTTGTCTTGACCTCATTGGTCTCTTAGTCTCTCTTGACCTATTCTGATTGTTGTTCCATCTGTATCTTCTTTGTGCATTGTTCCTATTTTTGTTGAACTCTCTATTGTCCAACTCATCCTCAGATGTCTCACTTTCTTTTACATTATCTTCTTCTGAAGTATCTTCATCTGAAGTTTCTTCTCCTCCAAAACTTGAGGTTGACTCTCCTTCCCATTTCTTTTGAACCTGTTCAAATCCAAGACCTGTTTTGCTTGATGTAGTCTTTTGTATCTTGATGAACTTATCCAAGTTCTTTGAGCTATTTTTGAACCCTTTCATCTTGACCTTGGAGTCTTCTAAATCTTCTCTTAGTAGTGCCACTTCTTGTGCTAACTTCTCACATTCTAAGATCTTTTCTTCTAACTTATCCTTGAACCTCTTTGCCTTAGCCTTTGATTTTTCTAAATCCTCTATAAGCAATCTTCTCTCTTCATCACATTCTTGAAACTGAATTTCAAGTTTAGAGTGTTGCTTTCTTACCTTCTTTACTATTTCAAGGGCATAAATAAGTTCTCCCTTGAGATCATAACCATCCTTTTCTGAATATTCCTCTATTTGTTTGCCTTTGTCCACATCTTTATTTTCTTTTGGCTTGTCTTCTATAGGATCACTTTCTTCTTCTTCTAATGCCATTAGAATATTTTCATCTGGTCCTTCAAGTGCATCTTCATATTCATCATCACTGAAACTATAACCATCCCTTGTACAATCATCTTCAAGATGTCCAAAGTTACCACATCTAAAACACTTGAGAATTACTGGAGTCCTTTTCTTAACTTGCTCTTTTTCTTCAATCATAAATAGGACTTCATCTCTATCATTGTCTGAAAAACTAGCATCACTATCACTTGAGTACTTACTTGCCTTATCCGCATAGTAGCTCCTCTTTTGCCTTTGAAAGAACTTCTTTGCTTTGTCCATCCTTGCTTTTCTTTTGGTGCCTGTATCTTTCTGATTCCCCTTTTCTGTGATCCTATTTTTCTTCACCATTGTTGTTCTTGGGTTCTTGACAATCTGTTGCAAAATGTCCATACTTTCCACAATTGAAACACTTAATAGATCTTAGATCTCTGGATCTTCTAGAATCTTTATCTCTTCTACCATAATTAGCTTCTTCATCACTAGATGACTCATTGCTTGATTCTGACTTCTTACCCTTTGCCTTCTTGATTGCTTTGAAGGTTGCTTCCTTCTAGGGAATAGGATATTTTGTTCTTATCTCAAATATTGTGAGCATACCAAGCAACTTATCTCTTGTCAAAGTATCACCATCCATTGACACTTCTATAGCAGAAACCTGTTCACTAAATATTTTTGGAAGAGTTCTTAAGACTTTATCACAAACATCTGATTCATCAATCTTCATTCCAAGTCCTTGCATATCATTAACAACCTCATCAATTCGAATTAGATAAGCACTAATATTTTCCTCATCATTCATTCTTAATGCTTCAAGTTGTCCTTTGAGATTTTGCATCTTTGCTTTCTTGACACTTTTATCTCCTTCATATATATTTTGCAATTTATCCCACATTTCTTTTGTAGTTTGACAATGCATAACTTTCATAGACTCTATTCTATGCAAACCTCTCACAAGTGCATTCATTGCTTTTGAATTATAGTGTTGTAGAAGCTTACCTTCCTTATCTGTAGGAGGATTGATTAAGGGATCATATCCAAATTCCATTGCTTCCCAAATTTCATTGCCAAGTGCCATCAGGTAGATCTTCATCATCATACTCCAATACATATAGTCACTTCCATCAAATACTGGTGCTGAATTATTTGAGGACACATCCTTAGGATCCATTGTGTTCTTGTTAGCTTTTCCTTCAAGCTGTTAAACTCTTCTGAAGGAACCCGCTCTGATACCAATTGAAGAACACAAGCTTATACTGAGAGGGGGGTGAACAATATAAGACCACTTTTTACTTTTCTTTCCAAATCAATATTATGCAATGTATAGATAGAAATATCAACAGTAGTAATCAAAGCAATGCACAAATCACCACACACAATAGAGACACCAATTTAACGTGGTTCACCCAAATATGGCTACCTCCACGGAGAAAATATTTCACTAAAATTTTCTCAATTAATCTCTTGGGAATCCTTTCCTATTACAATGTTTATGGACCTCTATCCAAAGGAGATGCTGATCCCCTAAATCAAGTTCATGGATCTCTATCCATAGGAGAACTCCTTCTCCTCTACTCTGGTTGGTGATCCTCTAGAAGACTACTACCTCCACTACACTGGCTTGTGGATCTCTCTCCACTGAAGACTCTTATCCCCACTCAGAAGACCTATCCTCACTACCCTGGCTGATGGATCTCTATCCACTAGAGACTACTATCCTCTTTGCTCTATCACCTCCAAAGCTCTATCTCAAATCTGCACTAAACATAGTCCTTCGGTCTAGCACAAATCTTCTCAATATCTATCTCTGGTCTGCACAAACCTATCCTCAAATATGCACAAATCTACTCAACAAGTCCACACAGAACTTGCTCAAATATACTCAACAAGTCCACTCAGAACTTGCTCAAATCTGCTCAACAAGTCCACTCAGAACTTGCTCAAATATGCTCAACAAGTCCACTCAGAACTTGCTCAAATATACTCAACAAGTCCACTCAGAACTTGCTCAAATCTTCTCAACAAGTCCACTCAGAACTTGCTCAAATATTCTCAACAAGTCCACTCAGAACTTGCTCAAATATGCTCAACAAGTCCACTCAAAACTTGCTCAAATCTGCTCAACAAGTCCACACAAATTTTCCAAATATTCTCAACAAGTCCACATAGAACTTGTCCAAATATGCTCAACAATTCCACACAAAACTTGCCCAATTGCTCAACAAGCTCACACAAAACTTTCTCAAATATGCTCAACAAGCTCACACAGAACTTGTTCAAATCTCATAGAAACATAAAGAGAATTGTTAGAGACTCAATATGTTCTACACTCAATGCTCAATCACTTTCTCAACTCAAATCAGAATATAGAATAGTTTGTTTTATGGAACTTGAACAATCACTTCACACATCCACTTGACTAGGCTCAACCAACTCTACTCAACCAATCACTCAATGAAACAACCCTTTCTCACAAACCCTAGTCCAAGCATATAACCACCATCTCAAAATATTTCCAACAATGCTCAACAACAAATCTCACATAACAATGATACTCATGTTCTTTTCAAACCCTAGTTCAAGTTCTTTGCACAACAACTCACTTCAACAACAATGCTTATAAAACAATCTTCACATAACAATGATACTCATGTTCTTTTCAAAACCCTAACTCAAGTTCTTCACACAACCAATGGCTTCAACAACAATGCTTATAAAACAAGGTTTTAACAACAACTCTTTATTCCAAAAAACCTTGAAGCATTAACTCAACACACTCAAAAGGAAACCCTAATCAAGTCCTTTTCACTCCAAACTTATTTTCCAGAAAACCAATCAATCAACTCAACTATGGAAGAATGTGCTCATACCTTTTTCTTGATGATGAAGGGATCTCATAAATCTGTCACAACCACAACCACTTCTATGCCAATCTCAAAGAGGTTAGAAGATAAATCTTTCTCACAATATAATGTAAATACTCAATTACACCTTATCACTCCACCTTTCAAAAACAACCATCAACATACATAAAATATTTATCCAATAACACCTTATAAACTCCCAACTAAAATAAATTTAACATCCACCAAAAATTAACTCAAACCTCTTTAATTTATTTTAATGGCAAGAAGAACTTTGATAAAAATCAAATCAACTTTCTTTATAATTCCAATAATATAAATCAATTATCAATAAAACAACCTTTCAAAAACCCTTATAACTCCAAATAATAAAAATCAATTTCAAATCAAACAACTTTTCACAAACCCTTATAACTCCACATTACCCCTTAAGAAAAACCTTAGGCAATATAAAATTTAATCAAAAATTACCTTTGCCACTTAGTGGGATTCGAACCCACAATCTCTGCCTCCGTGAGCGCTCTAGCCACGGGTTTGACCACCGCGTGCGCTAGACGCACGTTTAAGACTCAAGAGCACTTCATGCTCCTTCCACCACACCTAGCATTCAAACCGAATGCGAACAAAAACTTCCCTTGGTGCACAAGACACACCTCTCCACATGAATCGATCGCGTGGCTCTTCAACTCCCAACGCCTTCAAAAACGTGCTATGCCAATGGACCACCATGTCCAATGTGTCAACCATATGCTCTTACACCTTTCTCTTCTACCTAGCGCTAATAAGACAAGTAAATTCTTGTCTTCTTCCTCAACAATCAACAAATGCACAAATTCCTTTAACTTTGTCTATGAAAAATTAATTCGAGAGGTAAGTTTTGAATGCCTATTTGGCATTAACTTATACAAAAATCCCCTTTGCTTCTTAGACGTCGATGCTCCAATATATTTGATGACGTCGACACTTTCCAACATTTATAATTTATAAATTATTTAAATTCTAAGGAATTTAAATTTTATAAATTATATTTATAAACTTTAACTTTAAAGAGATTAAAGCCTTCCTTGGGTTTAAACTTAAACCTTTAATTTGTAAAATATTCTACCACCATGGGTATTTTAAAATATTAACTACCATATCAATGTGTGAGGAGAATTTTATATCCTCATAATGATTTTAATAAAATCATTTAATCTTCCACCATGAGTTTACCATAAACCCTCATAAAATATTATTTTGCCAACTTTTTCTTCAACTCTTCGCATTGTTCCTAGTGCTATTGATGGTGTGCTCCATGGTATTAATGACGTCTTCATATGTTTACTTTGGCATCAATGACGAATTTTCACCTTGACATCAATGACAACTAAATGAGCTCAAAATGTCCAACAATATTCCCCTTTATCATTGATGGCAACCCAATTTCCTTTTACCAAAAACTTGACCTTTCCTTTGTTCTGCTCCCCTGGGACATTGCTCCCCTAGCTCAATGCTCTCTCAAATATCAAATCTCTCCCCCTTACTCAAATATCTCCCCCTTTGACATCAATGGCAAAGGGTCACCTTTGGGGCTCGGGGCTAAGAATGAGCCTCTTAGCTTAGCCCCTCCCCCACCTTCTTTTGAGGTGGTTAATTCTAGGGTGGGAGTATTTCTACTCCCAGAAAGCATTGTTCTTTACCTTTATCCTCTTTTCTTCTTATCTAATCCTTTTGATTCCTCTAACTATTTCTATCCATGTCCATGTTCCTATTCTACATTCATGTTCATGTTCCTGTTCATATCCATGTTCCTATTCCTATTCATATCCATGTTCCTGTTCCTATTCTTGTTCCTATTCATATTCATATTCCTGTTCATATCTATTTCTGGAATGTCTGCTCTACACCACTTTGTTGTGTGACCATAATTATTGCACTTATAACACTTAATGTTATTATTCCTTGGAGGTGCAAATATCTTAGGATTTCTCCTAGTGAAGCCATATCCTCTTCTATCATGAACCCTGCAATTCATTGCCTTGTGACCAAACTGATTACATGAGTAGCAATACCCATGGAAAAGTTATTTGTTCCCATATTCTTATCTTTCATGTGTCCTACATTGTGAAGCCATGTGCCCAAACCTGTGACATGAAAAGCATCTTCCATTGAAGTTTCCTTGTCTTGACCTCATTGGTCTCTTAGTCTCTCTTGACCTATTATGATTGTTGTTCCATCTGTATCTTCTTTGTGCATTGTTCCTATTTTTGTTGAACTCTCTATTGTCCAACTCATCCTCAGATGTCTCACTTTATTTTACACTATCTTCTTCTGAAGTATCTTCATCTGAAGTTTCTTCTCCTCCAAAACTTGAAGTTGACTCTCCTTCCCATTTCTTTTGAACCTATTCAAATCCAAGACCTGTTTTGCTTGATGTAGTCTTTTGTATCTTGATGAACTTATCCAAGTTCTTTGAGCTATTTTTGAACCCTTTCATATTGACCTTGGAGTCTTCTAAATCTTCTCTTAGTAGTGCCACTTCTTGTGCTAACTTCTCACATTCTAAGATCTTTGCTTCTAACTTATCTTTGAACCTCTTTGCCTTAGCCTTTGATTTTTCTAAATCCTCTATAAGCAATCTTCTCTCTTCATCACATTCTTGAAACTGAATTTCAAGTTTAGAGTGTTGCTTTCTTACCTTCTTTACCATGTCAAGGGCATAAATAAGTTCTCCCTTGAGATCATAACCATCCTTTTCTGAATATTCCTCTATTTGTTTACCTTTGTCCACATCTTTATTTTCTTTTGGCTTGTCTTCTATAGGATCACTTACTTCTTCTTCTAATGCCATTAGAATATTTTCATCTAGTCCTTCAAGTGCATCCTCATATTCATCATCACTGAAACTATAACCATCCCTTGTACAATCATCTTCAAGATGTCCAAAGTTACCACATCTAAAACACTTGAGAATTACTAGAGTCCTTTTCTTAACTTGCTCTTTTTCTTCAATCATAAATAGGACTTCATCTCTATCATTGTCTGAAAAACTAGCATCACTATCACTTGAGTACTTACTTGCCTTATCCGCATAGTAGCTCCTCTTTTTCCTTTGAAAGAACTTCTTTCCTTGTCTACTTTGTCCATCCTTGCTTTTCTTTTAATGCATATATCTTTCTGATTCCCTATACATGTGATCCTGTTTTTCTTCACCATTGTTGTTCTTGGGTTCTTGAAAATCTATTGCAAAATGTCCATACTTTCCACAATTGAAACACTTAACAGATCTTAGATCTCTAGATCTTCTAGAATCTTTATCTCTTCTACCATAATTAGCTTCTTCATCACTAGATGACTCATTGCTTGATTTTGACTTCTTACCCTTTGTCTTCTTGATTGCTTTGAAGGTTGCTTCCTTCTAGGGAATAGGATCTTTTGTTCTTATCTCAAATATTGTGAGCATACCAAGCAACTTATCTCTTGTCAAAGTATCACCATCCATTGACACTTCTATAGCAGAAACCTATTCTCACTGAATCTTTTTGGAAGAGTTCTTAAGACTTTATCACAAACATCAGATTCATCAATCTTCATTCCAAGTCCTTGCATATCATTAACAACCTCATCAATTCGAATTAGATAAGCACTAATATTTTCCTCATCATTCATTCTTAATGCTTCAAATTGTCCTTTGAGATTTCATATCTTTGCTTTCTTGACACTTTTATCTCCTTCATATATATTTTGCAATTTATCCCACATTTCTTTTGTAGTTTGACAATGCATAACTTTCATAGACTCTATTCTATGCAAACCTCTCACAAGTGCATTCATTGCTTTTGAATTATAGTGTTGTAGAAGCTTACCTTCCTTATCTGTAGGAGGATTGATTAAGGGATCATATCCAAATTCCATTGCTTCCCAAATTTCATTGCCAAGTGCCATCAGGTAGATCTTCATCATCATACTCCAATACATATAGTCACTTCCATCAAATACTGGTGCTAAATTATTTGAGGACACCTCCTTAGGATCCATTGTGTTCTTGTTAGCTTTTCCTTCAAGTTGTTAAACTCTTATGAAGGAACCCGCTCTGATACCAATTGAAGAACACAAGCTTATATTGAGAGGGGGGTGAACAATATAAGACCACTTTTTACTTTTCTTTCCAAATCAATATTATGCAATGTATAGATAGCAATATCAACAATAGTAATCAAAGCAATGCATAAATCACCATACACAATAGAGACACCAATTTAACATGGTTCACCCAAATATGGCTACCTCCATGGAGAAAATATTTCTTATAAATTTTCTCAAATAATCTCTTGGGAATCCTTTCCCTATTACAATGTTTATGGACCTCTATCCAAAGGAGATGCTGATCCCCTAAATCAAGTTCATGGATCTCTATCCATAGGAGAACTCCTTCTCCTCTGCTCTAGTTGGTGATCCTCTAGAAGACTACTACCTCCACTACACTGGCTTGTGGATCTCTCTCCACTGAAGACTCTTATCCCCACTCAGAAGACCTATCCTCACTACCCTGGCTGATGGATCTCTATCCACTAGAGACTACTATCCTCTCTGCTCTATCACCTCCAAAGCTCTATCTCAAATCTACACTAAACACAGTCCTTCGGTCTAGCACAAATATTCTCAATATCTATCTCCGGTTTAGCACAAACATATCCTCAAATATACACCAAAATCTACTCCACAAGTCCACACATAACTTGCTCAAATCTGCTCAACAAGTCCACTCAGAACTTGCTCAAATATGCTCAACAAGTCCACTCAAAACTTGCTCAAATATGCTCAACAAGTCCACTCAAAACTTGCTCAAATATTCTCAACAAGTCCACTCAGAACTTGCTCAAATCTTCTCAACAATTCCACTCAGAACTTGCTCAAATATTCTCAACAAGTCCACTCAAAACTTTTCAAATCTGCTCAACAAGTCCACTCTAGAACTTGCTCAAATATGCTCAACAAGTCCACTAGAACTTGTCCAAATATGCTCAACAAGTCCACACAGAACTTGCTCAAATATGCTCAATAAGTCCACACAAAACTTGTCCAAATCTGCTCAACAAGTTCACACAAAACTTATCTCAAATATGCTCAACAAGTCTCACTCAAAATTTATCTGAATCTCATAGAAACATAAAGAGAATTGTTAGAGACTCAATATGTTCTACAACTCAATGCTCAATCACTTTCTCAACTCAAATCAGAATATAGAATAGTTTATTTTATGGAACTTGAACAATCACTTCACACATCCACTTGACTAGGCTCAATCAACTCTACTCAACCAATCACTCAATGAAACACCCCTTTCTCACAAACCCTAGTCCAAGCATATAACCACCAACTCAAAATATTTCCAACAATGCTCAACAACAAATCTCACATAACAATGATACTCATGTTCTTTTCAAACCCTAGTTCAAGTTCTTTGCACAACAACTCACTTCAACAACAATGCTTATAAAACAATCTTCACATAACAATGATACTCATGATCTTTTCAAAACCCTAACTCAAGTTCTTCACACAACCAATGGCTTCAACAACAATGCTTATAAAACAAGGTTTTAACAACAAATCTTTATTCTAAAAAACCTTGAAGCATTAACTCAAACACTCTCAAAAGGAAACCCTAATCAAGTCCTTTTCACTCCAAACTTATTTTCTAGAAAACCAATCAATCAACTCAACTATGGAAGAATGTGCTCATACCTTTTTCTTGAAGATGAAGGGATCTCATAAATCTGTCACAACCACAAACACTTCTATGCCAATCTCAAAGAGGTTAGAAGATAAATCTTTCTCACAATATAATGTAAATACTCAATTACACCTTATCACTCCACCTTTCAAAAACAACCATCAACATACATAAAATATTTATCCAATAACACCTTATAAACTCCCAACTAAAATAAATTTAACATCCACCAAAAATAACTCAAAACCTCTTTAAATTAATTTTAATGGCAAGAAGAACTTTGGTAAAAATCAAATCCACTTTCCTTATAATTCCAATAATATAAATCACTCATCAATAAAACAACCTTTCAAAAACCCTTATAACTCCACAATAATACAAATCAATTTACAAATAAAACAACTTTTCACAAACCCTTATAACTCCAAATTACCCTTAAGAAAAACCTTAGGCAATATAAAATTTAATCAAAAAATTACCTTTACCACTTAGTGGGTTTCGAACCCACAATCTCTGCCTCCATGAGCGCTCTAGCCATGACTTATCACCATGTGTGCTAGACACATATTTAATACTCCACGAGCATATCTTGCTCCTTCTACCACACCTGGCGTTCAAACCGAATGTGAACAAAAACTTTCCCTTGGTGCTCAAGACACACCACTCCATCGATGAATCGATCGTGTGCCTCCTCAACTCCCAACGCTTTCACAAACTGCATTGTCCAATGGACCACCATGTCCTTATGTGCTCAACCAATATTGCTCTTACACCTTATCTCTTCTACTTGCACTAAAGACAAATAATTCTTTGTCTTCTTCCTCAAAATCAAATTGCACGAATTCCTTTACTTTTCGCATGAAAAATAATTCAAAGAGGGTAAGTTTTGAATGCCTCTTTGGCATTTAATTTATACATGAAATCCCTTTTCCTTAGACATCGGTACTCCACTTTTATGACTTTGGTGCTTTCCACATTTATAATTTATAAATTATTTAAATTCTAAGGAATTTAAATTTTATAAATTATATTTATAAACTTTAACTTTAAAGAGATTAAAGCCTTCCTTGGGTTTAAACTTAAACCTTTAATTTGTAAAATATTCTGCCACTATGGGTCTTTTAAATACCTTAACGCCATCTCAATGCGTGAGGAGACTTTTATAGCCTCATAATGATTAATATAAATCCATTTAATCTTCCACCATGATTTTACCATAAACCCTCATAAAATATTATTTTACCAACTTTTTCTTCAACTCTTCGCATTGTTCCTGGTGCTATTGATGGTGTGCTCCATGGTATTAATGATCGTTTATTTTTACTTTGGCATCAATGACAACTTTTCACCTTGACATCAATGACAACTAAATGAGCTCAAAATGTCCAACAATCTTCCCCTTTATCATTGATGGCAACCCAATTTCCTTTTACCAAAAACTTGACCTTTCCTTTGTTTTGCTCCCCTTAGGACATTGCTCCCCTTGGCTCAATGCTCTCTCAAATATCAAATCTCTCCCCCTTACTCAAATATCTCCCCCTTTGACATCAATGGCAAAGGGTCACCTTTGGGGCTCGGGGCTAAGAATGAGCCTCTTAGCTTAGCCCCTCCCCACCTTCTTTTGAGGTGGTTAATTCTGGGGTGGGAGTATTTCTACTCCTAGAAAGCATTATTCTTTACCTTTATCCTCTTTTCTTCTTATCTGATCCTTTTGATTCCTCTAACTATTTCTATCCATGTCCATGTTCCTATCCTTATCTACATTCATGTTCTTGTTCCTATTCATATCCATGTTCTTATTCCTATTCATATCCATATTCATGTTCTTGTTCCTGTTCCTGTTTATATTCATATTTCTATTCATACCTATTTTTGGAATGTCTGCTCTACACCACTTTGTTGTGTGACCATCATTATTGCACTTATAACACTTAATGTTATTATTCCTTGGAGGTGCAAATGTCTTAGGATTTCTCCTAGTGAAGCCATATCCTCTTCTGTCATGAACCCTGCAATTCATTGCCTTGTGACCAAACTGATTACATGAGTAGCAATACCCATGGAAAAGTTGTTTGTTCCCATATTCCTATCTTTCATGTGTCCTGCATTGTGAAGCCATGTGCCCAAACCTGTGACATGAAAAGCATCTTCCATTGAAGTTTCCTTGTCTTGACCTCATTGGTCTCTTAGTCTCTCTTGACCTATTCTGATTGTTGTTCCATCTGTATCTTCTTTGTGCATTGTTCCTATTTTTGTTGAACTCTCTATTGTCCAACTCATCCTCAGATGTCTCACTTTCTTTTACATTATCTTCTTCTGAAGTATCTTCATCTGAAGTTTCTTCTCCTCCAAAACTTGAGGTTGACTCTCCTTCCCATTTCTTTTGAACCTGTTCAAATCCAAGACCTGTTTTGCTTGATGTAGTCTTTTGTGTCTTGATGAACTTATCCAAGTTCTTTGAGCTATTTTTGAACCCTTTCATCTTGACCTTGGAGTCTTCTAAATCTTCTCTTAGTAGTGCCACTTCTTGTGCTAACTTCTCACATTCTAAGATCTTTGCTTCTAACTTATCCTTGAACCTTTTTGCCTTAGCCTTTGATTTTTCTAAATCCTCTATAAGCAATCTTCTCTCTTCATCACATTCTTGAAACTGAATTTCAAGTTTAGAGTGTTGCTTTCTTACCTTCTTTACCATGTCAAGGGCATAAATAAGTTCTCCCTTGAGATCATAACCATCCTTTTCTGAATATTCCTCTATTTGTTTGCCTTTGTCCACATCTTTATTTTCTTTTGGCTTGTCTTCTATAGGATCACTTTCTTCTTCTTCTAATGCCATTAGAATATTTTCATCTAGTCCTTCAAGTGCATCCTCATATTCATCATCACTGAAACTATAACCATCCCTTGTACAATCATCTTCAAGATGTCCAAAGTTACCACATCTAAAACACTTGAGAATTACTAGAGTCCTTTTCTTAACTTGTTCTTTTTCTTCAATCATAAATAGGACTTCATCTCTATCATTGTCTGAAAAACTAGCATCACTATCACTTGAGTACTTACTTGCCTTATCCGCATAGTAGCTCCTCTTTTGTCTTTGAAAGAACTTCTTTCCTTGTCTGCTTTGTCCATCCTTGCTTTTCTTTTGGTGCCTATATCTTTTTGATTCCCTATTCTTGTGATCCTGTTTTTCTTCACCATTGTTGTTCTTGGGTTCTTGACAATCTATTGCAAAATGTCCATACTTTCCATAATTGAAACACTTAACAGATCTTAGATCTCTGGATCTTCTAGAATCTTTATCTCTTCTACCATAATTAGCTTCTTCATCACTAGATGACTCATTGCTTGATTTTGACTTCTTACCCTTTGTCTTCTTGATTGCTTTGAATGTTGCTTCCTTCTAGGGAATAGGATCTTTTGTTCTTATCTCAAATATTGTGAGCATACCAAGCAACTTATCTCTTGTCAAAGTATCACCATCCATTGACACTTCTATAGCAGAAACCTGTTCACTGAATATTTTTGGAAGAGTTCTTAAGACTTTATCACAAACATCAGATTCATCAATCTTCATTCCAAGTCCTTGCATATCATTAACAACCTCATCAATTCAAATTAGATAAGCACTAATATTTTCCTCATCCTTCATTCTTAATGCTTCAAGTTGTCCTTTGAGATTTCACATCTTTGCTTTCTTGACACTTTTATCTCCTTCATATATATTTTGCAATTTATCCCACATTTCTTTTGTAGTTTTACAATGCATAACTTTCATAGACTCTGTTCTACGCAAACCTCTCACAAGTGCATTCATTGCTTTTGAATTATAGTGTTGTAGAAGCTTACCTTCCTTATCTGTAGGAGGATTGATTAAGGGATCATATCCAAATTCCATTACTTCCCAAATTTCATTTCCAAGTGCCATCAGGTAGATCTTCATCATCATACTCCAATACATATAGTCACTTCCATCAAATACTGGTGCTGAATTATTTGAGGACACCTCCTTAGGATCCATTGTGTTCTTGTTAGATTTTCCTTCAAGCTGTTAAACTCTTATGAAGGAACCCTCGCTATGATACCAATTGAAGAACACAAGCTTATACTAAGAGGGGGTGAACAGTATAAGACCACTTTTTACTTTTCTTTCCAAATCAATATTATGCAATGTATAGATAGCAATATCAATAGTAGTAATCAAAGCAATGCATAAATCACCACACACAATAGAGACACCAATTTAACGTGGTTCACCCAAATATGGCTACCTCCATGGAGAAAATATTTCTTATAAATTTTCTCAAATAATCTCTTGGGAATCCTTTCCTTATTACAATGTTTATGGACCTCTATCCAAAGGAGATGTTGATCCCCTAAATCAAGTTCATGGATCTCTATCCATAGGAGAACTCCTTCTCCTCTGCTCTAGTTGGTGATCCTCTAGAAGACTACTACCTCCACTACACTGGCTTGTGGATCTCTCTCCACTGAAGACTCTTATCCCCACTCAGAAGACCTATCCTCACTACCCTAGCTGATGGATCTCTATCCACTAGAGACTACTATCCTCTCTACTCTATCACCTCCAAAGCTCTATCTCAAATCTACACTAAACATAGTCCTTCGATCTAGCACAAATCTTCTCAATATCTATCTCTAGTCTGGCACAAACCTATCCTCAAATCTGCACCAAAATCTACTCCACAAGTCCACACAAAACTTGCTCAAATATGCTCAACAAGTCCACTCAAAACTTGCTCAAATATGCTCAACAAGTCCACTCAAAACTTGCTCAAATATTCTCAACAAGTCCACTCAGAACTTGCTCAAATCTTCTCAACAAGTCCACTCAAAACTTGCTCAAATATTCTCAACAAGTCCACTCAAAACTTGCTCAAATATGCTCAACAAGTCCACTCGAACTTTCAATATGCTCAACAAGTCCACACAAAACTTTCTCAAATCTACTCAACAAGTCCACACAAAACTTGCTCAAATCTGCTCAACAAGTCCACACAGAACTTGCTCAAATCTGCTCAACAAGTTCACACAAAACTTGTCCAAATATGCTCAACAAGCTCACTTAGAACTTGTCCAAATCTCATAGAAACATAAAGAGAATTGTTAGAGACTCAATATGTTCTACACTCAATGCTCAATCACTTTCTCAACTCAAATCAGAATATAGAATAGTTTATTTTATGGAACTTGAACAATCACTTCACACATCCACTTGACTAGGCTCAATCAACTCTACTCAACCAATCACTCAATGAAACACCCCTTTCTCAAAAATCCAATATAACACCACTCAAAATATCTCCAAAAAACCAAAAAAAAATCTCACAAAAAAAAAATACTATTTTTCAAACCCTATTTCAAGTTCTTTACACAACAACTCACCAACTCACTTCAACAACAATGCTTATAAAACAATCTTCACATAACAATGATACTCATGTTCTTTTCAAACTCTAACTCAAGTTCTTCACACAACCAATGGCTTCAACAACAATGCTTATCAAACAAGGTTTTAACAACAACTCTTTATTCCAAAAAACCTTGAAGCATTAACTCAAACACTCTCAAAAGGAAACCCTAATCAAGTCCTTTTCACTCCAAACTTATTTTCTAGAAAACCAATCAATCAACTCAACTATGGAAGAATGTGCTCATACCTTTTTCTTGATGATGAAGGGATCTCATAAATCTGCCACAACCACAACAACTTCTATGCCAATCTCAAAGAGGTTAGAAGATAAATCTTTCTCACAATATAATGTAAATACTCAATTACACCTTATCACTCCACCTTTCAAAAACAACCATCAACATACATAAAATATTTATCCAATAACACCTTATAAACTCCCAACTAAAATAAATTTAACATCCACCAAAAATTAACTCAAAACCTCTTTAATTAAATTTAATGGCAAAAGGAACTTTGATAAAAATCAAATCCACTTTCTTTATAATCCTCAATAACATAAATCACTTATCAATAAAACAACCTCTCATAAACCCTTATAACTCCACAATAATACAAATCAATTATCAAATAAAAAAACATTTCAAAACCCTTATAACTCCACATTACCCCTTAATAAAACCCTTAGGTAATATAAAATTTAATCAAAAATTACCTTTGCCTCTTAGTGGGTTTCGAACCCACAATCTCTGCCTCCATGAGCGCTCTAGCCATGGACTTTGACCACCATGTGTGCTAGACACATGGTTAAGACTCCAGAGCACTCTCGTGCTCCCTTCTACCTCGCCTGGTGTTCAAACCAAGAATGTGAACAAAGGAACTTTCCCTTGGTGCTCAAGACAACACCACTCCACATGAATCGATCGTGGGCTTCTTCCACTCCCAACGCCTTCACAAAACGCATTGTACCAATGGACCACCATGTCCAATGTGGGTCAAACCATGCGCTTACACCTTTCTCTTATCTCTGCACTGATAAAGACAAGTGAATCTCTTTGTCTTCTTCCTCAACGATTAACGAAATGCACGAATTCCTTTCACTTTGTCGCATGAAAAATTAATGTCGAAGAGGTATGTTTTGAATGCCTCTTTGGCATTTATTTATACATAATTTCACCTTATGCCTTAGGCATCGGTGCTCCATTTTATTTTATGATGTCGGTGCATTTCAAACATTTTATAATTTATAAATTATTTAAATTCTAAGGAATTTAAATTTTATAAATTATATTTATAAACTTTAGCTTTAAGGAG
Source organism: Wollemia nobilis (assembly GCA_028583015.1). NCBI lineage: Eukaryota > Viridiplantae > Streptophyta > Pinopsida > Araucariales > Araucariaceae > Wollemia > Wollemia nobilis. The sequence continues at coordinate 2,364,114 of JAQPPZ010002816.1, forward strand.
ATTAAAGCCTTCCTTGGGTTTAAACTTAAACCTTTAACTTGTAAATTATTCTGCCACCGTGGGTCTTTTAAAATCTTAACTGCCATCTCAATGTGTGAGGAGACTTTTATATCCTCATAATGATTTTAATAAAACCATTTAATCTTCCACCATGGGTTTACCATAAACCCTCATAAAATATTATTTTACCAACTTTTTCTTCAACTCTTCGCATTGTTCCTGGTGCTATTGATGGTGTGCTCCATGGTATTAATGACGTCTTCATATGTTTACTTTGGCATCAATGACAACTTTTCACCTTGACATCAATGACAACTAAATGAGCTCAAAATGTCCAACAAACTTTTTTTTATGTGATTTAGGAGTCTTGACTAGGTCTTATTGTATCTATGCTTTGGTTTTCGCTACCTCCTCTACATTTCTTAGACCATAATAACCTCTAACTTCCTTTTGAATAGTACCTTATTCCCTATTCACTTCCTTTTCATAATCCTCCTTGAGATGGCCATAATGATAACAATCACTACATCAAAAGGACACCTTAATGTAGTTAAGCTTATGAAAATATGTCCAATTTCCTAACATAAACTCCATGTTTTCTAGCAATCCTAAATTAAGATCAGGAACCATTAAGAAACAAGATACCATTTTGTGTATACCATTTATGTTTTACAAATCTACTCTAAGGAGAACTCCTAAGGAGTTTTTAATCATACACAACATTATTTCATTTAAGAATTCAAAGATCCCAGAGGGTAGCTTGACCTAGATATACTGGGTATTCTTAGTGTGTGGATCAACCCCAAGATTCCAAAATTTTAGATTTTAAATCGTCAAGACCCCAACTCCATCTTCCATTTTTGATGATTATAGTGTCTTCTAGCTTTTGGAAGATAAAAACCATCCAATTATTCATCATCACATGATATGTAGAGTATAGCCTAGAACCTCTAATCAGGTAACCTTGATCCATTCTCATAGATTTTTGGTTTCATGGAGAAGCTCATAAATATACCTATCAAAGCCTTGTTCTTCAATGATAAAACTTGCTCTAGCATCAAATCCTTACATACAATAAATCAGACTGACTCCTATAAATTTATTCAACATTTTACTTTATTTCCCCATTTCTACTTAGTTTGTTTATTTCCCAATCTAGATGGTCTACCCTTCAATGTTTCCTTGTGAAGAACACAAGCTTATACTGAGAGGGGGGTGAACAATATAATACCACTTTTTACTTTTCTTTCCCAATCAATATTATGCAATGTATAGATAGCAATATCAACAACAGTAATAAAAGCAATGCATAAAACACCATACACAATAGAGACACCATAATTTACGTGGTTCACCCAATGTGGGCTACTCCACGGAGAAAATATTTCACTAAAATTTTCTCAATCAATCTCTTGGGAATCCTTCCCTATTACAATGTTTATGGACCTCTGTCCAAAGGAGATACCAATCCCCTAAATCAAGTTCATGGATCTCTATCCATAGGAGAACTCCTCCTCTGCTATGGTTGGTGATCCTCTAGAAGACTACTACCTCCACTACACTGGCTTGTGGATCTCTCTCCACTAAAGACTCTTATCCCCACTTAGAAGACTTGTCCTCACTACCCTGGCTGATGGATCTCTATCCACTGGAGACTATTGTCCTCTCTGCTCTGTCACCTCCAAAGCTATGTCTCAAATCTGCACTAAACATAGTCCTTCGGTCTAGCACAAATCTGCTCAATATTTGTCTCTGGTCTGGCATAAACTTATCCTCAAATCTACACCAAACTCTGCTCCACAAGTCCACTCAGAACTTGCTCAATTCTGCTCAACAAGTCCACTCATAACTTGCTCAAATCTGCTCAATAGGTCCACTCAGAACTTGCTCAAATCTGCTCAACAAGTCCACTCATAACTTGCTCAAATATACTCAATAGGTCCACTCAAAACTTGCTCAAATCTGCTCAACAATTCCACTCAAAACTTGTCCAAATCTACTCAACAAGCTCACTCAAAACTTGTCCAAATCTGCTCAACAAGCTCACATAGAACTTGCTCAAATTTGCTCAATAAGTCCACTCATAACTTATCCAAATTTGCTCAATAAGTTCACATAGAACTTGCTCAAATCTCCTCAACAAGCTCACTTAGAACTTATCCAAATCTGCTCAATAAGTTCACACATAACTTAACCAATCTCATAGAAACATAAAGAGAATTGTTAGAGACCCAATATGTTTCAACTCAATGCTCAAACACTTTCTCAACTCAAATCAGAATATAGGATAGTTTATTTTATGGAACTTGAACAATCACTTCACACACCCACTTGACTAGGCTCAACCAATCACTCAAGAAACAACCCTTGCTCACAAACCCTAGTCCAAGCATGTAAACATCAACTCAAAATATTTCCAAAAATGCTCAACAACAAATCTCACATAACAATGATACTCATATTATTTTCAAACTCTAGTTCAAGTTCTTTGCACAACAACTCACTTCAACAACAATGCTTATAAAACAATCTTCACATAACAATGATACTCATGATCTTTTGCACAACCCTAACTCAGGTTCTTCACACTACCAATGGCTTCAACAACAATGCTTATAAAACAAGGTTTTAATAACAACTCTTTATTCCATAAAACCTTGAAGCATTAACTCAAACACTCTCGAAAAGGAAACCCTAATCAAGTCCTTTTCACTCCAAACTTATTTTTCAGAAAACCAATCAATCAACTCAACTATGGAAGAATGTGCTCATACCTTTTTCTTGATGATGAAGTGATCTCATAAATCTGCCACAACCACAACAACTTCTATGCCAATCTCAAAGAGGTTAGATGATAAATATTTCTCACAAAATAATATAAATACTCAATTACACCTTATCACTCCACCTTTCAAAAACAACCATCAACATACATAAAGTATTTATCCAATCACACCTTATAAACTCCCAACTAATAATAAATTCAACATCCACCACAATAACTCAAAATCTCTTTAATCAATTTCAATGGCAAGAAGAACTTTGGCAAAAATCAAATCCTCTTTCTTTAAAACCTTAATAACATAAATCCCTTCTCAACAAAACAATATTTCAAAAACCCTTTTAACTCCAAATAGCACAAATCAATTTCCAATAAAAATAATCCTTCACAAACCCTTATAACTCCAAATGCAATTTAATTAACAATAAATCTTCACAAACCCTTATAACTCCAAATGACCCTTTAATAAAACCTTAGGCAATATAAATTTTAATCAAAAATTTACCTTTGCCACTAGTGGGATTCGACCCCACGATCTCTGCCTCCGCGAGCACTCTAGTCGCGGGCTTGACCACCGCGTGTGCTAGACATACATTTGAAAACCAACGAGCACTTCGTGCTCCTTCTTCACCACCTGGTGCTCAAATCGAACGCAAAACAAAAAGTCTTCCTTTGGCACGTCCACAAGAATCAAATGTGGGCTCCTCCTTTCCCAACGCCTTCGTAAAGCGTACGCTACCAATGGACCACCGTGTCCTATGTGGCTCAAACCATACATTGTCCTCTTTTTGTCTTCTTCCCTGGCACTAATAATACAAAGCTCTTTGTCTTCTTCCTCAACGTTCATGATGCACGAAATACCTTCAACCTTTTCGCATGGGAATTAATTCGTCGAGGGGTAAGTTTTGAATGCCCCTTTGGGCATTAATTTATACACAAAACCACCATTCGAATTTAGACGTCAATGCTCCTTAATTTTGATGATGTCGGTGCTAGCTAAACCTTTATATAATTTATAAATTATTTAAATTCCAATAGAATTTAAATTTTATAAATTATATTTTAAAACCTTTGACTTTAATAAAATTAAAGTCTTCCATGGGGTAAATTTAAACTTGCAACTTGTACTCCACTAATCTGATTTAAAATATTCTGCCACCATGGGTTTAATTAAACCCTCATAAAATATTATTTTGCCAATTTATTCTTCAACTCTTCGCTTTGTTCCTGGTGTTAATAATGGTGTGCTCCATGGTGTTGATGATGGATCCATTTGTTCACTTTGGCATCAATGATGACTTTTTCACCTTGACATCAATGACAACTAACTGAGCTCAAAATGTCCAAAAATCTCCCCCTTTGTCATTGATGGCAACCCAAATTATTTTAACTGAAAACTTGACCTTTCCTTTGTTCTGCTCCCCCTAGGACACTTCTCCCCCTGGCTCAATGCTCTCTCAAGTATCAAATCTCTACCTCTTAGTCAAATCTAAATCTCTCCCCCTTACTCAAATCTCTCTCCCTTTGACATCAATGGCAAAGGGTCACCTTTGGGACTCGGGGCTAAGAATGAGCCTCTTAGCTTAGCCCCTATCCCACCTTCAGTTGAGGTGGTTAATTTTGGGGTGGAAGTATTTCTACTCCTAGAAAGCATTGTTCTTTACCTTTATCCTCTTTTCTTCTTATCTAAATTTTCTAATTCCTCTGACTATTTCTATCCATTTCCATGTTCCTAGCCATGTCATCATTCATGTTCCTGTTTATATCCATTTTCCTATTTCTGTTCCTATTCCTGTTCATGTCCATGTTCCTATTTTTGTTCCTGTTCATGTTCATATTCCTATTCCTGTTCTCCTGTTCATACATGTTTCTAGAATGTTTGCTCTACACCACTTTTTTGTGTGACCATAATTGTTGCATTTATAACACTTAATGTTATTATTCCTTGGAGGTGCAAATATCTTAGGATTTCTCCTAGTGAAGCCATATCCTCTTCTTTCATGAACCCTGCAATTCATTGCCTTGTGACCAAACTGATTACATGAGTAGCAATACCCATGGAAAGGTTGTTTGTTTCCATATTCCTATCTTACATGTGTCCTACATTGTGAAGCCATGTGCCCAAACTTGTGACATGAAAATCATCTTCCATTAAAGTTTCATTGTCTTGACCTCATTGGTCTTCTATTCTGATTGATGTTCCATTTGTATCTTCTTTGTGCATTATTCCTGTTTTTGTTGAACTCTCTATTGTCCAACTCATCCTTAGATGTCTCACTTTCTTTTACATTGTCTTATTCTGAAGTATCTTCATCTGAAGTTTCTTCTCCTCCAAAACTTGAAGTTGACTCTCCTTCCCATTTATTTTAATTTTATTCAAATCTGAGACCTGTCTTGCTTGATGTAGTCTTTTATATCTTGATGAACTTATCCAAGTTCTTTGAGCTATTTTTATACCCTTTCATCTTGATCTTGGAGTCCTCTAAATCTTCTTTTAGCAGTGCCACTTCTTGTGCTAACTTCTCACATTCCAAGATCTTTGCTTCTAACTTATCTTTGAACCTCTTTGCCTTAGCCTTTGATTTTTCTAAATCCTCTATGAGCAATCTTCTCTCTTCATCACATTCTTGAAACTAAATTTCAAGTTTAGAGTGTTGCTTTCTTACCTTATTTACCGTGTCAAGGGCATAAATAAGTTCTCCCTTGAGATCATAACCATCATTTTCTGAATATTCCTCTATTTGTTTACCTTTGTCCACATATTTATTTTCTTTTGGCTTATCTTCTATAGGATCACTTACTTCTTCTTCTAAAGCCATTAGAATATTTTCATCTGGTCCTTCAAGTGCATTTTCATATTCATCATCACTAAAACTATAACCATCCCTTGTACAATCATATTCAAGATGTCCAAAGTTACCACATCTAAAACACTTGAGAATAACTGGAGTTTTTTCTTAACTTGCTCTTTTTCTTCAATCATAAATATGACTCCATCTCTATCATTATATGAAATACTAGCATCACTATCACTTGAATACTTACTTGCCTTATCCGCGTAGTAGCTTCTCTTGTACCTTTTAAAGAACTTATTTTCTTGTCTACTTTGTCCATCCTTACTTTTCTTCTAGTGCCTGTATCTTTCTGATTCCTTGTTCTTGTGATCCTGTTTTTCTTCACTATTGTTGTTCTTGGGTTCTTGACAATCTATTACAAAATATCCATACTTTCCACAATTGAAACACTTAACATATCTTAGATCTCTAGATTTTCTGGAATCTTTATCTCTTCTACTATAATTAGCTTCCTCATCACTGGATGACTCACTTCTTGACTCTGACTTCTTACCCTTTGTTTTCTTGATTAATTTGAATGATGCTTTCTTATGGGGAATAGGATATTTTGTTCTTATCTCAAAAGTGAGCATACCAAGCAACTTATCTCTTGTCAAGGTATCACCATCCATTGATACTTCTATAGTAGAAACCTGTTCACTGAATCTTTTTTGAAGAGTTTTTAAGACTTTATCACAAACATCTGATTCATCAATATTCATTCCAAGTCCTTGCATATCATTAAAAACCTCATAAATTCGAATTAGATAAGCACTAATATTTTCCTCTTCGTGCATTCTTAATGCTTCAAGTTGTCCTTTGAGATTTCGTATCTTTTCTTTCTTGACACTTTTATCTCTTTCATATATATTTTGCAATTTATCCCATATTTCTTTTGCAGTTTTACAATGCATAACTTTCATAGACTTTGTTCTACACAAACCTCTCACAAGTGCATTCATTGCTTTTGAATTATAGTGTTGTAAAATCTTACCTTCTTTATCTGTAGGAGGATTATTTAAGGGATCGTATCCAAATTCCATTGATTCCCAAATTGCATTGCCAAGTTCTATCAAGTAGATCTTCATCATCATACTCCAATACATATAGTCACTTCTATCAAATATTGGTGCTGAATTATTTGAGGACACTTCCTTAGGGTCCATTGTGTTCTTGTTAGCTTTTCCTTCAAGTTTTTAAACTCAAATTGTCCAAAAATCTCTCCCTTTGTCATTGATGGCAACCCAAATTATTTTAACTGAAAACTTGACCTTTCCTTTGTTCTGCTCCCCCTAGGACACTTCTCCCCCTGGCTCAATGCTCTCTCAAGTATCAAATCTCTACCTCTTAGTCAAATCTAAATCTCTCCCCCTTACTCAAATCTCTCTCCCTTTGACATCAATGGCAAAGGGTCACCTTTGGGACTCGGGGCTAAGAATGAGCCTCTTAGCTTAGCCCCTATCCTACCTTCAGTTGAGGTGATTAATTTTGGGGTGGAAGTATTTCTACTCCTAGAAAGCATTGTTCTTTACCTTTATCCTCTTTTCTTCTTATCTAAATTTTCTAATTCTTCTGACTATTTCTATCCATTTCCATGTTCCTAGCCATGTCATCATTCATGTTCCTGTTTATATCCATTTTCCTATTTCTGTTCCTATTCCTGTTCATGTCCATGTTCCTATTTTTGTTCCTGTTCATGTTCATATTCCTATTCCTGTTCCTGTTCATACATGTTTCTAGAATGTCTGCTCTACACCACTTTTCTGTGTGACCATTAGTGTTGCATTTATAACACTTAATGTTATTATTCCTTGGAGGTGCAAATATCTTAGGATTTCTCCTAGTGAAGCCATATCCTCTTCTTTCATGAACCCTGCAATTCATTGCCTTGTGACCAAACTAATTACATGAGTAGCAATACCCATGGAAAGGTTGTCTGTTTCCATATTCCTATCTTACATGTGTCCTACATTGTGAAGCCATGTGCCCAAACCTGTGACATGAAAATCATCTTCTATTAAAGTTTCATTGTCTTGACCTCATTGTTCTTCTATTCTGATTGATGTTCCATTTGTATCTTCTTTGTGCATTATTTCTGCTTTTGTTGAACTCTCTATTGTCCAACTCATCCTTAGATGTCTCACTTTCTTTTACACTGTCTTATTCTGAAGTATCTTCATCTGAAGTTTCTTCTCCTCCAAAACTTGAAGTTGACTCTCCTTCCCATTTATTTTAATTTTATTCAAATCTGAGACCTGTCTTGCTTGATGTAGTCTTTTATATCTTGATGAACTTATCCAAGTTCTTTGAGCTATTTTTATACCCTTTCATCTTGATCTTGGAGTCCTCTAAATCTTCTTTTAGCAGTGCCACTTCTTGTGCTAACTTCTCACATTCCAAGATCTTTGCTTCTAACTTATCTTTGAACCTCTTTGCCTTAGCCTTTGATTTTTCTAAATCCTCTATAAGCAATCTTCTCTCTTCATCACATTTTTGAAACTAAATTTTAAGTTTAGAGTGTTGCTTTCTTACCTTATTTACCGTGTCAAGGGCATAAATAAGTTCTCCCTTAAGATCATAACCATCATTTTCTGAATATTCCTCTATTTATTTATCTTTGTCCACATATTTATTTTCTTTTGGCTTATCTTCTATAGGGTCACTTACTTCTTCTTCTAAAGCCATTAGAATATTTTCATCTGGTCCTTAAAGTGCATTTTCATATTCATCATCACTAAAACTATAACCATCCCTTGTACAATCATATTCAAGATGTCCAAAGTTACCACATCTAAAACACTTGAGAATAACTGGAGTTTTTCTTAACTTGCTCATTTTCTTCAATCATAAATATGACTCCATCTCTATCATTATATGAAATACTAGCATCACTATCACTTGAATACTTACTTGCCTTATCCGCGTAGTAGCTTCTCTTGTACCTTTTAAAGAACTTATTTTCTTGTCTACTTTGTCCATCCTTACTTTTCTTCTAGTGCCTGTATCTTTCTGATTCCTTGTTCTTGTGATCCTGTTTTTCTTCACTATTGTTGTTCTTGGGTTCTTGACAATCTATTACAAAATATCCATACTTTCCACAATTGAAACACTTAACATATCTTAGATCTCTAGATTTTCTGGAATCTTTATCTCTTCTACTATAATTAGCTTCCTCATCACTGGATGACTCACTTCTTGACTCTGACTTCTTACCCTTTGTTTTCTTGATTAATTTGAATGATGCTTTCTTATGGGGAATAGGATATTTTGTTCTTATCTCAAAAGTGAGCATACCAAGCAACTTATCTCTTGTCAAGATATCGCCATCCATTGATACTTCTATAGTAGAAACCTGTTCACTGAATCTTTTTTGAAGAGTTTTTAAGACTTTATCACAAACATCTGATTCATCAATATTCATTCCAAGTCCTTGCATATCATTAAAAACCTCATAAATTCGAATTAGATAAGCACTAATATTTTCCTCTTCGTGCATTCTTAATGCTTCAAGTTGTCCTTTGAGATTTCGTATTTTTCTTTTTTTACACTTTTATCTCTTTCATATATATTTTGCAATTTATCCCATATTTCTTTTGCAGTTTTACAATGCATAACTTTCATAGACTCTGTTCTACACAAACCTCTCACAAGTGCATTCATTGCTTTTGAATTATAGTGTTGTAAAATCTTACCTTCTTTATCTGTAGGAGGATTATTTAAGGGATCGTATCCAAATTCCATTGATTCCCAAATTGCATTGCCAAGTTCTATCAAGTAGATCTTCATCATCATACTCCAATACATATAGTCACTTCTATCAAATATTGGTGCTGAATTATTTGAGGACACTTCCTTAGGGTCCATTGTGTTCTTGTTAGCTTTTCCTTCAAGTTTTTAAACTCTTTTGAAAGAACCCGCTCTGACACCAATTGAAGAACACAATATTATACTGAGAGGGGGGGTGAGCAGTATAAGACCACTTTTTACTTTTCTTTCCCAATCAATATTATGCAATGTATATATAACAATATAAATAGCAGTAATCAAAGAAATGCATAAAACACCATACACAATAGAGACACCACAATTTATGTGGTTCACCCAATATTGGCTACTCCACGAAGAAAAATTTTCACTAAAATTTTCTCAATCGATCTCTTGGGAATCCTTCTCTATTACAATATTTATGGACCTCTGTCCAAAGGAGATACCAATCTCCTAAATCAAGTTTGTGGGTCTCTATCCACAAAAGAACTCCTTCTCCTCTACTCTGGCTAGTGATCCTCTAGAAGACTACTGCCTTCACTACACTGGGTTGTGGATCTCTCTCCACTAAAGATTCGTGTCCCCACTCAGAAGACCTATCCTCATTGCCTTTGCTGATGGATATCTATCCATTGGAGACTACTGTCCTATTTGCTCTATCACATCCAAATCTCTATCTCAAATTTATATTAAACATAGTCCTTCGATCTAGTACAAATATGCTCAATATTTGTCTCTGGTCTGGCATAAACTTATCCTCAAATCTACACCAAACTTTGCTCCACAAATCCACTCAGAACTTGCTCAATTTTGCTCAACAAGTCCACTCATAACTTGCTCAAATCTGCTCAATAGGTCCACTCAGAACCTGCTCAAATTTGCTCAACAAGTCCACTCAGAACTTGCTCAAATCTGCTCAACAGGTCCACTCAAAACCTACTTAAATCGGCTCAACAAGTCCACTCAGGTCTTGTCCAAATCTACTCAACAATATCACTCATAACTTGTCCAAATTTGCTCAATAAGTTCACTCAGAACTTGTCCAAATCTGCTTAATAAGTTCACACAGAACTTGCTCAAATCTGCTCAACAAGCTCACTTAGAACTTGTTCAAATCTGCTCAATAAGCTCACACAAAACTTAACCAATCTCATAGAAACATAAATATAATTGTTAGAGACCCAATATGTTTCAACTCAATGCTCAAACACTTTCTCAATTCAAATTAGAATATAGAATAGTTTGTCTTATGGTCCTTGAACAATCACTTCATACACCCACTTGACTAGGCTCAACCAATCACTCAAGAAACAACCCTTGCTCACAAACCCTAGTCCAAACATGTAAACATCAACTCAAAATGTTTCCAATAATGCTCAACAACAAAACTCACATAACACTGATACTTGTGTTCTTTTCAAACACTAGTTCAAGTTCTTTGTACAACAACTCACTTCAACAACAATGCTTATAAAACAATCTTCACATAACAATGATACTCATGATCTTTTGCAAAACCCTAACTCAGGTTCTTCACACTACCAATGGCTTCAACAACAATGCTTATAAAACAAGGTTTTAATAACAACTCTTTATTCCAGAAAACCTTGAAGCATTAAATCAAACACTCTCGAAAAGGAAACCCTAATCAAGTCATTTTCACTCCAAACTTATTTTCCATAAAACCAATCAATAAACTCAACTATGGAAGAATGTGCTCATACATTTTTCTTGATGATGAAGTGATCTCATAAATCTACCACAACCACAACAACTTCTTTGTCAATATCAAAGAGGTTAGATGATAAATATTTCTCATAAAATAATATAATTACTCAATTATATCTTATCACTTCACCTTTCAAAAACAACCATCAACATACATAAAGTATTTATCCAATCACACCTTATAAACTCCCAACTAATAATAAATTTAACATCCACCACAATAACTCAAAACCTGTTTAATCAATTTCAATGGCAAGAACTTTCACAAAAATCAAACCCTCTTTTTTAAAACATAATAACATAAGTCCCTTCTCAATAAAACAATCTTTCAAAAACCGTTTAACTCCAAATAGCACAAATCAATTTCAATAAAAATAATTCTTCACAAACCCTTATAACTCCAAATGCAATTTAATTAACAATAAATCTTCACAAACCCTTATAACTCCAAATGACCCTTTAATAAAACCTTAGGCAAAATAAATTGTAATAAAAAATTACCTTTGCCACTAGTGGGATTCAACCCCACGATCTCTACCTCCACGAGCGCTCTAGCCGTAGGCTTGACCACCGGCATGCGCTAGATGCACATTTGAAAACCAATGAGCACTTTGTGCTCCTACTTCAACACCTGACGCTCAAATTGAACGTAAAACAAAAAGTCTTCCTTTGGCACATCCACGAGAATCGAATGTGGGCTCCTCCTTTCCCAACGCCTTCGCAAAGTGTGAGCTATCAATGGACCACCGTGTCCTATGTGGCTCAAACCATACGTTGTCCTCTTTTTGTCTTCTTCCTCAACGTTCACGATGCACGAAATACCTTCAACCTTTTTGCATGGGAATTAATTCATCGAGGAGTAAGTTTCGAATGCCCCTTTGGATATTAATTTATACACAAAATCACCATTTGAATTTAGAGGTCGACACTCCTTAATTTTGATGACGTCAATGCTAGCCAAACCTTTATATAATTTATAAATTATTTAAATTCCAATAGAATTTAAATTTTATAAATTATATTTTAAAACCTTTGACTTTAATAAAATTAAAGTCTTCAATGGGGTAAATTTAAACTTGCAACTTGTACTCCATTGATATGATTTAAAATATTTTGCCACCATGGGTTTAATTAAACCCTCATAAAATATTATTTTACCAATTTATTCTTCAACTCTTCACTTTGTTCCTAGTGTTAATAATGGTGTGCTCCATGGTGTTGATGATTATTCCATTTGTTCACTTTGGCATCAATGACAACTTTTTTACCTTGACATCAATGACAACTAATTGAGCTCAAAATGTCCAACACCTTGATTCGTTTGGTGGCACTTCTCCTTCTTTGTTTCTCCTCTTGTATACCTTAATATTAGAGTTTAAATTTGATTGGCTTTTGGCCATGGGTCTTAGTTGAGTCCTCCACATACTTTGTCCACCTTATACTTGATGTTAAAGAGTTCTTCCTTAGAGGAAAAAATTTAGGCCTTTGTATTTTCTCAGGTTCTTTGTTATAGTCCATTGCATCCTCCATACGTTATTGAATTAGTCATCCTACCATTATCAATGATTAGTGGGTCATGTTTGCATTGGTTGAGAGTTATAAATATTAAATATTTTTTATAATATACATGTTGAAACCTTACACTTACCAAAGTGAGGTTACTAATTATTGAAACATGTCTTAAATATGGCACATTCAATAATTGCATTGAATACTATAACTTTTATTTTAAAAATAAAATAGTTTTTATCATCCATACGTATTATATGTCATGTCACCATGTACTCTAGTAGTTCATTATGCTTAGAATATTCACTCTTATCATGGGGAATTGCTAGAGAGAGAAATAATCAGAGTTGGATACACTTTTAAAATAGAGAGAACAACCATTAAATTAAAAGTTTTGGATTTGTTCTTCTAGATCACTCATATATGGAAGGATGAAATTGAATTATAAGCCGATTGTGTACATGATCGATTGATCATCTTGCCCTCCTTTTCCTTCATAAATCTTGGCTAGATAATGTCTACTCCTATTTTTCTCATTAGGCATCAAAGAGTAGTGAAGGAATGAGTAATGGAGGCTAGTATTAGTCATTGCTAATAAATTAAATAATCGATAGTAGGTAGGCCGACTGACCGGGGTCTACCCCTTTCTATATTGAAGAATCTAAGTGAAGGTGTACTCTCTCTTTTATATATAGGGTACTCTCTTTTATATCAGTGTGAAGGTATGTCCTCTCTCTCTTCTATGTGGCACTTCCTCTATTGTAATGAGTACTCTATTTCTTTTGTTTTAGTCTTAAAAATCTTAAATATTTTTCTAAGATGTTGGACCTTTGCTTTGATAATTGTACCTTGGGCAAGTTGGAGTGAAGGTCGAACCCCTATTCCTTAGGATTAGTCATATGAAGGGATGGTAAGCTAGAGTGAAGGTTGAGCCTATTAGCTCCACTTGACCAAACAAAGGGATGGAAGGGTTTCATCTACTCTGAAAGAAATATAGTATAGAAAATAACCTCTTTAGGTAAGCCATAGTGAAGGCTAAGTTGTTTAGCTAGGATTAATCAATTGAAGGGATTTGTTTTAATCCCTTTGGAAGAAACGATAATATAAAATATCTGGTAATTGGATATAAAATGGTTAATACATATATAATAATGAAATGCATCTCATCTATTTTCCTATTAAATAGGTCTTAAATATGATTAAATAAGCTTGAAAATAGTAGTCTCAATGAATAACTTTACGTAATCCATAGTGAGGCTAAGGCCAGTAGTTAATTCATGCGAGTAGAAGGATTAACTAGGTTTAACCCTTCTTTGAGCAAGTCTTCTTCGTTTTCAAGCAAATAATATGGAGTGGTTAATGTGTATCTAAGAGAATGCACTTAATTTCTTAGAGAAAGTTGTAAAATACCTCTACCTCTCCCCTTTTAAAGAGCACTTTCTTGGGTTTAAGATCTTAAAGAATGTATTAAGGATAATATGATTCGACGAAATATTATCTTCCAAGGTAAAAATTATCTTCATAGGTAAAGGTTGTAAAAGACCTCTACTTGTTCCCTCTTTTCTTTTCTCTCTCCTACGCTCTCTTCCATCTTCGTTAAAGAAATTTGCGCTCTTCCCCTTTTTTCTTCTATGTTCCACCTCTCTAGCATACATTTTCTATTCCCTTTCAATTTAAACTCTTGACCTCTTATCTAAAGTTTTAAGGCTTTACCATTAGACTTACTCAAGATGAACTATTACATAATAGTGAATGTTTAATTTTACTATCAAATTAAAATATTTAAAATATTAAAATTATTTGGACAACAATAATATGGTGATCTATAGTTATGTTTAACTTATTTTTATAAAATAATCAAATTAATGATGAATTTTCATTATTTTAGAATAAAGAGAATTTCAGTATAGGTTAAGCAAAAAAAATAATTTTATTTTAACTTAGATGATAAAATAATATATTTGGAATAAATAAAATACATTAAAATATAATAATATTAATAAAAAAATATCTTCTTATTTATCAAATATATATTATGTCGAGTTATATAATTTCATTTTCATAAAAAAAACTTTAAAAAGGTTTGTAATATCTACATCTTTCTTTTCCTACACAAGATTCTTTAACAACAACATAAGGCAACCCCATACCAAATACTAACTAAACAAACAAATGATGTGAGTAATCCCAATGAGTAATTCTCAAAAGAGATCTAAGATAATAGAGGCCCTTTTAATCTCAAAGCCTAAACTTGAAACGGAAACAATTTACTTGAATCTTTGTCATTTTATTAGGTCCTCTTCCTTATACTCAGGTGTGGGTGTTGTGGAAATATTTTATACCCAATTAGTAATTTGATTGACATAGCCTCGTTTTATATGGAATTGGACCTCTTGGATCAGTTATAGTTTGATTTGACGTAACCTCATGTGTTGGGTGGATAGCTATTTTATTTGGAATACTTTCGATACAAAGTTAGAAACCTTATGTCTCATAATGAGTCTTGTTACAATAATTCTCATTGCATCACTTTATACTAAGTAAAAACAAGAGTCTTGAGTCAATTCTATTGTAGTAGTAATTTTTAACTATATGAAAACTTTTATTCAGAGGATTTATCTTATTTAAGAGCACACAAGGAAGCACTATCTCAACTATGTTCTTCATATTATTAATTTTAATTGAAACTTTGCCATACATGTATGACTATCTTTATGTCTTGTGGATGATTTATATTTTTTTTATTTTCCTATTCCAATTGAAACAAAGTATTTTTGTTTGTTTACATATTTTCTTTCTTTGCCTTATGTTTTTTCTTCTTTGATTTGTGGATTTGGAGCACTCATATTTTCTATTTTTTCGTTTATTTATGTTCTAAAATTTCTCTTTCTATTCTATTGTTCTATTTATGTCCTTGTTTGTTATAATTTTGAGCATGATATGATATATTAGTAAACTTCTAGCCAAGTCAAAATAACTTGCATAAAATAATGAGTTAACTACTCCAATTTCCATATGTATAATATCTATGAATCAAATATCCCAACCACTATCCATGGACTGATTATAATTAATGTGTATTCTACACTTAATACCCAACATGTCTCACAATCTGAAAATTAAATAATATTTAACATTTTTTCCTAGATTCTAAGCAACTTGGTGGATAAATGTTATAGTAAATTTATTGAAACACATAATTATGCAATTTATTTTAAACGTGCTATAAGTTTATTGACAACATTTAGTTTTAGCATTCATAAGCATGTAAAATCTATTGACAACATTTAGGAATTTTTTATCTCAAGCCCTCCAAAAGAAGAAGAGAACTTAGAAGACAAACAAAATAAGTAGTTTTATAATGACATTCTTAAATACATATGGGCAATGGATTTTGCATTTGAAATCTGGAAACCATAATCATTCAAACCTTAACAAAATATGAGATCCATGATGTAATTGACCAAATGATGTTTTTAATAAATAATATTTAAAAATATAACATACAACAACACTTTTTAACTACCAAGTTGGCTTCTTCTAATAGTCACCACTCGAAGGAAACTTATATCTCAAGTTCATTCAAAGGAATAAGATAACTTTAAAGGAAAGCAAGTTGTTATTTGTGTTCTCATGGGGTTCGAACCCACTAGGGTTGGTGGTCGGGATTATGTGTGTTTCTGTGGGGTCTAACCCCCAAGGCTTAAAGGTTTTGGATCCTTTCAAAGTCTTGCTCCTTGGTTTTGGGATCCTCTTAAAAGCCAGAAACTCTCTCAAAACCCTTGGCTTTAGGGTATTTAGAGATTTAATATTGGTTCTAGTGATTCTCCCTTGTGCTATTTTTAGATGGATTTTTTTATGATGTTTCATAGGCTTAGGGTTTTTGAGTTGGAGGGTGTTTTCATTCTCTATTTTCCAAACCAGTGGTTAGGTGAGCTATAGGAAATGTGTGTTTGAGCTAGTGTGGTAAATATCTGGTTCCTGCTCTGGGTGTTGTTCTGGTAGGCTTCTATCCAGTGGTAAGAGTGTTTGTTACTTGGGTCTTCATTGGAAGGTCGGTGGTTTGGTGTTGGCATCTGTCCTATGGCAAGGACGATTTTTGGTGTTCCATCCTCATGTAATTTAGAATTCATTCGTATTGATTCGAGGTCTCACTTTTTCCCTCAAATAATCCCAGTTTTTGGGGGTCTTGAGGGTAGCTTTTGGTGGGGATTAGGCTTATCCCCTGTTGGTTTTTATCCTAAGAATTTCTAGTGCAATACGAATTTATCACTTTATTTGTGATTCTAGTTTGGGTTTTGATCTGCTTGGGTGTTTTTCATCCCCTCTACTTCAATACTGGGTGAATCTATGGTTGAGTGGTTTCTCTAGGAGGTGCACGTTGTCACGATGGATTTCTATTCCTATTTTTAAGTTGTTTTTTGTGGCATCAGCCTTCGGGTTTAAAAGTTGGTTTACTGTTGCAGGTCTCTATTCTATGGTAGAGGTGAGTTTTTAACTAGCCATCTACTCAAGTTCTTGCAGCTAGATCCATTTGTGAATGGAGCTACAATCTTGCTTTTGGTTTTGCGATGCTCTTGATTGGGTTCTGATTTTATCTCTTGGGTGGTTTTACCCCTTGAAAGCACTCTTAAGAGTGGTTTTAATAAAATTTTCAATTATTGTGCTTTTGTTCGTGGAAGGATTTTGCTTTCATATTTCTTACCTTCGGGTTCCAGTTTCTTTAGCCTGTTTTCTAGGGCTGCTTTAATTATCAAATTTGGGTGGAGCGAGTTTTTCTTTTTTAAAATTTTAAATCCTTCTTTTGGAGGGACTTTATTGTGGTGTTTCTACCATATGTGGGCTTTTATTGATATATATTTGTAATTTCAGTCTCCATTGGGAGCTTTTGAACCCCTCTATGGGGTGTCAATTGGGGCCTTTGGCCTGGAAGCTGTTCTTGTTTACCTCCAATCGTAGGTTATTGTAATGGTTGTGGGATCCTCTCAAAATCATCGTCCTAGGTTGTAGATCCCTCTCAAAACCCTCTCCTTTAGTTTTAATTATAAAAATAATAAAATTATTTTACAAAAGTATCATTTACAAACTCAATAACTCCATTCTACATGAGCAGGGTGATACGTACCCCTCAATATCTAACTATGGTCAATAAAATCATGAAAAAGTTCAAAAATACTCAATCTATCACATCAAGACAAGTAAAATAGTAACATTATGAGGGTATTAAAAATATTTATGTGTAACATACTAGCTAGGATTAAGTATTTTAGAGTACATTCTAAGGGTGCTTAAGATGTTATGTTTAAAGTGTCTAGGTGTATAGGATCAAAGCATTGATGATTTGAAAAACTAGAAATTCAAGGTCTAGTAGTTTTCAATTTTTTATTTATAAACCTTTTCATTATGGAGATAGCGAGAAAGCTACAATATCAAAAATAAGGTTTTAGAATTTAATTAGTTTCGACTTTCTTTTGCTCTAGATACTATTATGCTCTCTAGAGTGAAAAATCCAAAGCTAGTAATTATAGCTATATAATTAAAAATTCAAAGTGAGTGATTATAGATGTACGAATTCCTACGATTTAAAGGCTTGAGTTTTATTTAGTAATCATAGGACTTACATGGCCCTTTTTAAGGTTTACAATCAAATACACTAGCTACAATCTCAAAAGTAAGGTTTTAATATAATTATTTTAGACTTTCTTTCGCTCTAGTTACTATTATTGTCTCTAGAGTGAAAAACCCAAACCTAGTGATTATAGCTATATGAATCCCTACGATTTAAAGCCTTGAGTTTTTTTAGTAACCATATGATTTACACGACCTTTTTTAAGGTTTAGAATCAAACACACTGCCTACAATATCAAAAATAAGGTTTTAAAATATAATTATTTTAGACTTTATTTTGCTCTAGTTACTATTATGGTCTCTAGAGTGAAAAACCCAAAGCTAGTGATCATAGCTATATGATTAAAAATTCAAATATAGTGATTATAGCTTTATGAATCCCAATGATTTAAAGACTTGAGTTTTTTTTAGTGATTATAGGACTTACATGACCCTTTTTAAGGTTTACAATCAAACACCGCTATCAAGGTATTTTAGTTCTCTACAATCTTAAATATAAGGTTTTAAAATGTGATTATTTTAAACTTTATATTTTAATATTATGATCTACAAGGCTTAGAGACATTCAAGACTCTAGAGTTAAAAACCCAAAGTTAGTGATTATAGTTATATGATTAAAAATAAAGAGTGAGTGATTATATTTGTATGAATATCTAAAATTTAAAGGCTTAGGTCCCAATTATTGATTATAGGACTTACATGGCCTTTCCTAGATGTTTACAATCAAACACACCACCATAACATCTTAAAGGATTAATATTTTTTGCTTCTAGTTTTAAGGTTTACAATCAAACACACCATAATCATATCTAAAAGGATTGAGGTGTTTTGCATCTAGTTTTAAGGTAAACAATCTGACACACTAACAAGGTTTTTAAATGTAGTTGTTTTAGACTTTATTTTG
The DNA here is from genome assembly GCA_028583015.1 of Wollemia nobilis. Lineage (NCBI taxonomy): Eukaryota > Viridiplantae > Streptophyta > Pinopsida > Araucariales > Araucariaceae > Wollemia > Wollemia nobilis. The sequence goes on from JAQPPZ010002816.1 coordinate 2,383,264, forward strand.
CTATGGATACTATTATAAGATTTATCTTTTAAGGTTATATCTACAAGATTTAGGGATTTGTCCATGATACATTCAAGACTATAGAGTTAAAAAAAAAACATAAAGATTATAGTTATATAATTAAAAATTCAAAGTGAGTGATTGTTGTACAAGTACCTATGAGTTGAAGGATTTGAGTATGATTAGTGATTATAGTACTTACATGTCCTTTTTTTAAGGTTTACAATCAAACACACCACCTTAACATCCTACAGGATTAAGTTGTTTCACATCTAAGTTTTTAAGGTTTACAATCTAACACTACCAATTTATAATGTTATCTACAACTAGATTTAGAGTTAAAATTTTAATTGTCATAATCTTTAAGGTCTCAAGACATAGGTTTATAGCCCTTGATTGATGAGCTAAGATCCTTATGTCTAATGAAAACTCATAATTTATGTTTCAAAAATTAATTTTATATCCAAATGTTCATCATCCTAGCTAGGGTTAAGAATTGTACAAGTCTACCATCTAAGGGAGTACATTCTAAAGATACTCAAAACGTTTGTGATTAAACCGTCTAGGTTGTAATAACATTTTTGTTGTTCATCGTCCTAGCTATTGTCAAATATTTTATAGGTCTACCATCAAAGGGTATACATTCTAAGTGTACTAAAAATATTTTTGTTTAAAGTTTCTAGGCATCTACGATCAAATCATTTAAGGTGTGAAAATTTATGAATCATGTTGGAAATTTGAGGTAATTTGAGGCATTTTATGTTGTCATTGATGTCACATGGATCATGGATGTCACATGGATCACATTGAGTTTTGGTGGATAAAATATTTCATAAATAAGCATTTATGATATTTTGGAAACCATGGCTATTTACAGGGTTTTTGTGAAAACCAAGGCAGGTAAAATAAAAGGTTTTATTTAAAACCATGAATGGTATATTTGAAATGGGATTTTCTTAAAAGCCAGGTTGGCTTTTTGTTTCATCGAAAAAGGTGCCCCAGTGAAGAAGATAATTAATTTTAAATATTTAAGTTTAAATTTTAATCATTTAAAATTAAAATTTAAAATTAAATTCAATATTTTAATATTGTCGACGTCAAAAAGGAAGAGGCAAATAATATTAAGTCATAGCCGACATCAAAAGAAAAATATGGGTATATATAAATATGCCACTAAACTTTTTATTTTCCCCAAGTCCTCGATGAAGATAATCCGTTCGAAGCGCTAAGGGAGCAGAAGTATTGTATTCGTTCGAAAACCAGCGAAAATAAGAGGTAACAAAGGTAAGGGAGGTTCCTTACCTATCACCGTAGGCACTTGTGGCCTAGCGGCAAGAGGAAGGCACGTAAGGTTTTTAAGCACCAACAGATCCGAAGTTAGAATCCTGCCGGTGCTGGTTTTACAAGGTAAAAAGGGAGAACCTTTTGCACACGTGGTTTTTGAGGGCAAGTTTGGAGGAAGCAAGAAGGAGGTCTTGCGCTCTTGGTTTCTATGTGAGCGGTTGGCTCACGTGGTTGTTGGCATCGTGGTTTGAGTGGTGCAGGGGCAGTTACATGGGATCAAATCCCGTTGAGGTTAAAGGCAAGTTATTAATTTTTCCAAATATTTTATTTTTTCTAAGGTTGCCCTAGGAGAGATAAGGTTTGTGGTGCATGTTGTGAAAAAGAAATATTTCTGGTGATTTTCCTTTTAGAAGTATATCATATTATATATCGTTGGAAAGCTTATTTCGAGGGCTATTTGATTATTTTGTTTAGAAGGAGAAATAAGGTGTACATAAAGAGATATTTCTGTTTTGTAAAAGGGTTCAAGTGAAGGTTGTTTTATTCTTTTCAAAGTGTGTTGAGTGTGGCAGATTTTCCAAAGGGGTTTCTTCATCTTCATAAAAGGTATGGGCACATTCTCCTATTGATTTTTTATGGTGGTTGATTTCTAAAATATCATTGGAGGGAAAAGGATTGTTTGTGGTTTCCTTTTCAAAAGTGGTTGATTGAATGCTTCAAGGTTTTCTGAATTGAGAGTTGTGTTTAAACCTTGTTTTATAAGCATAGTTGTTGAAGCCCATTGGTTGTGAAAGAACTTGAGTTAGAAAATAACATGAGTATCATTGTTATGTGAGATTTGTAATTGAGCATTTTTGGAAATATTTGAGTTGGGTGATACATACTTGGACTAGGGTTGTGTGAGGAAGAATTATCCCTTGTGGTGATTAGTTGAGATTGAGCCTAGAACATATTGAGTCTCTAACAATTCTCTTTATGCTTCTATGAGTTGATTTGAGTTGAGTTGAGTTGAGATTGAGCTTAGAACATATTGAGTCTCTAACAATTCTCTTTATGCTTCTATGAGTTGATTTGAGATCATTGTGGATCATTGTTGTCATCCATTGAAGAGTAAATTGTCATTCATTGTTGAGTTCATCTTTGAGCTTTGCCTTGATAGATTTGTGGATGAGATTTGAGTGCTACTTGAGCATGATTGATTGAACCTTTGAGAAGGCATTTGTGGATAGTTTTGAGAAATCTTTGTGGATAGTTTTGGGGTAGATTTATGGACAGATTTGTGGACAGTTTTGGGATAGATTTGGATAATTTCTTAGTGAGCTTGTTAGAGCATATTTGGGCAAGTTCTTGGTGAGCTTGCTAGAGCAAATTTGGGCAAGTTCTTGGTGAGCTTGCTAGAGTATATTTGGGCATGTTCTTGGTGAGCTTGCTAGAGCAAATTTGGACAAGTTCTATGTGAGCTTGTTAAGCAGGTTCTGTGTGAGCCTATTGAGCAGGTTCTTAGTGAGCCTATTGACAAAGCTCTAGAGGTGACAGAGTATAGAGGACATAGTCTCAGTGGATAGAGATCCAGTAGCTAGCATAGTTGAATATAGATCTTAGTGAGGAGTCTTCAAGTTGAGAGAGGTCCACCAGTCAGTGCAGTACAGAGACAGAGTCTTATAGAAGATCACATAACCAGAGAATAAGGGGAAAGAGTTCTCTTGTGGAAGAGATCCACGAACTTGATATTAGGGGATCAACATCTCCTTTGAACAAAGATTCATAAATATTATAATTGGGAGTGATTCCCAAAGAGATTGATTGAGAAAGTTTTAGTAAAATATTTTCTCTGTGGAGTAGCCCACATTGGGTGAACCACATAAATTTGGTGTCTCTATTGTGTATGGTATTTTGTGCATTGCTTTGATTATTGTTATTGATATTGCTATCTATACACAATATAATATTGAATTGGAAGAAAAAGTAAAAAGTGGTCTTATATTGTTCACCCCCTCTCTCAGTATAAGCTTGTGTTCTTTAATTGGTATCAGAGTCGGTTCCTTCAAAAAGGCTAACAACTTGAGGGCAGATTCTATAAGAACACAAATGGCTTCACAGAATGGATCATCTACAAATAAGGCTCCATTGTTTGATGGTAACAATTATGCTTTCTAGAGCATGAGGATGAATAACTACTTGATATCACAAGGATATAAGGTATGGTAAATGGTTTAAAAAGAGTATAGGGTTGAAGGTGATCCCGAGGTAGATAAGACTATCAGGAAATTGGTTGAGATCAATGCAAGAGCAATAAATTATATTTTGAGTGGGCTTCGTGAGATAGATTTTGCAAAAGTCATGGTATGTACTTCAGCTAATGAAATGTGGACCAAGTTGTGGAATACTTATGAAGAAGATTCCAAGGTAAAGTTGGAAAAACTACAAACTCAAAAATATTTGAGGAATTGAAAATGGAAGATTATGAAGATATTGCAAAGTTTTTACTTCGAGTTGATGAAATCACTAACACCATGAGAGGCCTAGGTTTTGATATGAAAGAATCAGAAGTTACTCAAAAGGTTTTGAGATCACTTCCCATGAAATATGATTCTAAGGTTTCAGCAATAGAAGAGACAATGGATATCAACAAGCTAACAATGGAAGAATTGCAAGGTACTCTCACAACTTATGAGATGAGGGTAAGTAAGCATCGGGTTCCAATAAAAGAGATTGCATTCAAGGCTTCAAAAAAAAGAAAGAGAAAGCTTCAGAAACAAGTAGAGTTCTAGATAATGATGAGGAAGCTAACTTCATCAAAAGAAAGGACTCAAGGAATTTCAGGGATATAAGGAAAGTCGGATGCTACAAGTGTGGTGATCTTGGTCACTATGCATACAAGTGTCCACATGAAGAAAATAATGATGATGAAAAACTAGGTCACAGAAGAAAAGAAGATGGAAAGTATAAACATGACAAATATGATAGATTCAAGCAAAATAGGTATGAGAAGAAAAAAAAAATTGTAAGGCAAAGAAATCTTACTACATTGTAGAAGCAAGTGATAGCTCAGATTACAATGATAGAGACAAGTTAGATAATGAAAAGGAAGAACATCTATTCCTAGGAATAGAAGGTGAAAGAGAACAGTGCTTTGTGTGTGGTCAAAGAGATCATAGATTAAGATATTGCAATGGTTTTAGTGATAGTGAAGATGAGATGACACATCAAGAAAACAAGCATGGTCAAAGAAATCTTGAGATTTTGTTTGCTATAGAATAATATAATGATCTCAGTGACAATGAATATGAAGAAGGGTTTTTCTATGGGATAAAATAAGTAGAAGAAGAACTTCCACTCCAAACAAAACACCTACTCCTAGGTATTGAAGTTAAAGAAGAAGATATATCTATCGAAGAACGACATGAAGAGCTTTCTATAGCCATTGAGCAAGAAAACAGGTACAAGACGGGTCTAAGAATACTAAAATGCTTCATATGCGGAGACTTTGGGCATTTAGATGATGATTGCATGTACTACAACAATTGCAACAAGAAAATTTTATTTGTGGAAAAAGAAAGCAACAGTTCCAGTGACAATTCCAGCAGCAGTGATGTTGAAGAAGAGGAAGATTTAGATAAATAAAAGGAGGAAGCCACTCTTAAGGAACTTGTTGAATTGAAAAGAGAAAATTCAGAATTGAAGGATCAAATACAAGAAGATGAGAAATGTAAGACAAAGCTTCTACAAGATATATCTAACTTAAGAGATAAGGTTGAAAAGGCAAGAAGAGTTGAAAAAGGTATGGTTGAACAATCAAAGGTAAAAGATATAGAATGTGAAAGGCTTATGGTTACTCTTGAAGAATTAAAAATGGAGAACTCGGGATTAAGGGTTCAAGCTCAAGAAGATGAAAAAGCAAAAGCAAGGTTTTTACAGGAAAATCAAAGTTGAAGAGACAAGGAAAATTGAAGAAGGTATGGCCAAAAAATTAAAGACAAAAGATCTAGAGTGTGAAAGATTAGAGCATGAGATAGTTTCACTAAGGATGGAAGTAAAAGGTTCTAAGGACAAGCTACACAATTTTGAGAAAAATTCAAGGACCTTGGAAAGGACTATCAATGCACAAAGGTCATTAGTCATTATAACATGACTTAGTTCTAAATAAGAACAAGAGAAATAGCTTAGGAGAGTCAAGCTCAAACACCAGAAAAGAAGAAGAGTCGAAAGAAGTAAGTGAAAGAGAGAGTGAGACTTCTAAGGATAATTTGGATAATATAAATTTCAACAAGGAAAGGAACAATGCACAAGTAAGAAATAGATGGAACAAGAAACAGGGAGAAGAGACTAAGAGACCAATGGGGTCTAGGCAAGGTTTCTTCAATGGAAGATGTTTTTCATGTCACAATTTTGGGCACATGGCTTCACAATGCAGGACACATGAAATACAGGAATATGGGAAAGGATAGCTTTTCCATGGGTATTGCTACTCATGTAATGAGTTTGGTCACAAGGCAATGAATTGCAGGGTTCATAATAGAAGAGGATATGGCTTCACTAGGAGAAGTCCTAAGATAGTTGCACCTCCAAGGAATAACAAAATTGAGTGTTTTAATTGCAATAACTTTGGGCATATTGTAAAATGGTGTAGGACTCAATTCCAAACATGTTTAAGGCAAGAAGGTCAAATAGGTTCAAGGCAAGAAGGTCAAATAGGTTCTAGAAAATAAGATCAAGAGAAGGATATCAGAAAAATATGGAAGGAAGTTGATAGAGGAAATAAACAATGTAATATGGGAGTAAAAGTACTCCCACCCCAAAATTAATCACCTCAAGAGAGAAGGGGGTGAGGGGGCTAAGCTTAAGAGTCATATCTTTTAGCCCCATAGGTGTCCCTTTTGCCATTGATGTCAAAGGGGGAGAGATTTGAGTAAGGGGGAGAGAATTGAGTTAGGGGGAGCAGCCTCCAAAGAGAGTATTGAGTTAGGGGGAGCAGCCTCCATAGAGAGTATTGAGTCAGGGGGAGCAACTTTGATTCTCAGAGTTGGTTTTTGTAGTGACTGTGGTGATTTGCATTAGAGGTGTTACCATCAATGACAAAGGGGGAGATTGTTGGAAATTTGAGGTAATTTGAGGCATTTTATGTTGTCATTTATGTCACATTGATCATTGATGTCACATGGATCACATTGAGTTTTGGTGGCCAAAATATTTCATAAATAAGCATTTATGATATTTTGGAAAGCATGGCTATTTACAGGGTTTTTATGAAAACCAGGGAAGGCAAAATAAAAAATTTTATTTAAAACCATGGATGGCAGATTTGAAATGGGTTTTTCTTAAAACCCAGGTTGGCTTTTTGTTTCATCGAAAAATGTGCCCCGGTGAAGGAGATAATTAATTTTAAATATTTAAGTTTAAATTTTAATCATTTAAAATTAAAATTAAAATTTTATTATTGCCGACGTCAAAAAGGAGGAGGCAAATAATATTAAGTCATAGACGACGTCAAAATAAAAAGGTAGGCATATATAAATATGCCACTAAACTTTTTATTTTCCCCAAGTCCTCGATGAAGATAATCCGTTCGAAGCGCTAAGGGAGTAGAAGTGTCGTATTCATTCGAAAACCAGCGAAGAGAAGAGGGAACAAAGGTAAGGGAGGTTCCTTACCTATCACCGTAGGTGCTTGTGGCCTAGCGACAAGAGGAAGGCACGTAAGGTGTTTAAGCGCCAGCAGATCCGAAGTTTGAATCCCGTCGATGCTGTTTTTGCAAGGTAAAAAGGGAGAACCTTTTGCGCACGTGGTTTTTGAGGGCAAGTTCGGAGGAAGCAAGAAGGAGGTCTTGTGCTCTTGGTTTCTATGTGAGTGGTTGGCTCACGTGGTTCTTAGATCCGTAGTTTGAGTGGTGCAAGGGCAGTGACATGGGATCGAATCCCGCTGAGGTTAAAGGCAAGTTATTAATTTTTCCAAATATTTTATTTTTTCTAAGGTTGCCCTAGGAGAGATAAGGTTTGTGGTGCATGTTGTGAAAATGAAATATTTATGGTGATTTTCCTTTTAGAAGTATATCATATTATATATCGTTGGAAATATTATTTCGAGGGATATTTGATTATTTTGTTTAGAAGGAGAAATAAGGTGTACATAAAGAGATATTTCTATTTTTGTAAAAGGGTTCAAGTGAAGGTTGTTTTGTTCTTTTCAAAGTGTGTTGAGTGTGGCAGATTTTCCAAAGGGGTTTCTTCATCTTCATAAAAGGTATGGGCATATTCTCCTATTGATTATTTATGGTGGTTGATTTCTGAAATATCATTGGAGGGAAAAGGATTGTTTGTGGTTTCTTTTTCGAAAGTGGTTGATTGAATGCTTCAAGGTTTTTTGAATTGAGAGTTGTGTTTAAACCTTGTTTTATAAGCATAGTTTTTGAAGCCCATTGGTTGTGAAAGAACTTGAGTTAGAAAATAACATGAGTATCATTTTTATGTGAGATTTGTAATTGAGCATTGTTTGAAACATTTGAGTTGGGTGATACATACTTGGACTAAGGTTATGTGAGGAAGAATTGTCCCTTGTGGTGATTGGTTGAGATTGAGCCTAGAACATATTAAGTCTCTAACAATTCTCTTTATGCTTCTATGAGTTGATTTGAGTTGAGTTGAGTTGAGATTGAGCCTAGAATATATTGAGTCTCTAACAATTCTCTTTATGCTTCTATGATTTGATTTGAGTTGAGTTGAGTTGAGATCATTGTGGATCATTGTTGTCATCCATTGAAGAGTACATTTCCATTCATTGTTGAGTTCATATTTGAGCTTTGCCTTGATATATTTGTGGATGAGATTTGAGTGCTACTTGAGCATGATTGATTGAGCCTTTGAGAAGGCATTTGTGGACAGTTTTGAGAAAGCTTTGTGGTAATTTTTGGGGTAGATTTGTGGACAGTTTTGGGACATATTTGGACAAGTTCTTATTGAGATTGTTGGAGCAGATTTGGGTAAGTTGTTGGTGAGCTTGCTAGAGCAGATTTGGGCAAGTTCTTGGTGAGCTTGCTAGAGCAGATTTGGGCAAGTTCTTGGTGAGCTTGCTGAAGTAGATTTGGACAAGTTCTATGTGAGCTTATTAAGCAGGTTCTGTATGAGCTTGTTAAGCAGGTTATGTGTGAGTCTATTGAGCAGGTTCTTAGTGAGCCTATTGATAGAACTCTAGAGGTGACAGAGTACAGTGGATAGAGATCTACTAGCTAGCACAGTTGAAGACAGATCTTATTGAGGAGTCTTCAAGTGGAGAGAGGTCCATCAGTCAATGCAGTAGAGAGACAAAGTCTTCTAGAAGATCACATAGCCATAGTAGAAGGAGAAAGAGTTCTCCTGTAGAAGAGATCCACGAACTTGAGATTAGGGGATCAGCATCTCCTTTGGACAAAGATCCATAAACATTGTAATTGGGAGTGATTCCCAAAGAGATTGATTGAGAAAGTTTTAGTAAAATATTTTCTCCGTGGAGTAGCCCACATTGGGTGAACCACGTAAATTGTGGTGTCTCTATTGTGTGTGGTATTTTGTGCATTGCTTTGAGTACTGCTATTGATACTGCTATCTATACACAACATAATATTGAATTGGAAGAAAAAGTAAAAAGTGATCTTATATTGTTCACCCCCCTCCCTCTCAGTATAAGCTTGTGTTCTTCAAATCCAAGGTCTAATAGTTTAAAAATTTTACTTTATAAACATTTTGCTTCTAAAATAACTGAAATCTTAAATATAAGGTTTTAAAATCTAATTATTTCAGACTAACTCTTGCTAAAATATTTTCCTTTTAAGGTTATGATCTAAAAGGGTTAGGGACTTGTCCAAGACTTTAATAATGAAATTTCACTCTAATCATATCATGACTTGCCAAACACAAAAGACTGCATTTGACAGACTCTAAATACAACATTACATTTGACAAACTGCAAACATAGCACACTACGTTTAACAAACTCTAAATATAGTAGATCATATTTGATAGATCCTAAATGCAGTAGGCAACGTTTGATAAATCCCAATCAATCAAAAGTTGAGCTTAAGTCTTATAGGTGAGTGTTTTGAGTTTTCCCTTCTTGAAAATTGCTATTAAGGAAAATACTTATCTATTTTTTTTGTGTTGTTGCAAGATCTTCTCTTCAATGTGTAGGTTAATAAATTGTATTTTGTAGACAATAAAGATGAAGCGTATGCTAAGATAGATTGCATTTGATAGGTTTGTATACCCTAGCATAGGTTATCACATTCTATTTATTTTTATGTGCAATGCTACGTGTTTGTGTCTTTAATTGCACAAATATGTATTTTAGATAAAATTGCATCCTAGTCACATTTTGATAGGATTAGGCCGCATTCATTTTTTAGATTTGTAAAAACACCAAAAACAAGAAAACCAAAACCCCCACACACATGCACTGCAAAAATTTTGCACTTCAACTATATATATATATATATATATATATATATATATATATATATATAAGTGCGAGGAAAACCAATTAGTGAGTTGGATTTCATCACCAACCATTGATTGCCCTAGTAAAACCATAATTAGTTCGATAGTCTCTTGGACTTCATCACCAAGAGGTTGATTGCTCTTGAGATTATCTTGGGGTGATCATTAGGGTACATTCTACGGGTACTCAAGATGTTTATGTTTAAAATATCTAGGTATTTAAGATCAAAGCATCGATGGTAGGCATATTAGTTGAGTGGCCTCAAACATGACCAAAGATATAATACTCCTTAAGGAGGAATGTAGAGGATTTTCTCCATATTAGGATATATGGAGTTTTACGGGTGAAAGCTCTACCATTTTGGGTTGAGTAAGTTGCTTTAAAATATTGATAGAAAGATGATCTTATGCATAGGAATTATGATATAAAATTTAAATAATAGATTTATAGCCCTTAATTGAAGTCATATTCTCCTTATATTCGACGAAGACATAATTTAGATTAAATAAATATTTTCATAAGCAAAGGTTAATCATCCTAGCTAGGGTCGAGTATTTTATACGTCTACCATAAAAGGATGTACATTATAAAGGTACTCAAAACATTTATGTTTAAAGAATTTGTGTGTTTAGGTTTTCACAAATATTTTTATGGGTAATCATTCTTGTGTTTTATGTTTAAGGTCCTCTTGAACACCTTATCAATTACGTCCAATTTCTTAAATAATTCTAATGTAAAAAATTGCTTGAGTTAAAATTGGAAAGTTGGTAGAACGATTGATTGAAATAATGTAACCTAAAAATCATGGCATTGTTTACAAAATATATATATATATGCTTGATACTTCTTTGGTAAACATAGTCAACAATACTCTAAGAGACATTTAGGACCATGTCTAGTTAGAAATGCAATAACTTGGGCTAAAAAATGTTCAACAATACAATAGTATGATGAATTTTTATTTAGGACCTCCATCCAAAATGACAACTCTTGGCCTCTATCATCTACCCACATTATATTCAAACTCATGAATAATCTATGCTTTTGGAATAAGATTAAGTGTACCAAAAATAAAGAGTACCTAAATAATTTAGTGGCTAAGAACTGGAATAGCCACTCATGAATTTTTTTAGTGATGAATTTCCTAAAATCAAAGACCACCCTTTTGTCTCTAGGTGTTCATTTCATTAAGTATTTGATGAAGATTATAACCTTATCATTATCTAGGTCAAATATAAAAGGCAACATATTGAGGGCATCCCTTGTACTATACTTGAACATCTTGAGGATCAAATGGAACTCTAGCAATGGGCACTTAGGTCCTTGAATTTTATGCATAGGAAACTTAACTTCTTGTCTAAAAGTTCTTCAAAAAATTGAGCAACATCCACCTTGGTAATTTTTACTCTTCAATTTGTACAAGTAGTATCTATTTAATGATAAATGGGGAGATGTCATCCAGGGTTATGCATAGATTTATCACCAAATTCACTAAAATTTAGATTTTGCTAATATTTAGGACCCTTGACCAGGGCCCATTAGCCAAGAATTTATGGGTGCAATTTTTTTTGGGTCGATTCTTCCCAATTTTATAATAATTTGACCATTTTAAGTTTAAATTTCCAATATTACCCCTAATAATAGTGAACCTTCTACATGCATTTGGATACTATTTGCCTGGATTTCAAAATTGATTCACCAAATTTTTATAAATACATTTTGGGGCTGACCCCTTATGCATAACCCTGATGTCATCCTAAAACTCCTATAATGGGATTTGATTTTTTGGATATTGGCATTGTAAAATACCATGCATTTAGACACCAATTCATAGCACCTCGAGCACCATATATTGTACCAAAATACTACTCCAAATATTGACCTTAAATATTATAATTGGGCTAACATTATATCTTTGTAGTTTATCTTCCCTCAAAATCTTAGTTCTCTTATAAATAGTGGGCTTTGAGAATATTACGACTATGTCCTTTAATATTTTAATATTCATGGTCTAAATTGGTGCTTGTTAGCCCACAGAGAAAGAAACTAATTATATCTAAGAGCTAGTGGAAGAGCCTATTCTAGTTGTTTAAGGGTTGTAAGTCCTTTTCTTCCCTCCTGTTGTTGGAAATTACTTAGAGTTCTTTTGCACTTGCTATATGTTGGCTCACTCTGTAAATGCACTCATTAATGCTCCTTCTATGGACTCTTAAATGCTTTGAAATTCAACAATGCAAGGTTCTTTTTATGGATGTTTCCTTAAGACCTTATACATATGCTCATGTTAATTCTTATACCACAAATTTATGATTTCTTTTTTTGCCAAGTGGGTAGGCAATATCCACCACCTTTGAACTATTAACCCCTACCTTATTTGAATTTATTTTTGCTCCTAAAAAGCTATCTTTAAAGGGATTTGCATACACTTTGAGGTCAATTCAGTCCAATCTTCATAATTGTATTTGTGAAGATAAAAAAGCAACACCAAATAACAAAATATGAAAAGAACTCAACAAGATAATATTGCACAATGAATGATTTTATATTAATGGGGAGGAACCTCAAAACTCCATTGTTACAATAAGAATCCTTGAATTCTTTGATACATATTTTACAATATCTAGGGTTCTCCGAAACCCTAGAAAACAATGTTGGTGGTGTCTCAAAATGCATATCTACTCCCAACAGAAGTGAGTGGGCTTCTAGTTATCCGATGTCGGGCCACTCTAGCTTAAGCAATTATCCAATGCTAATGTAACACTTCCAGATCTACACAATAAAATAGTAAATAGGTTAGTAGCAACTATGAGGGCTCCACAATGTGAGACCCTCTATAATCAATACAAAATCCTAGCTATATGATGTAAATAACATGAACAGAATTGAAAGTGCATAGAATAAAATAACAATAAAAAAAATTACTTTGCTTATCTACCATTCTCTGATATAATAAAATCGGTTGTAATGGATTGGCGCGGTGATGCCCTAGCATCGCTGAGAGGCTAGGGAGACTTCAGAACTCTGGTGTAAAACACCTTGAGTGCTCGACAACTGTAGGAAACACCTGTGGGCGATCGATAATGGCTAAGGGTACCAAGAGGTACTTTGTGGTAGAGGGGAAGTACCCAAAGGTGCTTGATGATGATAGAAAGTGCCTGAGGGCGTTTGATGACTGAAGGAAAATATATAGAAGTAGATTTGGTTGAGCGAGAGAGGCAGCGATGGATGTGAGGGTTGTGGTAGGCAAGGATGGAAGGCGAGAGTACTCGGATGCTCCAAGAAACTCAGGGATGAATGGCTAAGGACTCAGAACGTAATTTGTTTAGGAAAACGTCTTAGGATTCAGGCTTCAGGGCTTGAGCCATCAAAATGGCTCCTATTAATAATCCAACCTAGGGCATGCTAGGGTTTCAACGATACTAATCGTGTGGCTGATATAAAAGCATATCAGAGGGTGGATAATAAATCTAGGGTGTGGCATGGATTGACACGGCTGGATGGATAGGATTAAGTGAAATCGGATGGCTAGGATTAATTCACTTATATAAATATATATTTATTAAATATATATAAAATATTAATATTTAAATATATGTAAAATAAATATACATAAATATATATGAATAATGGGTGGAAATGGCGGGAAAATTAGGATGGACGACAAGTGGCTAGGTTTTGGTATCTACATACGCCTCTTTTGTACTACATTATATGAAATACAATGTGGTGCAAAAACACAAGACACTTGTTTGGACGAGGTGCAGAAGCAACTTTCTCTTGAGATGTGAAATGTGAGCTTGAATATAAAAGAATTAAAAATTTTGAATTTTGCATAGCTTAATCCCTCAATTGGCAAATGAGTTTACGGATGAACTCACGAGCCAATTGAAAAATTTGTGCAAATGAATGGTGGATGATTAAAATGTGATATTATTTTTTCCCAAACGGTGGAAAGAGGAGTGGTGAATAATGTGACATGATGTGTTTGTTTTTGCCCCAACAAATGAGGGGTTTTGTGATAAATGTGATGAAAAATGTGTCTATTTTTTCCCCAATAGATGAAGGGATTTTTGCCAAGTATAGATGCCATGATCATGTAATATGTATCCCGTTGTGGGAAAGTCAAAACCAAATGTGGTTACCCCAAATTTGGGGTGATTCGATGCTATTGAAGAATATGCCTTCTGATGTCATTGATATGCAAAGATGAAAATGTAAAGATAAAAAATAATCAACTTCAAAGGGTCAACTAGTGAGTGTTAGATAATTTCTCTTATTGAAACCAATCACCCTAGCTAAAGCCAATCACCATGATGACTGTCAAGAAAATGTGTAATGATGAAATTTGATTTTGTCCATATTTTAAGCCCCACGAACTAGGCCATCAATGACAGATTTTGTGCAAATTGTTCTTGGTAAGGTTTCACTCAAAATGTGAAGTACCAAATATGATTGTGATTTCGAATGAAGAGATATGGAATGATGAAAATGACCAAGTGTCCTTATGGTAGGCTCTTCATCTTACCAAGTTGCATGGATGCAAATCGTTGCAATCACCAAGTATATAGAAAAACCCACTAGATACAAGACTCACTTGCATGTTGTTTGAACTTGGCAAATATGCAAATGATGATATGGAATATTTTTTGTGTGAATGATAAAAGTGATGATTGTTATCATTTTGTGAATATTTGGACCATTTTGGAATGCTTTTGTAACTTGTTAAGTGGATTTACAATTTGTGGTCGTAAACAAAATTTATGCATCCAAATCAATTGGAATCTTCATAAAACCTATTAATATGATGAATTAGATGATTGGATGCAATATGAAAATATTTGGTGGGGATAAGCCACTATTTTGTAAGAATTTATATTTTGTCGAAATTGACACCAAACACCCATTGGTGCTTTTGGCATGCATAAATACTCGGTGTTTGAGCACTCTACAAATGCCCTAGTGCACTTCAGTGTGCCAGGAAATGCCCATGGGCATCTCAAGGTACCTAAATTAGCTATAAATATCTTTCTAGGCAAAAATGAAGTTCATTTGTGCATTTGAGAGTTTGATAAGTTGCGTTTGGGAGAGTAGAGTGAAGTGAGATGAAGTGACTTGGGCGTAGAAGCTATGGTAGCAGAGGGAGCGGGTGAGGAGGTCGGGTTTGAAGCTGGAGCACGAGTTGTTGAGGTAATTCCCTTTTTTGTGCAATGTGCAAATATTTTTTTTTGTGATTTTTTATGTTTTTTTTGTAAATGACAAATATTTTGTGTTGTGCTACAGCTTAGGATTTTGGAGGCCAAGCATCGATTCTTATTGTATATTCTTGGGATGAGGAATTCAGTGGTGAAGGATGAGTGGGATTTGCTGGAGGTAGTGGGGCTAGCGGAGGTAGCCCATATTGATGTTGTGAGGACATAAAAGGGGTACCTCTCTACCTTGGTAGAAAGGTGGGATCCGAATAGGGGAACTTTCTAGCTTTCTATCGGAGAGGTTACTATCACACTTGAGGATGCATACCATATCCTCAAGGTTCCAGTTGAGGGGATTCGTGTTGAGGCTGGACGTAATCAGGGGATGAAGATGAAGAGGATGTTTGGTGATGGTTGGTAGGGTGTGAAGGTGGAGAGTGGAGGTATACCTTACTTGTCCATGCATATGGATAATAAGTTGGACACCCTTTGTGCCTTGGTTATATTCGTGTTGGCCAACATCATGGCTCCAAACAACACTAGGTGTAGGTTCCCTTGGAACATGATAGGGTTAGTGAGCGATATGCTCACTATGCAGCAGGTGTATGCATGGGCTCCTACCTTATTGGCATAGGTATACTATGAGCTATATGAGGTGACAAGGCAAGGTAAGAAGGGATTGGGATACAACTTACTATTGTAGTGTTGGGGATGGGAGCACTTCATTATGGTGCAATCTAATGGCTTACCAATAGCAGGATTAGGTAGGGAGCAGCCCTACATTAGGAGATGGGTAGTGGTCGAGGAGGTACAATCGAGTCAGTCGGTGCAAATGAGTTAGTGGTATCGAGATTAATGGGCTAGACTAACATCTGCTCAAGTGATATGGAGACCGTGGTGAGGTAGCAGGTGGACTCGATATGGATAACATCTATGACGAGTGTGACAAGCTAAGTGGGTGGTGGGGAGACATCAAAGTGAGGCTGAGTATTTTCAGTTCTTGTGAGTACTCCAATAGTTTGGTTTGAGGTAGGAGGTCCTAGATGAGTCAGTGTGCTATAGGAGGTATCAGAAGAAGACATGGCTATCATGTGCAGATCCATGGAGGGTGACCTATAAGGATGAGGAGGATATGGATCTCTTGGATGTGGATGATGTAGGAACTACCCCATAGTATGATGCATGGTTTACTACACAACCACCATGGGTACCGCCTCAAGGAATGGTTGGTAGAGGTGGAGATGAGGCTGAGGGTGATGATGAGGGGACCCATGAGACCCCCAAGTGATAGTGGTGCCTTCGATCAGATAGTCGAAGGAGGAGAACTAAGGGTGCAGCTAGGCAGGCTTCCACAAGGGGAGGAGATGGTAAAGATGGGGATGATGTGGAGGCGTTTTTGTATGGACCTCTAGATTAGGGCAAGGAGGATCAAGTGAGGCTAGAGCAACAAGTAGCATAGTGGTATGTGATGGTAATGGCTTGAGATGAGAGTATTGCAAAGCTTCAAGCAGAGTTGACGGAGAGGGAGCGTCGACATAATATTGACATAACGCACCTTCATTCTTGGAAGTATATCGAGGCATTGGAGGATAGGTTTATGGAATATCATATTCCACTTTCTAATCCTCTAACCTCATCTGTATTTGAGGCTACTAGGCATAGTGATTCAAGGTATAACTCTAGGTCTAGGGTTCCTACTAGGTCATAGGGGTCCTCTTGGAGGGCGTAGCTAGTGCTTAGATGTATTTTTTGTATATGAGTCATGGTGCTCCATTGTATGTAGCCTTTTGGTATGCTTTGTACATGTGATATTTACACATATATATACAAGTCTTTTACCTTTTTGTATTATGTGTTGTGTAATATTTTGTGTGCAATGTTTTTGTGGAAATGCATGTGTATGATGAATGCATATGATATGTTATCTATGATTAATGCAAGGTGAAATATATGGATGATTAATTCAAGGTATGGAATGCAAATTTTCTAATGATCATTCATAGTTTAAATCTTGCTTGGTTATTTTATAGAATTATTGTTTAATCAGGGACACCTAACTTGGTGGGATGTGGGGTGAATGACTCATGAAATGACATGGAAGTTTGGTTTGAAAGAAGATATGGATGTTGATATGGAAGAAGATATGGATGTTGATATGGAAAATTGATTGTTTTGCAAAAACTCAAACATACTAGTGATATCAAACAAACTCACTACAACTACCTAATTTCTCTAGGACAAAATGTATATGTAGTGAATTCATTTACCGAATCATGATCATGGTAATGACTTGAGGTAATCAAGAACCAATGTGTGTGCAAGTGAGGTCATTAAATCATCTTGATTAAATAGGGTAAACCTATTATAGATGAGACCAATAAGCTAGTTTATCCTTATATGCAATCAAACGTCTCTTTGAAAGAGACGTATCGCCACACATGAGCATACTCCACTGCTAGTCAAGTGTCTATAGCTCCGATGGAGGCTAACTCCATAGTCCATAATTTATGTTTTGATATCTTAAGTTTTAGGGATGACTACCTAACCGTTTGACTAAAAATGTAGTATGATCCTTACAACCCAATGATCAGTGGTGTGTGATGTAAAAGATTTAGAGTTTTGAGGAATCAGATTCTCAACCTAAGTATGATGAGAATTGTACCCTATCCTTACTGCTCTATCTTTTGAATTTAGAAGCAACTATGATAGTGGTGAAAACCATTAGTCTTATGGACTATGTTGCATGATGGGACTAGCAAGGATGACCCTTTTCACTTCAAGGTTCATACCAAGTATGGTGTTATCTCTCTTTGACACAAGATGTTTTTAAGATGTGAAATTGTGTTTGGTTCAAGAGTGTTTTGGAGTCAATTTCCATAACTCAATATTTTCTTAGTGTATATGTGTGATGGTCCTAAAAGGAACTCGACATGTATTTTGGAGTTTGCTTAAAACACTAGGAGTGGCTGAGTGACCGAAAACACCTAGGACTTTTGTGAAAATGTGGTTTGTGTAAATGAAAATTGTGTGGATGATATTATGAAGGTGCCTCTTATTAAGGCAACATGACTTTTGTTGGACCAATTAAGACCTTGAACTTAATAAATGATCCCTAATATAAAATATGCAATGTGGTGGAATGTATGAAATGTAAATTTGTGTGAATGCAATGTTTGTGAAATTTGAAATGCAATATAAAATGTGTGTTAATGCATTGTTTATGTGTATTAGCCATGTATATATACATATATATAAATCAAATCATGCATAGAATGCTCTCAAGTGTATAACATTAAGTGGTTTGGATTCTTCCTCTCCCTCTAGACTAGTAAGCCTATAAGTATCGTTACCTACTCTTTGTGTAACAATGTATGGACCTAACCAATTAGCCGTGAATTTTTCACGAAGATGCAGTAATGCATTGGTATTTTGTTGATTCTCTTTAAGGACAAGATCACCTACTTGGAATTCATGTAGATAAAATTTGACATTATAAGCACGCTTTAGGTGATCTTGATAAACTTGTAAATGCTCTAAAGCATTGAATCACCTTTCATCAAGAAGTGTGAGTTGGTCAAGACATGCTTGTCTAGCATTATCATCATCTATGAATTCTTGCAAAGAAATTTGCAAGGAGGGTATCTCGAGCTCAAGAGGTATGATTTTTTCAGCTCCATAGATGAATGAAAATGGCATTGCCCCTATAGGTGTGTGGATGCTTTTTCGATAAGCCCATATTGCCAAGGGAATTTGTGTATACCAATCTCTGTGATTTTCTTTGACAAGTTTATTGAGAATAGCAATTAAGATCTTGTTGGAAGCTTCAACTTGTCCATTTGCTTATGGTAATAAGGAGTCGAGAAACTATGTTGAATGTTATATTTCTCACAAAGTGCTTGAACATCCTTGTTCTTGAAATATTTTCCATTGTCGAAGATTATTTTTTAGGGAATACCAAAATGACAAATGATGTGATGAAGTATAAACTCCACAATTCTAGGTCCTGTCGTATTGGTTAGAGGAATTACCTCAACCCATGTTGTGAAGTATTTAGTGGTTGTGATGATGAATGTATGTTGTCCTGAGTAAGGAGGTAAAATTTTACCAATTAGATCTAGATCCCATTATGAAAAGGGCTAAAGTATTTGAATAGACTGTAAAGCTCGTGATGGTACATGAGTTAAATTAGCATGTTCTTGACACTTTTTACAATGTTTGACATAAGTGCAACAATCACGTTCTATTGTGAGCCAATCATAATCCATGCATAAAATACGCTTTGCAATGGCCATTCCACTAAAATGACCACCACAAGCACCATCATGGGCTTCATATATGGCTATTTGTGCCTCACTAGACTCGAGACAATGAAGGAGGACTCCATCATAACCACATTTGTACAACACATCCCCCAAGAGAACAAAACAAGCTACCTTTTACTTAAAAGTATGTTTGGTAGTTTGAGACATGTCATATGGGAGTGTTCCAAACTTGAGAAATGCTACTATTTGGCTTGAAAAAGGCTCATATAGATCCAACTGGATAAAGTAAACATCATTTTCATCTTTAGCTTTAACACAAACAATAACAGATTTAGAGATCGTGGAAATGATAAGGAGTTGTACCTTTCAAAATGAGTCTTTTGGAATCAATTATCTAAGGGAGGCCATCACATATATAAATCTATTAGTCAAATATGGTGAACTATTAATTTCATAACAATCAAACTTAGAGAGCAATTTTGTTGCTACTTCATGGTAAATCTTAATGGTAGGTTCTTTGCATTGGTATTCTCCATTGATTTTCTTAACGACAAGTTGAGAATCACCAAATATCCTGATACGCTTAATGCTCATAGCTATATCTAATTGAAGACCTAAGATTAATGCTTCATACTCTATAGTGTTGTGTGTGCATTGGAAATCAAGTTTGAATGATAAGGGGATAGGTACCCCCTGGGGTGTATGAAACACAACTCCAGCACCTTGACCTTTCATGTGTTTGGAGCCATCAAATAATAGTGTGATATTGACATCTTCCTCTAAAATGACATCTTCTTGTTTAGGGACAGCAAATACCAAATCATCTAGGAGCTCAATAATCAAAGAATGATCACTAGGTAGTGGATATTTCGTAATTTGATCGACTATTACTTGATCTTTAATGGATTTTTGGCTAATGAATTCAAGATCGAATTCATTAAGGAGCATTATCCATTTAGTGGTGTGGTATTGTTGTAAGTGTGAGACATCATATAACGCAGCGGATTTTCTCTAGCTATGACATATGTTGTGTGACTAAGCATGTAGTGTCAAAGTTTCTTAGTGGTAAAAACCACTACTAAGCACAATTTTTCTACATAAGCATATTTAGTTTCATAGCTTACCAATGTTCGACTAATGTAGTAGATAGCTTGCTCTCAATTTTTTTTGTTCTTTTGTACAAGCATCGTCCCTAATGAAAATTTTATTTCTAAGATATAAAGATAGAAAGGGACCCTCGAATGAGGAGGAGCTAATACTGGTGGATTAGTTAGGTATTGCTTAATATCATCAAAGGCTTTTTGACACTCATCTATCCAAGAGAATGGAACCCCCTTTTGTAGTAGGTGATTGAATGGCCGACATTTGTCAGAAAGTTGCGCAATAAAAAAATGGATTGATTGAATATTTCCTTGTAAACTACACAATTCCTTTAAGTTAGTTGGGGGAGGCATCTCCATGATGGCTTTGACCTTGTTTGGATCCACCTCAATGCCTCTTTTGGAGACAATGAATCCTAGAATTTTGCCCGAGGTAACACCAAAGACACATTTCTTGAGGTTCAACCTTATATTATGCTCTAGGAGTCGATCAAAAAATTTCTCTAGTACATTAATGTACTCTTGTCAAGTTTTGAATTTAGCTTAGATATCATCCACATAATCTTCGATAATCTTATGAATGTATTCATGGAAAATGTATGTCATGGCACGTTGATAAGTGGTACCTACATTTTTGAGACCAAAGGGCATCACCTTGTAAAAAAAATTTCCCCAAGGTGTAGTGAATGTTGTTTTGTGTTAGTCATTAGAATTTATTCGGATTTGGTTGTATCCCGAAAAATCATCCATGAGAGAAAGCATTTCATGGCCAGCGTAGGTAACGACAAGAGTATCGATGTCTAGGAGAGGAAAATCATCCTTGGTATACGCTTTGTTAAGATATCAAAATTCATTGCAAATGTGTATCGCCCTATTAGGCTTGCGAATGGGTACCATGTTTGAAAGCCACTTAGGATAGTTGATAGAAACTATGAAGTTCACGTCTAAGAGTTTTTGAAGCTCTATTTTTACCAAGATGGCCACGGTAGGATGCATTCTCCTAAGTTTTTGTTTGGCTGGCTTAGCATCAGGTTGTAAGGTGAGATTATGGACAACCAAACTAGGGTCAAGACCTGGCATGTTCTTATAGGACCACAACAAATCTTGTAAATATCTCTTGTTCATTGGGTGATAATATTTTACTAAGGTTAACAATTCAGGGATTGTCTTTATCTAAACTAAGGTCCACAGCAATAGTATCTTCAATGGACATGTGAGAACCTTTCTCAAGTTGATGGGGTGTAGTGATCATGAATATTATCTAAGATGTCATCAAATTCTTCTAACTTATCCTCATCTATTTTTGCCTATAAAACCATTGGATCTGAAGGTGAAGGTGAAGGCGAAGGTAGAGGGGATGGAGGAATGTAGTTGTGGAAGCCCTTAACAATTCCTTGGATAATATAAATTAGAAAATGATGGAGGCAATGAAATTCGGTCTATATCGATAAGGCTTATATCAATTGAAACAGGTTTAGCCAGATTGTATGGATTATGGAGCGAGGTGAATAAATCAACAGGATTCATGTTGATTTATGGGAAAAAGGATAAGGTTGGATGGAATGGATGGAACCTAAGAACCGGTTCTAGGATCTTGGTAAACCTAAACAATAGCAAGCAACACAAATAAATACATTTATCTAAATGTAATTTTGAAAAAGAAAACATGTTTTTGTTGATTATTTATTTATTTATTTATTTTGGTAGTGGTGAAAACCACTATTTTTGTATTATGTACATATGTTACAAATTTGGCTTAATGAAGTGGAGGTGGTGGCTCACCGGTAGGGTCGGCTCGCTCTTGTGGAAGAAGCAAGTGAAATATGGGCTCATGGATGGGGCTGCGTGAGATTATTTTATTGTAAAAGCTCAACCTTGATACCCTACATAGTTTAATTTAAAATCTCAAACCTTTAGGTTTCTTATGTCTTAAAGCATCAAATCCATAGAACTTAAGCTACTAAGTCATCAATAGGTCTTAAAGCATCAAATCCATAGAACTTAAGCTACTAAGTCATCAATATAAAACATGGACAAAATTTTAAAAACTCTAATTTGTCCTAAAGATCACCATGCTTGTATACTTCTAGAGTTTAAAACTGTATAAAACTCTTGTGATTGGATCACACACCTTTGTCCCTTAATTAAACCCATACATTGAAATTCTAATCTCATACCCTTAAACCTAACTTTTAGAATGGGAACCTATTTCAAGCCTATGATATTTGACCCCATATCTTGTAACATTAATTAAATGACCATACACCCATGACCCTTCACAAACTACTTAATCATATTTAAACCTTAGGTCATAAATCCTAGAAAATAGAATCCTAAACAATGTAAACATTTTAGCCTACTCAAACAAATAGAATATTAAGTTATAAATTGTTAAGTAATACATGATCATGAAGCCCTAGAACCTTTGATATCAAATACAAACCCTAAAATATAAAAACAATAAAAACCTTTATATCTTGAACCCCCAAACCCATAACTCCATGAAGTTAAAGCCATGTATTGAACTCAAACTAGTAAAACCCTTGACTTGAAATTTTAAATCCTAAAATTTTAGATCACATCCTTTTATCTCCCTTAATCCTATATCATAGGTAATAAAATTTGAATTTTTAAAAACTTTAAGACATCAAACTCTAAACCCTAAACCTTTTTAGATTGCAAATGTTTATATTCTTTAGTATTTAAAAGTCCATTTCCTTAGGATTTTAGCACACTAAATTACATTGTTTTCAGTGATTTCTTTATCAGCCTTGTCAAATAGAAGGATAGTGGGATGGATATTAGTTTAGCTTCTCCATCAGCAGGTTTAGCCCAGGTTTTTTTGTTTTACTAATATAGGGCTATCTTACATTTGTCTAATCTTCTCTTATTTTTTCCCATACATCTTTTGAGCTCCTTGTAAAGGGTCGGGGTCCTTCAACCCCCTTTTCTATCAATACCAAAAAAATAATAAGCTAAATAAATAGTCCCAAGGAGGAAAACAGATTGACTAAACCACATATTAAATTTTTCTTGTAAACCTCTAAAGGACATAAATTCTATTACAACTATTGTAAATCCAATAACATCTCCCAAAAAAATAGACCAAATATTTTGATTGCATAAAAAATGATAAAACTTCCATTTCAAATTAGGGAAATAAATCTTGCGGACTATACTACATAAATTGACCTCTAATATAATGTAATCAATGTGTAGAACTTAAAAAGTTGTCAGATTTAAAAAAAAAAAAAAAGGATCAAAATACTTATGTATATAAAGGTTATGTACTTTAAACGTTTTACCCTAATAGCACTAAAAAAACAAAAAATTAACCTTATAGACCTTAGAAGAGCAATAACCAATATCAACCTACCACTTGCCACCCGCTCATTCACTGGTATAGTCACTCATTTTGTGTCACTTGGATACCTCTGTTTAGGTAGAATCATGACATCTCCTACAATTTGATTAGTTGAAATAAGGCATAAACATCAACAATTATTTTCTTTGTACAAATCCAATATCTACTACCACATTGGCCAATTTATGGATGTGAAATAGAAAGTACACATAAAAAGGTATGGGTGGGGTTCAAATTGTTAATCTTTGAGTAGTGGATTTTCCTAGACTTGCTTCATTAGTTATCTGCCCAAACCTATTTTTTAGAAACAAAATGCACTACTCACCCCTTAAGGTAAGTTGAAGTTGTTCAAAACAATAAAAGGTCTTTTCGGATGGTCTAAACACATTACCTAGACTCTAAGAAACTTTCCATTTTCCTTCTACCATTATACTAACTATAAATGATGGGAGGATGAAGTGAGCTTCTACTTGAAGACAACTCGTCATGGTCAAAAGCATCATAAGTAAAATAATAGTTTTTTCTCTTGCAACAAATTAAAATGAAGGTCACCAACTAAACTCTTAACTTTAATGTATCATGTTCTACATCCATCTTCATTAACCATTCTTTTCTTGAGTGACAATAAGTCATACAAATGTGCCTCACCTTAAAGAAGCTAATTTTATCTACATAAAAAAAAAGTATATACAATCAAAAAAACATAATGATAATGATAGTTTTCCATTTATGTTAAATATAAATAAGGGTTAGGAATCAAATGCTCAACGTATTTACCCAGAGTCTTACACAAGATGGCATTGTCTATGATGGCCATCAATGTCAAAAAGATTATGAAATATGCCTCACATCTAACATTCCTGGCACTTGTGTTCTAAAAATATGGACCTATTCAAGGTGTAAATCCCTCAAAATAAGTATATGAACAAAGGTTTCCACAATTGCAACACTTACATTTTAGCATCCTATTATGATTGGAAGAATTTGCTATTGATTCCATGAAATCAACAACCTCCATAATGTAGGGAAGTGGTTAATTTAAAGGTTTGACAATGTTTAATCCTATTAAGTTAATGAAACGGAGGGAAAAGCAGGTGACACCCTTTTTATTTTTTTAAATATTCCCTCTAGAATATCACTTTTAATAAATATGGTATAATAGAGATAAAGAAGTATATATTTTCTATACCTCTTGAGTTGTGCTTAACATGTTAAGCTTTAGAAGATAATTTGTCCTTCCAATTGGAAGAAGGACAAAAGGATCAAAGCTAGCCTTCTATTGACCAAGTTTCATTGTTACATACCTACTTTGATACCATGTTGAAATTCATAACTATTTCCAAAAACAAACAAAAGCAATCCATCCACTCAAGTCTTGTATAAAGAATTATTTTCAAAACTTCCTTCTACCACCATAAGGACAATATAAATTGACTATAGAAATAAACTTTTCTAGCTCCATAAATGTAAGTTTGTAACCACACTTGACTCAATATATACCTTATCAACTAGTTGGAAGAAGGAATTCCATCCTGGTACATTCCCCCTAATATTTTGTTTGAGTCTATTTGTAAAAAATTCTAATTTGATAGGAGAGAGGTGAGGATGGCTATTGCCTTTTGTCATTTAGCATAGTCTCCTAGATTAAAATTTTATCTCACTTATAAAATTTAAATAATTGCTTTAGGGCTATTTAGTTATGAGGGGTCCCAAGCCCTCTAATATTTAAGGAGAGGGTGATCATTGGTTCCCTTTCCATTGGTATTGCCCTTCTCTAAGAACCTTCAATCATGGATTTTTGTTTACTAGATAAAATTTTCTTGTCACATTTTTTTATGTAATTTTAAGTAGGATTTCCTTCCTACTAGAAACTCTTTAAATTGACTTGTCTCGAGACCCAATCCCCTTAAAACCTGACCATACTCATTATCTTTACCTTTTGAAGGGATCTTAGGGCATATCTACCTAAAAATATGCTTGTATTGTAGTTATTTGTAGGACATGATGGGGAATAGATCCTAGTAGGGTTGTTTAAGCCCTATTTGCTTCCTTTGCCTAAAATATCTCTTTCTAAAGAGGGTAAGAATTCAATACATTTTACACCCTTCTCCTCTACTTGTTCTAAGCCCTTGATAAAAATAGGTTGTAAAGTCTACCTTGTATTTAAAGCCTTTTTCTCTTTCTCCTGACTATAAAATTTCTTCTCCTTGACCTCCCAAATCGAAGGAATAACACCACCCTCTTGAAATATCCTATTAGAAATATGTCCTAACAAGACCTTCATGTAGGGCTCCATATAGGACAAGATGATATAGCAAGTTTATCATTGTTAGAATTCAAATCCCCATCCCTATATAAGGGCAAGATTATATCTAATAAAATATCTCCATGCACTTTTTTAGTTGTAGGTATGGTCTCCCTTCCCTCATTTTAAACTTCCCTATTGCAGTCTCTTGGAGCCAACTCTTTCTCTGTCATCTGGACCTTAACAATAGAAAATATTTCTTTATGTGATTCAGGAGTCTTGACTAGGTCCTATTGTATCTATGCTTTAGTTTTCGATACCTCCTCTACATTTCTTAGATCATAAGAACCTCCAACTTCCTTTTGAATAGACCCTTATCCCCTATTCACTTCCTTTTCATAATCCTCCTTCAGATGATCATAATGATAATAATTACTACATCGAAAGGACACCTCAATGTACTTAAGCTTATTAAAATATGTCCAATTTCCTAATATAAACTCCATGTTTTCTAGCAGCCCTAAATTGATATCAGAAACCATTAAGATACAACCTACCATTTTTTGGATACCATTTAAGTTTTACAAATATACTCCAAGGAAAACTCCTAAGGAGTTTTTAATCTTACACAACATTCTTTCATTTAAGAATTCAAATATACAAGAGAGTAGATTGACCTAGATAGGCTGGGTATTAGTCCTCTCGATGTGTGGATTGAACCCAAGATTCAAAAATTTTAGATTTAAAATCATTGAGCCCCCAACTCCATCTTCCATTTTTGATAATTATAGTATATTCTAGCTTTTGGAAGATGAAAACCATCCAACCCTTCATCATCACATGATATGTAGAAGTATAGCCTAGAACTTCTAAGAAGGTAACATTGATCCATTCTCATAGATTCTTTGGTTTCATGGATAACCTCATAAATATACCTACCAAAACCTTGTCCTTCAATGATAAAACTTGCTCTAGCATCAAATTCTTACATACAATGAAAAAATTTAGGCCTTTGTATTTTCTCAAGTTCTTTGTTATAGTCCATTGCATCCTCTCCATACATCATCAAATTAGTCATCCTACCATTGTCAACGATTAGTGGGTCATGTTTACATTGGTTGAGAGTTATAAATATTGAATATTTTTATAATATACAAGTTGAAACCTTACACTTATCAAAGTGAGGTTACTAATTATTGAAACATGTCTTAAATATGGCACATTCAATAATTGCATTGAATATTATAACTTTTATTTTTAAAATAAAATAGTTTTTATCGTCCATAGGTATTATATATCATGTCACCATGTACTCTAGTAGTTCATTATGCTTAGAATATGCACTCTTATCATGGGGAATTAATAGAGAGAAATAATCAGAGAGTTGGATACATTTTTAAAATAGAGAGAACAACCATTAAATTAAAATGTTTGGATCTATTCTTCTAGATCACTCATATATGGAATGGATGGAATTATATGATAACCCAATTGTTTACATGATCGATTGATCATCTTGCCCTTCTTTTCCTTCATAAATCTTGGCTAGATAATGTCTACTCATATTTTTCATATTAAACGTCAAAGAGTAGGGAAGGAATGAGTAATGGAGGCTAGTATTAGTCATTGCTAACAAAATAAACAATCTATAGTAAGTAGGCCGACTGATAGGGGGGTCTACCCCTTTCTATATTGAAGTGTCTAAGTGAAGGTGTACTCTCTTTTATATATAGGATACTCTTTTTTGTATCAGTGTGAAGGTGTGCTCTCTCTCTCTTTCTTCTATGTGGTACTCCCTCTGTTGTAAGGAGTACTCTATTTCTTTTATTTTAATCTTAAAAATCTTAAGGTGTGCTCTCTCTCTCTCTATTTCTTCTATGTGGTACTCCCTCTGTTGTAAGGAGTACTCTATTTCTTGTATAGAAAAGAACCTCTTTAGGTAAGCCATAGTGAAGGTTGAGTTTTTTAGCTAGGATTGATAAAATGAAGGGATTTGTTTTTATCCCTTTGGAAGAAACGATAATATAAAATATCTGGTAATTGGATATAAAATGGTTTATATATATATATATATATATATATATATATATATATATATATATATAATAAAGGAATGCATCTCATCTATTTTACTATTAAATAGGTCTTAAATAGGATTAAATAAGCTTGAAAATAGTAGTCTCGATGAATAAATTTAGGCAAGCCATAGTGAGGCTAAGGCCAATAATTAATTCGGTCGAGTAGAGGGATTAACTTGGTTTAATATTTCTTTTATCAAGCCCTCTTCGTTTCCAAGCAAAGAATATGGAATGGTTAATACATATCTGAGAGAATGCGCTCGATTTCTTTCTTGATCTCCTTTTTGAGGGACTTTTGCTGCTTTTTAAATGTTGCTCTTAAGAGCCCTTTGCTTGCTCTCCTCTTCCTTTTCATGCCTTTGTTTATTCTTCCTTTCTTTGTTCTTTTTTTGTTTAGAATCCTTCTCTCTTGTGATATATATCTAGTAATCATATATTACATATAAGAGGTGATTATAGCTAAATAAACCCTTTCTCTTGAATATTTTATCTTGAGTAGATGTACTCAAATGGATGGAACTTAAGATATTCTCGTAATAAATTGGTTGAATTAGATATGATTATGTGAATAGGGGATTGTTTATATAGATCGATCTTGCAATAAGATTGTCTTAGAGAAAGTTGTAAAAGACCTCTACCTCTCCCCTTTCAAAGAGCACTTCCTTGGGTTTAATATCTTAAATAAGGTATTAAGGATAATATGATTTGACGAAATATTATCTTCAAAGGTAAATATTATATTCATAGTTAAAGGTTATAAAAGACCTCTACTTGTTCCCTCTTTTATTTCCTCTCCCCTACGCTCTCTTCCTTCTTCCTTAAAGAAATCTGCTCTCTTCCCCTCTTTTCTTCTATGTTCCACCTCTCTAGCATACATTTTCTATTCCCTTTTAATTTAAACTCTTGACCTCTTATATAAAGTATTAAGGCTTTATCCTTAGACTTACTCGAGATGAATTATTACATAATAGTCAATGTTTAAGTTTACTATCAAATTAAAACATTTAAAATGTTAAAATTATTTGGACAGAAATTATATGGTGATCTATAGTTATGTTTAACTCATTTTTATAAAATAATCAAATTAACGATGAGTTTTCAATATTTTAGAAGAAAGATAATTTCAATATAGGTTAAGCAAAAAAATAATTTTCTTTTAACTTAGATGATAAAATAATATTTTTGGAAGAAATAAAATACATTAAAAAATAATAATATTAAAAAATATATATCTTCTTATTTATCAAATAAATATTATGTCGAGTTAGTATAAAAATACTAATCCTATAATTTATATGATTACATTTTCATAAAAAAAGCTTTAAAAAGGTTTGTAATATCTACGTCTTTCTTTTCCTCCTTAGTGATCTCGTATAACACAAACTTCTTTAACAACATAAGGCAACACCATACCAAATACTAACTAAACAAACAAATGATGTGAGTCATCCCAATGAGGAATTCCTAAAAGAGATCTAAGATAATAGAGGACCTTTTATACGCAAAGCATAAACTTGAAACGGAAACAATTTACTTGAATCTTTTTTTTATTTTATTAGGTCCTTTTACTTATACTCGGGTGTGGGTGTTGTGGAAATATTTTAACCCAATTAGTAACTTGATTGATGTAGCCTCATTTTATATGGAATTGGACCTCTTGGGTCAGTTATAGTTTGATTTGACGTAACCTCATGTGTTGGGTAGATAGCTATTTTATTTGGAATGCTTCCGATACAAAGCTGGTACCTTATTTCCCATAATGAGTCTTGTTGCAATAATTATCATTGCATCACTTTATACTAAGTAAAAACAAGAGTCTTGAGTCAATTCTATTGTAGTAGTAATTTTTAACTATATGAATTGTTCATAGACATAGACATTGTTGTAATACTATAATTTATGTATATGGAAAATTTGTAGAACTACACAACAAATAAAAAGTCAAATCCTAAAAATACATATAAGGGATGCATATATGCACCAAATCAGTCAATGTTATCATCAAACGAATTTGACTCCAGAAGTAGTGATTTCTTGGAGACGTGATTTCACTCGAAAATGGAAGGAGAAAAGTTTAGGACATAAGAACTTGCGAGACCACCGATGCTATGGATTTGATCATCATGATAATTGCCTCATACCATAAAAAGTACAGAAATATGTATTCCTTCATCTTATAAGAAGAACATGAATCTTTAATAGATGAGAACTAAAAAAAACTACCTGTTTAATCCTAAAATTCAATGTTAAGATTAAACTCTTACCATAAAATTTTAGCAAATATAAAATATTAAAAATAACATATTTATTGTGACTATTAAGACTGTTTGAAAATTTATGGTTGCATTTCTTCTTTCAAGAGATATAATTCAACTATATCTAATTGGCCCATGTTGTGCTTTGATTTTATATATATCCAATGCATATCGGTTGAAGAGAAAAGAAACCATAAAAGTGTCTACATTGGACAATAAACAACAGAAAGGTAAAGAAAAATATATTCTTTTTTAGAAAGGTAAAAAGCTAGCCATTGTAGATGTGTACAATCTAGAAGAAAACAACTTTTAAGAAAAGTTTTATATAGAGGATTTACCTTATTTAAGAGCGCACACAAGGAAGCACCATCTCAACTATGCTCTTCATATTGTTATTTTTAATTGAACGTGTGCCATACATGTATGAATGTCTTTATGTCTTGTGGATGATTTAGATTTTGTTTATTTTTCCTATTCCAATTGAAGCAAAGCATATTTGTTTGCTTACATGATTTCTTTCATTATCTTGTATGTTTTTTCTTCTTTTATTTGTGGATTTGGAGCGCTCCTATTATCTGTTTCGTTGTTTATTTATGTTCTAAAATTTTTCTTTCTATTCTATTGTTCTATTTATGTCCTTCTTTGTTATAATTTTGAGCATAATATATTCATAAACTTCTAGCCAAATCAAAATAACTTGCATAAAATAATGAGTTAACTACTCCAGTTTCCATATGTATAATCTCTATAAATCAAATATGGCAACCACTATCCACGGCAGGAGCATAAATAATGTGCATTCTACACTTAATACCCGACATGTCCCACAATATGAAAATCAAAGAATATTTATCATTATTGCCTCAATTCTAAGCAACTTGGTGGACAAATGTTATAGTAAATTTATTGAAACACATAATTATGCATACTATTATAAACCTGCCATAAGTTTATTGACAACATTTAGTTTTAGGATTCATAAGCATGTAAAAGCTATTGACAATATTTAGGAATTTTTATCTCAATCCCTCCAAAAGAAGAAGAGAACTTAGAAGGTAAGCAAAACAAGTAGTTTTCAAATGACATTCTTAAATACATATAGGCAATGGTTGTTAGAATATTATTATTGTTATAATGTGCACTATACCTATACTTGACAAATTAACATTTGTCTTCTGCCACATGTACCTGTCTTCAGTTTGAGTTGGAGTGGTGTCTTCTGAAAGACACTTGGAGTGGAGCTTATGACACTTGTCATATATCCATCCTAAGCTTGATGCTTATATATTGTAAGATAACTTATAAATAAATTGTGCCTTTTGTTCAGTCCCAACAATGGCTTTTGCATTTGAAATCTGGAAATCATAATCATTCACTATACAATCAATATCATGCTTAACCTTAATAAAATATGAGATCCATGATGTAATTGACCAAATGATGTTTTTAATCAATAATATTTAAAAATAGAACATAAAACAACACTTTTTAACTACCAAGTTGGCTTCTTCTAATAGTCACCACTCGAAGGAAACTTATATCTCAAGGTCATTCAAAGGAATAAGATAACTTTAAAGGAAAGCAAGTTGTTATTTTGTGTTCTCATGGGGCTTGAACCCACTAGGGTTGGTGGTTGAGCTTATGTGTGTGCCTGTGGGGTCTAATCCCACAGGATTAAAGGTTCTGGGTCCTTTAAAAATCCTACTCCTTGGTTCTGGGATCCTCTTAAAACCCAGTCACTCTCTCAAAACCCTTGGCTTTAGGGCGTTGAGAGATTTATGGTTGGTTATGGTGATTCTCCCCTGTGCTATTTTTAGATGGATATTTTTATGATGTTTCATAGGTTTAGGGTTTTTGAGTTGGAGGGGAGTGTTTTCATTCTTTGTTTTCCCAACTAGTGGTTGGGTGAGTTATAGGAACTGTGTTTGAGTTAGTGTGGTAAATCTTCGATTACTGCTCTTGGTATTGTTTTCGTAGACCTCTATCCAATGGAAAGAGTTTTTGTTTTCTGGGGCCTTCATTTTAAGGCCGATGGTATGGTGTTGGTCTTTGTCCTGTGGCAGAGGCAAGTTTTGGTGTTTCATCCTCATATGATTTATAAGTCATTCGTATTGATTTGAGGTCTCACTTTTTCTCTCAGAGAATCCCAGTTTATGGGGGTCTTGAGGGTAGCTTTTGGTGGGGATTAGGCTTATCCCCAGTTGGTTTTTATCCTAAGAATTTATAGTGCAGAGTGAATTTATCACTTGATTTGTGCTTCTAGTTTAGGGTTTGATCTGCTTGGGTGCTTTTCATACCCTCTACTTCAATGTTGGGTGAATATCTGGTTGGGTGGTTTCTCTAGGAGGTGCATACTGTCATGGTGGATTTTTATTCCTATTTTGAAGTTGTTTTTGGTGGCCTCAGCATTCGGGTTGAAAAGTTGGTTTACTGTTGCAAGTCTCTATTCTATGGTAGAGGTGAGTTTTTAACTGGCCAGTTACTCGGGTGCCTATAGTTGGATATATTTATGAATGGAGTAGGAGTTTCAAGCATCCTTCTTCTATGCTTTGGTTTTTGCCTAGTTGGGGCAGTATTTTACAATCTTGCTTTTGGTTTTGTGGTGCTCTTACCTGGGTTCTAATTTTAGCTCCTGGGTGGTTTTGCAGCTTTGAAGCACTCTTAAGAGTAGTTTTAATAAAATTTTCAATTATTGTACTTCTAATCATGGTAAGATTCTTCTTTCATACTTCTTACATCGGGGTTCCAATTTCCTTAGCCAGTTTTCTGGGGCTCGCTTGCTTTAATTTTCAAATATGGATGGAGTGAGTTTTTTTTTTTTTAATTTCAAATCCTTCTTTTGGAGGGACTTTATTATGGTTTTTCTGCCACATGTGGGCTTTTATTGATATATATATTTGTAATTTCAGTCTCTATTAGGAGTTGTTGACCCCCCTTTATGAGGTGTCATTTTGGGTCTTTTGGCCTAGAAGTTGTTGTTCGCCCTCGATCATAGGTTGTTGTAATGGTTGTGGGATCCTCTCAAAATCCTCTTCCTAGATTATAGATCCCTCTCAAAACCCTCTCCTTTAGTTTTAATTATAAAAATAAATAAATTCTTTTGCAAAAGTATCATTTCCAAACTCAATAACTCCATTCTACATGACCAGGGTGATACATGCCCCTCAGTATCTAACTGTGGTCAACACAATCATGGAAAAGTTCAAAATTACTCAATCTATCACATCAAGACAAGTAAAATAGTAACATTCTGAGGGTGCTAAAAATATTTATGTTTAACATCCTAGCTAGGGTTAGGTATTTTAGAGTACATTCTAAGGGTACTCAATATGTTTATATTTAAAGTGTTTAGGTGTATAGGATCAAAGCATTGATGGTTTGAAAAATTAGAAATTCAAGGTCTAGTAGTTTTCAATTTTTTAATTTAACATTTTGGTTATGGAGATAGTGAGATAGCTACAATCTCAAAAATAGGGTTTTAAAATATAATTAGTTTAGACTTTCTTTTGCTCTAAATACTATTATGCTCTCTAGAATGAAAAACCCAAAGCTAGTAATTATAGCTATATAATTAAAAATTCAAAGCGAGTGATTATAGATGTACGAATACCTACAATTTAAAGGCTTGAGTTTTATTTAGTGATCATAGGACTTACATGGCCCTTTTTAAGGTTTACAATCAAACACACTAGCTACAATCTCAAAAGTAAGGTTTAATATAATTATTTTAGACTTTCTTTCGCTCTAGTTAGTATTAAGATCTCTAGAGTGAAAAACCCAAACCTAGTGATTATAGTTATATGAATCCCTACGATTTAAAGGCTTGAGTTTTGTTCAGTAGTCATAGGACTTACACGACATTTTTTAATGTTTATAATCAAACATATTGCCTACAATCTCAAAAATAAGGTTTTAAAATATAATTATTTTAAACTTTCTTTCGCTCTAGTTACTATTATGGTCTCTAGAGTGAAAAACCCAAAGCTAGTGATCATAGCTATATGATTAAAAATTCAAATCTAGTGATTATATATTTATGAATCCCTATGATTTAAAGGCTTGATTTTTTTTTAGTTATTATAGGACTTACATGACCTTTTTTAAGGTTTACAATCAAACACGCTATCAAGGTATTTTGGTTCTCTACAATCTCAAATATAATAATTTAAAATGTGATTATTTTAAACTTTATCTTTTAAGGTTATGATCTACAAGGCTTAGGGACATTCAAGGCTCTAGAGTTAAAAAACAAAAGTTAATGATTATAGTTATATGATTAAAAATAAAAAGTGAATGATTATAGTTGTATGAATATCTATGATTTAAAGGCTTAGATCCCAATTACTAATTATAGGACTTACATGGCCCTTTATAAATGTTTATAATCAAACACACCACCATAACATCTTAAAGGATTAAGGTGTTTTGCATCTAGTTTTAAGGTTTACAATCAAACACACCATAATCATATCTTAAAGGATCAAGGTGTTTTGCATCTAGTTTTAAGGTAAACAATCTGACACCCTAAGAAGGTTTTAAAATGTAGTTATTTTGTTCTTTCTTTTTCTATGGATACTATTATAAGATTTATCTTTTAAGGTTATATCTACAAGGTTTAGGGATTTGTCCATGACACATTCAAGACTATAGAGTTAAAAAAAAAAACCAAACATATAGATTATAGTTATATGATAAAAAATTCAAAGTGAGTGATTATTGTACGAGTACCTATGATTTGAAGGCTTAAACTTTGGCTAGTGATTATAGTACTTACATATCCCTTTTAAGGTTTACAATCAAACACACCACCTTAACATCCTACAAGATTAAAGTGTTTCACATCTAAGTTTTTAAGTTTTACAATCTAACACACTACCAATTTACAATGTTATCTACAACTAGATTTAGAGTTTCACTTTTAATTGTCATAATCATTAAGGTTTGAAGACATAGGTTTATAGCCCTTCATTGATGAGCTAAGCTCCTTATCTCAAATCAAAACTCATAATTTACGTTTCAAAAATTATTTTTTATAACCAAAGGTTCATCATCCTAGCTAGGGTTAAGTACTTTACAAGTCTACCATCTAAGGGTGTACATTCTAAAGATACTCAAAACGTTTATCATTAAACCGTCTAGCTTGTAATAATATTTTTGTTGTTCATCATTCGAGTTGGTGTCAAATTTTTTATAGGTCTACCATCAAAGGGTATACATTCTAAGTGTACTAAAAATATTTTTGTTTAAAGTGTCTAGGAGTCTACGATCAAAGCATTTAAGGCTTGAAAATTTAGGAATCCAAGGTCTAGTATTTTTCAATTTTTACTTTATAAACATTTTGCTTCTAAAATAACTGAAATCTTAAATATAAGGTTTTAAAATCTAATTATTTCAAACTCCCTCTTGCTAAAATATTTTTCTTTTAAGGTTATGATCTACAAGGGTTAGGGACTTGTCCAAGACTTTAACAATGACTTTCCACCCTAATAATATAATGACTTTCCAAACGTAGAAGATTACATTTGATAGACTCTAAATGCAACACTATATTTGAAAGACTCTAAACACAGCACACTATGATTAATAGATCCCAAATATAGTAGACCGTATTTGATAGATCCTAAACGCAATAGGCAATGTTTGACAAATCCCAATCAATAATAAGTTGAGCTTAGTGTTTTAGATTTTCCTATCTTGAAAATCACTAACAAGGAAAATACTTATCTATTTTTTGTGTGTGATTGCAAGATCTTCTCTTCAAAGTGTAGGTTAAGAAATTGTATTTTGTAGATAATAAAGTTGAAGTGCATGCTAAGATAGGTTGCATTTGATAGGTTTGTATACCCTAGCATAGGTTATCACATTCTATTTATTTTTATGTGTCATGTTGCGTGTTTGTGTCCTTAATTGCACAAATAGGTATTTTAGGTAAAAGTGCATCCTAGTCACATTTTGATAGGATTAGGCTGCATTCATTTTTTAGATTTGCAAAAACACCAAAAAACAAGTAAACCAAAACCCCCACATATATGCACTGCAAAAATTTCGCACTTCAACATATATATAAGTGTGAGGAAAACCAATTAGTGAGTTGGATTTCATCACGAACCATTGATTGCCCTAGTAAAACCATAATTAGTTTGATAGTCTCTTGGACTTCATAAACAAGAGGTTGATTGCTTTTGATATTATCTCGGGGTGATCATTAGGGTACATTCTATGGGTACTCAAGATGTTTATGTTAAATATTTCTAGGTGTTTAAGATCAAAGTATCGATGTTAGGCCTATTAGTTGAGTGGCCTCAAACATGATCAAATATATAATACTCCTTAGGGCAGAATGTAGAGGGTTTTCTCCATCTTAGGATATATGGAGTTTTACGGGTGAAAGCTCTACCATTTTGGGTTGAATAAGTTGCTCTAAAATGGTGATAGAAAGATGATCTTATGCATAGGAACTATGATATAAAATTTAAATCATATATTTATAGCCATTAATTGAAGTCCTAATCTCATTATCTTCAATGAAGACATAATTTAGATTAAATAAAGCTTTTCATATCCAAAGGTTAATCATCCTAGCTAGAGTCGAGTATTTTATAAGTCTACCATAAAAGGATGTACATTCTAAAGATACTCAAAACATTTATGTTTAAAGAATATGTGTGTTTAGGTTTTCACAAATATTTTTATTGGTAATCATCCTAGTATTTTATGTTTAAGGTCCTCTTGAACACTTTATCAATTAGGTCCAATTGCTTAAATAATTCTAATGTAAAAAATTGCATGAGATAAAATTAGAAAGTTGATAGAACGATTGATTGAAATAATGTAACCTAAAAATCATGGCATTATTTACAAAAAACCAATATGCTTTATACTTCTTTGGCAAACATAGTCGACAATACTCTAAGAGACATTTAGGACCATGTCTAGTTAGAAATGGAATAACTTGTGCTAAAAAATGTTCAACAATATAATAGTATGATGAATTTTTATTTAGGACCTTCATCCAAAATGACAACTCTTGGCCTCCATCATCTACCCACATTATATTCAAACTCATGAATAATCTATGCTTTTGGAATAAGGTCAAGTGTACCAAAAATAAAGAGTAACTAAATAATTTAGTGGCTAAGAATTGGAATAGCCACTCCTGAATTTTTTTGGTGATGAATTTCCTAAAATCAAAGACCACCCTTTTGTCTCTAGGTGTTCATTCATTAAGTATTTTATGAATATTACAACCTTATTATTATCTAGTTCAAAGATAAAAGGCAACATATTGAGGGCATCCCTTGTACTATACTTGAACATCTTGAGGTTCAAAGGGAACTCTAGCAATGGGGCACTTAGGTCCTTGAATTTTGTGCATAGGAAACTTAGCTTCTCATCTAAAAGATCTTCAAAAAATTGAGCAACATCCTCCTTGGTAATTTTTTACTCTTCAGTTTGTATGAGTAGCATCTATTGAATGATAAGTGGGGATATGTCATCCTAAAACTCCTATCATGGGATTTTATTTTTTAGGTATTGGCATTGTAAAATGCCATGCATTTAGACACCAATTCATAGCACCTTGAGCACCATATATTGTGCTAAAATACTACTCTAAATATTGGCCTTGAATATTACAAGTGGGCTAATTTTATATCTTTGTAGTTCATCTTCCCTCAAACTCTTAGATCTCTTATAAATAGTGGGCTTCGAGAATATTACGGCTATGTCCTTCAATATTTTAATAATCATGGTCTAAGTTGGTGCTTGTTGGCCCATAGAGAAAGAAGCTACTTTTATCTAAGAGTTGGTGGAAGAGCCTATTCTAGTTTTTCAGGGGTTGGAAGTCCTTTTCTTCCCTATTGTTGTTGGAAATTACTTAGAGTTCTTTTGCATTTGCTATATTTTGGCTCACTCTGTAAATGCACTCATCAATGCTCCTTCTATGGAATCTTAAATACTTTGAAATTCAACAATATAAGGTCTCTTTTATGGATGTTTCCTTAAGACCTCATACATATGCTCATATTAATTCTTATACCACAAATTTATGATCTCTTTTTTTCCAAGTGGGTAGGCAATATCCACCACCTTTGAACTTTTTTTTTTTAAATAAAGGGGTAAAAATTTATTGATAAAAATTCCGGATTACAAAGTACAGCCGAGCCCCCACCCAGGACTCAAATAAGCAACAAGACAGGCTAAATCACCAGACAAGGTCAACTCCCAAAGAAAACCAAAAAAAGCAAACCACATTAAGTCTGAACATCCTTATGGATCAACTCCCGTAGGTGTTGAGAATCCCCAGACGGGAGACTCTCCCAGTTATCAATACTCTGAGTATCCAATAGCTCAGAAGCCCTTTTGGCTAGGTAATCAGCAACCCCATTCCATTCCCTTGGAATGTGCACAAAGGATATAAATTCGAACTCTTCACTCATTCTAAGAATCTGAATGGTCACAAAGGCCAACTGCCAATTAACATCCTCCACTCTTTTGTTGTTTAAAATATTAACCAAAATTTGAGAGTCAGACTCGCAAAGAATCCTGCGCCAGCCAAGAGAAAACCCCCTTTGCAAGGCCTCAAGTATCGCCAAAGCTTCCATAATATTTTTGGAGTGAACACCTTTATAAATGGAAAAGAAAAAACTGACCACGCCAGCAGAATCTCTCCCAACACCACCAATTCCTAGCATGTCCAGGATTGCCCCTTGACGACCCATCAGTATTAATTTTTAAAACTCCTCTAGGGGGCAGTCTCCATCTACCCTCTCTCCTAGCCTTCTTGCTAAGCTGAGGAATCCTACTAGGGCTAGAAGAATTCACACCAACCCCAAACAAACCAAGGGCCTGTCGAACCTTCTCCTCCCTAGAGTCCAAATGGGGGTTCACATCACATTTACTATGGATAGTTTCTTGAACCATACACAGGATCCTTTGCCAGATCTGTTGAACAACCAAATGACTTCCCTAGAAAATGCGACGGTTTCATTCGAGCCAAATCTGCCGGATGATGCAAGAAGGGCCCAAATTCAAAGCCACTTGGAGGAAGGGGGCCTTGGCTAGAGGTCTGCCTGGACTACTCCAAAACTCCACCAGGGAGAGCACATGAAAACAAGGATGGTTCTAGGCACTCCACCAACAATTCCAAATGTCTCTGGCAAGGGAGCATTGGAAAAATAAATGAGAAGAGTCATCCTCATTCTTACCACAAAGGACACATAAAGAGGGACCCTGAAATCCCCTCTTCCTCAAGTTATCCCAAGTGAGGCATTTATTACGAGCTACCAGCCAGAGAAAAAAGTTACATTTCGGCCAAGCAAATCTATTCCACACCTTTTTCCACCATGTGACAGGGAGACTCATGAACTTTTGCTTATCAAGAACTTGATAACCATAGGCTATAGAGTAGGTTCCCTTGGGATTAGGGTTCCAATCCAGAATGTCTTTATCCCTCAATGAAAAATAGTACCTCCCTACAAGAATAAGAGCAAGCACCTCTCTATCCTCGGCCAATCCCCCTTGGGGCCATTCCTGCGGATCTTTCCATCTGTACATCTCCATATTTCCAAAATACTGGATTTTTTTAAAGTCCTCCACATGAGACCAGCCTGCTTCCAAGAAACAAATGCTTAGGGAATGTAACCTGGGATATTGAGTCAAGATAGGAGGGTGGCCATCCCAAGAATCCTCCCAAAAAAGAACATTTGATCCCCCGATTGCAAATCCAAAACAAACCCTGCTTAATTAAATTAGCTCCTCTTTTCGTAGTGTCCCGGATAACGTAACCTTTCCCAACCAAACCGGCTCTAGGGATATCTCGCCTCGTAAATACCTCTCAAGTATTTATAAGATAATATTTTAGCCCAAATCTGATCTTGAGAGGTACACCATCTCCAATAAAGTTTCGCAGCCAAAGCCTCGCCCGAAAAGAGTTGCCTCGTCGCAACCCAAGGCCTCCCTCTTGAACTGGCCTACAAATGGAATCCCATCTAACCAAACTCCATTTAGATTGATCAAGTTTTCCAGACCACAAAAACTGTCTTGACAGAGCATCCATGTCCTTGATGAAACGAGAAGGAGGAGCTTTTTGCACAAAACATCTGTAAATGGGTAAAGCTTGAATAATAGATTTTAAAAGCAATACTCTACCTGCAAAGGATAGCCATCTGACAGTCCAGTGATTTACCTTCCTTCTAAACTTATCAAGTATAGACTGCCAAGAAGATCTAGGCAGAGGATGAGATGAAATCGGGATCCCAAGATAAATGAAGGGGGGAGTCCCGACCTGGAATCTTAGAATGCGAGCAATCCTGGCTTGAATAAGAGGGGGGTATTGAAGAAGAAAATAAAGGACTTGTCCTCATTAATCACCTGGTCCGTAAGCACCAAGATATATGTCAAGAGACTGTCTAATGTTTCCATCTTCCTTGATAGTGGCAACTCCCAACAAAGCAAGATCATCAACAAATTGAAGGTGGGAAAGAGGTGGCAAACTGTTATCCCACTTCCACCCCTGAATGAGACCATGCCTGACCTGAGACTTGAGTAATCTGCTCAACCCTTCTGCCATAATGATAAACAAATAAGGAGATAGAGGATATCCTCACCTCAATCCCCCCTCAAACATCTCCGTTGTCTCATTATTAACAAGAACAGAGAATGAGGAAGAAGAAATACAGCTCATCACCCATCTAATCCATTCCTCCTCAAAGCCAAAAGCAGCAAGAAATTTTTGAAGAAAGGACCATCTAACTCTGTCATAGGCTTTTGCCATGTCCAACTTAATGAACATAGTTTTCTCCTTAGAAGTTTCCATTGAGTGAATAGCTTCTGTAGCAATAACAACCCCATCCATGATTTTTCGGCCAGCAACAAACCCACCTTGCTCCTCAGAGATGATTTTTCTCAACCATATCTTCAGCCTCTCAGCAATAATTTTTGTGATGATCTTATATACAACATTACAGAGAGCAATAGGCCTAAACATATCCAGGGAATTCGCTCCCTCTTTCTTGGGAATAAGCACCACAAAGGTAGCATTTAGGGCCCTTAGCATCTGTTTGTTCTTTTGGGACTCACGGACCACTTCCAAAAGGTCAAATTTGATTAACTCCCAAAACTCTTGATAAAACTCAATCGGGAATCCATCCGGACTCGGGGCTTTCCCCTTTTTCATCTTGAATACAACACTTTTCAGCTCCTCAAGGGAAATTGGATCCATCAAGTGCTCATTCATCTCTCTAGAAACAATCGAGGGAATACAATTTAGAATAAGTTTTTCTTCCTCATCATCTGAGAGGGCATCCTCCTTGAAGAGAGAGGAAAAATACCTCTTAGTCTCTTCTGAAATATCCTTGAAAGAAGAAAGCAGGGCACCCTGAGAATTAACAAGAGAGGTAATCAAGTTACCATTACGACGAGCCTTAACAGAGTTATAAAAGAAGGTTGTGTTCCTATCCCCTTCCTGAAGCCAATCTACTCGAGCTTTTTGTTTCCAAAAAATTTCTTCCCTCAGTTACCATTCAGCAAGGTGTTTTACAGCCTCAGATTCCTCAATAAGAAGCTCCTCTGTGAGTCCCTGATCTCTAATCTGAGGCTTCTTCCACCCTCCTAAGAGCTGCCAGCTTAGCCAAGGAAAGGTTCCCAAAATTTAGTCTATTCCATCTCTTCAATTTATGCTTAACAAATTGAATTCGCTTCATAAAGGAGTACATAGCGGTGCCATGAGGAGGTTTGCCATTAGTCCACCAGCTTCGCATGAAATCATGA
Organism: Wollemia nobilis; assembly: GCA_028583015.1. Classification (NCBI taxonomy): domain Eukaryota; kingdom Viridiplantae; phylum Streptophyta; class Pinopsida; order Araucariales; family Araucariaceae; genus Wollemia; species Wollemia nobilis. The sequence goes on from JAQPPZ010002816.1 coordinate 2,425,276, forward strand.
AGCTTAGGATCTCGCAGCCACATAAGTTGAAACTTAAATGAGGGATTCTTTTTTAGCCCTAACTCCAGAGCAGAGAGTTTGATAGGCCAATGATCGGATCCTCTACCCTCCGTAATCACGTAACTAGCGCTTCTATTATTGCCAATCCAAAAACTAGAGATCAAAAACCTATCCAGTCTCTCTGAAATGGAATATTCCCCACATATTCTATTATTCTAGGTAAATATCCCATTATCCGGCTTGATGTCAACCAAGTTCAAGGCCCGGATATGAGCATTGAAGACAGAAGAAAAAGGCTCAAGACGATCAATCCCACCACGTTTTTCCTCCAGACAAGTGATAGAATTGAAGTCTCCATCCAAAATCCATGGGTACAGGGGAGCCATACTTCTCACAAAGCCAATGTGCTCCCATAAATTCACTTTACCATTGTAATCAATAGGAGCATACACGTTTGTAAGTAGGATGGTCTCACCGGATTCATTATCATGCCCGATCATCGAAATAGACCACCTGTTGGAAATCCAGGTAAGAGGAGAGATCTTAACTTGATCCCATAAACAAGCAAGGCCACCAGCATATCCACATGCACCAATACACTGACATTGCCCCTTTCTCCACAACTTGGGAGCAATATTGAACAAACTATCAATAGCTAATTTAGTCTCCTAAATAAAAACATCATCGCCGCTTGTGTGAATATGTCTATGGTTCCTTGCTGCCTCTCTGGTGTCGATATCTTGCGTTCAAAGAAATAGTAAATGGTTAGTAGAACCTGCGGATGGAGAGAAACATGTGATCCCCAAGGCTTGCAGTTAGTGCATGCATAAAATTATTAAAAAGATAACTGAAACATATCAGAATGAGCTAAATATTTGATGAAGCAATAAAACATTATCGAGAACCCATCGCAAAAGGAACAGTCTAGAAATCTGCCACGCATTTCTAATCGTTCAGGGGGTGGGACGATTAGGGACTGTCATAAGTCGTCAAAAAGCCACCTCTTAAATGTCTGGTCCAGAAGCTTCCAAAAAGCCTGTAAAGTTAGGGTTAGACAAAACCGGGAATTTTGGGAAGACCCAGAAGGTTAGATTTTGTGAATTTGGCCTTGATTGCCCTGTATCCGATGATGCTCCCTATATGTTAACGAAAGCAAGAAATGATAAAATCATAGCCAAAACTTGTCAGAATTACATGAAACTTGAATAGCAGCATATGTAAGTAACCTAGAATCAAATACAAAAGAAAAATTAGAGAAATATACCATATATTTATAATCGCTCCGAGGTGGGGCGATTAGAACTACAGTAGTGTAGGGGGCACCCAGGGGTAGGACGCTCGTCGTTTGGGACCTGGTTTCAGCACCAATCCACTTGGGAGGGGTCCAAAACCTTTTATGGGGTTATTTTGACAAATTTGGTGGGATATTGTGGCCAAATGTTCTGGTTTGGGTCCGAATTGCGCTTCCAATAATCACCCAATAACCTCCCTTCCAAAAGAGAGATTAAGGATGTAAAAGCACAAACGATGGGTGAGGATGTAATTCGATAGCACTTCGTTGCTCCAAATGCTCCTCCCCTATTTTTTGGGGGGGTGAGAAGACTCACCAATTTATAGACCTAGGGTCTCTCTCTTTGAATGCGCATGCGAGGGCGCCACTTGACTTGCTTGCCCTATTTTGGGAGAAAAGATTATTCCCTGATTTAGAGTCTCCTTGCATGAGGCCTCCATAATCAAGGCATGCATGAGTAAAATCTCTGTCTCTGATTTGAAGCCGTTCCTCGCAATTGCATGCCTTGAAGGCAAAGTTAAGTGGTGGACCTACCGAGGTTTGAATTTTTGCCAGTCAAACCTGCTATTCACCCCACCCTGGGACGAATGCTGATAATCATCCCGGGGTGGGATGAATACCAGTTTGTAATCATCCCGGGGTGGGACGAGTAGAGAGCAAAGTGCTAAAAAGGTGCCAAATTGACCTCTTACCTTCCAAACTATTGTGGGAGTGGTTAGGACCACTGTTTAACCTCTAGGGGCTACCCTAGGGGCTATGCATGTCAATTCGATCAATGCTTGTTGTCACATAATCGGATTGGTGTTGTTTTGGTGTCTACAAATGCCCCTTTTTGGGATGCGTTGTGCGTGGCGCTGTGCTGAGCAAAAATAGTTAACCAAAGCACTAATGATTAGGGTTTCTTAGTAACCTAACCAAATTTTGATGCCCCAAGTATGGAAAGGGCACGTATTCTTGAATCCTTGATTTTGACGAGCGAAGGAGCTTAATTCAAGTGTTAACCTTTTTTAGTGAGCTGTTACTTGATCTTGGACATTTTTCAGTCACGAATGGGCAAAGGGTGCAACCTTTTGTTTGTGGGAACATCGAGTTCATGATTCTAGAATACCAAGTGTTTGATCAGCCTGTGATTATTGCTTGTTTGCTGCCCCAAGCAGGGGCGTGATTGTCTTTTTCAATGATCCTTTGAATGAGTGTCATTTCTTTGATTGAGTATGTTTTTGTTGATTGGTGACTAAGTGTTACTACCCCCTCAAGCGACGAATCGATGAGGGAATGACCGACATGAGAAAAGCGACGAGTCAATTGACCCAAGATGACTTTTTTTTTTTTAAATAAAGGGGTAAAAATTTATTGATAAAAAGTCTGGATTACAAAGTACAGCTGAGCCCCCACCCAGGACTCAAATAAGCAACAAGACAAGCTAAATCACCAGACAAGGTCAACTCCCAAAGAAAACCAAAAAAAAACAAACCACATTAAGTCTGAACATCCTTATGGATCAACTCCCGTAGGTGTTGAGAATCCCTAGACGGGAGACTCTCCCAGTTATCAATACTCTGAGTATCCAATAGCTCAGAAGCCCTTTTGGCCAGGTAATCAGCAACCCCATTCCATTCCCTTGGAATGTGCACAAAGGATATAAATTCAAACTCTTCACTCATTCTGAGAATCTGAATGGTCACAGAGGCCAACTGCCAATTAACATCCTCCACTCTTTTGTTGTTTAAAAGATTAACCAAAATTTGAGAGTCAGACTCACAAAGAATCCTGCGCCAGCCAAGAGAAAACCCCCTTTGCAAGGCCTCAAGTATCGCCAGAGCTTCCATAAGATTGTTGGAGTGAACACCTTTATAAATGGAAAAGAAAAAACTGACCATGCCAGCAGAATCTCTCCCAACACCACCAATTCCAGCATGTCCAGGATTGCCCCTGGACGACCCATCGCATTAATTTTTAAAACTCCTCTAGGGGGCAGCCTCCATCTACCCTCTCTCCTAACCTTCTTGCTAAGCCGAGGAATCCTACTAGGGCTAGAAGAATTCACACCAACCCCAAACAAACCAAGGGCCTCGTCGTACCTTCTCCTCCTTAGAGTCCAAATGAGGGTCCACATCACATTTACTATGGATAGTTTCTTGAACCATACACAGGATCCTTTGCCGGATCTCGTTGAATGTACCCAAATGACTTCCCTCAAAAATGCGTCGGTTTCGTTCGAGCCAAATCGCGCGATGATGCAAGAAGGGCCCAAATTCCAAGCCACTTGGAGGAAGGGGGCCTTGGCCGGAGGTCTGCCCAAACTACTCCAAAACTCCACTAGGGAGAGCACATGAAAACAAGGATGGTTCCAGGCACTCCACCAACAGTGCCAAATGTCTCTGGCAAGGGAGCATTGGAAAAATAAATGAGAAGAGTCATCCTCATTCTTACCACAAAGGACACATAAAGAGGGACCCTGAAATCCCCTCTTCCTCAAGTTATCCCAAGTGAGGCATTTATTACGAGCTACCAGCCAGAGAAAAAAGTTACATTTCGGCCAAGCAAATCTATTCCACACCTTTTTCCACCATGTGACAGGGAGACTCCCGAACTTTTGCTTATCAAGAACTTGATAACCATAGGCTACGGAGTAGGTTCCCTTGGGATTAGGGTTCCAAGCCAGAATGTCTTTATCCCTCAATGAAGAACAAGTACCTCCCCGCAAGAATAAGAGCAAGCACCTCTCTATCCTCGGCCAATCCCCCTTGGGGCCATTCCCGCGGATCTTTCCATTTGTACATCTCCATATTTCCAAAATACTAGATTTTTTTAAAGTCCTCCACATGAGACCAAACTTCGCTTCCAAGAAACAAATGCTTAGGGAATGTAACCTGGGATATTGAGTCAAGATAGGAGGGTGGCCATCCCAAGAATCCTCCCAAAAAAGAACATCTGATCCCCGATTGCAAATCCAAAACAAACCCTGCTTAATTAGATTAGCTCCTCTTTTCAGAGTGTCCCAGATAACAGAACCTTTCCCAACCAAACTGGCTCTAGGGATATCTGCCTCAGAAATACCTCTCAAGTATTTATAAGATAATATTTTAGCCCAAATCTGATCTTGAGAGGTACACCATCTCCAATAAAGTTTCACAGCCAAAGCCTACTCAGAAAGAGTTGTCTGTCGCAACCCAAGGCCTCCCTCTTGAACCGGCCTACAAATGGAATCCCATCTAACCAAACTCCATTTAGATTGATCAAGTTTGCCAGACCACAAAAACTGTCTTGACAGAGCATCCATGTCCTTGATGAAACGAGAAGGAGCTGTTTGCACAAAACATCTGTAAATGGGTAAAGCTTGAATAACAAATTTTAAAAGCAATACTCTACCTGCAGAGGATAGCCATCTGACAATCCAGTGATTTACCTTCCTTCTAAACTTATCAAGTATAGACTCGCCAAGAAGATCTAGGCAGAGGATGAGATGAAATCGGGATCCCAAGATAAATGAAGGGGGGAGTCCCGACCTGGAATCTTAGAATGCCAGCAATCCCGGCTTGAATAAGAGGGGGGGTATTGAAGAAGAAAATAAAGGACTTGTCCTCATTAATCACCTGTCCGAAAGCACCAAGATATATGTCAAGAGACTGTCTAATGTTTCCAGCCTCCTTGATAGTGGCAACTCCCAACAAAGCAATATCATCAACAAATTGAAGGTGGGAAAGAGGTGGCAAACTGTTATCCCACTTCCACCCCTGAATGAGACCATGCCTGACCTGAGACTTGAGTAATCTGCCCAACCCTTCTGCCATAATGATAAACAAATAAGGAGATAGAGGATCTCCTTGCCTCAATCCCCTTGAGGCCTCAAACAGCTCCGTAGTCTCGTTATTAACAAGAACAGAGAATGAGGAAGAAGAAATACAACTCATCACCCATCTAATCCATTCCTCCTCAAAGCCAAAAGCAGCAAGAACTTTTTGAAGAAAGGACCATCTAACTCTGTCATAGGCTTTTGCCATGTCCAACTTAATGAACATAGTTTTCTCCTTAGAAGTTTCCATTGAGTGAATAGCTTCTGTAGCAATAACAACCCCATCCATGATTTGTCGGCCAACAACAAACCCACCTTGCTCCTCAGAGATGATTTTGCTCAACCATATCTTCAACCTCTCAAAGAATAATTTTTGTGATGATCTTATATACAACATTACAGAGAGCAATAGGCCTCGAACATATCCAAGGAATTCGCTCCCTCTTTCTTGGGAATAAGCACCACAAAGGTAGCATTTAGGGCCCTTAGCATCTGTTTGTTCTTTTGGGACTCATGGACCACTTCCAAAAGGTCAAATTTGATTAACTCCCAAAACTCTTGATAAAACTCAATCGGGAATCCATCCGGACCCGGGGCTTTCCCCTTTTTCATCTTGAATACAACACTTTTCAGCTCCTCAAGGGAAATTGGATCCATCAAGTGCTCATTCATCTCTCTAGAAACAATCGAGGGAATACAGCTTTAGAATAAGTTTTTCTTCCTCATCATCTGAGAGGGCATCCTCCTTGAAGAGAGAGGAAAAATACCTCTTAGTCTCTTCTGAAATATCCCTAAAAGAAGAAAGCAGGGCACCCTGAGAATTAACAAGAGAGGTAATCAAGTTACCATTACGACGAGCCTTAACAGAGTTATAAAAGAAGGTTGTGTTCCTATCCCCTTCCTGAAGCCAATCTACTCGAGCTTTTTGTTTCCAAAAAATTTCTTCCCTCAGTTCCCATTCAGCAAGGTCTTTCATAGCTTCGCATTCCTCAACAAGAAGCTCCTCTCGTGAGTCCCTCGATCTCTAATCTTCCTTGAGGATTCTTCCACCCTCCTAAGAGCCGCCAGATTAGCCAAGGAAAGGTTCCCAAAATTTAGTCTATTCCATCTCTTCAATTTATGCTTAACAAATTGAAGCCGCTTCATAAAGGAGTACATAGCGGTGCCATGAGGAGGTTTGCCATTAGTCCACCAAACCTCGCATGAAATCATGAAGCTTAGGATCTCGCAGCCCACATAAGTTGAAACTTAAATGAGGGATTCTTTTTTAGCCCTAACTCCAGAGCAGAGAGTTTGATAGGCCAATGATCAGATCCTCTACCCTCCATAATCACATAACTAGTGCTTCTATTATTGCCAATCCAAAAACTAGAGATCGAAAACCTATCCAATCTCTCTGAAATGGAATATTCCCCACATATTCTATTATGCTAGGTAAATATCCCATTATCCGGCTTGATGTCAACCAAGTTCAAGGCCCGGATATGAGCATTGAAGACAGAAGAAAAAGGCTCAAGACGATCAATCCCACCACGTTTTTCCTCCAGACAAGTGATAGAATTGAAGTCTCCATCCAAAATCCATGGGTACAGGGGATCCATACTTCTCACAAAGCCAATGTGCTCCCATAAATTCACTTTACCATTGTAATCAATAGGAGCATACACGTTTGTAAGTAGGATGGTCTCACCAGATTCATTATCATGCCCGATCATCGAAATAGACCACCTGTTGGAAATCCAGGTAAGAGGAGAGATCTTAACTGGATCCCATAAACAAGCAAGGCCACCAACATATCCACATGCACCAATACACTGACATTGCCCCTTTCTCCACAACTTGGGAGCAATATTGAACAAACTATCAATAGCTAATTTAGTCTCCTAAATAAAAACCACATCCGGAGAATGAACATGAATCAAATCACGAACAACTTTTTGTCTGGGGATGTTGTTCAACCCCCTTACATTCCATGAAAGTATAATCATTTTTGGGGGTTATAAAAATGGGAGTCCAATGTTCTCACCAAACCTGACTCTACCAAAGTCTCCCCCATTAACTTAATTTTATCCTGGTCTTTCTTCCGACCCACCTTCATATTCTTATCTAAAGCATTTTTTTTAATTATTTTATGCTGCAATCCCAACACCGTAGGAGTTTTACAGTCCATGGATGACTGCATCAGTGCCTGGGTAGGAGAGGGCATATCTAAATTTGTGCCATTTTCTAAGATAACTTCACTTCCAGTGCTAGGGCCAACCATATCACCTATACTCAGAACCAAAGCCCTATGTTCTTCATTTAAACCCCCTATATCTGGTTCCCTTGGTTCCACCTCATGAAGAGACAACCGATTTGGTCCTCGTTATATCTATAACAGTAGCGATGTTTCGGTATCTCCACGCACCGATCAAGATTCTCTAGAATTTCAAAACGGTTGAGCCGAGCATCCGGTCGGTTATCCTTAATGTCTCTTTTTTCCATTCTTCCTTTGTTCCGAGGTTTTACTGTAACAAAGCCTTCCTTATCCTGATCCCCCTCCTTTATCGGGGCTTTTCCTTTATCCATATTTTGTACAGCTCGAGAGGGCCCAGGATTTGAAGCCACAGGCAGGACAAACCCTTACCTTATTTGAATTTATTTTTGCTCCTAAAAAGCTATCTTTAAAGGAATTTCCATACACTCTGAGGTCAATTCAATACAATCTTCATAATTATATTTAGCCTATGCAAGGTTTCTTATATTCTTATAGTTATTGCATCATCATTATCGATGCAATAACTCTTGTATGTAAAATTTATTTTGCTTTCTAGGTGAGCATGGAAGGAAGAGAAACTACCTTCTTTCAATGATTGGATATTTTGTAGAGTTTCTTTGTTGACCAATTAGAGGATTGGCACTCCCTCAAGGAACTAATTTTTTATTTGAATATTGTCTATTGATTGGATTAATCAAATGTATGTGCAAATCCAAGAAACCACTCATCATTATTACTCCTAAAAAATCCATGCTATCCATATATTCAAATGAATTAGATGATATGCTTGGAATCAAAAGCTAATAGGCATCCGTGACTCTATTTACCAAGGCTTCTTGTGTCATCTTAGATATTTAAAAATGTAGGTCATTGATCATTAAGATCAAATAGAATGTAGAACTTTTCCTGATTGACTTCTAATGAAGCTTCCCTAAAATAACATAGATCATTGATTTCTAATACAAGAAAACCAACAAAGTTTTATCATTAGCTATATTAACATCTTTCTTAGACTTCTATGGTTTACTAAATTAATCTCTCTTTGATTCCTATTACCTATGTTTTTCTTATTTAATACCAATGCTAGTCGTTAATCTAGCACAATAAATGGTTATAAGGGTATCAAAGATTATTGAAACCTTCATAGCTATCATATATTTATAAAATTAGATTATGGTCTTCAATTCTGAGATCCTAGTCAAGCCTTTCAATTGATCTAACACTGAAAATTGATTTCTAAGATCAAACAGTCGATAAAAATTTTTGTGTTTCATCTTAATTGGAAGTATTTAAAATAGTATGTGTTGTTGATCACTTAGATTGAGTGGTTTATAGAACTTTTTTATTTTCATCTTTTCACATGCCATATAAAAATAATGTGTGTCGTTGATCTCCTATTGAATGGTCTATAGAGTTTTGTTCTTCAAACTTTATCATATTTCCCTTATAATAGCATTGGTCCTAAATATTTTGAAATTGGATGATCAACAAAGTTTTTGCTGGTTAGGTTCTACTAGAGCTTCCATAAAACAACATGGACTATCGATTGATCTCATAATTAGTGGAACTTTTTTATAGTTAATTTTTTATCCAAAGCATCATGGGATAGCATAGGCCATTGATTTTTGAGATCATACAACCCATTGAACTCTACTTCATAAACCTTCATTAGATCCTCCCAAATTAACATAGGTCATTAACCTTTGAGATCAAATGGCTTGTTAAACTCTTTGCAATTTCTTTTATTGAATACAACCTAAAATAATATGTATTGTTGACCTATTATCAGATGATCTATGAAACTTTAGAACCTAATATTTCAATAAATTTCTTCAAACTTCTATGAGCAAACCAATTTACCACTTGTCTCTAGATCACAATGAATGTGTTCCTTGATGTGCACCTTAAATCATTATAGAAATTGAAAGTTTTCCTTTGCTTGTATCATCTAGGGCTTATGCTCACCATTTGATCTTGAAAGTATTCTTCAATCTCCAACTTCTTGAAACAATATCCACTATCAATTGAAAACATCAAATGATTGGTGGAGCATTTGAATTGATTTATCCTTAAATCCTTCATGTTTTACAGATACATCAACTTTTTCAAGGTCTAGAACTTACAAAAGAAATAAACTATATATATTATATAGAAAATGATTTTCTTTCTTCCATTTATTTTTAGAGATTAAGGGTAGCTCTTCAAATAGATTCCATTAACTAGGACCAGTAGAATATCATCATCTTTTATAGAGTTCAAATAAATTTTTCTCCTTGTAGGTAGAAATGATATATGGGTGACTCTGAATGGCTTTAAACTTTGTGTGATGACCCAGCTTGCTCCTATCTTCATCCTATTCTAGCATTAGGTCACCAACCTTAAAGCTTTGAGAGGTAGCCTTATTATTCAACCATATTCTAACCACTTCTTGGTGTCTCAATAGTTATTCTTTGGTCTCTTTCCTCAGTTCTTCAAGCTTAAGTAGTTCTTAAAGAGGTCTTTTATATAGATGCCACACTAAAAGATAAATTGAGTAATATTGGAAAAAAGATAACATCCCAAAGAGGTTCAACTATAGTTGACCTATTTAGATGATATACCACATTAAATCATTCCAGAAAGTGAGCCTTATAAGAATAGCTAGGAGTCCATTGGGGTTAGGGTCTCTCTATTGTAGGTAATTTAGAAGTAGTATCTTGTATAGGGGCTAACTCTTTCTACTTATAAGCTTTTGGGATGTTTTTTCTAGCAGACGTAGGAGTATCTAGAACATTTTAGGTTGTATCCACAATGAAGGTATTCTTCCTAGGATCTGGTGGTCTATACCATCTTATATTTTCTCTACCCTTGCTATTTTACTAAATCTACACTTTGGTCTACCATTTTCTTTATGTAATCTTCATTTTCTTAGAATCTTGAACTTCATCGAATCTCAAATACCCTCCCGTATTTGTAATACAATTGTTATGATCTTATAGAATTTGCATGCCCAAATATCTTGGTACCAATACCTTAGTATATTTTCAAGTTTCAAATTGGTCTTGACAAATTTATTCTCAATTGCATTTAACCCTTCTTCAACTAAATGGACTAATGTATTCCCTTCATCTTATGGTTGTTTGTCATCACTAACATCTTCCCTTGGAATTAAACCCCTTCTTCAATCTTCTTCTATTACTTCTAACTTGTTTTGTATATCCCTTAGTAGACCTACCATATCATCCATTCTACCTATCATATTGGATGCACCAATTGCTCCTTTGGTACCAAAATTTACTACTCTCTTTTGATGTGTCTTCTCACTTCATAACTTCATAAGTACTAATACTTTTATGGCAATCCTACATTGGTCATTTTCTTTTCTTGTATTCTAATGCTCTTTTGATGTTGATACCAAAACTTATACAACAAAACGTTGATGCAAATAACAACATGAAAAAGACAATCAGAGTTCTTGATTCAACAATATAAAAAAACTTAAACTCCTCAAGCTCACAACATGGAAAAAATAACCAAACTTATCAATAATTCTTTACATCCCTAACTTCAAAGTTTTTTTTTAATTATGTAATTTATTGATATATTTTATCTTGATGCTCAATGCACTTTTATTATAACTTCAAACTAGAATAAACATTATGTATAGCATAGTTATAGTAACATTATTTGCACCTGATACATGAAGTTATTGAGCAATAATAAATAAAGACTAGACTTAAAATTCTATGTAAACGAATAGAATTTTTATTATAAATACTAGTACACTATAATATCACATAGTTCTATCCTATACCCTATAGTTTAAATGGTCATCACTCTAACTCATGAACAAATGATACATAAACATTATTTCTTACTAGTAGATAAGTCAATACAATGACAATGATCATTATGATGATGATATCATATCAATAGTAGGAAATTATAAGGAGTTTGTACAAGTTATAAATTATATACATATTTCCTAATACCAAATGGAAGGATACCCTATTACAGAAAACCAAGGATGAAGATGGAACAAAGATATGGTTCTTCTTTTCAACAATGACAAGGGCATAAAATCATATGGTAGACTTAAAGTTAGATCCTCCTCAATATTTTATGGCATGAATATGAGAAAATAGTATGAGTCCAATGAACATGCATTGGATGGTATATCCGACAACTTTGTCTAGTATATAATAAAGGATACAACATTTCTATGACTCCTTGTGATAATTATGGAATAAATACTTTCTTCCAAATTATTAACATTAAACTAAAAATTTAAAAAATAAAATTAATAGTTTTGATCAATTAGAATTGTCATGGATATCCATGTAGATGAGGTTTTGGTCTAATGGCCATAGCTAAATAAAATGATGTAATTGTACTAATACAAACACATGACCATGATGGATGCAATATTCTAGACTATGAAGGATCCAAATAGATATTTGTATAGAATGAAGCAGTAATAAAAAATGATATGGAGTAACAATACTAATAAAAGAGCATTAGGATAGACTCATACAGGTTGAGAAAGCAGACGTATAATAAATTGTCACTGCACTCAAATGTTGCCTTATATACTAATAAAACAAAATTATCTTAACAATTGGTTTTGGTATTGTGCAGGTGTAAAGTCTATAGGAAGAATCCAAAAGATGCTTATATACATATTATCAACTTTAATTTTTTCTTCTAGTCAAAATTATGATGTAGATTATGTCATTATATAATGGTCTTTGTAGATTTTATGGAGGTGCAAAATATTGCCCTTGTAATAAAGTATTGTTTAAAATTGTTATTTTTTTTTTTTTTTTTTGTGGAAAACATCCCAAAAGGGATGCCACTTTCGGGTAAGACCCAAGGAGGCAGGGGTATCCATTCCGCCAAAAACGCCCAGGACTCGGACTTGGCCTACCACCTTTGACATACTCAAGGAGCAAACAAACACACAAAACCAATTTAAAAATAAGTAAATAACAACAAAAATAATAAAATAAAATAAAAAACATGCTCCTTGAGTGTGTCAAAAACAAAAGCACAACCAAACATGCACAATAAGATAAAAGAAACCACAACACAAACCACATAGAAAAACACAAGAACCACATAACAAAACACAAACAAGACAAAAACAACATAACACTACAAAGACATAACCCAAAAAAAACATGAAAAATAAACACAACCAAAACCTAAAAAATAAAAAATAAAAATAAAAATAAAAAACAACCAACAACAGACAATAAACAAAAACAAAAAACATAGAAAACACTCATTACATAAAAACATGAAATAACACAAACAAAGAGAAACCCAAGAACAAGAACAAAAAAAACACAAGAACAATAACAAAAAACATAAAAAAAAAACAAAACAACAAAAACACAAGAACAACAAAAAACAACACAAAGAACACAAAAACAAAACAAAACAAAAGAACCCACCCACCTTAAAAAACTAAACAAAAAAAAAAAAAAAAAAAAAAATGAACAAAACAATGACCTATCTAGACCAGAAGACTATTAAGGCAAGAATCAACAGAGGAAACAAAATAAAGAATAGAATGAGCTAGGGAACTAAAAAAAACTGAATGAACCAAAGAGAAGCAAAAAAAAAACAAGAAGAAACTAGGTACCTTCAGAACTGGAGCCATCCAAAGAAATGATAGAAAGAAGAGCTTCCCTAATTTGAGAAGCCCACCATATAGGAGGGTGGCCATAACAAGTAAGATCACCTTTGTCCAAAGCCCAATTAGCTAAAGCATCAGCACTCTTGTTTTGATCTCTCGACCACATGATTGTAATCAACTTTCAAAAATCCCATCCGGATTAACTGAATCTTCTCAATAATTATTTTTATTCTCCAATCCACCTTATGATTCTTAGAAGGAGTCTTCAAGAGATTAATCATAAGTTGAGAGTCAGACTCAACTAACACATTTTCCCATCCAACCTTAGTAGCCTCCTGAAGGCCTCTCGAGGATACCATACCCCTCAAGCAAGGTTATTGGAAAGAATACCCAAATTCTCAAGCAAAAGTAAAAACTAGGGAGCCATCTGAAAGTCTACCAATTCCTCCCACATTGGCTTTTCCAGGGTTCCCTCTAGAGGCTCCATCAGTATTGACTTTTCCAAAATCCTTAGGAGGAGGTTGCCAATTTCTAGTCCTATCCATCTTACTAATACTCACATTCCCTTTAAGTTGGTTGCCCTTAGAAGGTTTAATCTTCAATCTTTGCATCACTTGATCCCATCTTTGGTGGGAGTTTTGGGGGTGATTAAGGAGTTGATGGACTGATTCAACTAAGTTGGCTATGGTATTTTGACAAATATAGTGAATATCCTTCCTATCTTGATTAAAAATTCGGTTGTTCCTTTCATTCCAAATATTCCAAAGAAGAATGGTAGAACCCATCCAAACTAACTGCCTAATAAAATGATCAACACCCTCTTGATTAGGCCAATCCCTCCAAAGTTGTTCAAAAGTAAAAAAATTGGACCATTGTAAGCCAAGTAAAGTGGCCATTCTCCTCCATAGCTCGGAGGCTAAAGTACACTCAATAAAAATATGGTTGATATTTTCTACATTCTCTTCACACATTTCACATCTAAAAGGGCCATGAAAACCACGCTTCATAAGTTGCTCACCAAGAAGCACCCTACGATGCAATAAAAGCCAATTAAAGAACCTCACCTTAGGCCAGAGCTTTTGAGCCCACAATTGAGAAAATATGTCAGAAGAATGGTTGGGATTATTATGGCATAAGGTCAAATAACCTTGAGCAACCGAATACTCACCCTTAGTAGTGTTGTTCCATCCAAAACAATCTTTTTCATGGGACCAAGAGAGGGATCTCATATGAAGGATGCCTTGGATATCTTGTCTTTGCCTTTTTGGGATTTGAATAGGCCAGTCCTCAATAGGGATCCAATATCTACCAACCTTTGAATTACCAAGTATGGTACCGATAGTAATTAGCCACCTTTATCCAATTAGCTCGGTGAAGCTCCTCCATCCAAGGCCTCCAATCGGGAAACCGAGTTATCAAAGGCTTGTGACCATCCCAAGAATCTGTCCAAAAATTTGCATGTTGACCATTATGAATGATCCAAAATAATTTTTTCTTTATCAAATCCTCACCAGTCTTAAGAACTCCTAAAATGGGAGAACCTTTGGTAGGAAGTTGATAGCGAACAAGGTCTTCAGGACTTTTGTTCTCAACATATTTAGCACGGAGATTATTGGCCCAAAGAGCATTGGGGTTATGCAACATCCTCCAATATAATTTAGCAGCTAAAGCTTTGTTGTTATTAATTGAAGACCGGAATCCTAACCCCCCTTCACTCTTAGGAAGACATAAAGTATCCCATTTCACCAAGGCCCATTTTCTTTTCTCCTTAGTACCACTCCAAAGGAAACGATGACTGATTTGATCCAATTCTCGAAGAACAACCTTTGGGATATTCAAAATGGAAGAAACATAAATAGGAATAGCTTGAAGGACTGATTTTACCAAGGTGATTCTACCCCCGGAAGAAAGCCACTTGTTGGTCCACTTTCCAATTTTCTTCTTGACTTTGTCCAACAACCAATTCCAATCTTTATTTTTCTGCCTTTGAATATTTATGGGAATACCTAAATAAGTGATTGGAAGAGAGGTCTTCTTATATCTTAATTTATCCAAGACCATGGATTCCCTGTCTAGCAGAGTAGTGAAAGAAAATAACTTTAGATTTGTCTTCATTGATCAACTACCCAATAGCCTTAGAAAAACAACTAATGATTTGCTTAATATTAGAAGCTTCCTTAATTGTAGCTTTACCTAAAAGAGTAGAGTCATCCACAAATTGAAGATGAGAGATAGGTCTAGCTCCATGAGCAATGGTAACTCCCTCAAGGGTTTTGTTTTCCCTCTTTTTGGTTATAGTCCTACCCAAGCATTCAACAAGAATGATGAATAAATAAGGGGATAGCGGGTCACCTTGCCTAATACCTCCGAAAGCCGGGAAAGACCGAGAAGGCCTACCATTGATAAGAACTAAGTAGGAAACTAAAGAGATACATCCCATAATCCAATCCATCCAATCCTTAGAGAAACCAAATTGCCTCAAAACTTTGATAAGGAAGTGCCAATCCACTCTGTCATAAGCTTTGGATAAGTCTAACCGAATGAACATGGAAGGAGAATTTTGCATATCCATGGAATGGATGGCTTCCCGAGCAAGAACTATCTCATCTACTATTTGACATCCTTCCACATATCCCCCTTGCTCTAGGGAAATAATCTTATGCAAAAGAGGCTTCAACCTTTCTGCCATGATTTTAGTAATGATTTTGAGAAGAACATTACATAAAGCAATAGGTCTAAAAGCTGAGATATGATCAACCTCTTGAGCTTTTGGAACAAGAGTAATATAAGTTTTATTGATAACCTTCAAAATTTCTTTGGCTTTCATGGCTTCTTCCACCACCTCTAATAAATCAAGTTGTGAGATCTTCGATCTGGAAGATATTTGTGGAAGAAATTTGTGTTTCGATCTCCTTCTTTGAGCCATTGAATTCTAGATTTTTGCTTCCATAAGATTTCTTCTCTTTTTTCCCATTCCTCTAACTGAGTTGTGAGTTTAATTTCATCTGCACTTCTCTTCTCTGTGAGGCCATCTAAACGGATTTTCTTATTCAAATTTTCAAGATGAGCAATAACTTCATATTTTTTTATGAACATCCCCAAACTCTTTCCAGTTCCAAGTCTTGATTTTGGATTTAATGTATTGCAGTCTTTTGGCAAAACAGAACATCTTAGTCCCATGCCTAGGTTTACCTTACTTCCACCATTGTTGCACACGAGGTCTGAAGGAAATGTCTCTAAGCCACATTAATTGAAAATGAAAAGGAGAGAAACTCACATTGGTTTTCCACATTTCCACCATGACTGGCCAATGATCCGAACCAGCATTATTAAGAGTCTTCACTTTAGGAATGTGACCATGGATTAAGAAATTTTCAGAGAGCAAAACCCTATCCAATCTCTCCATTATACAAGCTAAGCCTTGCCTTCTGTTAGACCAAGTCATAAGGCCATTATCTGGTTGGATATCCACAAGATGGAGGTTTGCAATATATTCGCTCATGAGGTCAGTGCTTTTGTCCAAATTTCTATTTCCCCCCTTTTCTCATCCAGAGAGAGGATGGTATTGAAATCTCCTCCGATCAAGATCCAAGCTTTAGGAAAATGAGAGATAATATGAGTAATATCCTTCCACTGTCTTCTTTTTTCCTCCAAAGAAGTCGGGGCATAAATAGTAATGCAAAGCATAATCTGGTTGGAATGTCTACTTTGAATAGCTATAGCCAACAAACCCCAACTGCCAACCATATGGTGAATAACTACCTCTTTTGGGTCCCAAAGACAAGCAATGCCACCCGAAGTCCCTTGGGAACTGAGGGAAACCACTTTTCCAACTGGCCAAATTTTACTGGCAATTAAGTCCATATCCTCCATTGACATCTTTGTTTCTTGAAGGAAAACAAGATGTGGATGATTTATCCGAATCATTCTTCTAATTTCATTTTGTTTTGAAAGACTCCCTTTGAGTCCTCTAATATTCCAAGTGATGATCTTCATTAATACCAGGGCTAAAAAATTTGGGAAGGGCATTAATCTTACCTTCCTCTACAAGCTTTTCACCTTCTTTTACCATATGATATTGATTGGTCTTGCGACCTACTTTTTGATTAGAATCCATCTTCAATTTTTTTTCCCTGTTTCTTGACTTATTCCAATTGAATCCGAGATGGCTTCTAACCTTGAAGAATGCTCATACACAACCAAAATTTTACTAGATGGTTCAATGGAGTCTATATTGGGACCTGCATTATTTGAAGTTTTGACATTTGAAATATTGTTTTTCTTGTGTAAATTTTCTCCTTTTTTTTCTATTGAAAACCTTTGATTTGTTGGTTTGTCTCTGAGTTCTTCCCTTCATATTTAAATTGTGTTTCTAAGATATTAGTTTCCATTATTTCCTCTTCCTCACTTGGGACATCATTTGTGGAAAGGATTTCAAACATATTAGCAAATGACTTTGATTGATCCTTCATAACTGGTTTTTTTGAGTGTTCTTCTTCTTAGGTATTTGGAAACCTGCTGAGTTTATATCTTCTTTCTTTTGATCAGGAATTTTATTTGGGCAAGCACTGGCCAAATGACCATATTCATGGCAAATTCTACAACGAAAAGGAATGTTCTCATAGTCCACTACTTGCTCCCAAGTGTCTTCCCCAAATTGTAATGTGATCTTTTTAGGTAGGGGTTTGTCAAAATCCATTAAAACACAAATCCGAACATAAATAATATGTTCAAAATTTTGAGTACAATCAGCAGTCATCATAAAAGTTCCTAAAGAGTTTCCAATTGAAGAAAAAATAGTAGGATTCCAAAATTCAATAGGGAGGCCAAAGAGTCTAACCCACACGGGAGCTATAGAAGGCATCTCTTCTTCGGCTTTAAATTTAGTATGCCAGGGCTTCATGAAAAGCCCTGCCCTTCCAAAAAACCAAGGACCCCCTTGAAAAGTTCTCTCTATCTTCATTATTAGCAAATAAAACAAGAAAATAACCATTTGGATAAATAGAGATTTGTAACTCACCTTTAGTTTTCCAACTTTTTGCAGCCCAGACTTTGAAAGCAGATAGACTCGGACGAAAACCCACGAACCGACAAATTAGTCCTCTTTTTTCCAAATCTTCAATGCCGAACTGAATGTTACCCATATCAAGCTTAACAATAGGAGTTCCATCACTTGCTTTAAGACATCCTGACTCCGTTTTCCTGGGATCAATCTTAGGCATTCTTAGAGTTTTATGGGAAGCCCTAATATTGATATTAGCATTGGGTTGAGGCTGTCCACCACGAAGGGCATCCCTAAAATTCATTTTTGGGATTGAGTCTTTGAAATTCTTACCCTTGACAAGGGTTTTCATAGTAGAATTATTTTGTGGGTGCACCTTAGCACCAGATTCACTTGAGATATGAGCCATTTTTTGATCAACTGCTTGAAACTTGTTTCGTGATCTCTTTAATCCTTGCCCTAGACGTCGTGGAAAGGTATGGTTTTCACTTTTCTTTTGTGCAGCAAATTGGAAGTCGTTGTCACTCAAGTTCACAGTATGATCTGTTGAAAGACAAATTTCTAACCCATCTTGTATCCCCTGCAACATTTCCTGCTAAAATATTGAGCATAAACCACAAAAATATTGGCCACTAGGGCCCTAAGGCCCTAAAAACCAACCTTTGGAGCTTCTTGCACTCAACCCAGATGAAACCCTCGCATAGCCACTTGCCAAATATATCGTTCACACATAGGGATGCGCTAGGATCTGTGTTGCTCCAAATGATATGAAAATTGGTGGAGACGTTCTAGGGTTTTTCAAGCATCTACCCTCAAAATTTCAGCTCAATCCGAGTTCGGATGAGTGAGATATGGTCGAAACGAGTTCGACAGTTTGGGCAGTCCTACGAAAAACGTCTAATCAATTTCTTTAAAATTGTTATTAATAATAATTAAAAAAAAAGACTTTATTGGAGAGGTAAAAGTCCTTCCTAAAACCCCTTAGAGAGGACCATGGATCTCCTTAAGAGTGATGTTTCTTTTGTGTTTGATGATTGTTTTTAAAAAAAAAAAAATTGTTTATATGATTTAAATAAAAACAAAATTATTTTTTTAACAATTTTGTTGGTTTATATGATTTAAATAAAAACAAAATTAACTTAGAAAAATAACATGATTATTAGAACTATTTTCTTATTCGAAAAATCAACAATAATTATGGTTTGGTTATGATGTTTTCGTATTAAATTTTTTCTTATTTTTTTAAGCGAAAAACCCCTTGCGATGTTTCCGTATTAAAGTTTTTTCTTTTTTTTTTTAAGCGAAAAACCCCTTGCGGGCCGCCTTGGTCTGAGAGACCACAACCAGGGGGTTCTACACCGTCAAATTCATCCGGAAGTCGCGCCCGATCTTGCCCGCACCAATATTATCAATTAAATTTTAAGTACCCAATTCAAATTTTTGGTAGGGTGGAGATTCGAACATGGGACCTCCCTTGGAGGATTGTCCTCTCCTCTTCAACTCACGTACAACACCTGGGTAATAAATAAATAGAACTCGGACTCAACCCGAACTCAACCGAGTCCAGAGAAAAACTAAACTTTTTGTATTAAAGTTCAATATAAAGTTATTTAGTATTATTTTCCATTATGCAAATTAGATTAAGAATGTTATATATCATTTGTTTCTTAAATGTTTTTATAAATAATTTTGATATTTATGTTAGATTTTTAAATTTATTTACTTTTTGTTGTTTATTGCAAATTTGTTATAAATAATGTATTTTATTTTTATAAAATTATTGTCCAAGTCTTGGATATATTGTTGGTAGTGAAACATTTTGGGAATTTATGTGGAAGTAAGTCTCCTAACCTGGAATCTTGACACAAGGACCAATGTTGTAGCTAGGAACTAGGATGTCGTTGTGCTAGTAATAGGTGGAGAGAATAAATTCCTTAAGAAGCCCTCTTATTACGTCCTAAGTTGGACGGTCGATTGTGCACACACGAGGTTATTAAAGTGGTCTAACGAGGGACACCTCACTACCAATAATTTATAAAAGCAACCTAGGAAATAGGTAAATCACCTGGGAGTTGCACCCAATCTTGACCGCACCAGTATTATCAACTAGATTTTGGGTACCCGATGTGTGTTTGGTAGGGTGGAGATTCGAACCAAGGACCTCCCTTAGAGAATTACCCTACCCTCTCCAACTTACCTACAACACGTGGGTATCATTTCATATGCTAAGGAATTGTTCAAAAAATCCAATCCAAACCACTTACCCCTATAAAACCAAGGTTAAAACTTCCCAAATTTAAAGTCAATAAAAGTAAAAAAGAATAGTTTATACATTTGATTAAAAATCTTATTTATATTATCCAAATTTTGAGATCTTTTTTTTAAGAATTTTTTTTTTTTTTGGAAAATATCTCAGAAATGATGCTACTTTTGGGTAAGACCCAAGGAGGCAGGGGTATTTCTTCCGTCAAAAATGCCTAAGGCTCGCATCTGGCCTACCGCCTTTGACACACGCAAGGAGCATGCCTAAAACAACAAAAAACAAGAACACACAAACAGAAACATACAAAAAGCTAAAACAAATAAAGCATACTCCTTGAGTGTGTCAACAAGAAAAAGCACAACCAAACACAAGCACAAAAAAAAAAACACTAACCACACAAAACAAACACACAAACAACATAACAAAACACAATCAAATAAAACACACAAAAATAAATAAATAAAAATAAAAATAAAAATAAAATAATAAAAAAATGACAAAAATAAACAACACCAAAACACGAAACACAAAAAAAACCACAAACACAACATAACAAAACACTACCAAAACAAAAAAATAAACAAATACACCACAAACAAAAAACCATAGAACACAAAACAAAAAAAAAACCACAAAAACAACATAACAAAACAGATCCAAATAGAAACAACAAAATGAATCAAATACACCACAAACAAAATCAAGAAAAACAAAAACAACAAAAACTAAGCCAAAGGAGCTATTGACAAATCAAACAAAATACGATAACACTAAAAATAAACCAAAGCTTAACAAATTACCAAAAATATCAGAAATTGCTTAGCAAAATTGCCAAAGCTTCCAACATTGTCATAAAGAGACTAACTATAAACCTTAGGATTATGGCATCCTTATCCTTTGATTAGTATCTTGTTTCATTCCAGCTGGGACTATAGATTGGTTACTTAGAACCACGAAACTAGTATTTGAATTTATATGGTCTTTTTGACATTCCATTTTGTTTGTAGTTTGAATTTGTTGTTTGTTTTGCATTTGGGTTGGTTTTCTACATTGTACTTTTTTTTTTTCCTTTACTGTTATTTCTCAGCATCAAGGCAAGCTCTTTTAGTGATTTCTCATCATGCAATCCTTCATGTTCCCTCTCTTCATCAAACTGTGTTTTCATAATAATTGTTTCCATTTGACCATCCTCATCATTTGCTTGCTCATCCATGGAGAGAATTTCAAAGGTATTAGGTGAAATTACTGTTTTCTCTTTTGTTGCTATTTTTTTTTGTGTTTTTTTGTTTAGGGATTTGAAACCCTACCAAGTCCCCATCCTCTTTCTCTGTGAGGGACCTTATGTGGACAATCTTTGGCTAGATGGTCATATTCATGGCAGATTCTGCATCTAAATGGAATATTTTCATAATCTACTACTTGCTCCCATATTTCTTCCTCATATTGTAAAGTAATCTTCTCTGGAAGTGGTATGTCAAAATCAATCAAAACACACATCCTTGCATAAATCATATAAGTGTTCGGTGCTATTAGAATCATCATGAAAACTTCTAAAAGATTTCCAATTGTTGCAAATATCTTTGGATGCCAATATTTTATCGTAAGACCAAATAAACGGACCCAAATAGGGGCAGTTGATGGCATTTCTTCCTCAGCTTTGAACTTGGTATGTCAGGGCTTCATGAAGAGCCCTGCCCTACCAAAAAACCATGGCCCCCCTTGAAAAATGTTCTCCCTATCTTCTTCATTAACAAAAAAAAATAAGAAAGTAGCCATTAGGGTAAGTATAAATTTGGAACTTACCTTTAGTGCTCTAGTTTTTGGCAGCCCATTGCTTGAAGGTAGCAAGAGTTGGTCGGAATCCCACGAATCGACAAATTAGGCCTTTCCTCTCCATCGCATCTATTCCTTCCTGGACATCTGTTATTTCCAACTTCACTAATAGGGATCCATTAGTTGCTTTCATATAACCCATCTCTGTTTTCCTTGAATCGGCCTTTGGCATCCTCAATGGTTTCCTTGGCAATCGTTGATTGTGTTCCCCTCTTGTTTGAGGTGGTCCTCCACGGATTGCTTCTTTAAAATTCATTTTTGTCTCAATGCATGCATCTTTGTTGAAACCCTCCATTCCGAAATCAAATAAACCCTACTTTCATCCAATCATTTGTTCAATCAGGACCCTCACACCAACGGCCGTAAGAAACCTCATTCCAAACAGGTAGACTCCTAAAGCAAAACTTAGACGACGGATTTGGAATAACAGTGGTCTGCATAGAATCTAAACATGAAAAACCCCTAGGTCCGCACCACTTATTTTATTCGTGATAGGAGCTAGCGAATCGGTTTGCACCTTTAAAAACTTTGGTTAGTGGTGAAAACAGCACCAAAGAAACCCTTAGACCCCAACCACAACCAACGAGGAATGGATTTTTTGTGTATCCGCAAGAGGGAGTGGGAATCGTACCTAGGTCGACCACAACCAACACCCTTTGTTAAGTTCCCCACAATGATAAACCAACACCCTTTGAAAAAAAAAATTAAATCAGGCAATTTGTGCTAGCACTTAAAGCTCTTGCTCATTCTAATAAGAAACATCCTTTATTGTAATGTTGATCATTCATTCTATACAAATGCTATAATTATTAACTATAATAAGTAAAAGGATGTGTCTAAATAGGCTTGCAAGACCTAAGCCATTGGGCTTCGTACTCCACTTAAAATTATACTTGAGCAAATCAGTATTGCATATTAAAACTTTAATTATAGTCAATATGTATACTTCCTTTGCAAGGTATGGCTGGCTATACAGAATAATTAATTATACAATTTAACGCATGGGCATAAAAAGAAGTGCTTGAAGATAGCTACCTACATGAGATTATTCAGTGTTTATTCAATGTTTAGAGTATATTCACTATAACTAGGACGAAAATAGTCACATTAGCAACTAACTATGATATAGAGATCAACTCATAAACTGCAATGCTTTGCTATGATCATATCCTCCTCACTCAAAGGATTAAAAATTTGATACGATAAACTATTAAGAATAATCCTATTAGTTCATTATCTTTAACAAGCTCACTTCTCCATTCCACCTCCAAAAACTTTGCGCAAAAATAACTTGACAAGAAATTATTTAGCCTACGACATAAAGTAAACCTAATGAGAATTCAAGTATGGCCAACTGCTGAACAATATATACTCATCGTCAAGCTACATAAGGTCGTATCTTTTTCTCCTCTTACCTTCTGCAGATCTCCTAACCACTTGTAAGTACAGGAATTAACCAGCAAGGTACACATAGATAATCAAATAGCATGCATATATGATAAACATCTACTTACATTTAAAAAATTCAATCTCGTTGTTTAAAGTCCATGTGGGCTAGATAAACGACCTCTGCTCTCTTTTGGTTGCCATAATGTAATAACGTTTGAGTTTGGCAGTTTTTCCATTACATCTCTACACTTTCATATGGATTTTTATTTGCTTCCATTGAATACTTCTCCTTGAAAGATGAACCACCACATTATCAGCCTCCTACAAAATATTTTACCCCGTAAACACATGTCTATAGGTTCATACTCCTCCATTAGTTTCTATAATTGTTGCCTTGCTCGTATTTGAGATTCCTACGACACATCTTGCAAATAGCAATTCTACTAAATCCACAATTCCTTTTGGATCTTTTCCATAAATATTCCTCCTCCAAATGTAAGGCCAAAAGATTCCTCCTCCACCATACTCTGAGAATTCATCTTGATCAAAGTCTATGAACATGTGATTCTCAGATCGAATTTTCCTTCACAGAAGCTACAAGGATGCAAAACTGCTTTCCGTTGACAAATAAATGTTAAACACTTCAAAAACAAAATTAAATTATACCAACATGATTAGGATATAATGCAGCTACTCTACAGAAATCAAATTATGATTTTTTGAATCTGGCAAGAAATCAATTCCACCACAAATTTCCACTACTGATTGCACATCTGTTGGCTATTCCGTAGGGCTAATGTGCAAATTCCTACAACTTCTCTTTGGCCTCGCAAGGCAAATCATTTTTCTAACTACTTTATCCATTTTTGCTTTCTCAACCCTCAAAGACTTAATGGGATTTCTTTCCTATAAGTGAAAAAGTTAATACTCACTTTGTCATCTTCCATTGGCAACTTTGGGGCTTGCTCTCATCCCCAACCCAGACCTCATAAATGACTGCCTCATATTCACTATGCAAAGTTTTAGTCAAACAACCACATTCTACCAAGAAACAAATAAAATGCATCCATTTGAAATGTCCATCAAACAAGAATTTATTTTTCTTCCAAATCAATACTAAAAGACACCAATCATGTCTGACTGGAACACAAATTGCCGCACTTTTGCAGCCGAGAAATTTACGTTTATTCAAACTATGGAGACAAGTGAATTTAATTACTGAACCATCCCAATGTTAACAAATAATTTGAAAACAAACAACTTATAATGACCTTACACACCTGCATTAGAAAATTGCATTTGATAGTTCATGTTTCTTGTTAATTGATGAGACTAATATTTTTCCTAAAACAAGCAACTTTTTGCAAGAATAAATCCTCACTTGTCTTTGCTCCAAGTCCTTTTGCTGCACGGTGAAATTCTTGTTAGCATGCATTAGATTTTGTGGACACTCCTTAGTATTTCAACATCACTTCTGCCTTGTATCCATGGCTCTCCTGTTTGGCATCTCTATCTGCATCATCTTCTTTTGTCCTTTTCTAAGCTCTTCTCGTTGGACCTATCTAAATGTCTACTTTCTGGCTCTATATTTTCCATTCCCCAACATGATTTTACTCCTGTTGCATTTTTTCCTTCATATTTAATGCATAATAGAATGCCTAGTCCATGAAATGTATTTTCGATATGCCATCTGAACTTGAATTTGAAAATATAACCCCTTAATGTATTTGAGCATGGCTTTGTGTGTCTTCATGCATATTTGCTTGGATGCACTTCATGATATACTCTTTAAACTAATAGGTACATTTTCCTCAAAGTTTGGAATCACCTAAATAAGGCCTAATGATAGTTTCAAGGCAATATCCCAACCTTTAAACGATTACAAAACTTTGCCGACATCCCCTTGACTTATGTGGTTGTTTAACTGATGATCCTGCCATAAGGCCATATTGGACTTCATGTTTCGTACTGCCAACTGTCACATCCTTGAGTCATCTTCTGTGGCATCTCTCCTTGTCAAAAGTTGCTTAGTGTCATGAACCCAATCTATTAATGCATCTGGCTTCCTATCCCCTTAAACTTCAGCACTAAAGCTTTATTCTGGTTCCTTGGCTTTAATATGGCGTCAGTAACCCTTTCCGTTAAGTACAGTACTCTATAATAAGGAACAATGACAACGTTTCCTTCATTTTCAGACTTGGTCAAAACTTAATCATGTATCCACTTGGAAATTTCTTCCTCAATATTCCTTCTGCCTCCAGCAGTTTGTCTTTCTTTTCGTTAGCAACCAAAAGCAACTCCTCTTCCAGCCATTACTGTTGCTTTGATACACAACTGAAGCAGCATCTCCTTCCACTTCTACAAGTTCACTCCATTTTACCAAAACCACTCCAATTCACCTGCAACAGATGATGGGTGGCGACAAAACATATCAAGGATATTTAAAATAGTAAATACAAATAAAACATGGTACACAAATTCAAAACTTAACCAGAGTCAACTGATGAAGAATGCACTAAAAACTTTATTCAATTAATCATCATCGAGCTATAGAGCTGGACAAAATGTTCCAAAACTATCTCCACACTTCTCTCTCTCCACTTTAACATACACTCTCCTATCTTCTTGCCCACATGTCAAACTAAAAAAATGCAACCCTTTACCCTAATATGAAAGCTATGAATAACCCCTTTCCTCAATATCCAAGAAAATTTATAATCAAATCAAATCCAAAGCAATAATATATTTCTTAAATTGTTGTGACCTGAATGAATTAACAGCAACTGCTAAAAACATATATATATAGAACTCAAGAATTCATGACCCACTTGCATGTGCATGCAGAACTATGATTTCCGTTGCCTCTAATTACTTTAAATTAGATGATGTAGGAGTTAACTAAGAACAAGATGACTCATCTAAATATATGGGCCAGTGTAGTTATGGGATTGAATGGCTTGGCGTGTTGCTGGTACAAGTCCTTAGATCTGCATTATACTTCTTTGGCGAGGCTGATTGAACATATAAATGGTCCAAAGTTTACTTTTATTCATCTCCCACTGAAATGAAGAGAACAATATGAATGGACAAAGAGACTCCTATCCTAACCTCTAGTGTTTTAAGTAGTTTTCTCAGTGCTGGTCAGTGGTAGCACTACATTGCTTTTCTCCTAACCTTAGTATGTTGGGTAGTTTTCTAAATGATTGTCAATGGAAGCCATATATGTCTCACCAAGAAATTTGCCTGATGCCATAAATAAGCCACAGCATGTGCTCAATAGTAACATAGATTTGTCACCAAGTGACATCGTCAATAGATACCTATTTCTGACTCTTCTCTCCCATGGGAGTAATATACATAGGGCATTATTCACTCATATGTGAAGTAGGTTATTCAAAACCCTATAAGGATCCCTTGACAGAATAGTTACACGATTCAATCACACCTAGTTCAGTCCAGACAGAACTTGTTTAGTTTGGCCTGAACCTCTTTTTTTTATGTTATTTTTCCTTAAATTTAGCTTAATTAAAAATAAGAATAATCTAGACATAGGGGAAAATAACAAAATAATAATGTAACAAAAAGCAATAAAGATTAGTGCTTGTGACATTCTTATTAAGTTTCTAATCCTAAATCCCCTTCCTCTTGGAAACACACACAGGTCCATTGCATCAGTTGCTCCTGTTGACATGGATATATAGTCTAAGATGTTTGCTGTTATGAACTGAAGATGAGAATCTCACAAACATTGCATATTTACCATCAGACAATTAGCACAAATAGGAATTGGTTTGAGATGTTAACCATTTCAATGTTTAGGGATCCACAGCTGTTTTGAACTTAATGTTGAAAGTATTGAATTTTGAAACTATGGAATCTGAATTATTCTGCATCTTAATATGATATTAGCTCTTTGTTAGTTTTTGAACAAAACCAAACTTTTTTTGAAAAACATCTTTAAAGTTATTTTGCCTTCTGGTTGAACACCACAGCCTGAACTCCATAACTACGATTAGAAGTTACATTCATGGAAAGATTGTCTGTATAACATTCCTGAAAGACCAAATGCATAATATCTTTCATAGTGTGCCATCAAGAAATAACGAAAACTGACATTGAGTTCTTGTAGCACCACAATTTATCCGTTTTTTACACTGGTTGCTATGTATGTGTAATTCTCAATGCTGTCAGGAGGGAGACCACATTCAAGGCTTGCAACTTAGAGATTTCAAAGTGTGGCACATCTTCAATTCTACTTAACAGTCACTCAACCATAAAAGTCATCTCCAATGTTAGGTTGAGAAGTCACAATCCTAAACGTCAGAACATATCTAAAACTTTACCCAGGTCTTCTGAGAAACCCTCATGCATCTCGGATGTTCAAGTGATTTTGAATTTTTATTAGCAAACATTGCTGGGAAACATTTGCAAGCTTACATAGCCATCAAATCCTCAGCACTAGCTATAATTACTACCATTAAGTCCCATCTCTTACTGAAAACACCTACAACCTCGTTCCAAGAGGATATGTGCAGGAGAACCAAAAAGATTGGTTAAAGGCATTTTATTTGGCTGGAAAATAGGATGAAGTAAAAGTAAAGTAGAATAGTTTTTAAAGTGCCCTAATAGGAGACTTGCAAAGGATTGAAAAATCCTTCATCATATAATATAGGCATGGAGATGCCAAAAATACATTATTGGAATATCTTCCAATAGATCAGATTGCATTCTGAATAATAGCATAAATTATTTGCAATATCTTCCAATAAGGAAGATCAGATTGCATCCTGAATAATAGCATAAGGAAAGCTAACTTAAGCTAACAACTAACTTAAGCTAATAATATAAAACTAACGTGAGCCAAAATGTAGGCTCACTAAGCAATCCTTACGGAGACTCGTAAGCCATATACGACTATTTTATTCAAAATATATATAAAGCTAACTGAAACAAAGTATATAATTCCCTTGAACCTGATTAAAAGTTTCAAAAGTCTTACTATTAGTACACACTAATAGCACACTCAAGTTGTAACTACTAATATAATTTAGTAGAAACAGCCAACAAAAGTTTGAAACGTTATACAGTTGAATGGAATTCAACAGAGTCATCAATGTCCTACTTTTTTGGATCTGGGATAGCGTAAAGTAATCTCCGCATGCATTATATGTGACCGTAAAAAAAGAAAAATTCTGTTGACAGCCCTTTCTCCCCATTATTTGCAAAAAATACACTAATTATACTTTTAGCAAAGAAAAACGAATTGACCAAAGGAAAATTCGATACCCAGGTCTCATGTCTTGGTGTTTCCTACCTCTCCAAGCTGATGCTTTCTCCCTATTGCGCCCGTCCTCTGTTCTTCCAGCCATTGGCATATTATGACCATCCTCCGCTTTCACAGGTCATCACCGCAAAACGTCAATATTCTTTCTTTTGGTTTGAAAGCTCTTATTTTCCTGAATGTCTAAAACTGTCTAAAAACTATCACAGTTTTTGTTCATTTCCTCTGCAGGATTTCAGCCCGTAAGAAATGAGAAAGTTATGTTCTCAAATGCACCTGTTAACCAATATGTTTTCTCTGTTCTTCTGCATTTAGATAATT
This sequence comes from Wollemia nobilis, assembly GCA_028583015.1. Classification (NCBI taxonomy): domain Eukaryota; kingdom Viridiplantae; phylum Streptophyta; class Pinopsida; order Araucariales; family Araucariaceae; genus Wollemia; species Wollemia nobilis. The sequence goes on from JAQPPZ010002816.1 coordinate 2,454,329, forward strand.
AGATAAGAATCGTGAGAAATTGCTGAAAATTGATTCCAATTGCGAAACATATGACAGCCAAACTGGCAGTTTGCTTAACCTGCCTCAGCAAACTGTGAATGTGTTTAAATCTATGGAGCCTCCCCCAATAATACGCCTTGGCCTACAAACTAATCAATAGACCTATAAGAATATGAGACCCATTTTATTAAATTATAAAATGGACAGTATCCAACAAAACAATAATATTGCAAATTACAAATCGTTGCCAGTGATGCAATTGTTTGGACCACAAGCCAAAAGCATATATACGATAATTAGAGCTTTTTAACCATTATGATTAACAATTGTACAATACACCAGACAACAGGCTATTATAATTTTTTACATATTTGAGCAATAGACGAAATGCTCCCCACTATCCCAAAGACAACCCCGAAAACAATAAGCAAGATATCTGCAGCTATCTGCACAATAGATGATTCATACCTACAAACATGCAAATGAATGAGGGCAGGCATTATAAAACCCAATATACAACCAATGCTGCTCCCTATCAAAGACAAAAAATCTGTGAAAGAAGGAACTAGAATTGCCATCATTGTTATCAAGAAAACCATTATAGATCTAATGATAAAAGAATATGCCCCTCTGTTAAACCTCCCTTCAATGACCTCATACACAGGATTCATCATCAGAGGAAATGTGATGAAAAGGTTCAGACACAGTGCGAGCTCAACAAAAACCACGATCAAACTCTTGCCCAGGTTGAGAGTGACGATTTCTCTGGTATCACTTCCAAAAGCAGCATACCCAAGGGCCCCAAAGGCCCCATAAATGCAGGCTATGAAAACAAACGCAAGGCTCAAAACACTACCAAATTTATTCTTCTTCTCCATGGCTACCTCAAGTGGCAAGATCATGGTTACCCCCTCAAACGCATAGACTGCAACACCCACTCCATAAGGAATGGCTGAAAATCCAGTGAAGGCCATCACATGGGGACCCACACTCCTCACAATGGACAAGACCTCTTCCACCATCACGGTCCCCATTGCAGAAACATTCACAATGTCGGCGAATATACTGAAGGGGGCCAGACGAGTGAGGGATCGAATCCCATTCATTAAGAGCTGCAGGGGGAAAAGGATCCATGTGAATCCTGCCTTCCTGCCAATAACAAGAGATCCAGCTAAAGAAAACCCCTCTCCATTAGGGTTAGGCTTTGCTGGGGACCCTGAGACTATGAAATAAAGGGTATTCCCTATGAATATCATGTAACCCACACACACACCCGTAACACAGATAACCAAAATGAAATCCACAAAAGCTTTACCTCTGCTTCCGTAAACAGCAAACCCCAGGTCCCCAAAACTCTCGAGCTTTTGAAACCCTTGTCTCTGCAGGGCTCTCTTGGACCACACAAGCAACATCATGCCATACCATGCAATCAATGCTACTGTTGCAACCACGAGCATGCCTGACACCCATCCAGTCTTCATGAAAGTGTAAGGCAATCCCAGGACTCCTGCTCCTACTATTGATATCAATATATTGCCCAAGGTTTTGCCCACAGAGGATAAATTCTGAGAAGAGGGATAAATTGCCATTGCCTGTGGTAGTAACGGCGATTTCTCTGTGGGAGAGGCCATCCGATCTATTTCTGCTATGAAGAAGAAACTAAAATTTATACAAGCTCATCCAGAATGGCCAGAGTTCTTATACAAATGCCATCAATTGAGATGGAACAATTACTGGGTTAACTAAGCTCACAATGTGCAGAGCTTGAAGACCCATGAGCCCAATTTTGTCTTACGTTTCGTAACAAATGACGGCGTGAAGTTAATTTGTACTTATGTTTCTCTTGCGACGGCGTGAAGTTAATTTGTCCTTATGTTTCTCCTGGGTCCCCAGTCCCCAGTCCCCACCTGCATTCAGTCCACTTGCTTGCCTGCTTGTTTGGCATGTTTTACATAAGGTGAATTGACAATTTATTTTAGTGCTGTATCCAAAATGTCTGGAAACTACTTCCTGGCACTGCATGGGTATATTCACAAGGAAAAAGCGTATATAGGCGCTGAAATCAAGTGGAAGGAAAAAATACTCATTGCTCAGATAAGGACTAGTTCTCATAGGCTTAGATGTGAAACAGGGAGATGGACAACGCCCAAAGAACAATGGGAAGAAAGGATATGTACTCTATGCAGCACAGGGGCAGTACAGACAGAGGAACACTTCATCTATAAATGCCCGAGTTTTTCAGATATCCGTGACAAATACAAAGAAACACTTGGGAACGAGTTTATTACAGATTTATTTGAAGACAAGAAAATAAAAAAAGTTGGAGAATTGCTAACACAAATCAGGAGAAGGAACAACCTTCTCAAAGATATTAAAGATCATATGATATGATTTGAGTAATTGTACTTCCATATTTGAGGTCCCATAGACCATTTTTGGGTCTCGCGGACGTAATTAAAATCTTTCATTCATTCAAAACCATAATGCATCGTTGAAACATATCAAGCAAATAACCATGGAAGGTTAAATAATCAGTTAAATATTTCGATTTTTTATTTATTTATTCATTTATTTATTGAAAACATTTCAAAAAAATGCCACTTTCGATAAGATCCAAGGAGGCAGGGTATTCATTCCGCCAAAAACGTCTAGGACTCGGACCTGGCCTACCACCTTTGACATACTTGAGCAAACAAACACACAACCAATTTAAAAATAAGTAAATAACAACAAAAATAATAAAATAAAATAAAAAACTTGTTCTTTGAGTGTGTCAAAAACAAAAGCACAACCAAACACGCACAATAAGATAAAAGAAATCACAACATGAACCACATAGAAAAACACAAGAAACGCATAACAAAACACAAACAACAGAACACTACAAAGACATAACCCAAAAAAAAACATGAAAAATAAACACAACCAAAACCTAAAAAATTAAAAAAATAAAATAAAAAACAACTCAAAAACAAAAAACATAGAAAATACTCGCACATACAAACACGAATTAATATAAACAAAGAGAAACCCAAGAACAATAACGAAAAAAATACAAGAACAATAACAAAAAACATTAAAAAAAAAAAACACACAAAACAACAAAAACACAAGAACAACAAAAAACACAAAAACAAAAGAACCCACCCACCTTAAAAAACTAAACAAAAAAAAAAATTGAACATAACAATGACCTATTTAGACGAGAATACTATTAAGGCAAGAATCAACAGAGGAAACAAAAGAAAGAATAGAATGAGCTAGGGAACTAAAAAAAACTGAATGAACCAAAGAGAAGCAAAAAGAAAAAAAACAAGAAAAAACTAGGTACCTTTAGAACTGAAGCCATCCAAAGAAATGATAAAAAGAAGAGCTTCCCTAATTTGAGAAGTCCACCATCTAAGAGGGTGGCCATAACAAGTAAGATCACCTTTGTCCAAAGCCCAATTAGCTAAAGCATCAGCACTCTTGTTTTGATCTCTGACCACATGATTGTAATCAACTTTCAAAAATCCCATCTGGATTAATTGAATTTCTCAATAATTCTTTTTATTCTCCAATCCACCTTATGATTCTTAGGAGTCTTCAAGAGATTAATCATAAGTTGAGAGTCAGACTCAACTAACACCTATTCCTATCCAACCTTAGTAGCCTCCTGAAGGCCTCTGAGGATACCATACCCCTCAAGCAAGGTTATTGGAAAGAATACTCATATTCTCAGCAAAAGTAAAAACCAGGGAGCCATCTGAAAGTCTACCAATTCCTTCCACACTGGCTTTTACAGAGTTCCCTCTAGAGGCTCCATCAGTATTGACTTTTCCAAAATCCTTAGGAGGAGGTTGCCAATTTTTTGTCCTATCCATCTTACTAATACTCACATTCCCTTTAAGTTGGTTGCCCTTAGAAGATTTAATCTTCAATCTTTACATCACTTGATCCCATCTTTGGTGGGAGTTTTGGGGGTGATTAAGGAGTTGATGGACTGATTCAACTAAGTTGGTTATGGTCTTTTGCCAAATATAGTGAATATCATTCCTATCTTGATTAAAAATTCGATTGTTCCTTTCATTCCAAATATTCCAAAGAAGAATGGTAGAACCCATCCAAACTAACTGCCTAATAAAATGATCAACACACTCTTGATCAGGCCAATCCCTCCAAAGTTGTTCAAAAGTAAAAAAAATGGACCACTGTAAGCCAAGTAAAGTGGTCATTCTCCTCCATAGCTCAAAGGCTAAAGTACACTCAATAAAAATATGGTTGAGAGTTTCTACATTCTCTTCACACATTTCACATCTAAAAGGGCCATGAAAACCACGCTTCATAAGTTGCTCACCAATAAGCACCCTACGATGCAATAAAAGCCAATTAAAGAACCTCACCTTAAGCCAGAGCTTTTGAGCCCACAATCGAGAAAATATGTCATAGGAATGGTTGGGATTATTATGGCATAAGGTCAAATAACCTTGAGCAACTGAATACTCACCCTTAGTAGTGTTGTTCCATACAAAACAATCTTTTTCATGGGACCAAGAGAGGATCTCATATGAAGGATGCCTTGGATATCTTGTCTTTGCCTTTATGGGATTTGAATAGGCCAGTCCTCAATAGGGATCCAATATCTACCAACCTTTGAATTGCCAGTATGGTACCGACAGTAATTAGCCACCTTTATCCAGTTAGCTCGGTGAAGCTCCTCCATCCAAGGCCTCAAATCGAGAAACTGAGTTATCAAAGGCTTGTGACCATCCCAAGAATCTGTCCAAAAATTTACCTGTTGATCATTATGAATGATCCAAAATAATTTTTTTTTTTATCAAATCCTCACCAGTCTTAAGAACTGCTACTTTGGTAGGAAGTTGATAGTAAACAAGGTCTTCAGGACTTTTGTTCTCAGCATATTTAGCACGGAGATTATTGGCCCAAAGAGCATTGGGGTTATGCAACATCCTCCAATATAATTTAGCAACTAAAGCTTTGTTGTTATTAATAGAAGACCAGAATCCTAACCCCCTTCATTCTTAGGAAGACATAAAGTATCCCATTTCACCAAGGCCCATTTTCTTTTCTCCTTAGTATCACTCCAAAGGAAATGATGACTGATTTGATCCAATTCTCGAAGAACAGCCTTTGGGATATTCAAAACGGAAGAAACATAAATAGGAATAGCTTGAAGGACTTATTTTACCAAGGTGATTCTACCCCAAGAAGAAAGCCGCATGTTGGTCCACTTTCCAAAAATATTTGGATTTTAAATAAGATGATCTAAATTCTAAAAATTGTTATTTTTTTTTAGTTTTTAGGAAGGTTTTTTAGTTTTTTATATTGAACAAGGTTTGAACCTTGGATCTCTCAAAAAGATAAAAATTGTTGTTGATTATAATGTATTTGTATAACTAATTTTAAGTTTTAAAAAAAATATATTGGTTTTAGAAATAAAAGGTTTATAGACTCTATAAACATGTATGAGCAAAATTCAAAATACAATGAGCTTTCTTAAAATGATTGGCAAGTGATATAAGAGTTAAAAGAAGAATATGTATTATTTATGACATTATTTAGCCTCTACATTGATAAGTTAAAGGAATGGCTAAATATGAGTGGTGAAAGAAAGGTGTTTTATTGGCTAGTTATGTAGTGTAAAGTTACTTTTGTATGTAAATGGTTTTATTTTGATTACAAGGACAATAAAAGGTTAAGAGAATATTTAAATACCTTCGAACATTTATATACAAAATTTGTCTTGCAAATAAATATTAATAATAATATAGTTATGCCCACCAACTAAGAGAGAATAAAATAATTAAGTTTCTATTTTTAAGGGGTTATAATACAAGTATATTGGTATATATTTCCATAATAGACTTAGTTTGATAATGTACAAAATGAAAAATAATGATAGACTACAAAGTACTTTTTGCATTATAGAACAAATAAATTATGGGATTGAAAGACCATCCAAGTCTTATTTGGATTGTTGGTAGTGTCAATGATACTTTATGGGTATGAAGTTTAGACCAACAATATATTGAGCTTGGATTAGAGATGAATCTAAAGGATCCAAAAGTGTTTAATTACAAGCAAAATCAAAATAGAAGTGTAACAACAATCTTTGCATTTTTTCTAAATATCAATCGAATCAATTACCCTAGCAATTGAAACATATAAGCTAAAACATATCCAAATTTTGTTATACATAAAAAAAAAATCAATCAAAATACAAAATTATATTTTTTACAAGCATTAACATTTTAGAGCAAAGAGTCTTACCGTGCAAAATCCAAATAAACTTTTGAAGTGAGTGACCTAATCCTAAACTGATCATTGGGTCATAATCAAATTCTTCCTTCTACTTCCCACATGAGTCCATCAAAGCCACTACATCTACCACCCTTTTCTCCAAACTAAGAGTACCCAAGGGTCTTTATTTCTAAACTCAAAAATAGAATCTATCCATAAATGTGCATCCCCATGGACATTAGTTTTAATTATATACATAAAATCTAGGGGGCCTCCACATACCTCTAAAATAGAAACTCCATAGGACCCAACACCCTATGGGAAAACAAGGAGTAGTTTCATCCTAAGGATAAATGAGAAGTGACTCGTTGCACCACCTTTCTAGGATGGATTGTATTAGTGTTATGGTCATACATTACCCAACCCTAGTCTCATGCACCTCAACAGAGGAATAGGAACAAATAATGGAGGATTTAGGCCTTGAAAAGGAATCCACCTCATTTATTCTTATTTATGGTCCATCCTATAAGATTTAGAGGAACTCTTTCCTTTAAATTTAACTAAATTTTCTTATAACATCAAACAATAGTCACTCAGTCCATCACATTAGAGAACTCTCTCACATAGGGGCCCTTTCAACTCTATTTTAATAACAAACACATAATTTAAGCAACGGATACCATAGAAATAACAATTTTTCAACAATAAGGTAAATCCCACAAAATGCATATACATTTACAATTCCAATGGTAATTGATTTACAATACAAGGAATTTAAACCATAATAAACATTGCATCAATGTCCCCGTGGGACACCCATGTGGTTAGGGCTTTGGGATTTCTTTTAGGAGACCCGGGTTCAAACCACCATAGGGCATGGTGTGTGTGCATGTGTGTGTGAGTCAACTTGTGTACAAAAAAACATTGCATAAAAATGCATGCATTCAAATTCTAAATTTAGAAACTCATTCTATCTTTAAAACTCTTAATTCTAATTTACCTTATATCCCTTATAATATTTTATATCTATCCTCTAGAATAATACCTCATTCCCTAATCAAATACATATTTTTATCAATGAGTTTACACATATTTTTATGAGAGGTCCCCTCATACTGAGTGGGGTTTGAACCTTGGGCCTCTCAAAGAGAAGCTTAAGCCCCTAATCAAATGCATATTACCATGCAATATGAATTTAAAATAAAAATAGGTGCATAATTAAAAATCCTTCCATATTAATTTTTTGTTAAACAAATCTCTCCTAACTAAGATAAAGGGTACTATAGTTGGGACTTGACATGTTTCGCCTAAGAGTTCTCTTAAAAACTAGGGGAAGAGAAAATTCACTCATTTTTAATATTACCATATTTATAAATCTAAGATTTAAATTTTAATAAATTTCTTAAGTTACAATTTATTAATAACTCGACCATGATCATAATTAGTTAATACAATTAACTAATTATACATTCCACAACTAAATAAAAATGGTTTGAGCACAACCATAACTTGGTTACTATAATTAATAATAGTGTTTCACAAAATACAAATAAGCACTATCCTTTTAGTTTTTCCTTGAAATTAAAACATTTAGAATGTCTCAAATAAAACAATGTAACACTATCATTCATAATGTAAAATCTATTGGAATTAGTAGAAGCAAGAAATAATTTTTTAATCACAACAATATAGCATTATATCTCTCCAATAGAACTTATGTACTGCATGCATATTTATGTAGCACTGTGTCTCTTAGTTTTAAGAGACTCTTCAATATTTTCATCCCTTGGTGTTTCACCTTCAACTTTGTCTTTTCATATTTTCTTATACTTAGGGGAGATATGACTATCAAACCTCATATGAGGTGAAATCATCAATCATTCCATAACAATTACAAAATATCAAAAAATGTAAAAATGGATAACATCACCCCTTATTACATTATTTGGTATAAATATCATTACCTCCCATAATTCCTAGGGTTGATAAACTAGAATTATGCTTTAGATATAGCTCTGGCTCTAGCTCTAGCTCTTGCTTTGGGTAATATCCATTGGGTCTATCTTGGGGTCTGCCTATGGGTCATTTCCTCTAGGTCTTTACCTTTAGGTTAACTCTAGGTCTTCACATCTAGGTTGCCTCTAGTCCATTGCTTTTGGTTCACCTCTAGATCATTACCTCTAAGTCACCTTTGGGTCATTACCTTTGGGTTGCCTCTGGGTTAGCCTCTGGATCTACCTTTAAGTCTTCTTGGATCATTACCACTATATTATAGCTTTTGTGTCAATCTACATATTCATAATCTTCCACATAATGTTTCACTACATATTTTGTTACCATAGGCCTTCTAAGCATAGCTCGAGTCATACTTTGATACAAAAATCATTTATTTCAAGTTTCCCAAGATTACATTACTCCATGGAAAATTTACACTTGACAAACTATGATGTTTTTCAACCACCAAACTTTGCTTTATTCTATAGAATCCATTCAACATTTATTTTACTTTATCTCATCCTGACACATTCATCAATCCACAATTCAGATGTATTTTGTTGTTCACTTTATCTTTGTGCGAACACTTTCTTTTAGAGCGATTGTTACCTTTGCAAATCTCACAAGGATACATAGTCCAACACTTAGTTGTCACATGTCCAAATCTTCCACAATGACTACAATAACTACTATGAGGAGTTCATTCCCTCCATATGCTTCTTTTTTCACAATTTTAGTGGCATTGCTTTTTGGTTGACCAATATATCCAAGGCCTTAATTATTTGTCATTATGGTCATTTTCATACCTTGTCCATATCTTCCCAAACCTATACCATTGTATCTCATTTTTCTCAATAATTTTGAATCAATTCCTTTGGTTTAGTTTTCAAAACACCTAATTTTCTTATTTCCACTATGGTCTCTATCACTATCACCAACAATATTCAAATACCATATATCATCATCATAATGACCTTCAACATTATATGAATTATCATTATCACTTTCAACTCTAACAATATGGTCTTTTTCATGGCCAATACAATCTTCTTCTACATGAACTCTTCTCTAACCAACAATATTGAAATCATTGGTATTAGAGGATATATATCCCTTATATGATATCACTTGTATCACAACGCATATTTGCCACTATAGGCTTTAAGTCACCTATATCACAAGTGAAATTTATCCTTTGAAGAAGGTCACTTGTGATACAACCAAAATGAATGATTTTAATAATTATACATGAATGAGTACATATAAGGTGAGTTTAGGATTTTAGAAAGGAAACCCTAACCTTAACCATAATCATAAGCAAGAGCACATTAAACACATTAATATTCTAACATCCCCCCTTAATGTACACTTTTCTAAGTACAAAATACTCATTAATATTCTAATATCCCCCCTTAATGATGAAGCTCATCTAGAAGGTGTCGATCTCTACCGAAAATGCACCTTTATACAATAATGTTGAGCCATCCAAAAGTTATGCTAAAATAGGCAACATCCTCATGCTCTCCTTCAACTCAACATGTAAATATGTGGAGGAGATGAGGGGAATGCAATGTTTGATCAACATCCTCATGCTCTCCTTCAACTCAACACATAAATTTATGGAGGAGGAGAGGAGGGGAATGCAATGCTTGATGTGGATTGATGGAGTTTCAAGTTCAATCGAAAGTGCACTCCATGTTACAATAAACTTTGATAAATGTGGATTGATGGAGTGTTAGGTTCACCCCAAAGTCACTTGTGTCTCAATAAACACTTGCCTTCATGGGCTTATCCTTCAACTTTTTAATTATTTCTATTTATTTTCTATATTGCACCTCAAGGATGTCAAGAGTGAATAATGTCATGCACATTCTTCTCACAACACCAATAGAGATTGTCACACCATTTTCAAAGTACTCTTTATAAGTATCATATTTTTTTAGGATTGATTGTAAACAATACCTAAGTTTTAAAAATTCTCCACCTTCATTAGTTTTTGATGACACACACTTTTGAATTTCACTTTATTTCTTAGCTTGTTTACTAACCCTTTTATTTCTTGTTTTTGTCAATTCCTTATCCATGAGTTTCTTATGTGTTGTTTCACACTCTTCTTCATAATATGATTCGGGTTTTTTCTAGAACAATATATCCTTGTTGTTGTTGATATTATTCTTGTTGATATTGTGATTGAAACTATTGCTTCCTATGAGGAGGTCTACGAAATTGAGCCCCATGAGTCATCAAATTTTATTCACAAAACTTGGTGTCATGTCCTTTTTTCAAAAATATGACAATACCTCGTCCTCCATGGAGGTTGCTTTTGTGATGAAGATGAGATTGAATAACCCTTTGAACCTTTTTATGGTTTCTTTGTGGAGATAAGAGCATTATTGGTTTATATTTTCTAATGTTGAAGAATGTTTATTAATTCTTCAAATGACACCCTTATATTTAATAATTGAAGAGATGTAATGAATGTTTTAAATGATTCAAGGAGATCTCTAAGTACAACAGATACTAAGAACTGATCATCCACCTTTTCTCCCATGGTGTTCAATTTTACCTTCAAGTATGCAACTCTTCATAGAAATTTTTCTATACTCTCTCCATCTTGGACCCTTAATGTATGTAGTTGTGATTGAAGATGAAGGATTGTGGCTTCATTTCTTCCTTCAAATATAGTACAAAGTATGTCCCATGCATATTTTGATGTTTTTGCTTCACTAATATGTGGTTGTATTTCATCTTCCACTCTAAAAGTGATGAGTGTAAGTGCCCTAGCATCTCCTTCATCATAATTTTGCTTAACTATTGTCTCCTTAGGTTGAGTTTCATCACTAGTAACTATGTCCTAGATTTTTTTGACCACTAGTATTATCCTCATTTTTGTTTTTTGTGCAAATTTTAGACCTTTGAGCAATTGAGATTCTATAAAAAAAAATTGATGTAGTCAAGGTGAAGGTTTCTTATATCTACCAACAAGGTCTCCTTTCTATATACCGCCAATCCTATATATCGAACCATTCAATATACTTGCTCTTCCTATATACATGTTGGTACATGGAAGAAACTAATCCTCTTGATATATGTGGTCATACGTGAGAGAGACCTTAAGATACATGAAAGAGAACGATACATGGTACCAAGGTAGTGGTAAAAAGGATTCATCCTATGAATGACACCTGCTTAAAAAAAATCCTCATACATGGGCACACATTCCCTATATACTTGAATTTTTTCAATTTTAGGATTTATGTCTAATGATAATAATAAATGGAGTAAAACAAAAAATCACAAAAATGTATTCTTATTTCTCCTCGATGATTTATAGGGACGATGCCCATACATCGTTATGTCAACTATATTAGGCTTTAGATACAGTAGCTTAATGTGACAACATTACCTATAAATGCAAGTCAGAGGCATCACTTATTCCAAATGTTGTGATTATGCAAAGCACATGTTCTATTTTCATCTACAAAAATCATTTTTGATATAAATTATTTGGAAAATAAGGTGTCGATCACTACAAAAAATGCATCTTTTACACAAAATTATTATTATTATTCTTGCAAAATATTCATGACAAACTATAGGACCCCTTACCTTTAAAAAAAAATCAGTTCTATTTCAAATATTTATGTCAACTTTCCACTCTTCATAACTTGAAAAAAAATGTTTCCTTAAAATAAAATGTGCCTTTGCACCTTTTAACTCATTAAGAGAATAACTTTTCTTTCAACCTGCTTCCTTTTTCATAATTTCTTTTTTTTAAATGGCCTCTATGTGAACTGAACCCACAAATTTACCTTTAAAAATTTTAACTTTTTATCAAACACCAACTTCTCTCATATGAAAGTTATAAAATAAAATGGAAATGAATTTATTTTAAAGGTATTATACCTTTTGTCCAAGCATTGATTGCAACCTGTATGGTCCTTACTCAAACTACTTATCAAAAGTCTCGATATGCCCATTAGTTTGAATGTTGTTCTAAATGTTTCACTCTCCTACATCATTTGTCTTGCAATGTCTTCCAATCAGACAATATTTTACCTCCAAAAGAGTGTTTAATTCACCTTCCAATTAGGGATTTTCTTGTTGCATGCACTTACAATTCTTCTTTGGGTTCAAAAGTCAAATTTTATATTTTCCTTTGGATTTGGGCACAGGTCTATAAAAATAGAAACATAATTAACGTGACTCAAGCAAAATGAAAGACATGTATGTGGGAACATAAACATGAATAACGCGACTTGGGCAAAAATAAAGATAAAATATTATCCATAGGACGAAAGATTTCAAAACAAAATTGTTGGATAATTTTTTATATATTTTGGTGTTGTTAGACTTATACAGGGTTGTTTAGGTTCTCAAGGTAATAGCTGCAATGCTCCTCTAGCTCTAACGTCCCAATAACAATGATAATTTGCAATGTTTAAACAAAGTATTATCACCATAGATGTCTTCTTAGATTGCCTTCAAACTTCCTTGGCTTTGAACATTTTTTTTTCAAGTAGTTGTTTAAGAAAAATAAACACACATGCCATCGGATGGCGATGATTGTCCCTTCTTGAAAACCTTATAACAAAACAACACAAATCTCCTCACTCTAATACCAGATGTTGGAATGAATAAAAGCAAACAACAATTTTTTAATCACAACAATATAGTATTATTTATCTCCAACATAACTTATGTTCAACATGCATATTTATATAGCAATATGTATTTTAGTTTCAAGATACTCTTTAGTGTTTCGCCTTCAAATTTATCTTTTCATCTTCTCATATGCTCACAATAATATCTCTCCAACATAACTTATGTACAATATGCATATTTATATAGCAATGTGTCTCTTAGTTTCAAGAGACTCTTTAGTGTTTCACCTTCAACTTTATCTTTTCATCTTCTCATATTCTCATAGAAGATATGACTATCCAACCTCATATGAGGTGAAATCATCAATCATTTCCTAATAATTACAAAACATCAAATAATGTAATAATAAATAACAAAATCAAGTCAAAACATTATAATATAATATCTAGGGCAAGAAAATGTAAATGATTATATCAAACTATATAAATTCTAATTTATATATGAGTCCAAGATCAAAAGGGTCCATCCTTCACCCGAGGCTAGAAAAATAGGGCATGACAAGGATATATATAAAATATTCCAAGCAAAAACATGTACTTTTCTTATAGAAATAGTTGTAATGATTTGTCTTGTAAGATATATTATAAATATTTAACAAATAAATATAAATAGGTGGCTTAAGGTTATAGTAGGATATGAGTGAACCAAGAAAGAAATGCCTGGATGAAAAAATGTGAAGCAGATGAATAAGTGGGGTATTCATTTAATAGAATACCCCAAAAACAACAAAGATATATTAGTCTATGTAAAGGAAAAATTCAGGGTAATAATATGTATAAAAGAGCTAAGAAGAACGAAGATGCACTATCCTACTAAGTTCAACCCCATATACAAACAATATCAAAAAGCTTATATGGATGACAAATATCATATTAAGATTTGTAGAGGGGGAAAATTGCCTTACTGCATACGATTCCCAAAACAAGGCTAGATTCGCAAGATAGAAGAGAAGCCTTATGGGGTGAACCGCGAGGGATTTGTTATTCTATACACTTAGTGCTAAGGGGGAAGGGATCACTAGGAATGGCTTTAATGACTCGCTCCAAGTCCACAAGAATTTTAGGAATGTTTGACGTATTTGATTCAAGGCAATCACCTAGATTTGGCCTTTCTAGATCTATGCTATAAAAGATAAAGAACAATGCAAAAATACAAAAATGTAGGAATACAAGAGCTAACCCTAAAATGATTCTTCCTTTGAATGCTTTTCTAACCTAGGGTTCTAAACAGACAACCTTTAAGCAAGGATTCAAAAAGAGAAGCACCTACAAACTTAACCCTAAGTGCATACTATATGATGTTTACCTTTCAAATGCCTAGAATATATTTCTATTAAATAAGATCTAGGGTTTACAACAGAAATATAAGGCACCCAATAAAAAACCTAAATATTAATTGGAACACTTAGCTTATCCGATGATTGATCCTTGATTTTATCCTTTGTCCAACACTATCAACAATTCATGTTCCTACAAGATAACTCAACAAACACTTGAAAATGAGATTAGCATTAGGGGGCCTACTTAGGCCGCTATATAACAATACTTGGAGGCATAACAATCAAGCCACCTAGGTCTCTTTATTTGAACTTTAATAATTAAAAGCAGAAATTGACCTTTGGAGAAAAGCAAACATAATACACTACAACAAAATAGAATGCATAAATTATAGAATAAAATATGCCACTATGCTCTAGATGCAGTCTATGATACAATGAAGAAAATAGGAATAACAGATTACCCTGAGTTTTGTCTCAAGCAAAATTGTACCTCGTAATAAGCAATCATGATAACGCAATGCGAAGTCGCACCCCATCAGGGATCGAGCGCGATTTCACATAAACTATGCAAAAAATAAAAGATAAGTGCAACAGCTCGATTACTTCATTCAAAAAATCCAAATATGCATGCAGAAGAGTGAATTCACTTGACAGAGAGTGCAAAAGCAAAACATAAGGGTTTTAGATCTCCTAGATGGTCAATCTCTCCTTAGGGCTCCAACAACAATCCACCAAGAGCGAACAACAATAATCCAATGCAGTAGATAATCAATCAAACTCCTCACTTCAAAGTTGCTTGTGAAAGAAGAAGAAGAAGGATGCAGACCGAAAAAAACACTTTGCGAGAAATCAAATGTGAGTAATAAAATCATCAAGTGTCGATTATGTGAGCGTGTGTTAACTTGTGTGTGAAAATTGAATTCAAACCCTCATTATATAGTGGATTTGAAGGTAAAAAGAGCAAAAAAACCAAGGAGGGTTGACCTAAAATACGCCAACCCCAAAAAATTAGGGTTTTAATGTGTCAAACCCTAAAATGGTGAAATCGTACCCCATCCGAGCTGATCGTGATATCACAATGCGAAGTCACATCTTGTCAAGGATCGGGTACGATTTCGCATAGAGAGGGAAAATAAACAAACTAGGGGAGGAAAGCCTTGCCCTTGCCCTAGGAAAGTCTAAGGGGTCCCCTAGAGGGCTCAGGGAATATTACCCACTGAAGTGGGTCAATTTTTTGTGTCTACATTTTACCCCCTCTTTGAAGCATTTAAGGCCAAGTAAATGCACAAAGAAAGATGTAGACCTCTATAGATAGAAAGTAGCAAGCATAGGAAAGAAGTGTCCAAGTTTAGGAAAAAGGGTGAGATATTACTACCATTAATACCTTTGTGGCTAAGGTGACCCCTTGAGTTTCGAAAGGAAAGGAAATTCCTTAAGAAACTCGAAAAAGGTAAAGAAAGAAAAAGCAAAGCATAGAAACATGGAGAACCAAACAAGCAAACAAACAATAGAGCAAAGATCACTGGGTACAACATGAGTCTAATGCAAGGCTATATGAAATGCATGGATGAAAATGGATGGAAGAAAGAAAGAAAACATGAGAAAAAGACAAGGAAAGAAAACCAACAATACGAAGAAGAAGAAGAGAGAGAAGACGAAGAAGAAAGATAAAGAAGAAGACAATCCAAAGGTCAACCATCTGAAATAGAGAAGGATGGGTGAAACATAGTATTGAAATCAGCGTAGGTCGCAAGGGACCAATGTGACTAAATACTATGAATCATACCAAAAAAGAGGGGAGCTAAACCCACTATGGGTGTAGTGCTCGCCAAGAGGGATGAGGTGTTGGAGTCTGACCCGCTATGGGTGGTTGCTCACTTATTGACTATTGTGGGGTGATTACCCACTAGGATGTATGCCGAGGCCTACTAAAAATGGCCAAGGAGCTTATCCTGTAATGGGGTGTTGAGCCCGCTGAGTCAAAAGGGAGTATAACCCGATAGAAGATCATATCCGATAAGATACCCGCTAGGATGTATAGCTATCCCATGTGGGGTGTAATATAAGGATAAAATATATATATTAGGTGAGTGCTACCCTCGATAGGGGTTTAGAGTAGAAAACAAGATAGTGAGTGTGTGCAATTGTGCTGAGAAGACAACTTAAGAAGGAAGAAAACAAAACGCATGTATTTCCTTGTCAAAAGCAAAGGAAGACAAAGAAAAAGAAGAGCAACAGAAAAGTGACAAGGAAATATTAATGAACTATCACCCTTGATCTAAGAGATACTCTCACTATTTCCAAGATTAAGGAAGACATTTGAAGAAGCAAAAAGCAAGAAAGAAGACTGAAGAAGAAAGCCCTAGGTGGGGATCTTACTAGGCATCAGAATCCTAGAGAGAGTGCAATGCATGTGAGCTACGACCTAACTAGGTATCATCACATGCCATTGTCGCAAGATCCCAAAAAATCTATATGATCAAGCAGTCATGAACAAGCAATCATGCAAAATATGACATTCAAGCATGCAAGTTGAATTAAATGTCAGGCAAGACAATGCAAAAGGATGACAAGCAACAATGCAATATGAGCAAGCAGATGGATGCAATGAAAATGCAAATGCATAGCTAAATGATGATTAATTGATTTGATGCAATTTTTATTTTTTTATTATTATTATTAATCTAATTTAATTAATTAATTTAAGCAAGCAGAATGAAAGTCGACACAACATCTAAGTGTGCCGCCTTTCTTAACAAAAAGAATAGGCGTGCCATGGACTGTTTTGTCAAAGAAATATCTAAAAGGTAAGCCTTCTCGATAATTAGAATTATGGAGAGGCTCCTTCATAGCTCTTTCTTTGGCAGCCATAGCACGATAATCAATGCACTCTCGAACATAACCATTCTTTTTAACATAAGGAGGAGCAATTCCTAACTTCGCAAGATCGCTATAGGACAACGAAGTAGGGTCCTCTTTTAAAATAGAAGGTTTACTTTTAGAACATACATAATCAATCATATTGCAAAACAAGACATCAGAAGAATAAGGGGGACCATCATCCTCATCACCCACTCCTAACTTTTGATAATCCATATATTCAGCATAAGTCATAAGATGATCATCATTGTCAAATGGTAAAGGTTGGTCTTTACTAGGTATAAAACCTATGCCACATCTCCCAGGCCAGATCTCGACATCCAAAGGCTCTTGAATGCCCTTCTATTGTGGCCCCAAACCTTTACCTACATATCCCATACTAGATAGGATCTGTTTAGGAAGTGGGTAATCATTGGAAAGGTAACAATGAGCAAAAGAACGCTCAACGGGAGAGGGGTTGCTACCACGTATCTTATCCTCGAAGGTAGTTCCTACGAAGACAAAGGTACACATGCCAAAGTGTACAACATCACCTTTCTTATGGGGCAAACCCATGGTTCTTGGTGATGGTGGTAGCTTAGCTAGATCCAGAAGAGGTTCTTGAAGAAACTGATTATCATGATCTTGAGATGAAGAATTTAAGATATGTTCCTCACTCATTTTTAAAATTTGAAATTGTTTTGATATTTGAGATGAGGAACATGGAGAGACCATTGAAGAGATTGAGGGACATAGGTTGAACTTAGATCGAGCTCGCTCTACATTTGAACAAAATTCAAATGGTCGAGGGTCACCCGAAATGGTGATAACTTGATTCTTAAACTCAAACTTGAGACACTGATGAAGAGTAGAAGGGATGACCTTCATTGCATGAATCCAAGGTCATCCAAGAAGAAGATTAAAATATGTAGGACAATGTACCACATAAAACAAAGTATCCAATATTTTAGGCCCAACTTTGAGAGGAAGAGATATGACACCACAGGCTTCTTGGGACTCATTGTTGAAAGCTTTTATAATGATATCGGATTTTGTTAAATCTTCCTCTTTTAATCCAAATTTTTGAAAGAATTGATATGTACACAAATTGAGGGAAGAACCATTATCAATCAAAATTCTCTTGATAAAAGTATCCCCAATAAGTGCAGTGATGTAAAGTGAAGAATCTTCTTGCAAGTTTGAGGAAGGTTTATCATCATCCGAAAATGAGATATGATGTATCCCAAGAGAACCTACGACATCAACTATAGCATTGGGAGAAATATCTGAAGGAACTGATTGTTGCTTTAAAAATTCCATCAAAGCATCTCTATGGTTGGGAGAAGTTTGAAGGAGTTCTAAAACTAAAATATTTGTTGGAGTACTAGCCAACTGCTTTTGGAGATCAAATGAAACCTTAGGTTGTGGTCTCAATACAATAGGTGGAGTCCCTATATCTGAAACTTTTCCTTGATTATTCTTCAAAACTGAACTGGGTTGTAACACAGAATTCTATCCTTGCTGAGGATGCTGAGTCTGAGCTTGTCTTCTTGTAGTTACCCCAACCATGCCAACCATATTACCATAGGGAGGAGGCTCATTCTGATGAGCCACCTGATTTGCTACTTGTTGATTATGTTTTGGCAATGGATCTTTAAATATTCCCATATCTTGATTGGTAGTCACAGTTTGTTGGATAGGTACTTGATTATTCACTACCTGAGAATTGCCTAAGTCAATGCATCCTGCATCAATCAAATCCTGAACCACATGTTTCAACTTCTTACAAGAATTCATCCAATGTCCTTCCACTCTATGATATGCACAATGTTGACCTACCTTATACCAATGAGTCGTAGTATCTGGTTGTCTAATAGGAGGTAACTCAATTGCCTTAGCTTCTAAGAGTTGTTTCAAAGTTGCTTCCATAGACATATTAAGCCTTGTAAAATTCCTTTGTGGAGGTTTCTGAAGTACTATCTTTTGTAGGTTGTTAGTAACATTATTAACATAGGCCTACTATCCATTCCATTATCACCTCCTATATGTCTATTTTTATGTTGAGACTTAGTAGGTTTCTCTTCCTTAACTTTGAGTTGACCTCTCCTGATGAGAGCCTGTTCTACTTTTCTTGCTAAATCAATTGCTTGATCAAAAGATGTAATAGTAGTAGTCTCTAATGCATAAGATAATTGTTCTTGTAAATTACCAATAAATATCTCAAGCATATCTTTAAGAGGTAAAGTATATCTCAAACATCCAACTAAACTTCTCCAACGAGCCAAAAATTTTGAAAAGCTTTCTTCTTTACTTTGTTTTAAATTATAAACATCTTTCATTGTCACTTCTTTCTCAATGTAAGCACCAAATTGTTGAACAAATAATTCTGTTGTCTCTTCAAAACTCTTTAAGGAATAATTAGGCAACCGATAATACCATTCTAATGCCATACCACCAAGGCTCTTAGGAAATGTTTTAAGCAACAACATATCATCATAAATGAGATCATGGCAAGTTGTTCTAAATCTTCTTAAATGCTCTATTGGATCTTCTATCCCCTTATAGATAGGTAAAACTGGCATAGGAAAATGCTTAGGATAAGGCCTAGCAGCAACAATAGGATCCAATGGCTGATTACACATTTCCTTATAACTGTAAGTAAAACTTGAAGGCTGAATCATCTCAACTTTTGAAACCAATTGCTTCACCATATTTGCCAAATTATGTACTTTTGGATTACTGTTATGCATTGTTCCTAGATTCCCATATGTGTGTTGAGGAACCAATGCTTGATTCAAGTTGGAAGCATGGATATTATTGTTATATGTGGCACCTTGTGAAAGTGGACAACTAACATTGGGAAGAATAGAAGCAAAAGTGTTGATATTAGAAGATTGAGGAAGAAATTGAGAACACTTTTGAGTGACACTACTAATTGGAGGAGCTTGCATATTCCTTCCAATGTTGGTGGTAGTAGTAGTATCAATAACTGAGTTCAACTTATCAAGATGTACTGATTTAGGCAAGGGGTTTTCCTGGTTAAGCATAGGGGAGCTTATTGGAGGAGGTGGAGGAGTCTCATCTCTTTCGAGGTGAGCTTCTCGCTCCATGCCTCCCAATATCCTATCCCTATTAGCCTTCATAAAGCCCCAAATATGCTCAAATGATGAAAAGACAAAGCTACCATTAGGTCCCTCATAAGGATCAAAACTCATCTCAGTATCCATGTTGTCTTGCTCTTCTGGATCTATGTTAGGATCCTCTCTATCAATATGATCATCTTCCGGAGGAATACAATCAGATTCAAGATGCTTTCACTGACTTCTAAGGACAGGAGCCATTAGAAAAGCGAAAGGATAGAAGAGAATGCTAACAACAGAAACAAAAATATTTTTAAAGATATTATTAAGATTCTCCAACCACACAAATAAATTTAATGATCTTGTTTAAAGTTTTAAAAGAAAAGGAGGTGTTCACATTGGGTTCACCAAAGATGTAGAGGGGGAAAACCGCCCTACCACGTACAATTCCCAAAAGCTGGATCCGCAAGAGAAGAGAAGCCTTATGGGGTGAACCATGGGGCTATGTTGTTCTCTACACTCGGTGCTAGGGGGAAGGGTTCACTAGGAATGGCTTTAAGGACTCGCTCCAAGTCCACAGGAATTTCAGGAATGTTTGATGTATTAGATTCAAGACAAACACCTAGATTTGGCCTTTCTAGATCTATGCTATAAAAGATAAAGGACAATGCAGAAATACAGAAATGCAGGAATACAAGAGCTAACCCTAGAATGATTCTTTCTTTGAATGCTTTTCTAACCTAGGGTTCTAAACAAACAACCTTTAAGCAAGGGCTCAAGAAGAGATGCACAAACAAAATTAACCCTAAGTGCACACTATATGTTGTTTATCTTTCAAATGCCTAGAATTAATTAAATATACTTCTATAAAATCAGATCTAGGGTTTATAATAGAAATAAAAGCACTCAACAAACAACCTAAAGACTAATCAGAATACTTAGCTTATCCGGTGATTTATCCTTGCTTTTATCCCTTTGTCCAATGCTATCAATAATACTTGTTCCTGCAAGATAACTCAACAAACACTTGAAAATGGGATTAGCATTAGGGGGCCTGCTTAGGCCATTGTATAACAATACTTGGAGGTGCAACAGTCAAGCCCCCTAGGTCCTTTTAGCTGACCTTTGATAATTAAAAGCAGAAATTGACCTTTGGAGAAAAGCAAACATAATACAATACAACAAAACAGAATGCAGAAATCACAGAATAAAATATGCCACTATGCTCTAGATGCAATCTATGATGCAATGAAGAAAATAGGAATAACATATTACCCCCAGTTTTGGCTCAGGAAAAATCGCACCCCGTAATGGGCAGTTGCGATAACGCAAGGCGAAGTCGTGCCCCATCAGGGAGCGGGCGCGATTTTGCATAAACTATGCAAAAAATAAAATATGAATGCAAAAGCTCGATTACGTCATTCAAAAAATCCAAATATGCATGCAGAAGAGTGAATTCACCTAGTAGAGAGTGCAGAAGAAAAACATAAGGGTTTTAGATCTCCCGGATGGTCAATCTCTCCTTAGGGCTCCAACAACAATCCACCAAGAGTGAAGAAGAACAATCCAATGCAGTAGATAATCAATCAAACTCCACACTTCAAAGTTGCTTGCGAAAGAAGAAGAAGAAGGATGCAGACCAAACAAAACACTTTGCGAGAAATCAAATGCGAGCAATAAATCATCAAGTGTCGATTATGTGAGCGTGTGTTAACTTGTGTGTGAAAAGTGAATTCAAACCCTCCTTATATAGTGGATTTGAAGGTGAAAAGAGTGAGAAAACCAAGGAGGGCCGACGTAAAACATGCCAACCCCAAAAATTAGGGTTTTAATGTGTCAAACCCTAAAAAGGTGAAATCGTGCCCCATCCGGGCCGACCACGATATCGCAATGCGAAGTCGCACCCCATCAGGGACCGGGCACGATTTTGCATAGAGAGGGAAAACAAGAAAAATAGGGGGAAAGCCTTGCCCTTGCCCTAGGCAAGTCTAAGGGGTCCCCAGAGGGCTCAGGGAAGATTTCCCACTGAAGTGGGTCAATTTTTCGTGTCTACAAGATTCAATACACTTATAGCCCAATAGAATACTAGTTCACATCGACGCATATCTGAGATAGGTAGATGAAAATACCTAAAGAAAAATGGAAAAATAAAACATGTACCTATTTTTTGTATTGAAAATGTTGAGAAAGTTACAAGGAAAGCTTTTAAGTACTAAATTAGAGTTACTACTGCAAAATTTTTGAAATAGAGACCTAATGAACTATCAAAATACAACCATAAAATTTTTATCTAGAGTTCAAACTAAATATCAATGAATAATGCATGTACAAATCAAGGGGCAAAATTCTTAAGCTTATCTTTTGTGATGATTCAAAGCCTCAAATTTTTACATAATTCCTAGAAATTGAACTTTGTTGGTTGCAATTGTTGGATATGGTCAAAGTTAAACTTATCCTCTACAATTTCTTTAAGCCTATCTAGTATGTTATTATTGTAATCAATTGAATACCAATAGTTCGAAAATAACCTGGTACCTATGCCTTTCATCTTCTCTCCTCTTTGATTCCTCCTAGAAATATATAATAAAATATTAAAGTTGTAACAAGCTATAGAAAGTTAAGATAAAGAATTATGATTTACAAGAAAAGTTTGTGATATCTCATAGAGAAAATCTAGCTCAAGATTAGTTTTCTAAAATACTTTGACAATTTATTTATTTGATCTTCCCAACCAAGGATAACCTCTTTCTATTTTTATTTGTGACCAAAAATTGTAGTAAATTCCTTTTGGACTCTATCATAATTGTCTTGTAACTCTACAAGACCAGAAAATATGTTTGACTGACTCATGCCTACCACATATTGGGCTATAATTTGTGACACCAAACTTAACCAATTGTAATCTAGTGGGGATATTATGGTTCATAATGTTTGTTGCTCTAGATTTCCATACCTATATACTTAGCTTATGCCAATATATCTTTGAGAAATTAACTTTCCTTTTATGATTTAGTTTGGTTGCTCCCACAATTAGGGAGATTAAATGTTTGTACATTTTCCTTCCAAGGGATCAAACATGTGTGTATTTTTTGGCTATCTCCAATGCTTAAACTTATTACAATCCAAAGTGGTAGAAAGCTTTATCTAAAACTCATAGCTAATAAGTCCTTCAATAGATAAAATCATATTTCTAAAATTGAAAGGAAGAGATAACTTATCTTTGATTTATTACCATGACAACCACCAATCAAGGTTGATATTCCATAAATTAATAAAACACTTGATGCCTCTTTTAAAGAACTTTCCTTTCAAAGTAGGATCTAGTGCCAAGGGTTGGTCACTAACTTAAACTAATTTATTCCACCAATTGAATGAAGTCACAAAGTTGAATCCTTGATGAAGAGAGAACACATCCTAGGTCAATAGCTTAATAAATTCCTTTCAATATTTCTACAGTCTCTTAATAGGGGGAGATCCCTTCACTAAAAATAATTAGTCATTCAAAACCTTATCAAACCAATCCTCATCCTGCCAAGCTCCATTTGAGCAACTTCATGACTCATTTAAAAATTAGGCTTATGCCTTGGTAACAAGAGTCGCTCAAATCCAATCCCCATTTTCCGTTTAGATGCCTAATTTACTAAAAATAATTGGACAATCAAAATCTTATCAAACCAATACACATCCTACCAAGGTCCATTTTAGCAACTTCAGATCCATTTAGACATCAAGCTTATGCCTTGGCAACAAGATTCATTCTAATCCCCCTTTTTAATTTGGTTACATATATTGAGCCCAAGAAATAGTAGCCATCATATGTGTGTCATTCGAACACCATCGTAAAAACCCTTATTTAATGCAAGTGAAGTGATCATAGTGAAATCTAAAGAGTATCCAACAAGAAAAGTTGAAAACATGGTTAGCTAAGAAAAAAATTCCCATAATTTACAACCTTCTAGCCAAAGACAAGTAACATATGGTTCAATTATTTGATTTATGTTGAAACCTAGCTATAAACCATCCACACAGTTGTTAATGATATTTTGAAATCAAATGAAATACTTAAACATTAAATAACCTCACCATGGCAAATTTGTTTTAATTCATCCAAAGATCCAACAAGACATAGGTTTATCTTAAACCAAAATAAACTTATTTTCTAAAAGATAATGTTTGGACCTTGATATATCATAAAAACCATCAAGAATATTCACTACATTTTATAGTAATTTTTTATTGTTACATTGAAAGAGCACTAAATTAAAAAAATGGGAATTAACCACCAAAGTGTCTTTTAGGATGGAGATGCCCCTGATCAAATTCAACTATGAGGCTCTTTTAAAATGAACCCAATGAGAACCCTTATTCTGTTGAACATGAAAAATGAATTAAATAAAACAGATCATTATTTACAATAATGAAGCAAAAATATCTACAAATAATAAAGCTAAACCGCTTTTGAATTTGGGGCCAAAACCTAGCCACTCCAACATTTAAAGGATAAAAAACTACTACGCCCAATTATAGACCTCGTCAAAGTCCAAATTTAGAATATAACACATCTTGCCTTGATTTTACAACCGTTGTGCCAATTTCAAATTATTAAAGACGAATCTAATCATTTGTTATGAACAAACAATCTATGAGCAATGTGGCTTATTCATCTTATAAGTGATATCACTAAGGTTTTATATGAGACATATAGAAGTGTGATAGGCCTCCACCCTGCTACCTTATCCCTATTACCCCTCCCTCCTTTGGGATTATTTTAATTAATCCCTAATAAATGATAGCCTCTATTGAGCCCTTCCTATTTACCTCCTTGTATATATTATTTTTTGGTTAAATAATACGGTGTTGTACTTGCGTTCCCTGCCCTTGACAAATTACAATTTTCTCTTTTACAGTTTGAAAGTTTATAAATAAATATATTTCTCATCTTAATTGAGATATTATAGTTAGAAACCTACATCATTTTACATAAAAATATTTGAATTTTTTATTTTCATTTTTTGGATTTATTTAATTTTTTGTATGAATACAATTATTCTAGAATTTAGCATCTTTCTTGACATTTTCTTATAGTAGCCTTCACAATGCCAAAACTTCACCTCTACTATCTGCGTCTTGCATCTTAGTAGAGTAATATTTCAAAAATATTGCACTATCATAGTATGCTTTACCAAATTTGGATTGCTAATTTCCTTTCTAAACACAAGTGCAACCACAAAGATTATAATAATTAGTCTAAATAAAAACATATTATTGTTACAAAATAAAGCAAATATTACCAATGGAAAACATTAAAGTAAATCTTAATAATTAATTGAATTAGACAATCAACATTTTCTTGTCAGCTTCAACTAAATTTAGTGCTTCCTCTAACCATGAAAAGGATCCTCCTTGTACATATTGTACAATTTGTGCTTAATCAAATCCTACATATCTTTATAAAATTTTACCAATAATCCATCCAACCCTAGCAATTTTCCCTTCAAGATTGACCAAAGCACATAAGTGAAATCTTTCGTAGAAATAAAACTACCAAGAAGATATCAATGTTTTTGCATGGACCATACAAGGGATATAGAAAATTATCATGTTGTGTCCTAATCATAGACATTCCCATCATCCGTAAATGATGATTGAAAATGAGAGACAACCATATTTCCATTGCCCTTACTATCAGTTATCAAACTTCATTGTTGATTTTTTTTTCAATTAGTTTACACAGGTTTTTATGATGAATATGTTTTTGTATGGACCATGCAAGGGATGTAAAAAATTATCATGTTGTGTCCTAATCATAGACATTCCCATCATCCCTAAATGCTGATTGAAAATGAGAGACAAACATATTTCCAAGGCCCTCACTATCAGTTATCAAACTTCATTGTTGATTTTTTTTTCAATGAGTTTACACAGGTTTTTATGAGGGGTTCCGGTCCCCTCATACTGAATGGGATTTAAACCTTGAACCTCTCAAAGACAAACCAAAACCCTTACCACTACAATAAACTTACAACTTCGTTATTAAATTTCTAATTATATATGTATAATTAGAAATTTGTGATTGATAAAATTAAATAAAAATTTTGAAGCTCTTATACCCTTATTAATCTATTGAATAACTTTAATATTAATAGCTCTAAATATTTCTAGCCTTAACAAGTTTGCTTCTATAGTGATGACCTAATTTTAACAAATTTATGAAGTGGGATCAAAAAATATCTCATAGAATCAAAATTAATAACAAAAGAATGAACATGAGCAGATAGCCTAGGTGGAAGGTAAGGTTTACAAATTGCGGAGCAGCTGAGAAGTTAAGTGTGTTCGAATCACTACTCAATATTTCCATAACTTTGTATTATCATAGTCAACTTTACTAGTTTTGAATTTTCACAATATCAAAACTCTGCTTCTATTGTCTACACACTCCATCTTAATAGAATAATATTTTCATAACTTTGTATTATCATAGTCAACTTTACTAGTTTTGAACTATTAGTTTCCTTAAAAAAATAAGTACAACTAAATGTAATAAACAACTTAGAGTTGCAAAAAGTTGAAAGTTCATCATAAAATCTTATCAAGGAATATATGCATAATAACTAAATTATGGGTCATTATATAATAAAGTGGAATCCATTTTAATCCCAAATAACTAATTAAAAAAATATTTTATCATTTTAATAAGTTATGAATTTAATCTCATTCATACTATAATGACATTTTAACAATTAGAATGATATTATTTTAATAAATAGTTTAGCACCCTAAAAAAAGTTAAAAGTTCCAATCCATACTCTATTCCATAATCCAACCAATAGTCAACACAAGTCAACACATAATCCTATCCATACTCTATTACAGATTTATTTGAAGACAAGAAAATAAAAAAAGTTGGAGAATTGCTAACACAAATCAACAGGAGAAGGAACAACCTTCTCAAAGATATTAAAGATCATATGATATGATTTGAGTAATTGTACTTCCATATTTGAGGTCCCATAGACCACATTTGGGTCTCATGGACGTAATTAAAATCTTTCATTCATTCAATCAACAACTCAAATAATTCATTCAACCATGAAGTCCATTTGATATCATCTTCTTGTGCTTCAACATACAAAACTTTCATTTGTTTCAGTCCACTTTACCAAATTTGGACTGTTACAATGTGTTGATCTATAAATGGATCTTTGAAATATTATTTTGAATTTGCTCCTTTTAGATTTTTCTCGTCAGCTTCAACCAAACTTACTACTTCCTCTAACCAGGAATTTAACTTCATGATCCTTTGTTAAAACCCCTCTATTGGCTAGCCTATTTGCACTTTTGTTCCCTTCCCTTAACATATGTGTAAACTTGATTTCTTCGAACTCTATAGCAAGGTCTTGTATTTCCACAATGATCTCTTGTATGTTCCATGAAGCCTTTGGTTTCCTCAAAATTGCATTTATTGCTATCAGTGAATCGTCTTCCATCCATACTTTGCTACTTTGCTCCATTTCATTTGTTTGCATATTTTTAATCCTTCTAAAGCTGCTCAACTTTACTTCAACTTTGTTATTTGTCTTAAATTCACTACCAAAAGCATTATGTGACAAATTCTCACCCCTATCATTTTTTATTATTCCTCCTCTTGTTGGTCTTGGATTTTGTTTAAAAGCTCCAGCTAAATTCAATTTAACCAACTCTACTTTTGGTGGTTTCCACTTTATATTCTTTTACTTCCTTTTGTTTTTCCTATATCCACCATCATAATTCCAATTGATGACTTGATTCCATTTATCATGGCTCTTATCAAGGCTCTTTTCTTTGAGATTATGGATTGGATGACTTGATAGGGTTGATTTAGACTCCTCTATGGCTAAACAAGTCTTCTTTTCATTACCTCTAAACTTCTTTTTCTTTCTTTTTAAATATTATTTTATTCCTTTTCATCCATACACTTCATCGTATTATATATTTCAATGCATCCCATGTATGTAAAGCCTCACTTTTAAAAGTGCTCTACCATTGCTTTAACCATTTTTTAATTTTACCATTTATCACCATGCATTTACTAAACATATTAAGAATTCATTGCCATAATTCCCAGACTATTGAGCAATGTCCCAAGAGATGGTCTATACTCTCCTCCTTTTTACATAGAACACATTGTGAGGGGTTATAAAAACCTCTTTCTCTTCGGTTATCACAACATAACATTTTCTTGTGACCCGCTACCCATATAAACATTTTGACTTTTGGAATGCTTGGGCTATCCCAAATATCTCTTCATATTCTTGTTGTATTCCTATTTTGTTGGTGTTTTACATTATATTTGCTTCTTGTTGTATATTCTCTTATGAGCTATTCAACTCCCAAATTAACTTATCCGTGACTCCCTTCAAAATAATCAATGCTATTAGCTTTCTATTCATTGCTTGTAACAACAATTTTTGATATACTTGTAAAAAATCTTCTTTACATTTGTAATTTTCTATAATCATATTTATTTTAAAGTCATAAGATATATAATATAATCCATATTTTTTTCCTAATTAGTTTTTGCATATATATGATTCTTTATATATATATCTTCTCTTGCTTTCTAATGGATTGATGTGATATTGTTTTTATACAAGCTATTTATTTCTAGTGGCATATTCCTATGATGAAATTATTGCTTAGTTAATGTAGTGTTTGTGTGTGTTAATAATTCCACATTGACCTGATTGTAGGACTTGAGTGGTTTATGAACTCCACCACTTGCCAAACTCTTTGCTAATGAAGTAACAGGCTTCAAGGTGCAAGCCCTTGGTCCCGCTTATGTGGGATTCCTCACCCCTGTTAACATCACGTCACAACATGTATACGAGGGTAGTTGACCCTCATACTTTCTAACTAATTTATATAAAAGAGTTAAAGATGCAAGTCCTTCGTTCCAATTATAGAGGATAAGATTCCTCACCTTCTTAACATCAAATCATGACATAAGTAAGAAATAATTGATCTTCTTACTTTTAACCAATTCATTTCATACAAATTATTTATTTCTAGTAAAATATTTTTTAAAATAAAAATTTCCCACGTTAATACTCACCTCACCTCACCTGTCGCCATATGTGAAGTTGACGGTTGCATGATTTTTAAGAAACGTCGATGTTGATGTTTGACCATTCATTATAAACCATAAAAGGCAGCTACATCATTTAAAAAAATCTAAATAGAAGTGTAATCCCGGCCATTAAAATCTAAATAGAAGTGTAATGCCATAGAAGGTGACTCAATCAATATAAGATACTTGGCTTCTTATAATATGAAATTTAAACCTCTACCTCTCACTAAAAGTTTATAAATTCTTTTCAAAGATAATTTATTTGATTACCATGTCTTTTCCATCATTGAGACGTCCCATTGCTTTTTTTTTCAAAATGCCATTCAATTGAAAATCTCATAGTGACGTAACATGCAATAAAGTGAACGATAATAAATAATAAATAATTTTTTTTTGGAACGTGCATAAAGTTGAAAGGAAAGGTTTTAAACAATATTTATAAGGTTTTTCAAAAGTGGAAAGCCGTATAAAAAGATTCCAATCTAAAACTATTATATATAAATAAAAAGCTTGCCACATGGCTATGTTGGTAGGTGTCTATTATATTTCATTTTAACAACAATTGCATCATAAGGACCTTTCAACAGGAAAAACTTTTAAGTATGAAATAAAGCAAACAAATAAAAAATATTTAATGTAACAATGGTTGGACTTATATTGTTTTTAAATAAGGATTTTTAAGTTATAAGTTCCATCAAAATATTATAATATTTTATTTTTGTCATATCAATTAAATTATATATATTTTTTTATCTTTATCTTTTTTATAAAGATTTTTTTAATTTCTTTTTCTATTAAATATATTCATCTTTTAGAAGTGATAACACAATCAACTTCTTCTTTAGTATAGTTAACATTTTAAATTGAACCCTGCCAGCTATGTTGGCAGTTACTAAAAATTGTGATTGTAACCAATTCATCTATGTAACAAAAAAAAAACACAATCAACTTCTTCACATCATTTTCATTAAGAGCTGAAATCTCACAAACAATTGTTTTTTAAAATCTGGATTTCACTAAGACAAAGATCAACACAATGAGTGGTTAAATTATCTACTACCCAATTTCCTTCTTTATATATATTCATATTTTCAAGAGTTTGCCTTCAGTAATAGTTGATGAACATCAACAATAATAGTTTTTTTTTACTCTGATCCCCACATCCATTTTTGTTTAACAGTATTAATGATACTCTATGAATCCCCTCTATTGAAATATATTTTCATCTTTTTAAAATTGCAATTTTAATCCTTCTAAAAAGAACCCTACTTGTTGTATAGTTGTGAGTAAAAGTTCCATATGATTCTAAGTAAGGAGAATTTTGCCTTCATTATTTCGAAAAACATCATCCACACCGATTTTTCCTACATTTCCTTTGGCAACATCATCAAAATTATTTTAAAAAACCTAATTTTTGGACATTTTTATTTTATCATAATAGAAGCAAATTCTTTGTTTTAATGTCATTATGATAGATGATTCTTTAGTATATATATATTTTGCTTGATAAAAAGGGGTTGTACTCGGGTCCCCCACCCTTAAAAAATTACATCTCTCTTCTTTAGAGCTTGAGAGTTTACAAATAGATACACTTCTCATCTCAATTGAGATGCTATAGTTAGAAACCTACATCATTTTACATAAAATATCTGAATTCTTGATTTTCATTTTCTGGATCTTTTCAAATCTCTGTATGAATACAATTACTCCAGAATTTAGCATCTTTCTTGACATTTTCCTATAGCAACCTTCACAATGCCAAAACTTCACCTCTACTATCTATGCCTTGCATCTTAGTAGAGTAATATTTCCAAAACATCGCACTAACATAGTCCGCTTTACCAAATCTGGATTGCTAGTTTCCTTCCTCGAAACACAAGTGCAACCACAAAAATTATAATAAATAGTCTAAATGAACACACATTATTGTTACAAAATAAAATAGATATTACCAATGGAAAACATTAAAGTAAATCTTAATCATTAATTGATTTAGGCAATCAACAATTTTTGTCAGCTTCAACTAAACTTTCTACTTCCTCTAACCATGGAAAGGAGATGTTAACTTCATGATCCTCAACCAAAACCCCTCTATTGGCTAGCTTATCTGCACATTTGTTTCCTTCCCTTAATATATGTGTAAACCTGATTTCTTCAAACTCTTTAGCAAGATCTTGAATTTCCACAATTATCTCTTGTATGTTCCATGGAGCCTTTGCTTTCCTCAAAATTGCATTTATTACTATGAGAGAATCACCTTCCATCCAAACTCTATTCCATTTCATTTGTTTACATATTTTTAACCCTTCTAAAGCTGCCCAAGCTTCAGCTTCATTATTTGTCTTAAATCCACAATTGAAAGCATAATGAGACAAAATCTCTCCTCTATTATTTCTAATTATTCCTCCTCCTCCTGTTGGTCCTGGGTTTCCTTTAGATGCTCCATCAAAATTCAACTTAACCCACTCCACATCTGGTGGTTTCCACTTTATATTCTTTACCTTATTTTTGCTTCTCTTGTACCCAACATCATAATTCCATTTAATGACTTGACTCCATCTATCAAGACTCTCTGCTTCCAAATTAGGGATTGGGTGAGTTGATAGGGTTGGTTTAGACTCCTCTATGGCTAAACATATCTTCTTTTTCATTACCTCTAAACTGCTTTCCTTTCCTTTAAATATTCTTCTATTCCTTTCTAGCCATATAGTCCAAAGTATTGTATCTTTTGATATATCCCATATTATCTATAAAGCCTCACTTTTATAAGTGCTCTGCCATTGCTTTAACCAATCTTCAATTCTGCTATTCATCACCATGCATTTACCAAACATATTAAGAATCCATTACCATAGATTCCAGACTATTGAGCAATGTCCCAAGAGATGGTCAATACTCTCCTCCTCCTTATTACAGAAAACACATTTAGAGGGGCCATGAAAACCCCTTTTCATAAGGTTATCCCAAGATAAAATTCTTCTATGACCTACTAGCCAAACAAACATTTTGACTTTAGGAATGCTTGGGCTATCCCAAATATCTCTCCAAATTCTAGTGATATTATTATTATGTTGGTGTTGAACATTATATCCACTTCTTGTTGTGTATTCTCCTGAGCTATTCAACTCCCAAATCAATTTATCCTTGGCACCCCTCGAAATAATTACAGTTGTTATCTTTCTACTCAATTGCCTCCTAGCATCAATGTCTTGTATACTTGTAAAAAAATCTTCTTTCCATTTGTATCTTCCTTCTCGATCCTTGTACAAAATGTTTGAAACCCTATCACCGTATTTGTCTTGAAGCAATCTCATCCAAGGTTTCAAAACTGGATCTAAATTGAGTGGTTTTTTATCACACCAAGTATCCATCCAAATAGAAATTTTTTCTCCAGTTCCCACCACCCATCTTAAACCTTTAATCATAAGATCAATAGATTTTTTAAACCATTCCAAAGAGCAGAACCATTTGGAAGAGAGAATGCAGTAAATATTAAACTTGGGTCATTGGGATCAACATACTTAGAAGAATTCTTGCCCATTGTCTTTGACTCTCTTTGTACAATCTCTAGATAACTTTTCCCCTAAGAGCTAAGTTTGCATCTGTAAGAGCTCTTAAACCAAGACCTCCCCTAGTTTTGTCATCACACAACTTGCTCCATTTCACCAAAGAAAATTTCCTTTTATCATGTAAACCTGACCATAAAAAGGATCGCATAATAAAGATTAAACTTTTTTCAACTGATTTTGGCATAGAATACAAAGACATATAATATGTTGGAATGGCTTGTAAGACTGACTTAATTAACTGCACTCTTCCTGCTAATGATAACCATCTACCTTTCCAAGTTGGAAGTTTATTTTGAACTTTACTAATAACTGGATTCCATAAATCTATCCTCATTCTCCCCTCAAATAAAGGCATCCCTAGATAAGTTGTTGGTAAATTTGCCTCCTCCATTTGAAGCAACCTACAAATTCTTGCTTTGATATTAGCAAGAGTGTTAAGAAAGTAAATTTTGGATTTAGTCCTATTAATTTTTTGCCCTGAAGCTCTTTCGTACTCTTTTAAAAAGTTATTCAAAGCTCTAGCCTCATTTATCCTTGCCCTTCCAAAAAGGGTTGTATCATCTACAAACTATTGATGGGTGATGTTATCGATGTTATTACTAACCTTAAGTCCACTTATAAACCCATATTTGTAAGCCTTATTTAAGTTCCTACTCAAAACTTCTACCATAATAATGAACAAATAAGGAGATAGAGGATCTCCTTGTCTAAGGCCTCTCTTGGCTTTAAAATATTCTGTCACTAACCCATTGACCAACACTGAATAAGAAATTGTAGAGACACAAGATTTAATCCATCTAACCCATTTCTTCCCAAAACCAAACTTATCTAAAACTGCAAAAAGAAAATTCCATTTAACCCTATCATAGGCTTTACTCATATCAAGTTTTAAGATCATAGCTTTCTCTTTTCTTGAAGCTGTTGAATGTATAACTTCATGAGCTACTATGATCCCATCCAAAATTTGTCTCCCTTTCACAAAACCTCCTTGCTCTTCTAAAATGATTTTGTCTAACAATGGCCTTAATCTATTCGCCATCACTTTGGAAATAATCTTATAAGCCATATTACATAGGCTTATGGGTCTAAAAGAATCAAACAATTCAACATCCTTCTTTTTTGGAATTAGGGTAAGATAAGTTGCATTTATTTTATAAGGAATGTATTGTTTTACCCTAGACTGTTCCACTACCACCAATAAAGAATCCTTCACTATATCCCAATTATGTTGGTAAAAAGCTGCAGAGAGCCCATCTGGACCAGGGGATTTATCCTTATTAAAAGAGAAAAGAGCTAAATGAACTTCTTCTAGAGTAATAGGCTCCATCAGTTTCCTATTGTCTTCATTTGTTATAACTGAAGGAACATCTTGAAGAAGTTTATCATTAAGAACTTTAGTCTCCTCTGAACCTAGAATATTTTGATAAAATGACTTAGCCTCTTTTCTAATTTCACTCTGATCTTCAATCCAAACCCCTTCTATTGATTTAATTCTACCAATTCTAGAAGAAGATCTTTGTACTATAGCCATCCTATGAAAAAAATTTGTATTTTTATCTCCTTCTTTTAACCAAGTCTATCTTGATTTTAATCTCCATAATTTCTCTTCCTTACTCAAAATATTATGATATTCACTAAGCAACTCCCTTTCCTCTGAGCTTGTATTATTTTCATCACCTTTTTGGAATTTTGAAAGTTTATCTTTTAGTTCTTCTTTCTTCTCAAAAATATTTCCAAAGGTGTTCTTGTTCCATTCTTTTAATCTAGATGTCATAGCTTTAATTTGGTTTGGAAGAGCATACAACCCACCATTACCTAAAGAATTCCATGTTTGAGCTATCATATCAACAAATTGAGGATGGTCTTCCCACATCTGCTCATATTTAAAATATGATATTTTTTTGAATTCACTAACCACCATTTTAACTCTTATTGGCCAATGATCTGAACCAATCCTTGTTAAGGTATTAATTTTAGCACAAGTTCCTTCATCTAGCCAATGATCTGAGAGAATGCATCTATCTAATTTTTCTGCTATTAGGTTTTGGCCTCTCCTATTGTTGGTCCAAGTATAGTTGTCTTCTTCAAACTCAACTTCCCATAGATTGTTGTTTTGAATAAAAGCTGAGAAATATTTCATACTTTGGGTCAATTTCCTAATTCCCCCAAATTTTTCATTCAGCTTGGTAATGGCATTAAAATCTCCAATGATCATGAAACAAGTTTCTTGGTCTTTACTTCTCATAAAGGCCTCAATCCCACTCCAAACTTCTAATCTACCTGACTGAGTTGTAGGACCATACACATTGATAAGGATGAAGCAAATATCAACAAAGTAGCAAGTGACTAAAGAGGCTATCCAATGCCTAGTTTTATGAATGGTTACACAAGAGGTTCTAGAAGGATTACAACAAGTTAGGATTATTTCTATATATATATATATATATATATATATATATATATATATATATATATATATATATATGTGGTTGTGTGTGTGTGTATGTGTAAATCCTATAACCAAGTGGCTAACACCTCTTTTTCTACACTTAAGACTTCTCTTGATGAACACCATATCTATAAATATTCTATAAGAGAGGCAATAATACAATTCCAAACTTGAGCATGATTTTGAGATTTGTTTTAAAAATTCTATTATTATTTTCAAGCCATAAATTTCAAAAAATAATGGTAGGACCAATCCTACACAAAATACATAATGCTTTAGATTTGAAATAGTCACTTTAATATTTTATCAACTCTTTCAGTGTTGATACAATTTTCCAGTATATTTTTGTATTTTTGAAAAAGCAACCCCAATAGTGTGAGCAAAGGGACAATAAAGAAGTAAATGTTTTTATTTTTCTACATTCTTTTGACACAAGGCATATGTAAAAGGTCCATGATATCCTTTTTTGTGTAGACTCTCTCTTGTAAGAATCTTACTGTGGATTGTTAACCAACATAATGTTGAGGCCTTAGAAAAAGCCTCGAGTGATCAAACATTGTTCCAAGGGAACTCTTGAGGAGTAGAAAATTTCAAATGCTCTAAGTCCTCATATCCCAACTAAAAGGATTTCAAATAATTTTAATTAAATTTGAGACAATATCCAAAAGCAAATAACCAGAATCTTACCCATAATATGAAGCTCTCTATATAATATTCAATATGCTCAATTGAGATTGCATACAACATAAGAGTTTCAACACTTATATAGGAACTACATATCCTATAATACAAACAAACACACACTTTCTAAGTGATCTTCTAAATCATTTGGTTATAAATTAATGACAAATTCCTCTTGGAACTCATAAAATATCTAAAGGACGAGGTAAAGTCATGTTGGGAATGTGATTCAACCACCACATAGGTTGAAGCTTCTCATGAGAATGATACAAGATAATACATTATTTCTTTCAACAATCATATAAACATTAGGAAAATAAAATATATCGTGACATCCCCCCTTAAGCTCAACTTGGAAGGAAAAAAAAAATAAGGAAAGAGGAATTACATGTTATCCCCCCTTAATGATGACTTCTTGCATTCCTAACATAGACTAAAGATGAATACATTTTGCCTTGATAAAAGACGTTGTAAGTAGATCAATAACTTAGTTTTCTATGCAACAACAATGGATATGAAGAACATGTTTACAAATGAAGTGCATGTGAAGCTCAACGTGTTTGGTGCATTGATGTTGAACTGGATTATGAGCAATATGTATAACACTTTGATTATCAAACCAAATAACAATAGGCGCAATAGGTGGAAATACAAACTCTATGAGAACTTGATGAACCCATAGTGCATACTTTATAGTATGAGCAACAATCCAATATTTGACCTCCATGGAAGAAAGAGCAATGACAACTTACTTCTTACTAGACCAAGTAATTAGGCTCAAGCTAAGAAAAAAGGCATATCTTGTAGTGGATTTCCAATCATGTGTATCACCTGCATAATTAGAATTTATATATCCTACTAAAGGTATATTACCTCCCTATGGATATTCAATGTCTAAGTGAGTAGTACCATGAAGGTAACAAAGCATCATCTTTGGTACTTGCCAATGACTCTCATGTGGTTATTACATGAAATAAGAAACAAGATCAACAATAAAAGTAAAATCTAGCCTAGTGTGAATCAAGTATTAGAGACTACCTACCAATTATTGATATAATATAGGATCAACTAAAGATATGGAACATAGTGCAAATAACTTGAATCTAGACTAAAAGGGAGATGGAGTATGCTAACAATCTTTCATGTTAAATTTGCATAGAATATCAAGTGGATACTTGGGCTATGAAAGAAGAATTTCAGTCTTTGTATTTGATATTTTTAAACCAAGGAAGTAGTGTAGAAATCTCAAGCCAATCATCTCAAACTATCAAATGATACTTGTTTTTACCTCAAAAATCAAGTCTATATGCCTTCCACTGATCAACATATGAAATAAGAATGATACTTTTCTTATCAACATGATGAGTATAGATTGTGAAACCTAAATAACATCATGTAAATCCAATCTCTAAAAGAAACTAATCCATTTATCATACAAGATCACGATGCTTGTCTGAGACCATAAAGAGACTTTTTGAGTTGACAAACAAGTGAAGAGTTATTTGTATTCAAAACCTTTCAGTTAATCCATATAAATTTCTTCTTGAAGATCTCCATTAAGAAAATCTCTCTTTACATCCATTTGATGAAGGTTCAAGTGATGTGATGTTGTAAGTGACAAAACCAGCCAAATAGAATCCATCGTGACAATTGGAGAAAAAGTCCTATAATAATTACCTTCAACCTAAGAAAATTCTTCTACAACCATCCATGCTTTATGATTTTTAATATTTCCATATAGTTAGTATTTTTTTTTGTATAACCATTTGCAATTTTCTTCCCTTAGGAAGAGGAGCAAGATCCCAAGTGTTGTCTTTCATTAATGATAAATACTCTTCTTTCATTGTTGCTTCCCATTCTGGATGACCCTATGCTTCTTCATAGTTTTGAGGATCTAAAATTCTAAATATTTAGCAAGAAGTGATGAAAGAGTTATAGGAATATTTGCTTCCTTATACTCTTGTTATAATCATGTTAATTGAGGCTTATTTGTATTGCCTACATAAAAATCTATAACGAGTGTAAAACTAAGCCATTTAACATAATTTAAGTGGAACTAGTATTTTGGTCACCTGTATTTGAGTAGGTAAATGGAGGAGGTGGAGCCTAAAATTTCTCTTTATTTTTACTATCCAATATCATATTACTTTATGAATAAATAACATCTAAAGAAGTAGAAGATGGTGGAACAT
This sequence comes from Wollemia nobilis, assembly GCA_028583015.1. Classification (NCBI taxonomy): domain Eukaryota; kingdom Viridiplantae; phylum Streptophyta; class Pinopsida; order Araucariales; family Araucariaceae; genus Wollemia; species Wollemia nobilis. The sequence continues at coordinate 2,492,444 of JAQPPZ010002816.1, forward strand.
ATTTCGGCTTATATAATATGGAGAGTTCTTTAATTTGAACATCTCAACTAAAAATAACATCAATAGTACCTAGTATGAGGAGCCAATATTCCTTTACATCTTCATAATATCTAAGAAATATGTATTTTTGACTCTTTGGCTCTATATCTTTGTGTTATTAATCTAGAATGTGTGCCCAAGCATTAGATCTAAAAATGCAAATGTGGTTGATTGTTAGATACTTAGGGATATGAATATGAGCATCAAGTTGTATGGCCTATTATGATGTAACCATTACTTTTTTGTAAGCAGGAGTTATTAGTAATGATGTAACAATTACTTTATTGTAAGTAGGAGTTACTAGGGTGAGGGAAAATAAGAGTCTATATAAAGGTAGGAGTGGAGAAGGAAGTCATATCAAGTATTCTTTGTAATAGTCTTGGCTCGTGGAGCTTGGAGATATTGTGAATTTATTCCTTCCTTAGAGAATACTTTTGGTGTTTCCCTACCTCAAGGGTATTTGTAGGCAGCAAATCCACCTCCCATAAGAAGAAGTGATCTTTGGATTTGCATAGTTTTGTCTAGTTTTGCTAATTTTGACTAAAATGTACAAGTGTGAAAATGTACAAGCAAGAGCAAAATGTACAAGGTTGCAAATGTACAAAATGAAATATAAGTGAAATTAGGTGAAACCTAGATTTGGATTGAATTTGATAAAACCAAATTAGACCTTAGTAAACCTTGTAAAAGATTATTTTAGAATTAGTTCAGGAATGGCAGTTGTAAATATTGTGATGCTTCAGAAAATGCTTTGGAACGGTCTGGGTATGCATTATATAGCCCCCCATTCATTTTTTTCGTTGTTCATTCATGTTCGTAGTTAATTGTTGTTCATTGTTGAAACATTAATACATAATTCATGGAGTATTGATTGTTGGGTTACATATTGTTCATTGTGATTGTTGTGGTGATTGTGAGCAATGCCAATGGCTATATTGTACAAGATTCCTCATAATCTAGATATTACAACAATTTCTCTTATTTCCTTACCCTTGTGAATTCCACCATACGTTTTGACTGTTGTAGGTTGTGTAGTTCATGTTTGATGCATAACTTGGCATGTATATGGATGGAATTGCATTGTGAATGATCCTGATTACTTTCCAAACTTGGTGTGGAGAATGGAAGTGATTGTATAAAGAATTACAGTCATATTTTTATATTTCTAGGAATTTGTATGATTTTTGGAATTGCCCAGGATGAATACAATTCATTGTCATGGATTTAGGGTTTGCATGTTATGAAGAGTTGGAGCAACTGACACAAAAACTTTTCAAAATCTGTCTTGGAACGATTGGTTGAGCAGAGTGATAAATTTGAGTATTAGTTGTAGTAAGGGTTCGTAGAAACTGTACAAGTGCTATACCCAAATAATACAAATAGTCATTTACCCTATTTGGTAATAAGACTGCAACCCAAAACCTACCAATTAAGGAAATAATTTCATTTTGGAGAAATCGATTACAAACCGATAGATTTAACTAGCAAAAACTGTTCTAGTGAGTTGGCTAAGTACCAAATCGTACAAGATACTATGTTGTATGATTTGGTGACCGTACAAGCTTTTTTGGTAGATTGGCATAGTGTAGGATGGAGCTCATACGAGCTGTACGATTTGTGCAAGTTGGGTTATGAGATTGTGGTAATTATTTCTAGATCCCCCAAACCACCTCCCCATTCAAGAATACTACATTGCTACCATCTACAGTATTACCTATCTTTATTTTATTGGGTGGATTATTACTGTAGAATTTATTGTGGATGCATGTTTTATTTTTGCATATTGATGAATGATTTATTGTTAATGTGAATAAAAATACATAACAAGTGGTATCAGAGCAACGATTATGGAAAAATGGAGTTTGTTTTTGTAAAGCCAGGGCACATTTTTCAAAAAAGGTTTCATCTTGTGATAGTCATATCTTTTCTTCAACAATCATTTTTAAAATATTTTTGCACCATTGTGTAGATATTTTTGAGTACTACGAAATGATTACTCATTTGTTAATTTGTGATAAGTATTGGGAAAGTTGTGGTTGTTTGAAGTTGGGGAATTAATGTTTTTTTTAGCTACACAATTTTTTCAATAGAAAAAACATATCAATTTTTTTAGCAATCATTTTTAGAAGATTTTTGCATCATTGTGTAGATATTCTTGAATACTACAAAAATGACTAGTCACTTGTTAAATTTTGATAAGTATTGAGGGAGTTACAACTGTTTGAAGTTGGGATTTTGATGTTGTTTTTGGGTTGCACAAAAAAATCATGCAAAGGAAAACCAATTCATATTTCTCAATTTGAGTAAGCAAATCAATTACCGTTTGCTTTGTTTTAAAGAAAATATACAAATTTAATTGTGTAAAAGGAATCAATGAGATTTGAAAAATTTTATTTTTTAGAATTTCTTGTTATTTAGAACCCTAGTTGCCTTAATGTTTTTTATTAGTTTTGAGGTCATAGATTTGTGAATATTTACTAAAAGGCATGATCTTGATGCTAGGGAATGGTGGAAAGTTTTTAAACCATTAAATTATGTTGAATTTGCATGAAGAAGTAAGCTTAATGACTATTTTTGAGAGGAAGTTAGATCTTGGTACGTAGACTTTATTTATGCCAAAAAATTTAAATACACAAGAGAAGAATTTGAAGTTGCATTTCTAAGCAAATAGGGATTGCATAAAAATGATGAAAATATAGCTAGGCTACAGGATGAACATAAGGAATTAAATAAAGAGTTAGAAAATTTTAGAAAATTAGCAAAAGGAAAAGATAAGAAGGATAATGTGCAAGCTAAGGAAACCACGCCTTTAGTGTCAGATAGGCCAAAAAATGGTCAAAAATATTTATTTGACTCTAAACATTCTAGTTTGTAGGTTTATGGTTGCATTAATTTTTTTTTTGTCTCCATAAACTCTAGTAGCAAGCATAACTTCACCAATAGGGACTTTGCTAATTGTTTATAGGTTCCAACAAAGAAGATCAAAGAGGGATAGTTCCACGGTTCAAAAATTCAAAATTTTGAAGACTTGAAGTTTTCTATGGATAAATACATTTTTCATGCTAATTCTCATGCTAGTGAGATGGATGATGTTGATATTGTTTTTGGTTATCCTTGGTTGCATTCTTTGGGTACTATTAACATTAATGTGCAAAAAACGTTTATGAAGTTATGGTACAAAAAAGAAGAAGATAATAATGCAATATATTTCATATTTTAAGGAACGTGGATTAGGGAAAAAACAAGAAGCTATTATAGGAGAAACAAAAGAACCTAAAATAGAGTGCAAGAAGGAGGTTGTAGCGAAAATCAAGAAAGAATCAAAAGCAAGGGATGAACCACAAGAGGTAAGCAAGAAAGAAGAGACAAATAAAATCTAAAGAAGAGAAATAAAATCGAACAAAATACTAAGGTTGTAGCATATCACCATCCACACCATCATGAGAGGCTATAATCATGGAGATAGGAACAAAAAAATTAGGAAGGACATACATAGAATCAGAGGAGCTAAAAGTTTAGATATGCTAATAATCACAAATGTAAGCAAATAAAAATAGTGAAATTTACTCAAGTGGTAAAATGGTATATTGACATCAGCAAAGGCCACCACCGATCAGAGTATCACTTGGATGTAGGGATGATCAAGATTGGTACCATTTATTAGCATTGCTTAGAAAATTACTTTATTGTAAGTAGGAGTTATTAGTAATAATGTAACAATTACTTTAGGGTGAGGGAAATAACAGTCTATATAAAGGTACGAGTGGAGAAGGAAGTCATATCAAGTATTTTTGTAATAGTATTGGCTCGTGGAGCTTGGAGATATTGTGGAGTGATTACTTTCTTAAGGAATACTTTTGGAGTTTTTCTACCTCAAGGGTATTATCTATATCTATTTTATTGTGTTGATTATTATTGTGGATGCATGCTTGATATTTATGCATATTGGTGAATGATTTTATTATTAATGAAAATAAAGGTACATAACATTGATATCTAGCTTATAGTTGCTTCAAGCTTCTTCTAGAGTGATGTTGTATAGTCCCTTGTGAGGGATATGATTCTAAACATAATTTGCACAATTGATTACTTCATCCCAAAATTTTAACTTAATTTCTTTGATTATATCATACAACTTGCCATCTCTTTTAGAGTGTGGTTATTTTGTTTTGCTACATTATTTAGTTGTGGTGCAAAGGGACCTATATGCGACAACTAAATACCATAAGCAAGGCAAAAAGTAAAAACTTACTATTCACATATTCTCCTCCATTTCCTGTCCTAAGATGTTGGATATGGTGCTATAATTATTTCTCAACAAAGGCCTTAAAAACCTGTCGGATTCATGGCAGCTACCGATTCCACCATGTAAATTCAAAAAAAAAAAAAAAAAAAAAAAAAAAAACAAAGGCCTTAAAATCAACAAATTTATCAAACACATCATTTTTTATGAGGAATATAATGCACCCAAATTTGTCGAGAAAAATCATCAATAAAGGTAAGAAGATACCTAGATTTTGAGAAGGATGAAAATAGAAATGGGCCTACAAGATCATTGTGAACAAGTTGTAATGGCTTCACTAGTCTCCATGTTTTACCTTTGGGAAAATTATGGCAATTATGTTTATTGAGAATACATCTATGACATACACTTTCATGGTAAGAAATTTTTGGCAAGCCTTCAATTATCTTATGCTTGCAAAGTAGTTGAAGATATTTATAAATAAGGTGCCCGACCATTTGATGCCATAACTTGCTATAGCTATCTGCATGGGCTATGAATGATGATGGTGAGGATGATTTTGTAAAGGCATTAAACTTGTATAGCCTTAAAGAGTTATCCATAACACTTGAAGCTATCTCCTTTGATGGATCACTTAGAACCCTTATTACAACATCATGCAATGAAAACTCAATTGTTTTTCCATCACCAAAGTAATTTATTTGATATACTTATAGCAAGTTAGTATTTAAACCAAGAATTTAGTAGGCATCATTTAAATAACCATTTTTAAATTCTACTATCCCTGAGCCTAAATTATCAAAAGGACCATCATTATTAACAAGAGTTCTTTTGAAATCATGTAAAGTATTGGACATTGCTAAATAATTACCTATATAATTGGAAGCTCTTGAATCAGTCATATAATCATGTGCAATATTTTTCATAGCACAAATGGAGAAAGCCTTACCTCTTAAATATGACAAGGAGGTATTTTCTAGTTGTTTATTTTGTCTTTTCAACTTTGGATGCTTTAACCAACATTGGAATTCAAGATGATCATTTTACTTGCAATATGTGCAAGTTTTGTTTTCTTTAGGAGGGGAAATATGTGGTCTATTTCCTATCACTTGATTTGGGTCTTTATTTTGCTTTTTATGTACCTGATAATAATTATTAGGTACTCTCCTTTGGTTCTTAATCAAATATTTATTTTTCCTTCTTGACTAAAAATAGCACCAACATGTAAGATCCTATCTTTCTTTCAAATTAGTTGTTCACAAACTGCATCAAAAGAGGGGGCTTTATAGGCATCCCCTAGGACAACAAAAGTAGAATAGAAAGTGGATACAAAAATTGAGTAAGGACCCATTAAATTTGAAAGAATAATTGAATTAATTTCTCACCCAACTTCTTAATTCTATTAACATCTAACTAAAGGCTTAACTACTTAACTTTAGAGATATAATATTCAATTTTATGATACCCACATCAAGAGTGATTAACTGGTTCTTTATATGTTGAGCACATTTATGTCTTTGAGATAAAATTTAGGGTCATTTGAGATAGACATGTCAATTAGTTCAAATGCTTCATCTACTTTGTTTAGCCACTTTGGTTTCTTTTTATCCTCCTTCGACTTAGTTTTCATGTCCAAGTTGATTTGGTAGAGATCCATGCTTCTCAGCAAATCCTCCATATAAGCCTTTCATGTGTAATAATTAGAGCTTTTTAATTGCATGTTTTTGTGATCATTTTTTAATATGCCATGCTACGTTATTCTCACTATAATTTTTTCCGTGTTTTGTTTAATTAAATTCTTGAAGGTGACATCATACACTTCCTTAAGAGTAGAAAATATGTTGAATGAGTCAGAGTCAACACCCCATTTATGTTGCTGCTATTCTAGTTGTTTATATTCTTAAGTTGGCTAGAAATGCTTCTCGTGACAACACTTTACTTCACAACATTAATAGATAAAAATATTTCAAAAAATCAGAATCTAGCGATATATTTCAAAAGGTAGAAAAATTCCAAAAAATAAACTTGATATTTGTCCCTTGATATGAATGCAAAGTTAGTCATATGACCACTACTTTCAAATATTTTCAAATGAAAAAGACAGTACTTTAGGTAACAATTCAATCTAAGGTCATATGCAAAAAATAATGACCAAAATGACATTTAATATGTTATTAAAAAATATGGTTTAAAAAAATAAAAATTGTAGTAAATTGGAACACAAATTTTGTAGCTTTGATACCATTAAAGGATTTCAAATCCTTCTAATTAATAATTTTTTTTGATAAGATGGATGAAGGGGTTTTGAAAGGTGCCCCAAACCTTTTACAAGAGTGGATCAACCAACCAACTGGAAACAAGGAATAAAGATATCAACATAGCAAACCAAAAAGGATCCACAAAACAGACAAACAACAAAGCTACATAATAGCCGAGCAGGACAAACAACAAATTTTCCCAGGGGATCCCTACTATCGTAGATCAGAGCCATTTGAAAACACAAATTATCTCCTCGAGATTTCATTGTCTATTTGATTTAATCCATCTGGGAAATCCTCCTGCCAAATTGTGCATCTTTCCTGCAAAAGTCCCAAGTTTGCTAAAAAATATGTCGATCTATTTCCCTCCCTATAAACATGCTTAATCTCAACCGCTTCGAGGGTTAAAATCCATCTTTGGGTTTCAGCAAGTTCATTTGTGATCATCCAAGAAGGGACCTGAACACCTTTGAGCATATTAATGATATTGAGGGAATCCCCTTCAATAATTACCTTCCTACCATTCAAAATTTCTAGTTGACAAACCCCTTGAAAGAGAGCTCGTGCCTCCACAAAATGATTGGTCTGATGATCTAAATTTTTAGTGAAAGCCAACAAAATCCTCCCATTAGAGTCTCTAACCAATCCCCCTACACCGGCTGGTCCTGGATTCCCTTTAGAAGCTCCATCAAAATTTAGCTTCAACCAGCCAGGAGGAGGAGGTTCCCAAATAGTAGTATGTCTAGCAGGAGCTTCAGGGTGATGTTTGGGAGAATAATCTCTAAATCCAAGAGCCGACTCCACCGCCAACTCCCCAATGGAAGTGACCTTATCTAAAGAAATTGCATCCACATTCTCAACAATGGCAGCAACAACACGAAGTACCACGAACTCAGTCGGATGGGAGATATTTTTAAAGGCTCTAGAATTCCTCTCCTTCCAAATACGCCACCAAACATGAGGTAAACCAAAGGACCAAAAAGCCCAAAGATGCGAAGATAGAAAGGGAGACCTCCATTGAATGATCAAGTCAGACAACAACTTTGGGAAAACCCAAACCACACTAACGGTCCTCAGGAACTGGGAGAAGATAGACTGAGAGAAGGGACAGTCAGACAATAGGTGCATAGGTGATTCTTCAGCACTACCACACAGGTAGCATCTATTTGAGATAACCAATCCCCTTTTCTACAAATTATCCAATGTGAGGCACTTCCCTTGAGCCACCAACCAAAAGAAAACATTAACTTTGGGGGTAAGACCCTTCAACCAGATATTACTAATGGGAAACCAAGGATCAAAGGGAACATCTAACAATAGGTAGGTTGACTTAACAGAAAAGCAACCATCCTTCTCAATCCCCCACACCAATCTATCTAGCCTATCCTAGTTAGGAATAACCATCCACTTTAGGATGTCCATCAGATATTTTAATGCAATTTCTTCTTCCTATAAAATCCCCAAAAAAACAAATGGTTTCCAGCATTTTCTATCATTAACAAAGACAATGAAGTCACATACCTTCGACCCGAAAGCTTAGCTTGTGATTGGTTCCACCAGACTCAGGTGAGGATATGATTCTAATGGTCTATCATTTTCCCATGTGTCTTTCCAAAAATCAATGCTCTACCCATTACCTAACACCCATCTTCCACCCTTTATGATATCAGAGCGGTTGTTAACAATGTTGTACTAGAATGTTGAGCCAAGGGTAGGACTTGGGTCTATGAGAAAATTACCAATGTTACCTAAATATTTGGCTACCAATATTTTAACCCAATTAACATTATCTTTTTGAACCAATCTCCAGCCCTGTTTAGCTATTAGTGCTTTGTTTAACATTTTCATTCTTCTTAAGCCTAGACCTCCCAACTCTTTCCTACTGCACACATGATCCCATGCCACAAGCGAGAACTTCTTCTTCTCCTCAGAACCAGACCAAAGAAAGGATCGCTGAATTTGTTCAATTTTCCGAAGAATCTTTCCTGGAATCCAGAAGAGAGAAAGGAAGTACACTAGTATGCTCTGTAGAGTAGACTTAACTAGCATAATTTTACCTGCTTGGCTCAAAAGTACCCCTTTCCATCCCACCAATTTTCTTTGAACTCTTTCTACAACTAGTTCCCATAGAGAAGTCTTAATCCCCCCTTTGAACATTGGTAATCCTAGATAAACTGAAGGAAGGGAGTCAATCTCACATCCCAAGATCTCAATAATTTTCCTTTACCTATTAGGAGGAGTATTCAGGAAGAACACCTTACTTTTCCTCAAACTCACTTTCTACCCAGCCACTCTTTCATAGTCCTGGAGGATCTCTTTGATAGCTCTGGCCTGAGGGATTGAAGCTAAAAAGGATAATAACATATCATCAACAAATTGGTGGTGTGAGATCGGGTCAATGGTAATTGCAAGTTTGATTCCCACTACTATGGGATTCACCTTCAGAGCTCTTCCCAAAGACTCAACCAATAAAATAAATAGATACGAAGACATAGGATCCCCTTGATGAATACCTCTACAACTGCTAAAGTAACCAATCGATGATCCATTAACTAAGATTGAGAATTTTTTTGATGATATACAAGCTCTGACCAATCTAATCCAGCAAGGCTTGAAATCAAATTTCCCCATAACTCTAAGCAAAAAGCTCCATGAGACCCGATCGTATGCTTTATGCATATCAAGTTTGAGGAAAGTTCCTGGCCTTCTACTTTTATCTACAGAATGAATCAACTCATGCACTGCAATAACACCATCCAGAATTTGTTTTCCTGCTACAAATCCACTTTGAGGATGGTCAATAATTATTGGAAGGTATACTTTGAGCTTGTTCACCATAGTTTTAGTGAGAATTTTAAAAAGTGTATTACAGAGGCTAATGGGCCTAAAATCAGAGAAATATTTAGCACCCATCGACTTCGGGATAAGAACTATAAATGTTGAGTTTACATCAGCTCAAATTAAATTAGATTCCTAAATTTCCCTCATAGCTGAATAGATGTCACCACCTACGATGTGCCAGAACCTTTGAAAGAAAATAGGAGGAAAGTCATCCGGCCTCGGAGCTTTTAGACCACCCATAGAGAAGACAACGACCCTAATTTCCTCATCCCGAAAGGGAGCACAAAGGTCTTCATTCATATCATCTAAAACTAGGGTGGGGATGTGGTGCAACAACCTCTCTTCAGCTTGAAGATCCCTATCATCCCTAGAGCAGAGGAGGGTTTTGAAAAACTTGACCGCTTCTTCCCTAATTTCTATAATATCCTTCGAGATAACACCATATGATTTCATAATTTCTCTAACTCTATTATTGCTCCTATGCCTTAAGGTGGATGTGTGAAAGAATTTTGTGTTCCTATCACCTTCATGGAGCAAGAGGGATCTTGATTTTTGATGCCACAAAATTTCTTCATCCGCTAGCACATTATGGAAATCTGCTAACAATTTTCTTTCCCTGTGTTTGTCCCCTTTAGTCACCTCTCCTGACTCCAAATTTAATTCAACTTCCTTTAACTGTTCAACCAACTCTTTTTTCCTCTGGAACACATTCCCAAAAATGTACTTGTTCCAAACCTTAATATTAGCTTTAACAAATCTGAGCTTTGAAGCCACTTGAGAAATAAGAGGGCCCAAAAAACCTTGAGACCACCATTCCAGAATTCTGGATTCTAAGCCCTGATGTTGCAACCACATTGCCTCAAACCTGAAGGGTCTGGAAAAAACTAGAGTTTGGGACTTTTTCAAATACCAGAGGATTATGATCGGACCCCACTTTGGGGAGAGAGCAAAGGGATGCATCTTCGAACACTGGAAGACCTTCCTTGGAGACTAACACCCTATCCAACCTAATCTGAATATTTTGATTGCCTAGATGCCTGTTACTCCAAGTGTATTTAGACCCCTTCAAATCCACATCCATCAACTCTTGATTATTAATAAATGCAGCAAAATCCTCCATACTTTTAGAACCAAAATCACTACCACCCTTTTTATCCAAAGGGTATAAGGGGGTATTGAAGTCCCCAATGAGAATCCAAGCTTCCCCCTTGAAAAATTCTCTCATAGAGCTCAAAGACTCCCATAGAATATTCCTATTAGGGGTGTATTAGGGGCATAAATATTAGACATAATCCATCTCTGCCCAGAGTCCTTACTACAAAACAAAATATTAATCACTCTATCAAAAATAAATAGAATGGATCCATCTAGTTTCTCAGGGTCCCATAGACAAAGAAGACCCCCAGAAGCTCCATTGGCAGAATTTGCTGCAAAACCCACCTCCTTCCAAACTAATTTTTTAATTACCTCTGCATTAGAACTATCCATCTTAGTTTCTTGAATAAATATAACATCAGGTCTTACCTCTCTCCTGAGTGTTGCCAAAATTTATTGCTTGGAGGGCCCATTTAGGCCTCTGATATTCCAAGATAACAACTTCATCTTCGATATTTGGAGCCATTATTCCCACTCAGAGAACCGAGGGAGCTACAAAATGTGTCAAGTTTTAGTTGTTTACCTTTGCTATCCTTCTCTTTCTCAAACTTCAATTGGGATTGGCGTCCATCAACAATTTTTGACTCTACCTCATGGATCCTCAACGCTTTGTTAGAGGGTTTCCCTACCTTACGATTACCTCCAACATCCATTTGACCTTTTTAGGTACTTCTGGTTTTGGGTCTGGAATTGGATGTGCTTGAAGAGCCCACACCTGGGAATGGTGACCATTTCAACTTGAGTAGGGTTGGTGACTCCAGACCAGGAGCCTCACAAGGCTTCTAGGGGGAGAAGAGTTCTTCTATGACTAGCTCCTCAGAGAGTAAGCTTTGATAGGAGTTATGAAGGAACTTCGAAGGGATTAAAGTCTTTATCACCAAGTCTTCTAGGAGAACCTGGTCCAGACTTTTGCCACTATATGGATTCATATTTTGGACCACCGCTTTTCTAGACTCATTAACATCCACCACAGGGACTTGGTCCATTATCCTTTCCTCTAGTTTAGGCTCATTCAAAATCAATTCATGTTGGACTGGCTCAGAAGGGGCCCCTTGTTCTTGGCTTAAACTAACTGGCCTTTTGGTCTCATTCTTCCTTTGGGTACCCCCACTTGGGGCCTTATGAGAGCATGATCCAGATGAGTGACCATACCTCTTATAGGTAGAACATCTCATGGGTCTGTTCTCATAAATAATCGACTAAATCCAGGGACCCTATCTGGACACAAGCTCAATTTGGCCAGGTAAATCAGCCTTCGGGTCCGCCATGATGCACATTCTGGCAAAAATCATCCTGGTCTTGGCTCTGGTAGTGTTGGTCACAAATATGCCTAAGTACAATATTTCATCACTTGTGCGCCCTAGACTCGACCAACATTGAAATGCTGAGAGAAAGAGAAGTCTCCCGGGCCAATCTCCAGAGAGGGCTGGCTCCCAAACTAATCTAAACTTGTTTGAAGATAAGGATGCGGGAAAGAAATGGAAAATGCAGAAAGAAAGGGAAATAACAAAAAGAGATGGAAATATGGCCGAAGCCGACAGTGTGTAATTTGGGGCAAACTAACAGCAAAAATTCCACCAAGTTTTATAACAACATGTAATAAAAGGAAAGCAGTAGAATTCAACTCACACCTTTGTAGAGATAACCTCCAGATCGCATTTCAAAATCTACTCACTAACCAGCAATGTTTGAATTCAGAATGCAGAATTCAAAAATTAACAGCAAGAGCATGAGCATAAATAGAAATGACTTTAAAAATAGAAGAAAATCACACACATAAGAATGCTTGCAAATTTCAGAAGCCAAGTCTCTTCTATTGATGTAGAGAACTTAGAGAGTTTTCTTGCAAAATGTCTAACCTTCTTTCTTTAGATATACATGGGTATTTATAGAGGTCTTCCCTCTCTCTTTTGCATCACAACATTTAAAACATAAAACAAATTTTTAAGAGGAGATCCACAAAGTATGCACTTGAAATAAGAAATAATCCCCCTTAATTTGCCTCGGAGAAATCAGATTCCCTATTTTTATGGATCAAAACTGAAAATCGAACAGAAACAAGGGACCAGATTTTCCATCAAATGATCGTTCTCGGGGCATGCTAGAAGTTGTTAGGAGATCACGAACAGGAGCTTTTAATACTGGAGGCATCTTTAATTTTTGTGGCATCGAAAACTACCTCATGTTCTTCCATCTTGTGCACATAGGTAAACAACAACATTTAATCTTGGAGCCTCTTTGACCACGATCTCAAAATCAGTTGGAGAGCTTTTAAAACATTACTTTGTTTGATCTTATCTTCTCCTCACGTTCTCCTATGCAACCTTGAAGGAAAATGCGGACAACACTTTATCTGGCCTTTGTTGTTGCTTCTGTCGTGAAAATGTGACATGTCACGAAATCGTGACACTTTCACCTTACTGCTCTCTCTTCTTGCCACCAGTCGCGAAAATGCGACATGTCGCAAAATCGTGACATTTTCTCTTGCTTGGCTCTTCTTTAACTTTCACTTCCACAAAAATGCAACATGTCGCGAAATCACGACATTTGCCTTTATTTAGCTTTCTTTCCATAACATGTCACGAAATCGTGACATTTTTCTTTGCCTGCCTTCTTTGTTGCTCCAAGTCGTGAAAACTCACCATGTCGCAAAATCACGACAATTTCTTCCTTCTGGATCCTTTATCTTCTTGCAAGTGGCAAAAATGTAACATGTCGTGAAATCGCGACAGTCCATACCATTTTGCTCTTTTTGCGCTTTCTCATCGCGAAAACAAGACATGTCATGAAATCGCGACATGTTTCTGTCTTCTTGCTCCTTCCTGCTTTATCATTGCGAAAGTGTGACAAGTCACGAAATCATGACATGTCGTGAAATCATGACATTTTTCTCCTGCCTGACTCTGTTTCCAAAAATGTCATGAAATCGTGACATCTTTCTCCCTTTAGCTTCTTCTCCACGACATGTCACGAAATCGTGACATCTTTCTCTATTTTGGCACTTTGCTGCTTTTGGCCGCGAAAACTTGACATGCCACGAAATCACGACATTTCATACTATCTGGCTGCTTCCACACTTTTTCCTCGTGAAAATGTGACATGTCACGAAATTGTGACATTTCTCCGTGCTTTGCCATTTCGCCTTGACATGTCGCGAAATCACGATAATTTTTGTCTTTTCCTTCGTTGCTGCTTCCTGTCGCGAAATTGCGACAAGTTTTGCTTGCTTGGATTCATTTCCAAAAATGTTGTGATTCACAATGTTTTTCTCCCTTCTTGTGTTTATCTTCGGCCCTTCTGCGATAACGCGACATGTCGTGATATCACGAGAACTTTTCACTTTTCACTTTCTCACCGCAACAAGTCGCAAAAATGCGACATGTCGCGATGTCGCGACAACTTTGCCGTTACTGCTTCCTTTTGTTGCTCCTAGCACAAAAATCCAACATGTCACGATATCGCGATAGTTTTACTCCCTTGCTTCCTTTGGCTACTTTTACCCACAAAAATGTGACAGGTCGTGAAAATGTGACATGTCGCAATATCGCAACATTTTCTATGCTTGCACTTTATGGCTTTGGACCCTACGAAACCGCAATAGGTCATGAAAACACATGTCGTGATATCGCGACAACTTCTATGCTTAGCTTTTTTCCTGGTATGAACGTCGCAAAAACGCGGAAGGTCACGAAAATGTGAAATGTCGCGATATCGCGACATTTTCACTTACTTTGCTTGAACACAAAACTTGTAAAGATTTTTGTATTTTCCCTTTCAAAGTGCTTGGAGGGACAAATAGAGGAGTGAGTATCTCTACAATTTGTGCATTCTCTTGCATGAACAATAACAAAAAAAACAATGTGGCAAAAATGCCAACATTCTTGGCGGCTCGTGGGGTATACAGTTCTGCTGTATGCACGAACCTCAGGCCTTTATCCATTGGGCAATAGAGTCAAGAAGTTGGAGGAGCAGAAGAAGTGAGTGCTGGTTGATGCTGGACGTCTCTGCAGGCTGCTGCAACAAGCTCTTGTTGGCGCTCGGCACTCAAAAATAGGATCTTCAACAGAAATTTGTGGAATAGTAGAACTTCCTTTATTCTTGAACTACTGCATTTTGCCTAGCTCGGTTGATATGGGTAATCACCAGGTGCTGTGCAAGGATCTCCATGGCAATAGTGAGAAGCACCTAAGTTGCAAAAATAGGAATGAATGGGGTGATGACCGACAGATGTGCAGGCCATGGAACGGGAATTGGGAATGATGGAATGGTGGAAGATGGAAGAGTAGAAGTGGTAGATACAACAACTGAAGAGGGTGCTACTGAAATGGGAGTGGATGGAATGGAGAAGGTGGTAGGAACTATGGAAAAGTGCTCAAAAGACAAAGGATTAGAAGAAAGGGGAAGTGAAGAAAAGGGAACATCAGAGAGGGGAGTAGAAACAATAGTAGTGGCTTGATTATGTACA
This sequence comes from Wollemia nobilis, assembly GCA_028583015.1. Lineage (NCBI taxonomy): Eukaryota > Viridiplantae > Streptophyta > Pinopsida > Araucariales > Araucariaceae > Wollemia > Wollemia nobilis. The sequence goes on from JAQPPZ010002816.1 coordinate 2,507,445, forward strand.
GTGGAAGGAGTGGGAGAGGAAGGGAATGAAAATAAGGAAGTGGTGGAAGAAATAAGGAGATGGAAGCCACTATCTGCTGGGAAGGAAAAGAAAAAGAGAAAGAAATAAACATACCTGTGGGCTCGTGTGCAAAAGGAACCGAAGTTGATTTATTCTGTACAAAGGGGACTCCTACAAGTGGTGCTTCTTGTTTTTTTTTTCTTTTCTATTTTTTTATTTATGTACAAGGTAACACTGTGCTTTCACATTATGTAATTGGCCATGGAAAATTCATTTCTGGATGGAGCTCTTCCAAGGCTTCTTCCATTAAGTCAAGCTCGCCAAATTCTTCAGACATCATGTGCACTAAATTTTCTAATCTGTCCACTTCATCTATTCTCTCCACATGAAATGTGGAAGGCTTCTCATTGAAAATCTTCACCTTTTTACCTTTATGGATCACCTCCAAATGAGTAAAATCCAAAGAAAGGTAACCCCCAAGTTTAGCCGTGAATTCTTGAGAGAGACACATACCAAAACATGGCTCTAGGTCCACTACTATGATCTCCTGGATCACAATAATCTGAGGCATGGTGTGCAGGGAGATAGGAACATCCTTAATTATGCCCACCGTCTTTATTGAGGTACCATCTAGCTGCAAAAATCCCATGCTAGTCCTTGTATACTTCATGCCTATGTCATCACATACTGCCTTCGGCATGATAGTAGTAGCTGCTCCTGAGTCAATGAGGCAATTATGCACCACATGTCCCTCCATTCTTAAAGAAAGATAAAAAGGTGGTGGTCTATTTTTTCCTGTGACCGAAGAAGTTAGAGGTTGAGCCATAACTACATGGGCTGGAGCCTTCCCCTTAATTTGTGTGGTCTTCAAGAATTCTTGAAAGATATTCACCTGTCTAGGCAGCTGCAAGGTGTCATACAGACTTACCTTAGCTGGTATCCTTTTGAGTTCTTCGACGATGTTGTACTCCATCGAAATCGGCTCTTTTCCTCCACTGGTAGATTCAAATCTGCTTCTATATTGTTGGGTGGCCTCTACTCACTATTGTTTAGTCAATGATGGATACCGCAATGTCTCTCTAGCTTGTTCCTTTGTTTTCGCTTGCATCTGGGAGATAGAAGCCTTAGCTTGCAATTTCTCTTTTGCTTGTGGTGGAAGCAAATCCTTTGGCAAAACAGGTGGATCTTGTTGCTGAGCTGGAGAATCATGAGTCCTTGCAGGTACTTGCTACTTTGTTGCTTGTGTAGGAGGCACTTTCAATGGCTCCATCTTAGCCGGATCTACCAACATTGGTTTCTTGCCGTTGTGTGTCAAGACTGCAATGTGTTCCTCATGATTATGATCCACCTCTCGAATCATGTTCATACGACTCCCCATAATAACTTGTAAATAATTTTGGTGGATCATGCAGGTGGACTCATCATGTGGGTCATTGCATGAAGAACACCAGTAAGATGGTTCATGTGAAACTTCGGAGAGGCCAACCTCTTCACTTACTAGGATCATTGAGTTCCTCTCAGATACTTTCTCTATGGCCTTGCTAGGAGCAAGTTGTTCTCTTGTTATCGTCAAAATAAATCTTCATGGCTGGTAGTTCCTTTCTGCCTCTCTCCACTCCATAGATGTCACCTTGTTAGTGAGAGCTCTCATGGTCGACTGGATTTCTCGCAAAATAGCCAATTGAGGATCTGGATTTGAAGACATAGGCGGTGTTGGTATAGGTAGAGGTGCTGGCGATGTAGGCAATTGTGGAATAGTTGGAGCAAGGAACTGGGGAACCAGAATGGGTGCAATCTGAGGCACACTTGAGGTCCATGATGGAATAGGATACATGGAAAGCATAGGCTATGAAAATGAACTAGAATACAAATACTTAGGAAGATCAGGTAAGATAGGCATTGTTATCTTTGGGGGAAGCCTACCTATGGAAATCAAGTTAGCTTTCGCCTTTTGCGCTTGTTCGAACAACTTTGGGAATGTAGTCACGTTGGACTGTTGGATAGCCAAGCTAATGTCTATGTTAAAAGCTCTGAGATAATAGAATGCAACTTACTCATGAGTGGGCCGAAGACCTTCAAGAACTCTTTGCCAGCTTTTGGTAAATCTGAGATTGAAGTCCGCTATCTCCTCCTGCGAGTGCCTTTGAATTGCATTAAATTGATGCAAAAAGGAAAATGGATCAACTTGTTCATGAAAGTTTTTAATTAACACCTCTCCTAATTGATCCCATGATGCAATAGTGCTTGGTTGCAATGATCGGTACCAATACAACAATTTTATCATCACGTCTTCATCCGTTATATCATGGATGTCCACCAAAGAGGCTACATCTTGGATATGCTCATAAGAAGTTTTACCAGTACCATCATAGGTCAAAAAATATTTTAAAGCAGCTTGAGGGACTAGATTTTGTGCCAGTAAATTCAAGGCTCCTGAACTATTCCATGCCGTGAACTGCCTTGGTGGAAGATGCTGGGCCATTTGGATAGCTGGATCTGGATGTAGCAATATCGTAGCAGTACTGGGAGGAGTCAGAGATGGCACAAATTGACCTGCCACCTGTGATGAGATAGTAAATGATGGGTTCACAGGACTTACCAATCTTGAGCGCTCCCTCCAGTTTCGAACATCAATATCAAAGAATTCGATTGGATCTTTCGATTCTTTGGCACTTGATCTCGTGATCATGAAGCAAAGATTTTCACAAGCTTCACGATTAGAAATTTCTAGGTACTATACAGTCACCTTCAACAGAGTCACCAGATGAACTTACAATCTCCGCTTTGAGGTCAAGACAATTCATCAAAATCTTGATTCCTCCAGGTGTCAAAATATGGGACTTGTGAGTCCCACCGGGCGTGCCAAAAACTGTTGGTCACAAATCTGCCTAAGTACAAGATTTCATCACTTGTATGCCCTAGACTCGACCAACATTGAAAGGCCGAGAGAAAGAGAAGTCTCCCGGGTCAATCTCCAGAGAGGGATGGCTCCCAAACTAATCTAAACTTGTTTGAAGATAAGGATGCGGGAAAGAAATGGAAAATGCAGAAAGAAAGGGAAATAACAGAAAGAGATGGAAATATGGCCGAAGCCGATAGTGTGTAATTTGGGGCAGACTAACAGTAAAAATTCCACCAAGTTTTATAATAGCATGTAATAAAAGGAAAGCAACAGAATTTAACTCACACCTTTGTAGAGATAACCTCCAGATCGCATTTCAAAATCTACTCACTAACAAGCAATGTTTGAATTCAGAATGCAAAATTCAAAACTTAACAACAAGAGCATGAGCATAAACAAAAATGACTTTAAAAACAGAAGGAAATCACACACATAAGAATGCTTGCAAATTTCAGAAGCCAAGTCTCTTCTATTGATGCAGAGAACTTAGAGAGTTTTCTTGCAAAATGTCTAACCTTATTTCTTTAGATATACATGAGTATTTATAGAGGTCTTCCCTCTCTCTTTTGCATCACAAAATTTAAAACATAAAATAGATTTTTAAGAGGAGATCCGCAAAGTATGCACTTGAAAGGAGAAATAATCCCCCTTAATCTGCCTCAAAGAAATCAGATTCCTTGTTTTTATGGATCAAAACTAAAAATCAAATGGAAACAAGGGACCAGATTTCTCCATTAAATGACCGTTCTCGGGGCATGCTTGAAGTTGTTAGGATATCATGAACAGGAGCTTTTAATACTGGAGGTATCTTTAATTTTGGTGGCGTTGAAAACTACCTCATGTTCTTCCATCTTGTGCACATAGGTAAACAACAACATTTAATCTTGGAGCCTCTTTGACCATGATCTCAAAATCAGTTGGAGAGCTTTTAAAACATTACTTTGTTTGATATTATCTTCTCCTCACGTTCTCCTATGCAACCTTGAAGGAAAATGCGGACAACACTTTATCTGGCCTTTGTTTTTGCTTCTGTCACGAAAATGTGACAGGTCGCAAAAATGCGACATGTGAAATTGTGACACTTTCACCTTACTGCTCTCTCTTCTTGCCACCAGTCGCAAAAATGCGACATGTCACAAAATCGCGACATTTTCTCTTGTCTGGATCTTCCTTAACTTTCACTTTCGTGAAACCGCAACATGTTGCGAAATCGTGATATTTGCCTTTATTTAGCTTTCTTTCCATAACATGTCACGAAATCGTGACATTTTTCTTCGCTTGCATTCTTCGCTGTTCTAAGTCGTGAAAACTCACCATGTCGTAAAATCACGACAATTTCGTCCTTTTGGATCCTTTATCTTCTTGCAAGTGGAAAAAATGTAACATGTCACGAAATCACGATAGTCTGTACCATTTTGCTCTTTTTGCACTTTCTCATCACGAAAACAAGACATGTCACGAAATCACGACATGTTTTTGTCTTCTTGCTCCTTCCTGCTTTATCATCATGAAAGTGTGACAAGTCACGAAATCGTGACACTTTTCTCCTGCCTGTCTCTATTTCCAAAAATGTCGTGAAATCGTGACATCTTTCTCCCTTTAGCTTCTTCTCTACGACATGTCACAAAGTCGCAACATCTTTCTCTATTTTGGCACTTTGCTGCTTTTTGCCACGAAAACTTGACATGTCGCGAAATCGTGACATTTCGTACTATCTGGCTGCTTTCGCACTTTTTCCTCGTGAAAACGTGACATGTCGCGAAATCGCGAAATTTCTCCACGCTTTGCCCTTTCACCCTGACATGTCGCAAAATCGTGACAATTTTTTGTCTTTTCCTTCATTATCGCTTCCTGTTATGAAATCGCAAGGAGTTTCGCTTGCTTGGCTTCGTTTCCAAAAATGTCACGATATCGCAAAGTTTTTCTCCCTTCTTGTGTTTATCTTCAGCCCTTCTGCGATAACGCGACATGTTGTGATATCGCGATAACTTTTCACTTTTCACTTTCTCACTGCAACAAGTCACGAAAATGCGACATGTCGCGATGTCGTGACAACTTTGCCGTTACTGCTTCCTTTTGTTGCTCTTAGCGTGAAAATCCAACATGTCACGATATCGTGATAGTTTTACTCCCTTGCTTCCTTTGGCTACTTTTAGCCGTGAAAACGTGACAAGTCGCGAAAATGCGACATGTCGCGATATCGCGACATTTTCTATGCTTGCACTTTTTGGCTTTGGACCCCACAAAACCGCAACAGGTCGCGAAAACGTGACATGTCGCGATATCACGACAACTTCTGTGCTTAGATTTTTTCCTGGTATGGACGTCACGAAAATGCGATAGGTCGCAAAAATGTGACATGTTGCGATATCACGACATTTTCACTTACTTTGCTTGAACACAAAACTTGTAGAGATTTTTGTCTTTTCCCTTTAAAAGTGCTTGGAGGGACAAATAGAGGAGTGAGTACCTCTACAATTTGTGCATTCTCTTGCATGAACAGTAACAACAAAAACAATGTGGCAAAAATGCCAACAGGTAGCTAAGTCAATCAAGACCAGGTCCCCAATAGCTTTAGCCCCACAAAATATCTTCATGCCAAATATGAAAAGGTAAATTTGGAAGTCGCACCTAGAGGGGGGACAAGTTCACATTTTGCATCTTGGGGTTGAAGTTTGGACCCCATTCTCATAGAAAGAGATCCCTCTTTCCAAAGAACCAAGGGCCTTCACCTAAAATATGCTTCACATCCTCCTCACAGTTTAGTTTGATGAGGAAGAAGATATGAGATATTACAACAATATCAAGCGACCCCAATGGCTTCCATTTGAGAATTTCCCAACATCAGATAAAGTCAATATCTGGTACACCACCTTGGAACTTATCGACCAGGTTCCATGACCCTTCCTCCATAGTCACATCCAAGAGTTCGTTTGACACCACTAGCTTATTACAAATATGAGATAGTTTGAAAAGGGGTTTTGAGAGATGAGTTCGCAAGCCTTTAGCGGTAATCACAACAAAGGACACCCTAGGGTTAGAGGGTTGACCAAGCCTTTGGGACCCACTCACGAGTACCCCCAAAGGACACCCCACTACGATCGAGCACATTTTTTTTCCTTTCCTTCCTAAGCAACCCATTGAGGGTCGCACCTTCTTGCTATTCATCCGACCCTCCAGTTTCTTACAGAGCACCAATGCATCCATATTCCTACCAACCACTAGGTCTTTTAGATTCCTTCTAACTTTTAGTGATTTCTTCCATTGCTACCCTAACACTACTGCACTTGCCTTCGCTACCCTAGCATTGTTGCAACACTATTAAAATATTTTACTATTTTTCTTTATACCTTTGCTACCCTAGCACTACTGCAACAATTTTAAAATATTTTTACTTTGCTGCCCTAGCACTACTGCACTCACCTTCACTACCCTAGCACTATTATGAAATTGCTAAAATATTTTTACTTCGCTACCCTAGCACTACTGTGGAACTATTAGAATATTTTTACTTTGTTGTCCTAGAACTGCTGCACTCACCTTCGCTGCCCTAGCACTACTGCACTCACCTTCGCTGCCCTAGCACTACTGTGACATTATTAAAATATTTTTACTTCACTGCCCTAGCACTGCTACACTTGCCTTCACTACCCTAGCATTGATGCACTAGCCTTCATTTCCCTAACACTTTTGTGGCACCCTTTTAATTAAATTTGAGATAATACCTAAATTTCAATAACCATAATCTTACCACAATTTATTGTAAGAAATGAAGATCTCTATATAATATTCAATCTGCTCAATTGAGTTTGAGTACAACAAAAGAGTTTTAGCACTTATATAAGAAATGCATGTCCTACCAGATAAATAAACTTACACATTCTAAGTGAGCATACAAACCATGTGATTGTAACTTAATGATAAAATCCTCATGGAAATCATTATATATCCAAAGGATAGGAAAAACTCACATTATGTGATTCAACCACCACATAGGTTAAATCTTTCCTTGAGAATAATACAAGATAATATATTATTTATTTTGGCCATCATACAAACTTTAGGAAAATAAAATATATCTAAACTCCAAATTAATTGAGTATCTACCATATTTTAATGGATTAGAAACCAACATATAATTTCATGTTTAAATAGGTAAATAAGACTCTTGAAGCATATTTTGAAACTCATCTGCTATTTATTTAAGTTCCTCTCCTTCAACTAGGTTACTAATAGAAACTTGTGATATAGAGTTGTTATTGAAATTAATATAATCTTTTAACTTTGCAAGCTAGACATTCTAGATCCAATGGTTACCATATTGAATCAAGGATTAGAGGATAAGGCTTCAACCAAGTATTAGACCAAAAATTTGCATAACCCCCTCATTAAATGACCATCAAATATATTTCTTGATAAACTGTAAACTATTTGATATGAAGTTCATGTTGGTAATTGTTTAGTTAGGGATGATTTCTTGAATAATTTTATTGCATTAAAATAACCTATATATTTTTGAAGTGACATTTTTGTTCAATTCTTTCCTTGATATTAAAATAATATGTAGCCAAGTTTTTCTCTCAAGGCTAAACTCATAAGTATGCAATTTTGCAAACCTACCCCTCTAATATTCTTTATTTTGTAAATACTATCCCACTTACAAAGAGGAAACCTAAATGCTTTCTCACATCCTTTCCAAAGAATGTCTATTTGAATTTTATCAATTTCTAATGCTATACCTACTAGCAAGTTTGAAAGTGATATCATATAAATAGGGATGGATTGCAATATAGTCTTTATGTATTGTAGCCTTCCCATCATTATTAAGAACTTACCTTCCCAACCTACCAAACAAGATTTATTTCTATCCAAACATGAGATCCCAAACTCCTACTTCTTTTATTTATGGGAAAAAGGAATACCCAAGTAGGTTAGTGGAATTTTTAAAAATTTATACACTAAAATATCCATAATAATTTGTTGTAAATCTAGGGCAATGTTAATGAAAAAATGCTAGTTTTGTTGTAGTAACTATCTAGTAGCCTTATCATAGCATGATAATATTTATTTGAACTCCATGGCCTCATTGACTGAGGGACAAACTAAAAGAAAAGTAATATCAATAAATTGGAGATGAGATGCAATGAGAGACCATTTGTTGCAACCTAAATACCTTTGATTTTTACTTCTATTTTTGCCTTTGAGAAAGCTCTCCCTAATATCTTCACAAGAATAATAAATAGATAAGGAGATAGTGGATCACCTTGGTGGAGTCCATATGATAATTTAAAGCATCCAGTAGTAGAACAATTGGTCAAAATAAAATATTTCAAAATGTTATAATCACATTTAATCCATTCACATCAACCTTGATTAAAACCAAACCTTTTGAGAATATAATGTAGAAGACTTCAACAAACCCTGTCATATGCTTCATTCATATCTATTTTCATAGGCATATCTAGTTTTATTGTGGAATGAAAAGAATGTATGGACTCCTATGCAATGATTACATGATCAAGGATTTGTTTACCACAAATAAAACCACATTGTTTCTTTGAGATAACACTATTTAGAATGCTTTTCAACTTGTTTACCATAATTTTTGAAATTATCTTATAAATCATATTACAAAGGTTTATATGCAAATTATCAAAATATTTTGTCACGTATTTCTTGGAAACCAATGTAATAAAAGTGACATTGATATGACTTACTATATCCTTCCTTTTTGGGGCCTTTTTAATTGTAGCCAAAATTTCGCTCTTCAATAAGTTTTTTTTTTTTTTTTTAAATTGCAAGAAATACATTCAAGCCAGGTGCCTTGTTAGGATGGAAAGAAGAAAGTGCTTCAAGTAGATCCTCCATAGATATCTTCTTCATCAAGCTTTCATTTTTTCTCTATGTGATAATTGATGAAATATTTTGTAAAAGCTTACCTTGTGCCTCCTTATCTTATCCAACATTTGATAAAATAATTTTAAGATTATTAATTGTTTTCTTCCTAATATCATCTTCTTCCTTAATATTTCTTCCATCTAGATTTAAAATATATGGATATATTATTTTTATTGAGGTTAGTGTGAGAAATCCCTACAACTGATGCTCAGGGCTAGGCATCCCCATACCAACCATGACCTCTGATAAGGGTGAGATATGAGCTTATAAATAGGGGCCAAACACAAAATCACGCACATACACACACACACACACACCCTCATGCACTTTCCCATGTCGTGGTTTGAACCTTGGACCTCTCAAAGAAAATCCAAAGCCCGAACTATTGCGCTGCCCCCTAGGATGAGTTAAAATTTTTTTGATGTGATGAAAAAAATTTGTTTTTGCTATAACATGATTTTTTTTGGCATTTCTATCTCCTTCCTTTAGCCAATTCTCCTTATATTTTGTGAGCCAATATAAATTCTCCTTTCTCATTGCATTATGTGTTAGTAATCCACCAATATTCTCGCAAGATCTTACAATATATCAACATAAAATATTCACACAATTCAATTCATAATAACAATTAATAATGAAAAATAACTCACTAAATATATTATTGAAATGTCTACATAAGCTATGCAATGTAATACAATGCTTATTATTTGACACTCTAATATAATTTTTTATCTTCCACATATATACATAAGACTGTTCATATTCACAACCCTTGACCTTTCTACTTACACAAAATTTTCATCTCCTCACACACATGGGAGATCTAACACTTCATATTTCTCAATACACAAATCTAACATATTTATATAAAGATAAAGACTCATGATTGCACATACTAAATAACAATTTATTACATAACTCATAACATCTCACTTATGTAACTCCACACTTACTAACATGACACCTACTATATACTCAAATATTAAACACACTCTAAACTAAATTATTTACATGGTCCTTGCATTAATCTTGCAAGGTACCAAATAATGTAATAATTCCAACACCCCCATATTACATTATTTGGTATGAATATCCTTTGTCTTTATTCTGATTTTCTTGTTGTGCAAAGATGGATTTGAAATAACTTAAACTTGTTTCATCTAAGTGCTTTTGTAAAAATATTTGAGTTGATCTTTAGTAGAAATATATTTTATTTGAGTATGATAATCTATGACATGTTCTCTGATAAATTGACATTGAACTTCAATTTGTTTTGTTCTTTATAGGATTTTTAATTAATTTTTGAACTCCTTGATTATCATAATGTAATATTGTAGGAATTCTTTTGATTCCCATATCTAATAGAATGTATTACAACCAAAGTGCTTCACATATAGCATCTCTTGCGACATGATACTATACTTCTATGGATGAGAGAGCTATTGCATATTATTTCTTACTATGCCATGAAATAGGTCCTAATCCAAGATGAAATACATAGCTTGATGTTGATTTTTTGTCATCTATTGAACCTGCATAGTTTGAGTCTGAATATCCTTATAAATAGAAATTATTATTTTTCTTATACTCTAGACCATATTCTATTGTATTGTTGACATATTTTAGTATCCTTTTATCGCTTTCTAGTGGATTTACTTAGGATATTGAATGAATATAGAGAGATAATTTACAACAAAACTAATACATGGTATGATGTTTGTTAAGTATAGAAAACTTATGATTAGTTGATGATACAAAGTAGTAGATATTTATGGAGATTCATCATATCTTGATAATTGTAGCCCTTGTTCCATGGGAGTATCTTTAGGCTTGCAATTTGTCATTTTGTACTTTTCAAGTAATATTCTTGCATATTTAGTCTAAGTCAATGTGATATTATTTTCCTTTTGACAAATTTCTAGACCAAGACAATAGTGTAGGAGTCCCAAATCTATCATTTCAAATTCTTTTGTCAAATCACTTTTCACACTATCTATTAGTTTTTTTGAACTTCCTATAATTACTAGATCATCAACATATACTACAAGAATTATTATTTTAGATCCATTTTTTATATAAATATTTGAATAAGATACACTTATGTATTTTGTCTTCTAAATCCATTTACATCCTATTATTTTTCCTTTAGGTAGATTACTTAATCCTATGTTTTGTTCTTTATTAGTGATGTATATTCTTATTACATTGTTGCTTTCTATTCTAGTTGTCTTATTGCATCTTGTATTGTTGTTGGTTTTGTTACCAATATCATTAGTCCCATATTTGTTTTTTCATACTACGTTTTTGAGGTCTAATAGTAGTAAGATTTGGTAGCATTTTTAGTTTTGAGTCTTTAAGAGTGCTTGTATACCATTTTACCTCTTTTCTTTGTGATGATACTATGAATTTTGTGTCCTCAACTAGTTCATTAAATGTATTTAATTTCTCGTTTGAAGATTCTTCTTTATCCTATGTAATATCTAAGATAGGTATCATATTGTCCTTTGGATATTCAAAATATGCTTTGTATTCTTCATCAAATATCACATCTCTACTCACAAAGATTTTTTGTAACTGAATCATTATTCTATAACCTATCATCATATCCAAGAAATATGCCACATAATATTTTTGCATCTAATTTTGTTCTTTTTTTGTTTTGGAATGTGCATGCATGCTTTACATTAAAAAATTCTTAGATGAGCTACTGAAGGCTTCCCTCGTGACCAAGCTTCTTTAGGAGTAATATTTATAGGATTCTTGTGGAAGATCTATTTTGAATGTATATTTTAGTACTAACAACCTTTACATAATATTAATGACTAAGAGTTGCTTCTTTAAGCATGCAATGTACCATTTTTATAATAGAATAATTTTTTTGTTTTGCTATACCATTTTGTTGTGATGTATATGTTTTAGTAAGTTGTTTTTTATACCATTTTGTATTAGATAAGATTCAAATTATTTAGATAAATATTCACCACCTCTATCTAAGTGAAGATTCCTAATTGATCATCAAATTAATACATGTTGCTTAACTATTTAAAATATATAAAGGCTTCAAATTTAAATTTTAAGAAGTAAACCTACATTTTTCGAGAATAGTCATCAACAAATAGTTGAAAATATTTGTCGTCCGAGACTAGTTGTAGTTGGTCCACATAATTATGTATGTACTATTTATAGTGGTTCCTTGGATTTGTGTAGGCTTAATTCAAATGGTACTCTATGTTGTTTTCCTACTAAGCATTTTGAACAGATTGTAGGTTGCCATGTTAGATTGGGTAAACATGTTACCATTTGATATGTGTTCAATTCATTTAAGGATGACACACTTATATTCCCTAACCTCTTATGTCAAATATCTCTTGTTTCTAATGTTCTTACTGATAGAGCAATGCTTGATGAAGTATCAAGTGCAAATAGACCATTTATGAAAGATCATGTAGCTATAAATTTTCCTTGTTTAGTGATGACACATTTATTTTTATTTTCAACCATTATGAATTAAAGTATTATATTCAGATCTAACATTGGAGATATGAATAGTAGGTTAGTAGCTCAACCTGGTACATATAATACATTTTTAATCATGCAATTTCCATCAAACAAGTTGATTGATATATTTCCTACACCTTTGAACTCATATATTTTATCTACACTTTCAACTGGTTTTTCATATTTTTCTAACTAATCCACTGTTTGTTTCCAGTCATATTTCTACTTGCCCTTGAATCAATGTACAAATAATTACCTTCTAATTTTCTTATCATATCCTTTCTCAAACTTTTGTTTTGATTTTACTTTCTCATGACCCATTTTGAGTTTTATGTAATTAATTCCCTTCGTTGTTGAAATCCTTTTAACTCCAAGATTAATATATTTTATTTTTTTTCAATCGTCAATTTAATTTAATTTTCTTAATATTTCTTCAATAGTACAAATCTCTTTCTTCAACTTCAATATTCTTCTTCAACTCAATCTTAATATCATTAATTTATTTTTTCAATTTAATATTCTTCCTCTAAATAATTTCATTTACTTTTTTGATTTCCTTTTTTCAAATTAATATTCTTCTTCTTCACTACAATAATTAATTATCACCCTATAACTCCTCCAACTTCTCATTCAATAATAAAAATAATTTCTTCCTTTCAAGTCTTACTTTCAATTTTACTTGCTTCACTTTATAAATGCCTCTTTAATATTTTTAATAAATCAATATTTTTCACCTTATAAAGCACAACCATTCAACATTTTGAGGTAAATTTAAAAAATAGTATACCATATGTGGTGCATTTTTCTCCAATTCTCTTGACTATGGTATGAATTGTGCATCTTAGATTTAATTACTTTGGAAATAATTTAAAACTCTTAACTAGACATTATAACTTTAGCTTAGACATTATTCTAATTACATCTCCTTTGGATATTATGTCTTTAGGCTATGTGTTCCTTCCTCTCTCTACATCGTCTTATAACTTTTTGAATTGTTGTTTTGTACTCCTTCATAACTTAATTATTGACTTTCCTTCTCAACTTAACTATTAGATCTCCTTTGAACGTCTCCTACACATCCATCTCCTTCATAGTTTGCACATCCATCTTCTTCATAGTGTACATGTCCATCTCCTTCTCATCCATATCTTTCCTTGGGCAACTGTTGTAATACTCTGGTTATGGAAATGATATCTTCACAAACACACTTTCTTCTCTCATAGTTTTTCCAACTTGTATCTCTCTCTCTCTCTCTCACCAAGTATTTCTTTCAATTGAACCTCTCCTCAACTGTAGCTTCTCTCAAATACTCTCTCCTCTTGACCAAATCAAACTTCTAGTAATGTGATTCTGATACCACTTTTAGCAATCACCAATATTCTCACAGGATCTTACAATATATCAACACAAAATATTCACATGATTCAATCCATAATAACAATGAACAATAACTTAATATATTATTGAAAAATCTACATAAGTAATGCAATGTAATACAATGCTTATTCTTCAATACTATTACAATGATTTTTATTTAATAAATACATACATGAGACTCTTTATATTCACAACCTTCTACCTACATAAATTTTTCATCTCCTCACACAAACGGGAGATCTAACACTTCATATTTCTCAACCCTTGACATTTTACTTACATAAACATTTCATCTCCTTACACAAACGAGAGATATAACACTTCGTAATTCTCAATACATAAATCTCACATATTTCCATAAAGACAAAGACTCATTATTGTGCATACTAAATGACAATATCGTACATAACTCATGACACCTCACTTATGTAACTCCACATTTACTAACATGACACCTACTATATAATCAAGTATTAAACACACTCTAAACTAGATTATTTACATGGTCGTTGAATTAATCTTGCAAGGTACCAAATAACGTAATACTTCAAACATTATAATAAATACAAAGTAATTATTTTTCTTGCACATAAGAATACAATTCCATTCTATTATTTTCTACTAAATCTTGTAAATGTTTGAGCTTGGATTCCATTTCCTTCTTTCCTTTAAAAATGTTACTAAAAGATTTGGAATTCCAAATCTTCATTTGATCCTTTAGATATTTCATCTTTTGAACAAATTTTTACATACATGATCCTTCAAAATTTGCTTCATCCCACCATAACATAACCACATAGAAGAAACAAAGGTCTTGGAGCCACATAGACTAGTAGCAAAATGAAATTGGATGACCATTATCTAGTAAATCACAAGTCAAAAGAAAAGGTTTGTGATTTGATCCTATTTGAATTAAAATATCTAAAGAGATTGCATACTTTTTTTGTGACCATGTGTTGGATCACAAAAAACTATCCAATATTTTTGCTATATGAGTTTGTACATCGATTATCCCACGTATATTGAAAACTTGAAGGAATAACATCCCACTAGCCATTTTAATTGACAAAAGAAATAAAATCTTGCACTAATGTAGACTATCAAATAGTACCATCCTTTTTCCAATGGAGATATAATTGTGTAGAAGTCACCCCTAAGAATCCGTAGATCACATATATGAAGCATCATAGTGTTTGACAAAAATATGCTAAAATACTTCCAATGTATTTCATAAGGAGCAACTATAGTTGAAGCATATACATTTAAAACACCAAATTTTATGTTTTCATCTTACTTACAAAGTAGTTAAACAACCCAATTACTTTTTGTTTATAACAATTGCTCATCATATTTACATTTATGCCATATTGTTATAATACCACTAGAAATTGAGATAAAATAAACAACTAGACAAATCCTCATCTTCCAAATATTTTTGGACAGTTCCTTATATTTCTGATGAATTAATTTTATTTCTTGTATTAAAATAAACTTAGGACTGTAACAAACCCCTAATATTTCATGATACTATTTTCATCATCACTTTTTTTATTAGTGGTCTTAGCTCCACTTCTTGTTAACACTTACGATATTTATTTTTGGCTTTTGAAATTGATATCTCGTTGAGTTTTATTTTGTCTTCATTCTTGCTTTTATGGCCTTCTATCATTTTTAATTCCCATGAACACATTCATCTTCACCATTCACTTCTATTTTTCCATACTATTCATAATTAAACTTAACTTTTTAAGACTTATGCTGCCCTAGAGAATCTAAAATGCAAGGAATAGCCTTATAAACACTCTTTATTTTGCTTTAAAAAAGCTAAAGTACAAGGATGATCCTCCATAGCAATTATATGCTTCCCTAGAAACCATAAATTTCTATGGATATCCTCCATATTCATTTCTTTATTATGCTACTCTTAAAACCTTATAGTGCAATGGATACATCCTGCACTACTTTCATTTTTATTGTAAGAAAAGAATTTTATGCTACTTGAGAAAAATAAATATGATTTGCCTAGATTAACCTTGACCTACTTTACCTCATTTGCTTTAAAATTTGCCTCCCCATATTTCTTCACACCTTCAACTCCATTTGAATTTTAACTTGTGCATTGTACTTCCTCATACATTGTAACATTTTTTTTTTCTAATGGTTGATTTGAGTAAACTGTAATGACCTTTGTCATTTGATGATGTAGAGGGAATTTTTTACCACTTGGGAGTGAAAATCCTTGATTTAACCCAACTTCTACTACGATGCGACAACCTTTCTTCATATTTAGGCTCGTCTCATGCCCAAAATTTTCAATCTCTTTCTTCATCATTTCACTTACGATATCTTACCGTGTGTATGACCTCATAATGTGATGTTGAAATGCAATATTTTTATATTCCACCTATTGATCACATTCTCTTAATTCAAATTTAATCCTAATGAACCGTGTTAAAGGTTTTAATATATTCATGGCAACACATGTTTGAGTTTTTACAACATGCCTTCTCTTCTTAGTAGTTGGTCCCTCCTATATGAAATCCCTTAAAGTATTGCCAATATTGTTCAAGTTCTCCTTTTTGAAAAGCTAATAAGGAAGTCCAAAAAGCCTAATATGCACTAAAAGACTTTTAATAGTCTTTGTCTTTATAAATAATTTTTACTCCATGGTATTAAATATAATGCATCTTTACCCTTAAAGCAAGGGCCACCATCCATTATTTATCCTTGCTTTTTAGAGAAGATGATGAAAAAAATCCCTTTGGAAGAAAAATCATGGAGTAATTTGAATTCAATCCATACCTTCACTTGATCAAATTCTGGAACTCTAGAAAACCTGGCCAAAATCAATGGAAATTTTGTCTTAACCCTCCACTTTTAAGAACCATTATATCTTGCCTGATCATCTCATGCTTGATAATCACTTTTGATGTGGTATTTGTTACCTAGATTCAATTTGCCATATATTTGTTCTTCCTTTGATCTCTAACTAGGGCATCCTTACTTCCAATAAGGACTTTCAAAAATGAATTTCATGCCATGTTACCTAGGTTTTCTTCAGAAGAATCCTATAGTGTTTGAGTTTCTCCTAAGATTTAAAACAAGAAGAAGTGATGTTCGCTCCTTGGTTGCACTTGCTTGCTTTCTAATATAAGAAAAAGGTGAGGCTCACTCCTGGTTTGCAGTCAATCCCAGATCACATTCAATCCCAAATGATTGTTATTATTATTTTATAAATATGTAAACACTTCAATACCATTAAAAATTTGTTATTTATTTATAAAGAAATTTTTTTACCTTGAAAAAGAATCTTAAGAAACTTTTTATATGCATATAAAGAAAAAGAACTTTGACATATTGAAAATGTTTTAGGCTCATAGAGAAAATATTTTGAATATATGTCAACATGATGAAAATAAATAAAGAAAAACACTTGAAAGCATATAATAGAAGAAGGATGAAATTATGCTTTTTGAACTTTTAACCTTTTAGTTTGTTTTTACAACATCAATAAAATAGATAACACCTAGAAAAAGGTAATATTTATGGTTAGTTTTGAAATAAACAAAATATAAAACTAGTTACAATAATGTACAATTTATATTTATTACAGTTATTTACATCTAGACTAAAAGTATTTTTTATATAAGCATAAATTGTAGACCAAAATAAATTATACTTACAAAAAAGTAATAATTGTGATTAGTTTATGAAATTGACAAATCAATATTTGTAGTCGTGATATCGTGTGATTTACTTATTTAGTTTATTTTGCAACATCAATAAAGTAGATAACACCTAGAAAAAAATTAATTTTTACGGTTACTTTGAAATAAACAAAATATAAAACTAGTTAAAATGATGTATAATTTATATTTATTACAGTTATTTACATTGAGCTCAAAAGTATTTTTTGTATAAGCATAGATTTTAGACCCAAATAAATTATACTTGCAAAATTGTAATAACTCTAATTAATTTATGAAATTGAAAAATCATTAATTGTAGTTGTAATATTGTATGATTTGCATTTATTATTGTTACTTATGTTGAGGCTAGAAGCTATTTTTTTCTCTTTTTGGCTATATGGGATGGAAATGGTTCCCACTTATATTACCACATAGTGATATTACAACAACTTGACCATTATGCATGTATCACTTAGTAAGATTGTATATTTCCTCCTTAAAAGTTGAGTTATTTAATTGATTAAGGGAATGTCATTGAATAAATGTTAAGGTTTACCTATGATATTAGAACCTTGGTTTATCGTGTGAAATTATTCACTATCAACCAATTTCCCTAAACCCCATCATCAATTTAGACTAGAAACACCTTTTTATATATTATAAAATGTAGATACTTGGTGTCTTTTTCTCATAGTTTTTTTTTCTTTTTAGATAATGACATTTGCATTGTCTTTCATCCTTGCATGTTGATAAAATGTGAATGATGAAAATATGTGCAAATTATTTAGACTTTAGTGATGAAAATTAATGTGAGGTCTTCTCATTTGATTACACCAATACCAATCCTAGTATTTTGCAATGTTAAAGATTAAGCTTTATGTATAGTTATAACCCAAGCCCTCTTTAAAGTTGCTTGTCTTTGGTTTGTCAAAAATTTCTAATCTTGTTGTAATAATATTTGTTGCAATTTGCAATAGTCATAATAAGCATGTCATGTTAAAATATGTCAATATTTCCATGTAGGTACTCATCGATAGACATATTATCACCTTAATTCTAGGTAAAGTTGTGAAACTAACATTTTAGAACAATTTTTATAAAAAAGAGTTGATGCTTAGATCCATTCCCTCACTAACTCAAATGAATTATGTAAAAATACACACTCATCATGAAGCAATTTAGGAACTTCCATACAACCCCTGACCCAAGCTTAGATACAAAGGTGTACACAAACCTAAAGGCTTGATAGGATCCTTGAAAACTATAACTAGTAAATCATAGATAATTTATCCATTTAAGTAATAATATGTTTAGCATGTTATCTTAGTATTAATCCATACATAAAAAAACATGTATGACATGCTCCCAATGTAAAGTGAAATGTGGGTAGATGAATTTCTAATGATTAATCTTTAAGTTAACTCATAATCTCTTCTCAATTTTTGAACATGCAGTTACTTCTTTCTAGTAATAGTTGTTTACTATTTGAACTTTGTAGATGAAACACCAAAGCTCCAAGTCCATAAACATAAATAATAACAATATTTATTTAAGGTGCAATTAAATTTATAATTAGTTATTAGCTAGTTTTATGTTAAGAACTACTTGTCATTATTGAGTATAAATTTTATCTATATGTGATTTATAAAATATGGGTAAATCTAAAATATAGATGTCATTCTAGCATGCAATTGAAAATTATGCACTCATTATGTGATGGTAGAAAAATATTTCACATGTTAGTTGTTAAGACACCAATCGGAGGAATAAGGTAAAATGCAGAAATAAGAAATGAATCGTTGTTATAAAGGAATCGCTGTTAAATTGGAGGAAGACCACCCAATGAAATGTAAATGAATATATATTTGATTGATGATAAATTACACCAAGTTGAGTGCTTATTTCTATGTGCGTGGAGTTGTGACCAAGGGTCACAACTTTGTGAAAGAGAGTAATAACTAATTAACAAATAAGTGACTAGGATGATGGTTAGGAGTAGAATCCTAACATGCCACCCTCCTTAAAAAGAGCTTTGTCCTCAAAGCTCAAAGTAAGGAGCTTCGTTGCTTGTTTTCCAAGTTGAATTTGCGCAATTTCTTGTACTATCTTGATGTCACTTTTTTGAAGGTAAGGATATCTTGAAGGTCGGAGTGTTAGTGGGGGATTTCCAGGAAAAATAGTAGAATTTTCCTTAGGAGAATTGTGATGATGGTAGGCTTCCGCTTTAGCTGATTCTTCCTGTGTAGAATGAAGGGAAAATAAAGGTGCACTCACTCTTTTGCCTCCTTTCTGAATTAGGCTGCCTATACAATGAGAACTCTCTAATGGTGATGAACTTGTGTGTAGTTCTTTGAGAGTGTATATCTCACCTTCATTATTTACTACATGGATGTCTACCTCATCTTTTTGTGGTGCATTGAGCACTTCTTGCAAATCAACCTCATTTCTTTCATTGTTATGATCAGGTGCTTTGGTCATGTCGTACACATCTTCCTCACCTTCTTCCTCTATGGAGTGACAGGGATCAACTATATTCAATAAATACAATGTTTGTGTAGCACAACAATGAAGGGGGCCAAATTGCTCATCACAAGTATAGCAGAGGTCTTTCGCTCGTTGCTCCTCCATTTCTTGTAGGCTAAGGTACTTAACTGGCAAGGGTTTTTGTTTTGGAAGAGTGTGCATGAATTTCGATTTATCAACAGGTTGCTCCCCATGTTGACGTTGAACATTGAATGTATCGTCGGCTAACAAGGCTAATCCAATGGCTTCCTATAGGGTGCGAGGAGTGTACATCATGATTTTCACTCTAATTTCTTCTTTCAATCCATTGATGAACCCACTTATGAGGACTGATTCGTCCAACCCTGTGATGCGATTGGCGATATCCTGGAATTGAATTTTATATACACGCACTGATGTGATTTGACGTAGGTGGGTGAGATTAAGCAACAAAAGTAGGTTGGGGTCATGAGATATTCCATCATCGGTCATTTTTGTAATCGTCATTGGAAGTTGTTATTAAATTGTTGAAAATCATCAAAAAACTTGTCGTCAGAAATTGTCATCCAAAATTTTATCGTCAGCAATTTTTGTCAAATGTTGCAGCAAAAATCGACAAAAATTGGTGTCAACTTTTTGTCAGCGAGAATTGGGTGTTTTCAACTTTTTGGGCTGCGACCCGAGCGCACGAACAGGGGCGAGAGAGGCGGTGAGGGAGCAGCGACTGAGCGGGGGTAGCGAGACGATGAGGGAGCAGGCAACGGAGTGGAAGAGGTTTCAAGCAAGCGGTGGTAGCGGGTACTCGGGCAGAGCGAGGGTGGAGCGGCGACGACGAAGACTGAAAAGGTGATTACGTGGCACAAGGTAGTTGTGAAGGTAGCGTCGATGAGCATCAGCTAATGGCAGAGGGTTGGCACCTGTTACGAGGCAACAACAAGTGACAGAGGGTTGGCAGGCGATAGAGGATTGATAGGCAGGTACGAGGTGGCAGCAGCAAGGAGTCGGTGGGGATCGCGTATGACTACTCACACTCACAATATGCGCATGATTCTTTTTGAATCCCTTCCATTCTAACCCACAAACAATGTGGGATAAAAACTTGGAGTTTTTAACCTTTGCGCGTTTATTTCGACGTCCGCCACAAAAGCGATCGCCGTGAAATTTTTCGATGACTTAAAAACCTTAATTTATAATTTTTCACCATTTTTTTTTTTTGAATGCTTGCCAGAAAATGCAGAGTGCATTGTAATTTGATTGTTTTGGAGTAAAACTTGAATTCTTTCCGATCTCGATGATTGTAAGATTTTTTTTTTTTCCTCGATCAGGTTTGCGATTTTTCAAGCTGTTAACCAAATTTTTTGATGAATTTTTTGGAGTAAATCATTGCTTGGCTGCTATATTTCGATCGGACGTTCTCTACGTATATTGGATTTTCTTGACATTCGTTTTGCTTCGATTTTTTTTTTTGCTACCGAAATTTGATCGAAAAATGTCGATGCGGTGAAAAAAAAAAATTATGACAACGGCGACGGATTGAAATGTCTCTGATCCAAATGTTAAGACACCAATCGGAGGAATAAGGTAAAATGCAGAAATAAGAAATGAATCGTTGTTATAAAGGAATCACTGTTAAATTGGAGGAAGACCACCCAATGAAATGTAAATGAATATATATTTGATTGATGATAAATTACACCAAGTTGAGTGCTTATTTCTATGTGCGTGGAGTTGTGACCAAGGGTCACAACTTTGTGAAAGAGAGTAATAACTAATTAACAAATAAGTGACTAGGACCTAACATTAGTTGACAAAAAAATCTGCCCAATTCAGGTAATGATTGTTAAATTTCAATTTTGACTCCCTCTAATTAACCGAAAAATGGAGAATACCTACCCAACATCAAAATACACACTCTTTAAAAAAACACAAATATAAAAAACAAATAATGTGGTCTTCTCAAGAAGTAAAAACCCATGGTTGTTTCTATACCAAAACCTATGCACCCATACCTTATGGGGCCATAAGCACCATGGAGGGAATAGGTCAATCCCAACCAACTCTCCCACCCATCCTCTACCATCACACATCATACATGAGGATTAGATGACCCCAACTAAGCCTATGTGGTGTTGTGTAGCTCACAAAACCACTAGTGCACCACCATTGTGAACCACCTATGAAGAGCACAAGAAGAAAAACTAAAAAAATCCTCCAAAAATTTTAGCACTCCAAAATTAAAAAATAAACATCCTAACCCTCATATCCAAATGCTTGTCTAAATTTTTTTGGTTCATTATTAGTTCCATGGATGAAATTACCATGGTAGTGGCTCAAATGATGCTCACTTTGGAACCTTGTCAAAACCCTAACATTAGTGAAACCTCCCAATTGACTCTACCTATAAATATAGAATCGAATCTTAACCTTTTTAGGAAAGACTAAATATCTCAACTACTTATGGTTCATGTATGAGATGTAAACCTTAAATTATGGTATAAAATATCTCACATTCTATCATTTGTTCCAACACCACTAAGTAATTTTATCTTAATACGTTATTATAATTTAGTGTAGACATTATTTATTATTAAAGTTTAAATATAAAAACATGTGTGTAAAGCTATAATAAGAACTATTAGAATATTTTTACTTAATCATGATTAAATCCTCTTGATAGCTACCTTGAAACCAAGCAACATGTCATGAAGTTCAATTGGGATTCACATTAATACTAAGTTGTAATGGCTAAAGGTTATTAAATGTTTTAAATAATTAAGAGGTGAAGTTTGAAAGATGTAAAATAAAGGTTCACATAGACTCTATAAGGACTCAATCCCTTTTTTAAATAGCAATTATTGCCAAGTTTATTTTACTTTACTATAATGCATTGAATTTCCATCCATCACATATTTATTGATTACATTGTCAGAATAAACATTTATGATAGGTTCAAAGTTTAAAATTCTCTATGTACAATGTATACAAGGTTCTAATTTTTGTAGTCAAGTTATTTGCCTATATTCATAAGTTCAAACACACATTGTCAAACTTGTATCTATTTCCCTAAAATTATTTGCTTGTCAAGCTTGAAGAGCCTTTTTGGACCCTTGATTCTTTCAAATTCTCTATTTCACATCCCGAGGAAGCAAAATTTAGACTTAAAATTGCTCATTTGTTGATGTTGGAAGCTTTGTGTCTAAACTAGCTTCATATCCTTTAAATACAGACTTGCAAAGTCTTAGTAACCATAACATTTTCTAGGTGACACTGGTAAGGTGCTTCAACATCTCCAGTCCAGTGAGAATTCTTTTGGGCATAAAGTATTCATTTTGATAGATAACAAAATCCTAGAAGGTAGTAAGCCAACATGTCTTTACAATATGTAAAGCAAAAATCGACAACACTAATGTAGCAATAATAGAATCAACACATAAAATATATTGCACAAATAAGAAAGGAATTTATTGTATAAATGTGGGGGTAGCCTTGTTCTCCAATGTTACAATATAGTGTATATTGATTCAATAGTTACAATACAAGGGTTTCAAAGCCCTTGTTCACAAAGAATAGTAGGTGTATTCTTTGTCATCCTTTGCTCCAAAAAAGTTGTAAGTGGGCTTGAGTGTCCTTGCAAGGCCACCCTAGCTACAACAACTTTCAATAATGTAGTTCCTACACCTGTAAATAAATCAACAACACTAAGCGGTCAATATCCTATGAGAGGGCTCCACTGTGTGAGTCCCTCTTTAAAATAAATCTATAAATCCTAGTGCTAAAAATTATTAAATACATACAAAATATAGGAAATGTAAGACACCAAACAATAAAATATGTACCTTGTCAAAGAATATCCATTGTTATGATCTGTGTTTCTGTGTCTGTGATTTGGAGTCGTACGAACGTCTGAAAGAGTTTGAGGGTACGACAATGGTAATTCGATTATGGGAAAATGCTTGAAAGCATTCGATAATAGTGATGGATACTCTGCAGTATTATTGAAATGGCCAGTAGAATTCATAGGATGCTAGGAGGTATATGGGGGTTTCTGTGAAGGGTACTTTAGAACCAGATCTAGTTCGCAGGGATTTGGGCAACTGGAAATGGAGGATTCAGTGACGATAATGAGGGAGATGGTAGCAGAATGCTAGGGTTTTGGGGGGTATGGAAATGAGGGCTTAACAAAAATGCTTAACCACATCAAGGATCAAAATACTGCTTAAAATCAAATAATTGCTTAACCTCATTCATGAGAATGAGTGACCTTTTATAACTTGCCTTCCATATGCTAGGGTTTCGACGACACCAATGTGTGGTCAAGATTAAAACATAATGGATGGCTAGGATTATGATCTTTGCAATGTGATACAGATCAATTCAAGTGGATGGTTGATATTAAAATGTTAATGAGTGGCTATGATTTATTCATAAGTATATATATATATATATATTTATATTAAATATATAAATATAAATATAAAATACTTATATTTATAATATATATATATATATATATATATATATATATATATATATATATATATATATATATATATATATATATATATATATATATATATAAATAATGGGTGGATGTGATTGGATGATGTGGATGAAGGACAAGTGGTTAGGATTTGGTGCAGCAACTTTTATTTCCTTGGAATGCAAGAAGATTTGAAGACAAAAGAATGTGGGTGTAGCTTACCCCCTCAATTGGCAAGTGAGTGAAGAATGAATCTCACGAGCCAATTGACAAAATTGTAAGTGTAAATGTAATGTATTAT
Organism: Wollemia nobilis; assembly: GCA_028583015.1. Lineage (NCBI taxonomy): Eukaryota > Viridiplantae > Streptophyta > Pinopsida > Araucariales > Araucariaceae > Wollemia > Wollemia nobilis. Next base: position 2,532,092 of record JAQPPZ010002816.1, read on the forward strand.
ATTTTTACCCCAATAGATGCAAGGGGTTTTTGAAAATATGGATGCAAATGTGATGTAAATGTTAGGAAAGTGGCATAGATGATGATGCAAAGATTGATTCTATTCTCTGCCCCAACAGAAAAAGGGGTTTTTACCAATGGTATGTGATGGAAGCATGATGTATTCTATTTTTTCCCAACAGATTCAGGGGGGGTTTTAGAAATGTGAATGATATGAATGATGTAAAAGATGTGTCTCGATGTGGGAAATCAAAATTGAATTTGGTTGCCCCAAGATTTGGGGTGGTCTGGTGATGTTGAAGAATTTGTCGTATGACGTCATTGAAATGCAAAGTTATGAAAATGCAAAATGTCATAGGGGAATATAAATATTGTAGTGATTTTTTGTGATATTTCTTCAACCAGGAATCAATCATGCTACTGGTATGCATCCCTAGTGAATATCTATGTAAAAAAGATGATGTTTTAGAAGTTTTTCGTGTGTCAAGCCCAACGGAAAAGGCCATCAATGATAGATTTTGAGAAAATTAATTTGGGTAAAGTCTCACTCAAAATATGAGCGACAAAATGGATTTTTATTTTCAAAAAGAGGATGTTGGAGGATGGTATGAACAAGCATCCTTATGGTGATCTACCCATCTTACCAAATTGCATGGATAATTGATCGCTGTAATCACCAAGTGACTAGAGTAAACCACTAGATACGAAGTTTGATTGAGAATGTGAATGGCATTGGAAAATATCAAGTGATAATGTATGGAATTATGGATGATATGAATGATGTAAATAAGTGTATATGGATGATGCAATGAATGGTGAGTGAATTTGATGATTTTTTGAAGTGATTTGAAGCAATTTGGAGAATTTTATGACTTTTGGTCACAATAAGCACCCAAATCAATCCAAACTATCACATAATGTTATGGGATGATGTGCTGTATGTGTAGAATGATGAATGTGGTAGTTTTGTGAAATTTAGGATTGATTTGAAGTTTTTTTACACAAATTTGGAATTTTTGTGACTTTTGATTGCAAATAAAAATAAAACGTCCAAATAGATCCAAACATTTACAAAACATGATGTGATGATGAAATGGATTCATGGATGAATTTTGGAGTGATTTTGTGAAGGTAAGCTACATTTTTGGGCTCTTTTGATCTTTCTACAACATTCTAGAGCTAAACATTGGCAAGCGTTTACCACCATACAAACACATGACATCATTTGATTGCACCAAGTAGATGCCCATGAGTGTTTGAGCATGCCAAAATTAGTTATAAAAGTGATATAGAAGTAAAATTGAACTCATTCTTACGTTCAAGAGTTTCAGAAATAGTGTTTGAGGAGTGATAAAGTAGTGGCAATGGAGGGCGTGGATGCAAGAGTAGACATGGAGATGCAGGTGGTTGAGGTAAGTGCCATTGACACTCTTGTTTGGATTTTTGATTTTTTTTTTACATATGTAAATGCTTGTAATAATACAATGAATGTGATGGTAATGTGTGTTGTGTTATTGTAGTTGAGGATCTTAGAGGCTTGTCATAGATTCTCATCGATTATACTAGGGGTGAGGAAGGTCTTGTAGGAGGATAATTGGAAGAAGTTGTAGGGGATGGGATTGGCAAGTGTGTCCTGGATAGAGGTGGTGAGGGTGGATGAGGGGTATCTCTCCGCCTTATCAGAGAAGTGGGATCCAGATAGGGGAACCTTCTAGTTCCTAATCGGGGAGATGACAGTGATACTAGAAGATGTATGCCACATATTTCAAGTGCTAGTGGAGGGATTGCGTGTCCAGGTTGGACACGATAAGGGGTATGAGATGAATCAGATATTTGGAGATGGATGGAGGGATGTGAACATCCAAGGTGGAGGGATAAGGTATCTGGTGATGTATGTGAGGTAGGAGTTGGAGGCCATGCCCACTTTGGTCATGTTTCTATTAGCCAACATATTGGTGCCTAACAACATCGGGTGTTAGTTTACATGGAACATAATAATATTGGTATATGATATGATTGATGAGACTCAGATGTATGCATGGGCACCTGATTTGCTGGCTTAGATGTATTTGAAGATACATGAGGTGAGGAGGCATGATAAAAATGGGTTGGGTTGTAGTGTGCTATTGTAATGCTGGGGATGGGAGCACTTCAGTGTGGCTCATCCTTTGGGCCTACCTTGTGAGGATTGGGATAGGGATAAACCCTATGCTATGAGATGGTGGGTTTCTAAGGAGGTTTAGTCGAGTCATCCTAGTTGTAGTGGCCAGGAGTATAGAGATCTATGGGTAGGGTTGACACCAAATTAGGTGTGCTGGAGGACATTGCGGGAGGCTAGGTGGCCTAGTGATAGAGAGCAATTACGGAGGACTCGGTAGGCTATATGGGTGGTTGGGTGACATGGGAGTGAGAAGGAGTTGATCCAATTCTCATGAGTTCTATGGTAGTTTGGGCTGAGTGAAGAACACAAGCTTATACTGAGAGGGGGGCTGAACAGTATAAGACCACTTTTTACTTTTCTTTCCCAAACAATAATATCCAATATTATCAATGGAAATATCAACAATAGTAACCAAAGCAATGCACAAATCATCACACACAATAGAGACACCAATTTAATGTGGTTCACCCAATGTGGGTACTCCACGGAGAAAATATTTCACTAAATTTTTATCAACAAATCTCTTGGGAATCCTTTCTTTATTATAATATTTATGGACCTATGTCCAAAGGAGACCCCAATCCCCTAATAAAGTTAATGTATCTCTATCCATAGGAGACACCAATCCCATCATCTAGTTCATGGATCTCTATCCATAGGAGAACTCCTTCCCCTCAACTCTAACTGGTGATCCTTTAGAAGACTACTGCCTCCACTGCACTAGCTTGTGGATCTCTCTCCATTGAAGACTCATGTCCTCACTCAAAATACCTTTATCCTCACTGCCCTAGCTAATGGATCTCTATCCACTGGAGACTACTATCCTCTACTCTGTCACCTCCAAAGCTTACTCTCAGCTTTGTCTCAAATCTATACTAAACATAGTCCTTCGATCTAGCACAAATCTGCTCAATATCTATCTCTAATCTGCACTAAACATAGTACTTAGGTCAAGCACAAATCTACTCAATATCTATCTCTGGTCTGGCACACACCTATCCTCAAATATGCACTAAAATCTATCCTCAAATTTGTCCTCAAGTCTATCCTCAAGCCTTAACACAAAGCTTGAACCAATCACAAATCAACTCTGCTAGATCTACCCCAAACCTTAACTCAAGGCTTGAACAAATCAATCAATCAAATCTGCTCACAAGTCTACTCAAAGACTTGCCTCAAATCTGTCCACCAAGTCCTCTCAAGAACTTGCTTAAACTGCTCTTAAGTCTTTATCAAGACTTACCTCAATCTGCATTGTAAGCTTCCACAAAAGCTTACTCAACTCTGTCCTTAATTCCACTCTAGGACTTAATCAAATCTATCCACTAGCTTTCACAAAATCTTATTCAACTCAACTCAATCTATCACATAAAACCTCTTCAATCACACAAAAAAGTTTCACACAAAATATTGTTTTAATCTCATAATATATAGATAATGGTTAGAGACTCAATATGTTACTCACTCACAACAATAATCAATCACTTTCAAACTCTCTTGTTCAATATTAGAAACATATACAGAATGGTTAGAGACTCAATATGTTTCACACTCACAAACACTCAATCACTTTCAATCTCTCTTTCAATCTCAAAAACATATAGAGAATGGTTAGAGACTCAATATGTTACTCACTCACAACAATACTCAATCACTTTCAAACTCTCTTGCTTAACCATAGAAACATATAGACAATGGTTAGAGACTCAATATGTTTCACACTCACAAACACTCAATCACTTTCAACCTCTCTTGCTTTACCATACAAACATATAGAGAATGGTTAGAGGCTCAATATGTTTCAACAATGCTCAATCACTTCTAAACTCTCTTTAAATCAATTAAGAATAAAAAACAATTTTTTTCACAGAATGTGAACTCTCACTCTAATACTTTCAATCAGTTATGCTAAATAAACTCCACTCAACCAATCACTCAATGAAACACAACTTGCTTACAAACCCTAAACAAGTGTTTCATAATGCTTTCACCAACTCTCACTATGGAACCCATCCCTTGAATCAAGATGATTCTAAACTCACATAACAATGATACTCAAGTTATTTCACTAACCTTAATTATGCATATGAAGACTCACTCAACATTTCTAACAATGCTTATCAAACAAGGTTTCTAGCATCAACCTTTATTCCAGAAAAACCCTCATCAATCAATATTGAATATCTCAAAACCAAACTCAAAAAAGCTTATCAAACAATCCTTTTCACTCCAACTCAACATTCACAACATCCAATCCAACAATATTTTACTCACAAGGAATATGTATCCATACCTTTTTTTTTGATGGAGATATGTCTTCAAAACTTATCTTAACCACAATCAAATTTTCTTTGCCAACACTAGGGTTAGGTCTCAAGATCTCCACAAAATAAATTTTCCAATAATTATTTTACCATACAAAAATATCAAATCTTTTGGTACACCTTATAATCTCCAAACATACACAACATAAGTCAACATATTTATTAAAAATAAAATACACAATAATATCATTTAAACACCTTATCACTCCAAATTCATAAAATAAATTTCAATCACCAAAAATAAAAATAAAAATAAAAATATTTTAATTTACTTTACCTTATAACTCCCTCAAAAACCTTATAGTTTCCAACTTACAAAAACCTCTAGGCAATTTCCAAAATTCACAACCTTTGGAGAAGAAAAAATAGTTTTCACATACCTTTCAACTAATCTGCCCACAAAAACGTCCTCGGGAAGAATCGAACAAATGACGTAGCCTCTCCAACACCCTAGCCTCAATTTAGGCTACCAAGTGGGCTGTATGCCCACATAAGACTTTAGGCACATGGTTCCCACTTTATTCTCCTCACGAAGGCACCCACGAAAATAAAGACCTCTCTAACAACAAAACGTCAATCTCATGGATCAAACCTGCAATCCCTTCCTTGCAAGCCTTAGCACTATATCAACTTCCGCCTGCGCTACTGCCATCGATGGATATTTCTATCCACGATGATGGCCTTACACCTTAGTCTACCTCCAATCACTTTGAAATGCGAACTTCTCTTTCTCCAACAAATGCAGTGCTCGATTTTTCATTCAAAGGTGTGTGTATATTCAAGGACTTAGGAAATGAAATTTATTTCCTATATTAATACACATGCTTTTGTCTTCTACACGTCGGTGAAATTCGAATTTAGATTTTAAAAATTAAATTTAAAACCTTTGCACCTCATTATTAATTTAAATTAAAAATTTAATCAAAGATTAAAATATTTTAATTTAAATTAAATCTTTTGTAATCTGCTCATGGGTCTTTTTAACTTGAAACTTGTTATTCTTCACCTAGTTATTTGGCCTGAAATATTATAATTATATAATATTATTATTTACTTTAAACTTGCTTCTCCTTCCTTGGATCTTCATCCTTTGGGCTTATTTAGGCATATAATATTAAAAATAAATATTATATCATGTTCCTTTTCAAGATCTTCTTGCTTTTGTAAAAACCACTTTTTGTCCTTAATGAGGACGAAATTGAACCAATATGCTTTTGACATCAATGATATCAAATCTACTCAAAATTTCCAACAATATCCCCCTTTGTCATTGATAGCAACCCCTTTATTTTTACCATTCCTTTTTCCTTTTCAAAATCTGCTTTCCTTGAGAAACTGCTCCCCCTGACTGAATGCTCTCCCCCTAACTCAAATCTCTCCCCATTTGTCATCAATGGAAAAGGGGCACCTTTGGGTCTTGGGGCTAAAAATTAAACTCTTAGCTTAGCCCCTCCCACACCTCTTCTTGAGGTGGTTAATTTTGGGGTGGGAGTATCTCTACTCCCAGCATACACTGATCTTTACCTTTGTCCACCTTCTTCCTTAATTGATACTTTTGATTCCTCTGACTATTCCTATTCCTAATTGTCTTTGGAAGTTCTTCTCTACACCACTTAGCTATGTACCCAACATTATTGCACTTGTAGCACTTAATATTATGATTCCTTGAAGGTGCAAATATCTTGGGGTTTCTCCTGGTGAAGCCATATCCATTCCTATAATGAAACCTTCAATTTACTGCTTTGTGACCAAACTGATTACAAGAGTAGTAATACCCCTGAAAGAGATGCCTATTTCTAAAATCCCCATATTCCTATATTTCATGTGTCCTGCACTGTGTAGCATTATGCCCAAACTTGTGACATGAGAAGCAATGTCAATTAAATAAACCTTGTCTTGACCCCATTGGTCTCTTAGTATTTTCTACCCTATCATGTTTCATGTTCTATGTGTTCCTTATTTGTGCAATGTTTCTTTCCATGTTGAACTTTTTATTGTCCAACCTATCCTTAGAAGTCTCAATATATCTTTCACTCTATTATTTTGAAGCTTCTTCTTCTTTGGTGCTTGAGCTCTACTCTCCTTATTATGCTTCATGTTTCCCTTTTTCTTATTTAAAACTAAATCCTATTTTGGTGACTGATGATCTTTGTGCATTGATAATCCTATCCAAGGTCTTTGAATTTTTCTCAAGCTTGTGTAGCTTTTCCTTAGAGTCTTTCACTTCCATAATTAGTGAAACTATCTCATGTTCTAATCTTTCACACTCTAGATCTTTTGTCTTTACTTTTTCAACCATACCTTCTTCCATTTTCCTTGCCTCTTCAACCTTAATTTTGAAGCTAGTGAGCTCTTGTAGAAACTTTGCTTTTGCTTTCTCATCTTCTTGAGCTTGAACCCTTAATCCTGAGTTTTACCTTTTTAATTCTTTGAGATCAAAAATAAGTCTTTCACATTCTAGCTCTTTTACCTTTGACTATTCAACCATACCTTTTTTAGCTCTCCTTGCCTTTTCAACCTTATCTTTCAAGTCAGAGAGATCTTGTAGAAGCTTTGTCTTACATTTCTCATACTCTTGTATTTGAGCCTTTAATTCTAAGTTATCCTTTTTCAACTTAGTAAGTTCCTTAAGAGTGGCTTCCTCCTTTTCTTTTTCTTAATTTCTCTCTTTTCTTTGGTCTTTAATAGGAGAATTTTATTATATTACCGAAAGTAGAGTTTCTTCTTCATACCTATTTTGATTGTGCTTGTTTTCCTTGAGTTCCATTTCATCTTCACTACTGCTAAACCCATTGCAATAACCTACATCATGATCGATTTGACCACAAATCAAACATTCTTCACCATATTATGGACAATAAGTTGTATGGTGACCTGTCTTCCCACATCTGGTACAAAAATTTATCCATTTAGTCTCTTCTTCACTGCTTGATTCATCTCTTGAGTCTGTTTCCACTTCTCCTCCTAGAGAAACAATTTTGTTGAGAGTAAAATAAAATTCCTTTTTCTCTACACTACTATACCTATTTTGTGGACAATAAAGTGCCATTTCATAAATTTTACCACATTCAACACATCTCACAAAGTTTTCCTCTTCCATTTTCTTAATAACAATCTTGCTAAGAAAGGGATCAAATCCTTCTTCCACCATAGTATCTTCTATAGCTATGTGTGTTTATTTTTTCTTAGGTCTCATGGTTCTTCTTTTGCCTTTCATGCCCATGTGTGTTCTTGTAGGATCTTCCTTCAAGTTGTTAGACCTTTTCTGAAGGAACCCGCTCTGATACCAATTGAAGAACACAAGCTTATACTAAGAGGGGGTGAACAATATAAGACCAATTTTTATTTTTCTTTCCCAAATAATAATTTCAAATATTATCAATGGCAATATCAACAGCAGTAACCAAAGCAATGCATAAATCATCACACACAATAGAGACACCAATTTAACGTGGTTCACCCAATGTGAGCTACTCCATGAAGAAAATATTTCACTAAAATTTTCTCAACAAATCTCTTGGGAATCCTTTCCTTATTACAATGTTTATGGACCTCTATCCAAAGGAGACACCAATCCCCTAATCAAGTTTGTGGATATCTATCCAAAGGAGACACCAATCCCCTAATCAAGTTCATGGAACTCTATCCACATGAGACACCAATCCTCTTAGTTAGTTTGTGGATCTCTATCTACAGGAGAACTCCTCCTCATCTCTAGCTAGTATTTCTCTAGAAGACTATTGCCTTCACTGCACTGGCTTGTGGATCTATCTCCATTGAAGACTACTATCCTCACTGCCTTGGCTAATGGATCTCTATCCACTGGAGACTACTATCCTTTGTTCTATCACCTCCAAAGCTTGCTCTTAGCTCTATCTCAAATCTATACTAAACATAGTCCTTCGATATAGCACAAATCTACTCAATCTTTATCTCTGATATGCACTAAACATAGTACTTCGGTCTAGCACAAATCTGCTCAATATCTATCTCTATTTTGGCATAAACCTATCCTCAAATTTGCATCAAACTTTGTCCTCAAATATATCCTCAAGTCTATCCTTAAGCCTTAACACAAAGCTTGAACCAATCACAAATCAACTCTGCTAGATCTACCCCAAACCTTAACTCAAGGCTTTAAAAAATCAATCAATCAAATCTGCTCACAAGTCTACTTAAAGACTTACCTAAAATCTGTCCAACAAGTCCTCTCAAGAACTTGCGCAAACTGCTCTTAAGTCTTTATCAAGACTTACCTCAAATCTACATTATAAGCTTCCTCAAAAGCTTACTCAACTCTGTCCTTAAGTCCACTCTAGGACTTTCTCAAATTTGTCCACTAGCTTTCACAAAGCTTATTAAAATCAACTCAATCTATCACAAAAAACCTCTTTAATCACACAAACAAGTTTCACACAAAATATTGTTTTAATCTCAAAATATATAGAGAATGATTAGAGACTCAATATGTTACTCACTCACAACAATACTCAATCACTTTCAAACTCTCTTGTTCAATCTCAGAAACATATAGAGAATGGTCAGAGACTCAATCTGTTTCACACTCACAAACACTCAATCACTTTCAATCTCTCTTCCAATCTCAAAAACAAATAGATAATGGTTAGAGAATCAATATGTTACTCACTCATAGCAATACTCAATCACTTTCAAACTCTTTTTCTTAACCACAAAAACATATAGACAATGGTTAGAGAATCAATATGTTTCACACTTACAAACACTCAATCACTTTCAATCTCTCTTGCTTTACCACAAAAACATATAGAGAATGGTTAGAGACTCAATATGTTTCAACAATGCTCAATCACTTCCAAACTCTCTTCAAATCAATTAAGAATAAAGAACAATTTGTTTCACAGAACTTGAACTATCACTCCAATAATTTCAATTAATTATGCTCAATCAAATCCACTCAACCAATCACTCAATGAAACACAACTTGCTTACAAACCCTAAACAAGTGTTTCACAATGCTTTCACCAACTCTCACTATGGAACTCAACCCTTGACTCAAGATGATTCTAAAATCACATAACAATGATACTCAAGTTCTTTCACTAACCTTAATTATGCATATGAAGACTCACTCAACATTTCCAACAATGCTTATCAAACAAGGTTTCTAGCATCAACCTTTATTCCAGAAAAATCCTCATCGATCAATTGGATATCTTAAAACCAAACTCAACAATGCTTATCAAACAATCCTTTTCACTCCAACTCAGCATTCACAACATCTAATCCAACAATATTTTACTCACAAGGAAGATTTAACCATACCTTTTTTTTGAAGGAGATATGTCTTCAAAACTTGTCTTAACCACAATCAAAATTTCTTTGCCAACACTAGGGTTAGGTAGCCACAACCTATCTCAAGATCTCCACAAAATAATTTTCCGAATAATTATTTTACCATACAAAAATATCAAATCTTTTGGTACACCTTATAATCTCCAAACTTACACAATATAAGTCAATGTCTTTATTAAAAACAAAATACACAATAATATCCTTTAAACACCTTATCACTCCAACTTCATAAAATAAATTTCAATCACCAAAAATATATATAAAAATATTTTAATTTACTTTACATTATAACTCCCTCAAAAACCTTATAGTTTCCAACTTACAAAAACCTCTAGAAAATTTCTGAAATTCACAACATTTGGAGAAGCAAAAATATTTTTCGCATACCTTTCAACTAATCTGCCCATCAAAACATCCTTGACGAGAATCGAACACACGACGTAGCCTCTCCAACACCCTAGCCTCAAGCTAGGATACCAAGTGGGTTGCGTGCCCACATAATATTTTAGGTGCACATTTCCCATTTTATTCTCCTCACAAAGACACCCACGAAAAATGAAGACCTCTCCAACAGCAAAATGTCAATCGTGTGGATCGAACCTGCGATCCCTTCCTTGCAAACCTTAGCACTATCTCAATTGCCGCCTGCGCTACCGCCTTCGGTGGATATTTCTATCCACGATGATGGCCTTACACCTTAGTCTACCTCCAATCACTTTGAAACGTGAACTTCTCTTTCTAAAAAAAATGCAACGCTCAATTTTTCATTCGAAGGTGTGTATATTCAAGGACTTAGGAAATGAAATTTATTTCCTATATTAATACACATGCTCTTGTCTTCTACACGTTGAAGAAATTTGAATTAGATTTTAAATATTAAATTTAAAACCTTTGCACCTCATTATTAATTTAAATTAAATCTTTTGTAATCTGCTCATGGGTCTTTTTAACTTGAACCTTGTTTTTCTTCACCTTATTATTTGGCCCGAAATATTATAATAATATAATATTATTATTTACTTTAAAATTGCTTCTCCTTCCTTGGGTATTCATCCTTTGGGCATTTTTAGGCATATTATATTAAAAGTAAATATTATAGCCTATTTATTTTCAAGACATGAAGAATTTACAATAATACAATAAAACAAAATTGGATAAAATATTATCTTCTTATTATCCGGAATAATTCTGGTAGAGTTTCAGTACTCTGTTACAATCTCCTCACGGGCTTTGGAAGAGCTCACACACTTGCTACAATGCAAAATTCTTCTTCTTAAAATAAAACCCTAAAATTGACTTAAGTAAGAAAAAACAAAGCAAACCCTAACCCTAGCAAATCACATCCGTCGGATCTACATCGACTGTGTTTATTACATGTCTTAGTATTTCAGTCATAACTTTTGACTCGGGTGTCCATTTGAGCCCGTTTGTTTTGCAGATTTCACAGATTTCGAAGCTCTACAATTTCATTGTCTCCTCTATGAGGAAACACTTTCTAAGGCTGAAAACGTCATATAACAACCCAAATTTTCATTTTAATGTATGGCTGGCCAGATTTCCAATATTCTCCCCCTTTCTGGTAAGGGGACTGACTATCAAGTCCCTTAGCAACAAAAATTGAGGTTTTACTACTCCCTTAGTAAAAATATTTGCTACTTGATCGTGTGTGGAGCAATACCTCAATTTAACTTATTCCTTCTCTACCATGTCCCAAATGAAGTGGTACTTGATGTCAAAATGCTTGGACCTGGTATGGTGGATAGGATTATGTGCCAACTTAATGGCACTCTAATTATCACACAACTCCCAAGTATCATTCTTTTCAATAGAATGCATTTCTTCTTGCATAGCCTTCATCCACACTTTGTTAGTAAAAGCATGCTCAAAACATGAAGGCTCAAAATCATCAACAACTTTTGAAACTTGTGAAACAAGTGCATAGTTTACAACATCACCTTTGGGATCTCCACTGTCATCATATCCATAAAGATGGATGTTCTATAACCTCTCTATTACTACATTCATATCTGTATGTTGACTCCTTGTCACCCTCTTATGGAAATTCTTATCAATAATTTGAGATTCTAGGTGATCCTTCAACAATATTGTACCTTTTCCTTTGGTCGGTGGTGATGGAGGTGGAGAATTACTGGAAGAACCTTCTCTTGGACTTGAAGGTGCACTTGCAGAAGATGAAATGGAAACTTTTTCCTGGCTGGGATGAACTGAAACATGGCTTGGTTCCACCTTCTCTTCACCAAAAACATCCTCAACAAATAATTTTTGTGATCCCCAACTTCCCTCTTCATCAAAAATTGCATCTCTAGATACAATTATTTTATGTGAAATAGGATTAAAGAACCTGTAAGCCTTAGATTGCTCACTGTACCCAATAAAAATACATTTTTCACTCTTTGCATCCAACTTCTTCCTATTCTCACCATTAACATGCACAAAAGCCACACATCCAAAAACTCGTAAAATGATTTACATTTGGCTTCTTGTTGTACCAACATTCATAAGGGGTAATATTCTCAAGACTCTTAGTAGGAATTCTATTTAAAATGTAATTAGCAGTCCTAATTGCTTCAGACCAATAAAACTTACTCATACCTTTTTCTTGCATCATGCACCATGCCATCTCCACCAAAGTCCTATTCTTTTTTTCAGCCACCCCATTCTGTTGAGGTGTGTAAGGACTTGTTTTTTGTATTTTAATCTCAAAATCACTACAGAAATCATCAAATTAATGAGAACAAAACTCACCTCCTCTATCTATCCTCAAAATTTGATATAATGACCACTCTCATTTTCAACTAGAGCCTTAAAATTCTTGAAGCAATTGAATGCCTCATCCTTATGCTTAATAAAATAAACCCAATAATATATGGAGAAATCATCAATAAAAGTCATAAAGTAAGAAGCTTTACCCATACTTTGTGTCTGCATTGGTCCACAAATGTCACTATGAATTAACTACAATGGATTTTGGGCCCTCCATGCTTCACCATGCAGAAACTTCCCCCTTGTATGTTTGCCAAGTGCACAACCTTCACAAACCTCCTTGGAGTCTTCAACTTTTGGCAACCCATATACAAGTGGTAAAAGCATGTTTAGACTCTTATAATTTAAATGCCCAAACTATAAATGCCATAGCCTCTCCTTACCTTCTACACCAAAAAATGCTAGAGCTCCCCCTTGATCTAAAAACTATAATGGGAAGAGCCTGTTCTTGGTCATATTTATAGTGGTAATCAATTTTCTCCTCTGATCATAAATTTTGCACATTCTATCCTCAAACACTAACTTGTAATCCTTTTCCAACATTTTACCAATACTCATTAATGAATGCTTCAAATAGGGTGCATAGTAATTATCTTTAGCCTTCATTATTTTCCTCTCCTGGTAGGAACCTCCATTTCTCCTTTTGCAACCACCTCCGAGCTCTTCTCATCCCCAAGCCTGATACTGGATTGATAAGAAGAATAAAGAGATGAAAATACATTCCTCTTTTCGGTCATATATTTTGTGCACCCCCTATCCAGGATCCATGTCTCCTTTGTGCTATTTTGTGTAGAGAGGAAAGTTGCTTGCTCCACTTTTTCTTCAATCATACAAAACAAAGTATCATCCTCATAGAAATCCTCTTCTCCATAATGTGCTAATTTTTTAGCCTGCAATCCCTCTCATAATGACCATATTTGTTACAATTGTAACATTCCACATTTCTTATATCTCGGCCTCTACCTCTTCCTCTTGCACTGGATCCTCCTATTACAACATGAGCCTGGTCATTATCTGAATCTTGAGATCTTTCTTGACCTCTACCAGCGTAGAAGCCTCTTCTACCTCCTCTTCCATTTCTTCCTCTTCCTCAAGAACCCCGACCATGACCTCTTCCTCCATAATTCTCTTTTTTCAAAAAATCTTGTTCCTTTGTAGAACCTCCTTTATCCTTCTCCCTCTTGGCAATTCTCTCTTCATGAGATGTGAGAGAGCCAATTAATGAATCTATATCCATTTTCGAGAGGTCTTTCATTTATTCTATGATAAGGACTGCACTGTCAAACTTCTCTGTCAAGGTTCTTAAACCTTTTTAATTACTATATTTTGCTCTATGATGTCTCCAAGTGTGGCCATTTTATTTCCTACTATTTTTACCCGAACATAGTAATCTCCTGCAGTTTCATTCTCCTCCTATTTGAGATTTTCAAAATCTCTCCGTAAAGTCTACAACTTCACCTCCTTAACTTGGGCACTCCCCTGGTAATTCTCCTTCAATGTCTTCCAAGCTTCTTGAGCCGAAACACAGGAAGAAATCCAGGGAAAGAGACTCTTGTTTAGAGCCAACTGGATGAAAGCCAAAGCCAAATTTTTTTTTTCTCTTTCCATTGCATCTCCTTCTTTTGATCTGCAGTCAATGTACTCCAGTATTTTGGTTCGATGAAACCAGCTTAAACGATGGCCCAAGCTCCTTTTGCCTTCAAAATCGTCCTCATTCGGATGCTCCAATATTCGTAGTTGAAACTGTCAAATTCTGGGATCGGAATTGAATTAGTGTTGTTGGCCATAATATCTCCCTTCAACATGAATTGAGATCTCTGAGAAGCTTCTGTAAAACTTGCAGCAAAAATTCCATAGTTACTCGAACCCAATTTCTTGATCGCCTCACTCTAATACCAAATGAAGAATTTACAATAATACAATAAAACAAAATTGGAGCAAATATTATCTTCTTATTATCTGGAATAATTCTGGCAAAGTTTTAGTACTCTGTTACAATCTCCTCACAGGCTCTGGAAGAGCTCACACACTTACTACAATGCAAAATTCTTCTTCTTAACAGAAAACCCTAAAACTACCTTAATTAAGAAAAACAAAGCAAACCCTAACCCTAGCAAATCACATCCGTCGGATCTACATCGACGATGTTTATTACATGTCTTAGTATTTCGGCCATAACTTTTGACTTGGGTGTCCGTTTGAGCCTATTTTTTTTGCAGATTGCATAGATTTTGAAGCTCTACGATTTTTTTTTGTCTCCTCTAAAGGAGACACTTTACAAGGCTAAAAACATCATCTAACGACCCAAATTTTCATTTTAATGTATGGCTGGCCAGATTTCCAACAAGACCTTATTGCTTTTGGAAAAACCACTTGATGTCCTTAATGATGATGAAATTGAACCAATATGCTTTTGAAATCAATGAAAACAAATCTACTCAAAATTTTCAACAATCTCCCCCTTTGTCATTGATGGAAACCCCTTTATTTTTACCATTCCTTTTTCCTTTTCAAAAGCTGCTTTCCTTGAGAAACTGCTCCCCTGACTGAATGCTCTCCCCCTAAATCAAATATCTCCTCCATTGTCATCAATGGCAAACGTCCACCTTTGGATCTTATGGATAAGAATAAAACTCTTAGCTTAGCCCCTCCTCCACCTCTTCTTGAGGTGGTTAATTCTGGGGTGGGAGTATCTCTTCTCCCAGCATACACTGATCTTAACATTTGTCCACCTTCTTCCTCAATTGATCCTTTTGATACCTCTGACTATTCCTGTTCCTGCTTGTCTCTAGAAGTTTTGCTCTACACCACTTAGCTATGTACCCAACATTATTACACTTATAGAACTTAATTTTGTGACTCCTTGAAGGTGCAAATATCTTGTGGTTTATCTTGGTGAAGCCATATCCATTCCTATCATGAACCTTGCAATTTACTACTTTGTGACCAAAATGATTACAAGAGTAGAAATACCCTTGAAAGAGATGCCTATTTCTGAAATCCCCATATTCCTGTCTTTCATGTGTGCTGCACTGTGTATCCTTGTGCCCAAACCTGTGACATGAGAAGCAATGTCCATTGAAGAAACCTTGCCTTGACCCCATTGGTCTCTTAGTCTCTTCTACCCTGTGCTATTTCTTGTTCCATTTGTTCCTTATTTGTGCATTTTTTCTTTCTTTGTTGAACTTTATTTTGTCCAAATTATCCTTAGAAGTCTCACTCTCTCTTTCACTCTCTTCTTTTGAAGCTTCTTCTTCTTTGGTGCTTGAGCTTAGCTCTCCTTTTTCTGCTTCCTGTTTCCCTTGTTTTTCTTTAAAACTAAGTCCTGTTTTGGTGATCGATGATCTTTGTGCATTGATAATCCTATCCAAGGTCTTTGAATTTTTCTCAAATTTGTGTATCTTTTCCTTAGAGCCTTTCACTTCCATCCTTAGTGAAACTATCTCATGTTCTAATATTTCACACTCTAGATCTTTTGTCTTTAATTTTTTAGCCATACCTTCTTCCATTTTCCTTACCTCTTCAACCTTAATTTTGAAGTTAGTGAGCTCTTGTAGAAAATTTGCTTTTTCTTTCTCATCTTCTTGAGCTTGAACCCTTAATCTTGAGTTCTCCCTTTTTAATTCTTTGAGATCAACAATAAGTCTTTCACATTCTAGCTCTTTTACCTTTGACTATTCAACCATACCTTTTTCAACTCTCCTTGCATTTTCAACCTTATCTTTCAAGTCAAAGAGATCTTATAGAAGCTTGGTCTTACATTTCTCATCCTCTTGTATTTGAACCTTTAATTCTAATTTCTCCTTCTTCAACTCAACAAGTTCCTTAAGAGTGGCTTCTTCCTTTTCTTTTTCTAAATTTCTCTCTTTTCTTTGGTCTTTAATAGGAGCATTTTATTCTATTACCGAAAGTAGAGTTTCTTCTTCATACATTTTTTTATTGTGCTTGTTTTCCTTGAGTTCCATTTCATCTTCACTACTACTAAACCCATTGCAATAACCTACATCATGACCGAGTTGACCACAAACAAAATATTCTTCACTATCTTGTGGATAATAAGCTGCATGGTGACCTGTCTTCCCATATTTGGTACAAAATTTTATCCATTTAGTATCTTCTCCACTGCTTTATTCATCTCTTGAGTCTATTTCCACTTCTCCTAGAGAAATAATTTTGTTGAGAGCAAAATCAAATTCCTTTTCCTTTGCACTACTGCCATACCCATTTTATGGACAATAAAGTGCCATATCATAAAGTTTACCACATTCAACACATCTCACAAAGTTTTCCTTTTCCATTTTCTTAATAAAAATCTTGTTAAGAAAGGGATCAAATCCTTATTCCACCATAGTATCTTTTATAGTTGTGTGTGTTTCTATTTTCTTAGGTCTCATGGTTCTTCTTTTACCTTTCCTGCCCATGTGTGTTCTTGTAGGATCTTCCTTCAAGCTATTAGACCTTTTCCGAAGGAACCCGCTCTGATACCAATTGAAGAACACAAGCTTATACTGAGAGGGGGGTGAATAGTATAAGATCACTTTTTACTTTTCTTTCCAAAACAATAATATCCAATATTATCAATGGAAATATCAATAGCAGTAACCAAAGCAATGCACAAATCATCACACACAATAGAGACACCAATTTAACGTGGTTCACCCAATGTGGGCTACTCCACGAAGAAAATATTTCACTAAAATTTTCTCAACAAATATCTTGGGAATCCTTTCCCTACTACAATATTTATGGACCTCTGTCCAAAGGAGACACCAATCCCCTAATCAAGTTCATGGATCTCTATCCATAGGAGACACCAATCCCCTCAACTGGTTCGTGGATCTTTATCCACAGGAGAACTCCTTCTCCTTAGCTCTGGTTTGTGATCCTCTAGAAGACTACTGCCTTCACTGCACTAGCTTGTGGATCTCTATCCACTGAAGACTCCTATCCTCACTCAGAAGACCTTTTTCCTCACTACTCTGGCTAATGAATCTCTATCCACTGGAGACTATTGTCCTATGCTCTGTCACCTTCAAATCTTGCTCTTAGCTCTGTCTCAAATATGTACTACACATAGTCCTTCGGTCTAGCATAAATCTGTTGAATCTCTATCTCTAATTTGCACTAAACACATTCCTTTGATCTAGCACAAATATTCTCAATCTCTGTATTTGGTATGGCACAAACCTGTCCTCAAATATGCACCGAACTCTATCCTCAAATCTATCCTCATGCTCTTTTCTTCTACACGTCGATGAAATTCGAATTTAAAAATTCAAATTAGATTTTAAATATTAAATTTAAAACCTTTGCACCTCATTATTAATTTAAATTAAAATTTTAATTTAAATTAAATCTTTTGTAATCTACTCATGGGTCTTTTTAACTTGAACCTTTTTTTTATTCACCTTGTTATTTGGCCTGAAATATTATAATAATATAATATTATTATTTACTTTAAACTTGCTTATCCTTCCTTGGGTCTTCATCCTTTGGGCCTTTTTAGGCATATAATATTAAAAATAAATATTATATCCTATTCCTTTTCAAGACCTTCTTGCTTTTGGAAAAACCACTTGATGTCCTTAATGATGACGAAATCGAACCAATATGCTTTTGACATCAATGACAACAAATCTACTCAAAATTTCCAACACTAAGGTAGGGAGTTTTAGAGGTTCAAATGCTCTACAGGTATAGATCGAATGAATCGAGTCTGCCTTGGGTGGAGGAGTGGTGGGTGGAGTATGAGGATGATGAGGATATTGATCTCTCAGATATGGATGATACTAGGACCATAGTAGAGTATGAGGTTTGGTTTACCTCATAGCCTTCATGGGTGCCAAGTCAGGTAGTCGAGTAGGATGTTGGATATGAGGAGGAGGTAGTAGTAGAGGAGGCTCCCCAACATCAAAGACATTGGTGATATAGCAGGCACATGAGGGTTATAGCAGAGCAACCTCCAGATATTGGAGGTGATGATGGTGGTATGGTTGATATGGAGGAGGTTCTAGAGAGACCATCAGGTTAGAGTGAGGAGTGGGTGAGGCTCAAGGTGGAGTGAGACTAGCTCCAACAGATGGTGGTAGAGTGAGATATGGAGATAGTAGCTTGGGATGTAGTGATAGTGGCTTAGGATGCAGTGATAGCGACTCAAGATGCCAAACATGATCGATTGTAGACAAAGCTAGAGGTACACAGGGCAACAGATGTAGGTGAGGATGCAATAGTGAGGCTCCAATAAGAGCTAAGATAGAGGGATTCTCATCAGAGGCATGATGTACTATGCCTTCAATCCTAGGAGGCATATATCCAAGATTTAGAGGATCTATGTATGCAACACCACTTTGGATTGCCAGATTGACCCTCTTATTTTGTAGAGGGCTCTGGTAGGCATAGTGTCTCTAGCTATAGGGCCTTTTTAGGCATATAATATTAAAAATGAATATTATATTCTATTCCTTTTCAAGACCTTCTTGCTTTTGGAAAACACACTTGATGTCCTTAATGATGACAAAATTGAACCAATATGATTTTGACATCAATGACAACAAATCTACTCAAAATTTCCAACACTGAGGTAGGGAGTTTCAGAGGCTCGAGTGCTCTATAGGTATCGATAGAATGAATCGAGTCTACCTTGGGTGGAGGAGTTGTGGGTGGAGTATGAGGATGATGTGAATATTGATCTCTCAGATATGGATGATACTAGGACCATAGTAGAGTATGAGGTTTGGTTTACCTCATAGACTTCATTGGTACCAAGTCAAGTAGTCGAGTAGGATGGTGGATATGAGGAGGAGATAGTAGTAGAGGAGGCTCCCCGATATCAGAGACATTGGTTATCTAGCAGGTAGGTGAGGTATGTAGCAGAGCAACCTCCAGATATTGGAGGTGATGATGGTGGTAGGGTTGATATAGAGGAGGTTCTAGAGAGACCATTTGGTTAGAGTGAGAAGGAGTGGGTGAGGCTCAAGGTGGAGTGAGACCAGCTCTAGCAGATGGTGGTAGAGCGAGATACGAAGATAGTAGCTTGGGATGTAGTGATAGTGGCTCAGGATGTAGTGATAGCGACTCGAGATACCAAGAATGATCGATTGTAGGTAAAGCTCGAGGTATAGAGGGTAGCAAGCATAGGTGAGGATGTGATAGTGAGGCTCCAAGAAGAGCTAATATCGAGGGATTCTCATCAGAGGCACGATGTACTACGCCTTAAATCCTAGGAGGCATATATCCAAGATTTAGAGGATCTATGTATGTAATACCACTTTGGGTTGCTAGATCGACCCTCTTCTTCTGTAGAGGGCTCTAGTAGGCATAGTGTCTCTAGGTTCACAAGGGTCTTCCTGTAGGCGTTAGCTAGTGCTTAGATGCACTTTTTTGTATATGAGCCTTGGTGCTCCATTGTATATAGCCTTCGGGCATTCATTGTACATGCGATTTTATATATACATGGCTTTTACTTTTGTGTTATGAATTTGTGTGGATGTGTGTGTGAATGCATTTGTATGTGTGATGGATGGTAATGTAATGATGATGTGGATGAATGCAAATGAAAATAATGCACTAATGATCATTTGTAGTAGTTTAGATTTTTGCTTGACCATTGTTGATCATTGTTGTTTAATCAAGGGTACCAAAATGGTGGTATGTGAAATGGAAGACTCATGTAATGATGTGGCAATGATATGGATGGTGTTGTGGCTTATGGATGGTTGTCTTGGAATTATTTTGTAGAGACTCAAACATACTAGTGATATCAAACAAACTCACTAAGTTCTATCTAATTTCTCTAAGACCAAATGTGTGTGCAGTGAAATGTTCAATTACCAAATCATGAGCATGGTAAGGACTCAAGGCAATCAAGAACCAATGTGTGTGCAAGTGAATTCATTAACCCATATTGAGTAAATTGAGATGAAACCTGTCATGGAGGAGACCAGGAAGCTAGCTTGTCCTTATGTGCGGTCAAAGGTCTCTTCAAGAGAGACGTGTTGCCACGCATGAGTGTACTCCACTACTAGTCAAGCATCTATAGCCCCGGTGGAGGTTAGCTCCATAGTCCAATAATATGATCTCTAAGCTTTGGGGATTTGGACTACCTAACCATCTGGATGGAAATGTAGTTCTATCCTTACAACTTGAGGATCTGTGGTGTGTGATGTGTAAAAGAGTTAGAGCTTTTGGGAATCGGATTCTCAACCAAAGTGTGATGAGAATTTTACCCTATCCTTACTACTCATTCTTTTGTTTGGAAGTGTGAGTAGTGGTGAGGACCATTGTTTTTTATTTTGGACTATGTGCATAATGGGACAGGCAAAGATGATATTTTTTTACTTCGAGGTTCAACCCAATCATGGTATTATCCCTCTTTGACACAAGATGTTTTTAGTATGTGTAAAATGTGTTTGGTTCAAGAGTGTTAGAGTCAATCCCAGAACTCAAGATTTTCTTAGTGAAAATGTGACTTGGTCCTAGAGAAAACTTGACATGTATTGGAGTTTGCTTAAAACACTAGGAGTGGTTGAGTGACCGAAAACACCTAGGGGTAATGAAGTGATAGTGCAAATGGTAAATTAACTTGTGAAATGGTGTAATGAAAATGGATATGAACTTGGGGGTGCCCCTGATTAAGGAAACAAGATTTATTGGATCAATTATTGTCTAAAATTAATAAATGACCCCTAATATGGTGGATGAAATGCATCGGAATGACAATGAATGTGATTGTGAAATGTAATGTTAGAGATGCAATGTGGTGTGAATTCCATGTGTCAGAATGCAATGTATGTGAATGCAATGTTTTTGTGTATTAGCCATGTATATATACATATATGTAAATCACATTAAGCATGAAACGCTCTCAAGTGGATGATGTTAAGTGGCTCGGGATCTTCTACTCCCTTTAGACTGGCAAGCCTATATGGTTGGAATGAACCTTGTGAAATTGGATAGCAACAAGCAACACTTGTAAATGCAAATGACAAAAGCCATGCACATGCAATGTAAATATTTTTTTTTAATTATGTACATATGTTACAAAATGTTCTGGTGAGGTGGATCAATGAAGTGGAGGTGGTGGTTCATCGGTTGGTTCAGCTCGCTCCCTAGGGAGGAGCAAATGGAAAATGGGCTGATGGATGGGGAACATTTTGAGGTAATGCTCATCTTGTTCGGTGAATGGAGTGATGGGTGTTGATTCCTCTTTGGATTCATCAGAAGCTATCGACATGACATCGTATTCTTCATAAGAATCCTCCTCAAAGTCATCATTGTGGGTGGTTTCTTCTTTTGAACCTAAATGAAGGCTTTGGAAAGCTTGTTCAAAAGAGGAAATGGTGGGATGAGAATGGTAGCCTAAACCTGAATGGTCATGCGCTTCTCGATATGGAGTATCAATGATGTCATGCATGCCTTGTTCATGTCATCCTAGGTCATATCCTTGCCAATTGACTCGATGAAAGTATCGTGAAGGAAAACCTGTCATGCGTTCTATATTGGCAAGGGTTGGTTGTTTGGGTTCATCTAGGGAAGATGGATCGGATGATGAATCAACCCCCCATACACAAAATTGATTCTATTAGGCATTGAACCCATATTATACATCACTCCTATGGATAAGGGTGGGTCGCATGGGTGACCGTAATCCCTAGCGGTTTGGATGTTTAGCGGTGTAACAATGATATCTTGGACCATGTATTCACCAATGCCAGGATTAGTGAGGTGGACTACAACTTGGGATGATGTGGAGGTGGATGGAGTGGATGTGGATGTGGAAGGCTCATGGATGACTTGTGGCTTAGGTAGTGGGAGGGATGTGTGGTGGAATGGCATCTCACAATCCGTTAGATCGACTTGTGAGACATCTATTGATGTGAGATGAAGATGGATTTGGTTGAGGGGTTTGATGAATGGTTGATGATGTTGATGTGGATGAAATGGTAGTGGATGTTGATGTTGATGATGTGGATGGTGTGGATTGAGTTTGACCACATGTGCATGTAGTTGATTGTGATGAAGGTGGGGGTGTAGAAGTGGAAGCCTGATGTGGGGTAGTGATGGGTAGCTCCTCAAGAATAGGAGCTTTAGATGAAGAAGTGGTGGATGATGTGGTTGATGGTGTTAGGAATAGGTGGGTTGATGGAAGTGTGGGTTCATAGGGATTTGAGATGAAATTGCAATACTTAAACGGTTCGATGTCCACTGGTATGCAATGAACTTGTCCCTCATGTACATATTTTAAACATTGATGCAGTATGGAAGGGACACATCTCATCTCCCTAATCCAAGGGCATCCAAGGAGTACATTGTAAGCCATGGACCCCTCCAGAATGTGAAACATGGTATGCAATATTTTTACCCCCACTTCTATGGGTAGAACGATAGTGCCAACTGTGGAACAAAGAGCATCATTGAATGCTCTTAGGGTGAATGTGGATTTGGTTATGTGGGATGGTGAAATATTGAGATGTTGAAGGGTAGATGTGGTGATGATATTGATGGAGGAACCAATGTCAATTAACACTCATTTAAATGGCTTCCTATCAACTTGAGCCATAATATGTAATGGAGGGTCCACCGCTTCTGATGACATTGATTTAATTTCAAAGTCATAGAATGTAATGGAAGGCTCCATGCATGTTTGAATACTCCCCATAAAATTGTTGAAGGCATTAGTGTCTTGTGATTGGAGTTCAATGGATTTTAGAATTTCCATTAATGCCTCATGATGTGGGGGAGATTGTTGAATTAGCTCATAGATAGATAGTTTGGTTGAAGCCATTTTGAGGCTAGTTGTCAGCCGACTACTTAGTGAGATGATTGGTCTTTGTGAATGGTTTGGAGGATGAATTGGTTGAGATGGATGACTTGGAAGATGGATTGGTTGGGATGAATTGGGAGAGAAATGGATGGGTGATGGTGGAATGATAGGTTGTGGTGACACACTTGCTTGAGGTGCTATAGGAGGTTGGACTGCCTGTTGTTGTTCATTTTGTCTATTGGTGCTTCTTTGTCCTCGGGTGACTACATGAATAGCCCCCACAAAACCTTGATATTGTTGCATATGGTTGACCTGATTAGGAGGAGTCTTAATATTTGACTCTCCTATTGTCTATTGTTGTTCCTCATGATGAGGAAGTGGTGTTTGGTATATACCAAGGTTTTGGTTTTGTTGAGCCAAGGGACTATCAACCTTGATGGCCCCTAGCTCTATCAAATCTTGCACCATGTGTTTAAATGACCAACAATTGTTAATGTCATGTCCTTTATGTCGATGAAAAGGATAAAACAAGTGTTCCCTATAGCCCTTACCTCGTTTAACTTGATATTCTAGTATGATTTTGGGTAAGGCAATAGCATTGGTGTCATACAACCTGCAAAAAATGGAGGCGTATGATTCGAACAAAGGTGTGAAAATGCGGTCTTGTCGAATAGATTGTCGACGTTGGCGAGTCTCCACAGTTGGCGCTATGGCTTGAGGTTGGTGAGGTGGGGGAACCACTTGATAATTGATTTGTTGCGGTTGTTGTTGCATATTGTTGTTGTTGTTGTTGAGTCATTACCGACTGACTCAGGACCACTTGATTTACTTGATTAGGCTTTGTCTGGCCAGAATAACTTCCTTTTGATTGGCCCTTGTTTTGCCATTCTTTCTTCTTAGGCTTTATCTCACCCTCTTGAATTTTTATCTCTTCAATGACACGAGCTTGAGTGAGAGCCTCATCGAATGTTCTGTATTGTTGTAGTTGTAATAGCAAAGAGATGGGTTTTAAGCAACTCCTTGTGAACATTCGGGTTAGTTCTTCCATTGGTAGGGAGAATGGAAATTTAGTGATAATAACCCTCCAACGGTTTCTAAAATCATAGACTGACTCTTCTTCAAATTGTCTTAAGTTGTATAGGTCAGTCAATGTGGTCTTCTTTCAAACATTGAGGGAAAATCTCTCCAAAAATTTATCTACCAATTGTTCAAATGTGAAAATGTTGTGGTGAGGCAGATGGTTATACCAATATTGAGCGTCTCCTCCCAATGTCTGAGGAAAGGTTCTAAGCATCAAAGCATCTTGGTCTTGGATCCAAAAGCATGAGTGGATAAATGTGCTTATGTGCTCTCTAGGGTCCTCAGTCCCTTTAAACTTATCAAATTTTGGTACTGTGAAATCTATCGGATATGGCGGTGATGGTACCAAAAAATGGATAGGTTGATTGACTAGCTGTCTTAGGGTGGGCTTTTGGTACATCATACCAGGAGTATGCTGAATCAAGCTATCAATCTACTATTGCATTGCTTGGATTTTGGGATCTTCCATATGTGTATGAAAGCCCTGGATTATTTGATGATTAAGTGGAGGTGGTGTGTGTGAAGGAATGAGTTGTTGTGAAGAAATGTGATGTTGATGGCTTGATGAATTGAAGGGAATTTGATGATGTTGGGTGTTTTGTTGGATTTGATGTTGGAATGATTGATGTTGATGAAGTGGATGTGAAGTTTGTGGGATGTGAGTGTTTTGGGTTGTGAGAGTGGTGTTGATATGGGTGAATGGAGGTGTGGGTATAGCAACCTGAGAAGATGGTGATACCTAGGATAAGTCAGGTGTGAAGTAAGTGTGTTGGCTTGGGATGGAATGGGGTTTGAAATTTATTTGTATGAGGTTGTTGTTGGGGGATAAGAATGAGTATCTTGTTGGCCCATGAGCAGTTGGTTAAGATGTTGCCATGCTTGTTGTATGGCAATTTTTGAAGCAGATGGTGTAGGTGTGATGGAGGTGGATGTGGGTAAAGTGTGAATGTTGGCCATGTTGGTGGATGTTGGTGGAGGGTAAGTTGTGAAGGGAATCACAATAGAATGAGGGGTAGTGGATGGCATGGTAGATGGAATGTGTGAAGTTGCATTGACATGTGCTTCATAAAGTGGATTGGTGTAAGTGGTAGTATGGGTAGATGGGATGGAAGGTATTTGGCTATGTTGTGGTGGAGACATGTGATGTGAAGGTGTGGATGATACCTCAAAAAGAGGATTAGTATAGGTTTGGCTAAAGTTGGTGGGATGTGAATGAGAAAATTCCTATTGAAAAGAAGGAACTTGGCTATGTGGAATGTTAAGTTGTTCTAAGACTGGTCTAGTTGGTCTTAGAGAAAGCTCCAACCTTATCCATGTCTATGTATGTGATGCGAGTGTCAGTAGGTGTGGAAGGCTCGATCTCTAGGATGGAAGTGTGAATAGCCCTTTCCATCACATCTACATTTGAAGTAAACACAGAATGTGAAGGTCTAACAGAAAAACTAGAATAGTTTGTCTGTGTCACACTTGTAGGGTTAGCCATAGAAGTGGTTGGGAAAGAGGTGATGCACTCCATGGATGAAGTGGGTTGGTTGGTGGATGCTTGACTCATGATTTTGGCTTGGCTTCGAGTTGAAACCATAAGCTAATGAGCCAACTAGGGTAGTGAATGTGGGGAATGTGTGTGAAAATGTGGAGTGATAATGAAAAGCACATAGAATCAAACAAACAATTTGAATCCTATGTCTTGCAACAATTCTTTTGAAATTTTTTTTTATGTGGTTGGTGTGTTTTGATGTATGCCTAAGCCTAGACTACTATGCAGGATGGAGTCCTAAGGTGGATGGCAAATGAGGATTTTCTGGTGATGAAATCCAAAAAAATCTCTCATGGGTTGCTATGGTGTCTATGGGGCAAGACAATGGATGGAGATGAAACCCACCATCGCTAGTCTTGATCAATGGTTGGTGATGAAGTCCAACGCACTGATGTTTAAAGTGATATGTGCAAAAGTGTGTGATTCTTTTTAAAGTTTTAGTTATCTATAGTGTTCACACAATGCCAAGAAACCCTCTTTTACTCAGCTAAGCTAGTGACCAAGAACATTAATACCAAGTTCCCTCAAAATAACCTAGGGTACACCACTTAAGATCCACCCTAAATCATCAAGTGACTCCAATAGTGGAGGGTTCACCTAGCTCTTCCACCCTGAATCATCAAGTGATTCCAATAGTGGGAGTATGCTCGAATATCAATGGCTTGTTCCAACTTAAAAGAAGTAAAGGTGGGAGACTTTAGCCTAGAATGCAACTACTTATGCTTTTTCATTTTATTGCAAGCAACATACAAGGTAAAAAGTAGAAACACCACAAACAACAAAAACTTAAATTTACTATGATGAATATTCTAATGCAACTAGCATGGATGCACAAATGCAGATCTATCCTATGTGCAAACTATATGAAGAGATATTTGTAAATGCCTAAGATGCAAAATGTATTGCTTTTTAAATAGAAAGTAAATATTTCTTTTCAATTTCACTTTAAAAAGCAAAAAAAATAGAAAATGGAGGTGGGGTTTGATCCAGACTTACTAAGAAGCCTACATTTTTTTCTTCCCAACTCTCTTGGATGTATTGTAGAGTCTCCTGAATGTGGTGAGGCATCTCCTAGATGTGGTAGGGCATCCCTCAAACATTGTAGGGCATCCGTGCGACCACAGATCAAATTTTACTACTCCTAGAAACCCTAGTTTCATGATTTTTGTGCGATCGAATCTCTGTAAACCTACAACAGAAACACAAAAATATAGATCAGAAGATAAGGTAAGTTAAAATATAGAACCCTTTGGGGGTCCCACCATGATCACCATTTTGTAAAGCAAAAATTGACAACACCAATATAGCAATAACAGAATCAACACACAAAATATATTGCACAAAGAAGAAATGAATGTATTGTATTAATATGGGGGAGCCTTGATCTCCAATGTTACAATATAGTGTATATTGATACAATAGTTACAATACAAGGGTTTTGAAAACCCTTGTTCACAAATAATATTAGGTGTCTTCTTCATCGTCTTTTGCTCCAAACAAGTTGTAGGTGGGCTTGAGTATCCCTACGGGGCCACCCTAGCTGCAACAACTTTCAATAATATAGTTCCTACACCTGCAAATAGATCAACAACACCAAGAGGTCAATAGCATATGAGAGGGCTCCACTGTGTGAGACCCTATATAAAATAATATCTACAAAACCCTAGTGCTATAAATGATGAAATGCAAGCAAAATACAAAAACATAAGATGTCAAACAATAAAATATTTTACCTTGTCAAGAATATTCATTTTTTTGATCTACATTTCTATGTCTATGATATTGGATTCATACGAATACTCAAAAGCATTCGAGGGTATGGTGACAGTAATTTGGTTGAGGGAAAACACTCGAAAGTGTTTGACAATAGTGTTGGAGGCTCTGCAACATTCCTGAAATGCTTAGTAGTGTTCACGAGATGTTGGGAGACATTCAAGGGTTTTTGTGGAGGGTACTATAAAAGTAGATCTAGTTTGTAGAGGTTTGGGTGACTGGAACCAGAGAATTTGGCAATGATGGTGAGGAAGATGTTAGCAGAATGCTAGGGTTTTGGGGAGGTATGGAAATGAGGGCTTAATGAGAATGCTTAATCACTTAAAATCAAAATATCACTTAAAATCAAATAACCACTTAACCTCATTCATGAGAATGAGTGACCTTTTATAACTTGCCTTCCATATGCTAGGGTTTCGATGACACCAACGTGTGGTCAAGATTAAAACATAATGGATGGCTAGGATTATGATCTTTGCAATGTGACATGGATCAAGTCAAGTGGATGGTTGAGATTAAAACGTTAATGAGTGGTTGTGATTTATTCATACATATATATATATTTATATTAAATATATAAATATAAATATAAAATACTTATATTTATATATAAATAAATAAATAAATAAATAAATATATATATATATATATATATATATATATATATATATATATATATATATATATATATATATATATAAATAGGCGGATGTGATTACCCAGGTGTTGTAGGTGATTTGGAGAGGAGAGGGCAATCCTCCAAGGGAGGTCCCGTGTTCAAATCTCCACCCTACCAAAAAGTTGAATTGGGTATCCAAAATCCAATTGATAATGTTGGTGCGGGTAGGGTCGGGTGCGACTCCCGGTGACTTTGACGGTGTAGAACCCCCTGTTCGTGGTCTCTCAGACCAAGGTGGCCCCGCAAGGGGTTTTTCTCTTAAAAAAAATAGGCGGATGTGATTGGATGATGTGGATGGAGGACAAGTGGCTACAATTTGGTGTCTACACAATGATATTAACCTAGCCTCCAAATTTTTTTACTTGGTAAAATACCCACATTAAGCAGGAAAAGTAACCCGAGGTACAAGTCAAAGGAAAGCAACATCTTGGACATAAGTTTCCCAGCACGGAGGATGACATCAACACCTAAGATGTTTGACATTCTGTAGACACCAAAATCTAGCACCCTTTAGTTCACATTCACCACCTCACCATCAAATCCTGCATAATAAAGATATATGCCTAAGTTCTAACTTAGGGATATAAAATCCTGCACATCATTATACTTTCCTAATTTATTTAATTAGGAAAATCACCCTAGGATACCCTGTCTACCCATTGGACATGTGTCCTGGACACTTCATCCAACATCCATGCCACATCTTACCCACTCCTGTCCCCTTTGTCCTTGCACATGAGACAGATTCCCAACACCCATGCCACAACTCCTTTGTTGTTGTCCCCTTGTCCCTTCACATAAAACAACATCCCACATCCCACTCCACTTGGAGCCACATCACCCCAGTTAAGTGAGCCACACCAAGTGACTCACTATAACTGCCCCTTCCACCTGGCAGTCCAGATTTACCACTTGGCAAGTCAGGCTTGCCACCTCACATTCCCCTCCAAAGCCCCAGGCAGCCTATAAAGGCACCATCAATCCACCAAACAGAGGGAGCTAAATTTGCGTACCGACAGGCTACCAAAATAGATCTAGACCCAACGAGAAATTGAGAGCGCGAGCTTGACTCTGATCATTGGCTCGAATTCTGAGGCAATCTATTATTCAATCGAAACCGCCCGTCCATGGTTCCATAGTCAAAAATGTGCATCCATGGTTTCACAACCGTAGGTCCATGGTTTCCAGCCCACAACCACGCTTCCACGGTTCCATAGTCCCGAGAACAAAAATGGATTTCATCAACAGAGATTAGCGATTTGAGTATTAAGCAAGGCTTTATTTGTTAACTATTTTGTGCTATCTACTTTTCATCCATATCAATAATAGGTTTATGTGTAGCATTGGATTTATTGCTTGAATATACAGTGCTACTAATCCCCTTTGCTAGTTTGCATGTGTGTAGGTAATAGGTATCTTGGATAGTGCTATAAGCTGGGAGTGGTCCCATGATGGATACCAAAGCCCACTCACCCCTTTGAAGCTATAACTAGATACGAGGAGAACATTGTACATTACGAAAGATCTGGAAAACTCCTAGAGAGAAATTTGTATCACATTGAGGCAAATATTGTAACATTGTACCCAAGTTACTTGGGGCAATCCAAAATATTGTAAATTGTATCGCAAGAGTCAATATATAAAGGATTTCATTATTTTGGGCAATCTCTTTGTGTCTGTGTGATTTTATATTGCAAGTGTTCAAGTATTTTAGTTACAAAAATGGCGATCACGGTGGGACCACCTAAAGGTCCTATTTTGTTTTGCCTTGCTATCTAAATTTATTCACTAATCTCTATTTGCATTTACAGGTTTTGAGAATTCGAGGTGCACATAAATCTGATTTTAGATCGATAAATTTGGAAGATCCTGCGCCCGAATTGTTTACTATGGAAACACAAAAATGTGGTTCCTATTATGAGGAAACGCAGACTCATAATTTCTATCCTGAGGAAACACAGACGCACGATTCCTATTCAGAAGAAATGCAAGAGCACGGTTACTATCTATAGAAACATGGGCCGACGGTTGACAACTGGAGGGAGCGACGAAGGATCACAGGTCTGTACCTGTCACTCATCGCTCTTTTCTCTGCATTTTTTTTTTTGCTTGTTGTTATTAACTAGATGCATTTAGGGTAAGATAGATAGTTCAGTCCTATTTGCCCTTGTCTACATATAGGTCTAAGGATAGGATCAATTAGCTTAAGTCTTGCACCCATTAATACATAAACAAAAAAAAGGAACTGCATTTGCATAGTAGGTAAAAAAAACATGTTGCACGTGTCGGGTTAGGAATAACCCAGACACTATATATTTTTAGGTTCAGGTTTGTCTTGGCTTTGTCCTACTGATAGAAAGGACCCATGCATCCATGGTTGGGGTTTCCCAAACGCAGACACGCGGTTGGCAAACCGTGCATCCACGGTTTACCAGAACCAACCGCCCACCCACGGTTGGCCCTGTTAATAGGATTTAGCCTAAAAACTTACCTAAAAGTGGCATTTTGCCCCTGACCTATTGTCTGCTATGTTTCTGCTTTCTATTTTCCTACATTTAGGCCATTGAAACAGAATTGCATAGTAATTTTGCATAACATCCTAGTTAAACGAAACCACCACACACTCACATAAACATTGGAAAATGGCTAGATTTCATCACTACCAGGTTTGGATTTCATCACCGAACCGCCAACATTATACCCTATTCTTAGCCAAGGCCGATTCCAAGATCCGTCATAACCCATGGGTGATAGCACGCATCTCTCTTCGAAGAGGTGTATCGCAGACTACGGGTGAACTGGGTGAGGAATTGGTAGGACCTGTGCTCCCTGGCCGTGTGTGGAATTCATTACCACATATTATAGGTGGGATTACGTGACCTGGAGTTCATAGCCAGGTTGTCGAGCTACGAGTATACAGGTGAAATCCTAGACTCATTTAGGGCAAAACATTGAGCACACGTCTTTTTCATTTTCCAAACAAATTTCAAAAAAAATATATATATATATATATACGAAAATCTAGCATCAAAAATTTTGTGTGGTTATTTGCTTTGTGTGTTGTATTGCATTGTATTGTCACTTTACTTGCATAGATAGTCTCACTCCGCATTTTATCACATAGTAGCGTATGGTAGTGACTCGTAATCAAGCTAAGAAATTAGTGTCAAGCCGAAGTCAGTGGTCGTCCCCTATGGCCTCTCAGTCTGGCAATGTCCCTCACACTTCGGTGGTGGGACAAGTAGATATGCCCCTTTCTATGTCCTCGAGTCTTGATGTAGGGCCTTCTAGTAATGCCCCCAACATGGACATAGACATTATGCATAGAGCTACTCACACAACTATACCTGAGACACCTAGGAGTGAACCTCCTGCAATGGTAGACAGTCAAGTCACCATGATAGATATGGACACTATTAGAATGTACTTGAATGCAGCTGGAATGGTCTTCCCATCATTACCACCACTCTCCATCCCATCACGTGTCATACCCTCATCACAACAAGAATCCATATTCGCCTATCCACAACAGTCACAACAGATTTTCACCAATCCTCTCTTTGAGTTGGTTGTTGTAGCATTAGCCAATCAACCATTGTCATCCAACCAAATTCCCCCCACATTATCACAACAAATGACCATTACCACTAATCCCTTGTATGAAACAATTCCTATTGTTTTGCAAGCCCCAACATCCATTCCTCCATCCACACTTGTAGGACATACATCTCATACCATTCCACAGTCAGTGGCGATACCCTTTGCTACTTACCCCCCATCTACCTCCACTACCATGGTTGTTCCACAACCAATTCAGTCCACCACATCACAGGTAGCAGTCCCTATGTCAAATGCAATTGCTATGCAACAGGATTTCTTACAGTTGCAGCAAATGATTTTAGATAATGCTAACCATAGCATGAACCCTGACCCTAACCAACATTTGCAAGGGATTGAGCAAAATCTTCCACCTACATCTCATCAACCTAATGCCTTTATCCAAGATCCATCTTGGGTAATGCGTCCTCCCTCTACCACTATGGTTCACAATCAACCACCGCACCCATATGCTAATGCAGTAGGTCAGCATAATATCATACCTTCATCACCCCATCCATATCATAACATCCCTCAACATCCATACCATAACACATTTCTGCCAAACATGTCTTATCATCCCCAACCTACATACAATCCACCCCATTACCAACAACATCAAGTACATTCGAGTGTCAGTCCTGTAGATGATCCTAGATACCAATTTTTATAGAGTCAGATTGATAGTCTTGCCATGCAAACCCCAGGCTTGCAATACCAAAAGCCAACTTTAAGGCAACTACTCAATCACCCTATTCATGCTTCGGTACCAGAGCCGCCATATCCACATGATTTCCAAATACCGAAGCTTGAATTTAAAGGAGAAGAGGATCCCCGTGAGCATGTAACAAGATTTGTGAATGCATGCTTCAGAATCAAAAGCAGTGATGCATTGCTATTACATACATTTCCTCAAACATTAGGGGGGAAGCCCAAGACTGGTACAACCATCTCCCGCATCAAAGTATTTTTACCTTTGAACAACTAGCGGACCAGTTCCTGGAAAGATTCACCCTAAATGTTAGAAAACAAACAACATTGACTGATTTGATTTACCTAAAACAATATGACGATGAATCAGTCTATGACTTTGGCAACAGATGGAGATCAGTCATGATCAAGTTACCATTTTCACTCCCTATGCCGGAGATAATACGAATGTTCACGAAGAGTTTTGGTAGACCCATCTCTTCATTGCTACAGCTACAACAGTATAGAACATTCGATGAGGCACTCGCCCAAGAAAAACTGATTGAAGAAATCAAAATTCAAGAAGGCGAGATTAAGCCTAAGAAGAAAGAGTGGCACAATAAGAATCAAAAGGGGAATAACCACGGTCAGTCCAAGACCGCACAGGTTAATCAGATAGTTTTGAGCCAACCACAGTCAAATCAACCGGCTCAAACACAAATCCAACAACCCCAACAACAACAACAACCACACCAACCGAATTATCAAGCGGTTCCACCCCCACAATAGGCACAAAATTAGACACAACCTACGAAAAGGCAACAACATCATTT
The DNA here is from genome assembly GCA_028583015.1 of Wollemia nobilis. NCBI lineage: Eukaryota > Viridiplantae > Streptophyta > Pinopsida > Araucariales > Araucariaceae > Wollemia > Wollemia nobilis. Next base: position 2,565,645 of record JAQPPZ010002816.1, read on the forward strand.
TAAGCCAAAAAGAAATTACACGCCAGTACAAGAGCCATATTCATTAGTATTTCAGAAGTTGTATGCGGCAAAACTTTTTAATTTACCGAAAATGAAACCTGATGATCCTAACAAACCAAAGACAAAAGGTTACAAAGAACACCTCTTTTGCATCTATCATAGACAAAGAGGACATGATATTGAAGGTTGTCATGGATTTAAAGGAATTGTGCAAGATTTATTGGAAGTGGGTACAATCAAAATTGACAACCCACTAGCCCAAAATAACCAAAACCTAGGCATATATCAGACACCTTTGCCACATCGAGAGGTGAATCAACAACCGACGGGAGCATCAACTTCTACAGTTCCTCCCAATCAGGTTAATTATGTGTCTCAACTACCACAAGGTTTTGTAGGGGCTATCAGTATAGTTACCCATGGACAAAGGCAAGCTAATCGCACAACCCAGGCTCCGACAGCATCACCAACTAATGTGCCCATACAACTTGGATCGAGTGGGCCACCACCACCATTCCACAACCACCCTGTTGTTACATTGAACAACCGGTTAACACAGAGTTTGAAGATGGCTTCAACAAAATTGTCAATTTATGAACTAATACAACAATCAACACCTCACAGGGAAGCATTGATGGAAATTTTAAAGTCTATTCAAGTACAATCAGAAGACCCCAATGCATTCAATTCCTTTGTGGGTAGTGTGCAAAAGTGCATGGAACCCTCGATAGTATTCTATGACTTCGAGGAAAAACAAATATCAGCAGATTCACCTGATCCGCCATTGCACATAGTAGCTCACATTGACAGGAAACCCTTCAAGAGAGTGCTTATTGATACAGGTTCTTCAATCAACCTCATTACCACACCTGCCATGATGAAGCTCAACGTCCCATCATCTCACATCACAACATCCACATTCACTCTTAGGGCCTTTAATGACGCTTTATGCTCAACTGTAGGGAATGTTGTTCTTCCCGTCACCGTGGGGGTGAAAACAATACATGTTCTCTTTCACATCTTGGAAGGGGAAATGCAATATAACATACTTCTTGGATGCCCTTGGATTAGGGAAATGAAATGTGTGCCTTCAACATTGCATCAATGCTTAAAATATGTGCATGAAGGCAAGGTACATTGCATACCAGCTGACACTGAACCTTTCAAATACTGCAACTTTATTTCAAATCCTTATGAGCCTTTACTCCCATCAACACATCTAACCATCCAACCACTAGTCATTAGAACCATTCCATCAAGCACCACATCATCAAAAGCACCCATTCCAGAAGAGTTGCCTATAGTTGATCCAACTTTCGCATCTAAAAGTGTTAGCTCAACGCATCCTTCAAACACCGCATTTCATTTTCAAATTACACCCACTCATCCTGCTAATCAATTGCCAACTCCATCTAGTACACTTCCAGATTCAAAGCCACCATTCACATTCAAAGCACAACCCACATCATCAACCACTACTTCACAGTCATTAGAACCCGTAGTCTCACAAATAGGGCCACCTATTAGAGATAATCCAATGCCACTAGCAGAGCCAAGATCTAAGGCTCAAGAACCCTCTTCATCCATCGAGCCATTAGCCACACAACCATCTAGAGTTGTAGTACATCTCGCCAATCCAAGTATTGGTGAGTACATTATTGAAAGTGTCATAGTTACACCACCTATCGAGTCAGTCAGAGATTACGATCACCCTCGTGACCCACCTTTAGCTATTGGTGATATATATAGAATGGGTTCTCAAACAAATGCAATCAATTTCATATATGGAGGGATGGATTCTTCATCGGACCCACCTCCTCAAAATGACAACTCTTTACAAGAGTTTAATGAAAACATTGATTATCTATCGAACCCAAGTTTCCCAGTGAGATATTTTTGAAGGGTTAGTTGGCAAGGATATGGACTTGGAAGACATGAACAAGGTCCTCACCACATTATTGAACCAGAATATAGAGAGCCAAGTGACCGCTCCGGTCTAGGCTATAAACCTTCCATCGCAAGCTCTTCGCTTAATCAAGCTTTCCAAGAACTTGACATAGAATGCGAACAAGAGGAGGAAAAGAGCGATGATGAGGATGAACCTAATGATGAGGATGAACAAATAGAAAGTAGATACCAAATCTACAATTTTTACCCTCGAGAGCAAGCTTTACAATGAGAAGCAGATTATGAAGATCCTACTGAGATAGCATACCTTAGGCAAGACCTTGAGCCACTAATGCTAGGACCTCATACAAACGCTAATGGCTTCTGGATGAGTGACAGTGATGATGATGAAACTGAAATGATTTTTATCAACCATGCTCTTGAGATACAAGCCAGGAGAATGCTCCAAGATGAAGCACGTCCTGAATGGTTTAATCAAGAAGAAGAAGAACCTCAAGAAGAGATAATATATGGAGAAACCATGCAGAAGGATAACTGGTATCAACAGAAGTTTCCAATAGACCGCACACTTTTTTGGCTAAACAAAGAGCGTGAGGGTCCTGAACCAGAACCTCCTCCATCACATTGGCAAAGCATACAACAAAACCAATCACACACATTAGGTCAGTTGCAACCTAGAGAATACGAGTCATCAATTCTTGAATCGCAACCACCTCATTTCCATCAAGTCAACATGATTTCTGTTGATTTGCTCACCCCACTCCGCAATCCATATAATGAGACAAAACCTATCTATATCGACACCAGTCTCATAGCCATGGACAGGATTTCATCCCCGCCATCCACTACTGACTTCATCCTATCCGAAGAGTTGTTGCGCGCTTCAAACGCTTATATTTCGTAACAACCTTCATCATCAAACAATTCAATTTTTCAAACTGAGATAGAGGGGGACACCCCAGACACATTTGAAAATGTGGCAGATGATATCCACCTCATCCCGACTCCACATCAGCTAGAAGAAGGTTCTCACATGCTAATAGAAGAGTCTATAGATGTGAACCTTAGTGAAGACGTGGACAATCCCCAGATTGTCAAAATAGCAAAAGAATTATCCATAGAAGAAAAAGAAAGCATCATAAACATGCTTATTAAAAATAAGGAAGTGTTCGCATGGTCCTACAAAGACATGCCTGGCTTAGATCCGGACTTGGTAGTCCACAACCTTACGCTAGCACATGATGCCAAGCCATTCAAGCAGAAGCTTAGGAAAGTTCATCCAACAATCACATTAATTGTGAAAGAAGAGTTGCAAAAGTTATTGGATGTACACTTCATAGTACCAATCGATTATCCTGAATGGCTTTCAAACATGGTACCCATTCGCAAACCGAATGGGGGGATACGAGTATGCACCGATTTTTGAGATTTAAACAAAGCGTGTCCCAAGGATGATTTTCCTTTGCCAAATATAGATCAATTAGTAGACTCATATGCTGGTCATGAAATGCTCTCCTTAATGGATGGTTTCTCTGGATACAACCAAATTCGGATTAATCCCGAAGATCAACATAAAACAACATTTACAATGCCTTGGGGGACATTCTGCTATAGAGTGATGCCTTTTGGATTAAAGAACGTAGGAGCTACATATCAGCATGCCATGACGTACATATTTCATGATTATATGCATAAGATAATCGAATATTATGTAGATGATCTTATTGCTAAATCAAAAATGTGTCTTGAACACATAGATGTGCTAGAAAAGGCATTTGATCGATTAATAGAACATAAGGTAAGGTTAAATCCTAAGAAGTGTGTATTTGGTGTCACATCAGGAAAACTTCTAGGATTCATTATTTCCAAGTGAGGCATTGAAGTAGACCCAGGCAAGGTAAAAGCAATATTAGAAATGTCACCTCCCAAAAACTTGAAAGAGTTGCGAAGTTTGCAAGGAAAAGTCCAATCTATTCGATGATTCATTGCGCAACTCTCAGATAAATGCAGGCCTTTTAATCACCTGTTACAAAAAGGAGTGATATTTTCTTGGACAACTGAATGTCAGGAGGTATTTGATGATATAAAGAAATATCTAGCCTCACCATCGGTTCTTACGCCACCAAAAATAGGAGTCCCATTTCACCTATACATTTTTGCAACAGATTTTGCTTTAGGAACAATGCTTGCACAAAAGAATGAGAAAAATAAAGAGCAAGTGGTTTATTACATCAGTCGAACATTGGTAAGTTACGAAACAAGATATGCTTATGTCGAAAAGTTATGCTTAGCAGTGGTTTTCACCACCAAGAAACTTAGACATTACATGCTAAGCAATACCACCTATGTTATAGCTAGAGAAAACCCTCTGCGATACATGATGACTCGCACTTACAACAACACCCGCACTGCTAAATGGATAATGCTTTTAACGGAATTCGACCTCGAATTCACAAGTCAAAAATCCATAAAAGGGCAAGTGATAGCTGATCAATTAGCGAAAGCTCCACTGCACAATGATACACCATTAATAATTGAACTTCCCGACGATTCAGTATTTTCTGTCACAGAACAAGAAGAAATAGTTTCACCTGAGGATGAAGCAGATATGACAATGTTCTTTGATGGATCAAAGTGCAAAAAAGGGCAAGGTGCAGGAGTTGTGTTTTACACACTTGAAGGAATACCTATTCCTTTATCATTCAAACTCGACTTCACATGCACTAACAATAATGCAGAATATGAAGCCTTAATACTAGGTCTTAAATCAGCTATAGCAATGGGAATAAAAAGAATAAGCATTTTTGGTGATTCTCAATTGGTTGTCTACCAAATAAAAGGAGAATACCAATGTAAAGAGCCAGTCTTAAAGAAATATCATGAAGTAGCATTACAGTTGCTAGGAAAATTTGACTGGTATGAAATTAGTAACTTGCCACGATCGACAAATAGATTTGCGGATGCAATGGCTTCCTTGGGATCTCTCATCCCTAAAAATGAACATGGAGAAATGCAACCGCTAATCATAACAATAGTGTCTAAACCATCAATTCAAAAAGCAGAATCTATAGGTGAGAAGAATGTTTGTTTGATACATGTCGAACCTTACAATTCTTACCTTGATGAGATAAAATATTTTCTCAAGTCAGGCACACTACCAATAGAAATGACACGAACTGCAAAAAGAACATTCAAACAAAGAGCCATTCATTTCACTTTACTTGGAGATGTGTTATATAAACGTAGTTATGATGGAATATTACTACGATGTTTAAATCCAATTGAAGTAGAAAGAGCAATATCAGAAGCCCACGATGGTACTTGTGGTGGTCACTTCAACGGAATGGCAATTGCAAAAAGAATATTGCGCATGGGATACTATTGGCCGACAATGGAAAATGACTGTTGCAAATATGTCAAAAGATGCCAAAAATACCAACATCATGCAAACTTGACCCATGTGCCATCACAAAATTTGCAACCCATTCAAATTTTGTGGCCCTTTTCACAATGGGGCCTTGACTTGATCGGTAAAATAACACCTGCTTCATCAGGACAACATAAATTCATCATAACTGCTACAGAATACTTCACAAAATGGGTGGAAGCAATTCCAATGACAACTACGACTGGACCTCGAATAGCGGAGTTTATACTTCAACATATTATCTATCATTTTGGAATACCCTCAAAAATAATTTTTGATAATGGAAAGTCATTTAAGAATAAGGATGTTAGAGCATTGTGCAATAAATTCAAAATCCTACACAACTTCTCAACACCTTATTACCCACAAGCAAACGGGCAAGTTGAAGCAACAAATAAAATAGTCATATCCATTCTCAAGAAAGTGGTAAAATATAATCATCGAGATTGGCATACTCACCTCCCTTTAGCACTATGGGCTTACAGAACAAGCATAAGAATGCCAACGGGAGCAACACCATTTTCACTAGTTTACGATGCAGAAGCAATATTACCATTGGAGCTCGAGATACCATCCTTGCGAATCGAGATACAGGAATTCATGAACGATGATACAACTAGACAGGAGCATCTTGACCAATTGACAATTATTGATGAGAAACGTATCAATGCTCTAGAACATTTACGAGTATATCAAGATAGAGTCAAGCGCGCTTACAACGCAAAAGTCCATCCTCATGAATTTCAAGTGGGGGACCTAGTGCTCAAAGAAAATCAACAAAATACTAATGCTTTACCGCACTTAAGGGATAAATTTGCAGCAAATTGGTTGGGCCCATATATAGTAAAGCAAAAATTGGGACAAGGAACGTACAAACTTTCCAATTTAGAAGGGAAATTGGAGCCAGAACCACTGAACATTATGCACCTAAAGGCATTTTATGCATAAAACGACTTGCAATATATGTATATATATGTACATGGCTAAAACAAAAATAAAAAAATAAAATAAACAAAATATTCCATTTTACAACATTGCATGCATTTCACATTGTAAATAGACATATTTTAAATTGCATTTTTCATATTGCATTTGCATTTCAATTATATGTTCATACAAAAATATATATATATATTTTTTTATATATATATATATATATATAGTTGCATCCATCCCATCCCTTGCTCAGTAATCTTTAATAGTGGTGATGATACGACCAAGAAAACAAATTCCAAGAATTGGGGGTATTCAACTAAGATTCTTTACAACTCACAAATCATACACATCATATATGATATATCATACAATTTTTAGTCACTCAAACATGTCTAGTGAAAAACCAAACTTCATGAAGTGTCCAATTTTCTTTAGGACCAAAGCACTTTCATCACATTAAGAAAATCTTGAGTATGGTAGATTGACCCAAAAGCAATCTAGAACCAAATACACTTTTACAAATCTTAAAACATCTTGAATAATAGAAAGATAATGCCAATTTGGGTAAACCTCAAAGCAAAAAAAGTCAAATTCTTCGCTTACCCTATCACGCAACATAGTCCAAAAACAAAAATAGTGGTTATCACCACTACCACAGTGAAACAACAAATATAAATAAATGTAGAGTAGTAAGGATAGGGTAACATTCTCATCATACTTCGGTTGAGAATCCGATTCCCCAAAACTCTACACAAAAACAATTAACAACACACACCACAGATCTCTAAAGCTAAAAAGATCGTACTATGTTCCCCTCAGAAAGTTATGTAGTCATCACAAAGGCTTAAAGATCAAACCATTGGACTATGGAGTGAGCCTCCACCGGGGCTATAGACGCTTGACTGGCAATGGAGTAAACTCATGCAGGGCGACATGTCTCTCTCTCAAGAGGGAGACCTCTGAACGCACATACGGGTAAGCTAGCCAAAAGGAAAACCCAGAAAGGTACCATCCAAAAATTACTCAAGATGGGGCAATAAACATCACAATCACATGCACTAGTTCTAGATTGCTTAGGGTCATCGACACGCAAGATTTAGAAAATGAACTTCACTTGCACACAATATGGTCCTAAAGAAAGTAAGATAACATTCAAGAAAAATGGTTAACATTACTAGCTTCTTTGAGTATTTGAGAATATTTTCAGTTACATATCAAAAACCAAATCATAATCAATATCACAATCCACATACCATTTATACATACCACATACATCACCACAAAGAATAATCAAGTGGGATACCCCCAATTGCAAATATGAACGAGTAAAGGTCAAATACTCTGAGCTAAAAAAGATTACATGAGCAACATGAATACCTTCATTTAGTTACATGAATATAAATCAAATGCATTTTACAAGTTCAGTTGCATTCATTATCATAGCAATAACATAGAAATATTAGATTGCATAATATAAACATTGCAAAGCATAAACAAGAAGAATACATATACAAATAACGCATGTGAATACCGAAATAATATGCCATGTATATATATAAATACGAAAGTCTACAAAGTACAAAATGCCCGAAGGTAGTATACATCGGAGCATTGAGGCTCATACTAAGATAAAATATACAAAAAACAAAAATAAGGCAATACAACATCTAGCTAGTGCCAACAGGATCCCTTCGTGGACCCTACGTTGTAGAAGCCCCGTGAGAGCTAGAAGTACGATGAGTCCTACGACTCATCTCAGTCCCTTGGATAGTAGTGGTAGGAAATGATGAAGGAGGAACAGGTAAAGGAATCTGATGCTCATGAAGAATGTTCTCCAACATCTCGATGTAGACAACCTGCTTACGCAGGCTCCTCAAATCAACACCCTAGCGAGCGACCCTCTGAGAAATATCTACCCATAGAGAAGCAATAGTCAAAGCAGAATCATCACCTCCAACACCTGACTACAATCGAGAAAGCTCACCCTATAAATGGGTAATCTCACCACCAAGTCTAGTGATCTCTACATCCTTAGCAGCCAAAATAGTGCTACTAGGTCCAACCCATAACCCATCCACCTCAGCCTAAAGATGAGTCACCTCACCCTGATACCATGCTAACTCGGCCTTCACTCGACCCAACTCCAAATCTAGGCTATCTCGCTCAGCCTAGAGAATCCCCCACTCCTCTGACCATCGAGGAGGTAAACCCTCATCATCATCGCCACCACCCTCCTCAGGCTGCTGAACGTCCATGCCCATGTCAGCTCTCGAAGAGCTACCACGCCGATGCTTCATCGACCAAGGAACCCATCCACCCACATCAACATCATCACCACTCCCATCATCATCTACAATGATGCTAGGAGTCCACAGAGGCTGACTCGCAAACCAAGCATCATACTCAGTAGTCATGCCAACATCATCCAAGTCAAGCACCTCCAAGTCTGAGTCATCAGTAGGATCATCGACTCACCAAAAATTAGGAGCAATAGGCAACCCCAACTCATCACCCCATCACCTATACATAACAGGCGCATCCAAAACATCCTGAACAAGACCAAACTCTCACAGTACATGAGAGAACTAGATAAACTCCATATCCCTCAAATGGGTGCCAACAACCCATCATCCCCGCCTAACGCGACGAAGCTCCACTGCATCCATCACCCAATCCAAACCCCTCCAAGGCCGCCAACACATCAGGTCCCTAGTCAGAGAACTCAAGATATCTCTAAACTTCGAAGCACTCATAATAGATCGACTGACCTCCTCACTGAGTAACCACCTGTATGCCCGAGGAGAGGTGGCATCCATGCCACAAGGTAAACCAATAGGGCGACCAATGATAACATGCTCCCAACACCAAATCTGGAGCAACAAATGTAGCCCAGGCCCTTGCGCCCATGCCTCTTCACCTCATAGAGCTCGCTATAAACCTCGTAGAGAAGAGCGGGAGCCTAGGCTAACCGACGAGGATCAGCTATCAAGTCAAGAACAATAGGCACCTGGTTCCACGGGATCCTCGATCCCATGGAATTGGGCAACAACATGTTGCTCAATATGTACATCATAAAGGCAGGCAATGCACCCAAGCTGCCAGCTGTAAAGAGATCCAAATACGCAATGTCGCCCCTACTGCAATCAATGTCCCACATCTCACCAAACAGAGGGAAAAGGGCCTCCTTCTTGTCAAGGCCAACACGAACGGTAGGACCCTCGATAGGGACACGAAAGATACGGTAGATATCCTCGAGAGTGATAGTCAGCTCCCCTATTGGGAGCTAAAATGTGCCCCTGTCTAGATCCCAACGCTCAACAAGTGCCGAAAGGAGATCCTCATCAGCTCGGACGGTGCCTAACCGCCCGCAACCGTCTAAACCAATGGTCTGAAGTAGAGTCCAATCATCATCAGAAAGTGCTTTCCGCACTTTTCGAATGGTCCTCGGCCACCTATGCCGAGAATCAAGAAGCTTAACCTGAAAAGAAAACATATAAAAAAACAAAAATTAGCACAACATGCTAGAAATAAAAGCAAAAACGAATTTTTTTTACCTATGCATGGTAATAAAACAAAAAAAATTTTTTTTTACCTAACCTAGGTAATAAAAACAAAAAAAAATTACCTACCCTAGGTAATAAAAAAAAAACATTTTTTTACCTACCCTAGGTAATAAAACAAAAAAAAAAAATTTTTTACCTATGCATGGTAATAAAACAAAAAAAAATTTTTTTACCTAACCTAGGTAATAAAAAAAAAAAAAAAAAATTACCTACCCTAGGTAATAAAACAAAAAACAATTTTTTTACCTAACCTAGGTAATAAAAACAAAAAAATTTTACCTACCCTAGGTAATAAAACAAAAAAAAAAAAAAAACAAAAAAAAAAATTTACCTAGCCTAGGTAATAAAACAAAAACAAAATTTTTACCTACCCTAGGTAATAAAAAAAAACAAACAAAAAAAAAAAACAAAAATTTACCTACCCTAGGTAATAACAAGCAAAAACAAAAAAAAGAAAAGAAAAAAAAGGGCAACACGCCTACCTCAGCAAACCGGCCGCCAACTTCCGCTCCAGCCGAGCCACCACCACCGCTCCCCTCGCCAACCTCCATCTCACTCATCACTTCAACCGACCAACCAATGACAACTGGCAGAATGATTTTGAAAATGACAACAACCTATAAATAGCCGCTTTTAGCGAGAAAACGCGCCCCACATTTTCCACGATGCGCAAAAACGCAAACACGTGTTTGGAGGCACAAAACACGAAAACGCGATTTCATAAAGCAAAACGCAAATCCTTTTTTTGCCAAAATAACCGCAAGTCAACGGTTTCAAAAAAAATGAAAATTCCAATCCACCTAATCATCTGGAGTGAAACTCGTATCTAGTGGATTATCCTATACACCTAGCGGTTGCAACGACTAGCAATCCATGCAAACCGGTTGGATGGGTAAATCACCATAAGGAAACTCATTCAAAAATCACAAAAAAAAACAACAATGAATCAAGTCGATAAGTCCCTAAAATCTATGAGCTTAAATGTGTTCTAAAATAGATTTGCCAAGGTAATCCTACAAAAACCTTCCGTTGGGTCAAAAGCGGAACAACAAACAACAATTTGGTAATAATCAAAAAACCGCTTGAGCATCAAATCCTCGACGACTGGTTCCTTAAACCCATCATTTGGAAGGAATTGCTAAAGTCATAGTGGGTGAAAACTCAAAAGAGTGGTCAAAAATTTTACCATGTATTCTAAACATTAATGAAACCAAAAGCAAAATTGCAAGAACACAAATAATCCCAAACTTGGGGCACAAAGAAAATCAAGACAAAATTCATTAACAAAATAAACATCATTCAATAAACAACCCACTTTCAGCATTCATATTTTGTCAATTGGCTTATGGGTGTCAACCTTTACCCAATCGTCAATTGAGGGGGTAAGCAAACAAATCAAAATTCTAAATTCATTCATTTTGTGTGTCAAAGAGAAATGAACCCATTCGTCCAATAAAGTTAGATGTCATTAGTTTTTGCACCGCATTGTGTTGTACACAACGCAGTACAAAAAGGGGCAACTATAGACACCAAAATCTAGCACCCTTTAGTTCACATTCACCACCTCACCATCAAATCCTGCATAATAAAGATATATGCCTAAGTTCTAACTTAGGGATATAAAATCCTGCACATCATTATACTTTCCTAATTTATTTAATTAGGAAAATCACCCTAGGATACCCTGTCTACCCATTGGACATGTGTCCTGGACACTTCATCCAACATCCATGCCACATCTTACCCACTCCTGTCCCCTTTGTCCTTGCACATGAGACAGATTCCCAACACCCATGCCACAACTCCTTTGTTGTTGTCCCCTTGTCCCTTCACATAAAACAACATCCCACATCCCACTCCACTTGGAGCCACATCACCCCAGTTAAGTGAGCCACACTGAGTGACTCACTGTAACTGCCCCTTCCACCTGGCAGTCCAGATTTGCCACTTGGCAAGTCAGGCTTGCCACCTCACATTCCCCTCCAAAGCCCCAGGCAGCCTATAAAGGCACCATCAATCCACCAAACAAAGGGAGCTGAATTTGCATACCGACAGGCTACCAAAATAGATCTAGACCCAACGAGAAATTGAGAGCGCGAGCTTGACTCTGACCGTTGGCTCGAATTTCGAGGCAATCTGTTATTCAGCCGAAACCGCCCGTCCGTGGTTCCACAGTCGAAAACGTGCATCCGCGGTTTCACAACCGTAGGTCCATGGTTTCCAGCCCACAACCGCGCTTCCGCAGTTCCACAATCTCGAGAACAAAAATGGATTTCATCGACAGAGATTAGTGATTTGAGTATTAAGCAAGGCTTTATTTGTTAACTGTTTTGTGCTATCTGCTTTTCATCCATATCAGTAATAGGTTTATGTGTAGCATTGGATTTATTGCTTGAATATATGGGTGCTACTAATCCCCTTTGCTGGTTTGCATGTGTGCAGGTAACAGGTATCTTGGATAGGCTGCTAAAGCTGGAGTGGTCCCGTGCTGGATACCAAAGCCCACTCACCCTTTGAAGCTATAACTGGATACGAGGAGAACATTGTACATTGCGGAAGATCTGGAAAACTCCCAGAGAGAAATTTGTATCACATTGAGGCAAAGATTGTAACATTGTACCCAAGCTACTTGGGGCAATCCGAAATATTGTAAATCTGTATCGCAAGAGTCAATATATATAAAGGATTTCATTATTTTGGGCAATCTCTTTGTGTCTGTGTGATTTTATATTGCAAGTGTTCAAGTATTTTAGTTACACATGCTTATAAATTGTTTTATTTTAATAAAAATATCTCTGGCACTCCTAGACCAAAATAGTTAGGCCAAAATTGTGGTGGTCAGAAAATGAAAGTGACAACCACCCCAATAAATCATAACTGAAGATCTTATAAATAAAAACTACAAGAAGGATATTAGATAACATGATATACATATTGATGATGCTTAGTGATGCTAGACCATCAGATCGTGCATAAAAATATTTGCTTATGATTGTACATAATAGTCAATTTCATTTCTATCTTAGAGAATACTATTTATATAGGAATCTCCTAAATGTAAAAAGTTTGGATAATTCAAGTTTGCAATTTTATAAGCTTAATGTTCATATTTTTCAAATACAAATAAGAGCTTGACCTCTCCTAATTGAAGAGTATAGAATTATTGATTATGATAATATTTACACTTTCAACATTTTTGTTTATGCTTTAGTTAAAATGTGATCTATTAGACTTGAAGTTGTTTGAATTATTTGTAATAAAGTGATTGGAATATTTGATGTTATGATATATGAGCTTACTATATTTTCTATATAGCTTTAATTGAGGTTTGGTCTATTAGGTATTGCTTGTAATAGATGGTTAATGCTCATTTGGCTAACATATGTATTGTTATCTGAGCTTCGACTATAATTGAAATTCTCTCTATCCTTACCTTTTCTCTCAACCCTATCCCATTTTTATATATTTTTTTAATTTTATTTTAAATAGTATTATTTAAATAAGGATCCAACCTTCTCCTAAGTTTGACCTAGAAGCAATTCTAAGCCATCCAATCTTGACCTTAGTCTAGGGCACAAATTCTATTTTAGGAAAATCGATCAATCAAGAGTTTCTATTATGCCTGACAGGACAAAGCAACCTCCAATGGCACACCCAATGGGGATGAGAAACCTCATCCCACAAAATTAATCTTATAAATAAATATTACCAGATGATTAGGATTATAGTGAAAATCACGGTCTCTTAAGCGGATAAATAATCCATTCACATAGTGATTCCACATATAAAGAACCCGAGAACAATTGGCAACTCCATTAAAATACGTAGACCCAAAATCTTATGATTACAAGATCACGGGACAAAAATATAAAAGAACCCATGAAATCATCTATTCGACAACCAAAAGCGGTAAATCATTGTAGTCCATAAAATCATCCATTTGGTGACCAAAAGTGGTAATTCTAGGATCTTGCTCAAGCTAGATATGAATAAATCTTATGACAGGGTTGATTAAGAGTTTCTTTTCAAAGTCTTATGTAAATTTGGCTTTAGTAAGGAGTGGATAAGTTTGATCAAATCATGTGTCTCTTCAGTCAAGTTCTCGATTCTGGTGAATGGCTCTCTGATAGGATATTTCAGGAGTTGTAGGGGAATTCGTCAAGGAGATATGTTGTCCCCATACATTTTTATTTTGCTGGTAGAATATTTGGGGTGGACCATAAATGTTGATTATTCTATTGTAGGTCTTAATCCAACTATGCCCATCAGTCCCATATCCCATCATCAATTTGATGATGATACTATTTTATCCTTTCAAGCTTCAATTCCACAAGTAAAATCAGTTATAAGTATTCTATAAGATTATGAACAAGCAGCGGGTCATAAGTTTAATTTCATAAAAAAGTGTTATTTTTTTCATCAATACTCTTCCAACAAGGTAGTTGAGGATTACGGATATTCTGGGATGTAATATTGGGTCTCTCCCTTTAGCCTACCTAGGGATGCCAATGTTTTTTGGGCTTCAAGATTATCCCTGAGAGAACCGGTTGTGGAGCGTGTCCAGAGAAAGCTTGCAAGCTAGAAAATGGTTCTCCTAATCCAAGCAGGAAAAGTGATGTCAATTAAGGCCACCCTTCAAAGCATCCCGATATATTTTCTTTCTCTATTCTGAATCCTGGGTAAGATTCTTGAAATAATATAATAGATCCAATGCTCATTTCTTTTATCAAGAACAAGTGAGAAAAATAAATTTCATCTAGTGGTGTGGGACCAAGTATGCAGTAAGAAGGAGGAGGGCGGTTTAGGCATTAGAAGATTGAAATCCATGAACAAAGCTCTTGTTTCCAAGTAGGGTTGGAGACTGGTTCAAGAGGAAAAAGTGGGATGGGTTGATATTGTCAAAGCCAAATACCTAAATGATGGGAAGTAGTTTATTAGAGACCCGTTACCCCTCCAGGGTTCAACTTTCTGGTCTAGCCTGATTTGGTGTAGATCGAATATATGTAGAGGGGGTAAGTGGTGTTTGGGAGATGGCAGGTCTATTGACTTTTGGAGTGACGTGTGGGCGATTAAGGTTTCACTGGAGTCAAGATCAAAGTTGGCTTTAGTCAAACCAATTGCAGATAATTTCTGGGGAAATAAGGTTTGTGATTTCATTAAAAGGATTGAAGATCACCCCTAATGGAAACCATTTGACTTCCCAAGACTTTTGGTGGAGGAAAGGAGGGTATTTGATGAAATTTTTAATATCATTAAATGGATTATAATTCCTGGAAGAGAAATTTTGGATAGATTCATTTGGGGATTAGAGAAGGATGGGAAATTCTCTATCAAATCAGCTTATTTTACAGTAGATGGTCCTTTTGATCCTTGGTTTTTGATAGATAAAATTTAGCTGAAAGGACTGAATTCAAAAATCAACATTTTCTTCTATCTGGTCGTATAAGGAAAATTTCTAACTTTAGACAATCTCAAAAAAAGAGGTATAATTTTTCCTAATGATTTTTTCTTGTGCAAAAATACGGAGGAATCCCCGCTCCATCTTCTTTTCAACTGTCATTTCTCATAGGAGGTTTTCAGTTACTTTTTCAAATATTTGAACATCTAATGGGTGTTTTTGAACAACCTAGAGGATGTGTTGACCCAATGGGTTTCTCCATTCCTGTCTCTCCACCTTCATTAGTTTTGGAAATTCAGCCTTCCTCATATCTGGTGGCATATTTGGAAGGAAAGAAACTCAAGGGCATTTAAGGATGTTGCTCATTCGGCTAAAGATATGGCTTTGTAGGTGATTTATTTTTTTGGAGAACATTAGAATCCAAAATATGAATGTTGTGACTATAGAGGAGGAATGATCAGTGGAGATATCTCTTGGATTCAATGCTAATCCTCAACTAGTAATACCTATTGTACCTATGAACAGATCCAGGGTTAAGTGGCAACCACCTCCAATTGGTTGGCTGAAGTTGAATTTCGATGGTGCATCTAAAGGGAATATGGGTCCTGCAAGTATTGGAGGTATTGTAAGGAACCATGATGGCTTGATAATTTTAGCCTTTGTTGATAATCTGGGCCATTAAACCAGACACTTTGTTGAAGCTAGGGCCATGTTCCAAGGAGTTTCTCTATTGGATTCTATAAGTTGCAGGAAACTAATCATTGAATGGGACTCCCTTAATATTATAAATATGGCAAGAGGGACTCAAATTCCTACCTAGACTATTTATAACCTTCTTATGGAAGTTCAGAGATACATCCAAAATTTGGAAGAGGTTCAATTTAAGCATACATATAGGGAAGGTAATCGAGTGACCGATCTATTGGCTAACAAAGGAGTTATTCATAATGGTTTAGTGGTGTGGCAGGATAATTTCCTAGTGGATATTGCTTCTATCGATAATTACCCCATACATAATTATTCACTCTGGTCGAGTTATCGTTGATGACTTGGTTGTAAAACTTTGGGGAACTTGTTGATTTTGGGTTTATGCACCAAATTTCATATCTCCAAACTATTTTTTCCTCCCTACAAGCCACAATATCCAATGCGGAATAAATTATTGTCCTAATGGGTTGGTAGGCCTGGGAAAGCAATGACATCATGGGGTAGAATGGGAGTGGTGCATGGATCGATTCGTGGTTTAGGTCCTACTACTGATATGTGTTTGGTTGGTTATCTCTGACATCCTAATTTTATTTCAATTTATTTTAATTTTTTAAATTATGTATGGTCTTACCTATGTATTGGTTTGGCTTTGGAAGGGATAACTCCTCTGATTGGTTATTCCTCAATTATTACTGGATGTAAGTAATTTTAGCTCCCTCTTTTCAAGTGGGGTTTAGTCTCTTTTGTACAAGGTTTGGAGATCCTTTCAAAACTCCTTCATCCATCTAATAAAAAAATCTAAAATAGCCCCTGTAGTTTGTTGAGTTATTATCTTTTAGTGCATCTAGGAAAGGAAAATCACTTTCACCCATCCAGGCCTTCTCCATCCAAAATCCTATTTCTCTATAGACCATACCCTAAGAGTCACCTAGTATTTCCCCACCTAGGACAATGAATGGACACATTTACCCCAACTAGATTACTGTCAAACCCCTTAATCTCCAAAATATTCATGATATTTCATAAGTTATACTTAAAGTCTTACCCACATACAACGATACCAAAAAAATGCTTAAATATTTTTAGGATATAGTTGCTCTAGCTACTATTCACAACATCATTCACAAAAATGTAATGGTGAGATAATTAGCCCTATATTTCAAAAGTAAGGTATTGGTCTGGTATCACTCCATAGAAGAAAATAACATTAGAACTTATGTTGAATTAGTTGAACCCTTTATTATGGATTTCAACGATGTAGGGGATTCATTTTCACTCCTCACTTAGTTTACTTCAATATAAAGGCATTCGCAAGAGAATATTACTAATTTCAATATCTAATTTAACAAAATATGGAGGTGAATCTCGTAGGAGATAAGACATTCCCAATCCCAAGCCTACATTTATTACCTCCTTTATTTTGCTTCAGACTTGAGCTTGCATATTCGATGGTCAAATGAAATGAGATCTCCATAAACTATTTAGTTTGTGTAAGAATGCAACGATCAACGTTTGTATTATTGAGCAGGGATTAAATAGCAATTACAATTGCCGAAAATAGTCACGGCTGAACGGAACTGTTACATGGTTGTAACAGTGTAACAGTTCATCTAATAATGAATAAAGACAAACTAATTAAGTACGCTAACATCCCCCTTTATTACATTATTTGGGTAATGTAATAACTAATAGCTATACTAGACTACTAACATCCCCTTACATCATTTTGCAATACAAAGTGAGCTGCGAAACAATTCAAATTTGACACGTCCAAGTGCCTTAGTGAAAATGTCTGCAACTTGAGCATCGGTGGGAATGTGCTGAAGCTGAATTCGGTGCTTTGGAACTTCATCTCGAATGAAATGACATTGTGTGTCAATGTGCTTTGTTCTTTCATGATGGACTCGGATTCTTGACGAGGTTCGTAACACCCCGATTGTCGCAAAACAAGTGTATTGGAGATTTTGATGGATGGCCCATACTTGTCGAATGCGACGTAACCATATCACTTCGCACACAGCCTTCACGTGCGGCGCGATATTCTCGCCTCTCGTTGATGAAATAGCAACCACCGTTGCTTCTTGCCGTGCCAAGAGACAGGACCGGATCCCGGATGAAAAATGTATCCGTAAGTTGACTTGCGATCATCAAATGATCCGGCATAGTCGGAGTCCGTGTATCCTTGCAAGAAGAATTTGTTGTTCCTCTTGTATTCTAGGCCATATTCCATAGTACCACGGACATAGTGAAGAACACGTTTTGTCGCTTTCCAATGAGTGGTCTTAGGCTCCCGCATGAACCTCGAAAGATAGTTGACAAGAAATACGAGATCCGGCCTAGTATTGGTCGATATATGAGACTCCCAATCAACTCGTCGATAGAGAGTACCATCTACCCGAGGTGAGTCATCATATCGCGATAATCGAAGTCCATTCTCCATTGGAGTTGCCATTGGCTTGCAATCACCATGCGATATTTTTCCAAAGAATGTCTTGGCATATTTTTTCCGAGACACTTTGATGGAGTGCTCCTTCCGGCTGAATTCCGGACCAAGACAATAATGGAGAAGTCCGAGATCCGTCATCTCAAAATATTTGCACAAGTTTCTTTTGACAAGAGAGATCATAGTTTCCGAACTCCCCGTAATGAGCAGATCATCCACATAGAGTACAAGCAACACTATCTCGTAACCCTGTTTCTTGAAATAGAGGTTTGCATCCGACGGACATCTCTTAAATCCATGCCGCATAAGGTGATTGTCCATTTTTATATACCAAGCTCGAGGAGCTTGTTTCAGCACCATACAAGGATTTGACCAATTTGCAAACTTTCTCGCTTTTGGCCTTCCACTTCAAATCCTTCAGCCGAGTCATATAGACTTCTTCTTGGAGATCACCATTTAGAAAGGCACTTTTGACATCCATCTGGTGAACTTTCCACCCATATTGTGCTGCCATAGCACACATAACCCGAATTGTGGTCATCCGAGAAGTAGGTGCAAAAGTTTCCTCGTAGTCAATGCCTTCTTTTTGAGCATAGCCCTTTGCAAAAATACGGGCCTTATGCTTATCAATTGTTCCATCTCCCTTGTACTTGACTTTATATACCCATTTGCAGCCAATGGGTTTCTTTCCATGCGGCAGATCAACAAGCTTCCAAGTTTTATTCTTCATCAAAGACTCATACTCGGTATCCATAGCGGCCTTCCACCGAGGCTCACCGAGAGCATCTTGCACCGATGCAGTTCAAGACTATCTATGGTAGACATGAATGCCCCGTCATCATCAATATCCATATCCTCTACTTCGGTACTTGGAGTCACAGAAAGTTCCTCAAAAGATTGACAAAGATCATCAACCTCACCCGCTTCTCTGGCTTCTTTTTCCTTTTGAGCCATACTCCGTGTACGAGGTCTATCCAAATTTAAATTGGGAGGAGTGGATAAATTTGCATCTCTGATTGTATTTGTACACCATTTAGGATTCTTCTTCGGTGGAGTTGAAGAAGATGTAGAAGGACCTCCTGTCCGTGTTGACGAAGGAATCTTCTCTTCCTTAGTTTCCACAATATCTTGGTGTACTTTAGATGTGCTCTGTGATGTGAAAGCTTCATCAAAGACAACATCTCTCGCTGATATGAATTTTCTTGGTCAAAGGATCTATCAACCGATATCCTTTAGAGTGCTCGTAATAACCAAGAAAAATACATCTCGATGTTTTCTCATCTAGCTTCTTCCTTTTCTCTTTCGGTATGTGCATGAAAGCGTGACATCCGAAAATACGTAGATGAGATATGGAGGGTTTTCGACCACTCCATGCTTCCTGTGGAGTCATTCCTTTTAGGGCCTTTGTGGGTGCCCTATTCAACAGATACACTGCAGTGGTGACAGCTTCTGCCCAATATTGTTGCCCAAGAGTAGCTCCTCGTGGAGCATACAACGAACCATTTCCATGATAGAACGGTTCCTTCTCTCAAGCAACTCCATTTTGCCGAGGAGTATAGGCAGTTGTTAACCGTCTCTTGATCCCATGCTTATCTAGGAATGCAGAAAATTCATTAGAGGTAAACTCTCCCCTCGATCCGAGCGGAGGGTTTTAATAGAAGCCCCCGACTCCT
This sequence comes from Wollemia nobilis, assembly GCA_028583015.1. Classification (NCBI taxonomy): domain Eukaryota; kingdom Viridiplantae; phylum Streptophyta; class Pinopsida; order Araucariales; family Araucariaceae; genus Wollemia; species Wollemia nobilis. The sequence goes on from JAQPPZ010002816.1 coordinate 2,585,701, forward strand.
TCTCAACGGATTTCTTGAACTCCTGGAAGAATGCGAAAGCTTCAGATTTCAGTTGGAGAAAGAAAACCCACATCTTTCGTGAGTAGTCATCTACGAATAACTGAAAGTACCTCTTCCCTCCACAACTGTTGGGTGTGAAAGGACCGCACAGATCGGTATGAATTAACTCAGAGGTTTTCGTGCTCTTGTAGAGCTCTTCTCAAATGGTACTCTATGCCGCTTTCCCGCTAGCGACCGAGCACACCGGCAATGTGGCGTAAAGGGAAGGAAGACCCTTTACCATCTCATACTTGCCGAGCTCAAGTAAGTAGCCGTAACTAAGATGCCCATATCTCTTGTGCCATAGGGAAGTTGCCTCCTTGGTAGAGACAACCATGGCAACATGTGGAGTAGAGATAGCATCTAGTGCAAATAAGCCGTGCTTATATGAAGTCGTTGTAACTGCTTACCCTTCCTGGTAATGGTACAACACTTCTTTCCATTCTCAACACGAAAGTTGACAACCATATTTCTATCCAGGATTTGTGTCACTGACAACAAATTGTTGGCCAATCCCGAAACATAGAGGACTTTGTCAATCTGACACTTGCCATCAGGAAGAGTGACCGAAACCGTACTCTCTCCCCGAACCCCGTAGGTTTTATCATCAGCAATGGTGACAGTTTGCCCTCTTTGGCCACAAATGATTCAAACCACGATCTGTCGCCAGTCATATGTTTGCTAGCTCCAGAATCGACATACCAAACAGGATCCCTCTCGTGTGGAATCGTGGTAGTCATGAGCACCTTGTGTGCCCATTCGAATCCGAGTCGATTCTTCAACAACAACATTCACCTCGGGGTTGCTTGTTTTTATTTTGTGGTTTGTTTTGGCCTTTTCGCTTGTTCTTATGCCAACACCGTTGGTGTCATGGTTGTCTTTCTCACTGATCTTGCACCACCTCTTCTTCTCTTGAGGTTGTTTGCCTTTTCCTTTCGTATCCCGTTGAGAATTTCCTCCTTTCGGAAAGTTGCCTCCTTTTTGCCCATTACCTTTCTTCCTAGAACCCCGCCTCGTTGGTGTATAGGGCCGTATTGGAAGAATCATCCTTGTGAAGTTGGCGTGCCTCCTGTTGTTGAAGCAGATTGACCAACTCGATGTAGGTAATTTGTCGTTGAGACACCTGGATGGAGGTTATCAACATATCAAATGAAGAAGGTAAAGCTCTCATCACAAGTGAAATGAGAAGCTTTTCGTCCACAATATCTCCCAAAGAACTCAATTTCTCTTTCAACTCATACACTCGCACGTAAAGAGTTCAACTGTTTCACCCCGCCTCAAACTCAAAGTTATGAAGTTGTTGTTGAAGATGAAGAATGGTGGATTCATTCTTTCCCTCATAGATGGTTCTAAGGGCATCCCATGCCTCTTTACCACTTGCTTTGTCGCTATATGAGGTTGCACTTCATCCGAAACAACAAACAAAATGAGCACCTTTGCTCGACCGTCTTTCTTGTCAAAAGCTATCTCGATCCGTCGAAGGACCCGTGGATCCCGCCGTTGGTGAAGGCCTAGTTGCTACTCCAAAGAATAATATCCCACAAATCTTCCATTTGGAGAATAGCCTTCATCTTATGTTTCCATGGTGTATAATTTGGACCTTTCAATAACCGATGCGGATCGACCATCAACTTTGCAACAACGGCCATAGTGAAGGTTCCTTATATCACCAATTGGTCCCCCTTTCGATATACCTTTTGCTAGGCCAATATACCGTACAAAATACCCGCCCTTACGTGAGGGAAACTATAGGTATTTAGAAAGATCAACAAAAATCACCCGCCCTTACGTGAGGGAGACTATAGGTGAGTTTTAGAGATCATACGATACGTGGAACATAAGCGGTACTGAAAGGGAATCGCCTTGTTGATGGCACCTACCATAGAAGATTCTTCTCATGCGTGGGGCGTAACTTCCCCTAAACACTATGAAGAATACTTCGTCAAGATTTACGCCTAAACACAAGTGCGATAAAGGGTAGTGGATGGAGTAAAAAAATGCAAAAATGGCGTACTTATTCCTCCCCGACGATTTATAGAGAACAAGCTCAGACGTCGTTGTAGCAGCTATATTAGGCGGCGGATACAAGAGCCAAATCACGACAGCTTTACCTGTAAGTGCTGGCCAGAGGTATCACAAATACCGAACGCTGCAAAGGCAATAAATTGCACGGATGGGTTTTAATTATTCCGGGACTTAGGGAGTGTTTTGATTTTAAGTTTTTAATGTTATAGTGCAAAAATGAAATATGCAACATACAACATAAAAAAACTGCCCACAAGAATAACCCACAAGGTGTCGGTCACAGCCAAAAATGCACCTTTTACAATTTGCCAAATTGCTATTTTTCAAAAAATTACTCACTATCCCCCTTTGATTTTTTGAAAAAATATCCCCCCTTAAAAGGCTTTCTTTAACAAAGCATTTTAATAATTATTATTTATTTAAAGTTAAAAAAAATAATTTTAATTTATATAGTTTTTAAAACTTTAAAAAATAAATTAAAAATAAATTTTAATTTATAAAGTTTAAAAACTATTAAAAAATAAATTAAAATTAAAAAATTTAACTAAAAATAATAATAATTAAAAAACGTTTGAAAAAAAATATATACCTTGGGGGGAGTCGGCGGGATTTGAACCCCCGACTGCTGGGTTCCCGGAACCCACCACGCAGCTCACTTGCCAGTGAGCCCGTGGGCTGATCTGGGAGGAGAAAGCCCGATCAAGCTTAAAACACCTCCTCTCTGCTTCCCGAGCCCGCTGTGGCTGCCTCTGCCACCTCCGCAGCAGCCTCCTCTCTGCTTCTCCTCCGCGCTTCTACTTCGCGGCTGCGCTCCGCAGGCGCTCTATTTTTCGAAAAATTCAGGCGCTCTATTTTTCGAAAAATTTCACCCCAAAATTCTTACGCGATCTTCTTCTTTTTTTTTTTTTTTTTTTTTTTGCGTAAAAAATTTCGCTCTTTCGTTTTTTTCTTTTCCGAAGCACGGGGGGGGCGGGAGGTGGCGCCGCGTCTAATGCGGCTTGGCCCTGCGGGGGGGGTTTATACCCCCTCCAATTTCCCGCGTGGGCGGGAATTTAAATTCCCGCTTTGTGGCGGGGGGGGGGGGAGTCTCCCCTCTCCTGTCGCGAGCGCGCACGGGCTCGCGTGGTGCGAGTGTGACAGTCCACGCGTGACAGCTCCTCTATCACCTGTCGCTTGCGACAGCTCCTGTCACGAGCGTGCGCAGGCCTGCGCGCGCGACAGCTCCTCTATCGCCTGTCGCTTGTGACAGCTCCTGTCGCGAGCGTGCAGACAGCTCCTCTGTCTGAGCATGTGCGGGCCTGCGCGCTCTGTCGCGTGGTGAGCTACGACTTGCGCAACAGTCCGCGCTCTGTCGCCTACTGCGCGCGATAGCTCCTGTCGTGAGCGTGTGCGGGCCTGCGCGCTCTGTCGCGTGGCGAGCTGCGACTTGCATGACAGTCCGCGCTCTGTCGCGGGGGCTACGTCCTCTTTTCCACCAACGCTGCTCAAAAAAAATTCTCGCCCTCGCCCAGAGAATCAGAATTGCTCTGATACCATGTAAGAATGCAACGATCAACGTTTGTATTATTGAGCAGGGATTAAATAGCAATTACAACTGTCGAAAATAGTCACGGCTGAACGGAACTGTTACATGGTTGTAACAGTGTAACAGTTCATCTAATAAAGAAATAAAGACAAACTAATTAAGTACGCTAATAGTTTTTTGTAGTAGAAAATACCCTCATCTTAGTCAAAAAGCTTCCTCCAAAGGTCGTAATGTCATATTCCCAAAAATTCCTTATCAAAATCGATAACCCTTGCTTCTAGCTTCCTTAGTCCCTCCACTAGCTGCTTTACTTGTACCTATAGTAATAAATCATTGTGCCCTAGAAGATGATGAAAATCCTAGGCTTAAAGTTATAGGGTTGCAATCCATGCTAGCCAAATGAGATTCCATGTCAGATTTCACCATGTAGATTACTCCAAAGGTTAAGGATGGACATAGAAACTCTCACCTTGTGTGGGCAAGTTAATCACCTAATAAGAAAGGGCCCATTGTTAGAAATTCAAATCCTTTTCAATGATATCTGAGCCAGGTATCACTCTTGAGAAAATATGATGAACCTTTTTGATGATAACTAAAAACACTCCATTATAGAAGGAGGATCCTCCCAAACTATCGATGCCAAAATAAGTAGAGTTCACTATCATCTACATTGGTTTGGGTAAGCAGCCTCTGAAACCTTATGCATCATCTTGCCACCACACATTCAATAATATCCTATATAGTGAGAAATGACAAATAGGAAATCAACAATTAGGGGAAGAAGAGGGATCCCTGCAATCACTCTATGCTAATGGAAATAAAAATACATATACTTCCCCAGATTCATCAAAAGAGGGACAACTAAGGTGAAAGTCTCTTTGAATCAACAACAAGAAGTTAATTGAATTATTAGTAGATTGGCATACATGGAAATATCCTGGGCATAGGACCCTTGTTTGCAAAGCAAAAGTTGGTATAGACAAATGGGGGATGAAATCATAAAACATAATAGAGATAAAAATATAAAGGCATAAACAAGGAAAGGGATAATCGAGAGTTTTTAAAATGACTCATAGTAGAAGAGAAAAAATTCTGATGGAGTGGCTTATCAAAACTCATAAAAGTATCAAGGATGAGGGGCAAACAAAATCCTCAATCATGCACATAATAAAACCTTGATGATGTGGACAAAAGGCTTAGGGAAAAGTTTTGAAACAACAAATAATTTTGAAAGTAGATAAATGTATGAATTCCAAGGGAAAGGAAGGTGAGCGCATGTATTCCTAATAATAATAAATGAATAAAGATAACGTGCCATTATTAAGAATAGATGGGATATCTACTAAGAAAACCTTAGCTATGCAAATCAAGAAAAAGTAGGTGAGCAAGTAAATGGAGGAATGGGGACTTGTAGCCATGATAGCTGCAAACTAATAAAATCAATGTTCGAAGGAAACTTCATTTAATATTCAAAATCCACAAGAAAAGGAGTAGCCAAAAAGTCAAATCATCCTACAAATTTTGGAGGAAATATTTTCATAATGTAAATCTATAAATAGTAGTAGTTTAGGCTATAAAAGAGATCAACAAGTTTGTAATTACATCCATTTGTAAGCTTTCCCTTCATTTCTTTGTGTGAAAATAGTTGACTCTTGAGTGACTTATGGGTAATCTCGATCCCTTGCTTCTAGCACAATATTTTAAGTCATTTCTTGCTTATATATGCATGGGAGCCCATGCCAATATTTTGGTATAGCCATCTGTGGCCTTTTGCTGAACCATTTCTATGTATGTATCTGTTTGTAATGTTTTGCTTGTTATTCGAGTTTTATTAAGTATGTGTGTGAGGGACTTGTGTCTATTTTCAAACCATTCACTTGTTTGGATCTCCTATGGTACCCTCATACTTATGATTTCATACAACTAGTAGATCTCATGTGTGCTTCAATGTATCAAGGAAAGAAAATGTTCACCACTGGCACATAGCGTTTATGCCTATTTTTGTAGGAAGATCTTAGCAGTTATCTTGGTGCATGACCATCCTTTTATTTTATTTTGTTGATTTATTTTTATTTTCATCTCTTGCATTCCTTTTCCCTTTGTTGAGCACAAGTGCACCTTGAATATAAAATCCCAACAAGGAGCCAACTTTGTAAAAACTCTCAAAGGTCTCTGATTGAGACAAATACCATGCTCTCAGCCATGGCCCTGTTGTACCACTCCCCACGAGGAGAGATTTACCTAATAAGGATAATCAAAGATGATAAAAATACCTAATTCATATCCTCAACCTACCATCTTGGTCATCTCACTATAGTCTTTACTCGCTCTTGATAAAAAAGAATCCATAGATACATAGGAGCTAAAATTAGTCATCAATAATCTTACAAATAAGATCATTGTAATGGAACAATAGATTGTTAAGAGAAGACTTGAAGGATACCATAAAGAAGGTACACTTATGTCACAAAATACCAAAGGGCTTCAACCAATAATATGATAAAAAATTGGTCAAAAGCTAAGAGGGAGAAACATCCACATCCCAAGAGGATTATTGGTGTTTGGCTTGTAATGATCCATATAATGATGACACATGTATGGGCTATTGGCATCAATTCCAGCTGGTTGTAGCTTAGAAATCTAAAAGAGATTCAAAATGACTAGTGGATATGCTTATGGAATCAGATAAGAATTTCTTGGATGAAGAACCTTCAATATCTAGTACATTTTACATGTTGACTAGGAAGAAACCTCTCCTAACAAATTCCCTAAAAATTTGATGGTCTAAAGGGTTCCACTCAGTTGTAACAATAGTAGATCAAATATTAATCTAAAGAGCAACAAAAGAAAAAAAAACCCAAGGCTAACCAAGAATAAACTAGGGAACAAGTCCCAAAGAAACCACATTTTCCCTAATCACCAAGAAGCAAAGGCAAGAAGCTACACAACATTATCAGAAAAGGTTTGATGAGCCAGTCTAAAACAATGAATAGATGTCAAAATATTTTGGATATAACATTGTAGAGGAACTAAAAAAGACCCCTTTAAGGTCTAGCATGTATGATGCATTATTTATTCTCGATCAAATTGATATGCTCATATTAATTCTAAAGAACACATCCTTAAGCAGATTTGTTTACCCAGACTTAAATCTGGATCAAGATTAGAAAACCTTGGGATTGAACAAGAATAGACCTCCACCCTTATATATGTCTCTATGCATGGAAGGCTAGATTCTGCATAATTGTATGGTGTATTCTAGAGTTGCTACAATAGTTATGCCTAAATTTATATGTGATGCAATGGGTATGGAATACACCTAGACTAGCTCTAGCATGCTACAACTAGATGTAACCATAGTCTAGATGATTGGAGTGATAAATAAATACCTATGGTGCTACACAAGATACTAGAGGTCACTATAATCCAAGAGGTAATAGTGGTTGATCTTCCTCCTCTCTTTGGGCTATGCTTGTCAAGATAATTTATAACTAATCTTGGAGGATATCTATCTTTGGATTACTCACATATGGTGATTCCTTATAAAGGAAGGAAGGTGAGGATCTATGTAGAAAAGCCAATTCCTGACCACATAGAAAGGCTAGAGGAAGAAATTATCTATCTGGTTGAAGATGAACTAAAATGCTTTGAAGAGTTGACAAAAGAGCTACAAATGGAAGATGAATTCTCTCTGAGTGGTTTTCATGCAATATTTGACATTGGATTAGGAACTTATTGTTAGAAAATATTACATTATTTGGTACATGCTAATGTACCTTCATGGTACAATATTGTAAATGTTAGATTATGATTGTGTCCTAGATTAGAGTGTGAGTAAATATTTTATATAATGTAATAATGTGTAGGAAATTCACGTGTCATGTAAATGAGTGTGTAAGTGTTATATGTGTAGATGTGCACACGTGTATCATATGTAAGTGTGCACGTGTTCTTAGTTTAGGAAGTGTTATGTGAAGAGTCATGTCCAAGTGTGCATACAAGATATAGTCATGTGTATGCAAGTGTTAAGTAGAGAAGCCAAGAGTCATGAGACTTGGTATAAGGAAAGGAAGAGTTAAGTAACCAAAGATTCATCCTACAATGGTTATATATTACTCCATATTGGATATAGCCTACATAGCCTACATAGCCTACATAGTCTACATAGTCTACATTGTCTACATAGTGAGCATAGAAAGTATTATTATTGTATGAGAGTTTTATGATACATTTGTAAGAGGAGTAATAAAGATTGCATACATTTGAGCAACTAATATTGTAATTTGTGCTACATGCTTTGTACATATATGATTTAAGCTATTATATGTTAGCTTTTTATGGGACGGTAGTACAGGAAGTACAACCACAAGATGCAAGATAACTAATCTGAGATAACTATAAACTAATGGCACAATAATATGCAGGAAGATAATGAGATGAACATCTGCAAATAACTCAAAAATATGCCATTAATGAAAGTGATGAAAATAGTACAATGCTATATAATGGAGGACATAAACACTCCATGAATAGATATGAAAGGACTACATTGTACCATACTACTAAACTATACCACACACTCTCTATATTTTCTACTCTCTAAAAAACACTCACTATGAGCCCTTTATATAGGAAGATAGATTCCTTGGCCCTTACTCTACCTTTCTACCTGATGTACAAGTGGACTCCTTGTACATTTACAACTTGCACATTTACACTTGTGCATTTATTACAATACTTGAAGTAACTAACTTTACTCTAAAGTAAACTCCTACTCTAGTTATGTACCAAAGGTGGTACATTTACATGACCCAAATGATGTAATATACTCTAACACCCCCTGTATTACATTATTTAGGTATTGAAGACTTTAGTCTTCAATATGGATCTTTATCTTGGTTCTATAAATTGAGCTCTTCTCTCCAGCCTCCTTCATTGTCTTCTTTGCCTGAATTTTGATGAGTGTCTTCATCTTGTTCAAGTTCTTCTTCTTTTCTAGGTTGTAGATGGCCAAGTAAGGCATAGTGTAGTTGTCCCCTCATCCTTTTAATTTTGAACCTTCCATTTCTTCTTCTATTTTTATGATATATAGGTTCTTCATTCTCTTCAATATGTTCCTCAAAAACTACATTAGTATTATTTTGAAACATAACAATATCTTGTGAAGTTTTGATAGAATCCAGAGCATATATATTTCTATGGATTGATCCAGTAGCTTCAATCTCATTTTGATGTATAATAAGACACACATTAGCTCCATTTATGTATCTAAAGTCAACCACCCTTTTACTTTCTACTAACTTGGATATTGAAATGAGATTAGATGTTAATCCAGGAACATACATTACATTATGTAGCAAAAAGTTTGGAAACAATTTACTAGGTGACACACACCCATATCCATGTATATGATAGTTATTGCCATCTGCAATTTTCAACTTGTAGCTATTAGTGACTTCAAGACAATCAAACCAATGTAGATTTCCTGTCATGTGGTGGCTTGCCCCTGAATCAATATACCAAATGTCCTTTTCACTTTGACCTGTGAAATTACTTGAATTTGAAGTGATTTTGCATATATGATATGGTATATTGGATGGATTCTGATCTTGAGTCCTTTTGTAGTGTGTATTATGATGAAATGTCTCTCTTGCTACTTTATCCATTGTAGTGTATGATAGGGTTCTTTTAATACTTTAGATAGATCCTTTGAAGTAGTCTACCTTATGACTCCCTAGTTTAGAGTATGTGAACCAATTTGATAAAACCTTTCTAGACTTAGATTTTGTAGGATTCCTTATGTCTCCCTAGTGATTGGAATGTGCTATAAGTTTGATAAAGTGCTTAGTAAGTAATAGTTCACCTTTTGGGTTGATTTTGTAATATTTTGTAAATCAATAATCAACTCCTATTTTACCTTATCTCTCCTAATGAACTATGCACTTATCAATTTGAAGTTCTCTATGGTTGGATTTATTTTATCCCTTTAGTATGAGTATGAGATAAGTGTAAGTAAATAATTCCAACTCCTTTAAGTAAATAATGAACTTCCTTTTATAGACCTTAATATCCAATAGTTTAATATTTCTAAATTCCAATAATCTATTTTTGATGTAGTATACCTTATATCTCCCTAATTTTGGAATTTTAGAAAATAATGATATTTGCAATAATAATAATTTGTTTCCAAGTAGAAAACCTTATACCTCCTATGATATTAATTGCAAATATTGTATTTCAACTAGAGTGATAATATTATTTAAGGATAAGAATATTAACTCCTTGATTTGCTCTCAAATCTATTAAGGTTGATTTTGCAAATAACTTTAAATGCAAAATATAATGATAATTTCAACCTTATACTATCCCTTATTACTCCTTATGAAAGCAAATTAATCAACCTATATAAAATAATACCTTAGTAAGGTTGATGAGCACTATAACTCCTTGAAATTGGTTGTATCCTCTTGTTGGATTATGACAGGCTAGTAGATGTCCTCTTATGATAGTATTAAATGCACCTCTAACTCCTTGACTTCAAGCTTTGAATACACTCTCACTTAATGCAAGCTTAGAATGTGCTTTGACTCTCTCCAAGAGCACTCCTTTTTATGGTAGCTATAGATGTGCTACCATCTTCTTGATGGGTGTGCCATGTGGCATGAGATGTTACCAAAATTCTTTTATCTCCTCCTTGAGTAGCACTTGTCTTTGAGGAGTGTTAGACCACATGGTGCAGGATGAATTCCTTCTTGTTGAGCGTTGAAAATTCTTGGACGTTAGGGCAATGATGGAAGGTGTTACTTAGATGGATGCCTTTATTTTTAACGTTGGAGATAATATGAGAGTGTTACTTGGTTGAGCGCTCTTCCTCCTTGAGCATGGGTGTTAGGGTTTGAATATTCTCTTACACCTTTGTGCCAAGTGGTACAATATTCCCTCCTTGTTAAGACAAGTGTTTGAGCCTTCTTTGCATGCGCTCTCTCCTTCAATGTACCACTTCCATAAGGCTTCTCAATGTATTCTTGCCAACTATTGCAATCTTTCTTTGTGATAGCAGTTTGTGAGATGGCTCCTTCCTTTTTCCAGCAAATATGGATGATGAATTCCAACAAGGTTGGCTCCAGCTATGAAGATTCTGGAGCGTTGTAAATGAGGTCCTATGGTGTTGCTACCTCTCATTTAGTGGTTCATCCACGTTGGAGCTTTGGTAAGACACTCCTTATATTACGTAGGATATGTTGTGTTGTCCTTTGTATTATCCACCTTGCAATGAGCACTAGTTTTCTTACATAGAATTTATGCTATTGCTTGTTGTGTAGGTGCTGAGTTGGTGTATTGTTACACCTCGATGATGTGGATATCGAGCTCTCTAGGACCAACTCTATTCTCAAGCACCTTGAGTGTGCTTTCACCCTATTGGTAGTGGATGTTGAGCCCCTTTGGAATGGCTCTCTACCCTTCTCAAATTTTGCTCCTCAAACTTCAGTGATGTGGTCGCTTGGAGATCATGTCTTGTTGTTTGTAATAGTATCTTTAAGACACTCTTTTCGATGCCAATGTAATACAAAACGCTTTTGCAAATATTATATTTTTGCACCGAAGCTCTACGTCTCCTATTGAAGCTTCCCTTGCTTCTTAAATATGGCGGCACTCTGCTCTATTCCTTGAGAGCAAGATGTAATGTATTATTGCCTTCTTTGCTAGACAACACTAACCTCTAACTCTTTACTTGGATAGCTTTAGCACCAATGAATCCAATTTCTTAACCATGCATCTAATTTTAGAGGTTTAACTTTGCACTAATGTTCACTTTAACTTAAAAATACTTAGTGAACTTTGAATAACTAATATAGTGCAATAATAGTTTCTCCTTATTACTCATGTAGATGCACCCTCAAAGTAACTCGAAATATGCACTAATTTTCATTGTAACTTAAAATAATTAGTGCACCTTAAAAATATTTAAGAAAAATTAGTATAGTGCAATATTGATCTCACCTTAGGGAGGGACAATAAGGGGGGGAGGTGGGGAGTTACAGATTCAAAAAAAAAATATTGATCTCACCTTATTACTCCTTTAAATGAACCTTAAATCATGCACTAGTAATTGCTCCTAAATGCACTATAATCTTTGTAACTTAATGTAGTCTTCTTTGTTGTAACTAAATAGGAAGATGATATTTTTCTTTCTATCAAAATATATCTAACTCCTATTTTAATGTGCAGGTATAAACCTTTAAAAGAAACTTCCTTCTACACTCTTTTGAAGACTATAATATGCAACCTTCTCTTTGCAACTTCTTAAAACTCTAATATGGTGCTTAATGGAACTTGATAAATAATTAATTTAAAGTTCAATTAATGAACCTATTTGCACCCAAGTTGCTTACCTTAATGATCTCTGTAGATGAAGTATTGCTAGGTGATTAGATTCACCTTATTGCTACCTTTAACTGGATGAACTTGCAACTCTACTTGGCTATCCAAAATAGCTCTTTAACTCACCTTTTTGCAGCTCCAAAAACCCTCTAACTTGTTGCCCTTTAACTATAGTAGGTGATTTTGATTCTCCTTCAGGATGTATCCTAGAAATCTGAATTTTTGCAGCTAGTAATGTTGTCCTAATTGCTACCCTTTCACAGTCAATTTCTGCACTGAAATGCTATCCTTGAAACTCAAAAATTTGGTAGGGAATTCCCCCAAATCATAGCTGAGTTTTCCTTCAAGAACCCTTTAGTGTTTTACTAGAAGATTTAACAAACCCCTATCTTCGAATGAGCCTTCTAGCCTTCAAAGACAATCTTCAAACATTTCAGGTTTGGTAGTAATATTTGGCTCCTTTCTCCTTCAACCTCCTTATCAAATTCTGAATTTAATCTAGGCCCTCTTCTCAAGAATTTGAAAGTCTTGAGGTCTTCACCAATATCCTCCAAGATTTGGCAAGCTTATTGCCAAATCATATCTCCCTTGAGGCTTGTTGTTGGATGGTGAAAATTGTCCCAAAATCTTCCTTTATCAGGAACTTCTCCTTGGTGGTAAATTTCTCCAATGAGTTCTCCTAAGAAATCCTTTAATGGCCTTCTCTAGATCTCCTTTAATGAGGCTCACCAAGCCTCCTCCTTATTTCTCCTTGAGACCTCACCAAGATCTTCAATCTCGTAGCTCTTATGGTCTTCCAAATGAGACCTTTCCTTCAACCTTCTACTATGGAAGTGTTGGTAATGAGATATTCCTCTTAGATATCTAAAATTTGTTACTACTAGAATCTAGAATAGGACCTTGCTAGTCCTTCTTCACTCTACAATCTGTAGGCTTTAATGGAGATCACCAACCTCCAATCTTCCAGAACTAGGAGTTTTGTAACTAGACCTTCTAAGGGTCTCTTCATCTTCTTCAGGGTGAAGTCTTCAATTTGCACTGGAGATCACCAATCTCCTATCTTCATTGGGACTCTTCACTAGAGTCTTCTTCTCTCCCTCAAATTTGTAACAAGGCTCCTATGGCCTTTTCTTCTTCTGCACTCTATAGGTCTACAATCTCTAGTAATGGGACCTTTTCTTCAGGCCTCCAAATCTTTGTTCTTTCATTTGTTGCTTCTAGTGTTAGATTAATTCTAAAGAAGATATTCTTCCTAGCTCTTTTGTAGGAAGCTTCCCAACTCACTTTGAATCTCCTTTTTCCTGCAACAAAGTATTAGGATTGTAATGGAAGAAAATATAAATCTAGAGATAATTAATCTTCACTAGTTGATTTATCAATCTAGTGGAATTTATGTTGAGTCCTAGTCTTCACAAGTTTTTCTGCAACCCTGTGGAAATACTCTAGCCAAATGTAATCTCAAAATTTTTGGAAATGATATTTATGGATTCCTCTCAATCTCTCTTTGTGGCTCTCCCTATTTCCTATCTGATCTACCATGTGCTCTGATACCATTGTTAACTTTTGATGGGATGGTAGTATAGGAAGTACAACCACAAGATGCAAGATAACTAATCTGAGATAACTATAAACTAATGGCACAATAATATGCAAGAAAATAATGAGATGAACATCTACAAATAACTCAAAAATATACCATTAATGAAAGTGATGAAAATAGTACAATGCTATATAATGGAGGACATGAACACTCCATGAACAAATATGAAAGGACTACATTGTACCATACTACTAAACTATACCACACACTCTCTATATTTTCTATTCTCTACAAAACACTCACTATGAGCCCTTTATATAGGAAGATAGATTCCTTGGCCCTTACTTTACTTATCTACCTGATGTACAAGTGGACTCCATGTACATTTACAACTTGCACATTGGATACTTGTGCATTTATTACAATACTTGAAGTAACTAACTAACTTTACTCTAAAGTAAACTCCTACTCTAGTTATGTACCAAAGGTGGTACATTTACATGACCCAAATGATGTAATATACTCTAACATTATATTCTTATATTTATGCTTATTAATTAGTGTTAGTTGATATAATATAAGCCTTGATTTTATATATTAGTTGGCTCATATTATTCTAGTTACCTTACTATCTCGATCTTACTATATTGCAGCTATAATATATTTGATCTTGTGAATATTTATATTATGAGTTTACATTAATATTAAGGCTTCAAAAACCATCACTTATTATATATTAAATTTAAATAGACATAAGCTTCTAGTTATCACAAATTATATGCTCCAAAAAATAGAGATATGGAAGCTATACTTTGATGGTGCAAGATGCAAAAATGGAGTTGAAGCCAAAATAGTCCTACAATCCCCTTTTGAAGGAATAAAAAAATTCTCATATAGGCTAACCTAGAGCTACTCAAACAATGTTGTTGAATATGAAGCACTATGTCTAGGATTGCTAAAAGTAGAAAAATGGGGATAAAAAATCTCTTAATCTATGGTGACTCAGAGTTGGTAGTGAATCAAGTTATTGAGAGATGCAATAATAGGCACCACTATCTCAAAGCTTACCAAAATAGAGTCTGGGACTTGCTAGAAATCTTTGATGCCATTAATGTAAAAGCCATCCCAAGAAGTGAAAATGCACTAGCAGATGTATTGGCTTCATAGGGAGTAAACTTTAGCCCTGCTTCTGGATATTGGAAAGCATCAAAAGAGGTCAAGCTAGGTCTTCCAACCATCAATCCTAGATAGAGATAACTTTTGGGCAAGTATTTGATAGTGATGAGAAGATAGTAAGCTTTCTAACTCAAGAAGCTATATATGCCACTGATCTAGAAGAAATGTAAAGCCATATTGACAAGGAGGACATGATACAACTAAAGAATAATCATATCCCTAAGGGTTTTATTACTTTAGAAAGCCTCTTTGATAACAATGACTGGATGACAAGCCAAAGAATGAAAATAGATGAGAAGGAATTTAGGGAAGTCCAAATGGAGCCCAAAAAAGTGATTAAGGTTAGAATAAGTTGCACTCAAAAAGAGATAGATGACCTCATTGTACTCTAAAAAGTATTTAGAGATGTGATAGCTTGGAGCTATGATGATCTAAAAGTGTATGATAAGCATGTCATCTAGCACACTATTGAGTTGCTTCCAAACGTCAAGCCTTTCTGATAGAAGAAAAGAGCTATGAATCCCAAGATTGAGTCCCTAATGAAGTAGGAATTACTAAAGTTGTTGAATGCAAATATTATATACCCTATTAAGCATTCCACTTGGGTAGCCAATCTAGTTCTAGTCTGGAAGAAAAATGGTGATATTTGACTATGTGTTGATTTTTAAAAATTGAATAGAGCTTCATTGAAGGATCATTATCCCCTATCATAGATAGATCAAATATTGTAGACGATGTCTAGAGCTGAGAATATTTTCTCTGTTGGATGGATTTTTTGGCTTTAATTAGATCTAAGTGAAGGATGAAGATCAATATAAAATGACATTCACCACAAAGTGGGGAACATTTACTTATCAAAGAATATCGTTTGGTTTGTCTAATGTCAGAGCTACCTTCCAAAGAGCCATGGATCTTGCTTTTGGAGAGTTGGTAAATAAAGTGATCCTCATCTACTTAGATGACATGACAGTGTTTTCTCATGATAAGAATCAACATTTGGATCATCTAAAGTTGGTCTTTGAAAGATGTTGGGAGTTCAAAATTTCCTTGAACCCCAAGAAATCTATATTTGTAGTTCATGAGGGTAAATTACTCGAGACGTGTTATCTCAAAGCAAGGGCTATTCATTGATCTAGACTAGGTAAAAGCAATATTATCACTACCTTTTCTAATGAACAAGAAGGCTCTGCAATATTCTTAGAGCTAATCAACTTTGTCCGAAATTTCATCTCAAACTTTGCTCAAATTGTTAAGCTTATGACCATGCTACTAAAGAAGGATGTTCCCTTTACTTGGATAATAGAAAGGAGAGAAGCCTTTAAAAAAATATCAAGCAAGCAATAGCCAAAGCCCTAATTTTGGTGAATACAAAGTATGAGAAGAATTTTATCTTGCATGTATATGGTGCTAAGGAAATCATAGTTTCGATGCTTACATAGAAGAATGAATATCGAAAGGAATTCCCAATAGGCTTTGTTAGCCAAACATTGTGTAACTACTAGGAGCGATATAATTTCATTGAAAAATAGGCACACTCTCTCATGAAATCCTTAAAAAAAATTAAGGCATTATATTTCACAAAGCAAAACTATTGTGTATGTTATACATCTAGATGTATGGGATTTTATTTTTCAAGGAGAACTAAAAGAAAAGAGAGCATTTTAGATCACTGATATACATGAATATGATCTAGAGATCAAATCTAACAAGATTGTCCAAGTAAGAGCTTTGTGCTCATAGCTAGCCAACTTAGTAGGAACAAAACATAGTCTATTTCTAGAATATTTCCTTGAGCCAAAATCGAAAGAGGATCTCAGATGAGCAAAATGACTGGGTATTAGACCTGGTTAAATATTTTTGGATAGGCAAATGTCTAAAAAACCTAAGTCCTTTACAAAGAATAAGATATAGGCTTCAAGCTCTAAACTATGTCATGATTGAAAAAATCCTATACCAAAAGAATTTTGATGGAGTTCTTCGATGCATCCATCTGGAGGAAGCAAAATTAGTACTAAATGAGTTTCACTCAGGCTTCTCTAAAGGGCATTATTTTGGCTACAAAATAGCAATAAATATCTTATGGGCTAAATATTATTGGCCAACTATTTTTTAGGATGCTTTCAAGGTTGCAAAGGCCTATGAAACCTACCAAAAGTTTGTGGGAAGAAGGAATGTTGCACTCCCTCTCTAGCCAATGATAATAGATGAGCCTTTTCAATAATGGGGGCTTGACTTCATTGGGGTCATCACCCCAAATTATTTTGCTAAACATAAATTCATCCTCACTATGATAGATTACTTCACAAGGTGGTCCAAAGTAGTGGCTACAAAGAAGGTAGATCAAGAAGTAGTGGTGAAGTTCTTGGAGAAATTGATCACCAGATTTGGGATCCCAAAAATAATAATAATATAATGGTCCTACATTCTTGGGTGCTAAGGTCCTAGAATTCACCTCTAAATATGGAATTTACTTAAAAGCCTCATCCAATTATTATCCATAGGGAAATGGTTTAGTTGAATCAATGAACAAAAAATTGTTGTAGATCATCAAAAGGACTATTGGGGAGAACTAGAGAAATTGGCATCAGATGTTAGATCAAGCACTTTGGGTAGACTAGATTACATTGAAAGGAGCCTTGAAGACATATTTGTACTCTCTAGTTTATGGCAAAAGAGCCATATTTCCATTGCATTTAGAGATTTTGACAATGAAGTTCTTAAGCACATGTGATTTCCTGGACATTGAGCCTATGGAAGTAAGAATGGCCAAGTTGTTGTTCTTGGAAGAACAAAGGAAGAAAGCATATAATAGCTTTTGGCAACATCAAAATATAGTCAAATGATGGTTTGACAAGAAAGCCTCTCCTTAGGACTTCAAAGTTGGAGATTTGGTGCTAAAATGGGATGAGGATAGAGCCAAGCCTAAGAAGCATAAAAAGTTTAATTCGCTCTGGTTTGGCCCATATCAAATTATTGGAGCTTGGGAATTTAAATATTTCGAGTTGGTCATAGTTAAAGGCCAAATATTGATGATTCTAGTAAATGGTCAATATTTGAAACACCTATCATGAAAAGCTCACCAAGTCTTGCACCATAGTGTAAATAAGTAGTACTTAATGAAAAGCTAGTGTTTAAGCAAAAACAAGGTTGTCAAAAAGTTATTGGCTATAGAAGGTGATGACATTAAAGGGAGAATCTAATCAAGATACTTGCATAAACTATAGTTTTAGGAAAATAATTTGAGTTATGATGAAGGCACACATGCATTAGTGCATTAATGACGCTAAATATTAGTAAAGGCTTATAAAAGACACTTGCTAGCTCTTTACAACTTACCAAAAATATTCAAGCACTTAGTCATTTTATGAGTAGAAGCTAAGAACAATTGCATATTTCCCTATCGTAAAAGCTTTGCGAGAACAACCATGGAGTCCACAAGGCTAGTCAACCACCTAGGAAATGTTTTCGATCTAGTCCTAACTATCAAGGCAAAACATCTGAGGGACACAATAGAGCACAAGGCTATGAAATTCTCAATAGGTCACCTAGCTTTGAGTGCTTGGTACTCCTTCTTGGGGTAGTTCATGCCTAGGAGAGTGCATCCTTTTCTAAGATCTGGTCCAAGCAGTAGTTGAATACTACCATGTAGAGTCCAGGACTATAAGGGATGTTGCTAGCCACATACTTTTCTCTCTTAAGCATGAAAGTTTTACAACTTGTATTAGAGCCCTTCCCCCTTATGTACCTAAGGTATTTGATAGAGACAACCAAGTCCTCTTATTATAGTGATAGAATAATGTCCTAGCTAAATAGGCAATTAGTTGAACCTATAAATAGTCTTCTTGAAGGTCTGATTCCTTTAGCCAATTTTCAAGTCCATGCCCAAGAAATATTTTCTATGCTAGCTATCATTTTTGGCTTAGACTCAGACAAGCTAGTGCATGATTATCAAATGGCCATGGCCTATGCTATTACCAACCCCCAAAACCCCATCTATTTTGACTGGGCTCAATTCCTTAGCTCTAAAATCCATGAGCAACTAGTAGAGTTTAATAAGGTAGGAATTTTTTGATATCCATCCTACCTAGCCTAGATTTTCCTATTTTTCAAAGGAGAAATATTTCTGGACCTCCATATTCAAAAGCAAGACAATGATGGAAGAGTTTTGTCTATAGTAGACTAGACACCAACCCTTCAAACATTAAATTCTTTCCTATACTTCAATAAGTTTTCCTTGGTCCCACTCTCTAATGGATAAAGGGAAATATTCCCCGACTGGTGAAGGAAGCAAATGCTCGCTTGTAGACAACCAACACATAAATTGGAGATTGGTACTACATACCAAAAGACACCATCATAAGAATATATGGTTTCATTGAAGATCCAAATTTACTACCTTATTATATTATAGACTGGATTTTTAGCCTTGCATTATACCACCAAATGGACTATGTTGATCAACAATTCGATTTCGGAGTACACAAGGGTGATCTATATTCCTTACCTTTGAATTACAAGTTAATCACTCTTAGGTCCAGGAAAATGGTTGACATGTTGAAATATAGGCTTCTGAGTTTATAGCTAAAAATAGAGCTAGATAGGTGGAGCTATGATCCAAATGGTATTTTGAAGGCTTGTCTTACCAAAATAAATAAGAAGCCTCATTCCTTTGAGCATAATCCAAGGCTGGAAATGGAAAAAGATAGTAATCCGATAGAAGAAGAGAGAACTAAGGCAAAAGCAAAGCCTAAATATGAACTTCCTGCATGGAGGATATTTTATTCAAATAAAAAATACTATAACCTTGAGCACAACCCAAACCTTATCCTCAAGGCCAAAATAAAAAAAACAATGGCATAAAGGTATTGGACTGACAAGAAGATTCAAGAATGGTGGATCTTTTTGTGCGAGACAAGCCTACAAGTCCAAGGATTTGACTCAAAAAGTGATGCAAATTTTAAATAATTTTTTGATGATGAAAATCAAGATGAGAAGATGAGTGAATATAAGGGCCAATAATTTTCAAGGAATGCTTGGAGGAAGAGACTAGCTTCTTAGAACAAACAAAATAGGTTCTAGACGTTGCCACTTCAAGTTAGTAGCAAGTCCCACAACCGCCTTATGTTGAAGAGTTCCTTCAACAAACATACACTATAGGCATCAAGATGATGGAAAAATGAGTTATATTGAAGGTCGATTAGGTCCTAAATAACCTAGACCTTGAAACCCTCCTTAGGCAACACCTAATAAGGGATGATATGGACTTGGTGTTGATACTTTTGAAGCTTTCCCCTTGAAATTCCTAGTCCCAAAATTTCCAAAACCTCCCAAAAAGAAGCTAAAAGGGGATGACAAATCAAAAAGATCGGGGTCTCCCCTTAAAGCAGTAAGGTGCCAAAGTAAAAAATATTAAGGTCCAAATGATACCCCATGTGTTGAAGAGCATTTTAGAGCAATGGCATAAGGACCATATACATCTTCTCCACCACTTTTTTCTCCTCCTCACTCATCTTCACAAAAAGAGAAACCATCACATTGCCTCGTAAAGTTGTTATTGCTTCTCCACCTTTGGACACCTCTCAAGTTCTTAGATGTACACTTTTTCCATCTTTTAGAAGTCTTCAAACCATCCCTCTCACATCTACAATAGATGATATACCTCCCCTCCCTCTCTTGCATTCTTCCCTCCTTGTATCCGCTCATAGTCTATTGGTATCGACTATCCAAAGCCAATTCTCGCAAGCACAAGCTAGCGCACAAGCTTGGCTTGGTAAAAAAATTAAAAAAAAGAGTCAAAGACCATGCCAACAAGGATACTAAGTATGTTGGACCCCAAGTAGAAAAAATACATTTTGACATCCATGAATCCTACAATGGCCAAGACAATAACCCAATTAACCAAAGTCGACTACCAAATTGAAGCAGAACTAAGATAACACACAAAAAATTCATGCAAATTTCATTAACAGAGGTCAAAAATACAGCAGTTCTATTCAAAATAGCCAAGAGTCCCTTTACAATGCATGCGCGGCCTTTTATAACAGACCCGACCCTCTTCGGACATCATTACACAGAATGCGGGATTCCCTGTAACCGTCCGCACGAATGTTCTGTCGCCGCCTGCAAGATGCTGCCAGGTGCCCCGAATCATCATGGCCTGTAATGGCGGAGTGCGCTGCAGCCGCCTGTCCATCAACCCGTCGAGTCATCATTCATATGAGTGCCCTATAGCCATCTGTAGTTTGTTGCCACGTGTCCTTCTGCCAGGGTCTCTGTAACCGCTTAATACTCCATGGCCACCTGTAATTCGTTGTCACGTGTCCTTCGGCTATGGCCTCTGCAACCGTCGGCCTGTCTGGAGTCGTGAGCATTTTGTCGTGATATCGCGACGTGTTTGCTTCCTTACGCCCTCTCTCCTCTTCGGTCGTGATATCGCGACGTTTTGGTCGTTCGGC
Source organism: Wollemia nobilis (assembly GCA_028583015.1). NCBI lineage: Eukaryota > Viridiplantae > Streptophyta > Pinopsida > Araucariales > Araucariaceae > Wollemia > Wollemia nobilis. Next base: position 2,606,843 of record JAQPPZ010002816.1, read on the forward strand.
CTCTATTTCTCCTTCGGGCCGTGAAACCGCGACATGTCACGATTTCGCGACCACTTTGCACCCTGTCACCTTTCTTCCGAAAGTGTCACGATTTCGCGACCACTTTGCGCCTTTAAGCCCTCACTTCGAAAGTGTCACGATTTCGCGACCACTTTGTGCCCTTGAGTCTTTGGTCCGAAAGTGTCACGATTTCGTGACCACTTTGCGCCGTTGAGCCTTCACATCGAAAGTGTCACGATTTCGCGACCACTTTGCGCCTTCGAGTCTTGCCTCCGAAAGTGTCACGATTTCGTGACCACTTTGCGCCTTCGAGCCTTGCCTCCGAAAGTGTCACGATTTCGTGACCACTTTGCGCCTTCGAGTCTTGCCTCCGAAAGTGTCACGATTTCATGACCATTTTGTGCCTTAGGCTTTGCTTCGAAAATGTCACGATTTCGCGACCATTTTGTGCCTTGGCCTCTTTGCTTTGAAAATGTCACGATTTCACGACCATTTTGTGCCTTGGCTTCTTTGCTTTGAAAATGTCACGATTTCGTGACCATTTTGTGCCTTGCTTTGCTTCAAAAATGTCATGATTTCATGACCATTTTGTGTCCTTCTTCTTTGCTTAGAAAATGTCACGATTTCATGACCATTTTGCATCTAGCTGCTTTGCTTCAAAAATGTCACGATTTCGTGACCATTTTGCATCCAGGCTTCTTTGCTTCGAAAATGTCATGATTTCATGACCATTTTGCGCCTTGGCCCCTTTTCTCAAAAAGCGTCGCGATATCGCGACAGTTTGACCCTTTGGCGCCCTTTCTCAAAAAGTGTCGCGATATCGCGACAGCTTTGGCACTTAAAGAAAAAAATATTTTTGGGTGATGCAAGATTGCTTTTCCACCTCCGGATGCTCCTCGCATCAGACACCCGGGGTGAATTGAGAAGTGACCTTCACTTCTGATCTGTCTGAGGTAGACCCGAGCGGTCAACCTCTCGCCTTCGACAACCAAGTCGCATCTTCGATGGGCCTGCCCTTCCACTTGATCAAATACTCGGAATAACATCTGTTTCGAGTACTTCGGCCCTCACGCGTATCAAGGACTTCTTCTATCTCATCTGCGATCGGAGTAACCACGGGAATGCTCCACAAATCCGGGCTTGGTGTTGCACTGCTATCTCCTTCATGAAACTCGACCAAATCCAAAATGTTAAAAACCGGTGAGATGTTAAGTTCACTCGGCAACTCCACCTCATATGCATTACCCGAATCCCATTTCCCAATGATCCTGCATGGCCCAAATTTCTTCATCTTCAGCTTGTTATAGGTCTTGGCAGGAAACCTCTCTTTTCTTAGATGGACCATGACGGAATCTCCTACTTCAAACTCCTTAGCCCGATGCTTTTGGTCTGCCCTGGCCTTATACTGAGTATTCATCTTAGCAATGTGCCTTGTCACCTCCTCATGCACTCCCTTCAGGTGTTCAGCAAAGTCTTTAGCCTCAGCACTGCATTTTTCTCTTGTATCCATCCTTCTCAACTCTGAAGCATTTCTTGGGCTGCTCCCATAGATTATCTGGAATGGCGATTTATTGGTACTTCTATTGACTGAGCTATTGTAAGCGAATTCTGCCTATGACAAAACTAGATCCCATCCCTTGGGCTTGTCTCCGACCAAGCATCTCAATAGATTGCCTAAACTCCTATTCACCACCTCTATTTGGCCATCTGTTTGGGGGTGGTATGCAGAACTGAATTTTAAATCCGTCTTCAGTTTCTTCCACAGGGTTCTCCAGAAATACCCTACAAACTTGGTATCCCTGTCCGACACAATGCTCCTTGGCAGCCCATGAAGGCGTACCACTTCCTTGAAGAATAAACCAGCCACATGGACCGCATCGCTAGTCTTCTGGCATGGAATGAAATGAGCCATTTTTGAAAACCTGTCCACTACCACAAATATGGAGTCGTGCCCCCTCTGCGTCCTGGGCAAACCAAGCACAAAATCCATACTAATATCCTCCCATGGCCTTTCGGGTATAGGTAGTGGTTGATATAAACCAGTAGGCTGCCTCACACCTTTTGCCATCTGGCATATCCTACAACTTTGCACAAATTTTGCCACATCTTGTTGCAATTGCGGCCAATAGTAATTTTCACTAACAAGGGAAATGGTCTTATCTCGACCAAAGTGTCCAGCTAAACCTCCACTGTGCTTTTCCTTGATGAGATTCTCCCTCATTGAGCTCCTCGAAATGCATAATTGGTTCCCCCTGAACAACATTCCATCTTGAATCAAAAAATTTAACCACTTAGTCCTGTCCAATGTAACAGGCGCAGTGCAGGCTTTCCAAGCTTCTACGAAATCGGGGTCTGCAGGGTATAAACCCTTGAGCTCAGCAAACCCTACAACCTCCACTTTCATCTCCATCAATAGACATTGCCTCCTACTCAAGGCATCTGCCACCCTATTGGACCTCCCGCTCCGATGCTTCAGCACAAAGGTGTAGCTCTACAGGAACTCAACCCATTTCAGGTGCCTCTGATTTAATTTCCCTTGACTGTTAATATACTGCAGTGCCTGATGATCAGTATAAAGAACAAACTCCTTTGGCAACAAATAATGCCTCCATTTCTTCAGAGCCTGAACTATGGCATAGAACTCCTGATCATATACCGAATACTTCTTCCTGGCATCATTGAGCTTCTCACTGAAATAAGCAACAGGCTTACCCTCTTGGCTCAATACGGCCCCTATGGCACTACCACTCGCATCACAGTCTACCTGAAACACCTTGTTAAAATCTGGAAGGGCTAAGACAGGTTGCTCTGTGACCTTCTTCTTCAACATAGCAAAGCTTTTGTCTGCTCCAGCTGTCCACTTGAATTCCTTCTTGTTCCCCCTCATTGTCTCCGTAAGGGATGCGCAAATACTGCTGAAGTTTCTAATGAACTTTCTGTAGAAACTGGCCAGACCGTGAAATGATCTCACCTCAGTCACGCTTCTTGGAGCAGGCCATTCTATGATAGCCCTCACCTTCTTGGGGTCCATTTTGAGACCATCCACTGAGATAACAAATCCCAAGTATACTAACTCCCTCTTCACGAAGTTGCACTTCTTGAGATTGATCAACAACTGCTCCTCCCGTAGTTTCTCAAAAACCCTCCTGATGTGCATCAGGTGCTCCTCCAGGGTTTTGCTAAAAATCAATATATCATCCAAGTAGACAATAACAAATTTGCCTAGAAATTCCTTCAGGACTTCATTCATTAACCGCATGAAGGTACTCGGTGCATTGGTTAGCCCAAATGGCATGACCAACCACTCATACAGCCCCTCTCTGGTTTTAAAGGTTGTCTTCCACTCATCCCCTTCTCTAATGCGGATCTGATGGTAACCACTTTTCAGGTCAATCTTCGTGAAGTACTCAACTCCACTCAAACAGTCCATGATATCATCCATCCTGGGCAATGGGAATCTGTATTTAATAGTGATCTTGTTAATTGCCCGAGAGTCTGTGCACATTCTCCACTCTCCATCCTTCTTGGGTGCTAGTACTGCAGGTACTGCACATGGACTAAGACTCTCCCTAATCAATCCCTTCTTTAGCAGATCTTGAACCTGCCGGTTTAACTCCTCAGTTTCTATAGGCGTCATTCTGTGTGCAGCCTTATTTGGCAAGCTCGATCCAGGCACCAAATCTATGTGGTGACTGATCTTCCTAACAAGTGGTAAACCTTCAGGAACATTATCAAAAATGATATCTGGAAACTCCTCCAACAGTCCCATGACTTCCACTGGAGTTTCCTTGCATTCTTCTTCCCTGACCCTAGGGATTATTGCATAGCACATATGATCTGGCTTCAGGCCATCCAAAAATCTTCTTCCATCAACTAGACAGACTCGTGCACTGCTGCATACCTTCTCATCCGCCTCCTTCAGGGGTTTCAACTTATGTCGAACTCCATTTTTTGACAAGGAATATGTATTAGCTCGACCATCATGTACAACACTTCGATCAAACTGCCATGGTCTCCCCAGCAGCAAGTGACATGCATCCATAGGCAAGATGTCACATAAGACCTCATCTCGATAAGTTCCAATGTTGAACTTCACCAGGCATTGCTCACTGACCAGCACCCGATGGTCCTTTTGCAACCATGCAATCCGATAAGGGTGCGGGTGTTTTCTCCTCTCCAGCTGTAGCTTGGCAACCATCTCCTCAGAAACCAAGTTGTCAGTGCTTCCATTATCGATGATGATGTTACAGACCTTGCTTGCGCACTTGCATCTTGTTCGAAACAGGTTGTTCCTCTGGTCTGCCTTCTTTTCTTCATTCAACAAGACTCTTCTGATGATCATCGCTTCTCCTCTTTTTGCCTCCTCAGAGTGCTCAGATTCTACACCTTCGTCTGCTACAGCAGCTCGGGCCTGACCCTCAGGTCTTCGATTTGGCCTTTCTTGATGTTGCGGGTAGTTGTATGCCCGATGTCCTTCTTCTTCGTAGTTGAAGTAGGTTCCTCGAAAGACACCTCTTCCAAACCCTCGCCCAGGCCTACCTCTTCCCCTCGGGTAGTTGTTGTTCTGATTGCGTGGGCGTTGGGTATTCTCCTCTTTCTCCTCTTTCTATTTTTGGCTACTGCTTGCTTCACCAGTCTTCCCCAAATCTCTCGTATCTTCCTCCATTGGTTCTTCCACCAGCTCTTCCACCCCTGTCCTTTCCTCTCTGCTTACCATCAAATCTCCTATTCAGTTTCTCTTCCACTTTTAATGCAAACTGGTATGCATCCTCCACCGTGCTCATCCTAACCAGCCCCAGTTCTTCTTGAATGCTGGTTCGCAATCCATTGATGTATCGTGCGACTTTCTCCTTATTCGCCTCAGAATGGCCGGTTCTAATCGAGATCTGATAGAACTCCTCCGTGTACTCCTTGACAGATTTACTTGCCTGTCTAAGACTCTGCATCTTTCTCAACAAATCCAACTCATAATCCGTAGGGATGAATTGCCTTTTCAACTTCTCTACCATCCTATCCCACCTGGTGATCTTTTCCTTTCCCCTCCTGTTCCTTTCTAGCTGTACTCCTTTCCACCAGATGCTAGCATGTCCTTTCAGCTTTGTTTTCGTGAACCTGATCCGATTTGGGTCTGAGATCTCTTCATACTCGAAATACTCCTCCATGTCGTTGATCCAATCTATCAACTCCTCGGGGTTGAGATTCCTAGAATAAGTAGAGACATCGAACTTCGGCTTCTTCCCAATCTGGGATATGGCCCTATACAGCCTAGCCTCTGCTGGATCCAATGCTTCTTCCTCATCAGATGGACCCTCTTCTTCCCAAACTTCATCTTCACTGGGTTCCTCCCTTCTTGGCTCAACTCCTCTTCTGATTTCCTCCTGCAGGGCTTCAACTTGCCTCTGCAAGGCTCTAAGATCGACCTCTGCTTGCCTGTTCCTCACACCACCATGGTTCCTACGCGGGGGCATCCTGTTCGCTTCCTCACACCCACAACCACAATCCTGGCGCAAACTGCCTCACTGTCGATGATCGGTTTGCGCACTCAGAACCTTCTGGCTCTGATACCACTTGAAGCAGAACTAAGATAACACACAAAAAATTCACACCAATTTCATTAACAGAGGTATTGAATTTGAAAATACAACAGTTATATTCAAAATAGCCAAGAGTCCTTTTACAATGCATGCGCGGCCTTTTATAACAGACCCGACCCTCTTCGGACATCATTACACAGAATGCGGGATTCCCTGTAACCGTCCGCACGAATGTTCTGTCGCCGCCTGCAAGATGCTGCCAGGTGCCCCGAATCATCATGGCCTATAATGGCGGAGTGCGCTGCAGCCGCCTGTCCATCAACCCGCCGAGTCATCATTCATATGAGTGCCCTATAGCCATCTGTAGTTTGTTGCCACGTGTCCTTCTGCCAGGGTCTCTGTAACCGCTTAATACTCCATGGCCACCTGTAATTCGCTGTCACGTGTCCTTCGGCTATGGCCTCTGCAACCGTCGGCCTGTCTGGAGTCGTGAGCATTTTGTCATGATATCATGACGTGTTTGCTTCCTTACGCCCTCTCTCCTCTTCGATCGTGATATCATGACGTTTTGGTCGTTCGGTCTCTATTTCTCCTTCGGGCCATGAAACCGTGACATGTCACGATTTCGTGACCATTTTACACCTTGTCACCTTTCTTCCAAAAGTGTCACGATTTCGCGACCACTTTGCGCCTTTAAGCCTAGCTTCCGAAAGTGTCACGATTTTGCGACCATTTTGCGCCTTCGAGTCTTTTCGAAAGTGTCACGATTTCGTGACCACTTTGCGCCTTCGAGCCTTTGGTCCGAAAGTGTCACGATTTTGTGACCACTTTGCGCCTTCGAGTCTTGCCTCCGAAAGTGTCACGATTTCGTGACCACTTTGCGCCTTCGAGTCTTGCCTTCGAAAGTGTCACGATTTCGTGACCACTTTGCGCCTTAGAGTCTTGCCTCCGAAAGTGTCACGATTTCGTGACCATTTTGTGCCTTAGGCCTCTTTGCCTTGAAAATGTCACGATTTCGCGACCATTTTGTGCCTTGGCCTCTTTGCTTTGAAAATGTCACGATTTCGTGACCATTTTGCGCCTTGGCTTCTTTGCTTTGAAAATGTCACGATTTCGCGACCATTTTGCGCCTTGGCTCTTTGCTTCGAAAATGTCACGATTTCGCGACCATTTTGCGTCCAGGCTGCTTTGCTTCGAAAATGTCACGATTTCGCGACCATTTTGCGTCCAGGCTGCTTTGCTTCGAAAATGTCGTGATTTCGCGACCATTTTGCGTCCAGGCTGCTTTGCTTCGAAAATGTCACGATTTCGCGACCATTTTGCGCCTTGGCCCCTTTTCTCAAAAAGCGTCGCGATATCGCGATAGTTTGACCCTTTGGCGCCCTTTCTCAAAAAAGTGTCGCGATTTCGCGACAGCTTTGGCACTTAAAGAAAAAAATATTTTTGGGTGATGCAAGATTGCTTTTCCACCTCCGGATGCTCCTGCATCACAAATAGCATAAAATATTATAGATACATATAGGATCACAAATGAGGATAAGCTTAGATGGTGCACACATCCATTGACATGTTATATACATATGGAGTTTGAATGACGACCAAGTATGTCAAAGAGAAAGAAAAGATAGAGCGATTAGCCAAGGCCAGAGTTATGCATAGCGGTTATTTATCGTCAAATTGGCTAAAATTAGGATTTTCAAAATTTGAAATTGGATAATGTTTTGGACCCTTGACAAAAGCCCATTAGCCAAAAAATTTTGGGTGTAATTTTTTTTTTGGGTCGATTCGCCCAAATTTTATAATAATTTGACCATTTTAAGTTTAAATTTCCAATATTTTCCCTAATAATAGTGAACCTTCTACATGCGTTTGGACACTATTTACCTAGGTTTTGAAACTGATTCACCAAATTTTCATAAATACATTTTGGGGCCGATCCCTTACACATAACCTTGGTTGGAGAAGACACATGGAAAGGCCTTGCAAAATCATCATCCCAAACTCTAGGATGTTTGTAGACTCATTTTTCTCAAACATATTTGACAACTTGGATGCAAAAAGGTATTTACCAGTTCCACTCCTCCATGTAGTATTGTTTTAGCAGACTTGACCTTTGATCTTTTGTTACATGAGACGCATTCACTCTAATGTTATTGGAGCTTCCAGTACATTAGGAGGTGTTACCAATAGGTTTCATCAGATATTTCACATGATCCAAGATCTTTAAAAGTTCCAGCAGGAAACAAAACAAAAAGTAGTAAACAATGATGAATTAGTTCAGGAGCTTATTACTTCTATTTCTTTCTTGAAGACTTTAGAAGATATAATGGAGGACATGCTCATAACTTCTCCACATGATAGAAGAATGATTGCAACTATATTCTCTTTGTTACTATTAGCTTTTATTCTTAAGTGTTTGTAGTTATGATACTTCAGTCTTTATCCACTAATTTTCGTATCCAAGGTTGTGAGACTCCTTTCAAAATCTTTGTTTATTTTATCAATCAAAAAATATTTTCCAGTATATAATAGAAATTTAGGGCTGGGGAGTTCTCAATGGTATGATGTTAAACAATTATTGATATTTTTATTCACGTTATTCATGGATCCGTAAAATTCCATCATTCACACATCAACATCTAAAAGGTTGTCTATATTATTATTATTATAATACTACTTTCCAGAAGACGATAAGAATTGATTGAATGAAGGTGTAGGTACAGCGCGGACATGTGAGGCAGGTCCGCGGATCACGGATGTCACGTGGGGTTGGGCCAAAGGTGATACTCAATTATTTAAGTGATGATGTCTGGATTTTGACGGGTATCCTTCTTGTCAGTCCAAAATTTCTAGTTAGTTTTTGCATATATTTGTTGTGTAACCATAACTGAAATTGACGGTTGCATGATTTTTCTATTGATGTTTGATCATTCGTTATAAACCATTAAAGGCCGCTACATTATTTTAAAGCATCTAAACACAAGTATTTTTCTGGCCCTCATACGTGACACTCCATCAATAAAGTAAAGATATTTCGGTTTTCATGAAAAAGGCTTAATTTCAAATTCGCAGGAAATAATTTGTTTTTTTAATATTATTATTATTTTTAATTTGTAAGCTTATAAATAGATTTAATTTTTATTTTATTGTTATAATTGAATTTAAATTTTTATTTTTTTGTAAATATAAATATTTTAAAGTTCATTTTTTTTTTTTTAAATATTTTTTTACAACTTTTACATTATCAAAAATTTATCTCTATAGTTTACACACTCTGAATTTTAGTAAAGTAATCCTTAGGGCTAGGTGGATTGGTAAGTTCTGGTGCTTACAAAGAAGAGACCTAGGTTCAAATCTTGGGGGCATGCATATTTGCAAGGGTAGTAGTCTGACCTGAATCCATTGAGTGTGCGTCAATATGACGATGGTGGTGCCACTCTCGAGCGCCAGGTGGTCCTCTTCACGCCAGGTTATAAAACAACGAGGTAGAATATGTGCTATTGGGAGCAGCCCGAGAATGTGAACCTTACTTGGTAGTAGAAAAGGAGGATGTGAACCTTACTTGGTAGTAGAAAAGGACTGTGAATGTAATCAACTCCCCTATATATAAAAAAAAAAATCTAAGTACAATAATATTTCTAAAACTTTGGTGGTCCTCTTCACGTCAGGTTATAAAATAACGAGGTAGAATAGGTGCTATTGGAACAGCCCGAGGATGTGAACCTTACATGGTAGTAGAAAAGGACTATGAATGTAATCAACTCCCCTGTGTATATAAAAAAAAAAATCTAAATACAATAATATTTCTAAAACTTTGTGTTATCATAGTTAACTTTATCAATTTTGGAACTTTAATTTACTTCCTAAAACATATGTAAAACTAACTATTTAAATAGTTTAACAGTCTAAAAAAAATTGAAAGTTCATTATAAAATCTTATCAATAATATATACATAGTAACTAAACTATAGGTTATTATATAGTACAAGTGAAGTTAATTTTAATACCAAACAACCAATTAAAAATACATTTTATCATTTTAATGAGTTATGAAATGAATCTCATTTATATTATAATGGCATTTAAACGAATTATAATTATATATATTTTTGGTTAGTGTGAGAAACCCCTACGACCAATGCATAGGGTTGAGCAGTCTCCTCCCAACCATGACCCTTCGTAAAGTCGAGAGCTATGCTTATCAATAGGGAATTTAACACACAACCACTACACACCCACCCCTTCTAGTTTAGTAGTCTCAAAAAGTTGAAAGTTTTAATCCATACTCTATTCCATAATCTAACCAACAACCAACAACTCATAATTCATTCAACCATGGAGTCCATCTGATATCATTTTCTTGTGCTTCAACATAAAAAAACTTTTATTAGATTCATGAAATTATAGTCCACCAAATTTGGACTATTATTTTCCTCCAATAACTGATCTATTAATGGATCCCTTGAAATATTTTCTAATCCTATAAAACTTTATTTTGAATTTGCTCTTTTTAGAGTTTTCTTGTTGCCTTTAGTTAAATTTATTACTTCCTCTAACCATGGAAAAGAGAATTTAACTTCACGATCCTCTGTCAAAACCCCTTTATTGGCTAGTCTATTTGCATATTTGTTCCCTTCTCTTAATGTATGTGTAAACTCGATTTCTTCAAACTCTGTAGCAAGGTCTTGTATTTCCAAAATGATCTCTTATATGTTTCATGGAGCCTTTAGTTTCCTCAAAATTACATTTATTATTATTAGTGAATCACCTTCCATCTATACTCATCTATACTCTATTCCATTTCATTTGTTTGCATATTTTTAATCCTTCCAAAGCCACCCAAGCTTCACCTTTGTTATTTGTCTTAAATCCACTACTGAAGCATAACGTGACAAAATTTACAAAATCTCATCCCTATTATTTTTTATTACTCCACCTTTTGTTGGTCATGAATTTCGTTTAAAAGCTTCATCAATATTCAATTTGATCAACTTTACTTTTAAGGGTTTCCACTTTATATTTTTTGCCTTGCTTTCAATGGTTTCCTGCACCCACCATCATAATTCCAATTGATGACTTGATTCCATTTATTAAGTCTCTTTGCTTCAAGATTAGGGATTGGGTGAGTTGACAAGGTTGGTTTAGACTCCTCTATTGCTAAACAAGTCTTCTTTTTTATTACCTTTAAATTACTTTCCTTTCCTTTAAATATTCTTTTGTTCCTTTCCATCAGTACAGTCTAAAGTATTATATCTTTCTATGCATCCCATATTGTATGTAATACCTCACTTTTAAAAGTGCTATGCCATTTCTTTAACCATTCTTCAATTTTACCATTTATCATCGTGCATTTACCAAACATATTAACATCCATTGTCAAAGTTCCCAAATAGTTTCTAGACTATCGAAGAATGGCCCAAGAGATGGTCTATACTCTCCTCTTTTTACATAGAACACATTGTGAGAGGCCATAAAAACCCCTTTCTATAGGTTATCTTAAGATAATTTTTTTTGCTACCTACTAGCCATACTAATATTTTGACTTTTGGAATACTCGAGTTATCCCAAATATCTCTCCATAATCTTATTATATTCCTATTTTATTGGTACTTTACATTATATACACTTCTTACTATATATTCTTATAATCTATTCAACTTTCAAATCAACTTATTCTTAACACCCCTCAAAATAATCACTACTACTAATATTCTCAATTACTTAATAACAATATTATACGTATAAAAAAATTATTTCTATTTATATCTTCCTATCATCATATTTATTAAACGTCCTAACATGTATAATCCATATATATTTTTTCTAATTAATTTTTGCATCATATTTACCTAAAGGTCCTAACATGTATAATCCATATATATTTTTTCCTAATTAATTTTTGCATCATATTTACCTAAAGGTCCTAACATGTATAATCCATATATATTTTTTCCGAATTAATTTTTGCATACATACGATTGTTTGCGTATATTTATTCTGCCGCCATATCTGAAGTTGACGGTTGCATGATTTTTAAGAAACGTCAATATTGATGTTTGACAATTCAGTAAACCATAAAAGGCCCCTACATTATTAAAACAAATATAAATGGAAGTATGATTCCGGCCCGCTTGCCATATAAGGTGACTCAATCAATAAAGTTAAGATACTTGGCTTCTTATAAAAAAATCTGTAAAGGTAGCCTCTTTAAATTTTACCTGTAATGAAGTATTCTATAGTATTCTATATTTAATTAATTAAGGAGGTGATATAATATGAAATTTAAACTTCTACCTCTTAATAAAAGTTTTAAAGTCTGAATTATTGAAACCCTACCTTTAAAATTTATTTTCAAATATAATTTATTTGATCACCATATCTTTTTCATAGTTGAAATGTTCTATTTTTTAAAGATGTCGTTGAATTGATAATCTCATAGTAACCTATCAATTAAATTATATTCACTTTTTAACCTTTATTTTTTATAAAAATATTTTTTATTTCTTTTTCTATCCAATATATTTATCTTTTTGAAGTGCTAGCACAATCAACTTTTTTATATCATTTTTATTAAAAGATAAAATCTCACATGATCAATTGTCTTTTAAAATTTGAATTTCACTAAAACAAAGATCAACACAACTAATGGTTAAATTATCTACTATCCAATTTCCTTCTTTATATATATGCTCATATTTTCAAGAGTTTACCTCCAATAATAGTTGATGGGATTAAATAAAAAACAAGTATTATTGTTGATGGCATCAACAATAATATCAACATAATATTAATTTTTATTTAATCCTCATATCCATTTTTGTTGATAGTATTAATGATAGTTTGTGAATCCACCTCTATTGATAAATATTTTAATCTTTTTAAAATTGCAATTTTAATCTTTCTAAGAAGTATCTTAGTTGTTGTATAGTTGTGAGTTAAAGTTCCTTATGATTCTAAGTAAGGAGAAATTTGCATTCATTACTTCGAAAAACATCACCTACACCGAATTTTCCTAGATTTCCTTTGTCAACATCATCAAAATTATATTAAAAAATCCTAATTTTTGGACATTTCTATTTTACCTTAGATAAAAGTAAATTCTTTGTTTTAATGTCATTCTCATAGATGACCCTTCCATATATATATTTAAATCCTATAACCAAGTGGCTAGCACCTCTTTTTCCACTTATCGTAATGAACACCATATCTATAAACAATCTATAAGAGAGGCAATAATACAATTCCAAACTTGAGCATGATTTTGAGATTTATTTTTAAAAATTCTATTATTACTTTCAAGCCATAAATTCCAACAAATAATGGTAGGATCAATCCTACAAAAAATACATAATGCTTTAGCTTTGAAATAATTAATTTAATGTTTCATCAACTCTTTCAATGTTGATGAAGCTATCCAATATATTCTCGTAATTTTGAAAAAGCAACCTCAATAGTGTGAGCAAAGGGACAACGAAGAAGTAAATTTTTTGTTGACTACTAAAAATTTACACTTACACTTACACCCGTATATAGTGTCAACATGGAAATTTTCCTCTTATGTGGGACATGTGGGGCTGGCTTGGAGGAAAAGACCTCCAGAAAGAGCTGACTCTCAAAAGTTGCAAAGGGAAAAGGGAAGAAAGAAAACAAAACAAACAAGATAGACAAAAGAAAAAAGAGGTGATACACCAAGAGTAAATGGTTGATTGATCCACCTAATACTTGTAAGAGGTACAATACAACACATACAAAATATAAAACTGGTCGTGAAAAAACTACAAGAGGTATGGTAAGGTGAACCAAGGGCCAATGCCACATGCAATTCAACCCTAACTGAAGATACCGAGATACTATTGAAACAATCTTTGTATTAATTTTACAGTGTTACAAAGGCCAGTAAGTGATAGAGATGAATCAACAACGCTAAGAAAGACTTGGAAAATCTATTTTATAGACAAGAGCCTTTTTCTTGGTCTTCTATTTTCCACATGGATTAATTATTATCGCAAGACTTTTACATATTTTTTCCACCTACATTTTGGATTTGCAAGATATTTTCTTTATCGACTTTCTAGATTTGCAAGATATATTTCTTATCGACTTTTTGGATTTGCAAGATATTTTTCTTGTTGACTTTTCAGATTTGCAATATATTTACATATTAGAGAATCTGGACAACTCACAAAAGGAGGATATTTAAACAATTTTTTAATAAAAAATTGTGTGGTATTTTTACTAAAAAATAGTCTCTGTTATGGGAAACTTGGAAGTAGGCATTGGTTTGGGTGTAGGTGCCACTATGCTCGCCTAGGTGTAGGCACCATTATAGATGTATGTGCCACTATGCTCACCTAGGTGAAGACACCATTGTGGGTGTAGGCGCTGCTTTGCTTGCCTAGGTGTAGGCACCCCTGTGGTGGTTGTAGGTGTTGCTCCCTTATGAGAAGTTAGCACAAACTGATCCACCACATACTACAAGATCTTCAATTGGTGCAACCATTAATGAATTTGAGGAGGCTCAAAATTCATTAACAAGTATTAATGATAGTCTGTGAATCCCCTTCTATTAAAATATATTTTCATATTTTTAAAATTGTAATTTTAATCCTTCTAAGAAGTACCCTAGTAGTTGTATAGTTGTGAGTTAAAGTTTCATATGATTCTAAGTAAGGAGAAATTTGCATTCATTTTTTTGAAAAACATCACCTACACTGATTTTTCCTAGATTTCCTTTGGCAACATCATCAAAATTATTTGAAAAAAATCTAATTTCTAGACATTTCTTTTTACGATAGATAAAAACAAATTTTTTGTTTTAATGCCATTCTCATAGATGACCCTTCCATATATATATATATATAAATCCTATAACTAAGTGGCTAGCACCTCTTTTTCCACTTCTCCTAATTAACACCGTATCTATAAATAGTCTGTAAGAGAGGCAATAATACAAGTCCAAACTTGAGCATGATTTTGAGATGTATTTTTTAAAATTCTATTATTACTTTCAAGCCATAAATTCTAAAAAATAATGGTAGGACCAATCCTCCACAAAATACATAATGCTTTAGCTTTGAAATAATTAATTTAATATTTTATCAACTCTTTCAATGTTGATGGAGCTACCCAATATATTCTCATATTTTTGAAAAAGCAACCCCAATAGTGTGAGCAAAGGGACAATGAAGAAGTAAATGTTTTGATGTTTCTAAATCCTTCTCACACATGTAAAATGTCAATGATACCCTCTTCTTTGTAGACTCTCTCTTGTAAGAACCTTACTGTGGATTGTTAACCAACATAATGTGGAGGCCTTAGGAAAGGCCTCGAGTGACCAAACATTGTTCCAAGGAAACTCTTAAGGAGTAGGAAATTTAAATTGCTCTAAGTCCTCATATCCCAACTAAAAGGATATCAAATCCTTTTAATTAAATTTGAGACAATACCCAAAATCAAATAACTAGAATCTTGCTCATAATGTGAAGCTCTCTGTATAATATTCAATCTGCTCAATTGAGATTGAATACAACATAAGAGTTTCAACACTTATATAGGAAGTGCATATCCTATAAGACAAACAAACTCACACTTTCTAAGTGAGCTTATAAACCATGTGACTGTAACTTAATGAAAAACTCCTCTTGGAACTCATAAATTATCAAAAAGATAAGTCTAAGTCATGTTCGGAATGTGATTCAACCACCACGTAGGTTGAAGCTTCTCATGGGAATAATACATGATAATAGATTACTTATTTCAATGATCATATAAACACTAGAAAAATAAAATATATCCTAACTTCCTCCTTAAGTTCAACTTAGAAGGAATGAAGAACACACACTTATACTAAGAGGGGGGGAGGTGAACAGTATAGCACCCACTTTTTACTTTCTTTCCGAACCATTATCAATTAATGTCCTTAATTGCAATAACCAAATATAGCAGTGTGCATTAATAACTCAAATAGTAATAGTAAGCAAGAACACAAGTCACCATACACAATTGAGACGCAAGATTTAATGTGGTTCCCCCAATGTGGGGTAGTCCACAAGATAATCTCCTTATAATATTTCACACAGAAATAAGGATCCTTATCCAATACAATGATTAATTTGATTTGCTCAAAGCTAGGCAATACACTGATCTGCTCAAGTATGCAATCCACCGATCCGCTCGGCTAGGCAACACACTGATCTGCTCAGGTAGGAAATCCATTGATCTGCTCAACTAGGCAACACACTGATCTGCTTAGGTGGGCAATCCATAAATCTGCTCAGCTAGGCAACACACTTATCTACTCAGGTAGGCAATCCATTGATCTACTTAGCTAGGCAACACACTGATCTGCTTAGGTAGACAATCCACTGATTTGCTCAGCTAGACAACACACTGATCTACTTAGGTAGGCAATCCATCAATCTGCTCAACTAGGCACTCCACTGATCTGCTCAACAAGCTCACACAGAACTTGTCCAAATCTACTCAACAAGTTCACACAGAACTTGTCCAAATATGCTCAACAAGCTCACACAGAACTTATCTATATCTGCTCAACAAGCTCACATAGAACTTGTCCAAATCTGCTCAACAAGCTCACACAGAACTTGTCAAAATATACTCAACAAGATCACAGAGAACTTGTCCAATTCTGCTCAACAAGCTCACATAGAACTTGTCCAAATATGCTCAACAATTATCCACAAATCCATTGATCTGCTCAGCTAGGCTATACAATGATCTGCTCAGGTAGGCAATCCACAATATGCTTAGCTAGGCAATACACTGATCTACTTAAGTAGGCAATCCATTAATCTACTTAGCTAGGAAACAAACTGATCTGCTCAGGTAGGCAATCCACTAATTTGATTAGCTAGGCAACACACTGATATGATCAGGTAGGCAATCCACTGATATACTTAGCTAGGCACTCCACTGATCTGCTCAACAAGCTCACACGAAACTTATCCAAATCTGCTCAACAAGTTCACACGAAACTTGTCCAAATTTTCTCAACAAGCTCACACACAACTTGTCCAAATATGCTCAACAAGCTCACACAAAACTTGTCCAAATTTGCTGAACAAGCTCACACAAAAGTTGTCTAATTCTGCTCAACAAGCTCACACAGAACTTGTCCAAATCTGCTCAACAAGCTCACATAGAACTTGTCCAATTTTGCTCAACAAGCTCACACAGAACTTGTCCAAATCTGCTCAACAATTGTCCACAAATATGTCTATAAATCTATCTCAAAGACCTTCTCAAAGTCTCAACCAATCATGCTCAAGTAGCATTCAAATCTCATTCACAAATCTACAAAGGTAAGACTCAATGATGAACTCAACAATGAATGGCAAAGCACTCTACAATGGATGACAACAATGATCCGCAATTATCTCAACTCAAATCAATCTCATAGAAGCATAAAGAGAATTGTTAGAGACTCAATATATTCTATACTCAAATCCAATATCTTTCTCAACTCAAGGCAATCTCATAGAAGCATAAGAAGAATTGTTAGAGACTCAATATGTTCTAATCTCAATTTCTTTCTCAACTTAAACTCAACTCAAATCATAATATAGAATAGTTTCTTTTATGGAATTTTAACAATCACTTCTCACAATCACTTGACTAGGCACAATCAACTCAACTCAACCATTCATCATAAGGGACAACTCTTTCTCACAAACCCTAGTCCAAACATGTATCAACCAACTCAAATGTTTCCAACAACGCTCAACCATAAATATCACATAACAATGATACTCATGTTCTTTTCAAGTTCTTTGCATAACCAATGGACTTCAACAACTATGCTTATAAAACAAGGTTTATGTTAGAGTTAAAGTAAAGTGCACTATGCCTTCCTTGAAACTTGTCAGTTTCTCTTGACAAGTGTCATGTGTTGAATATAGGCTTATGCCTATATATTGTAACATTGCATAGGTGGATGAAGTTTTGAGAGGCATTCTGTGTTTTCTGTGTTGAGGAGAACCCCCCTACATAGATATTTTTGGCGTGTTCTGGTTGTGACAATATGTTCATAGAGAGCCAGGCCTTCTGTAATAGCCAGACCTTCTGTCCTACGTAGGGGGAGGACGTGGTTCTGAACACAATGAAGACCGCTGTGTGCAGGCGCTATGGCTTGGCGAGGGCGCCCAAGCTTGTTTTAGAATTTTGCTCTTCCGTTTCATCCACGACGACGACGCCTTCCGCAACACGGTTCAAGCTGGTGAACCGAATTGCCCGTGGCCGCCTGGAAGGTATTGCATGCCTGAATGAGCCCGTTGGCGGAGGTTCGATCCACGGCGAGCGCCATCTGGCTGTGCACGGCCGTGAACCCTGGAGGCGATCTAAACAGAGCCAGAATGCAGTAGTTGGAGTCATAATTGGGAATGCATGCCAGATGTGTCGTAAACCCAGTGGAGCTATTCCATGACTACCTGTTCGATGGTGTCGTGGCAACGTTGAAGAGGGCATATATAAATGGTGCATATTATATTTTTTTGGCCACGAGGATGGCCATGAAACATTTTTTTAAAAAGGGATTTACATTTTCTTTTCAAAAATCACTGTATATGTGTTACTTTGAGAGTTTTTAAGACTTCATAAGGTCAGTGAGCATATTTGTAGCAACTCTTTTAAAAACTCCCATATTAAGCATTTTGTCCTAGATTACAACTCGGAGGGGTGACCACTTGGGAAGTCCCGGGGCTGCACACATTTTTGAAGGTCATTGTTTTTTGCTATTTTTAAAACATCAATTTGTATCCGACTATAGCCATGTTTATAGTCGTTGGAAAGATTTTTTCATGATGGACACAATGGTGGTGTCATATTGTAATTTTGAGGTTGTTTCAATTGATTTTTTTAGCCTCAAAATTTTTCTACCTTGGAGTGCACTCTCGGTTGTACCCGACACTCCCAAGGTAATTTTATATGTGATCCTTGTAACTAGTGATATTTTCTATACACTTGGCGAATGCAGTGGCTGGTTACCCATGCATTTCGGTGGGATGACATGGTCACCATAAGGACACTTATACTAGGGACTACAGACAAAGACACCCTAGATTCTATCCGAGGTTTTTTTTTGGATCTACTTCTGAAGACTACAGACGAAGACACTTCAGAAGATTCTCTTCTTTTCTTCTTCTCTCCTCCTATTTTGATCTATGGCTCATTTTATTGTATTGAGTGCTTTTTGGCAGAGACCGACACTCTTACATGGCTCGTTTTTCCTTTCATTAGGTGCATTTTCGGTAGAGACCGACACCTTCTAGATTGAGTTCACTATGAGGAGGGATTTCATACTCATGGTGAATCTAGTTAGTGACCTACGAGTGGCAACATCCTCTGAGGATGACCTGCAGAGGCAACAGACCCAGAAGTGGCTGACCCAGAGGCACCCATGATGACCTTGAGGCACTTAGACGACTGACCCAGTGGCAACAGACCCGTGGAAGTGGCTGACCCTGAGGCAACAGACCGAGATGTATACACAGTGGATCTAGCGTTATTCATAGTTGGAGAGCCAAGCGCAAAAGAGCACGAGCCTAGACCAAATCAGCAATAAGCGAGGATGATAGGTTGTTTTCGAGAAGTCAACATTAAGGGGGAATGTTACCTAATGTTGACTTGCTTTGTTTTTTCTTTAGTTAGGATAGTGCACTTTAAGGGGGAATGTTAGAGTTAAAGTAAAGTGCACTATGCCTTCCTTGACACTTGTCAGTTTCTCTTAACAAGTGTCATGTGTTGAATATAGGCTTATGCCTATATATTGTAATATTTTTATCAATAATATTAATCCCTTCAGTTTACACTCCCAACAGTTTAACCACAACTCTCAAACTAGAAAACCTTGAAGCATTCAACCAACCACTTTCGAAAAGGAAACCACAATCAATCCTTTTCACTCCAATGATATTTCAAAAATCAACCACCATAATCAATCAATAGGAGAATGTACCCATACCTTTTATGAAGATGAAGAAACCTCTTTGGAAATCTACCACACTCAACAAACTTCTTTTTCAACTTTCAACAGGGGTTAGATATCTGATTAATATCACAACAACAATATCCAAATAACACCTTATCACTCCTACTCAAAAAAATGCATCATGTCCCCTTATGAAAGAATTAATTACTTTTGAAAAAGAATAAAACAACCTTCACTTTTGAACCCCTTTACAAAAATAGAAATATTTCTTTACATACACCTTATTTCTCCCTTTAAGCAAGTTAATCAAATAGCCCTCAAAATAAGCTTTCCAACGATATATAATATGATATACTTCTAAAAGGAAAATCACCAAAAATCTCTCTTTTTCTCAACATGCATCACAACACTTATCTCTCCTAGGGCAACCTTAGAAAAATAAAATATTAGGAAAAATTATTAACTTGCCTTTGTCCTCAGCGGGATTCGATCCCCGGTCACTACCCCTGCACCACTCTAACCGCGGCTCCAACAACCGCTTACATAGAACAATGAGTGCAAACCTTCTATTTGTTTGCTCCGAGCGTGTCCTCAAACACCACGTGCACCAAAGGAGTCCTCCATTTCACTTTGAAAAACCAGTGCCAACAGGATTCGAAATTCGGATCTGCTGCCGCTTCAACACCTTACGCGCCTTCCTCTTGCCGCTAGGCCACAAGCGCCTATGGTGCTTGGTAAGGGACCTCCCTTACTTTTATTGCCTCCTTTCTCTGTTGGATTCGAACGAGCTGCAACACCTTTGCTCCCTCTTCGAACAAACACCCTTTGAACACTCTTTAACACGCTGGCACCTTCTGTTCCCTTAGCAATCCGAATGCATCACCATCATCGAGGACATAGGGAATTCAATCAAAACATTTGGTGGCATATTTATATATGTCTTCCTCCTTTCTTTTGACATCGACACTATAAATTAAACTTTAATATTATGTGCCTCCTCATTTATTTTGACGTCGACGCTATAAATTAACTTTTAATTTTAAATTTAAATTTAAATTTTAAATAATTAAAATTTAGACTTAAATATTTAAAATTAAATATCTCCATCATCGGGGCACATTTTTCGATGAAACGAAAAGTCGACTTGGGTTTTAAGAAAAACCCATTTCAAATCTGCCATCCATGGTTTTAAATAAAACCTTTTATTTTGCCTACCTTGGTTTTCACAAAAACCTTGTATATATTCATGCTTTCCAAACTATCATAAATGCTTATTTATGAAATACTTTGGCCACCAGAACTCAATGTGATCCATGTGACATCAATGACAACATAAAATACCTCAAATTTCCAACAAGGAACATAAAAGAAGGAAAGAGGAATTATTTTGTATTATTCCTCCTTTTGTTGGTCATGAATTTCGTTTAAAAGCTCCATCAATATTCAATTTGATCAAATTTACTTTCGGTGGTTTCCACTTTATATTTTTTTGTCTTCCTTTTGTTTTGCCTGTACCTACCATCATAATTCCAATTGATGACTTGACTCCATTTATCAAGGCTCTTTGCTCCAAGATTAGGGATTAGATGAGTTGACAAGATTAGTTGAGACTCCTTTATGGCCAGACAAATCCTTTTTTTTTTATTACCTTTAAATTACTTTCCTTTCCTTTTAACTATTCTTTTGTTTATTTCCATCAAAGTCTAAAGTATTATATCTTTCTAGGCATCCCATATTGTATGTAATTCCTCACTTTTTTTAATTTGTTGTAATTCCTCACTTTTAAAAGTGTTTTGCCATTGCTTTAACCATTCTTCAATTTTACCATTTATCACCATGTATTTACCATCATATTAACAATCCATTGTCATAGTTTCCAAATAGTTTTCAGAGTATTGAACAAACAATGACCCAAGAGATGGTCTATACTCTCCTCCTTCTTACATAGAACACATTTTGAGGGGCGATGAAAACCCCTTTCTATTAGGTTACCCCAGGATAAAATTTTCTTGCGACCTATTAGCCATACAAACATTTTGACTTTTAGAATGGTCGAGCTATCCCAAATTTCTCTCCATATTCTTATTGTATTCCTATTTTGTTGATGTTTTACATTATATCTACTTCTTGCTGTATATTCTTCTATTGTTATGAGCTATTCAACTTCTAGATCAACTTATCCTAAATTTCCCTCAAAATAATCACTCGTTAACTTTCTCAACTGCTTAATAACAATACTAATAAAAAAAATTATTTCCATTTATATCTTCTATAATCATATTTATCTTATAGTCGTAATATTTTTTATATAATCCACATATATTTTTTCCTAACTAATTTTTGCGTGTATACGATTTTTTTTGCATATATTTCTTCTCTCGCCATTTCTGAAGTCGACGGCTGCTTGATTTTTTAGAAACATCAATATTGATGTTTGATAATTCATTATAACCATAAAAGGCCTCTACGTTATTTTAAAAAATTTAAATGGAAGTATAATTCCGGCCTACTGCCATATAAGGTGACT
The DNA here is from genome assembly GCA_028583015.1 of Wollemia nobilis. Classification (NCBI taxonomy): domain Eukaryota; kingdom Viridiplantae; phylum Streptophyta; class Pinopsida; order Araucariales; family Araucariaceae; genus Wollemia; species Wollemia nobilis. The sequence goes on from JAQPPZ010002816.1 coordinate 2,628,849, forward strand.
CAATCAATAAAGTTAAGATACTCTTATAAAAAAAATCTGTAAAAGTAGCCTCTTTGTATTTTACTTGTACTGAAGTATTCTATATTTCTTTACGGAGGTAGTATAATATGAAATTTAAACCTTTATATCTTTCGAAGTGCGGAGCCTGCGTTTCCATAGAAAATTATAACGAGTTATCTATTACTCTAATATAATACTAATAAAAAAAATTAATCTCTACCTCTTATTAAGAGTTTTAAAGTCTGAATCATTGAAACCCTTAAATTGTACATTTATAAATTATTTTCAAACATAATTTATTTGATCACCATGTCTTTTTCATCATTGAGATGTCCTATTTTTTTTAAAGATGTCATTGAATTGATAATCTTATAATGATCTATCAATTATATTACATTCACTTTTTACCTTTATTTTTTTAAAATATATTTCTTATTTCCTTTTCTATCAAATATATTTAACACAATCAACTTTTTCACATCATTTTCATTAAGAGATAAAATCTCA